>JARDYJ010000003.1:14268750-15590000 GCA_029215755.1 Spea hammondii | reverse complement strand
GAGCCCCTGGCGGGACCCTCGGGGGTCTGCCCCCTGGTGCTCTTCCCGGGACCCGGCCCGGGACTTGGGCGGGTTGGACCGCCGGTGCGGCACCCGGGCTGGTCCTCCCGAGGTCCGGGGAGCCCCTGGCGGGACCCTCGGGGGTCTGCCCCATGGTGCTCTTCCCGGGACGCGGCCCGGGACTTGGGCGGGTTGGACCGCCGGTGCTGCACCCGGGCTGGGCACCCCGAGGTCCGGGGAGCCCCTGGCGGGACCCTCGGGGGTCTGCCCCATGGTGCTCTTCCCGGGACCCGGCCCGGGACTTGGGCGGGTTGGACCGCCGGTGCTGCACCCGGGCTGGGCACCCCGAGGTCCGGGGAGCCCCTGGCGGGACCCTCGGGGGTCTGCCCCATGGTGCTCTTCCCGGGACCCGGCCCGGGACTTGGGCGGGTTGGACCGCCGGTGCTGCACCCTGGCTGGGCACCCCGAGGTCCGGGGAGCCCCTGGCGGGACCCTCGGGGGTCTGACCCATGGTGGTGTTCCCGGGACCCGGCCCGGGACTTGGGCGGGTTGGACCGCCGGTGCTGCACCCGGGCTGAGCACCCCGAGGTCCGTGGAGCCCCTGGCGGGACCCTCGGGGGTCTGCCCCATGGTGCTCTTCCCGGGACCCGGCCCGGGACTTGGTCGGGTTGGACCGCCGGTGCGGCACCCGGGCCGGGCGTCACGAGGTCCGTGGAGCCCAGGGCGGGACCTTCGGAGGTCTACCGGCCGGGGCCGGGACCTGGCCGGCACCCGGGCTGGGCTTCGCGAGGTCGTTGGGAGCCGGCTCTCTGGAACAAGCAGCAGCTTCCCTATATATCCGGCGGAGGGTGCCTGACGTCCCTGGCGAACCGGGACGGAGTTCCACGTCACCACCGGGAAAATCCGGCCAGGCATGCCGACTTCGATGGAGCGAGGGTCGGATGCGGCCGGCAAATCCGACCTCATTGACTTCCAGGGTTTCTCAAGCAACTTGACCTGCCAAAAACGGGGACTTAGAGCAAAACTGCCGGCCGGCCGCGATCAACTTAGGCGGCCGGGAACGGGCACTTTGGGCACATCGACATCTACAGGACACCTAAATGGATAAATCTGGATGGAATTTTCTGTCTTTTTACCTAATTTTGTGAGGATTCAGAGGGAAAATGAAAAAAACACAGATTTTTTTTTCTAATTCTTGCTACTTTTTACTAAATTTCTAATTCTAAATTTTCAGCTAATCATCCAACTATGGTATCAAAAGAAAGCTCTATCTCTCCTTGAAAAAACAATATATAGTTTATATGGGTACACTATTCACAGTAAAAGAGAATCATCGCTGAACCGACATAGCGCAAAAATGGCAAAATTTCTCCGGGATTGAAGGGGTTAAAGGAAGTAGCAAAAATGTTGCTTGCTTTTTTCAAAACAACCATTTCCTTTCTAGACTGAATTAACTGCTTGCTTATTTGTCTTCCTTTACGATCCATTCTCAGCACAACCACCAAAATACTATTTTTCCCTCTAGAACACCAATCACCCTCATACTAACACAGATATTATATATTTTACCTTTAGTATCTTGCCATGTACCTACACGCCCTTTATGCCCCATCCATAGTGGGAGCCTTTCTGCTACTTAAACAACTACTACTTCATCCTGGCTAAACGGCAAAGTGACCACAAACTTTTAAATGGTAGTGCATATATACATCTCAACATGTAGCTACAATTTACACTCCTATGATATTATATTTCATGATACCCTGGCCATGTTTGCATTGAGCACCGGAGACACTCAAATCCTCTGTATCAAACTGCTACTTACATAAAAAAATAAAAAAAAAATATGTGATTTATGGCAGGATTTAATTGTCACTATAGCACATTGCCAAGTGCAAAAGTTCTATGTCTGTAAGGTCGCATGTTATATGTAGTCTTTATTAAAATTTATGTTTTAGCTTTTCTTTTTTGAGTTTTAAAGAAGGAGTCCTGGGAGTAATGTTATGGCCCCTCACTTTACATTTTGTTAAATTATAAAAATCTACTGTATACAGTATACACACACAAACAGCTCCATCATATTATGTATATGAGTATACAGTATATATTTAGTCATCTCTAATTTGAATCACATTGCTGTTAATTATCTCAAATGCCGCATGTTCCATTGCTTGCTCATTTCAGAAATTTATATTGCTATACATCCGCAGTCAAGAAAAAACAGGAAAGAATATGATAAACTATAACATATATGGTACAGTTTATACTATACTTTTTCTGCATTTGTTATATTTAGCATAAGATATATTTTATGCAAGTTTGATATAATTACAACTTTGTGTAACAGTGTAGTCTGATAATTCTGTACGGTCTTCACAGGTGCTCCTACAAATGGGAATATGATTCACAGCACCCTATTTCATTACATTTTATGTGAGTAGCAGCTATGCTAGCAGGGATGGAACAGGTGTGTTCTAAAAACTGATTTCATCAACCAATAAGTGCAACAGACTAGTGGAAGAAAATGTGTTTTAATATAAAGTAAAGAAAAATAAAAACAATATAAAATGTAAATTGTTGCAGTGGAGGCACAGAAAGAATATGTAGTTACTGTATTTGCTTAACCATAGGACAACCCTGAATAACAATTGAGAAAAATTAAACCACTCTTTTTGCTTTTATCACTCTTACACTCTATCTCACACTTAATTCAATCTCTTTCACACTGTCTTACACTCTGTCAATATTTTCCTACAATTTCCGCCAACCGCTTCCATGTCCTCGTCTCTTTTTCCGCAGCTCCAATTCTTCTCTTGCCTCTTCTTGTTCTTCAGCCTTGTTTCTTCGTCCGCTTCCCCCTAGTATCAGTTCCATTATCCAGGTAAATCCGCGACAGGGCCTTTGATTGGTGGAAGGGGAGACAGTCTGTCCCTGTAGTGCGCTCCATGGCTCCGCCCATTAACCCTTATGTGTAGGTAAATGCTTCTTATTTTTCAAGGTACTATATCAGCCAAAATCAAAGATTTTTTACATAGAATCCTTGCGTGATGTATCAGTACTAAATGGTTTATTAAAGCTTTCCTGTAAAACTTTATGCAAATATGCATGACCCTTTTGACCCCTGTTTATTAATTTGAGTTTATAATGAGTGATAAGTCTAATGAAAGTAGTTGTTAAGGTAATCTTAATAATGCAAGATAAAATAGCCTAGGAAAATGGAGCTGTAATCTCACAGCAATTATCTGCTTTAAATGTTATATATTTTTGTTTGATATGCAAATATGGTCACATGTTCATTTACATCTGCCCCCATTTCCAGGAGGCCACATTTCTTAACGAAATGTTAGTCGTTTTTTAATAATAGGCAAAGGGAAAAAAATCAGTTACTTTTTCAGGATATACTTTTGAAGGTTTAGCCTAGGAAAGTACATTACAGAAATACATAATACAACATGGGTCTGTATAATTGACAAAAAACCTTTATCGATTCAGAAACCCACATGTACAAGGGGAACAGAAAGACAAAACAAACAAGCCTATTGCATTTCCCAATTTCTGTCTGCTCATATGCATACACTCATATTGAATCCAGCGGCAGATTGGGTGCTTCAGTGTGTGGCTGCCGGCTGGATCCATGCCGCCACGTGCTATGAAAGTGTCAGGAACATAAGTTCAACTGGAGTGATTGGTGCGCAAAGTGTATAAACTATAAATAATGAGCGATGAATAGTAAATAAATAATAATGGAAACTAATTGTGTGCTGCTAGTCAACCAAAGAAACAAAACCCCACTGTTTCACTTCAAACAAAAACATACAATAAACACCAGGTGGCTGCGCTTTTCACACCCAATAACTGTGAAGATTCTAAATGAATAATGAATAAATACTACCTATGATTGTAGCATGTGAAGCTATGATTGTAGTATGTAAAGCTTCAGAGAAATACATCAGGATATAAGAAATATATATGAGATCCTGACGTATTTCTCTGATGCTTACCATACTACAATCGTTGCTTCACATACTACAATTATAGGTCGTATTTATTCATTATTCATTTTGTATGTTCACACTTATTGGGTGTGAAAAGCACAGTCACCTGGTGTTTGTTGTAGTGTCAAGAACATGAATTTTAGGCAGTTACATATTTGGTTTTACTTTTCCTTTAAGTTCACAGGTCCACTTACAATTAACACCCTATTTAAGGTTACCATGTCGGTGAACCTGTGCACTCTTAATGAGCTGATTTAAGCATGTTTCTTTTGCTCCTTTGTCTTCACGTATTAACCTTCTAATATTCAGGTCTCAGAATAACCAGCTCACCTCTGAATGAAGTTTCTAATCACTCTGAATGTCTACAGTTTGAACTGCTTACTTACCAGTTATTCCCAGATTTAACCTGTGGACTTCATTTGCTTTATACTGACCCGCTAAAACCTTAATGTAATCCAGTCGTACTCGGCTTCCACCACTACAGCCTGCCAGTTTGTGAACTGCTCTACTTTTCTCTGTAAAGGAATTACTTTCTCCGGGAATCACTTACTTACTCAAGACTTTGTTAACTAATTCTGGATTTATTTTTTATTTTTCTTTGCTTCTAACATTTGGACTGTTAGTCATGAACTTTATTTGCTTGCAAATTTGCTTAATTGGCAAGATAAACTTAAATGGTGAAACAACCTATTTCAGTTAACAAGGACTGCTTTCTTTGTTTTATTTTTCTCAAGATTATGCTCTGATTTAAACTGCCTGCTTCATTAAGAACTTTGACAGCTTTTCCTGTTATCAATAAAAGTTAAATAAAAAATTGCAATCTGATACCCCATTTCCCTTCTTCATTTGAGGGGTACAGGACAGTATAAAATTAGCATGTGGCCAAGAAGGGTAGTAGTAACAACTGCCCCTTTAAAAGCCACTAGCTGAAGGTAACTGCGGCATGTAGTGTGTAAAGATTATCAGATTGGTTGATCTCTCATACTCTCCCTGCACGTTGTATGATCCATCATGCAAAGAGAGACATCACATCCATGTCCTGGGCCATTACCCCAGATGCTTAGGGGTTTTTCTCTCCTGCTCACCAGTCATAGCATAAAATCTCTGCCACCACAATCGTGGAGCAGACAACAGCTGCAGCTTAATGGAAGCACACTCCTTCTCCATCCAATCTGATGAAGGGCTTGCCCTGCAGATGGGAGGACTGAAGGCCTACAACACTATAAAAACCCCACAGACTGTTTCCTCTACCCCTCTTGCTGTGCTAGAGTGTCTTTTGTTATTACTGGGTATTTGACCTCTTCCTTGTCTCTTAAATCACCCTGTTTGCATTTACCATAACCCCTTTTTGCTCAGACTTTTTTCTTTGCACCCTTGTGCTTCCACATCTATCTAGGAGGTCCTGTCTGCCTGCTACTGCAGACCACATTGTAGGGGTACATGGTAAGAGATACCGTCCCCTGCTCCAACACGAACCCTGATACTGACATGTTACAGGCAAGCAGCTTGGGGGCTAAGATGGCATAGGCAAGCTGTTGGGGTAAGATGACTCATGCAAGCTGGGAAAAATATGGCACAGACAGACTGTTTGGGGGCTAAAATGGCAAAGATGGCAGTGTGGGACATGTTGCTTAGTGAAACTGGGGGGGCAGGGCAATTTTTCACCTGGGCCCCTGCAGCCATGCACATCATTTACCCACCCAAGAACTGCACATGCATAATTTAATGGCAGCTAGAATTAAAATGTCAGGCCTGCATTCCTTCCCAAGTCAGGTCCTGCATATACTGCATTCATTGGACCCTATACCATAGTGCTGATTTGATGAGTTCATTATTTGTCTATTCTCTGAAGATGTCACGACCATGCCACATCTAATTTTAATTTAGAAAGTGAATTTAAAAATTCAGAGTCTAACCTCTGATATTTTCAAACCAAGCATTTATCCACTGCCAGTAGCATTTGTTAATGCTCTGATGAGAAATAGCCTAGTAGCATAGTAGTTTGCTTAATTCTTTCTAATAGAATTTTAAAAATCATCATTGGAGCTTTTCTGGCTATGATTTAGTTCTCTATTACAGTAGACAACTACGTGGTGTACTTTACCATGCCCTAAAATTCAAACGCGGGTGTAAAAAATGGCAGCAAACCTGTCTGCTATCTTTTCTTCTGTATGTAAAAAATGTCATGCTTACTTTATGAATATCATATTTCCCTTATGTGAAAAGGCTGCATTACTACTCACTGGTGAACAGATGGTATGTAGCTTTGTTTTCCACATGCAATTCTGTTTTTAAAATGACTCACTTTTACATATAGCGATACAAAAGGATGGACGTTAGTCTCATAGGGTTCATACAGGAAATCATCTGTTTAGATTATGTTTAGAATCAGTGTAATGTATTTTACATTGCAAGTAGACATGGGCATACAGATTCCGTCGACAGCTTCCGTGTTCCTTTTCAGAGAAGCAGACGAAGACAGAAGAAAGGAGACAGAAGAACAAGAAGAGGCAAACAAAGAAGCAGAGATGTGGAAAAGGAGACAGGGACACAGAAGGTAGGGAGACATTTAGTGAGTGTGAAAGTGTATTGTTTTTAATATAAACATTGATGGTAGGGACAATGAACATGTCAAAGCAAATGAGGCAAATGGGGATTAAAGGGTATAACAGGGTGCAATATATTTTTTCCACTGCATTCTTACCCACTGAGACTCTCATACAATTTAAAGCCCTCTCTGGATACCATTAATGAGGGACCTGAATGGTAGGTGTGGTGCTAAACCCTATGGTTTGTTCAGAACCTGCAATTATGCACAAAAGATACAGAATGGGAAGGACACCCCACAAAAAGCATATACAGAAATGGCTTTAAATTGATTCAGCTCCTTGGTAAGCAATATAGCCATGCAAAACTAGCTAGGACTCGCCAAACGTTGGGCACTTTAGCATATTGGCAGGCTAACAATATATGGCAATATAGTCTGACGGAATCCCTAATATTTATGTCTCAGATAGATAGTATTTGTTGGGTGTCCGCTGATCTTTTGCATTTTTATGTGTACATGTTGGTTATTTCCCAAAATCTGAATGTGTGTACCGTTTATGATGTGCTTCCCTTTCTGTATCTTTTGATGAAATATTTTTAACCTTCACATTTAAGAAAGAGTGAGATAAAAAAAGTATTTGTTGCTAATTTCCCTAGCTTATTAATGTCTCTTAAGAGAAATTAACATCACAAAATACAAGTACTTTGGAATTTACAAAACATACAAAAATTTTTATATATACGGATAGATCATTTGTGTCAATAATAAAACTATACTTTAATATTTTCAGTTGATTTAAAAGATAAATATGTGATTTATTTTTTAGCAAAAATTATAATTTATAAAATGTTTTGCAGTTTCAATATTTTAGAACTAATATATAAGCTACAACAGTAGATACTTTCCCCAGTAAATAACAGGGTTTATGCTGGCCGTTGAGTAATGCTTTTCTTAGTCTGCCATTCAAGGTTGATATATGGCCACGGAACCGCTACAGTAAATGCCCTTAGCCTGCAACTATTTTGCTTTTTAAGAGTTCAGTTCATTTAGAAAATTTTGCCTCAGAGGTGTTGCCTTCTGCTTTCACACTTTAATGATTACTACCTTCTGCTGTGTACCCATTCCCATTAGGAGGATAAACTTAGTTTTAAAGGTGCTGTGGAGAATTGTTTTAGTTGAAAATCTGCACCCTGGAGATAGTAAACTTATTACATCAATAGAGACACTGCCTTGAGATAGCAACATTTCAGTGATCAGGGAAAAAAGGTTTTCCTTTTTGGAGACAAGGGTGTCATTTCCCAATAGTACATGTTTTGTTAACACATTATTCAACTGAAAAGAATAACCTGCAAAATGTTTTTACCTTATAAAGAAAAACAAAGGAACCATTCTTTATATATTGCATCAAAATATAGTGGAATTAAATTATTCAAGATTTTATTAAACTTAAACTTTATTTTCTAATAGGGGTCTCCAAATGCCATTGCAAAGAAACACAAATTAAAGGAGCACTCCAGCTATCATATACACTACAATGAATATGATAGCAGAGTGGTCCCTATACATTTTTGTTTTTTCTTCCTTGGAAATGCATGGAGGGAATCTACAGAATCCTCCTATAGGGATTTGTCTCTTTCTCTATTCTCCAGCTCTAGTCTTGCAGGAGATGTGTTCTGCTTACTTGCTTCTACTGCTAGCTGCATTGATGTCACCTCCATCGCTGGGTCAGCAAGGGTTCTGGGGTTGCGGTATAATTACACCCTTCGTGTAAGAAGGGGCTTCCAATGATTTCAATGGGAGAGTTTTCCTGCCACTTTTATGCCACAGCCAGTCGGCATGAGAAGAGGACCATGGAGTCGGCAATGCACTGCGGCTTCTACTAAAAGGAAGTTATTTATTTATTTTAATAACTTAAAAAATGCATAATAAAAAGTATTCAGCTTTTCTGGAACTCAAATTATGAAGTATAAGCCATAAATAATTTTTAGTGTCAAGGTAAAATGCAAAGTGTCAGAGCACTTCAATGGTTCTGTCATTTAGATTTGGTCCAGTAGAGCTGCAGCACACACAACATCATGCCAAGCAGGAATTTGCTTCAGCTCACTAACAACTACCAAAGGAGGAAAACAGAGAAGAGTTACTAGGTGCGCAAGAAGGTTTTGGGCCATGGGCAAAGCCAGTCAAATGACCCAATAGTATAATTGTCCATTAACTGGTTTTAGCAAA
This sequence comes from Spea hammondii, assembly GCA_029215755.1. Lineage (NCBI taxonomy): Eukaryota > Metazoa > Chordata > Amphibia > Anura > Pelobatidae > Spea > Spea hammondii. The sequence continues at coordinate 15,581,231 of JARDYJ010000003.1, read as the reverse complement.
GGTCTCCTCAGTTTTGGTTTCTGTAAGTTGATACTTTGATTTGTACTCTTTCCCCATTTTACAACACTGCAAAATACAACTTTGTAAATCAATAAATAATACAGTTGGCAGGCAAAATGTCCAGTGCACGGGTTCGAGGCACTGGCCACATAATCTTCAAATAAAAAATGGTTGTGTATCAACTCCCCACTGCCCCTTTGTCAGCCCTTCACCTGTAGAGTCGCTCTTACAGACTTTTAAAATTCTGGTGCCGAAACTCGGCCTGGGGAGACCACTGGTCCATACGAGTTACTCTATTGGTTGCGGGGAGATCTTCTGCCATCAACCAATGAAGTGCAGTTGCTACCAATTGGCTAGAGGGGGGAGGGACCAGGGAGATTAGGTAGGAGATATTAACGTCGATTCTTCGTGTTGTGCGTCTTTGCCTTCGTGTACATTTTGCCGCTGCCATGTGTCCGTTTCTTCAGTATTCGGGTTGTTCGCCCGAATACAAATGCACAAGTCTAGTTTTTACTGCCCTGTCCAGATCTATGGAGTGATGAGAAAAGTCACAAATACAAGCCACATAAACTACATATGTATTTGCAGCAAGAAGGCAAACTGTAAATACTTCTCACACTACACAAAATCAGCAAAAACTATATTCATTTTCACTAAAATGACTGCCATTGTAACTCTGATACGTTTCTTACCCCTCATGAGAAGCAATGATAGCTGTTTCTAATAAGATTTGTTATGAAGTAGCTCATGAAGACTAGCCCCAAGGAACAAGCTTTACAGTAAGGAATCTGTGAAATGATATTGCTAAATAAAAAAAACAAAAGAAGAAAAATAACCAAGAAAATGAAATTATATACATATACACAGTTTCTGGTGTGCTGAATGCACTGGATACCTGAACTTATCATTGTCCTAACCCTTGTTTCTGTAGATTGACTATACATCTATGATGTTGACTAGGACCTGTACTTACTCTTGTCTGTCTTTCTTGTAAGTGAATGTGTAGTGTTTTTAGCATAAATTGTGTATTAATTAAAACTACTTTTCATGTAGTATACTGACTAAGCAGGTATTCCATACAAATCTATTTTAGCACCATTACAAAGTAATAGTTTATAGAACTGTAAACCGTAGCATATGGGAAGACCAGTTTTAATCCAGAATGTACCGTTTGCATGTGTAGCCACTAATACCTGGGGCCTTAACCCCTAGGGTAGCTGGTAGCCTTGTGTAATGCCATGTGAGGTCATCTCCTGAAACTGGACTTGTGAGATATCTCATACTTATGTACTATATTCATCTGAATTCCCAGCACTTTGGATTGATGTGGTTTTTTTTAACCAATAAATCATTACAGAAAGTACATCTCACGATGATCAAACCATTTGCCAACAGAACATTGTAAAAACAAATAAATAAAAGACATGTCGACATAGATTAACATTTTTGTAACACTTAAGTCTTTCAGAATGAATAATGAATGGCACAGTGGCTATTTATTTACAACAAAGTCTGACTTTCACAAACCTGGGGTGAAATTATTTTGATTTGGTTGGACTGAAGTAAACTGAAAGAAGAATGGAAGGATAAAAACATATAAATCATGTCCCAAGCCTGTCTGCCACATGTCCTTAAGTGCGTTACTGTCATTGTAAATAACTACATGGGAGTTTCAGAAGTGCATAATTGTCTGCTATGGCTCACTCAGGTAAGCTATGAATAATAAAAGTTTTATAAACTGTTTTAATTGTTACAAAAATGTCTAGTTAGCTACCAGCTCCAAAATTGTGTACAATTACAAAATTTTTGTTCTTGATTATAAAAATTAAAATAAAATTAGGTATAATTCTAATACTGTGTTGTAACTCACTTATAGGACTAAAGGCACACTCCAGCCATCATATGCACTTTAAAATATATTACAGTGCTATGAAAATTTTTTTGGCCCCTTTCCTGATTTCTTTTATTTTTGTATATTTGTCACACTTAAATCTCATCAAACTCATTTTCATATTAGACAAAGATAACTCAAGTAAATACAAAATGCAGTTGAATTCATGTATAGAAGGAATCTCATTGAATCTGTCTCCATTATTCTATTATTAGATTTACAACGTAGAAATGTATGTTTGATCCTGACATGCGCACATCACTGTAGTGTGTCTGTTTACTTTGCTACATTGGTTCATGCTCAGGCATTGATAAATATCCCTAAATGGCCCCCTAAAAGTAGAATTAAGAAGAGCATTTAACTTCCGTAGAAGGACAAATGAGTTCAGAAAATAAACATATTGGCATACATGGACAGCATTCCAGTTCAGTTATCATCAAGGTAGTATAGTGAGAATTATTATGTCAAGCTACAATGTGTTTAATGTGATAAACACATCTAGTATACATCTCCCACTTTTATGGGGAACTATGTCTTTTCTGGCGAGTTTTGATAAAGCCACATCCAATAGCAAGAGAATAATCTTCATTCATGCCACATACCTACACATACTTAGTTATATGGAAAATGTCTTTGTGTTGGCATCAATCCTAGACTGAATTAACATCAGTGTTAACAATGAAGATAATTGTTGAGATGCAACACAGAAGGTGATTTTGGCACTTCTTTCCTTATAATTTGGCTTTTGTTGGATACATTGTTTCAGAGCTTGTGGATTGAAACACAGATGATATATGATATGTTTGTGACACGGTACAATAATAATTACAGAGGTAGGAAGCAATTTTCTAAAAGTGAAGTTGGATTATCAGACGGTATTTGAGATAATGCTAGTATGCCTAGAATCACCTTGTGTTTGTAATGTTATTTTCCAACAATAACATTTGGTCTGCACATATGGCCAGTAAGGTCTATTCTGCATTAGGCGCATCACAATTATAATTTCACCACCTTTTCTTGCAATGATAATCATACTCTGTGGATAGGAACACAGCAGACTGCAACACACATTTTAATACATGTTTTAGTAAACTTTTCTTTGTGCTAGTTCACTAAATGTTGATTGTGAAAGGGAATGCGCCTCCTGGACCAATGAGGAAGGGTGATACAACTGCTGGCCTATGCAGGAATGCTTTGTGTCCTTCTCATTCATTGGCCATGTTTACAACTTTATATCAAGCTGTATATAAACAGAGATGGCACTTTCTTACTTCCTTTTTAACCAGGATCAGGTAGGGAGAATATCTGGAACTCTCTTGTTTACTATTTGGTATCAGGCCTGATCCTGAGAAACTACCCGAGTGGCCTGCCGAGGACTTACGCAGCCCCTGATTTAGTTGGCTAATCATAGTGCAGCAGGACATGGATACTGTACAGTGTAATAAAGTCGTGTCAGAAGTGAAGAGAGCACATGTCCAGGACAGTCACTGTTACATGAACTTCATGATGTGTGATGATGTCAGGAAAAAACAGTGAGCAAGTAAAGTCCATCTTATCTTCATATAACCAACAGAAACACACCAGGGAGGCTTCCATGGCAACTTCCTGTGGTCAACCAGAGACCTCTTCAAAAGGCTGATGGCCTGGCAGCTTGAAGCTGAGATCACAAGTGTGTATCTGCAGCAGATACATGTATCCAGACCCCTGTTGCTCCCAGGCAGCCAGTGTGTAAAGTACACCAGAGAAGCTGATGGCCTCCCCGACAGTCAGGGTGTAGTAAGTATTTGTAGGATGTCCTGAGTTTAAGGGTGTCAAAAAGTGGTAAAATTTAAAGCCTAGTGCTGTAAGGGGTCTTTCCCAGGCATGTCACGCATGTTAACGACCAGTGACGTTCCTGGCATGTCATGGCATTAAGCAATCTTAACAACAAGAAGATCGGCATCAGGGGCCTCGTGTGGCCCCTCCCCGGGGCATCAATGTCCACCAAACACTGTATAGCAGCGGGCGCCTGTTTTAAAGCGACACCGTTCACCCACCCCAGGACGCACTGTGAGAGCGGTCACGAGCGCCAATGCGAGAGATTTTGCCTCTTGCAAGATGGTCTCTCCAGACTAATTTTCTAAAATATATGGTTGGAGGGGGGGTAAAGTGCATTGGCCAGCTTCAAAGATACCCGAAATAGCACATGGGGCAGAATGACCAGATTTAAAAAAAAAAAAATGGTTTGGAAATAGCAAAACGCTACTTGTAATTATTGCCCTATAACTTGCAGAAAAAAAGCAAAAAACATAAAAACATTGGGATTGGTATTTCTTAACTCAGGACAAGTAGTAGAATCTATTAAGCATCTATAATTTTATTAGCTTTTTTAGAGTAAAAGATTTTTAAAATAAAAGTGAGAAAAAGTGTTTTTCTTTCAATTTGTCATATTTTATGATCAAAAAGTGGTATCTGAAGAAAGACCTTCTTGTCTTGAAAAAAACAATATATAACTTGTGTTAGACTAAATGGGAGAGGAGAAAATTACAGCTAAATACGAGCACCGCAAAAGTGTTAAAACAGCCTTGGTCACAAAGGGTCCCTAATGAGTTAATATCAAAGACAGGCAGTCAACAAGCTAAGTATTTCTTTAATGATTATAGAATCTTAAAGCCTTTTGGGTGTTCAAAACCCAGAATTCAGAAATTCTCCCAAGAATTGTTTAAATTCTGGTTTATCCATTATGCATTAAAATGCTAGGTTTTGGAATATCTCCAGGTCAGGATTCAGGTTAGATGTACGGGTTGTAGAGTTAGAGGTTAGTGGTGGTGTTTACAGCTATTAACTGTTTTTAGGCTGCTCAAATATTGAAAAAAGTTTTACCAGTAAATGTTAATTCATCTAAACTATTTTTTTTTAATAAAAGCTATGATTGAGAAAAATATTTTGGTTTTATTTCCTTCTATTTTCCAACCTGCCCCCCAGTTATGCACATCTGCCCCAGAAATGCCTTATACTCCCTATATGCCACTGTGCCCCATGATATGCCTTTTAACCCTCTAAATGCCACTGTGCCCCATGATATGCCTTTTGACCCCCTATGTGCCACTCTGCCTCCAGAAATGCCTTATACCCCTATATGCCACTCTGGCATTTAGAGGGTTAAAAGGCATATTATGGGGAAGAGTGGCATATAGGGAGGTTTAAGGCATTCAGGAGGCAGAGTGGCGTATAGAGGGTTAAAAAGGCATTTCTGGAGGCAGAGTGGCATTAAGAGGGTTAAAAGGCATTTCACAGAGCACTCTGCCTCCAGAAATGCCTTATGCCCCCCCCCATTTAACACCCCCCCCCAAATTGCAGCGTAACTTGTCTACACGAATCGCGTAGACATCTACACGCTGCCCCAGCTACACACCGGGGACCGGTAAGTGGGGCGGGGGAGGGAGACAGGAGGATCCAGGTCCTCTGCAGCTGCGGGGGATCTGGATCTTTGTCGTCTCATAGTCAGACCTATTTGAGGTCTGATTATAAGACAACCCCGATTATAAGACGAGGGGTATTTTTCAGAGCATTTGCTCTGAAAAAAACCTCGTCTTATAATCGAGCAAATACGGTACTTATCCACATCATGCTCATTATTTTAGTTAGGATATACAAAACATAAATTTTTTAAAAGGAAGCAATAACAATGGTTAAGTATTTATCCATATCATAATCAATTTCATAATATTCAGCATAATCTTACCAAATTATTAATATGTCCCAGTTTATCAATAAAAACTATTTAAAGAGTGTTTCTTAATTGTATGTAATAGTTACATGCAGAATGGATTTCCAGACATCTTTAGCCTCTACTCAAGCACCTATTTGATTTATGAATTGAAAAATTGTAGCTATACAAACCTGAAACAATGATTATGAATTTACACAGCATTTTTCTGTGTTTTTTATAACCAGAAGGATTTTATTTGTTTCACTATGTTGGTTTATCACATTCTCTCATTATGTCCTAAGCACCTTTAGACAAGGAGTTTATGGCAAATCCATTCTATAAATTTATATAAAGCATGGGAAAATTATAGGTATGCTCATCTATCTGAAACAACAGAAATATTGCCTTTTAGAAAGTATGCCATTAAGAAAATACCCCCCTTTGACATGTAAGGTTAGTTTTGGATAAGCATTTTTGTCATATCTCCCTAAAATTTATACTGCCAGTCCTCCAGAGATAAAACTGACTTTATTTCTCTTCAAATAGCTTAGATGCTTTTTTTGCAGAAGAATTATCATTTTGCAGATGTTCTATTTAATTATTTGTGTGCCTTCTGTGTCATAAGAGATATAGATGGTAATGATTTTTTCTAGATCCAATTAAAATTACATTTTTGCTCCAGAATACAATAGGAAATTGCTTAATCCTATTATTGTTTAAGAGAAGATTGAGTACCCCTAATGTGAATTAAGATACACATTGTGTCTCCTGCGAATCAGAACTCTGTGTGACATATATAAGATTTCCTCTGCTGCTAGTCAAGAATGATTTTTTATGTTCTTCATCACTTAAATGTTGCCCGGCAAATTATGTGATAGTTTCTATGGAAACTGCAATCCTCGATTGTGAATATTTGTTACAGTTTACCATAAAAGCAAGATGAATATTGACTTTTAAAAATCATGTTTATATATAAAAGTAATAGATTAACAGAATACATAATTTGCACCAACACCTAATAACAAACAATCTGTTATTTGGTATCCATCTGGTTTTAAATTATGGTGTGTGGACAAGTCAGTTAAAAGGGAAGACTATATTGATATAGATTATTTTGACCTTTCTTTCATCCAACATACTATTTATAGGGCAATATAGAATAAGCCCTGTATTAAATGGAGTGTTACAGACTAGTAGAGACAGATGGTGCTTTTCGCAAGTCAAACACAAGTGTGACTAGTCCAAGGACAACTATCAAATAAAAGCAATGTGGCATAATAATAAAGCATGTGGCACCGCAGATACAGTGAATTGAATGATAATTCTAAAATCTCTTTGTAAACAAAATGTAGGGTATAAACTGTTTTACTAGAGGGTACTAAGCAACCCTGAGTGAGCAGTGGCGTCTCCAGGTTTCATATTTAGGGGGGCACATGGGGGGCCAGGGACCAAAGTAGGGGGGCCAATTATAAAACGGTACATATACACTATATATATATATATATATATATATATATACACACACACACACGTTAGACGTGCATTTTTAACTACATAATATGCACTTATCTCTTTGAAGTAAAGACTGTGATTAAAATATGATTTCAAAATAACAGCTAAAGTGACAGTTATTTTTCATTATTTAATATTAGCCCCTGCTGACAATATATATAAATATTAGACCCTGCTGCAGATATATAGAAATATTAGACCCTGCTTCCGATATATATTAATATTAACCCCTGCTGCGGATATATATTAATATTAGCCCCTGCTGCGGATACATACTTATATTATAACCTGCTGCCGATATACATAGAAATTATACCCTGCTGCCAACATATATTAATATTAGCCCCTACTGCCGATATATAGTATTAGTCCCTGCAGCCAATATATATAAATATTAGCCCCTGCAGCCAATATTTATTGATAATAGGCCCTGCAGCCAATATATATTAATATTAGCCCCTGCTGCCGATATATATAAACATTAGTCCCAGCTTCCGATATATATTAATATTAGCCCCTGCAGCCAATATATATTAATATTAGACCCTGCTGCCAATATATTTGCCACACTGACTGCAGATCAGGGGAAGACAGTGAGAGTCAGTGCAGTGTTCCCTCCTTCTGACTGCACCGTGACATTGAGAAGTCCTCTCCCCTGTAATCATCCCCAGAGTCCCTTTGTCCCCTCATTCACTAAACCATAGCGCTCTTTTACTTACACCCTGTAGTTCAGGTATAGATCAAATAAACAACACATGGAAACAGCACATGCAACTGAATGAGATTAAAAAAACCCTTGTATTTGCAGGTATACATAAATAATGTATGGAAACATAGCATTGCAGGTATAAACCAACAGAACACACAAACCCAGCATTGCAGGTATATATCAACTGGAAATCACATGTACACTCAGCACTGAAGGTTTAGATCAAATAATCAACACATGGAAACAGCACTCCAGGTATTGATCAACTGAATAAGACATGCAAATCCTATATTTGCAGGTAAACATTAATAATGTATGGAAATATAGCCGATACAGATGAACAGAATGACACAAAACCCAGCTTTGCAGGTATAAATCAATTGGAAATTACATATAAACTCTGCATTAAAGGTATAGATAAAACCCCCTAAATTACAGGCATAGATCACTGGTCACACACCCCAAAGCCAGCCCTGGTGTCCACGCTGCCCACATAGAACCTGACCAGCACCTAAGTTACACATTATGTCAACTTTGTCCCCAAACAGCTGAACGTACGCCGTTTTTGTCCCATAAAGACCTCTCCCTCCCAATCTATCCTATCTACCCCCTCTCCCTCCCAATCTATCCTATCTACCCCCTCTCCCTCCCAATCTATCCTATCTACCCCCTCTCCCTCCCAATCTATCCTATCTACCACATCTGCCTCCCAATCTATCCTATGTACCCCCCTCTCCCTCCCAATCTATCCTATGTACCCCCCTCTCCCTCCCAATCTATCCTATGTACCCCCTCTCCCTCCCAATCTATCCTATCTACCCCCTCTCCCTCCCAATCAATCCTAACTATCCCCTCTCCCTCCCAATGTATCCCATCCACCCCCATCTCCCTCCCAATCTATCCCCTCTCCCTCCCAATCTATCCCATCTACCCCCCTCTCCCTCCCAATCTATCCCCTCTCCCTCCCAATCTATCCCATCTACCCCCCTCTCCCTCCCAATCTATCCCCTCTCCCTCCCAATCTATCCCATCTACCCCCCTCTCCCTCCCAATCTATCCCCTCTCCCTCCCAATCTATCCCATCTACCCCCCTCTCCCTCCCAATCTATCCCATCTACCCCCTCTCCCTCCCAATCTATCCCATCTACCCCCCTCTCCCTCCCAATCTATCCCATCTACCCCCCTCTCCCTCCCAATCTATCCCATCTACCCCCTCTCCCTCCCAATCTATCCTTATCTACCCCTTCTCACTTCCTATCTACCTCTTCTGACTCTCTAACCCCCTCCTAACTTTCTAACCCCCCCTTTGAAGTTCACTTACCTTGGGCTTGTCCAGCGGTGAGATCGCGAGGTCTCTGTATCCCTGGTTCTGCCGGCTTCACTGCTGGGCGCCGGATATGACGACATATACCGGCGCTCGGCTTGAAATGCCGGCACTGCGAACCAGGAAGAGGCCTCGCGGTCGCGGAGAAGAGTGAGAGGCGCCGAACGGTTGCTGAGAACTTATTCCTCAGCAACCGCTCGGCGCCTCTCACTCTCTCCTCCGGGTCTATTAAAAAAAAAAAAAAAGCCGGCGTTTCAATTGGGGGGGCACACCGGGGGGCACAGCATGATGTAGGGGGGGCCATGGCCCCCTCTGGCCCCCCCCTGCCGACGCCACTGTGAGTGAGAGTATGTTACCCCAAGTCAGTCTTTCTCAATTTGATTTGTGGAACATCTTGGGCACTTCTGCAAAAAGACGGAGGCATGGGGGACACCCCATGTGTGCCCAGAACCTCTGCCCCTTTTCAGAAGAAAGGAGGCAGGAACATGGCTGGATTGAGTTGTGGCTGAAGTGAGTGAGGGAAGGAGGGAAAGAGTAAGGGAGGGACTGGTAATATGCATGTATGGATGTGCGTGAGAGCATGAATGTGTAAATGTTGGTGTGTGACCATGGCTGTGTAAGTGTGAGCATGGATGTGTCTGAATAAGTGTGTGGGAGCATGGATGTGTCTAAAGAAGTGTGTGTGAGCATGGATGTGTCTAAAGAAGTGTGTGTGAGCATGTGTGTTTGTGTGGATGTGTGCGTGTACATGAGCGTGGATGTGTGCGTGTACATGAGCATGGATGTGTAAGTGTTTCTGGGTGAGCATGAATGTGTAAGTTCATGTAAGCATGAATATGTGTGTGTGACCTTGAATGTGTTCAAATATGGATATGTAAATTGTCATAATATTGAATATGCTGGTTTGGCAAATGCATTAAACCCTAGTTGATTAAGGCTAGTCAAGTTAACCCTTAAATTGACTGACATCTAAAATTTTTAACAAAACTACCTCATTTTTCTAATATTAAACATTAACAAGATAAAGGTTAATGCTTAATATGTGACGTTAAGGATTGGTTACTTACATATACAAATAAGCAGGACTTACAAATGCAACATTTTCTTTATTACAACAACTGGAAAAAAATGTAGACGATGCAACTCGTGTAAACGATTATACCGTATCCGTGTATTAATGTACTTGCACTTTGCTCTGAGCAAGCCTTATAAACTGTCAACTGATATTCAGCTTAAATAGCAATTAGTAGTGTGATTGTACTGTTCTAATTAGTTATATGCTGTGTAGGAAATGTGCATATTTGAACTTGGCATTCTGAGACCTGAGAGCTTTCCAACTAATTGTTAGAATAGATGCCCAGAAATGTAAATGTGTGAACCATCTGATCAGGTGAGGAATAGAGTCTGCTGACTGTGCGACATCACACATAATGTACATCTTGTGGGGCTGTGTGTTTTCCTTTCATGATAATCTAGCCAAAAAATTGTGAAGGTTAAGAATAAGGGTATTTGAACCCCTGGAAAACTGACTTTGTTTTCTCAGCATTATAAAGTATATCCTTACTAACAATACAGTCCTGTGTGGTATGCAGTGGAGATATTGGTAAAATTATTATTTAAATGACAGATCCATTTATTCATTGATTGATATAGCATCATCATAATCCATAGTTCTGCTGTACAGAGGTTTAACACTCACGATCTGTAAAACTTTATAAGTATATGCGATTATAGCTTTAAGGGCACTTTGGAAGAGTTTAGTAGTCTGGCCACCAACAGTGCGTGGCCTATTGCAAATAAAACTAACTGCCATGACTTCACATCTGTACCATGACCAGATGACTGGAGCTATGACAGGAGGAGGCATTTCAATCAACACAAGCCCACGGTGGCTTGCCCAACCTACATAAATCAAACTGAACAGTCCCAGAGGGGCCTTTAGCACATAGTAGATCATATCAATAATTTCCTACCAGTGCTACGTTCTTGGTTTTTCAACCTATTCATTTACCATATTTCAAAAGCCAATCTATATAGATTTCCACATTGCACAATTGTATTGATTTTTCACTTGTCTTTTTTCCATATACCTATTATAAATTATCATAATGTTGTTTACAGATTGTGTGTGTCAATAATATGGATGGTTATTTCCATACCTTGGAACTTCCCGAGGCGGGCTTCATGGAGTGGTGTAGTAAGGGTGTTATTATATTCTTCATATAGTAGTGAATTGTTGTTGGACAGGTAGTCTATGGACGGGTGGTCAGCATACCACTGATAATTACATATACATAGCTTTATTGGAATACATATTAATGACTTAAATAACAGGTCTGCTCAAGTCCTCATCATATTCAAAACTCATTTATTCTTTCTTCCAAAACATAAATAATATATTATGGTGTTAAATTATTTAATACATGTTTTTTTCTGATTGCATTCAAAATGCTTTTTTTTCATAATGTATTATATTCGCCTGTGTTGTCTTGAAATGCCTTTTGGGGATAAGTCCTGATTATTTAGATTTGGAAATATGACACAAGAGATTGTTATTGTATCTCGATACATTTATTTAATATTTTATACAGTTCAGCGATCATTCGGAAAGCAAAAACTATAATCAATTGAAAAGGTTATTCAGTTGTGATTTCATTTTCCTTCGAGGGAAAGGCTAATTAAGGTATCAGTTTGTCTTTCCTAAGCATCCTGGTGATGCCTGGATGGTGTGGGCTTTATGCACCGAAGCAGGAGTTGGCAGACATGTTTTTAGGAAAGGGACAACTTATTAATGTCACTATTCATTATGAATTGACAACTGCAGTTAGTTTCTCCTGCATGGCAGCCTTGGTTGGTTCTTTATAAAAGCTTAATGAAGCAGGTAAGGTGAAGGTGAAATTGTTACCCTTCCCTTTACTGAATAAACCCCAGAGTTCCTCATAAGATTAAAATGGCCTGTTAAATAAGATGTGTTGTTCATCATCTTTCAACCTTGTGTATTGCATTACTTACCTCACTACCTTCAGATTGTTAACATAAGGTGTCCAGAATGAATATGTAAAACACATTATCCTCATCTTTCTCTGTTTTAAAGGGAATCCCATCTTTCTTTTATTAGATTAAAAATAGGTTTTTATAAATAGTTTTTCTTTTTAGAAACAGTTCTATATATTCAGACAGCTGCATATTAGGCATTTGTATGAGTTCTAGCTCTGTTGTTTTAGCCCAGTCAACTTACACAGATACCCTGACTCCTTGTCATACTGCACCTGTGGTAAACAATACAATGGCTCTGTCTTAATCACCCAACCAGAGACTAATGAAAGTCTATCGAGAAATGGATTTCTCCAGAATTGCCTTATAACTCAGTGTGGTGAATCACACAAAATATCACATGATTGACAAATATGGCAGCCTCCAGGTCTGCAGATAAAGGAAGTTAATTGTGACACGATGAAATAAAGACCACATTTTTTGTCAATGCTAACTGTATTTTTTGGAGAAAAAATAAATAAAATCTATCTATCTATCTATATAATCTTGCTATCATGGCACCTGTCGGTGGGATATATTAGGGAGCAAGTGAACATTTGGTCCTCAAACTTGATGTGTTAGAAAAAATGGGCAAGCGTAAGGATCTGAGCGACTTTGGCATTGCCAAATTGTGATGGATAGACGACTGGATCAGAGCATCTCCAAAACTGCAGCTTCTGTGGGGTGTTCCCGGTCTGCAGTGATTACCTATCAAAAGTGGGCCAAGGAAAGAAAAACTGGCAGCCAAGGGTCATTGATGCATGTGGGGGGCGAAGGCTGGCCCATGTGGTCATCCATGGCGGTCCCACCCCGCAACTTACATGAGTTAAAGAATCTGCTATCGTCTTGGTGCCAGATACCCTATCACACCTTCAGAAGTCTAGTGGAGTCCATGCCTCTATGCGTCAGGGCTGTTTTGATGGCAGAAGAGTACCTACGTAATATTAGGCTGTGTCAGGCTCATTCTATTGCAGCCCTTAACTGGATGTTGGAGTCCAGAGCGCAGGAGTGTAAGAACGCAGTGATTGAAACAAACTTCACAAAGGACACAAGCAGAATGTTTGGTTATAGGTTATATTACAAAAGCAAAGCAAGGCATCTCACCAGAAGCAGCAGAATAGGAGGCATATCATGCATATGAGGGTAGAAAAGTCCAGGCAAGTATTCAACAGGGTCTGGGACAGGTAGCAAGCAAAAAAGGGGAAATCCAGTAGGCAGTCCGGGTCAAAGAGGTAGGCAGGTAGGCAGGCAGGCAGGTAGGCAGGTAGGCAGGTAGGCAGGCAGGTAGGCAGGCAGGCAGGCAGGTAGGCAGGCAGGCAGGCAGGCAGGCAGGCAGGCAGGCAGGCAGATCCAGCGTCTGGCATGAACTATGGCTCCAAAGAACTTAATGAACTCACACATCTGTTACTGGGAGGCAGGGATATAAAGCCTGTTCATCAGATCAGGTGTGAGTCGTCTAGGCTTCAGGTGAGGGAGGCAGGGTAATGGCAAAACCAAACAGCTGAACAGAAATACACAGCACATTAATTATATACATAGCAAGACATATATACATGGTACAGGGTGCCACAAATGAAAGGCAACAAGGCAAGGAACACAGGGGATAGAGTGAGGAGCTGAGATGTATAAGGGAAAGAGGGCAAAGGTACATAAAATACAGACAGAAATAAACAGGACAGCAAGCTGTGGAGAGGAGTTCAACTCCAGGCAGACCTCTTAAAGGGGCGGCCACGCCTGGCAGTTTCCAAGGCTGGGGCTGAACCCTGACAGGCTGGTAGTCATAATGTTTCGGCTGATCAGTGTGTGTGTGTGTATATATAATGGGATGTCCATTTTAATGATACAAAATTCACAATTTAAGCGAGTTTTCATACTTTTGTAACCAGCATAATAGCTCTTTATGAACTATTCACATTTACAGTAAATGGATTAAAACATTCCACGTCAAGTTCGAGATTTGTAGAACAATAGATCATATGAAATTACGTGTCTTCTTTTAGTTTGACACACTGTCAAATTAAACAAGGAGCTAAACCACCCTGGTCAGCATGGCCATCAAATCTTTTTATGATATGACAGTTCATGTTAATCTCAGATGATGACAAGTACCGTATTTGCTCGATTATAAGACGAGGTTTTTTTCAGAGCAAATGCTCTGAAAAATACCCCTCGTCTTATAATCAGGGTCGTCTTATAATCAGACCTCAAATAGGTCTGACTATGAAACGACTAAGATCCAGATCCCCCGCAGCTGCAGGGGACCTGGATCCTCCTGTCTCCGCCCGCCCCACTTACCGGTACTTCTGAGTCCCCGGTGTGTAGCTGGGGCAGCGTGTAGATGTCTACGCGATTCACGTAGACAACGCTGCAGCAGGAAGGAGGTGTGGCTAGCAGCGGGGGTTGTCTGCGTCCATCGCACAGACCTTCCCCGGCTGTCAGAGATCAGAGTTCCCGCACCGGTGCGGGGAACTCTGATCTCTGACAGTCGGGGAAGGTCTGCGCGATGGACGCAGACAACCCCCGCTGCTAGCCACGCCTCCTTCAGGGTGCAGCGTAAGTGCTTGGGATCTACACACTGCCCCGGCTACATGATAGGGAAGTCAGAAGCACCGGTAAGTTTGGGGGGGTGTTAAATGGGGGCGGCATAAGGTATTTCTGCAGGCAGAGTGCTCTGTGAAATGCCTTTTAACCCCCTTAATGCCACTCTGCCTCCAGAAATGCCTTTTTAACCCTCTATACGCCACTCTGCCCCATAAGATGCCTTTTAACCCTCTAAATGCCAGAGTGGCATATAGGGGTATAAGGCATTTCTGGAGGCAGAGTGGCACATAGGGGGTCAAAAGGCATATCATGGGGCACAGTGGCATATAGGGTTAAAAGGCATATCATGGGGCACAGTGGCATTTAGAGGGTTAAAAGGCATATCATGGGGCACAGTGGCATATAGGGGGTATAAGGCATTTCTGGGGCAGATGTGCATAACTGGGGGGCAGGTTGGAAAATAGAAGGAAATAAAACCAAAATATTTTTCTCAATCATAGCTTTTATTAAAAAAAAATAGTTTACATGAATTAACATTTACTGGTAAAACTTTTTTCCTATAGGGTCGTCTTATATTCAGGCTTTTTCTTTTTTTTCCTAAATTAATATTCAGATTTGGGGGGTCGTCTTATAATCAGGGTCATCTTATAATCGAGCAAATACCGTATTAGAATCCAGGTCAAACAGCCATACTAAAAATTCACATTACTGGATTGTAGCATTGTAATTAAGAACTAAACCTTTGCCTGAGAAACCAGCTCAAGAAGAATTGGTGGCCTAAGCATACCAAACACATGTTAAAACCTATTGGTTTTTTTTTAAGATATTGGGGTATTATGCAGTGCTTTTCTGTCTTGGCTGCCTAAAGCAGTTAGCTACATTTTTGTATTGAGAAAAGAAAAGAGGAAAATTAAATGTTTAAAGCCTAAATGTTAATAGAGACACCGTTCAGATTTTATAGATACTTATGTGGACTTTTTCCAGATTATCAATACCAACAGTGACACAATGTGCATGTGCAAACGAACATATATTAATACAGTCTTGAAATTAATATCATATTTGATTCTATGATGTAACTTAACATATGATCGAAGGGTGAAATATTTTGTTGGATTGCTAATCTTTTTTATGTTATAGTAATGTACATTGACTTGACAATTTATTTACTAAATCAAAATAAATATTACAGTTTATTGAAGAAATTTTACAGATGTAAAATTGTGCAGCTGATTTATGTGTTATGGAGAACATGCAAATTGTTATTTGTTGGCGAGTCCTCCAGATGCTTCAAGGGCAGAGTTTTACAATATATTATTACAATAAAACACATCTCTAAATTAATCTACATTAGGATATCATTAACATGTTTGCTGGAGCACTATCAGTTTGTTCACATATGTGATTCATCTAAATCATATTTATTTTAATGGATTCATGAAAGTTCTTAGAAGGAAGAATCATATATTTAATCACTTGTGAAAATATGAGCAATGCTTGATTTATATAATGTCAATGCATTATGAATAATAAATGATGTATTGTGTTTTGTTAATTTTAAGATTTTTAGCACTTTATTTCAAAGTAATAATAAAATGGTCTTTGTTTTACTTAACCTCTCACAAGCCAAATCCTTACAGAGAAGCATTCTAACTCAGCATTTCAAATCCTATTTAATCTGATATGCTTAATTAGACGTGATCCTTAAACTCAAAAGCCTTCATATGTACATATGTATAGGACAGTCATGTTTTAAACCCAAATCAATTTTCCTCACCTTATTTTTTGAAGCTCAGAATGTTTACTGGGTATGAGTGTAAAAGGCAGCTTCACAGTATTACTTTAGCAGGTCCCTCCATACATAATTTAAACTACGCTCTACGCACAGATGATATTACCCAATGTTGGTGAAGTAACAGTAAAAATCCTAGTAAAGGCTGATACTCAACATGTAACACCACATTAAAGGACCTGACAAGGGTTGGAGTTGTAGGACATTGGAGTTGTAGGACATTACTGTCTTTCTTCTTTTAACCTAACTACAGGCAGTGCTGTCTTTGTTTTTAATTGAAACTGCATAATGAGTATCAACATAAAGTTACCAAATAGCAATTAGATTTTCTTTCCCCCTTTCAGTATGGGAGTTTCTGGCATAATTTTCCAACTGAGAGTCAGGTCATTTTCAACTATTTTCGTATCCTTTAGTTTAACCACAGTTCTTGGGAAAATTATTTTGTTTAATCGTGGAAATTCATATTGGTGACATGAGATGAATTTTGCACAAAACAAAATGTCAAACATTCAAAAAAAAATACATATATTCTTACTATTTTATAAAACTACAAAATGCAAGATGCATGATATTTTTAAGACTGTGATATCCCCTGAGTATATTTTAATTGAATATGTGTAGATTTAAGTATATATTTTGTGATACTGAAAATTGACAATAACACAAAATCATATATATTTTTTTAAAAAAGCTTGGCCAAACTGGTATAAAGTGTTGATATAAAAATATATATAACATATATATTTCCTGAATTAAATTCTCTTGAATTTTGTAGGGATAATTACCCAATAAAGCCAAAATTTGATTTTTTCAAAATATATGGTTGCATGGGGTAAATTGAATTGGCTGGCTTTAAAGATGTCCCTAATAGGACATAAGGCAGGAGGACCAGATGTCAAAATTCCAAGTTAAAAACCTGATTTGTCCCTGTCACAAATGTGGCTTTTTAGCCCCCAAACAACAAACCTATGCATGGGTGGTATCGCTGTACTCAGGAGATGGCGCTGAACACATATTGTGATGTTTGGCTGTGGCATAGACCAGAAGCTCTAAATTCATACCTAATGTAGAATGTGTGGGAAAAAACCCACAAAAAATACTACTTCAAATTGATAAAGGCTAGTGGTAGAATTAGTGCCTGGTAAATGTTACAGTACCAGCATTTTAAATATCCTGGGGTGTCTAGTTTAAAAAAAATATATGGTTTAATTGGGGTAAATTGAATAGGCTGGCTTAAAGATGTCCCAAATAGGACAAGGGCCCATGATGACCAGATTTGGAAAAAATGGTTTTGGAATTGCACTACGCTACTTGAACGCTACTGGTCTAATTTACAAAAAAAAACACCAAAAAACATTTGGTATTTCTAAACTCTGGACAACTATTAGAATCTATTTAGCCGTTTTTTCAGATTCAAATAACAGTCTTAAATTTTTTAAATTTTTCACTTTTATCATTTTGTTTACTAGTATTTTTGTCCTCAAAAACTATATCATTTTTGTGTATTGTGATCCTGCACCCACAATGGGTACCATGTCCTTGCAAACAACACGGTCCTCTGGGGGTCTTTGTGAATTAATTGTAAACCACTGTTTATTGTATAATCCACCAGAAGCATAAATCCCAAAATTTATGTCTACAAACAATATCCTAGCTCATCTGAGCTCTTACTAACATAGATGTCCTTTACTACTCAGGGTCTAAACTAAACAAAACGCAGGCCTCACCAGCCTTTTAGAAGTCACTTTGTTTCATTGCTATCCTTGGTGATTCCAGCCCTTAAACAAATTAAAAACTTCTGTCCATCAGGCAAGGTTCTATTGCAGTCACTGCAGCTAACTACTTGCAGCTGACTAGTGCTTTGGAGTCAGCCTGAACTCCTGGCCTCGATTCAGTTTCACTCCATGTGTATGTAAACTGCAGGGTGGAGCACCGGCCCGTCCTATTCTCGGTATGCTCCACCCCAGGGGCCCATATATAATCATAATGTTACGTGGCACAACACATACTCCCCCTGGGGCTACATATTATACCACTATCTGCAAAACCTAGGGGGGATGTACACGCCATCAGCGAAAACACCCCGCACACCCCTGCACTAAATTACAGCTAAAAACAAACACGTCTCCATCACAAAGGGTCCAAAAATAAAAAAACACCCTGGTCGGTAAGGGGTTAATGAATATACTCCTATGTGGAGATAAGGATGTCTAATAGAATAGAATAACTGTTTTTATTGCTATTTGTGAAGAACCTATGTCTGATCTTCACTGTTATTATTATTATTATATTTATTTGTACCGTTTGAATGTGGCTGCAGCTCCAGCCTTCAAAGAGACGATCCTATAATCTGGCTGGGGCTCTTAATCAGCCAGCACAGCCCTGTCTGCCCAGACGGCCCCCGCACTACAGGGGGGATAACACAGGTGGGGGAACCCATTGTATCCCTTAATCCCCTCACCTGATACATCCCCTGTATACCGATGGGATTTGTGAGGGGATGTGGCTGATGGGATTTGTGAGGGGATGTGGCTGATAGGATTGAGGGTTGGGTTCGGTGCACAGTGAATGTAGA
This sequence comes from Spea hammondii, assembly GCA_029215755.1. Lineage (NCBI taxonomy): Eukaryota > Metazoa > Chordata > Amphibia > Anura > Pelobatidae > Spea > Spea hammondii. The sequence goes on along the minus strand of JARDYJ010000003.1, from coordinate 15,562,163 downwards.
TTGTATATAAGTTCTGTTTTTAACCTCATAGCATGAAGTCCTGTCTCATGATTGAGGGAAGTGCTGGTCTGTGACTGCTTTCTTCGGACAGCCACAGCGTGTCCACTTACTGGGAGAGGGAAGGAGCTGACGGGCGGATGTGTCCAGTCTGGGGCACAGGACGATCCGTCACATTGGTGGCAAGCGGTGGGATCTACTCCTTCCAGACCAGAGCGGACCAAAGCAACTAGCCGCAGAACAAAGTTATACCCTGGCGAGGAAGAGCCAAACGGATCCACAGATGGAGTGGATTGAACAGTCACCGGGATGCGGGGTGACTTGGAGGGGAGATGAGACCCTCGAATCGGAGACTCCAGTATGGGAGTTTGAGAGACGGACCCGAGCCCGGCTCGTGGGATGGAGAGCGGCCCTAGAAAAGTGGAGCGCCCACCAAGGTACACATCTGCCCACCCTAGAACAACGAATCAGGGACCAGGTGAATGGGAGGCTCTACTTGTTCGGGGGACCTGCGTCTCCAGGTGAGGTTGCAGAGCTAGAGAAGCTGATCCGACAGGAGATTGGGCTCGAAGAGGAGTACCGAGCCATATACTGGGAAGCCCGAGGCCCACAGCGAAAATCCAGAAAGCCCCATTCTCCGGAAGGGATGGATGTTGGCGGGCCTGGCCTGTTGTGGGAGGCATTCGAGGAAAGGGATGTCTTTGGCAATGGCAACATGGACCGATGGTGGGACATTAGTGACAAGCGCCGGAGAGCCCTGCCGCCCACTGCAACAAGTGAACTCAGCCAAGACCTTGAGAGACTAGTAGACAGAGAATGGTGCCTTGAGGCAGAATACTTGGCGCTGTTCGAGGGGCGCTACGCCCTGCAGTGTGAGCCGACAGATGTCACAGAGCGAGCTCCGGAGGCCGCTCACTGTAATTGGCAAGCCTCCGGACTTGAAGGTTCAGCCACTCTGCCCCTGGTATTGCAGCCAGAGCCCAAAGAGGTGAAAGTGGGCAATCACTTTTGGGAGGAAGTCTTCCGGGCGATTATGGACCGCATGCAGTCGCTGGAATTTGAGGCAGCAGTCTATGGGTTTCCACTAGAGGCGGCAGAAGCGCCAACAACAGGGCAGAGGGACGCTGTTCTCTGCCCAGCACCATGCGCCCCTCCTGCTCCGGCTGAAGCGCCGGCAGCGGGGCAGAGTGCCACTGGCCTCTGCCCCCCCCACAGTGAAAGGTCCCTGCCTGCTAGCAGGGACCCACCAGAGCAGTGCGACGCGATCCTCTGCCCAGCACCGCAAAATGCCAGACCGGCAGAAGAGCCGGCCACGGGGCAGAGTGCTGCTGGCCTCTGCTCATCCCCCAGCACAGTGTACCCGCCGGCTAACGAGGACCAACCAGAAGTGCTGGCACCCGGAGAGAGAGTCGCTGACCTCTGTCCTGCACCAGCAATCCTCGCTCTGGCTGAAACGCCAGCAACATGGCAGAGTTCTGCTGGCCTCTGCCCGCCCCACAGCGAAGGGTCCCAACCTGCTAGCATGGAACCACCAGCGGAAGAGCTGGCCACAAGGCAGGGTGACGCTGTTCTCTGCCCAGCAACGTTCCCTGCACCAGCAGAAGCACTGGCAACCGGGCAGAGCGTCACTAACCTCTGTCCTGCACCAGCAATCCTCGCTCTGGTTGAAACGCCGGCAACAGGGCAGAGTGCTGCTGGCCTCTGCCCGCCCCACAGCGAAGGGTCCCCACCTGCTAGCAGGGAACCACCAGCGGAAGCGCTGGCTACAAGGCAGAGTGACGCTGTTCTCTGCCCAGCACCGTTCCCTGCACCAGCAGAAGCACTGGCAACCGGGCAGAGAGTCGCTGACCTCTGCCCTGCACTGTTTACACCCCCATTATCTGGCGCTCCCCAGCACGAGCATCCGGGAGGGGGCGCAGGCGGCGACCCTCCCCAGCGGCTGTCACCAATTATGGGAGGAAGGGAAACCGGCACTCCTCCCCAGCGGCATGGTCCAGTGGGCAAAACGAGCCCCAGCTCGGAGAGCCAGGTAGGGGTAAGTGAAACTGCTGCTGCTTTGGAGTGGGCTCTTGTTGTTTGGGTGGGGGAATGTGGAGCTGACTCGGGACAAGCCCGTAGTCAGGGTAACCATGGGAGGGTTCCATCAGGTTGGGAGGGAGCCGAGTCTGGGCTGAGTGCCCAGAGGGGAAAGGAAGCCCTGGAGAAAGGTCTCCCATGCCTGCAGAGGAGACTAAAGAGGGCTGCCCACTGGAGAGGCTTCTGGGCTGGCCTCTTACCCTTTGACTACGGGCCAGGCCTAGGAGCCCGGGTGACTGACATGGGGCTGCCAGGGTGCCCCAGAAGCCGCACGCCCGCTCTCCCTACCCCGCAGGACTAGAGACAGTAGAGGCCCGGTCATCCCCAAGCCGATCCGTTAGGGATCTGGCTGTGTCTGCCGGACGTTTGCACAAGAGGGGAGTAATGTGAAGAACCTATGTCTGATCTTCACTGTTATTATTATTATTATATTTATTTGTACCGTTTGAATGTGGCTGCAGCTCCAGCCTTCAAAGAGACGATCCTATAATCTGGCTGGGGCTCTTAATCAGCCAGCACAGCCCTGTCTGCCCAGACGGCCCCCGCACTACAGGGGGGATAACACAGGTGGGGGAACCCATTGTATCCCTTAATCCCCTCACCTGATACATCCCCTGTATACCGATGGGATTTGTGAGGGGATGTGGCTGATGGGATTTGTGAGGGGATGTGGCTGATAGGATTGAGGGTTGGGTTCGGTGCACAGTGAATGTAGATTGTATATAAGTTCTGTTTTTAACCTCAAAGCATGAAGTCCTGTCTCATGATTGAGGGAAGTGCTGGTCTGTGACTGCTTTCTTCGGACAGCCACAGCGTGTCCACTTACTGGGAGAGGGAAGGAGCTGACGGGCGGATGTGTCCAGTCTGGGGCACAGGACGATCCGTCACACTATTATTTCCTGAAGACATGATTTATTAAGGAAAGTTAAGTGACATGCGGAGTACATTACTTGTGCTGCTCAGGCAAGTATTTTACTCTTTAGCTAAAGTTAACATTTTAGTTTAAACTTTCTAGTTTTCTTTTGCCTCTGCCTGAGCTGTAAAAAATCATTACCTGACAGCTACATTGTTATAGCCTCACAGAGCAATTTTATTTAATCACTAATTCTTGTATCTCCAGGACATGATTATTTGTTTTTTTCTGAGGTCACTGACGAGCTATTAGTTTGGACAGCATGACCTTGAAGATTTGCCTTTACCAGCACAGCTAGATCCTGAGCTAAGTGTCTTCTTTTGCAAAACAATCAATACTTCAGTGTTAAAGTTAGATCATTACATTTACTTGTTCAGGTGTGACATTTTATGTATTTATGCTATGTGATCCAACTTAAGGAATAATTATCAAATAGCCATAAACCACATTGCTTTAGATATCTAAAGTCATTTTTAAAGAACATTTTAAAAGAAATGTGAAAACTATAAATAAAAAAATGGTTTGTTTAGAATTAGAAAAGTTTATCTCCTAATGTTTCTTAGACGTTTCATTCAGTTGAAGGAATCAGGCTAGAATAATGCAGACTGCTCATCAGAGAAAATGAAAACATCGTACTGAAGTACTTCAGCAAAAGAGCAGAGATGCGGTGCCCCCATGGGGAGAGCCTCTCCACCATTCATTTAATCAGGGGCTCTGCCAGTTTGCTGAAGTGCTCCGGGAGGCCAGGTTAACAGAGCTGATAGCAGGGAGAAGCGGACCAAAAAACAAGCCGAGAAGGTAAGGCAGAAATTGAGAGAGAGTGTCAAGAGTTTTAGAGAGTGAATGAGGGTACATGACAAAGAATTTCAATTCTGAATTGAAAAAGGACTCTAAATTCTCTTCCAAACCGAAAGGGCAGGAAGCAAAATTTGATGTCTGAAAACGAATAGAACAAAACCAAACCAAATGTTTTCTTTGGTCCATATGCACAAGTCTACTACACATCCTTAAATGGCGGTCAATTAACTACATGACCTGAGAAGCAGTATTTAACCTTGAGACTTTGGGTGCAATCAGTAAAATCCCAGCTCTACAAATTTATTATAGGTGAAGGGGAATCTTTTAAACAAAGGAAAGACACATTTCTTTATCCATACATTAAATCTATTGTAATTGTTAATAATATTATCTTGTATTTATATAACACCAATATATTTCACAGTTCTGAACAATGGGTTATACAGGGAAAATGTGTCAGAGCCTAGTCATTAGATTTTACCATCTAAAGCTAAAAATTAGAAGCATCTTACTATAAGAAGCCTTAATATGTGACTTTTCATATTTCTATCTTAAGATAAGTTATAAGTAAAACTAAGTATACACACTTAGTGTGCATCATTTACCTTTTTAAACCCAAACTCAGGTACATCAAGGAAGATCAACAGTCTTAAAAGGAGTTTTGTAACTGTCAGGAACACTGCATAAAACAAATTATGGCAAACCATAATTCAACTGAACAACATAAATTAGCATTTTAACATTTTCTTTTTGTGTATTTTGATAAAAAATTACAACTGCTCATATGAATGTTATTTCCTTGTCAGCAGGCAATTACTTATTAAAATGTAGGCCTTTATCCTTTATGTTGACTGATATAAAAAAACGCATTCTTAGAATATAATTTTATGATGTATTGTACTCTTTTTAATTGGGAACTTTAAAGATTTATGTGCTGCAGTTAACATGTAGAGCATTAACAAGGACAAATTCCTGCAAAAATTTTATTTTGGCTGCTACTTTTGCACTTCTTCTATACAAGCAGGTCTATTCCTTAAAGTGCAGGTGCTTGCGATTTGAAAGAAAATGAAAGTTTACAGCAAGCAAGCTCTCATGAGCTAAATAAGCCCTTAAAAACATAATTACTTTTTTTTCCATTATAGGTGGCACCCATTGAGTGGCAAACTCATGGCAACCACGAGTTGCCTAGACACACCTCATCCCCCCTACCAGGGGGCTTAGAAGTGGGGCTGAAGTGTTTTTTTTTATATATATACATTTCATTTTAATTTCACTTAGCCAAATCCATTGCACAGGGCATGGATAGAAGGGGCTACAGGATGGGTTCCATGCCCCTCCAAAAAGTATTTTATTTTTAACCCCCTCATACCAATGGGTGGGTGGCAGAGGGGTAAAAAGTCATTGCTCCAGCTTTTTTATCTTATTTAACCTCTATACCCATTGGCAGGGAATGGGGAAAGGGGGGTTAAAAAGATACCGCTTTATCTCACTGCTAACCCCACCCAGGCCTTAACTAGCCATCTGGCATACTGGGCAAATGCTAGCAGCTCCCCACACTGCTGCAGTGTGTGGCCACCAGCTGCAAATGCTTGCCCGCATGCTACGTACGTACGTGCAAGTCCTGCCCTGGCACCACCATGCATAGGGTGGGGAAGAGTAGGAAATTAACCCCCTAATGAATTAAAAGGGAATCCTAAGGACCCCCTAATGAATTAAAAGGGAATCCTAAGGACCATTATATACCGTATCTAATTTTGATGGAAAACGCATATCAAATGACATAGTTTGGAAACAAATATACATCTGAATTGGGTTTTCTATTCAGGTGTGTTTGGTTAGTATGCAAAAAAAAGACAACAATCATCCTTTTAGGGTACTTTCCCATTAGCTGAACAGAGTATATCATTCATTCTTCAGTATAATTATTCTGTATTTGAAAATTACATACAGTGATTCATTAGCATCTTCATTTATATTTAAAGGCTATATCAGTTACGTGTAATCTCACCCTCTGTATTCAAAGATATCCTGAAAAGTAAAATATTCCCTGCTCAGAATTCCCTAGAGTCATGCGCTGACTGCCTATTAGTATTTTCACGTAAATGAAAGATTTTAAATATCCTTCCTGCTTGTTGGCAAGAAAAAGCTACATGGTGACTAGAGGATACATTCAATGAAAAAGGTAGGATAGATGTGGTTTCCTCTGAAGCCTGCAATATAGAATTCACAGGCATGAAAGGTTTTAGAGAAAATATGTATTATTTGGAAGCAAAGATTTATTTTAAGTTTGCTGTTCATGGGTTAGGTTGATTTCATTTCACAGTAGGGAACAATAAAATCAGTTGCATTAAATAGCATTGCTTTAAAATATTTTCCAGTGCAAACACTGAGTGATATTTGAGAATCATTTATCACTTAAATGGTAATAACAGTGTCAACACCATGCCATGAGAATTTTTTTCTCAACCAGGTAGATTGACAATGTTCTCACTGTATGAAACACATTGATATATGATAAACTATTGCCCCAGGAAGCAAAACACGTACCAAAGAAGGTACATTATAGTTTTCAATGCATTTATATTAATTTTAAGTATTGTTTTCTGTACATTAATCTTAAAGAATTATTATAGAACTATGTTCTCTACTATTTTATTATAAAAACAAAGAAAAATCATATTTGAGAACTAGCACCCAGCTAGGCAGACAGGTAGGGGTCTTCCTATCATCAAGGGGAAATGTCACTTTTTCCTCTTTGGATAGATGTTTAACAAACCATGCACTTTATCAAAACTGATCCATATACAGGCAGATTTGTGGTTTAGAAACATCAAACTTGCTGTAGGGCAACAACTGGCCCAGATAGATGCCCTACTGTCCCACGTTTGCATAATACTTCTGCAGTAATCATGTGACATTTAGGGCATACCCCCAAGATTTCAAATACCCAAAGTGGGACACCTTCATTGGGTCATGACTATAGGTGGCCACTGGGGTTTACCTTATGTCTCGTAGGGTGTTACATTGAACACCAGGAAAATACATTATATCCCGATGCACAGCTTCAATTAAAGGCCACAGGGGCGCTTTTCACTGCCATTCCACATTCCACTGTGCTGGTCAGGGGCGATCACAAGATCGTCACCGATTGCAGAAGTGGAACAGTGGAGTTGCTCAGCAGGACAATTCTGGAAAATCATGATTGTCCCACAGGTCCCAGGACAGATCTAGGGGATGAGTACATAACATTTTATAAGATGAAATTGTGTCACCTCAATTGACAGTGTTTGCTGTCCAGTCCAAGCAAGTGTCTATAATACAATATATAATAATACGTTTTTAGCATTTATTTTAGGTCAATTTCCGTTGCTCAGACCCTGGAACACTACTCTTACCGTATTATTATACTCTGCTGTAGATGTATATAGTGCTGTTATCTAGCGTAGTCTAGGCATCACAGTTTTGTTATTTTGTCATATCGGCACATATGTCCTTTACATTTTTATGTTGGCCATTTTGCAAATGCATGAAAGGATTCTACATCATTCCCCCCGTACGCATTTGCTAAATGTCGAATACATTTCCCTGCATGTTATTTACTCACTACCAGGACGTTCCAGTGCTAGCTCCGTTAATGCTGTGGTATCAGGTTTGTTCCTACACATATGTGCACAGCAACTACTCGGTGACACGAATGGACAGGCCACGGAGGAGGGCAGATTCTGCCTCTACCCTTTTGAAAGAATGCATTTTAAAGTACTTTAATGTTAATTCTTTTATAGTGAGGATGCTTGTAAATTGGATAAAAATATGAGTTTGCAGCAGAAAACATGCATGAGCTACACAAAAGTGCAGGAGAGTCGAGTTACAAATTAGAACTAAGCTCCAACTCGGGGGGTTGTGAAATGACTTAGCAGTCCAACATTACACACACATTAAAAGATAGCAAAAAATAAAACAAAAAGGGGGTGCTTTGAAAAACAGAGGGTGGATAATCTTCATCTTCCCCCACCCGGTGTGCATTCAGGTGGGGCCTAATGAAATCCCGCAGTAAATCACTGTCCAATCATTTGACAGTCACACATGGAGGGGGGTGATCATCAGTCGTCTGTTTTCCTTACTTTATTACTATTTTTTCTTTCAAAAAGTATTTAGTGATATTGGCAACGGACCAATAGTCTACCTAAATGTTTCAAATTTCATGCAAGGACATGCAAGTTTTGGTTCAAACTCACATTTAAGTGATTATGCAAGGTGTTTCGGAAGTATTAGCATGTGCCTACTGACTGCTCAACTTCTTAGAGAATAGACCCAAATTACTATTTGTGTTAATGGTGAAACTAACAGGCAGCAAATTCACAGGGGTGCATTTCTCAGGAAAATTGCTTTATTGATTTCTAAAATCTCTTACCAACACAAAGAAGCAGTATGTTTCTCTGTAGGGAAAAAAATATGTTTTATCACAGAGCACATTTATCACCACACTGCTATAGACACACATACCATTGAGAAGATAAATGTTGAAGTACAAAATGGTTTGTCTTAAAGTAAAATGGAGTAAATAGTGCACAATTCTCAGTATATAAAACTTAGTGTTGTACGTGGAGGTTAAATACATTATATAGTAAGCTATTTTATAGCATGGGCGCAACAATAGACTTAACCTTTTGAGAAATCAGATGATTATGTGTTACCTATTGTCAGAAAACTAGATATGAGTCAATGATCATGGATCCTCCATCCGGATAATGACCCCAAAGCACACATCCAAATGAACAAAAAGTAGTTAAAAATGGGAAAAGGGAAAAAAATGTACTGTTTAAGACAGACAATTAATGCTCTCAATCTGATTAAAAAACTTTGGAAATAAGTGAAATCTTCCCAGTGGAAATGGAATATTGTGAATATTATACGGCTTGAACAAATTGCAATTGAAAAGTAGGAAAAACTACCAGTAGACGGGCGCAAGTAGCTTATAGGTGGCTACAAGAAACATTTGGAAGCTGTCAATGTTGCCAAGGGTTGTGCAACCAAAAATTAGACAAGGGTGCCCTTAATGCTGTCATCATGGTTTTCATGGGTTTCAATTATGATTCTTATTTAGTTTCTTTAACTGCTATAAGTACATCTACCACAAGCAATTGAATAGACTGCAGTTGGAAACTATGTATGATGTATAGACTACTATTTAAAAGTTTGGGGTCACTTTGAAATGTCCTTGTTTTTTTTTTTTTTAAAGAACATCACATTTTGTCCATTAAAATAACATCAAATGGATCGGAAATACAATGTTTATTTTGACTATTGGAGCTGTAAATGGCTAATTTCTAATTAAATATCTTCAGACTCAACTATCGGTCCTGAGTTCCAAAGGCACGTTATTTTTATTTTTATTATATATATATATATATATATATATATATATATATATATATACACACTGTATTTTATGAAGCACGGAGCAAATTGTATATTATATTATATTATATTTATATATATAAACAAATTTTGTTAAAATCACAAATGTCCAAAAACAAGGAGGGACCCTAAGAAAACATATGAAAATGATGCAGGTTTTCTCCATTTTTGGGTTTTTTTTCACTCGCTTACTCTGTCAATGTCTCCCAACCTTCTCCCCTACTTATTGTCTGTTTCTTCTGTCTTCTGTGGTGGTCAGCTTGTCCCAGCTCTCCGCAGTGGTATCTCGGCCTGGTGTAATAGTGAAGCCTCAATGCACACCTTCTCCCCTGATTAGAGAATCTGCCAAGGCTCCGCCAGTAAAGCCAGCCTATTGCATGTCTTATATATTTATATTCAATAATGATTTTAGTACTTCAAATTTAAATGGATCAAATACTTAGCACTGTATTAGAAGTTGCCATAATCAGTTCTCCCTTTACAAGAATAAATTGCTAAAATAAAAACCTGTGCACAAGTCATATAAATATCATCTGATTAGTTTAAAGATTTCAATTTGAACAATGAGACTATAAATGTCTGACAGTGCCATATGTTATTAACAAGTGCACGCTTACCTTTAAATTCCCTTGTACACTGTAATGACAGACCAGGCTGCAGTTCTGATAAAACTTCCCCCAAGTGAGATATACTAATTTACTACTCTAATTTATCTTATGATAAATTATCATAGATTTTTTCAGTTGGAGACAAATTTTTACAGTGCGAGTTTCTAAACAAAACAAAAATCTATAAGTTTAGGAATAAAAACCGCAAAGTTTCCTAGTATGATAGATTTTGTTCAAGTTGTTTTACATGGTTTACATAAAAAATGTATCCTTCCTTTTATTCTGTAGATCTTTATATTTTGGAAAGGAGGGGATAGCCTTGCATAAAGGAGTTCATGGTCCATAATCCCATACAGCTTGAAATCAACATCATCATGTACCCTCATATCCTTTGTGACAGCCATTGGTTTCTTCTATTGCTGGGCCAAGGAATTGATGTCGATCAAGTGGTACGAGGATGAATTGGGCATGAATAAGAAGACAACCGTTGACTGGAACAACTACATGCGATAATTCTGCACTAACTACCTCATCAAACCACCAAAGGATTAATTGTTGAAATCGTCGAGAGCATGCTCACTTAGCATAAGAACAATGCCAGCCAACTGTTTCCTCAGCAGTGGGTATTCGGAGGAATTTGTCGGGTGACCCGCTTCTTGGTTGAAGTTACTGATTGCAGCAACCTTTAGGACGGCAATTTTGGAAAATACCAAAAGGGCTCCATCATTTACTCAGATAGTTGGCATGCCTACAAGCCCGAGGAATTGGAAAAGGCTGGATTTGAGCATTTTAGAGTCAATCATCGCACACTGGCATCCACACACAGAGCGTCGACCGAATGCAGGGATCGGCTAAATAGTGCAACAAACAACACCGAGGAACAGCACATCATCATTTGGAGTTATATTTGCCCGAATTCATTTGGAGGCAGCACCAGGAACACAAGGACGTATTTGAGTCACTATTGGAAGCAATGAAAGTTTTTTTGGCCTCAATTATAATTGTTTCTGTATCCCTATTGTTGCATAGATACATTGTTTTGAATAATAAATAAGTTTTTTTTGAATGGCTACAGATAACAAAAAAGTACCAAAAAATCTATAGTAAGAAAAAAAACTGAAAATGAAAACATCCAAAGAAAGGACACTTATAAGAAGGGAATGAAAAAAACAATAAGGAAAACGCTAATTGTTTATCAAAGGTCTTTTAGCTATTCATCTAGTAATTGTGTCCAGGTACTACCCAATTCATTGCTATTTAGAATAAAAAGTTTACATAGTACCTTCACTACTAATTCAGAGCAGGTTTCTGAAATTCCAGGCTTCAGGGGAGTCATCCAAACTTTATTTCTAAAGAAGTTTGGCAATTTCATGTGCTATATGATTCTCCTATAACGAGACGTGTCCCCCATAAAATAAACAAAAGATAATTGGCAAAATATCAACTTGTTAAGATTCCTTTATCCATTTGCCATGCTTTGATGAGGTAAAGTGGGAAACAACTGTGTTTTGGAGGGTACACATGACTGGTATGTAGAACTAGCCAAAAAAACAGTGGATGGTCTCATTGATGGTTAGGCCATGGTTGATGGGTCCAACATCATGAGTCTTTGATGCACTCTTGTTGGTATGCTGGCCACTCCTGGGAAGGTTTCTCCAAGTTTTCTCCATTTGTAGATAATGGCTCTCAATGTGGTTAGCTTGAGTCACAGACCATTAGAAATGGCTTTGTAATCAATTCCAGTAGAAATGAGAAGTGAGCACTTGTTCTAAAAATATGTTTAACAGGGCTGGCAGGAATCATGCTTAGGTGTCTCATGAAACTGAACCCAGTTATCAATTACATTTGGTTAATTGGTTGATTTTGACATAGGGCCAGGTGTTAACTTGGGTTCTCTTTGTCTAATATTAAAATTAGTTTAATGATCTGAAACAAGTGTGACAAATATGCAAAAATAGAATACTTTTTCACAGCACTGTATCAATAATTGTTTTGCCGTAGGTTGCATGATAATTTAAATCCAGCCTTGCTCACAGATGGCTAAAACTGATCTGCATCAGGCTCTGCATCTAGATCTTCCTTACCGATAGAGTTTGGCAGCAGCTATAACTCAAGCTTGGAAAAGGGCTCCTGATTGTGCCCTTGAACAATTAGAAGCACCAGACTCACAAGAACTTGTTTTATACTGAAAATATTCCCTTGGCAATTATTGAAATTATTTAGATTTTTTAATTTAATACATATAGTAGCTTTGTCACCGAGGGAACTGACGGTCACCCTGGACACGGCTTAAGGTGCAGGGGCTGCAATTGTCGTGGTGGGCTGCTGCGGCGGAGGGTGCTGAAGACTACTAATTTATACAGTACATAATAAAAATAGAACTGGAGTGTGTGAGGCTGCTCATACTGTGTATGAAGGAGATACTTTCATGTTTGTTACATTTATCTTTTTTAAGGATTCCTATGAAGTGTGGAAATTTTGTTTTTGCATGTATGTCTCTTACTGTTGCCAAAATAAAAAAAAATTTGCTGAGAGACTTTCACACATCCTATTTTGTGTGTTTCATTGGTCTATTTGTTTGCCCTCCTTAGCGCTTGTCTAATTATTTATAATGCTCACATGAAAAGTTTCCTGGCTTATTTGCAACCATCTGCCTCATCTTCATGTATTCTCTATTAAAAAACATATTTTCTCTCATTTATTCATTTAAGATATTGCTGTTAAATCATGCGCACACACACATATATAACAAATGCGGGGCAAGCTGGGGTCTGGATATAAAAATACAGAACTGCTCACTGTTGTGGTCCTGGTAGTATGCACGTTAAGTTGGAGATCATGTATGCTGTTATTGACCCTCGGCTTGCCTGACTATTTTTCTGCCTACTGATTCTGTTCCTGTATTGCCCTACCTGTGTACCGTACCTTTGCTTGTCTGACTACCTGCTTACAAATGGGATTGACTGATTAGCTATTTGTGTTAACAAGAAATTGAACAGGTGTACCTAATAAAGTATACACACATATACATTAACCTCTCCAGAAGATAATACACATAAACTGTTATCCAGGAGTGAATACGCATTTATAATTTAGTGCAGTTCAGGGCAGAACAATTTTTTTGGTTTATGCACCCTTCTCTTCATAGTATATTTTCACGCAAAAGTAAAAGTAAAGGGCTAATTAAGGCAGTTAATTAAAGCTCCCGTTAGCACTGAATTTTTAAATGGACTGGTCTCAGTGATAAGTGATTATGATTGCGGCTTATAATTTTTCATGATGACAGTAAATAATTTAATTCACAATAGTAGTTCATCATAGATCTGGGCAGATTTGACATTTTATTTTGTATTTTAAGCTCCAAAATATGTTTTAAAATGCATTCTGTATAACTATTTCTCTGCATTAAACTACACATCCTTCCAGTATGAGTATAATATATTAAGTAAACATCCATAATTTATTGAAGGTTTGTTCCCCATAATCCCAATAAACCATACCAAATGATATTCGCCAGTTGTAACACCTGTTGTTATGCTCTGGAATATGAAGTCTAGTCACTTAAATGCAAGTAGAAAAATATATAGATTCTGCAGCAGCTAACTCGCACAAGTTAGATTACAACACTTGACTCACATCCCCTAGACAATACGGGAGTGTCAAAGAAATATAATGGAAAAAGCAAGCAAGTTGCAGATTTATTACTCTTTGCTTGCGAGTTGCACATGTGAATGGCAAGCCCCAGTAAAATAACTAAATGACATGTGCTGTGGAGTAGGGGTAAATTATCAAGTTTAAGATAATGCCTTACATCTACTTGAATCGGCCACATTGACTTGAATCAATTTGTTTTTATTTGAATTATTTTATGTGCTTTCTTATTTAATTTTAAAAGATAATAATTCAAATGTTTACAGTAATATATTCTGTGTGTGGGTATTACTACTTTTTGTAAGGGTTCCTGTCATTCATGCCCTCACCTCCAACTCTTAAAACATAGTTGCATTTCTATATGAATATGCATTTGTATACTAGTGAATATACAAGTTATGCTTGCGTTAGGATTCAAGGACATGCAACTGCGCTTGAATCTGGTCTGTTGACTTTACTGACTGCATGACTTCTTAGTAAATAGACTGTATTGACTATTTTTTTATAGTCTGTGTTTTCTAATGTCATACATACATAAACTTAACTAAAGCACTTACTGTAACCTGGGAACAACTTCATGATGTAAAGTAAATTAGGTTTTTTTGGTGTATATTTTTCATTTTCTGTTTACTTAAGGTTCTTGTATCAATGTGGATGATCTATACTCTATGATCTATAATCAGCTCAATTGCTGAAATCATGCTAATTGTATAAACAAAATACAGATTTCTGTCTTTGGTGCTATACTGCCACTTTGAATGTTGAAGTAAATGTATCTTTTTGATACACACACATCACTTATTATGATTTGGTTGTACATCTTAATGTGTACTCTTTGGTATGACTTTTGAATTCCAGAAAAAGTTTTTGCAAATTTTTTATAGTTTGGCAGCTTTACATAGTTTTTGCTTATTTTTGGGTCTGTAAATCATTTCTTTTTTTTTTTTTTCGATTTAAAAGTTTTTTATTCGTCGGAACCTTGGTACAGAAAAGTGTCAACAGATCACAGTGGGTAAATAACAACCGTCACGCAGGACGGTACCATGGCAATGTGAGCGACGCGACAAACAGAAAGAGAACCGTGACACAGCGAATTGACGGCAGGCAGGAGACTCCGAGGAGGCAGTAAAAGTAGGAGCAGTCGGAGGAAACGAGATGGTGAAAACAGCCCACAGCGAAGTACTCGAACAGGCGAGACGGGACCGACGGAGAATTTTGTGTTTTTGTTAACGTAAATACAGTGAGAGCAAATGCAACACAATGTACAATGTATACACTATTTTGTTTTTGAATAAACAGAACAAATGATCACAAAAGCGAAACAAAAATAAATAAACATAAATAAACATGTCAGCGATGTTTCAGGTAGCCGTGTCCGCGTGGTGTTAAGCCAGGTAGGACCGCGAGAGGACCCCTAGGCAGGAAAAACATGAAGGCACCATCGCGGAGCGAAGCCCAGGTCAGCATGGAAGGAGTACTGGACTAGAGAGAGATGCGAGTCTCAGGGTCAGCACTATTCAGAGAGAACCTGGCTAGAAAGCCAGGGGATCGAGGTTTTCATGTATGAATGTGTGGTGCAGGAAGAGTCATGGGACATTTTCTCCAAGACTCTGTGCCTCTCAACAGTAGAGACAATATCAGCGGGGGCAGGAGGAAGAGGCGCTTCCCATCGTCTGGCAATGCACAATTTAGTGGCTAAGAGGATGTGTATGAGGAGTTTGCGAGTTGGGTGGGGGATGGGATCGGGGAACATGTGGAGCAGGACCAATTCCGGAAGAAAGTCAAAAGGGCAATGAAAAATGTGGCGCAACAGAGCGAATATTTCCTTCCAAAGCGGCTTCAGTACTGGACAGCTCCACCATATGTGAAGCATGGATCCCGTGTGCCCGCAACCCCTCCAGCAGAGTCTAGATTGATTGGCGCATATGTGTGAGAGACGAACCAGGGTGAGATACCAGCGACAGCTGAGCTTCTTCTGGAGCTCTATATGGTTGGTGCAATGGGTGACCCCCCGCATTGCCTCCTCCGCCTCCAACCAGGACTCCAAGGGAAACTCTGTGGGCAACTCCCTTTCCCAGGCAAGCATATGAGGCAGTTTACAGGGCGGGGGAGCGGGCAATTAACAGGGAGTACCAGATGGAAATTGCCCCTGGGTACCTGGGTGCCGACTCACGTAGGGAAAACAGTTGGTGGAGGAACGGGGAGGAGTGACACACGGGAGAGGGCAGCGAGCCGAGCAGATGGCGGATTTGGAGGTATTTAAAAAAATCATGTTGTGGAATGTCGTGCGTGGAATCTGTGAATCATTTCTAAATGTTTCATGTTCCAAAGTTACCAAGGCATATTTTTTTAAACTGTAATTAAAGATTTTACTGTATATAGATATATATTTTTGTTTTGTATACTTTTTAATCTAAAGTTGAAGACTCATGGAATAATAGGCTTTCGTTATGACAAACAACAAATACGTGGTACCAGTTTCTTATATTTTTTTGATGAAATGTGTCTTGCCAGCTATTGAGCACGTAAAGCATAGTCCTAAAAAAGAATATATTTTAGACATATTGTGTGTTTAAAAGATAGCTAACCTGAAGACCTGAATGTGCCAGTATGTCATTTTCAACCATTAGTCTTGTGAATCTATTCATCTTTTCTCTTATATGTCTAACACACACATATATATATTATATATGTGCTATAGGTGCAAATATACAGTTTTTTCAAACACAAAATAATAATATACATTTACACATAGAAATAATGTATATAACAGTTTAAACAGAAATACAAGTGGAAAGTATATCTTTTTTTATATATAATACACTCTTTGTAAATCCTCCCAGTCGTTCCTCTCTGGATTGCTTGTGAAATTGCCACCAACAGGTAGATTCCTGGTCTAAGACTTCAATTGTTTAGCAAGAGCATATTTGATTATCCTGGGAATTCTTTTCATTTTTGAGGAGCAGAGCTGCCAAACTTGGCTGTGCCCTGCTAGTGCTTTGAAAGCCTATAGCATTTCTGCTTATGCACAGCTGAGGGAGAGTCATTTATTTTGTTTTCTACCATTCCACTATTTTTTTCTAATAATTGCTTATTATTTTATACTCTATGTAATCGTACAGTTTATATGTAACACCAGCATCCAACAAGGACAAAAAGCTGGGAAATGTATGTTTCTTTTTTAGGGACTAAAACTTGAAGGGACGGTGGGGTGAGCACAAGCTGTTGAATCCAGCAGGGGCCTGGTTCCAGAAGATGGCTAGCACACAGCTTGTGATGTTACAGAACAAGAGAACAATAATGTTGTCTAATAAATCGTGAGAGCATATGAATTCAGTTAACACAATATTAATACCGGATTGCTTAAATAAATAAGACAGTAGTCCTGAAACTGGATTTTCTGTTTCTCTAAAATATTCTTGGTGCTGCTGGTTTAGAAGAGTATACACATAGACTCCTGGTAACCATATTCCTGGTTTTCCCAAAATACCTTGTCTAATTCTACCAGGGTTAATGAAATGTAAAGAAAAGTTTTTAATTTATTGTATTTTTCTTTCTTATTTAATTTTGAACCTTACTTAACCCTTTCATCCAACATCAAACATGATGAAGAGAAGAGGCACGGTAAGACCCCTGCCCACCCAAAGGGTAATATGCATTTTAATCCTCTCTATGCAGCGAGGTATGTTTTGGCATCATGCCTCTCCAAAGGGTTAACCTATATTTTAACCCACTATCCCACTGGGTGGGAGTGAAACATGAGTGGCTTCATTATTATTATTATTATTATTATTATTTTATTTTATTTATATAGCGCCAACAATTTATGCAGCGCTTCATACAATACATATATTCAAGGGGTATGACAAGACTAGAATTGACAGACTAAGATAAACCGATACATGAGGTGGAGAGAGCCCGGCTCGCAAGCTTACAATCTTGAGGGAATGGGGTGAGGACAAACATAAGGAACAGAGAAGGGGTGAGATGTAGTGTGGGGGTTGTGTTGGTGACTTCATACTTCCCCATAGGGTTTTTGTATTATGCTTAATATCCATTCTATAGAGGAACAGGGAAGTCACTGGTTTATCCTTGGTTAATAGTGGTTATGGATACTAGGGCTTTGTTTTAGTTAAGCGCTATTTTGTATTTATGTTGAGCAGGAATGTAAAGCTAAAATATTAGGATTTTCAGAACCCCAATTTCTTTTCCATTCTTAACTAATTTAAGCAAGGAAAGTAGAATTTTAATGAATTCCTCACTTCAGGATTGTAGGAAATAATAAAAATGAGTTTAAAGTACCCTGGCAATGCCTCTTAATATTATTTATAAATAATAACGGCATATGTATTTATGTTTTATAATGTCAGTTTCCATTTGTTTTTTATACTCAGACGTGAAAGAAAGAAAACATGTCTTCAAGGGGGCAGTAGAGATTTATTTAAAAAAAAAATAACATTGTAGTAATATATATTCTCTTGCATTCTCTTTTGTTCCCCCTAAATGATGTATACCATCCTACAAATATGAAGGCAAACATTATTCAGTAAGTCAGTCATGAATTGAAACATTTATGCCCTTGCAAAATGCACAGGAACACAAAAAAAGGATCATTTATATTTTGAATTGTGTTCTTCTGTGTGTATAGGAATGTATTTATTTTCCATTCACAACAAAATCAAATTAAATTATGCTCAACCTTATTTTTAGTATAGACTAATTATTCCAACACCCTTCACTCACAAATGATAAATGTAGCATCCTAATGTGATGATAACTCACAAACGATTACTAACATGTCCTGTGCTCTATTAAGAACAATTAACATAAGATCATTATAAGTCAGACCACTGAAATAATCACGTTTGCTAAACTAATTGGTTGCATATAAACATACCTTACGAAACCATTTGAACAGCTTGTTTCATTCCAACATTTCATTTGGTTGAACAAGACATTTCATTATGTGCCCACTAAGCAAGTGTTGTGTGTAAGAGGAAAACGATGTCAAATGACAGTGACTGTCCAACAGAGATTACCACCCAGTGGAGTTGAGCCCAGCCATGAGTGGACAAGGTGAGGTTGAGAATATAAAAATGGAGCGAATGTAGAATCTCATAGACAATTAGAGTTCAGTAGAAAGCAGACCATAGTACAGAAGCTAAGGGCAAGGGGAGGAAACAGACAGTCCATCTTGAAGTCCTGGCAACATTTTTATTATTATAATAACTCCTAATTTAGTGGATAGAAGCACATGTATTTGACTGCATGAATGCGCTGACTTAACTACATATTATAGAAGTCCACCCAGTGAGAACTCCTCAGTCTCCTCACCCGTTGAATTGTGCATTATGCAGTGTCGCCTTTTTTTAGTGGAGAAACCTACCAGTGTTGCCTGTTCATAAAGCATAGGGTGAGAACACCTGCAAACACTCCTCCTAAAAGGGACACTCCAGTGATCTTATGCAGGACCACCAATGAAGAATACATATTAAAGTACTCTGTAAGTACTTTTGTAAGTACTTAAACCTGTAGGAAAGAAAATAAAAGCTGTTCACCTGAAAGAGAAGATGTTGCTCCCTTTATGGTCAAACATTTTGCACCAGTCAAGAGCAGACCCACAATACTCACCATGTGGACAGCCTTTCCCCTGCTTTTTTCATTTTTTCAATATGGATAACGGACCTGATACCAAGGAAAAGCAGATGAGAAGGGAAGACAGAAGAACAAAAATAGCCAAGAGAAAAAGTGGACCTGCGGAAAAAGAGACAGGGAAATGAAAGCGTTCAGTGGAAAATGTAGGGAGATATGGAGAGAGAGCATGACAGAGAGTGAATGAGAGTGTGAGAGAGCATGAGTGTATGTGATCGACAACAAATTTAATCTACGGAAAAGGCAAAAATCAAAATGTGTTGTCTGAAAACAAATGAACCAAAAAGTATACAATAGTTTTAATAATTTTTGGTCCATTTTTCATTTTACCAGTAATTTTTTTTTGTTTAGTTAGAAGGTAACTCACACAAGAATGTGAGATGGTTTCTTGCCACAGCAAAGTATACCAATTTACGAGTTAAAATAGGCATGCATTGTGTTACGCAGAAAAAAAACAAAACTTTGATACTAAAAAAGATATTCTGCCTTCAACACGGTATAGGAGTATATGTTATCACACCTTGCATGACAGGAAAAAGGAAGAATTTTGCAGTAAATGTCACATTCGATTCCCACTGTTACACACTAATATCTTCACTGCTGGAACATGGTTATTCTTAGCAAAATAAATTTTCTTCATTGAAATATGTTATGGCAAGATAACTTTGCAGTTTTCTTTATTTACTGTGCTGATGCTTTCTTTTATGAAGTAAAACAAAGCAATTGAAAACTGCTCTTTTAATTAACAAGAACAAATTTAGTATATACCCCCTGGGGATGTGTTGACTCCGGTGTGACCTCTAAAGTGGAAAACAATACAAGGTTCTCTTGGAATGCATATGGACGTACACTTTTTATAGCAAGTAATGTTCTGCTGTGGGATTACTTAGCGCTTAATAGTCCTCGTAAACCCAATCTCTGTATCAGACATCTAAATGTCTTGATGCAGAATCTATATAGCCAGACATATGGTGTCACTGCGAAAAATGACCATAGAGCAACAGGCAGCTGTGCAGCGTTGCTTCGGATCTGAGGTCCAAATAAAAAATGATCTAATTTATAAGATGAGGTCTTTTTACTGATAATTTTTTCTGAAAAAAAGCATTGTCTTATAATCGAACAAGAACGGTAACTAAACAATGCTTTAATTAAAATGAGATGCTACAGCCAATGACCCTACTTCTTTCCAGGGCTGGACTGGCCTACTGGACCTCAGGAGGGGCCAAGCTGAGGAGCTCACTGCACCCAGGCTCCACAGGCCTGGGCTGGGTAGCAGGTACAGAGACTGCGCCCGCGGCTCGTTGAGCAGGGCCAGTTGGGAGATCACCTCAAACCGCCCCAACGTTAAGGGAGGTTTCTAGCACAATGTGCCGCTGATTGATGCTGGGTGTTGAGATATGAAATTATATCCCCAGCACTCAATTGCTGCATGTACTGCCAGGGTACACCAGAGCTTTCTTACCTGCTCTATTATTGTGAGTGCAATAATACAAACATAACACAAACACAAACACTATGATCATTTCTTTTATTTCTTTTTGTTGCATTGTAAAGAGGAATATTGGACCAATTGAAAAGTTAGGTCATTATATACATTTTCATATACTAAGCGCACATTGACAATTACAAAAAAAAATCTGTATGTTTTTCATTTGATCTATACCTGCAATGCAGGGTTTGCTTGTGTTACACAGTTGATCTCTATATTTCCATGTGCTTCTCATTTGATCTATACAAACAATGCAAGGTTTGTATGTGATATTCAGTTCACCTGTTTGTTTTTATGAGGCATTCCTACTTTATGACCTGCCAAAGAGATTTGCATATTTTGACCTATATATGTTTTGGTCTGTTGCAATACAGCTTAGAAAAATATTGTTAACAACAAGGGTTATTAGGACTGTTAAAATAATTATTGGTTAACAAATGTTTTGCACCTTTTACTCCTACATTTGTAATGTTTTGCAGATATTTTAACTATTTTTTTAGTTAAGCTACAAGTCTATTTTCCTGTTTATCATCTACTGTAAAAAGTGATTTTTATGTTTTAAATTACTGAAAAAATGGTTAATTTCATACTTAAAATGTTATTTAGTATTATTTGGACTAAGTGCTCTCCCAGATGTTCCCAAACTCCCAACCCATTGCATGTTGTCATGGGTGACAGTGATATTAGAACTGTGTTTTCATATGCATTTTATTTATGACTAATTTGTTCCTGAAATATACTTTTGCAGGGTTTGTCCCTATTACTGGGACCCCACACATTTGCCCTTTGCACAATAATGGCACCGTGAAATACGGGGCTGTTTTTCATTCCTAATCCGGCACTGCTGAAAATCAGATTATTTTATCCTTCGATTATTATGGAGCACCAAGGGGAGCTGGCAACATTAAAAGGACACTCAAGCCATCATTTATGCTTTAATCCATATGATAGCCCCATGGTCCCTTTTAGCTTTCATCCTGCCTACATTACAAATGTATGGAGGGATGCTGCAGATGCAAGTATCCACCTTTTGGCACAATTAGTAATGAATGGCACATTAAAGTAAATGCTCATGAATGTCTGGGGTATTGACACACGTGACTCAGAGCAAGAAAGTGGGCTGTTATTTCTTATCTGTTCAAAAATATGCTACAGAACAAGTAATAAACATAATTCAATTCTGGCTACATTAAAAAGGTTTTATCGGCCTCTACTCTGTTTACGGTCTTGTATGTATGTTTGTATATATTCATTATATAAAGGTAACTAATAAACCCAACGTTTCACAGTTTACAGTATGGAAAGATGGTCCCTGACCCATAGAACTTACAGTCTAAGTTGCATCTGTTTATGCAGTAAGTATGATCCATTTGCTCTGTGAGACTATATGTTTACTTGTATATAGGTATGTAGGCCCTTTGGTCAATAATAATTGCCCAACATTGCATCTGTACCACAGTGAAAATAAACATTTTGTCATTTTGTCTTCGTTTCTACTATTCATTACAAGGCCGGAAGAAATATTTATGCTTTCGGCATTAGAACAGTTAAAGTATGTTAGTACTATATGTACTGCAAAGGGTTGTTTGCGACCCTTGAGTCAGAAAGATCAGAAAACAATTCTTTGAAATAAATCCCATTTGTGTTACAAAACAGCTGACAACGCACACAAAAATGTTAATCTGAGTGATCGACTGACACCTCTATCAATGAATCATATTTGTATTAGGTATCAAAAAGGTCATTAGTCTGCACGACGTAAGGAAAAACCTTCGAGATTTTCATTTCTTGGCTTGACATAAGCATCCACTCTGTCAGATTTGGCCTTTACTGAGAGACTTGACCTACTGAAAAACAAGCAGCTCAATCAGTACATCACAAGGGAAAAAATTGATAGACAAGTGTGAACGTTTTTCATGCCATTTTCTTCCAGGTTTTATTGTAATATTCCCAAAGTAAAATGTTTGAATAATCTCATGTGTTTAAGCCAAGAAAAAAAAAACCATACAAAATGTTTACTTATAGTTTCAAGGAACACTGTATAGATTGCAAACCTATGAAGGTAAATCTGTACATGTATTTGGATACTAAATTAAAGGCATGCGATTGGCAAATGTATTTATATCATGAAACAATGCTGCATGTAAATGCCAAGACAGGTGCCACGGGATGCTAAGTCAGGTGTGTAGAGCAGGTAGTTAACCAATTCCCGGGCGCGGTATACTAAACGGGTAGTCAGACAAATGCAAGGTCGGTACACAGAGCGAGTAGTCAGGATAGCCAGATATGGTTATGACTTGTCTTATCTACCTATCAAATGTAACACTTTTATAACT
Organism: Spea hammondii; assembly: GCA_029215755.1. Taxonomy (NCBI): domain Eukaryota; kingdom Metazoa; phylum Chordata; class Amphibia; order Anura; family Pelobatidae; genus Spea; species Spea hammondii. The sequence goes on along the minus strand of JARDYJ010000003.1, from coordinate 15,539,225 downwards.
AAATGTAGCATTATAACTATATTTTCCATTACTCTTAAATGTCTAAACCTAATATAACGTAACACATAATTGTTATTTTCAAATTTTTATGTATAACACGTTGTTAATATGTTTTCATCTGTTATTGTATTATATACTGCAGTCACTTTGGCATAATATGAAGTCTCGCATATTTTAGTTCTTTAATAATTCTTAAATTCTTTTTACATGACAGTTTACCCCATGATAAGATACATTGCTCTTTTAGCACGGACACTGCTAATGTACCTAGTAGTTTAATACAGTCCCTATAATTTAATAAATAATCATAAGCTTGTTCTTACTGGGAATCTCACTATTCACAGCTGTTGCCACAGTGCACAAAGTTCTACTTTAATTTTTTTATGGTTTGGGATGTTCTCGGTGTATCTGATTACATGGTACATGAGTTCTAGTATGCATCATAAATCTCAGTATAATGGTCTAAATTAAAAATCATGATCTCCTTCCAATGCCAGAGCATGCATCCAGTTACTATCATTAACAATGCGCATTTTTTTTCAGCAAAAAATGTAATCTTATCAAAATTCAGCATATATATATATATATATATATATATATATAAAGTTCAGTGCTTTATGTGAAGCAAATTGTAAACTTGTGCAGATACTCATACATAACACCCATCATTTCAGATGTCCAAACCAAGACCAAACATGGCATCTCCTACCTACTTTACCCATCACTAAGTGTTTGGCTAGACAGTGCCCTAAAATCAGGACTGTCCTTTGAATGAGATGCATGTCCATAGCTCCTGGCTCACTAGATTGATTTACTAAACACGCGATCAAGAGAATTGCTTACATAATAAAGAGGATGAGACAGTTAGGGAAGCAAAGTTTGCTTGATTGATGCTTCTTAACAGGAAAAAAGGAGAACAGCATGATTACTAGACTTGTGCATTCGTCTTCGGGCGAACATGAAAACGAGCACGAAGAGGCCGTTTTTTTGTTCGTTCCGAAGGAACGTAGAACAGAATACAGTGCCGGCAAACCGTAGGCGAAGACGAAGACTCACAATCACGAAGAATCGAAGATTCTTCGTGATCGTCTTCGTTTTTGCCGCGCAACCGCCAAAATTTCAAACAGGAGTGAGCTGATCCTCGTCTGTCCAATCAGCTCACTCTTGTGACGTAACGCTAAGGGTCTCGTCCAATGCCTGTGCTGCTGTTTTTTGAATTCTGAAGGCGCCTTTATAAGACCAGAGCTTGCCTGAGAGATCCATTCATTTTTCGCTGTGACTGCTTTGGCAACACTGCTGTGCTGCATCCGAGCGTTACAGAGAGAGATTGTTCTGTTCTGTGTGAGACTGGTAAGCCTTAGCCTGCCATTTCTCACTGTGTACTTCATCCTCACTTCAGTGCTACTTAATTAATATATTTAATAATAATAATTTGATTAATTTAATTTTTTTAAAATAAATTTGTCATCAACTTTAGTGTAAGTGCTGTTGAGTTGACAGTGCACCCAGTGCCTCAGTGGCACTGGGGTGCCCTTGCCCTGGGCTGGCACTAGTGCCTATTGCCTGTCCTGCTTAAATAAATTAAATAGAATTTATAAATTACAATTTAATAGAATCTATAATTTAATAGTTCATTATAATATTATATATATATATATATATATTTGTCAGTCATATATATATATATACTATAGTATACTAGTGTAGAGTGTACTGTAGACATTCATCTACTAGTGTCTAATTTAAAATCAGTAATATTAATTAATATAATTAATAATTGAATTCATTATAAAATTATATATATATTTGTCAGTTATAGTTAGTAATAGTATACTAGTGTAGAGTGTACTGTAGACATTCAGAACATCTACTAGTGTCTAATCTAAAATCAGTAATATCAATAATTCTCTAATTCTTTCTTATCTTAATAGTTAATTAAATTAGCTATAAATAAAAGTAATAATATTAATTAATTACTACTAGCGTATAGTTCAGCTAATCTTATTAGTACTGGTGCTGCAGCTCTATAGTTTGTGCTTTGTTTTAGCAACAGTAAGAGACCAAGTCAATTTTTCTTAATTAATCTTTCATTTTATTTCATTTGTTTTGCTCACCTCAGTCCATCAGTGAAGTGAACTTGTTGGGCTAGTGAGTGCAGCCGCATAAGTGCTGTGTTTTTTTTTGATCAGCAAGCAGTGACGTTAACTGTTTTGCAAAGATTTTCTCATTTATTTTACATTTTATTTCAATTTTATTAAAAGTACCCTTAGTGTTTTGCTCACCTCAGTCCATCAGTGAAGTGAACTTGTTGGGCTAGTGAGTGCAGCAAGCAGTGAAGATAACTGTTTTGCTGTGACATTTTATTTTATTTCTAATTCTTTTCAAGAAAAATTGACTGTGACGAGCTGTACTAAGCAAAGCTTCAAGCTACTAGCTGTAGTACTAAAATAATTCTAATCTTCTTTAATCTTAATCTATAATATATTATAAATAATAATATTCTAATTCATAATCTATAATATAAGTAATTCTAATTCTAAATTCTAATTCATAATCTATATTCTTCTATCTATAATACATAATATATAAGTAAATTAGTTCTAATCTATTAATATTATATAACTTAATATTAATTAATAAATCATATACTGAATCTGATTTAACCTCACTTTAGCTTAGTGGGTTTGAGAGCGTCTGCCTAGAGGTAGACTTATAGTAAGGAAATATAGCTTTAGGCTAGCATAGTGGTAGGCTAAGCTCTTAGGCCCGTGTAAATTAAAATTAAAAATAAAATACTGCTAGTTATTAAATAGTTAATCTTGAGTTAATAATTTCAATAACTTTAGGATTTTGGCAGATTGCACACAGCACAGTGCAGTAGTGCATAGTTTTACTTTTTAAGCAGTAGCACTGAAGAGAACTTCCTCTAATTTTTTTGTCTTTAATTCGTTTTTCCTTTTTTTTATTTTTATTTTTTTATTTTTTTTTTTATAGTTTTTTTAAACACTACACTACACTACACTACACTACACTACACTACACTACACACACAACACAAAATTTGAAATGGATCCTCCTTTTGGGACTAAGGAGGGACAAGCTCCATCTACCACCACCACCACCACCACCAGCACCACCACCAGCACCACCACCAGCTCTAAGATGCAGCCTTTGCGTCAGTCTAGTCGGCCAAGTAGGCCAAGCTCTCGCTTATCATTTGGGGAAGCATTGCTTGAAGGATCATCAAGTAAAGGAAAGGCACCAAAAGCAGGCAGTAGTAGTGCGGCTAGGCCCACAAGCTCTATGGTTTTTTACGGAAAGCCTAAAGCACCAGAAGCACGTTCAAAGTTAAAGGGTAGCACAAGTAGTACCAGCCCAGTGACTAAAAAGAAGTGCCTTTTGCCCCAAGCAGCATCTTCCCCATCCACCAGCAGCATGCAAGGTACCAAGCAGAGCCAAATTAGCAGCAAGACTCAGAGGGGTCCCAAACCAAAGCGATCTCATTCCTTTGTAGGGAAAACCACCACCACCACCACCCCCGCCTCTACCACCACTAGTGCTGCGCCTACTGTTCCCACTGGTACCGCCACGCCATGTCCTCCTAGTACCTCTAGCAAGCCACCAAGTCCTTACAAAATTTTTGTAAAGACAGTTAGAGAGAGGGCTACACATAGTGGAACTCCACCTAGCGAGGTAGCAGAGGAGCCTGAGACTGAGAGGCCAAGTGCAGAGTCTATTCTTCCTGCTCGCACTACTACTAGTCACGAGTCTCACGACGATATCAGTCTTAGCTCCAGCCTAGCAGGAATTCCATTCGATCTGGCTAATGAAGAGCTAGACTATGAGCCAGAGGAAGTAGAGGAGATGAGTGGTCAGGAATCAGATTCCTCAGGGAGCAGTGTCCAAATGACTAGTGCACAATTTTCCCCTGAGCCTCCACCTTCTCCGCTACGATCATCACCATCACCACCACTAGCAGCAGCAGCAAAACCTAGCAAATCTAAAGCAATTAGCAGTCCCACTATGGCCAGTACTGTTACCACCAGTCCCACCACCACTAGTTCTGCCTCTGTTCATCCACCCCGAGCAGTAAGAGCAGCACCCAAGGCACACTCCAAGGCTATGCGCGCCCCAATTTGGGAGCACTTTGAAAATGTTGACGAAGGGCGCTATGGAAAGTGCAAACATTGTGGGAAGCTAATAAGCAGAGGGAAAGTGTCTGGCCATTTTACCAGTGCTAGCATGAAGCATCACCTCAGCACTCAACACAACGCTGTGCTATTGGGGAAAGATGCAGAGGTAAAACTTAGTGCAGGCAGCATAGCTGGTGGCCGTGGAAAAACCCCAACAGCTTCTTCTTCTGAGCCAATAGCAGCAGCAGCAGCAGCAGCAGCAACTAGTGCTGGCAGCCAGAGACCAAGGCAGGTTGGAGCACTGCATGCCCAGCCCACCCTGGAAGAATTTGGGGCATTCCACTCCAAGAGAACGATGCCCAAACAGCAGGCCAATAAAGTAACGCGACTTATTGGTCAGTTCATTGCTGTTGGAGGGGCATCCTTCTCCATGATTGAAGGGGAGCCTTTCAAACAATTGATGGCGGCTGTGGCTCCACAATACACAGTTCCGTCACGTTCCACTTTCAGCAGGAACATTGTCCCCTCGCTGTATCGGTCCTGTGTTGCAGCAGTGAAAGAGGAGCTTTCCAAGGCTGCTGGTCAGTGTGTTCATTTCACTACAGATTTGTGGAGTGCACCTAGCGCCCAGCATGCCTTTCTTTCTTTGACAGCACACTGGTGGCAGCCCGGTGTGTCTAAGGAAGTTGCTGCAGCAGGCTACCGATCATTCCTTCTCCATGCAGAAGTGATGGATGAAAAGCACACTTCCCAAAATATTCTGCATGCGATTAGGAAAATGTTTAGCCTTTGGGTGGGAGCAGAGGCGGGCACCAATGTTGAAGTTGGTTTTGTGGTAACTGACGGAGGTGCCAATATGGTGAAAGCGCTGCGAGATGGTCATATTGTTGGTGTGCGCTGTGCAGCCCACATCATCCATCTTGTAGTGAAGGCAGCAATGTCAGAAGGAACTAATGTGGCAGCAGTAGTTCTGTCCCGCTGCAGAAAGATCGCTGGGCACTTTCACCATAGTGTTAAGGCTAGCCAACTTTTGAGGGAAGAGCAAGAGAGGTCAGGTCTTCCCGTACACTGCCTACGTCAGGATGTCAGTACACGGTGGAACTCCACGTTAGACATGCTAGAGAGGATTTTGGAGCAGCAGAGGGCAATCCATAATCTTGCCTCAGAGCACAATATTGGGATTACCTCTCCATTGAATAGGGAGGATTGGACAGTGATCGCCCAGCTAGTGGCAGTCCTTAAACCATTCAGGGATGCCACAGAAAATTTAAGCTCAAACACTGCCAGTCTGGCCCAGGTAATCCCAGTGTTCTCCCATCTAGGCAGCAAGATGGATGTGTTCCTTGGAAACCGTGAGGCTGTTCAAGGTGGCACTCTACATCCTGACGTAGCAGCCATAGTCAGGAAGCTGAAGGATCTGCTAAAAGTACACCTTCGCAAGCGAATGGAAGAGAGTCCCGAAATGATGCTAGCGTGCCTTTGTGATCCAAGAATTAAGGGAAAGCTAGCTTTGAAATTCAATGTTCTCAGTAGCTACCGGGAGCAATTGGTCAACAAGGTGCGTGACTGGCAGCGTAAAATGGGAATGCTGTCCGAGGAGGGTGAGGTGCAGGAGGAGGAAGAGATGATGTGGTCTGCTACCCCTAGCAGCAGCATCAGCAGCAGTGCCACAAGCAGCACAACACAGCTGAGTGGAGCAGCTGCGTTTTGGGAAGAGGCACTTGGCAGTATAGTTGGACCATCTGACAGAGCTAGCAGCAGAAAGGAGAGTAGTGCTGCTGAAATGGTCAAACTTTACCTCTGTGAAGTTCCTTCTGCTCCTAATGTTGATCCTCTTAGCTACTGGGATGAAAAGAAGAGTGTGTGGCCTGCACTCTCATGGGTTGCGCAGCAGCTTCTATCATGTCCGCCAACCACTGTTCAAAGTGAGCGCGTGTTTTCTATGACTGGAAACATACTGAGTCCACAGCGCTCACGCATGGCACCTCATCTGATGGAGCAGATTGCCTTTCTTAAATTCAATCTGCCCAAATTGGGTTACCCAGCTCTTAGCTTGGAAAGTTAAATTTTTTCTCTCTAATGTTTAAGGTAGTTTCTCCCCCTGGTTGCACTTGCTGCGGTGTGGCAATGCCTGCTACCTCCGCTGGTGTAGCCAATTTACGCTAGGGCCTAGTGTCTGAGCTCTGTAAGTCCGCTCCCAAACGCCTAGGACTGACAGTCTTTGGATGCTTTGCCCTGGGGTGAAACAGGTGAGTGGGTCGTCAATTGCCCACTCATTCACCTTTTTCCGTTTCCAACGCTGCTGCTGGTGGTGGTGCCAGTATCTTTTGCCAGTTCGCTTCCTGGCTGAAATCATGCCTCAGATGTCCCTAATGGAAAGGGTAGTTTCTCCCCCCTGGTTGCACTTGCTGCGGTGTGGCAACGCCTGCTACCTCCGCCGGTGTAGCTAGCTTATGCTAGGGCCTTGTGTCTGAGTTCTGTAGGTCTGCTCCCAAACGCCAAGGACTGACAGTGCTTGGATGCTTTGCCCTGGGGTGAAACAGGTGAGCGGGTCGTCAATTGCCCACTCATTCGCCTTTCCCAATTCTGCTGCTGCTGGTGGTGGTGCCAGTGTCTCTCTTCAATGCCAGTTCGCTTCCTGGCTAGTGTCATGCCTCGAATGTCCCTGATGGTAAGGGTAGTTTCTCCCCCCTGGTTGCACTTGCTGCGGTGTGGCAACGCCTGCTACCTCCGCCGGTGTAGCCAGCTTACGCTAGGGCCTTGTGTCTGAGTTCTGTAGGTCTGCTCCCAAACGCCAAGGACTGACAGTGCTTGGATGCTTTGCCCTGGGGTGAAACAGGTGAGCGGATCGTCAATTGCCCACTCATTCGCCTTTTCCAATGCTGCTGCTGCTGGTGGTGGTGCCAGTGTCTCTTCGATGCCAGTTCGCTTCCTGGCTAGTGTCATGAATCAAATGTCCCTTATGGTAAGGGCAGTTTCTCCCCCCTGGTTGCACTTGCTGCGGTGTGGCAACGCCTGCTACCTCCGCCAATGTAGCCAGCTTACGCTAGGGCCTTGTGTCTGAGCTCTGGAAGTCCGCTCCCAAACGCCAAGGACTGACAGTGTTTGGAGGCTTTGCTCTGGGGTGAAACAGGTGAGTGGGTCGCCAATTGCCCACTCATTCGCCTTTTCAATGCTGCTGCTGGTGGTGGTGCCAGCATCTCTTCTCTGCCAGTTCGCTTCCTGGCTAGAGTCATGCCCAAAATGTCCCTAATGGTAAGGGCAGTTTCTCCCCCCTGGCTGCCTCTGTTTGCGGTGTGGCAACGCCTGCTACCTCCGCCGGAGTGGCCAGCTTACGCTAGGGCCTTGTGTCTGAGCTCTGGAAGTCTGCTGCCAAACGTCTAAGACTGACAGTGTTTGGGTGCTTTGCCCTGGGGTGAAACAGGTGAGTGGGTCGCCAATTGCCCACTCATTCGCCTTTTCAATGCTGCTGCTGGTGGTGGTGCCAGCATCTCTTCTCTGCCAGTTCGCTTCCTGGCTAGTGTCATGCCTCAAATGTCCCTAATTGTAAGGGCAGTTTCTCCCCCCTGGCTGCCTCTGTCTGCGGTGTGGCAACGCCTGCTACCTCCGCCGGAGTGGCCAGCTTACGCTAGGGCCTTGTGTCTGAGCTCTGGAAGTCTGCTGCCAAACGTCTAAGACTGACAGTGTTTGGGTGCTTTGCCCTGGGGTGAAACAGGTGAGCGGGTCGCCAATTGCCCTCTCATTTGCCTTTCCAATTTTTCAATGCTGCTGGTGGTGGTGGTGGTGGTGGTGGTGCCAGCATCTCTTCTCTGCCAGTTCGCTTCCTGGCTAGAGTCATGCCCAAAATGTCCCTAATTGTAAGGGCAGTTTCTCCCCCCTGGCTGCCTCTGTCTGCGGTGTGGCAACGCCTGCTACCTCCGCCGGAGTGGCCAGCTTACGCTAGGGCCTTGTGTCTGAGCTCTGGAAGTCTGCTGCCAAACGTCTAAGACTGACAGTGTTTGGGTGCTTTGCCCTGGGGTGAAACAGGTGAGTGGGTCGCCAATTGCCCACTCATTCGCCTTTTCAATGCTGCTGCTGGTGGTGGTGCCAGCATCTCTTCTCTGCCAGTTTGCTTCCTGGCTAGAGTCATGCCCAAAATGTCCCTAATGGTAAGGGCAGTTTCTCCCCCCTGGCTGCCTCTGTTTGCGGTGTGGCAACGCCTGCTACCTCCGCCGGAGTGGCCAGCTTACGCTAGGGCCTTGTGTCTGAGCTCTGGAAGTCTGCTGCCAAACGTCTAAGACTGACAGTGTTTGGGTGCTTTGCCCTGGGGTGAAACAGGTGAGTGGGTCGCCAATTGCCCACTCATTCGCCTTTTCAATGCTGCTGCTGGTGGTGGTGCCAGCATCTCTTCTCTGCCAGTTCGCTTCCTGGCTAGTGTCATGCCTCAAATGTCCCTAATTGTAAGGGCAGTTTCTCCCCCCTGGCTGCCTCTGTCTGCGGTGTGGCAACGCCTGCTACCTCCGCCGGAGTGGCCAGCTTACGCTAGGGCCTTGTGTCTGAGCTCTGGAAGTCTGCTGCCAAACGTCTAAGACTGACAGTGTTTGGGTGCTTTGCCCTGGGGTGAAACAGGTGAGTGGGTCGCCAATTGCCCACTCATTCGCCTTTTCAATGCTGCTGCTGGTGGTGGTGCCAGCATCTCTTCTCTGCCAGTTCGCTTCCTGGCTAGAGTCATGCCCAAAATGTCCCTAATGGTAAGGGCAGTTTCTCCCCCCTGGCTGCCTCTGTTTGCGGTGTGGCAACGCCTGCTACCTCCGCCGGAGTGGCCAGCTTACGCTAGGGCCTTGTGTCTGAGCTCTGGAAGTCTGCTGCCAAACGTCTAAGACTGACAGTGTTTGGGTGCTTTGCCCTGGGGTGAAACAGGTGAGCGGGTCGCCAATTGCCCACTCATTTGCCTTTCCCATTTCCTTTTCCATTTCATTATTTTCCTTCTGATACACAACCAACCAAACATAACACACACAATAACACATATAACACATATAACACACAGTGACATCACACATAACACACATACACACACACTTACAATGCACAAAACACAAGGACCTTTTCCTTGTTATTTGCCCTGGCCTTCACTCACTAATAGCATTACATTAACACTATAACTCACACTTCACCCTATAACATTTTTCCATCCACATACCTGCCAACAGACCCAACTTTTTCAGGGACAGTCCTGCTTTTTTCCAGTCCTGTCCCATCTAATTTAGCTAAACTAGGTATGCAAAATGCAAATACACATAGGTAGTTATAGCTCGGTAGGTAACGCTACTATAAACATTTAATAAATATAATCAAGTACTAAATAATAAATCTAACTTTAAAATACATTTAAATAAACCCCTATTTTTTTTTAAAAAAAAACATTAAAATTAAATTATTATTATTTAGACATAATCCATCTTTAACCAAACCAGTGCACTGCTACTAATCTTAAACATAACCGTACATTAACCCTAAGCTATTTTTTAGTTCTTGTCCAACATTTTTCCATCAGCATACCTGCCAACACACCCAAGATTTTGGTGGACAGTCCTGCTATTTTCCAGTCCTGTCCAATAAGTAAGTTGGGTTGTTGCAAAGTATGCCATTGTAAATAGGTAGCAAATGTTAGGCATGTAAAGTGGTCCAAAATCAATTTAAAAATGTAAAATATTCCCTATTCTTTTATTAAACATCTATGGACAGTACACCTCGGTATGTGTGTGCAACTCTATTGGTCGTTTCGGCAGGGGGCTCGCCTGCCATCAACGAATGAAGTGCATTCTGCAGTTCTGCAATTCACTCGTTGATGCCAGACCAGCCCCCTGCCGAAACGACCAATAGAGCTGCACACACGTACCTTCACGGCAGCTGCTGCTGCTGTGATGTGTTATTAACCCCGTATTAACCCCTGCTAGGCAACCAGGAGGAAAACGAAGATTAAACGAGCACGAAGAATGTCCGCGAATATTCGCCCGAAGAGAAGACAGGAACGGGCGAATATTCGCGGAATACGAAGATTTTTTTTCCCCGAAGACGAGCACGAAGACGAACACGAAGAGCCCCCTGGTGCCCAAGTCTAATGATTACTTATTTCAAATAACTATTATAATATAACTGTGCTGAAATGTATCATTACTCTGACATATCTGATATCCACATTGGTGGATCATATAGTGATTGAAGAACATATTATTTTCATAAACACCATATTACTCAGATGTAACATACTGCATATGAGCCCAGAAAAAATACCAGTGTTCCCTCCAAGCTGTGCGCGCGCACATAGCTTTTTTAGAGAGCGCACATGTACAAAAATTGTGCACACAACAGTTTTTCCGAAAAAAAGAATAATTTTTTTGAAACTTTATGCGGGGCGGATATTGTGCACACAAAATTTTTGCTCTGTGAAACTTTTTGCACAAGAGAAATTTTCTGCGCACGCCAACTAAGAAAAATTAGATGGAACATTGCCTCCAACTTCCATACAGTAGTCTATATTTTGCCTAGCTATTTATCTATATCATTATCACTAGCCTTAGTGGTTAATTTTAAAAATGCTTCATTACTCACCGTGAAAGCTTCTAGGGTAAGCTATATATAACCATGCTACTTTTTAATACTTTTTAAGGAAAACGCCATGATTTATATTTTTTCATTATTTCTGAAATTTGACATGCTAGCTCATCTATTATAGGTTCCTATCTTAAAAAATATATTTATATATTATACTGAAAGAATATTTTTGGTGTTCTACAAAAAAACTTGGAAATTGATATTACTTTTTTTTTTTTTTTTTTAAAGATGTTTAGGATTAAAGGCACAATGATTTATAGCTAAAGTAATACTGTGTAAACGGTATTCAGCCTAAACTGACAAGACATCTTAAAGGGAATCTATCATGAATTATCTACAAAGAAATATTAAAGACCACAGTTATCATTCTTTTCATGTGGAGTGTTGATAGTTCATAGTTCCAGCTGTTTCATTGCTTTTCCCCTAAAGTTCTTATTTTTGCACTTGCGTAACACCATTGCTAATCTGCCTTTGTGGGGGGAACGGCTGGCGACCCCTAATGAGAAGAAAAAGTCTCATATTTCTTATGCACAGTGCTCGTCTTTCCCTGTAGACTTGTGCATTTGGATTGGGATGACCTTTTTCTTTTAACAAAAAATGCCTGTTACGTTTGAGGACAAAACAATCGAATAGCAAAATTACAGCAATTATGTTAGGTTCATTACCTTGCCTGCTATAGAGGAGTCATCTCTCCCGCTCACACATTTTCTTGGATGGTTGCCAGTTATCACAAGAGGTTACTTTTTCTGGGGTCAGGCAGACTTAAACAAGCTATGATTAGCATTTTTGGCAGCATTCCGTGAAAATGTGGTTAATGTGGTACACCCGTTAAGCATTCAGAGACCAATAAATGTATTAAGTGCTCTCCAGAAAACAATCAAGAAGGTGCAATAGAAAAAAATAATTAACCGATGCAATGCCAGACATATCTATACTAAAAAAATCCTATCTCAGATCACACTAAAAATGAACTCATTCATAAATATCTTTAAAAATCTTAACCAAAACATTGACTGATAATAGAACAATTTCAAGGTTTCTGTGCACCTCAAGATACCTTTTCTGGGAGGCTGTTCCACATATTCACCACTCATTAAAGTAAATCTTCTTTATATTAAGTAAGACTATTACATTAAAAAAGTACAACTCCCAGGGCTTATGTGGACTCAAGTCTCCTCTACTGGGAGGTTTTTCCATATATCCACAATACCTTTAAAGTAATTTTGTCTTAGATTAAGTAAAACTTTATTACATTAAAAAGTAGAAAGCCAGAGCTTTTGAAGTACTTGTGTCTATGAGCAGGTTTTGTCTTTGCCTCCACCTGGAAAAAAATATTGTGGATGATCAGGCATATTTATAATACATTGTTCTCAAAAGGCATACACAAACCTGTCAATGGAAAGAAAAAATACACACTTTGAAATGTAATTTAATATTAATGCACGCATTCATTAACCTAACTCTGACCCTATGGAAGTCTCATAATAACAAAAAGAACTAGATATGATTTTTAATTGAAAAGTACTGTTTGAAAGGATGACAGCAGAAGTTCTTTTTTATGATCTTCACATTTCTTGTTCTGTTACACAAGGTTCTTCCTAAGTTTAATATTGAAGGCAAACACCACTATTCAAAACGTTATGATTCAGTTAATAAGAAATGCATGAATACTGCAAGGATAGCTCTGAATCTTGTCTGATGTAATAAACAGAGGCATGATATCCATATCTACCATCGCAATACATGGACTACTAAAAGTCACATTCCATTTCTCAGGACTTCCCTGTGGTTAGCTCCAGGGCATACTATTTGCTTCTATTTACATTGTTAGTTGAGATTTTGACACCATGTCTGCAGCATCTAGATACGATTCTATCAATGTATAGTGAAAAAAACATATTAAATACAAAATAGCCATACAAGAACACCCCGAAACCTGGCAATCAAAAAACACTTATGTGTGCACCATTTTATACGTTTTCAGTTTTGTACGATGTAATTTGAACAAAAATAGATAATTTTCAAAATGAAAAAATGCACTTGTGAATTTTATCATTACTGGATAAATTAACATTTTTGTTAACACAAATTTCTTCTACCTCGTGTAAAGAACTGCGCACATTATACCCATCTCTTTACCTGCAACAGTCCCTTTTAACCAGAACTTCAGCCCATGGGTACTCTGCATTCACTGGGAATTGAAAGCTAAGGTGAGACAAAAGAGGAGAAATCAACACATAACACAACAAATTAGCAAAAGGTCAGGGCGGTTGCAGTCATTTAAAGTCTAAGCCAGGGACTGGGGCATAAACAGAAGACACATAACTGTCACGAGCTGAGAACACAGGTTGATAAGGAGTCCAGGTGCAGGGGATACGAGGGGCTCTGTCTGTACCTCACGATGCATTATGGTCTGGGGTTGTTACAGACAGGAGCAGGAATAAACCACAGACAACAGATCTGGATTAAGAGTTGTATTGAATGCGATGGTACATCAATATATACAAAAAGTCACTCGACTTGGCAGGAAGCCCACTTGCGGGGCACACGGCAGATAAGCCCACTTGCGGGGCACACGGCAGATAAGCCCTCTTGCGGGGCACACGGCAGATAAGCCCTCTTGCGGGGCACACGGCAGATAAGCCCTCTTGCGGGGCACACGGCAGATAAGCCCTCTTGCGGGGCACACGGCAGATAAGCCCTCTTGCGGGGCACACGGCAGATAAGCCCTCTTGCGGGGCACACGGCAGATAAGCCCTCTTGCGGGGCACACGGCAGATAAGCCCTCTTGCGGGGCACACGGCAGATAAGCCCACTTGCGGGGCACACGGCAGATAAGCCCACTTGCGGGGCACACGGCAGATAAGCCCACTTGCGGGGCACACGGCAGATAAGCCCACTTGCGGGGCACACGGCAGATAAGCCCACTTGCGGGGCACACGGCAGATAAGCCCACTTGCGGGGCACACGGCAGATAAGCCCACTTGCGGGGCACACGGCAGATTCTGGAACAAGGCAGGTTCTGGAACAAGGCAGGTTCTGGAACAAGGCAGGTTCTGGAACAAGGCAGGTTCTGGAACAAGGCAGGTACTGGAACAAGGCAGGTACTGGAACAAGGCAGGTTCTGGAACAAGGCAGGTTCTGGAACAAGGCAGGTTCTGGAACAAGGCAGGAACCAAACAGGTAGTCCTCAAACATTAATGTCAAGGCCCAGACTGCAGGGCTGGGCAGGTTTATCAAGGCTGACTTGATCAGGTAAGCCCCTGCAGCTGGACCTGATAATTAGTCAGAGAGGTCCAGAATGGCCAGGGCGGCCACTAGTGGTCGGCAAATGAAAATGAACAACAAAGTTTGAACAAGTCCAGCTAGCGCATGGTGAAACGTGACATACCCCCACCGCAAGGAGCAGCCTCCGGATGCTTACGGAACCATGGAACGGTGGTCTCACCGTTTGCGGTGAGACTTCTTTTTCTTCTTCTTCTTCTTCTCCTCCTCTCTAGCACGTAGTGCTTTCTCATACGCTTCCAGATCTACACGACATATTACATTGCCGTTGGATGTCACTACACGATCTGATGGCAAAGGTTCTCTTGTGCCGAGTTGGGCTGGATAGACAGATGCGAAAGTCCCGGTATGTGCTTTTCTTGTCCTACTTCTACTCCTGTGAGTGGTAGGAGTGGTGCTTCTGGCTGCACAAACAGCCGGGGGGTTGATCTCCATGGATGTGTCCATGACCTCTGCATCAGATGACGCACTGTCCATATAGGGCCACTCGGGGGTGTCAGACAAGGTCTGGAGGTCTTCTGACATTGTGATGGAGGGCGTAGGAGTCACAGGTGCCGAGGACTGGTTAACCCCTGCATCACCTGTCTGTGGATGTGACAGGGTATGCTCCTGCTTTGTGACGTTGCTGGCGTCATGTGCAGGTTCTGGGGCATGGGGTTTCTCCAGGTGGGTTGCAGATGGCTTGACTGGTCTGTGCGGACAATATGTAATCCTGTGGCCAGTCCCTCCGCAATAAAAGCATAAGTCGTCCTCTTGTCTCCTTTGTATTTCTTTTTTGGTGAGCGGCTCTCGCTTAAAGCTCTTAGCAGCCTTCTTTCTTGGTGTCTGGGTCTTGGTTTTTGTGTCCACGCAATCGGCTTCCACCACAGTCCTTACCGACTTGCATAGGTGGAGTACACATTCTGCCAACAATTCCAGCACTGCAGGTATCCCCGCGAACTCCTTGTGTGGGCCTTGACATTCTGTCACGAGCTGAGAACACAGGTTGATAAGGAGCCCAGGTGCAGGGGATACGAGGGGCTCTGTCTGTACCTCACGATGCATTATGGTCTGGGGTTGTTACAGACAGGCGCAGGAATAAACCACAGACAACAGATCTGGATTAAGAGTTGTATTGAATGCGATGGTACATCAATATATACAAAAAGTCACTCGACTTGGCAGGAAGCCCACTTGCGGGGCACACGGCAGATAAGCCCTCTTGCGGGGCACACGGCAGATAAGCCCTCTTGCGGGGCACACGGCAGATAAGCCCTCTTGCGGGGCACACGGCAGATAAGCCCTCTTGCGGGGCACACGGCAGATAAGCCCACTTGCGGGGCACACGGCAGATAAGCCCACTTGCGGGGCACACGGCAGATAAGCCCACTTGCGGGGCACACGGCAGATAAGCCCACTTGTGGGGCACACGGCAGATAAGCCCACTTGCGGGGCACACGGCAGATAAGCCCACTTGCGGGGCACACGGCAGATAAGCCCACTTGCGGGACACACGGCAGATAAGCCCACTTGCGGGGCACACGGCAGATAAGCCCACTTGCGGGGCACACGGCAGGTTCTGGAACAAGGCAGGTTCTGGAACAAGGCAGGTTCTGGAACAAGGCAGGTTCTGGAACAAGGCAGGTACTGGAACAAGGCAGGTACTGGAACAAGGCAGGTTCTGGAACAAGGCAGGTTCTGGAACAAGGCAGGTACTGGAACAAGGCAGGTACTGGAACAAGGCAGGTACTGGAACAAGGCAGGTTCTGGAACAAGGCAGGAACCAAACAGGTAGTCCTCAAACATTAATGTCAAGGCCCAGACTGCAGGGCTGGGCAGGTTTATCAAGGCTGACTTGATCAGGTAAGCCCCTGCAGCTGGACCTGATAATTAGTCAGAGAGGTCCAGAATGGCCAGGGCGGCCACTAGTGGTCGGCAAATGAAAATGAACAACAAAGTTTGAACAAGTCCAGCTAGCGCATGGTGAAACGTGACAATAACGGAGTGTGCTGATAATAGTTTCATAAGAAAATGCTGACTACATAGAGATATTTAAACAGGATGCGTGGGAAGGTACAGTATCATACAGGATGCATATAAAATGAAGAAACTATGGAAAATTGCATACATCATCAATATATTTGTCTATGTAGCACATAAATCGGCCTCCTACCAACTGGGATGCATCATCCGGCCATTTGAACAAAACTTACAAAGCAATAGAGCATACCAATAATTTTGAACCTGGGATTATGTTTTCTTTCCGGTGCAAAAAACTTGAAACTGTCTTCTTTATGATTGCACACATTGCATTTTTGTGGTTATCCTTGAGCGCCAAATGTGCTTTTGGACACTCACCCTGTTGCTTTATTTTAACCTTTTAACCATTCCACTGTTTCTTTGTCTTATTAATTTGTAATTATTATTTTTATGTAGATATGGAAACCCATTTCAAAAATGTTAGCTACAGACAACAAGGTAAATTACATTAGAAGTTATTTTGCTATATGGAGTCACATACATAAATTTAAGAAATATATACCAATTGAAAAAAACAGGTTTAGGATAAATCATTCAATCATCTTTGGACGAATCAGGAAAATATTTGCATCTCTTGCTGAGTTGAATACCCAGTGTCTACTATAAACATTATTTCTATCTTATTGTTGGCATTAAATATTATTATTTTAGTACGAAATATTAACCACTCCAAAAGATGACACAATTCCTGATGTTACTGGCAAATAAACTACTATTAATTTTCCACTGGAATAAGACCAATAAACCTTTGTGTCTTTCTTGAAAATATTAGTTTTTGATACGATATTACCATCTCTTATGCTTTAGAACCCTCATGGTACACAACCATTATTACACAATTCATTGGAGTGTTGTCTTATTTATTGTTAGCTTGCGAGCAGGGCTCTCTCCACCAAATGTATCGGTTTGTCTTAGTCTGTCAATTCTTGTCTTGTCATATCCCTTGAATTTATGTATTGTATTAAGCGCTGCGTAAACTGTTGGCGCTATATAAATAAAAGATAATAATAATAATAATAATAATTGTTGTTAAAGTGTATTGTCACTGAATTGACTTTCCCCCTCGCATTCCAATCAATAATATACTTTATATGTACTTACCACAGACATTGATATGGTCCCAAGCGATTTGGATACTATTTCAAACACAGATGAAGTAGCTACTCAATTGAAATGTCAATTTTGAGCTTTTAACCTACAGTTCTAATCTGCCTAAGTCTTTGTTTAGTGCATCCATTTTCTGTGGCTGTTCTAGTCAATTTACTTTTATCAGCAAATTTTGTCAGCTCATTTATACTGCCTTAAAGAGTATTGAAGTACATAATTGAAAAAGTTTAAAGTCTAGAAATAACTGCTTTTACGCACCATATCTACTCTGCAACTTGATTTGTATCTTCTCTCTTTTCCTTGGTGTTAGCCGTTTTATTGTTGGTCATAACAATGCACATTGACTTTGTACCATTAAACATATTCATCTCAGTTTCATTTCTATTGCCACTTTATTATTTTTTATATTCATTATTTTTCTCCTTTCCAAAATGCACAGGGCATATCTAAATCTCACCAAGAAGCATTGTAGGATTTTACAACACAATACATAGAATTAGATTGCCATTATTCTCCGCATAATGTAAGTGGTATTGAAAACTGGGATGAAAAATGCTTATTTACTAATGGTTTTCTTGTTAAAAAAAAAAAAGACTGATAGTTGCGTAAAAGCAACCACAAAACCTAAGTTACTATCTATGGGGAGAGATGATCTCAGACAAAGGCTGACCATAATTTAAAAGCAAACTCTTTTAGGAAAGAATATGGATAGGTTGATGTAGTTTTGTTAATTGATAAAAGCATACAAAAATACGTAAAAATTTAATTGTTATCAAACTCTGTATTACTAGGCCATTAGTTAAAGGTAATGGTACATAAAATAAACATTTAAAAAATATGTTCATTAGACCATATTTGTTCCAGTTTTTCAGTATGCTCCAGAATATTAGTTGTGTGTGTGCGTGTGTATATATATATATATATACATACATACATACATACAAACAAACATATTAATTTTGAATTGCAAGAAATCTAATGCAGTATTTCTGTATATAATGCACCAAAACTGTATATTGTTAATCTCTTTTCTTATAGTACTCTTGGTATCAGTTCATCCTTGTTTTTTTTAATTCAATATCCATTGTCCTTGTTGAATTCTCTAGAGGAGGTGATGGTATCTAAGTTTTGAATAAAGTTGAATTTAAAGTACACAGTGATTGAATATCCAAACAAAGTATACTATGCATAAAGAGATAAGCATCTAAAGCTGTCACTTTCCTTTAAATTCTACATATTGCTCTCATCTTCAAATCTATGAACTGTCATACACATTTATTTTAGTCTTTTCAAGCATTTATCATTTGCTTAATGCGTGCAATATCATTATACGTACTATGAATACTAACAAGCGCGTTCGTAGTTAGATTATGTTTTACTGTGTCTCTTTCAATACCTTTTGTTTTATGTGGATTGGAAATCAAATGCTTTCTATCTGATAATTTTATTGGGGATATTCTGTTTGTTGTTTTTATTTATTTATTTTTTAATTTTAGCAACGATTTTCCTTGAAGAAGAGAATAAAATATTTCTAAGATCAGATAAGACTCTTCTAGGGAATTGCGTTATCGAGATTTTTTTTTTAAAGAATCGCTAAACAATTCCAGAGTACATACTGTGACATGCATTGCTAAAATGCTTCCAGCATATATAACATGGTGAGGTTTATTTTTCAAAGCTTGCTTGGGAACAGGGGCGGACTGGGCCGGGGGGCAGGGGGGCAATTGCCCCCCAGGCCGCCCTAAATCCGGGCCGGTGGGCCGGACCGACGAGCATTCAATGCGGCTGCGGCCGCAAAGTTAAAAACTAAGCGGCCGCGAGCAGGATTGAATGCGGCCGTCATGCGTACCTGGCGTGGGGGGGAGGGGGGCGGTCCGCCCCGGCTGCCGCTCATCTGAGGGGTGCCACCATGCCGGCACGCCTCCAGAAACAATGCGCGCGGCACAACATTGAAGCCACGCCCACCGTCTTCCGCGCTCAGTGCACCGGAAGGACAGGAAGAAGAAGAAGAAGAGGAGGAGGAGGAAAAGTGAGAGTGAAAGAAGAAAAGGTAGGAAAGAGTGGATTAGTAAGTGTGTGAGAGTGATGGGTGTTATGCTGAATGTAAGTGTGTGAGAGTGATGGGTGTTATGCTGAATGTAAGTGTGTGAGAGTGATGGGTGTTATGCTGAATGTAAGTGTGTGAGAGTTATGGGTGTTATGCTGAATGTAAGTGTGTGAGAGTGATGGGTGTTATGCTGAATGTAAGTGTGTGAGAGTGATGGGTGTTATGCTGAATGTAAGTGTGTGAGAGTTATGGGTGTTATGCTGAATGTAAGTGTGTGAGAGTGATGGGTGTTATGCTGAATGTAAGTGTGTGAGAGTGATGGGTGTTATGCTGAATGTTTGTGAATGAGGGTTTCAGATAGCATGGATGTGTAAGTGTTGGGGGATAGCTTGGCATAGGGAGTCCGTAATCACATTCCTTTCATGCCCAGATTCCAGCATGTAGTGGCTGCCTAGGCATGATAGGAGTGTGATTGCTGTTATAAATTATTTTTTGGTCCAACTTCGGTGTGTTAACACTTTTATTGGACAGAATAATTCAATGACAGTATTAATATATATATATATATATATATATAATTGCAAACAGCAATCACACTCCTATCATGCTAAGTCAGCCAGCACATGCTAGAACCTGGGCATGATAGGATTGTTGTTATATATATGTGTGTTTGTGTGTATATATATGTTAATATTGTTGTTGATTTTTTTGTCTAATTTTGGTGTTACTTTTAATAAAGTATTTTAAAGTTTTTTTTTGTTTTTTTTTTCAGTTTTGGCCAAGTGAATGCTGAATTTTTAGTTTCAGTCCAGAATTTTCATTTCGTTGCATCCCTACTATATACTATGCCAGTCACTAAAGTGGTAAGCCTACACCACATCAATGTTTGGCTTAGTATATAGTGATAGGGGTTGTCAGTGTCTGGCTCAATGTATAGGCACACATTGACGGTGGTACCGCATAATCCCTAAGCATATAATGATAACAAATATGCTGTACACCTGTCAATGTTTGCCTAACCATAGAAACTATGCAGTTTTAAAGTGTGTGTGTGTGGGGGGGGTGCCACATACAGGGTCTGCCACAGGTGCCAAATACTCTAGGTACCCCCCTGCATCATGCGGCTGTCAGACCCAATGGCCATGCCTCAGCTCCTCTTCCCACGTCTTAAAAGTGGTGGGATGAAGAGCTGAGGCATGCGGTGCGTGCACGCCGGCCACTTTAATTTCATTAGGCGCTGGTGGAGTGACTGCCGCACGACGGCCGCTTTCAATGTCGCTCGCAGCCGCTTTGATGGTGCAACGGGCCAGTTGACTAGACTTGCCCCCCAGGCCTTAGGCTGCCAGCCCTCCCCTGCTTGGGAATGTAGTTGCAGGGGCCTCATCCCAAGTGGACTTTTTACAAGTAGACAGATAAGAGGTACACTGGACTATCCAGACATCCATCCCTGGTCTTCTTGCTTTCATCCAACTACTCACCTGGCAATTTGTATGAATCTCAACCATCTGCCTCTCTTACAAAGTATGATTATCTCAGTGCATCTGATCCACCCCTGAACCCCTCATCTCTTGCTGTAACCCCTTTTCTTCACCTGATATGTCTCCATCCCGCCTGTCTCCATACTCTACTGATTTCGAAGGGTTAACTCTGGTGCCCTCATGTCCAGTTTAATTGCAGTTGTTTAGACAAAGTGTAAACTATCTGCATTCTATATGCAATCACCTTATCTGACCACTTGTGAGGTATCCCTATAAATTCCTAGGCCTCACTTGGAAACAAGCTTGCTTGGAAATGTAGATGCAGTTGCGTCCTTATAAGTGGACACATAAGAGTTACACTGGAGTTAAACTGGAGGGAAGCATGGAACTGAAACACCAACTCCCCGTCCCATTAGTGGGCAATTTATTAATAGCTGCAGGTTTCCAAAGATCTCAGAGTTGCCGTTGTTTTTCAACTTGACTGTGTTGCAAATGCTAGTTAGTAGGAGTGAATATGTGAAGTGCACTTTTGTCCAACTTGTGAGAGCTTTCTGCGGCATGCTCTCTTCGACTGCTAACAAGAATTCACTTACCATTTATTAAAAAAACAGAAGAATGTTTTTTCTTCAAAATGATGATGATGGCATAAATCAGCCTAAAGAGTGTTGTTTTGGTTAAGCTTGCTCCCATATTGTTATTATTTGATATTTGTTTAGTTATTACACATTTATACATTTAGAATATCAGTATAAAGACACTACAAATATATTTGCTTTTGGATTTTATATTCATTAATTTAGTGTTGAGATATAAACAGTTGTTAGAAGTGAAGTTTTAAAGGAAAGCGAGCTGAATTTTTTTTACTTTCAAGAAGGAATGAAAGGTAATATTATTAATAACAGTTCTTAAAGTTTAAAACAAACTTGTGTTTTCAGACAGAAATTAGCATACTAATTAGGCATTCATTTTCCTCCTTAATTAAATAAAACTTTAGTGGGATCAGAATCCATGTTTAGGAAAACAAAACTTAATTCAAAGGTAGGTTTCCAATCCTATGTTGGTCATGTACTCTACAAATTAGATGTATATTGATAATCTTTGTATTGGCAAGAGGATATTAATCAGTGAAGCAGAGAAAGGTGAATAAACACATATGAGGCCATTGTCCGTTGTCACCTTAACTATAGACAAATTAGCAGGAATACATGGGTGATGAGTGAGTCCATTCATGAGAAACTAAACCTACTGCGTTTATTTTTTGTATGAAAGTACCAGAAGCATGAATCTACATGATTTGCACAAAGATGTTACTAGCAACCTGGACTGGATCAGTCATGTACCAGTGTTACTAGGGAGCATGTATGGAGAATAAAACAAAGATGTAAAGTGCAAATCAGTAATGCATTGCAGAGTGGACATCTTAAGGTCACTGTCATGCTCCGCAGAAACAATTTGTAGTTCCATTCCCATAACTTACATGTTGATTAAATGCATGTCTACAAGTCAAGGATATGTTTTTTTTATCAAGTCTCCAGGCTACCAATTAAGTTACATGTTGGAGATTTAAAAAACTTTTCTTTTTATAAAAAAAAATGAAAAAATGGGTCCGTGGAATAAAGTTTAAAAAAAAAATAAATAAATAAAAAACTTTTCTTTGAAAACCAACCAAACAACCTGAACTCAACAGGTATAACATTAAGTATCTACATTATATAATAATTTCTTCAGACCTCCCTCCAATTTTTGCTGTCATTTTCTACTCAGAATGTGACATCTCAGTTTTTTGAGTGGTTTGTCAGGTTTATGTGTTTTTTTTTTAATTTAGTGCGTCATACTTTTCACACTATCATAAATGTTATATTCCTTAAAATGCATTTCAGGCAATAAAAATCTTACATTTGTAAATCGCTTTCTTATTTATCTTCACTGACCTTTTCATGTTTTATTCTTAAAAACGCATATTGCATATGTTTTCTTACTTATATATAATTCCTCCTCAAACTCCTAAATTGTAAGCTTACGAGAAATTCTCTCTTTCTGTACCACTATGTTTTTTTATTTTTTTATTTTTTTAAATATTAATTTTTTTATTCATTTATAGCAAAAACGATTTTTTAGACAAGGCAGAAAGTATAATACATGCCTTTAGGACATACTAGACAATACAAGAAAACAATCTTTTAGACAAGGCAAAGAGTATAATACATGTCTCTAAGACATACTAAACAGTACAAAAAAAACAAACAAATAAAATATACAATGAGATGCAGCAAGAGAAGGAAAACCCAGAACCACTCATACTCAGGCTTCCAATAGATTTAATATTCTTTCCCATTTCCTAATTTTGATTACGTTAAATCCATTTAATTTGATTATACCCAATTCCATTTTACAATGGTAGGTTGTGCTTAATTTTATCTCCTGCCAATTAGGCAATTTTTTGTTTTTCCAATTTTTCGCTATGAGTAGTTTGGTAGATACAAGGATATGGGTTATTAAGCTTCTGTAGAGATTGGGAACTTTTGGCCAATCTAGATGTAATAGAGAGCAGTCTGGTGTAAAAGGTAAGTATACGCCACTTATTTTCTCAATCTGGTTGAAAACCTCTTTCCAGAGAGCCTCTATATTTTGGCAAGTCCACCAGATGTGTAAGAAACTTCCAGTATCACTCACATCTCCAACAGTTGGCCTTAGTGTGTTCGTACATTTTTGCTAACTTTGTTGGAACAAGATACCATCTATAACAAACCTTAAAAAAGTCCTCTCTCATATTTAAGCAATGGATCTCGTTGTTAACCGATTGTATTTTAGTTCTCCTGTACTACTATGTTTTAAGGTGAAATTTATAAATAAATTTTTAGATACAAATTTATATACATGTATATACACATACATACAAGACATGCTATTTTGAGCTGTGGATGTTAGCACCTTTTATCACTACTATATTTACATTTTGTTTTATATTTGGATGTGCATAAACTCTTGCATTTACACACACACACACGCACATATATATATATATATATATATATATATATATATATATATATATATATATATATATATATATATAGTAGAAATATTATTAAACACTCATCTACAGACACCAGATGACTTTTCCACCTCAGAAATCTCATGATGCTACCACAACCGCAAGGGATTCTGGGTAGGCGCATACAAGTAAGGTTAACAGTTATCACCTTTTGCCTCTATATCCACTTTATGTATGGATCCCTTGAAAGTAGTCACCCGCTGTATAAAAGAGCCTTTAGATAAAACTTGAGTAAGAGGTGCAATAGCCAGAGCGCCACTCATAGACAGCTGCTTCACCCTAAATAGAACTCATCAGCATGAGGTTTAATAGTTGAGGCTTGGGGTAGCCAAGAAATACCATTACATAAGTTATGGTGGGTAAAAGTGTTAACCTTATTTGCATGTGCTTACCCAGAATCCCTTGTGGTTGTGGCAGCACCATGAGATATCTGAGGGAAAAACAAGCCTTCTGTCATGTCTGGTGTCTGTAGATGAGTGTTTAATAATACCTCTACTACCCCTTAAATTTAAATGGAAGTGTTTCCATCACCTTTACCCACCATAACTTATATAATGGTATTTCTTGGCTACCCCAAGCCTTGACTATTAAGCCAGTATTATAACCTTATGCTGATGACTTCTTTGGATAAGCGCAAGTGAGTACTTGTAAGATTAGGAAAGCTTGGTTCTCTGGCCTTAGAGCTGGGAGAGCATGAAGCTCTCAGGTTATTTTTAGGTCCCCAGTTCTTGGTACCAGACTGGGTGCTGTGTCACATGCTGGTAAGCACTAGATTTGTGCATTCGTCTTTGGGCGAACATGAAAAGGAACACGAACGGTTTGTTTTTTTGTTCGTTCCGAAGAAACGTAGAAAAGAAGACGTAGACACACCCGAAGAATCTTCGTGATTGTCTTCGTCTCCGTCTACTAATCTCCCCGGTCCCTTCCCCATCTAGCCTACCTTATCTTCACGGCATCGCGGGAGTTGACTGAAGCGGAAATACGCAGGTTCGCCGTCAGGGGTTACAGGGCAGTGAGAGTGAGCCGATTGGTCACCTGCAGGGTCTTCCTCTGGCATCAACCAGAGGACCAATAGGCTCACTCGCACAGCCTTTTTAACTCCTGATTTCCGCAACCCCTGCGATGCTGCGTTGGATAACGGGAGCAGAAATCCGTAGGTTAAAGGGCCGTGCAAGTGACCAATAGGCTCACTCGCACGGCCCCTTCTTCTTGCTATGCAGAAGAAAAAGAAAAAAAAACTGGGACCCTGCTGCAACAGTTAAAAGTCCGTGCCAGTGACCAACAAAGTCGCTGGTATGGACATTTAACTGACACTGGTCTCCCCGCTGTGTCAGTTAAATGTCCGTGCCAGCGACCAACAAAGTCGCTGGTACGGACATTTAACTTAGCATAATAACGTATTATAACTTCAGACACAATGCTGCCCTCTATTGGTAAGATACATTGAGTAGCATAATAAGTTATTATGCTACTCAATGTATAATCAACAGAGGGCAGCATTCTGTCCGAAGATATATTAGCCATATGTGGCAGTGTGCTAATTTTCATTTATTAATTATTTAAATAAACTATATTCCCATGATCCGCTGGTCTCCCCACTGCAACAGTTAAATGTCCGCACTCAAGGACATTAATTCTGTCGAACTTGCAAACTCTTTTTTTCTGTTTATTTTGGTTGGGGTTTTGTATTGAACCGTTACACGAAAGGATCATGGGAATATATTTTATTTGAATAAATGCAAATGAGTACATTAGCATATATGGCTAATATATGTTCGAACAGAATGCTGCCCTCTGTTGGTACATTACATTAAGTAGCATAATAACTTTGGATTTCAAGCATATGGAACAATGCTACTCAATGTATAACCAATAGAGGGCAGCATTCTGTCCGAACATATATTAGTCATATGTGGCAGTGTACTCATTTGCATTTATTCAAATAAAATATATTCCCATGATCCTTTCTTCTAACAGTTTAATACAAAAACCCCCCAAAATAAATAGAAAAAAAAGAGTTTGCAAGTTCGACAGAATTAATGTCCGCAAGTTTTCTTTTTAGAGGCAGTGAAGCCTGGACTTTGCTGGAGGAGGATTGGGAGCCTTCTGGCCCCTTCCTCTCTTCAAAGAAGGCCAGCAAGGAGACTCACCCTTCAAGATCCGATCCGACCCTCCCATAAGGGGGAGGAATTTGTCTGGGTTCCCCGTGAGGGAGCTCAGTATCGTAGTCTGCCTTCTGCTGCCTACGGCACAGTTGCAGCACCCAGGAGCACGCACGGTGAGAACTGTAACTCTTTCTTTTTCAGGAAGCTCCACTCCGCCCACACACCCCTGACGGAAATGAGAGACAGCGAAGGTGTGGTACAGGGGAAGGAGGAGGTCCAGAAAGTGGTCGTTGACTACTACCGAGATCTCTACTCCCCAAAGACACAGACCCGGAGGCTGCTGAACGGTTCCTGTCAGGTATCACTAACACCATTGATCCCGCAGGCCGCGCAGCCATGGACGCCCCCTTGACGCTGGAGGAGCTGCACTCTGCCGCCAAATCCTTCAGGAAGGGCAGGACACCGGGCAGTGACGGTCTCCCAGCCGAGTTGTACACAACGCTGTGGGACCTCATCGGCCCGTACCTCCTCGACCTGTACGAGGAGATGGTGGTGGAGGGCAGGATGCCCCCCACGCTGAGAGAGGGAATGATCATGATCCTGTACAAGCGGAAGGGGGAGAGATGCGACCTGAAAAATTGGCGTCCCATCTCTCTCCTGAACGTGGACTACAAGATCCTCGCCAAGGTACTAGCCACCAGGTTGAAGAAAGTCATCGGGCAGATCGTCCACCCCGACCAGACCTGCGGCATCCCAGGACGCCGGATCGCGGACAGCCTGGCCCTCATCAGGGACACGATCTACTACATCAAGGACCGCAACGTCCGTGCCGCTCTGGTCACCCTAGACCAAGAGAAGGCATTTGATTGACTGTCTCATGGTTTTATGGGTCAGGTACTGCGGAGGTTTGGGCTGGGGGAGATGTTCTTACGCTAACCTGATGTACCTTGATATCCGCAGCTCGGTGCTGGTGAACGGCTGGAAGACTGACCCCTTCCCTGTCCTCTCTGGGGTCAGACAAGGCTGCCCTCTCTCACCTCTTCTTTTTGTCTGTTGCATAGAGCTCTTCGCCGAGTGCATCAGACGGAATCCAGAGATCAGAGGGATCACCGCGCCGGGCAGAGACAAGAAGGAGATAAAGTGCTCGCTCTACATGGACGACATGACCATCTTCTGCGCGGATCGCCGGTCGGTGAGAGCGCTCGTCCAGACGTGCAAAGGTCAACTGCGGGAAGTCGGAGACCATGCTGTTCGGGCAGTGGGACCTGACTTCTGAGCCGATCCCGTTTCCCGTCAAAACCGACTTCCTAAAGATCCTGGGAGTCTGGTTCGGCAGAGACGGCGCGGCCCTGAAAAGCTGGGAGGAGAGACTCAACAAAGTAAAGCAGACATTTGGGCTGTGGAGCCTCAGAGACCTTACCATCGAAGGGAAAGTGCTGGTGCTGCGCAACGAGATTCTTCCCGTGCTGCAGTACGTGGCTCAGGCCTGGCCCTTGCTGGTCACCATTCACCGAGCCATCAACCGAGCAGTGTTCCACTTCATCTGGGGCTCCAAAATGGACAGAGTAAAGAGCGCAGTGATGTACAAGGAACCCGACAAGGGAGGCAAAGGAGTGCCTGACATCCCTACCATGCTGAGGACCTTCTTTGTGTGCAACTGCGTGCGCAGGACTCTCAGAGACATAGCGAAAGGCTCTGATGGAAACTCCATGTCTCGCTTCTTCCTGCTGCCCCTGTGGAGGCAGCTCAAGTGGGAAAAGTGGGACAGCTCCGTCCCTTACAATTGGACCATGCCCTGGTTCTACTCAGATGTGGGCAAATTTGTAAGGGAGCACCAACTGGAGGGAGTTAAACCAGATTTGTGGTTACCCCGTGTGATCCACAAGCTCATCAGAGCCAAAGTTAAAAAGTTTTTTTTAACTTTATTTAACATGGAGGATGTTAAATAAAGTTAAAACAAACAAACCCCCCCCCCCAATGTTTTCATTTATGACCCGGGTAGGGGCACCGAGCGGTTGAAGTTCTCAGCAACCGCTCGACGCCCCTTACTCTCCGTGACTCCGTCGCGGTGCCGGCATCTCATGTTGAGCGCCGGAATATTCCGGCACACATAGTATTGTCAAGTAACATGTAGATTTGTGAAGTGGCATGTCTCTTCCAAAAAAAGTTTGGTATTCATACCAACAGAATTAACTGGAACATCAAAAGCAGTGGTATGAACCGATACAGATGTGTATAAATCAACACATTAGTATTGAAACTTACTCATAAGCCCAATAAAGATATTTATTAATCAATGTCAACATTACCATTTCTATATCAATACTACTCTAGATTGAATGGACCTACAATATTGCCCTGCTGTAAATAAGCCCAGTATAAAAGATTAAATTGAAAACTGACTTTCCATAACCTTTATCCCGTGGATAAATAACTACTGCAATGTAATTTGTATCTGGTATCAGTGTTTGAAAGACTACCCACCTTTTCTCATTTTATATATTTTCAGGCCACCTTGGATGGCTCAAACTGGATTTTTTACATAAAGGCAGATAAAAAGCATATGGAGCGAATATCAGTATAGGAAACACAGTAGGAAAATAGATAGACTAAATGTTCCAAATTGATTTCTTTTCTATAATACAGAATTAGATGGCAGATAGGAGCCATTTAGTCAATCTACTCTGCTCATGTTCCTGTCTGTTTCTGAGTCAACCTTACTTGACTCCTCGGCTTTGTCTTATGGTCAGAATTCTCTTATGTCTATACCAGATGTGTTTAATGGTAAACTTTATAAACTTTATACCTTTCTTGCAAAATATAAAAATAGTAACTGGGTATTTGAAGTAAGGGGTAACTGTTGCTTTAATGGCCATTTAACAAAAATGTATAACCAACAAGATGTGTTTCTATTTTCTAATATCTAGGTTAAATACGTGTACCTATATAAAGGATAGTTTGTCTCAAATAATTAGGGTTACTGTAAACCTCAAATATCAATGGTTTAAGATTATTATGTTTTTTAAGATCTTTCTGTACATTCTTAAAAGACCATGCATGTTTAATAGCTTAGATCGAAGGGAAGGGACAAATTAGACAAATGTATTGGTATATAGGACTGTTGTGTACTTAATTCTATGATGAAGCAAGATTATTTGTCTGTTTTGTTCTGTAGGGGTACTTTTTCCTGTATGCATTGATTGATAATATAAGGAGAGCATAAATTCAGCTTCTATCAAGAGTGCGGCACTAGCCAAAGCATGACCGCATCCATGTTGCCATAAGTTATAAAAATAATAAGAAGTGGGATAATACATTTTCTTGACTGTATATATGGGATTATCTGGTAGATTGGGAATACCATTAGTTTTTACTGGACAGTAATTAATCAATCTTATGATGTCTAAAGTTTAATTTAAAAAAGAAGTTTTATTTAAACATACTGAGGAAATTCTTTTATTTATCTTTAATACCTGAAATTCCAGTATTGAAATTGCTAATATCATTTCTACTTCTTTGTAGGATAATAACTTTAGTAATGAATGCTATTTAGAAAATCATGAAACATTTATATGATTCAGATGTAAACAAAAAAATGATATATATTTAAATACAGATAGATTCTGATAGAATCAGCCTGTTAGGCATGTCAGGTTTGATTACTGCACGCAGTCAGGCATTCAGTGGGATTTGCATTTAAATGGTAGCTGTGGTTCTTCATTTCTTTCTGAATGTCAAGTTCATTGCACATGTAGATATTACACATAACATACTCTGTTTTGCGATAATGAAGTTCTAGAATAAGATCAGTTATTTCTTGTTAAACGATAAACCTAATATCAGTTTCTCTTTAGTATAATTTAATAACGTACTATGTTTAAGGGAAAAAATATGTAATATATACACACATTAAATAAGTGATTTAATAGACCTGACAAAATCTTGTTGCAGTCAGAAAATACAGAATGGGCATTCTGTACACAGTATGTATGGAACAATTTAATGCACGTAAGCAGTAAGCAGTATCACCAAATCATACCAGAAGGTTCTCCTTGAGAATGGCCAAACCACTTGGCCACCAAAGACCAAAGGAAAAATGCAAAATGGCATTGGAGTGCTCAGATTGCCAAAACAGATACTGATTACAGCTAACTGGGATCGGAGACTTGTCTATGGGGTTTACTAAGGCAGTTATATTGGTTACTGTTTTTTTCTTTACAGCGTTGATGCTAATTAAGGCCAGGTCATTGAACGGGTCCAATCTATCCAATTAAAAATGAATTAAATACATATGTGCATCAGAAAATAGTCACTAATCATGTGTAGATTAAAAACCCTGCATTATTAAACAATGCTCGAAATTAAAAAGTGACTGAAGTAGACCATACATGTAAATGCATGTTACTTACATACATCCACATGGGCTAATCCGTTCACTGGTAATTGTAACTCAAAGTGGCCTCCTAGAGACAGTGTTGAGGAAACAAAGAATTAGATGGCAGATACGAACCATTCTAACTATCTAGTCTGTCCATTTTTCCCAGGTGGGTGAAGACCCAGACCTCAATCAGTTTCCCCTTTAAATGAGAGTGTTTCCCATGAAGTCAGCAGGAATGCCCACCAACATCATCGTGACAGCCCACGATGTCAGCAGGCAGTCCTTACCACATCCCACAAGGGTATGTTCTGGGTAGCCGGAGCCCACAAGTTCCCAGGTATGGCTATCAGAGCTATTTACAAGCTTATGCTTGTTGTGGTTTACCATTCATACTATGATATTAAGTTAATAAAGTCTATTGTACAGCGCTGCACAGGGCCGGCCCAAGGCAAAATTTTAAAATTTAGCACATTTTTTTTTTATTTTTTTTTTCCATTTTTTATTTATTTTTATTTTTTTTGAATATTTTACTAATCACATAGTGATTAGAAAGCTGGGCTCCATTGACTTGCATGGTTGAATGCAGTACCTGTATTCAACCAGCAAGTGGAGCCAGTTCTCTAGAGGGTCTGGAGACCCTCTAGCGAACTTTTTCGTCTTTATTGTTTTATTTCCCGGGCCGCCGCCATCTTGCTTGATGGCGAAGATCACCGGCAGCGGCGGCTGTGACCGCTCTCCGGAGCGGTCACAGCCCACCCAGAGGTAAGTGTTTGGTGTCGCTGGATGCCTCCTGATCGAGGCATTCCAGCGACACCACGCTTTTAATACGGGCGTCCGCCGCCATACAATGTATGGCGGCTGTTGACGCCTCCGGGAGGGGCCAGACATGGCCCCCGATGCCGATCTCGGCCTTGCTGAATGCCTCGACATCGAGGCATTACAGTAACGCCGTTTAAGCGAAGAAAGTGATCGTTGATCACTTTCTAAGCTTATTTTACTTTTTGACGGTTCAGGACCGTCAAAGGTCATTTAGTGTCCTTCATGTCATGACGGTCCTGAACCGGCAAAAGTCGCGAAGGGGTTAAAAAAAAGGGCTTGGGGCGGCAAGGTGCCGCCCCTTCAAAAGTGCCGTCTGGAGCGGTTGCCCCACTCGGCTCCATTGTCCGGCCGGCCCTGGCGCTGCAGAATATGATTGCTCTGTATAAAACTATAACTAATTATAATATTCACTACACTGTCAGTGAATATGAGTTGGCTAAAATGCGAGTCTGCAACAGGAAACTTGCACAAACTGAACAAATGTGCGACTTACAAAGCCAGCTCAAAATACAGTGTAGATGTAAAATTAATCTTAAAGCATAATCAGCTTCCTAGAGGAAGTACTTTTCTGCTAATTCCACGTTTTGATTTTTCAAGATCACAAATCCTATTTTCCATTGTGAACAAGCCAACTATCAAATCTTTTTTCTGGAGAAAGGTCAAGATATTTGAAGGTTTTTTTTTTTTATATTCTACAGTCTATGCAAACTATTAAAAATGAAAAAGTATGATTCAGCTGTAGACACAGTATGGTATTAGTAAAAATGTGTTAAAATATGAATCTAAAGTTTAAATGATTTATGATGTATCCAAGTAACATGAATATTGCTTAAATTCATTTCCTATTATGAGGGAGCTTGCTGTGTAGATATAATTTAGTGTTATATACTTGCTAGATAGATTATTGATGATTTGGGGGGATAATTCAGCTTAATATGATAGCTCCTAGGTAAAACCACAAAAGCTACCAGGTTTGGCATTCACATAAAAAATTAATCTACTATCTGACAAAACCCAATTTGTGGGACAAAAATTGTGGCCAAGATCAATGCAAAACAGGTCATCAGACTAGGTGCCTACGTGCCCCGCTGAGTTAAGTACTTTTTTAAAGTCCTCTGGGGCTCAGAAGACCTATGCAAAAGTCAAAAGTACTTGACTTGTACTTGGTATTTATCCCTCAAAGTTTAGGTCTCCTACTGAAGTGTTACAATCCAGTGAATGTACATCCCTTATGTTACATTTAGGTGGAATCTTCATTAGAATACGAACAACCGATGTCTATAGAAGTTTTCTCTTTATTGTTACTTACAGCACTTTTACACAGATGTCACAAGTAGGAGCTCTCATATTGTCAAATCCTTTATAAACTAGAACTCCATTGGTAAGACATCTAATAAAAAGAGTAGGTGACATCGCTGTTTTGGCATTCATTTTCATAAGAACTAGGTATTAGATTTGTGCACAAGGCCCAAAATCATCTCAGATAAATTTTTTGTTTCAGTTTTGACTCATTTGTTTTCGGACAACAAATTAGGGCGCTTTTTTTAAAATTCAGGACGAAATTCATTATCTCCCTCTCTCATTGTCCTGCATCATAGAGAAAATATATAACTGCGCTTCTGGAAAAAAGGTATGAACAAGAAACTGCAAAGTTTTTGTGCAGAGTGAAAATATTAAATGATTTTAGACAGACTATGTCCTCTTTCCCAGGTACCTGACCATACACTGTGTATGCAATAGCCAGAAACAAATGGAGAGCCTTCAGAGCGGTGGAAGGCAGTACACGCTACCAGCGGTAGGTAATCCCGGATGAACAATGACCAACTGGCCTCCCACAATACCCGTATCCAGCCGATGCTCACAGCACCCCTGAGTCTCTGCAGTACTCCAACCGCCAGTCCCTTGCTTCTTGCACTTGGATTGCTCAGAGTTAATTCACCAGGAGCAAGAGCTCTTTCTCAAGTGGCCATGCATGTTCGCTCCACCCAGGAAGCCCCAAGTTAGCTCTGTATAATGTATAGTTGAATCAGTGAGAATGCTTTCAAGAACTTGTCCCACCCTATGCATTATATAGAGTCACGTCTTTGTGAGAAGCTCACTGCGGTTGGCCCTTTATAAAACAGTGAACAGTGAATTGAAATGTTCAGCTTACATGAATACAACCCACCAAAGGGTCAATATCAATATAGAAAAATCAGTTATCAAATATACTGTTTAGAAAATTAAGTATCACAAACTAACCACCCCATATATTCCATTAATGCAAAATAGAACTGAAAGACCTTTTGTAAAGACAGCAACAGGCAAAGGAGGTCTGCCATTCTAACTGTAATTTGCTCACTGTTATTCACTACAGAACTGAAATTACAATCTTCATTTTACCTACCTATAATCTTCAGTAGCACTATAAGAGTATACAATACGTTTTCAGTTCTGTACTTTTGGACACATCTATTACCTTCAGATGCACCCGCCAGTCTTTACAGATACGCAGTACTCAACCATGACATTTTAAATGATCAATATCAGCACATCTGAAAAACCAGAAACTCTGGATGTGAGCATATTTTACAGTCTAATCCTTTCTTATAGATACATCTAACTAAATAACACAAATTGCAAACAAAGCAGCTGGCACTAAGAATAAATCCAGCAATACGTGCATCATCCACAGGCTATAAACTGATTTGCGTTAACAAATCAACAATATAATACAAAAGAGGAAAAGTAAATCATACTTTTAAATCTTAGACAAACCAGAAAGTTTTCAGTTTTACCAAAACTATACTTGATACATTGTGGGTATCCAACTCAACCCATATGTTACTGTGACACTTACTGTTATATGAATTATTTATTATCTGAGTCATTGTTATCAAAAACATTGTGGATATTTTAAAAAGGCAATATCTTAGGATTAGATCTGAACAGTTTGGATTCCGATGCGAAACAGATGGTTTAAAATTCGAAAAGAACAGCGCATCACTTTCTGTAAAAAGTGGATATTGTTTTCATAATGAATGTGGTAATTTTGTTAAAATCTGTTGACAATTGTGCCATAAGGGCATATGTTCATAAATACAACAGTTCAGAAAATAGATTGATTCACTTCAGAACTTTTGTTAACCCCTTCTTTACAGAGGGTGGTTTGTGACCAAGAACACTTTTTTCTGCATTTTAACACTAGGTTTCCTTAACAATGATTCTCCTTTTTAATGTTTTGCACACCCACATGAATTATATATTGTTTTTTTCAAGGACAGATAGAGCTTTCCTTTGATATCTTTTTTTTCTCAGCAAACGAGCAGAGCCTCCAGGCATAGCCTCTCCTCCGATTGGAGGACTGAATGATAGTCAGCAGACGTTAGAAAGGCTTTTTTTAAAAATAATTTTACAATGTATGTTTGCTGTATGCTTAAAGATAATTTTTATGTAACACATACATAAAATAACTGGTAAGTTATGTAATGCTAACCCCTCCCGGTCAAAGCCACATTCTAGCCTAAAGGTTCCATGCTGCATTGTCAGTTGCAATAGTTATTAGTGAACGAAATTAAGTTAAGTGAAAAATCTAGTCAGGAACATCTCAGTCTTCATGCTGGCTTCATCATAAAATCTATGCAGAATTAGAAAAATATTTAACCACTTAACATGACGTGCCAGACACATCAGGAACAAAAAGGTTAACATCCAATGATGTGCCCGCCAAATGGTGTTACTGTAATGCCTTGATGTTGAGGCATTCAGTAACAGTGAAAACTGCTCCATTGACCCCAAGTGAACCCTTACCAAAGTGTCCATGTGCGCCATTGACATTATAGGGGCTGACTCCTGTTTTAAAAGCACTTAGGAGGCAATCAACGATCAACTCTGGGTTCTCATGCAGGTTGAATACAGGTACTACAGTCAACCATGCAGGTGAATAGAGCCCAGCTTACTAATAGTATAGTAGTATAGTAGTATAGAATAGTAGGTTGAAAAAATACTTCAGTCCATTAAGTTCAATCTTTTCACACATACCTAGTTCTAAAGTTGAACTAAATTGTCCAAAATTGCACTGCATATTCAAGGTGAGGCCTCATCATTGCTTTATAAAGAGGTAAAAGTATTTTTTCATCTCGTAATTTAATACTCCTCTTTATGCATGCCAATATCTTACTGGCTATTTGCAATCACAATATAATTAGTAAAATATAGTAAGTTAATAGTAAAATGTAGTAACACGAAATAATTCTCCAGTGATGTCACCATCATGGGAACCATCCAGTTTTGAACAAAACATAAAAAAAGTCTTAACAAGTAGTGTTGTGCTCTCCCAAAAGTGTTAAAATACTACCATTTGAAATACCCTGGGGTGTCTAGTTTTCAAAACTACATGGTTTGGTGGGGTAAATTGAATTGGTTGGGTCCAAAATGTTCCAAATAGGACATGGGGGCAGGATAACAAGATGTCAAAAGTTGAAAAGCTGAATTATTTTTGTCCCAAATGTGGCCTTTTAGCCCCAAACTTATTTAAGAGTGACATCACTGGACTCGGGAGATGTTGCTGAACACATATTAGGTTGTTTTTTCAGTGACATACATTAAGAGCCATAAAGTCATACTAAACTACAATGTGTGTGAAAAAAGACACACACAAAATTACTACCACAAACTGACAAAGGTTGGTGGAAGATTTACTGCATGGAAAGAGTTAAGATACTACCATTTGAAATACCCTGTGTTGTCTAAGTTTTTTTTAAATATGGCAGTAAATTAAATTGGCCAGCTTCAAGGATGTCCCAAATAGGACATGGAGGAAAGGAGGTCTGCCATTCTAACTGTAATTTGCTCACTTTTATTCACTACAGAACTGAAATTACAATCTTCATTTATATGATCATGTCTTATAGCTTTTATGGCTATACCTACCTATAATCTTCAGTAGAACTATAAGAGTATACAGTACATTTTCAGTTCTGTACTTTTGTACACATCTATTACCTTCAGATGCACCGCTAGTTTGTGGTAGTAATGGGTGTCCAGAGGGGGGACAAGAGAACTTGCGGCTGGTGATGTGGTACCAGGGACATGTTACTAATCATTTCAACTTGTAAACTTTGTGGCCTTATAAAAAATGTGTGTGTTATGTCTTTATTTAAAGGGGTTGCCATGAGTGAGGGGAGGGGTGTGTTGATATAACCAGGTTACTCATAACATGGGGCTTTTTTCGTCCTCTATGTCATGGGCTTTGGGGGGCTACACTAAATCTACTGGAAAAACACTAATGTTTGTTGACTGCATCTATAATGATATTTAGCCAAAAATATTGCTAGCTGAACCTCATGGGACTTGTAGACTGGGAATTATGTCGGACTACACACCAACCTTTCTGTTGCTGACTGCGACTACCACGATATGTCAAATGAATGCAATTCAACTGTGTTTTTTGTGACTGTACAAAAGTGAGTTAGCATTAGTAAATGTACATTTTTACTTTAGTACAAATTGTTCAAGATAGCTGCTGCAAACTTGCGTTTTAGTAAGCACATACATTTCTGTGAATAACCAACTTGCACACAGTGGCATTTTAGTCAACAAGCTTACCACATAGAAATGAAATGGAATACAAAAGGGACTCAGTCAATGAGTAATACTCAGAGTAATAAAAATGCTGTTATGGCGAAGATAGCACACCAATTAATATAATGAGTTTAAGTTTAGCTAGTTTTGTCAGTCTGTCTTAACTAAGTGATAGAACCTCACATTCCATAAAATAATATGCTCCCAATTAGAGCTCCTCAAATGTCAACTTGGAAAATGCTTAAATGCGCTTTAGAACTACACTGAATTAATTATTAAATGATAATAAGGGCTTACATATAAAATAATTGCTTTGTGTATGGCTCGAAATGCCATTGTTCACTCTACCTTTTTTAATATACTGTTATTGTAGTTTCATACTGTTTCTATTCCAGTTAAGTTTAAAAAAAATCTATTGGGCTCATGAGAATTTTTTTAAAAAAATGCCCAGAATGAATTAGATGACAAATTCTGATGACCAAAATTAACCCTTAACTAAACCATAGAAAAAAATTTGTAACAGTAATAGCATGGAGTATAACAGTTATATAGAAATCCATTGAGATGCTATGTGATAGAAAAGGAGTACCTATTGGCAGAGGTATGAGATGATATTGTCAGGACAAAACAGGCTGGCTCTTGTCCACTAGTACTTTAGTGGAGTTTTGATAACTTTGTGAATAGGAAAGAAGGGATATGGGCATCAGTGTTTAAATAGAGGGGTTGTGAGAGGGAAACATCCATCTCGTTTGGCATTCATATCAGAAAACACTGAAACGTTAAGAAATAGGTGAAAAGCAAAAATGTATAGCAGAAACCCTCCAACGTTAACAAAAACAAATGCAAAAGGAGGGGGAACTGACAGTTCCTGCCTGCTAAGATCACAGCACAATGATGTGCGCCATGACCTTAAAAAGAAGGTCCTGAAAATATTAAAATCATACTGCATATGATCTAAATAGCTGCCGAATCTCAGATATGGAAACACCATGTAAGCGTGTTTTTTATTTTTTATATATTGGAAAACCTTTTCTACTAGCTCTAGAAAAACATACATAACCCTGACTTATCGGTGCTCCTTAGAATTAATACAGGCTATAACAATATACATTTTCTTATTTTCTTTACAATTGTAGAACAGGATTACACAAGTAGTAGTTGGCAAGTTATTATTAAAATATCAACGCTAGTGCATTCTCATAGTTGCCAACTGTCCGGATGTTGCTGTCA
Source organism: Spea hammondii (assembly GCA_029215755.1). Taxonomy (NCBI): domain Eukaryota; kingdom Metazoa; phylum Chordata; class Amphibia; order Anura; family Pelobatidae; genus Spea; species Spea hammondii. Next base: position 15,501,410 of record JARDYJ010000003.1, on the reverse strand, counting down.
CAGTCATGATTTTTGAGGCCCTTCCTGGCAAAACTTTGTTTACTGAGTCTCCATGGCTCAGTGAAGCTGTATCTGAAATGCGCATACATGCATCTTTCTCCTGACCAGACCTTCCAGAATGTTTCCTCAAAGAGGCATAGCCTTCATGCACACCCTCTTCTGCCGTTATGAGTAAGAGTTCTGTGAAGCCCTGCTCAGCAGAGCTGGGACTAGGGAGAAAGGGACAGAAGAAAGAAGACAGAAAAGCAAATGAAGATGTAGAGCTGCAGGAAAGGAGACAGGTACATGGAAGTGCCCGGCAAGGAAGGTAGGGGGACACAGAGAGAGTGAAAGTGTAAGAGAGCTTGAGTGAGAGTCTAATAGCGTGGAAAGAGTGAGAATGTGTGAGAGCATAAATAAGAGTGATTAGCGAGTGAGTGTGTGAACATTAGAGATAGTGTCAGAGAGCATGAGTGAGAGTGTGAGACAGCATGAGAGTGTGAGAGCATGAATAAGAATAAGTGAGAACATGAGGGAGTATAAATATAAGTGAGAATGGGAGAGAGTGTGAAAGAGAGTGTGAAAAGAAGCTTAAGTGTGAGAGAACATGAGACAGCAGGAATACGAGTGAGTGATAGTATAAGAGAGTGTGAGAGAGTCTGAGAGTGAGTGACAGAGTGCATGTGAGAGTGAGAATGTGAGAGAACATGAGAAAGAATGAGTTAGAGTATGAGAGAGTGTGAAAATAATGATGGAAAATGGGAGTTATGGTGTACAACCGTCAATGTGTGGCTCATGATATGGTGATGGGAGGTGAGCTGTACCACTGTCAATGTCTTGCTCAGTATATAGTGATGGGCATTATGATGTACCACCGTCAATGTCTGGCTCAGTATATAGTGATGGTCGTTATGGTGTACCACTGGCAATGTCTTGCTCAGTATATAGTGATGGGAGTTATGGTGTACCACTATCAGTGTCTGGCTCAATATATAATGATGGGAGTTGTGCAGTACAACCATCAGTATCTGGATCATTATATAATTATAGGAGTCAAGCTTTTAGCATGGTCAGTGTCTGGATCACATGTAATGATGGAATTGTGGTGTATGGCGATCAGGTTCAGTGTATATATTAATGGGCGTTATCCTGTACCAACTTCACACTCATGATATAGTGATGGGAGTTAAGCTGTATCACTGTCACTGTCTGACTCAATATTTAATGATGGGAGTTATGTAGAACAACTATCAGTATCTGTATCACTATATATAAGTGGGATTTATGCTGTATTACATATGTCAGGCTCACTATGTGCTTATGCTCACTCTGAGCAAATATGCATACGATTTTATACATATGAATGAAATTTGAATAAATATAGTGTTTGCCAAACCCCTAAATCATTTTGTAAAATAAGGTGCATGAAGCCTGTTTTTAAAGTACATTCAATTTTATCAATAAGTCTGCAACAGAATAGCAGGTATAAGATGGAAACACCTACTGTAACACATCATTACTTATTACAGAGATTCCACTAAGATGTTCACTACTTTTCTCTGTGATGAAAATGTTTTTCTTGCTTCTTTTTAAAATATATGTTTTTATCTGATGTTATGATCACATAATAAGTTCATTTCTACAAAGGAAAGCAATATTTTTTTTTATATATAAATTTGCAATTTGTTTGAAATTCTCCTTTATGTTCATGGAGACTAAATAATCACGCAATATGAAATCTTTATTGGCAAGAATCTGAATGGGAGCTAATAATAATGAATGGGGGCAATATGGTTCCTTTTGTTAAGAAGAAACATTATTTTTAGGAGAACCTGAAGCCCACGGGGGCCAGAATGGCAGGGCTAGGCTAAGGCAGGAATTGTGGATTTTAGGGGAGGAGTTTTGGTAGGAGGATATTTAAGTTTGGTGATCACAGGGGTAAGGATCCATTTTGTCATGGGCATAGAAACACAGAACTGGACAGCAAATGAGAACCAATTTAGTCTGTCTGTTTTTCCTAATTTCAAGACTGAACCTGTAACTAATCCATGGATTTAGATCCATGAACCAAGTGGACCATGATGTCTATTTCCTAACCTTTCATCAACCCAATATAACTATGCATTATGAAGGAATTGCCCTTAGCGTGTAAAAAGGGACATATTATATTATACACCAGCAGATTCTGTAGCTTTATTACAATGAAGGCGAATGCAAAGTTAATAACAAAAAAAAAACATGAATACGTTTTGTGTCTTATTATGTTCCTGTTTGTGCTTTGTTAACTCTTTGCCCTTGTGTATCCATTATGGGCATCCATAAGTTATGTGGTATTCTCTTACTGATTTGTTTTTATTTGGCAGACTTTTTTTCAAGCATGTCTTCTCTTAGGTATGTTTATTTTCAATTTTTCTGCTCCACTAACCCCTTATCTCCTATATCTGCCCTCTTACTTGCCCATGCTACTATTATATTAAACACTCACTCCTAAAGCCCCTTTAAAGCAATTATGCCTTCCCTCTCTGCCCCTCTCCCACAAAGCCAGTTTTTAACCGTTTAAATGTACTAATCTCTAATACAGTAGATTACACTAACCCTTGTTATCCATTCACTACCCACTGTGCTAAATTGGACTAGTCTTTCTCCACCTCTCTTTTTCAGTCCTTAACTTCTGTAGACATCTCACTGAATCTCTGTTCCCCCCATTCATCCAAGTCATTTTCTCATTTCTCCATACCTTTTGTTTCTCTATGCCTCAATCCCTCTAGATTCTAAGCTTGCGAGCTGGGCTCTCTTTACTTAATGTACCAATGCTAAATTTGTCGTATTCCTTGAATAGATGTATTGTGTGAAGTGCTGCGTACATTGTTGAAGATATATAAATATAATTATAATAATAGAAGAGAGCTTTTGTAATGACACAGAAAGTTAGGGGCTGAGGTTGTTCCTGAATAATAATTCCTAGTAATTGCATTATGCAAGACAAACACTGACCAAAAAGATGGAAGCCAGGATTCTATTGGAGGCAAATTAAAGGCAATGAAAGGATCTATCACCTTTTAAAATTGAACACAGATAAGTACTGTAGTCTCTGGATTTCATGGAAAAGGAATTACAGCATGTGTAAAAGGTGTAGCACAAAACCTGCCTTTCTAGAGCCCCAAAAAACTACACTAGCCGATTCCCAATAGACCAAAGAAGTACATTAGGTCCTGTTGAGCAGGGTAACTTAGAAGCAGAGCTCTTGGTTGCTCTTCATTCATTCTTCAGTAGGCAGCTATTTTGAAGGTTAGTTACATAAAACATTGTATGTAAAATCTCACTTGGAACCAGGCCCGGACTGGTAGGGCCGGATTGACTTAGGGGCTAATGGAGCTGCAGCTCCAGGCCCTTACCTTAAAATAGGCCCAGTCAGGACCGGACTGACTGGGCCTATGCGGCCGTCCTTAATGCAGGGCAAAAGGGGCATCTGCCCCTTAAGCCCGCAGCAACTGCGACCGGGCCCGCAACTCTAGCAGCGGGCCCGCTACTTACCTGGCAGACGCGCGTGAGCAGCGTCTCTTCTACCGCCAGGGGAACGCAGGAATCCAACGGAACCATGTGACGTACGTCACGTACGTCACATGACCCTGCTGCGCGTCTGCTTCCCCTGTGCAGATCTGCAGAAGTCTGAGAGCATCATTAGTTCAGGTAAGGGGGTGAGGGAGGCTGTATGGAGTATGTGAGATTGAATGAAAGAATGAATTAATGAGTATATGTGAAAGAGTGAGTGAATGAATGTTTGTGAATGAGTATATGTAAATGAGTATCTGAATATGGGAATTAATGAGTCTCAATGTATGAATGAATATCTGAATGAGTGAATGATTATCTGTGAATTAGTGAATAAATATTTGTGAAAGAGTGAATGAATATGTGTGTGTTATAGCATGGATGTGTAAGAGGGGGGCAAAGATGCAACAGGCAGGCTGTTTTGGGGGCAAAGATGCCACAGGCAGGCTGTTTTGGGGGCAAAGATGCCACAGGCAAGCTGTTTTGGGGGCAAAGATGCCACAGGCAGGCTGAGTGAAACCGTCCGTGGAAACCCTCCGGATGCGGGTGTCACTGTGGCAAAGCCTGTCCAGGTGTTTGTGATTGGGTGTCAGTGTGGCAGAGCCTGTCCTGTTGTGTGTGTGTTTGGGTGTCGGTGTGGCAGAGCCTGTCCTGGTGTGTGTGTGTGGGTGTCAGTGTAGCAGAGCCTGTCCTGGTGTGTGTTTGTGTATGGGTGTTGGTGTGACAGAGCCTGCCCTGGTGTGTGTGTTTGGGTCTCGGTGTGACAGAGCCTGTCCTGGTGTGTTTGGGTGTCGGTGTGCCTGTCCAGAGCCTGTCCTGGTGTGTGTGTCTGGGTGTCAGTGTGGCAGAGCATGTACTGATGTGTGTGTCTGGGTGTCAGTGTGGCAGAGCCTGTCCTAGTGTGTGTGTTCGGGTGTCAGTGTGGCAGAGCCTGTCCTGGGGCGTGTGTTTGGGTGTTGGTGTGGCAGAGCCTGTCCTGGTGTGTTTGAACACAGAAAAGAACCCCAGCACTCCAATCAGCTTCCAATCCTTAGGTTACTTTATTCAAAGAAAGCAAAACAAAAAAGCAACGTTTCGGCCAAACGTTGCTATTTTTGTTATGCTTTCTGTTTTTGTTTTGCCCTTTTTTCCTGCTAGCTCCCAGCTTCCTGGGAGTTGAGTGCTGAACCATTTCTTCTTTTTTTAACTGTCCTGGTGTGTTTGGATGTCAGTGTGGCAGAGCCTGTCCTGGTGTCTGTTTGCTTATCTGTTTCCTTAATTTACAGTAGGAACTATTTCATTTTTACTTATCCAGAGATAAAATGCCCTCCTGAATTTGTAGTGACTTCAGGGGACAAAACATTCAAGTCCCTGAAATCATTTAGTGGGAAAGATAAGGTATTGTGTTATTTACTCTAATATTTTTTTCAAGGATTAGTTGTACTAAATTGTGGCTTCAGGCTTCCCATGTTGAATGACCAAGTATTATGTATATGTATGTACATATATGTTTTTTCATAAAAATGGGCTGCTCAGTCTGAAATGCCCGGGCCTATTTTTTGTCCCAGTCCGGGCCTGCTTTTAACAGTATAAAACTCTACAAAATAGACACACACCACTTTATCATACTTTTACACCTGTCCCACTGAGGGCATAACATTGACAAATACAATATTTGGCCATCATATGTATCATGTATATTTATTGAATGGTGCAGTAACTAATATTTTGGACGTACTATGATAAATTCTCCTTGTTGTACTTCCATAATGGATTTTTGAAAATATCATAAGATCATGGATGATTGTCTGGCCTATCGATTTTTTGATGAATTGTTATTACAATAGTGTTATTCAGAATGATAAACTCATTTACCATTTATAGATTTTTTTAGATCAAAAATTGACGGGTAGAATCAACTTCTAAGGTAGTTTTCCAATATCCTACCTATGATGACTCATTTTGTGCAGTAAAAAAAAACCCAGTAAAATTTGCCACCTTTGTTGTTTTAAAGAGAACAAGCATAAAAATGTACAGTGTCACTGTTGGCTTTTGTAATAATTTCTATTTATTGCAGATAGCAACAAGTAATAGATTTTATTTAAACTAATTTGACTTCTGTCGCATGATAGTGTGCCATTTCCCAAAAATTGTATTTCTCCATTTCTTTGTATTTTTTGTCTCTGTCTCTTTATTTTTCTATGTCTATATATATATATTGATTAAGAGACTCTGAAGATATTGAGTCAAACAAACTAGGACTAGACTTTTATCACTCTCAGAAGAATTCCTCTGGGACAAAATGTCCTTCCTGCAACACTGCTCATCACTGCCTGGTAACAGTTGCTTCTGCCAGTAATGGATCATGCTGGCAACTAAAGTTAATATAATCTTCTTATCCTCTTTTTAACGGTATGATGGCTTGGTCAACAATACCTGAATTGTATCACCATAGTTTACTTTGGATTTCTGTTTGGTAAAGAAAATTATTCATTTAAAACTTTAATTATATGTTAATGCATGTATTATATCTGTGAAATCAATAATATATATACCGTATTGGCTCTGATATAGGCCGCACCCTAAAAGTTAGGTGCTTTTTTAAAGAAAAAAATTTCTTAGTAAAAAAAAAACCAAACCACTTAGTGGAACAGATATGCTGCCACTCTGCCCCCGCGACATATGCTGCCACTCTGCCCTCCCCAGATATGCTGCCACTCTGCCCCCCCCGAGATATGCTGCCACTCTATTCTCCCCTGAGATATGCTGCCACTCGGCCCTGGTTAAGAAGAATACTCATGTAGTTGTAAGGGATATTGTAACCAAACGATGTAACCTCTCATATTTATTTGAAATAAAGACAGACACTCTCAATGTGGAATAAATAGGCCGTGTACTTTTATTTAGTTTAACAAACATTACATACTTTAAAGAAACTCTTGGCCCAAACCCAGAGTCTCACCTCCAAATAATTTAACCCAATAAATATATATACAAAGCCATCTGCCCTAAAAGCCAGAAAGTCGACACCATTTCACCAGTCCATCCCAATAAGGGACAACTTTAACCCCAACAAAAGCACACGACAGATAAATAAAATATTGCAAATTTTTTGGGGAGGATGGGTGGGAGTTTCTCAAGAAGCAGTTCCATCTTCCGCCCGCGGCTCTCCTGCACAGCCGAGAATACTAGCCTTGACAGGTAAGTACCAACAGCTTAGCAGTTCGCCTTGTGGCATGAACGCTAGCGCTACCACCCCTTCTATTTATAGTGTAAATTCGCGCCTTTTGCGCGGCGCGAGGCATCTCGAGGCGCTTCAAAAGCGTCCTCGAGGCAAAGGCAGCAAACCACTAAGCAGCGCGCACAACTCCAGCAGCTTCTAAGTTATGTAACTCAGGCTATTTTTTTTTTAAACAACTGCCTGAACTTTTGAACCCTGCTATATACTCAATAGCTGACCTCTGTGTGAACTCAAAACCTCCTATCCCCACAACTACATGTCGCCCCACACAGGGCTCTTCAAGTCATTTATTTAGAATTTGGGTTTGGCTCAAGCTATGGTTAAGAAATTAGGTCATTGAGAATCTGATTGTTTTAAAATTGATGCTAGATCTAATTTGTTATAAGAATGTAAAAAAGGAAAAATAAAAAAGGAAACTGGCGCCGCTTTATAAAATATATCTCTCAGCATGTCAAAAACTATTCCTTTATAATCACATTTATAGTCCAATAAATAATGTTCATTGTTTGTTAAAACCTCCTGATGCAGCCCTGTGAGGATAAATCCTCAAATCATGGAACAGTAGTAAAGCAACCTAAAACACGAAAGTGAGGGTACTCAAAAAGTGCCTACACATTCACACATCATTCATTACAGAATTTGGTTTTTCAATTAAATAAATGTGATGTTATTTTGGTTGGGCAATAGAAGGATGAGTGTTTTTCAATTAATGGGTAAGTTTCAGGACTATATTTCTATGTTCCCATGGTCAAATATGATCCTTATACATTGTGGGGAAGTTATACTGGGGAAGTGAAATTGATTCAGCTGTTATTTAATTTGAGGAATACTACTTTGTTTGCTTAAGAATGTTTAAATGATATTATACCAATATTGTCTAAAATTGTGCCTTTTGATCGTTTGGCATGGGGTTTTAGGTTCAAAAGCTTTGAAAAAGGCAAGGTACAAATAGGTAAAATTTATGCTGGCAGATGGTGGTTTGAGATTTAGGTATTGCACATTGGAGTGTGGCTGTTCAATTTTTTTATCATTAGGATGGCATAGGCATTACGATATAGTTGAACAAGCTATGGTTTGATGGGGTAGGGCTTGGTGCGAGGTCCAATTATTCTGCAGGCTCACGGGTCTTAGAGCTTTATGACTATGAAGGTTTTTGCACTCTGTGTTTGGGCCAAGAGTTTGTATAACATTTAGCCTTTTGAATAGTTGTTATAGATGTGTATATTTGTAATATTACTAAATCTAAATAAAAGACCCTTGGTTCCTCCAATTTCTGTGTCTGAGAGTTTCATTTACATACAATTGTATTGTGCAATTAATATAGCTAATCGCGTCAACTCAACCACCCATGGAAACAATGTGTTTAATGTTACTATGATTGAAGGTGCTCCTGTTTCAGTCCTAGAATTTCTAAGCTGAATGTATCATCAAATATGTAGATTGTGTGCATTATAATCAGAATCTCATTATGTTTCATACAATACATTTTTTTTCATTCAGTTGGCTGAACGTTGAGATTTGGATTTATTTTAATAATGTTGATTTCCTGATTATAAAAGTGAGATACAAAAGGAATATGCTATTCATTGCAAAGTCTGATTCTGTTCTCGATATACCTGAAAATTGATCCCTGATGAATCTAGCTATATGTGAGTATGATTAGGCCCACTGGGTGGCAGGATGTGCCCTCATATAAAAGTGCAAAAACAAATATGGAGAATGCTTACGTTTACATCTGGATTAAAACAAAGCAATTTAGACCAACAGATACTTATAATCACACTATTCCTACATTATTGCTGTTATAGATTGCATAACAATGCTGACCCAGTTTTAAAATTGAGCAATCTTTTAATCTAAATCAATAAATATTTGTTTTGGGGGGAAAAAAACAAAAAAACATGCCATTTTAAAGTGCAATAGAATATTTGCTGTAATGCTAAAATATGAGACAAATAATTCACATTTATTTTTCCAACTTTAAATCTTACTTTAAATAGGCCAGACAGTCTAAAAATAAAATGCTATAATGTAATATTAGATAAGTTAAATAAATATGTCTTAAAGTACAGAGTGTAAAAGTATATAACAAAACATACTACAATTTATCTAACTTTTGCACTCTTGTGTAATTTATCAGTTTTTAATCTTTCCATGTACATATAATTGTGAGAGCCTTAGAAAGAGGCAGGAATTAAGGCAGGAAGCACAGGTGTACCAAAGAAGTAATTAAAATATCTTTAAATCTATACATGAGATAAGACTACACATTATACAAGATCCTATCTATTAAGTGTAGATGAGATCCTTATAACAGCTAAAACATTTCACAAGAGTGCTTCATAAAATGTGGGAGTTCAAATAAGCTTCTGTGGGAGGTAAAATGTTTAATCACTGGGTGCATATTTAATTGTATGAAGGACAAACCAGCCTTTCTCATTGGATAAGGTTAGTTTTAAATACTAACTCATACCTCACTCAACCTAATTAAAATGAGTATTGAGTATTTTCATGAGCTGCTGGATTTGAGACCAAAAGGTACATTCAAATAATCAGTATGAAGAGCTCTTTATTGTGATAAAGAACGGCATTGACTCCTAGTTAAGAACATTCTACATCTAACATTGTATGTTTTAAATGAGTTTTCTATTCTCAGCGGAGAGTTTGATCTGGATCTAGAACCTTATCTTTTATATTCCATATTTTCTTATTTTCTTTTCAATTTTACAAAAGGACATTATATTGACCCGAGTATCTGACGTACTGACGTAGACACGCTTAAAATATACTTTCCTTTCTGCAAACTTTATACATTACAGATCTGCAACTTACCCTACCTAATTTTGTGTCATCAGCAAACACTGAGATATGGCTCTCAATGCAATATGGAGATCATTAATAATGACATTAAAAAGAAGAGGACCCAGGATAGACCTCTGATGTACTACACTTAATTCCTTGGTCCAGTTTGCAAATTTCTCCATTTATAACTACTTCTATCTTTGACCAATTTCCAATCCAAGTACATCCCTTCAGCCTATTTCTGACAATTTATGCAGTAACCTTTTGTGTGGAGCCATATCAAATGTCTTAGCAAAGTCCAAACCTACTGCCATTCCTAGATCTATATTTTTACTGACATAGAGTGCCTGTAAGTTTTTTCCTTTGTGGGGTAGTTGTAATAGGTACAGCACACATGTAGCAGGATTACTTTTAATAAAGTAGCCTTTTTATTCTGTATTCTTTTAGCATACAGGTGTAAAGCCATCATATACATAGGCTGTATTTTACAAAGCAAAACAAACAAATAAAAAATCTGACACTTGCCAGTCTGGTCTCTCACTAACCACAGGTACCCAGCTACACTAGGCCCCTGAAATATAACTTAGTCCTCTTTTAGTCTCAGGCAGCTTGGTGCACAATCAACCAACATGCTCTCGGGTCTCTCTCCCTGACTAGACTGAGAGCTACCTTTTATAGCGCTCCAACCACACGCTTAATTGATTAATTAGTCCCAGATGTACCTGGTAACTTCTCTCAGTCTATTGCTAACATAGTCAGCGTGAACTATTTCACCTCTGGATTTCTACAATCTGTCACAATGCTATTAGGCTAGTTCAACAAGACCTGTCTTTCACAAAACCAGGCTGACTTCTAATTATATTCTGATTCAGGATGTATTCTTGAATGCATTCCCTTAGCAACCCTTCAAATAATTTCCCGGACGTCAAGCTAACTGGGCTGTAGTTGTTCGGCTGAGATTTTGATCCTTTTTTAAATATGGGCACAAAATTTGCCTTACGCCAGTCTTTTTGTATCATACCTGAACTGAAAGAATTCCTAAAGATCAAAAATAGTGGTCTGGACAGAATTAGGCTCAGCCCCGAAGCCATGTCTTCCTTAACAGTGTTTAATTGCTTAATCCCATGTTTGGTTAAACTGTTCTGTAAAATCAGCCAGCAGGTGCTCAACCATCGGTTCTTCCTTGGTGTAAACAGAAGACAATTTTTAAAATATCTGCTTTCTCCTTGTCCTCAATAACCAAAGTTACAACTTCACACAGCAAAGAACCAACATTTTCAGTTTTTTTCCCTATTTACATACTTAATGATCAACCCGAATGAACTGCTCTGAAATGTTGAGTTCCTACTCATTAGTTCCTTGATTAAGTGATGAAGTAGTGATATACAAAAACGTATCTAGGTTTCAGTTTTGAATAGTAAAATGCAAGATACCATAGAATCTGATTATTTTTGTTTTGAATACACAAACTAACTCCTTGAACTCTATGAACCCTATTTATAATTACAGTTCTTGCCAACAATGGATTCCTAATTTGTTCATATTCTGTAATCAGGTACTAAATTTGAGTTTTATTTCTATTGCCACTTAAAACTTTGCCAAATCACTGGTATATGTTTGCGGAATCTAAACTGGATTAACCAATTTATTGTGAAATTAAAGAAGCTGGTAAAAATGTTCAGTTGTTATATTTAATAAGTAAGCAATATTTAAATATTTTTGGTAAATCAATGGTAAACTCGACTGACCAGACTCGACAGAGGGCACACGCCCTGGAATGCTACAGCTCTCAAAACTACACATGTATTTAAGTCCCTTGACTCCCTTATGTGGGGGGCATTAAATAAACCTGCGGGTCTGCAACACATCTTAGAAGCACTCGCAGTTTATTGATTATCTAATTCCAAATGGCATTCCAAAAACACTTTAATAGGTAAATTAATTATATAGAAATATACACAATAAATGAAAAAACTGTGATTGTGATGAGGCAAGACTGAGTAAATTCTGCCTAATATAGCAATTTTATTAGATAGTTTATTAATATTGAAAACTATTGACCTTAGTATTCGTATAGACTTAAAAGAACACTTCAGCCATCATATGCACTTTAAGTGTAAGGTCCCTTTATATTGTGTGGTCCATTTTACTTTACATTACCTTTTTTTATATAGTGCCAGCAGATTCCATAGTGCTGTTACGAGTCCATAAAAAAACTTACATCTCATTTAAATCACATACAATAACAAACTCTTACAAAAGGAGGTGAGCTTGCAATCTTTGTGAGCTTTGCAAATGTATGGGGGAATTCTGCAGAATCCTTTCAAATGCATTTGCCCCTTTCCCCCACCCCAGCAAAATGCCCTTCAGGAGATGCATTCGGCTGAATGCATCTCCCTGCAGTGAAGTAGTCACTTCCAGTCAGCTTTAGATCCCGGTGCACATGTGCAAAGTCTTCCCATTTATTTTAAGCAGTCGATCAGTGGCAAAGAAAGTTAGATCATGAATGAAAAAGGAAAATTTTGCAGTATGGCTTTATTTTATTTACGTTTTGTTTTGGAAGAATGCATATTAAAGTACAGAATGTTAGGGTTAATCACAGATTACTTTAACGTAAATTCTGTGGTAAGGGTTTCAGGGAAATTAGACTGTCCTGTTCTCTGTGTCTTTTTTCCCAGTGTCCACACCATTCTTCTATCTGTGCATATCTTTCCTTTCTGCGTGTTACATATGTTTGGCATATACTGCATCAGATGCTTTCCTGCCATCTCATACAAGTAGTTTCTCATTCATCACATGTAGCTTTCTCAGTGCCAAAAAATGTTAGAGAGAAAGTGTTTCTCTTGTGTTTACAATGAATTTGTATTAAAATGTGTGTGTCAGAATTCCTAGTGACAGTTTCTGTAAACATGAATCTGCTGTGATATCAATATTCTAGACAGGTTTCTTTTGCTGTGCTGTATAGGGAAATGTACACTTTGTTTTACTAAGTAACACAGATGATGTATTTAGGGTGGCCTACAATGTCCGTTTTAGGCTTTGCATATAAATTGGCTTTTGCCCTAAGAGCATGTTGAGACGCCCAATGAGGAACTTGTTTCTTAGCACAAATTTTGGGAAACAAAAGAATAAATTGTATGACTGCATGTAAGCATGCATAGTCACCATGTGCTAATCACACATGTATAGGTTTTATTTTATAGGTAAAATAATTACCGGTATTTGCGTAACATCCTGTAGAGGCTGGGTATAAACACACTTTTATTGTTTTCATGTAAAGACAGTTTTATCTGTGCCTTAATAAGAGAAGATGTGTGACATAGTAATATCCCCTCTTACAAAATGCTTAAAATTCATGTTTATGAAATGACTCTGCTTAGTTGCAGTTCATGTAAGAATATAACTATGTTATTCTTTAGATCACAAACATCAAGTCTAACATGTTGCAATACGTTTTTTCAGACAAATACATTAATTGTCTGGTTACATTTTTGTCATTGCATCATTGGCTTTATATCAAACTATTTCCAGTTTTTAAAGGTAATATAGCATGTATAACATATATAATAAGGCCAAAAAAAATGTGAACGCACAGAGCCATCCGGCCGGCTCCAAGAATAGTTCACAGAGCCGGTCCCGATGGAGCCCATAGCGTCCTTTAAGGATGCCTCTGTGACAATCTCTCTGAGCAGTTTCGAAGTCACCTCCAGGTTTGTTGCGTGGGTGGAAGTGCGCCCTCCTTCCTCGATCAGACAGTTGAAGTCCCCGCCCATCACTATGGCCCTGGTGGTGGTCAGCTGGGTCCGCAGGTTCTGGAGTAGCTCCAGGCGTTGCTTCTTTTCCGAGGAGGCGTACACAGTGATGAGCCTGACAGGCTCCCCCGCCCAGGATCAGTCCACGACTAGATGTCTGCCGCAGACCATCTCCTGGACAGCGTCCACCGTGAAGTTGGCTCCTCGGATCAGGATAGCAACCCCCGCCGACTTGCAGCCGTTCCCACCGGACCAAAAGGACGTGAGACCATTCCCTGCATAGATGGCGATAAGAACGAGAGAAGGGTAAAGCACATTCCTGCAACATATATACATCACACTGCTGGGAAGAAAGGAAGGTTAGTAAACCGCCCCTCTGGAACGGGTCCTTCATACTCCTCACATTAATGGAGAAATTAGAAATTGACGCCATTAGTTGGTAGTAAAAAGAAGGTTAGCTCAAACAGAGGCACTAGTTACCGCCTCCTCCCCCTGGTGGGGGAGGATCTTCCCCGCCGTGGTCGATGAGGTTCACGGGGGTCCAGACGGCCTCGTCTAGCAGCTGTTCCAGGAGGGAGACCTGGTTGTCGATGTCCAGCTGGTTGAGGATCAGAGCCTCGGTCTCGGTGGCTGGCTCATCCGACGGGGTCAGGTCCTGGACCATCTTTTCGAGCGTCTCGTCTTTGTCATTAGCGGGCTCGGGAGGAGAGGGAACGGTGGGGGCTGGTGGTGGCGCTCTCTTCTGGACAGAGATCCTGGCGGGGCTCGTCTCAGTTTTGCTGTCCTCGTCCTCCTCCTCCTTCTTGCCACTATGTTTAAATTTTTTGGCTCCGGCTCCTTTTGGCGGCATCTCCAGGGGGTTGTCTTCAGCGGAAACAAGAGGGGGGAAAGGGTCGGGGTCTGCAGCAGCTAGGGACGCGGTTAGATCTGCTGCAGAGAGAGGGAGGAGGGGGGGGAGGCAGAAGGGGGTGAAACAGGGAGGGTCGGAGGCAGCACAGGGGAGGGATGGCGCTGCCTCTGGGGGGGGGAGAGCCTTGACAGCAGGGAGGGGAGCTGCTTTCTCACCTTTCCTGGGTGCCGCTTTCGGGGTTGCCGGAGGGGGTGCCTGCGGGGCCTTGGCTGCTGTAGTGTTTTTATCCATAATGGGAATCATCAGCATGAGATTATGATACTGGCTTAATAGTTAAGGCTTGGGGTAGCAATGGTGCAGCAGTTTACACGTCCCAACAGCAGAAGGTGATGAGAGGAACCTGGTGGGACTATGTGTGTGGAAGATATACTGTAACACAAAGTGCAGAGATAATAAGCATAGGTTCCATGGCTAGTCCTAGAACAGACAGCACTCCAAAGCAAGAAGTTGTTCTGTTGTTCCCTTCAACAAACAAGCCATGTCTTTTTTTTATATTCAAGCAGAGACTTCTTGTGTGGATCCTTTGTGTGTTGGGGATGCTTATTTTTAGACTTGTGCATTCGTCTTCGGACGAACATTAAAACAAACACAAAGAGTCAGTTTTTTTGTTCGTTCCGAAGAAACATAGAAGAGAATACAGTGCCGGTAAAACGTAGGCGAAGACGAAGACACACACACACGAAGAATCTTCGTGATAGTCTTCGTCTACTAATCTCCCCGGCCCCTTCCCCATCTAGCCTACCTTACCTTCACGGCATCGCAGGAGTTGACAGAAGCGGAAATCCGCAGGTTCGCCGTCAGGGGTTACAGGGCAGTGAGAGTGAGCCTATTGGTCACCTCCAATTGGTTGATGCCAGAGGAAGACCCTGCAGGTGACCAATAGGCTCACTCACACGGCCCTGTAACCCCTGACGGCGAACCTGGGGATTTCCGCTTCCGTCAACTCCTGCGATGCCGTGAAGGTAAGGTAGGCTAGATGGGGAAGGGGCCGGGGAGATTAGTAGACGAAGACTATCTTCTATGTTTCTTCGGAACGAACAAAAAAACTGACTCTTCATGTTTGTTTTAATGTTCGTCCGAAGACGAATGCACAAGTCTAAAAATAAGCATCCCCAACACACAAAGGATCCACACAAGAAGTCTCTGCTTGAATATAAAAAAAAAGCTATATAAAGCTATATATGGTAGTGTGCTCATTGGTCGTCAGCAGGAGCAACCCTGCTGGCGAACAATAGAGTTGTTCATACGGACATTTAAACTCCTGGCGCCAGAGCTGCTCGGCCTTTTGACTTAGATCAAGTGTAGTACCCCTATGGGAAGAGTGGGGGAAACACTGATCCTCTGGCCTTAGGGCCGGGAAAGCATGGAGCCCGAGGTGCTTAATTGCCCTGGCAGAAATGCCGGAGTCACCGTGTGCAGCGGCGTGCAATACTGCACACGGTGATTGCACGTTTCGCACTGGCGGCCTTCCTGCACTCTTCTCCTCGCACCATACGGGCTTGGAGTTGAATTTATTTTTAAATCTGGCTAGGCCAGAAATAGCCTGCCCTTATTTATTTATTTAATTTATACATCACTATGTGTGAAGCACGTGTGCCTATTAATTTGTTTTTTTGGATTTTTTTTGACCCACTTGCGAGGCCACGACCACTCTTTTGATTTTCGTTTTGGAAACCACATTTTTGGATCACTGTTTTTTTTTCGACAGTGAAGCCTAAAGGGGGCTACACCCTTGCTGAAGGAAAAAGGGGTCTCACCCTTCGGGGTGAGACTCGAAGATCCGGCCCTCCCATGGGGGGGGAATTTGTCTGGGTTCCCCTTGAGGGAACCCAGTATCGTATACTGGGCTTCTGTCGCCTCTTCGGGCACAGAACAGCACCCAAGGAGCACGCACCTCGGGCTCCAAAAAAATAATAATATTCTGCCCGAGAATATATTAGCCATATATGGTAGTGTGCTCATTGGTCGCCAGCAGGAGGCCCCCAACACCTCAATTCGGAACTGCATCATTTCAGTAAATATGTTCTTGTTCGATAAGGTGAAAGTTTCTCTCGCTGGTAAACAGAAAGGAACATTTGAGGCAATAAACTGCATTACACTGTAGCAGTTTGACCATTCTGACAAAATATATGTACTGCAATTCCCACTATCCTCAGCCGAGGAAGTATGAGTTTGTTCACATTAGAACAGCAAGATCATCTAACCCCATAATTTAATAGAGTATGTACAATATATAACTACATGATATGTTTTTAAAGAACTGATGGAGTCCCTTCAACCATGTTCAGAAATGTATGTCTACTGATAATGTGGATAGCTTTCTATGTAAAGTGTGCGCTGGTGATGAATGGCAAACAGATGGATGGATGAGTAATGAGATAATTGATAAAAATCCATCTAAAAATATTCCTAACATGAAAAATGATTGAGTACGCTGAATTCTGATTAAAATCCCAATAGATGGGAATGATGGAACAAATGATCAATGAAATGTAATGAAAATTCCTACTCAGAATGCTGCCAGATTCAAAGATGACTGTATCCATGTAAGTCTGAATCAGGCAGTTAAAAAGACAATGGCATGAGATAGATCAAACAGACAAATAACTTATCTTTTTTTGGTGAATATACCATATTGTATGAGTTGTTGTAGAAATTTTGTTTGCTTAATATTTATATCTTGGTTTCTAAAAGGGATGTTGCTGGTCTGGATGCAAAGTCTAGGTTTTTAAGCAAACAGAAAACCAATAGTTGACATAAAACATAGTAAAAGATTAACATTTTTTGTTTTGTATGTCTTCTACCTTAAAATTATAAACCTTTGATATTCCAACTGTTACAGACAGCAACTCTATTATGGTCCTGCATCTTTTTTAACTCGTTAAGTGGCATTACAGCTGTTCTAGATAATGCTAGGGCAATCTCCTCAATCCTGCCAGAAGGGATACTTTAGGCACAAGTCGTCACAATATGCTGGGTAGTCATCATTCTAAACTGTCCATGTTATGTCCTGTAACACAAACAACACATATGAAACTTCTACTCAGCCTTAGCTACTTTCATCCACAATCCCCCTCCATTTGTTCATGCCCCCCCCCCATGGTGGCCTCAGTGTGGCTGGAGGGTATCACCAACATGTATCCCAGGGGCTATGGTGGCCTGTTTAACAGTCCAAACTGCTTGCTGTTTCTCAACTGACTTTTGGAGGTAGATATTATAAAACTGAGTTGTGATATCTTCTGGAATGGAAATGAATCAATATAGTAGTTTTACCAGAGGTCTCAATTCCCAAAATCAACCCAAATATGGAAACACATAATGCACATGCCACAGTTTTAATAAATGTGTTTAGTTATTATTACTGTTATTATTTATTGAGTTATAAAGCACCATTGCATTCCACAGCAGTGTACAATCGGTAAACAGGACATATCAAATAGTACATGACAATTTTCCCCACAAAAAGGCGAGGAAGGCCCTGCTCAAACAAGTTTACAATCTAGGAGTTCAGGAATATTACACAGATAGTAAAAGGGCCATTCGTTGTGAAAGACCTACAATGAGCAATGCTGTAAGACTGTTGAGCGGAGGACAAAACAAGATCGTCAGATGAGTGCAGAGACCGAGTAGAACTGTATTTGACATGAAGTAAGGGAACCGCTATGAAGAGCCAAGATTTTAAATTTAGTGCTGAAGCGTATGGATAACCAATAAACAGACTTGCAGAGGGAAGAGATGTTAAACAGCAGACTTACACATCCTTAATTATGCCCAATATGGAAAGTATATTTGTTGGGATTCCCATATTAGGTTATTATATTATATATTAGACTTGGGCACCAGGGGGCTCTTCGTCTTCGTGCTCGTCTTCGGCAAAAAAAAAAATCTTCGTATTTCGCGAATATTTGTCTGTTCCTGTCTTCTCTTCGGGCGAATATTCATGGACATTCTTCGTGTTCGTTTTTTGGTTAAGAGGTTAATACGGGGTTAACGCGTACCGCAGCAGCTCTGGCGCCAGGAGTTTAAATGTCCGTATGAGCAACTACCATATATAGCTAATATATTCTCGGGCAGAATATTATGCTATTCAATGTTAAACCAACAGAGGGCAGCATTCTGTCCGAAGATATATTAGCCATATGTGGTAGTGTTTTCATTTTCATTTATTAATTATTTAAATAAAATATATTCCCATGATCCGCCGGTCTCCCCGCTGCTACAGTTAAATGTCCGCACTCGCGGACATTAATTCTGTCGAACTTGCAAACTCTTTTTTTCTATTTACTTCGGGGGTTTTTTGTATTTAACTGTTAGAAAAAAGGATCATGGGAATATATTTTATTTGAATAAATGCAAATGAGCACACTGCCACATTTGGCTAATATATGTTCGGACAGAATGCTGCCCTCTATTGGTTATACATTGAGTAGCATTGTTCCATATGCTTGAAATCCAAATTTATTATGCTACTTAATGTAATGTACCAACAGAGGGCAGCATTCTGTCTGAACATATATTAGCAATATATGCTAGTGTGCTCATTTGCATTTATTCAAATTAAATATATTCCCATGATCCTTTTGTGTAATGGTTTAATACAAACCCCCCCCAAAATAAATAGAAAAATAGAGTTTGCAAGTTCGACAGAATTAATGTCCGCGAGAATGCTGCCCTCTGTTGGTTATACATTGAGTAGCATAATAACTTATTATGCTACTCAATGTATCTTACCAATAGAGGGTAGCATTGTGTCCGAAGTTATAAGTTATTATGCTAAGTTAAATGTCCGTACCAGCGACTTTGTTGGTCGCTGGCACGGACATTTAACTGACACAGCGGGGAGACCAGTGTCTTCGTGATCGTCTTCATCTTCTAATTTCCCCGGTCCCTTCCGCATTTAGCCTAACTTATCTTCACGGCATTGCAGGAGTTGACGGAAGCGGAAATCCCCAGGTTCGCCGTTAGGGGTTACAGGGCCGTGTGAGTGAGCCTATTGGTCACCTGCAGGGTCTTCCTCTGGCATCAACCAATTGGAGGTGACCAATAGGCTCACTCTCACTGCCCTGTAACCCCTGACGGCGAACCTGCGGATTTCCGCTTCTGTCAACTCCTGCGATGCCGTGAATATAAGGTAGGCTAAATACGGAAGGGACCGGGGAAATTAGTAGACGAAGACGATCACGAAGATTCTTCGTGTGTGTGTCTTTGTCTTCGCCTACGTTTTACCGGCACTGTCTTCTCTTCTACGTTTCTTCGGAACGAACAAAAAAACGGACTCTTCGTGTTTGTTTTCATGTTCGCCAGAAGACGAATGCACAAGTCTATTATATATATTATTTAAGTACAGTATTTTTTACAGTTTTTAGCAATTATTTTCACACATGAACAGAGCAAAATTTTTTCTTCTTTGTATAGTTTAAATTCTTAGTTATTTGGCTTTTTTTGTGGCTGTATGATTTGGTTATGAAGAAAGGCTAGACAAGTTAAATTTGTTTACACTAAAGAGGGCACCTTAGATTGTGTATGATATTAGTATACAAATACATACAGGTATGATACAAACCATTCCCTAATGTCCTGTCCAGTCTTGTCTATTATTAGAGCAATTCAAAGAACTAAGTGACCAAACGAAGAAATATTTTTTCATCTATTGCAGTGAAACAGGCGCTTCACAATAAAGAGGTGAAATTCACTGCTTTTTGGTTGTGCAATTAAACTGAATGCCTTTAACTATATGGGCTGCATGATTTTTTAGAAATGAAGAATATACGTTCATATAAGGGTTAATAAGGACACAATTAATAATAGCTCATTGATCTACTGAGAAATATGATTTTTAAAGTGTGCAAGGAATGTTCCCTTTTTTGAGGGACAATCGGAAATTGCTTCAGTGTGGGATTTCTGCCTTCTGGATCAACAGCAAGATTGAACTTGATGGACATGTGTATTGTTTCAACCGAAATGACTATTACTATATTACATAGATTCCTTGTAAAGCGATGCTCTGAATAAAGCTTAATATAGGTTCTTTTTGTTCTATTTAGACTGTTTGAATTATAAACCAGTTTCTCAGGCAATTATTAATCCTTATGGATCAAAGAGAACCATTGTACATGCAACCTGTCTGTCAATCACATAAAACTTTAAGTGTACATCCTGCGGAGAATGTCTTTATATCTACGATCAAAATGAGTACTAGACATAGCCAAGTTATTTTATCATAGAAGTAAAAGTAAAGACGTATTATTTCTTTTAAAAAAATAAAGATAATTATCCTTTCTTTGGTTAATGTAAATTTGTAAGTGCTGTGAAGGACCTACAGAAACCAAACTAAAACATTTTCTTTTGTGCTCTAAGATCATAATAGTTTTTTTTTTATTCTGATTCTTTTATTAGATAAATCAGCAATATATTTCAATATAACAATTGAGCTAATATTTTGTGTAGGAAAGAACATTGAGGAATATATCTGGTTTTGAGCATAGAGTTTAGCTCATTTCAACCAAGATGCTGCAATGGCACCACAGCTGCTTATGTTCTAACCTAAGACACCAAGTTCTAACCTAAGACACCACATATTTCTGCCTTGTAGAACACTCCATGGTACTTAGAAAGTTTTGAGCTTATACAATAGCTTAGACAGTTTAACTTACCCCACTTTGTTATACTTTAGTGAATAGACCTAAACCCTATTATCCCTACTTGATTAAACTTTTTTCTCATCTTTAAACATAGCACAGAAGACTACAACTTGCTTAATTCTTCATCTTTAAACATTAAGACCACAGCACAAGGAACCTCATTGCTGGCGTCGGGATGTGAACTAGAGCTCGTGTTAACAATATAACCAAGTGGGTGGTGGTTACAAGTTTTAAATGTGTTTAGTGTACTGAGAATATATTTGCAGTTCACTGAACCAACATGACACAAAAATAAAGTGTTTTCCAGTAATCGAGAGAAACCAGTCTGACCCTATCAATGTTTGTCCAATTCTAAATTTAATAAGAGCCATCTGGCTTATTGAGCATCTGAGATATTCAAGGAAATCTTGTTTTGTGTAACTAATTGCATCCTACATGAAGATTATTTTAGAAATGTTTTGAACTCAGCAATACAGGTTTATAAGATTGTGTGCTTTGATCCAAGTAGTTAAACTGATTGAGTGTCAGTAATAGTTTTACTGTCAGGTCTGCTTATAGCAATTAGGGTTCCCCTCCATTTTGTTAACTTGTCCACAGGGCTGAGTTTTATATATTGTACACTTTTTATCTAAATTTTGTTGTAGGGCCATTTCTGAACTATTTGGAACCAGCACGGGGACACAAGAACGTATAGGTGTCACATGAAGTCACACTGTGTGCGAGCAGCTAGAGAGCATATATATATATATATATATATATATATATATATATAATAGATGTGTACTTCTGTGTGTGTGTGTAAGCATGCATGTGTACTGTGTGTGTACTGTGTGTGTACTGTGTGTGTACTATGTGTGTACTGTGTGTGTGTGTGAGCAGGGATGTGTATTTGTGAGTTTTTATAAGCATGGATGTGTACTTGTTTAAGTGAGATGGAGTATGTGGTAGTGAGTATGAGTAAGTGTATTTGCATAAGTTGTATGTTTGAAGGGGGGCAAGGTGCAAAGAAGGCACAGACCAGTTGTGTGGGGGCAATGATGGCACATACCAGCTGTCGAAGTTGGGGGGCCCGGGGCACCAGGGCCCCGTGGTTTCTAGTTACAAAAGTAAATATTTTTTTTTGTTATTTCACTTATATGAAATAGCCATTTAGTTTTCTAGGGTATTTTCAAGACGTTAAGTGATACAATGGCTCATTTATAAAATGTTCAAGTGTTTTTTTTCCTTACAGTTTTAGCCATTTGTTCTATGCAAGCAATATCTGCTCATTTAATTTATTTGTGCAGCTATTAGATAAGCTCTCCATGGAACCAGAAAAAGAGATTATGGGAGAACAGTCATAAATCATTATAAAATAAATTAGGTATTGTTATTTAGCTTGGAATAGATTATATAGACAAAAATATGTGTGTTCTTTAACATGATTCAGTTGCCATGACTCAAGTTAATTGGACTGGTAATATATTAATGAAGCAGGCCCAATTATGCTGCCAGATGTAGCAATTAGCTGTACCTAAAACAGCTGGACGAGGTCCAGTTTGGGGACAACCCAGAGCACGGGCGGACTGGCCCCTTGGATAACATAGATCAGCCCACTTGCGAAGAAACACTATAGTGCACACTATTACCACAGCGTCACATAACAGAATGTCATGTGCTTCAGGTTGTAGTGGGAACTCTCTGTGCATGACCCAGAGTCTCTGGGTGTATGGCCACCACCAAATTCATGCACAATTCAAACAGGCTTTTTGGGTCTACATCTGCCTACATGTTTAGCTGCACCTACACAAAGCCACTGCCAGAAAGAGAGCACTGGGTAGCCTACTCTGGGGAGTTCCAAGGGATGAATGTAAAACCTGGCCCTTACATTGAAAGGAGATGTAGGGAGCCTTGTGTGTTCATCCTGCCACAGTAGTCAAATACATTTATCTTTTACAACATGGCAAATTTCATGAATAGTGGGAAAATTGGACATATGCAGCGCAATATCAGAATGCTATTTATACATACAATGTACTGACAATGTTTTGCAAGCTATGCAAGTTATCCAGAGTTAGCAGTTACAACTTCAACCTAAACAATATTACTTTTTTAATGTTTTGTCTAGATTTGTCATACTTTCCCCCTGTCTCTTTTGCACCCTATTTATAGCATATGGGGGACAATTTAATAACTGTAAAATGTTAAAAGACTCACTATGGTATTCTACTCACAAATCATTTAGAATATGTTACTTTTCCATATCCCTAAACTTTAAAATTGGATGGGAATATACTTATTTCAAGTATAATGTCCGTATTCTAGCATTCCGCTAGAGGGAATATGTGCTGCACTAATATTTACACTTAAATGAGAAGAAAAGCTCTAAACTGCAATTGTTTATTAAAAAATAATGTTTAAGAATAAATGAATTGGCCGTGAGCAATGATTAATTAGAACAGGGGATTAATTCATTTGAACAAAAAAATATATTGCAAATGAGGAAATGATTAATTAGTATGCTAATGAGAAACTATTGCTGGAATACAAAGTTATTCTTCATATTCAAGCAGATCTGTAGATTTTGTGGACTTAATAAATTTAGGACTATTCACTAAGAAAGTGGGGTGTTCAATTGACTTGACTGACCAGACTTGCTTTAGTAACATCAGAGGACCAGAGTCCAGTCTGAACACTAAAATTCACATACATTAACTGAAAGCTCAGGATCACACAGAGCTTAGTGTAGGAGCTGATACCCTGAGGAGGAAACAATGGTGGAACAAGGTACCCCGGGCTGTTGTTCCTAATGTGTATAAAATGTGATAGCAAAATACAATAGAGAAACAAGACAGCAGCACAGAATCCGGCTGTGAAATCTAGGGAACATAGCAGACAAAGAGCATGAGAAGGAGAGGAGTGAAGAGGAAATAATGGCGAGCTATAAGGAGGAACTGTACTGTGATGATGGACACCACAACAGGCAGGACATGTAAGTGTAAATGACTTATTATATTGTATATTTAACCCACAACTGGTTTTTGCTTTGGTTTTTTTCTTGAAAAAATGACTTCTAGTGTCTGGAAAGCTTGTGCGGCTCTTCATCTTACTTTATTCAAAAATGGTCCACTGAGGAACTTTAAAAGGGCACTCCAGCCATCATATGCTCATGAAATTTGTACATTTGCTTTACATTTTTTGTGTTGTCCTTTTTGCAAATGTACAGCGGGATTATGTCATGCATTAGTCCTTTCCCCCATCCTCCAACCAGCTCTAGCGGTGACTCGGTGAACACTGCGTGTAGGGTACTGTCCTTGATTTTAATGAAGGCACTTTCCTGTCACAGATTGACTGCCTCAAGCAGCCAATCTGTGGCAAGAATAGCCAAACAATGAAGGGGGGCTGCTGCTGTTGCAAGGTAGTCCTTTCTATGTAGGGTAGGTGTTCTATTTATATTTTTTTCAGTTTGTAAGAATGTATATTAAAGTACTCACAAGTACTTTTCTACACATTCTTCCAAAGAAGGGTTGTCAAGGGCATTAGACTGTTCCTTTCAGATTAACAATTTTCACTACTAATTGTCCATTTATAATACTTCTTCTGGAGGCGGGTTTTTTAAACTGAAATGTCTTACAAATACAGAAGTTCCATTCTTGTATTACTATTTATATAGAAATACATCTCATAAAGCCGTGGATAAAAATACCCAGATTTAATTGAGAATGGCAAAGCTGACAAAATACAGTAAATATTAGTTGCCGATATAATACATATTTCAAGTTACCTAAATACGAGGCATTTAACATTATAAGTGCGTGAGGAACAACAGTGTCACCTGGAAAGGTCTTCTTTGTTCCCAGTAGCACCTTCAAAGTATGATTAAACACATCCAAAATGAAATAGTCTTTTTTTAACTGATATATTTTTCATCTAATTAGTCCATTCTGTTCAAAAAATTGATCAACTGCCTCATCCATCAATATGTTTGGAAAGCTCATTGTTAACCAGTTCTGTTTGATCCTGCTACCATATTATATTTACACAGATTTGCTTCAAGGAGCAGCCATTCCCACGGGTGCTATTACACAAAGTCTATAGGATTCCAATGCTTTACTGGCAGTGAACTTGGAGTTACATGCCTTTTTTTGATCATATAATTCATCTTGGCTTATTTACTCTCTCCTATAGTTATCAGAGGTGTTGTCTATTGCTACATAGCTTACCAGACAGCTGATTAACTGGTTACCAGACTGATATACCGTACTTTCTTTTTAATACATTTAAAATAAAAACATGATTTGTTCCATTGTGGCTATACCAGTGAAACTGTATGTCGTTTTAACTCTCTTAATCAAATACTATAAGGATTAATAAGTTCTTTGGAGTTATTTATAAAAGGCAAACATCATAGTGGTCCAATCAGCAAGAAAAAAATATTAGGGTGCTATGGGGATAAGATTGGACCACATTTGGTCTTTATAAAATACCCCAATGTATTTTATTATTACGTAGGCTTTTGATTTAGGCTTTGGCTTGTCTAACTAGCTCCGCTAAATGTAACAACAATCATTCTTATAAGCATAGTCATTGTCCAATATATACGAAAATAGCTTGTACTGCAATACTAAACGGATTACGTCCAAATTCAGAGAATGACTAATTATCGGTCAATCATCATTGCTATTACTTATAAATATTTATATTGTGTACGGACCAACAGTTCCTTTTCAGCCTGGCTTAGATTGAGTGTAGTACAGGAGAGGGGCGGAATAACTGGCCTTAAGGCTGAGCATGCAAGAAGCCTGAGATGCTTGAGGGCCCTCTAATTTGGGTTTGAACCACAGTGGTGTATCGCGCATTGTATAAATACATTTTTTTCATATAGCTGTTGTCTTTTTGCTAAATTCTAGATAAACTGGAACCTAAGACTAGGACCATAATTACATTTTTTATTTTTTTTAACCAATTTTGTGTACATATGCCTGTTAGTTTTATTTAGTATGTTTATTCATCAGATGCTTTTAAAATGCCACAATGGAGCAGGGTGCCTGAAGATTTTAAAAAGGGTAAAAGAGTGATAAGGCGCTAATCAAGATTAAAAGTAAATGATTAAATGCAGCTCACTTAATAAAGTAGAAATACCCCTATCTACTTTAAAAAAAAAAACACATTTATAAAGTGAAAGGAGCGCAAATAAATAAACATAGTTGACTAGTTTGTGATTGCTGAAGATCTCATATATTGTGTGGTTGTACCAGAAAAACAAGTAAACAAAAAACAGTGTTCTCTGATGACCCAAATTCCTTCAGAAAATTATATAATTTCATAAATATATTTTTTATATATTGCATACAAATTTTTCTATTGCTTTTGAAAAATCACTGTTGATTTTTTTATTTTTTTTTCACTTTACACCCCTGAAGATTTGGCAGGTTTGGGAGATGGACTGATCTTATCAAACTAACAAAAAACTATGCTGGAAGACACAAATCAATTTAAATGCTGAAAACCTGGGTATGACCAGCAACAAACTTGACAAAATTCTCAGCTCTACTTACAAAGCAGCATGTGCATGCAAATCAGACCAGCTTGCAACTTCTCTACTGCTCACACACATTTACACTTCCAAAAACTCATAATTAATTTACATACACTCAACTACAAGAGAGTCTAGTTGATGGAAACTTAAAACTGCATGTGATTTGCCGATTCGCTAAATCCATACAATACTTGCAAGTTGAAAATTGTGTTTCTACTCCTGGCTCCGGGAGGCGCTCCAGAGATGGACAGTAATGTCCGCCTCTAGAGGAGCAGGCTCGGTTGGGGAGATCAAGGATCTCATATAATTGGAAACAACTAAATTATGACCCCCAATCCAATGAGCATTCCTCACAGTTCTGTAAGAAATATTTACTATAAGACTTCCTACTTCTTGTTTGTAAATACATTTTCTGATTCTTTTGCAGGCATATCTGGATTAATTAGAAGAAATGTTAATTTCTCGGTTTCTAAAGGTCACTTTTTTAGTGTATCAACAAGAAGAAGAAGATTTATTACTGTTACTAATCTAAAAAGGTTGCACATGCTGCAAGAAACACAATTTCAATCAGCCCTGAGCAACATATGCTTTGTACATCAAACTTTGAACGTTTATTAAAAAGCCATCTGCTTTGATGTGGCCCTTCTCTTGATTTCTTACCTTCATTAGCCCTTTTTCTTCTCCACTTTTTTCTCTGCTTTCTTTTTCTTCTGCTCTTTTTTTCCTCCCTTTGGCAGTTTCTTTTGTCCTATGCTTTTTGCCTCCTTTCCTTACTTTTAAGGTGTGCTTATCCTCTTTTCTTTTATCTTGCTTGTCTGCCTTTCATTTACTGTTTTAATCCTTTAATATTAGTGAATTTGTGAAGTGTTGTTATAAAATATATTTTTTTGAACATTTAAAATATTTCCATTTTTTGTTTGCATTTTCATTAGGCTGTTGTAATTATGTCTTTCCAATTGCCAAAATATGCAGAATGTATTCACAGAAGAAAACATTTCAGTGGTATGCAAATAGTCTGTAGACCAAAATGGAGAAACCATGTTTATGTGTTGTATTTTCTCATACTGTTTTATCTTATTTTTTCATTGTTGTCCTTTAGTATGTGATACACTAAGATCTATAAAAAGTTTTATAAAAACCTTAACAAAAGTATTCAGTGACCAACAATATCATCTGTTTTCATGGCAGCGTGTGTATATACTCCAGTGTCAATGCAGTGGCATTACAAAACAATCACTGCTCTCCTAAAGTCAGCAATATCATCCAAAGTGGCACAGACCAAGAGGAACTTTCTAGTGGTGGATTCCTAGATTTTGCAAAGATGTTGACCATAATATTTGGATAAATAAGCTCAAACATTTAAGTGTAGATGTTCACTTAATATATCAGTGTCATCAGTCTGAACCCAATATGTTTTCATTTGCAACAGTTTTCCCCATATTTTAAGTTACTTGTGGAGTCCTGCAAGCCTCTTTTTTCGCTATTTATAAAAGCCCTAACCAGTGTTTACAATGGTTCTGATGACACCACAATCTACATTAAAAAAAAAAGTATATCATAATCCACTTTATTATAGGACCAGTTTGCAGAGTCTAAAGGATTGCAACAATAAATGATTCCTAAATATTGATAAAATATTGGAGCAGGGCAAAAATACTGAAACAACCCCAACTGAATATCAAAACAACAAGCTCATTCTAGTTCTTGACTATGGAATATAAATGCATCAAATGCATCAAATGCCACAAATCCCCCTTGACAAACTTGAAATTTAATACAGCTTAGATTTCCGATGTTCTTCAGTGTGATTTTATTACCCATCATTGTGTATGCTAAAAGCTCTAAAGTGGCAGGCACTTGATTACAGGCATACCCTTCCCACCTTCTCATTTCTTGTCTAGTGCACAATCACTTCTCTAAAAAGCTACATGTTCATTTCCGCTCTTCACACCTGCTACAAACGCAAGTGGTCATTGTAGGTAAGGGCTAAATTGACTGACCTAACGCAAAAAAGGTTGTGGGCTCTCACCTGCTAATCCCACAACTTGCATATGATGTACTAGCATATGTGCCCATTGACTTTGCCTCCCCCTCACCCCCATTCAGTTTTTTTGGTTTGATGAGGTGGTTAAAATAAAATAGAAGCTCTTTGAGGGCATCCTTGACCCCTATTCCCTCTCAGACAATTTACAGGTTAATGAATCTCCGAGTTGATTGGCTTTTTCAAGTCACATATTCTCAACTCTCATGCAGGTGAGTTTATGCAAGTTACTTTTATGAGTGCTAATGCAAGTCGGCTTTAGTGAGTTTGTAAAATGGACTTTTGTCTGACTCATGCAATTTTACTGCTGTGAACTCACAACGTAGTGAATAGACACGTCTGTATCAGTTTGGCTAAAAAACAAATGACCAGCTATTTTTTATGAGGCATCATATTCAATGCTATTCATAACATTGTAAAATTAGATGAATAACAAACAAAAGATACAAAAGTGAGAAAATGCAACTAGTGAATTATGTGTAACTCTTGCTTGGTAATCACAATCTTGAAGAAAATATAACATAACCTTTTCAGGAAAATAATTGCTTGGAAATGTTTCAAGTTTGCAATTTACATTCTCAAATGACATCCATGTTGATTTCCCATAACTATTCCAAGCACAAGAGTTCAGATTTTTCCAAATATGCATATATTTATGAATTGCTTTGTTTAAAGACACATTCTGCCATAAGCAAAAAAATAAAAATCAAAACCCAAAAGGCTATCATATCTCTACTTGTCATTTAAGGTGAAAAAACAGTTCTGTGAAGGTGCTATAAATAGATAATATTACACATTCTTCAAACTGCCTATTCTCACACATACGACCACTACCTTTATTAAATGTTGAAGTTTATGGTGTCAGTGAATTTTACATTTTGTATCTTGCATTCTTAGTATTAGAAATTACTGTATACAAATATTTAGAGTGTTTATATTGTTTAAATGGCTACTAAATATTAAATCAAATATGTTTTAGAGAGAAAGACTATTTTATTCTTTGTTGGATGCATCAAGTCATACATTTTCTTCAAAGCTGTAGACTGATTACATACTACATTTAAGCTATCATATACTGTTTGCTTTAATATTGGAAATATTGAATTAGTCCTGGTATGAGACAAAAAAAATTACATTAAGCAAACATAATGTGTGTATTATGAACCCATACCCGCACATGGATCCCTTGAAAGTAATTGCCTGCTGTACAAGACAGCCTTTAGATTAAACTCAGGTAAGAGATGCAATAGCCAGATCAACATTCATGGACAGCTGTTTCCTCGTTTAATGGCATGAGGTTGTGATACTGGCTTGATAGTTGAGGCTTGGGGTAGCCAAGAAATACCATTACATAAGTTATGGTGGGTAAAGGTGGGTTTATTCTGGTACATCCCCTCGGGGAGAACCAGTTTTTCAGGCTTCTGCTGCCTTAAAGCACAGAATGCAGCACATAGAGGACCATGCGCCTCGGGCTCCCAAAAAAAATAAAAAAATAAAAGCTGTCAATGAGCCTTTTGGCTAAGATCAAGTGTAGCACACTTAGGGAGGAGGGGGAAACACTTGATCTTCTGGCCTTAGGGACGAGGTAGCAAGGAGCCTGAGGTGCCTGTTTGCCCTAGTGTAATGCTGGAGCTATTTCTTCACGGTTTGCACTTCCACCGTGAAAGGTGTGCGCACGGTACGCACCGAAGCCCTTGCTATCAAACATGCTCCATTTTCCCTGACCCTTATGGGCTTGTGAAATGGGCAGAATTTTTTTTATTTCGGCCATAATGGCTGAACACTTTATTTAGTTCCATGTTTTGCATGTGTGCCTATTAATTGCTGTTTTAGAATCACGTTACTGAACATGGCGAGGCAACCACATTTTTTTGGATCACGGATTCGGCACCTTTGTTTTTGGGCACTGCATAGCAGTCGCAGCTTGATTCGGTTTGTAGAGGTAGAGTGGAGCCTTATGGCCCCCTACCTCTTTCATAAAGGGGTCTTACCCTTCGGGGTGTGACCTGAAGTTAAAGGGGTCTTACCCTATGGAGTTTGACCTGAAGATCCGGCCCTCCTGCAGGGGCAGGGGCGGGGAAGGAATTTAGTCTGGCATATCCCTTTGGGGAAGCCAGATGTAGCTATCAGGCTTCTGCTGGCTTACAAGCACACAATGCACACAGAGGAGCATGCACCTCTGGCTCCCAAAAAAAAAAAAAAAAGCTGTCCATGAGTGGTGATCTGGCTATTGCTCCTCTTCCTGAGTTTTGTCTGAAGGCTGTCTTGTACAGCGGGCAATTACTTTCAAGGGATCCATGTATAAAGTGGATATAGAGGCAAAGGTGATAATTGTTGACCTTATTTGCATGCGCCTACCCAGAATCCCTTGTGGTTGTGGCAGCACCATGAGATTTCTGAGGGAAAAACAAGCCGTCTGGCATGTCTGGTGTCTGTAGATGTTAATAATACTTCTACTACCCCTTAATTTTAAGTGGAAGTGTTTTCCATCACCTTTACCCACTATAACTTATGTAATGGTATTGTTAAAAGTAAGAATAATAAAATGAAATGATTTATATAGCACCATCATATTTTGCAGAGCTGGTCGGTTGACAAGCATAGCATAGCATAGCATAGCAGTGTAGTGGAGGATTACATAATGTTCTGGATAGGAAAAAGATAAGTAGGGCTCACAATTATGAAGATACATATATACACTGCTCCAAAAATGAAAGGGAACACTAAGATTACACATCCTAGATCTGAATGAATGAATTAATCGTATGACATACTTCCATCTTTACATAGTTGAATGTGCTGACAACAAAATCACACAAAAATTCTCAATGGAAATCAAATGTATCAACCCATGGAGGTCTGGATATGGAGTCACACTCAAAATCAAAATGGAAAACCACACTACAGGCTGATCCAACGTTGATGTAATGTCCTTAAAACAAGTCACAATGAGGCTCAGTAGTGTGTGTGGCCTCCACGTGCCCGCATTACCTCCCTACAACGCCTGGGCATGCTACTGATGAGGTTGCAGATGGTCTCCTGAGGGATTTCCTCCTAGACCTGGACTAAAAGCAACGTGGCGTTGGTAGATGGAGCGAAACATGATGTCCCAGATGTGCTCAATCAGATTCAGGTCTGGGGAACGGGCGGGCCGGTCCATAGCATCAATGCCTTCCTCTTGCAGGAACTGCTGACACACCCCAGCCACATGAGGTCTAGCATTGTCTTGCATTAGGAGGAACCCAGGGCCAACCGCACCAGCATATGGTCTCACAAGGGGTCTGAGGATCTCATCTGAGGTACCTAATGGCAGTCAGGCTACCTCTGGCAAGCACATGGAGGGCTGTGCGGTCCCCCAAAGAAATGCCACCCCACACCATTACTGACCCACCGCCAAACCGGTCATGCTGGAGGATGTTGCAGGCAGCAGAGCGTTCTCCACGGCGTCTCCAGACTCTGTCACGTCTGTCACATGTGATCAGTGTGAACCTGCTTTCATCTGTGAAGAGCACAGGGCGCCAGTGGCGAATATGCCAATCCTGGTGTTCTCTGATTGTTCTCTTAAATGCCAAACTTCCTGCACGGTGTTGGGCTGTAAGCACAACCCCCACCTGTGGACGTCGGGTCCTCATACCACCCTCATGGAGTCTGTTTCTGACAATTTGAGTGGACAGATGCACATTTGTGGCCTGCTTGAGGTCATTTTGCAGCACTCTGGCAGTGCTCCTCCTGCTCCTCCTTGCACAAAGGCGGAGGTAGCGGTCCTGCTGCTGGGTTGTTGCCCTCCTATGGGCTCCTCCACGTCTCCTGATGTACTGGCCTGTCTCCTGGTAGCGCCTTCATGCTCTGGACACTACGCTGACAGACACAGCAAACCTTCTTGCCACAGCTCGCATTGATGTGCCATCCTGAATGAGCTGCACTACCTGAGCCACTTGTGTGGGTTGTAGACTACATCTCATGCTACCACTAGAGTGAAAGCACCGCCGGCATTCAAAAGTGACCAAAACATCAACCAGGAAGCATAGGAACTGAGAAGTGGTCTGTGGTCACCACCTGCAGAACCACTCCTTTATTGGGGGTGTCTTGCCAATTGCCTATAATTTCCACCTGTTGTCTGTTCCATTTGCACAACAGCATGTGAAATTGATTGTCACTAGTGTTGCTTCCTGAGTGTGATTGACTTCGAGTTACATTGTTTTGTTTCAGTGTTCCCTTTATTATTTTGAGCAGTGTATATATATATGTATTATTATGATTATATATATATGTATATATATTATACATATTCATAAAAGAAGCCTTCAACTTACTAATTTAAATTCAATATGTTACTAAAAAGAAAACATAAAATCTTTACATGGCAAGCATCATTAGCATTTTTGCCAAAGCCTTCAGAACAATGCTATGTTATTGAAACTGCAAATAGAACACTTGAATTGTATTGTGAGTATAATGCTCACAAAATATAATCTCAGCTATTAATGTAGGACTATTATAATCCTTTGAAATGTGTGTGGAGCTTCACAACAACTTTAATAATTATGCCATTTCAAGAATTCAATCCATTGATGAGAACACGCTAAGCAAAATCAAACTATCAATAGAAAGTCTCTTGAATGCTACGTTATTAAGATATTTATTTTATTTGAATCTATTTGACAAAGATTCTTCTTATGAGCTAATTCTGTGCTATTGTTTAATGTTAAGTACTTTCATGTCTAAATTTACCAGAAGAATGTTATCCTGTTGTAGTTCCTCTCATTCATAATCACACAGCATAAATATATTCTGGGTAGTTATTTATAATCAGAGTAATTGGAAGAAATCACATTTTAGTGTTTCCTAAAGTTTGTTCACTCTATTGCAATCAAATGGTTATTGAATTGGGCTTAGAACAGATTTTTCACGTTAAATGTCTCATTAAACTGATTTAGTAAGAAGCAAGATGCCTGTATGATGGAAAACTTTGCTGAAGACTAAAAACTGGTTATGATATATTTAATTTTGTTATATTAAACGATTGTCCTTTTTATCGACGGACATTTTCCACATTTTTATGTGTTTTTGTTGAAGTACATCTAGAATTCTGTCAGTGTTAGAAATTGGAATAAGATGATAGTATTTTGCCTTGAACTTTTGTGAATAATTTCATAAATCTGTTAACTGCGAGTGAATACCATTATCGTTCTTTCTTTTCTCACCGTAACTATGCATAAATAGCAGGAAAGTAACATCTGGAATACTGTGTGGGTTTCCTAAAGTCACCAAAAATGTAAAATTATTCAGTTTATATTTTATAGGCTCACAGTATGAGGACATTTTTTTGCTTTGTTCTTCAAAATATAAATTCTTACAGATTGTATGTCTAATATTAATATACACTAGCATAATGATATGTTCCACATTAGTCTGGCAGTTTTATGGTAACATTGTGTATCAAAGGAATCCTCCAGACTATGCCTATCACAGTCAATAAATAATTTTGAGAAGTCAAAGCAATGCTTCATTTTACCATATCTGAATAATTCATCCACAAAAAAATGTCTTGTTGTGAGTCTAGGGAAGGGGTTCGTTTAACTGACCAGACACAACTGAGATTCCATGCTACCAGTCATAAAAACAACTCACATATCAATTAAATGCTACCTGTTTTCCAAGTTCAGATGAGGGGGGGGGGGGTAAGGTCCATCCAAGTACCTGAAAGGTGGACAGTGAAAGCAAAATTGTTTCTCATAACTTCTCATATTTGGCCCAGTGAAAAATGTGGTCATGGGAAAAATAAAACAATAAAAGAAGATGCTGGGTGCAAAATCTTCATCACCATTCAGTGATGACACATTAAAAGATGTAAACTAACTTATGAGCACTGAAGTCCCAAAAGTTTACATGAAGTTTACACTACCCTACATATTTTTCTATGTTGAGCCAAACAAAGCTATGACCTTCGATTACGTACTCCATCTTCACCAACTACAGGGTTGTGTTTACTTTTTTTATACTAACAATAAGGTGACACTAAAAAATGCATATAATTAACCATACAAACATACATACTGTATATATACACAGGCATTCACATATTTATATAGCAGTAATCAGTAATGTAACTGGTTTATGAACAGTTTTCCCTGAAGGGAAAAATCTTCTACTTATGACATTTCTACTAGTCTCCTGTACAGAAACACACAACCGTCATCTCGTTATCATTTTATCTAGTAAATATATTCTAATGTGATCTGTAGTACAGTACTTTTAGAATCATCCTTTTTCATTACTGTTGCTGTATAGCACAGTGATTGTTGAAATCCAATTAAGTACTGTAAATAATATATTTTTGAATATTCCAATTGTTCATTTGCTACACAAATACATCCAACATATATATAGTTTATATTATTGTCTAATTATATTTTCTCATTTAGCATACTTTTACAAATATTGAATTCACACATTTTTTACAGAATTACTTCATGTTTCCCAAGATCCATAAAAGACCAAATCATTGTCCAGACAACACTTTTGTATCTGGGGGAAATTTTGTATTGGCCATATATCTAGAAAGTTTTTACTGTCTGTACTTAAATCTTCAGGCTCTTCTTGTACAGATTTCAACTTACCATGAAGGCTGGGAGAACAAATCAATATTTTGTGTACCACAAATACACAAAACCTATATATGTCAACACCCCATGATGAGGTATATTGTACAAACCCTCATGTCTGAGAATAAGAGGTAGGGTAATAATTCCATATTATATGATATATTTAATTATGATTATATTTGTTGTATTCTTGTTTTCTTTGCTGTGATTATTATTATTACACAGTTATATTATGAATTCTAAGTGTATTATTTTGTGATAGTATCATGGTCTGATTTTTTGCAAAAGTTCTTAGTAAACTTCTCGCTCACAGAGGGCCATCCCTAGGCAGGTGCCAGTAGGGCATTACAGCTAGGCCCACAAAGGAGTTACACCCATACGCTAAAGTAGTGGACAAAGCTGACAGAGTTGCCAATTACTTCAAAAAGTGGGTTGCCCATGGATGGCGAACAGTTTGTCTGATGACAGCCTGGTCGCCTCTCTGTCAGCAGATTGAGCAACTATGGCTCCATACTGGCAGACACAATGTTATAAAAAAAAAAACACCTTAGAAGCATACAAAATAAGTAATATTATTAAACGTATGCAATATAATATTACAATATAAAAATATAAGTTCCCAGAAATGTTTGCCCTTCAGTGTGCCCTTAATATGTTAAAAGGACTTTCTTCACTTAACAAAAAAGTGACATCTAGTTGTATTCTGGAAAAAAGCCATTGCATCTTCATTATTTAAAGTATTCACTTTAGTGGATGAACATATGGATGAGCAGGTAGCAGCTTCCCAGATATTAATATTTTAACAGCTCACCCCTTTAATTCCAACATATTTGCATCTATAGGAAAATGATGTAAAACAGGTTGCTCTTAAATCTTCTCTGTGAACCAGGGGTAGTGACAAATAAAGCATTCGGTCATCTGCCACAGTAAAGGGTTAACTCAGCTATACAACTTGCACAGAATCACAGCATGCTAACAAACAAATTTAATATTAATGACCATTACAGCCAAGATAAACCCCAGCTGATGACAAAACATCAACATTTAGCCAATTCTTCCACTACACCAATTTGAAAGAAGAATTGGCCACAACTCTATTAAAGCTTTCATAAAAACTCATGGAAGACCCCCAACTAACATGCCTCATAACCCCTAATTACCCAGAGTGCCAGCACAAGTCTTGGACTGACTCCCCAGCTGTTTGACACTCCATTCTCAGACTACCAAATCGATGGAGACATGGAAACAACATAGGACGGAAGAGACATGGAATTCCTTTCTGCATATCTCTCTGGAAACTGATTTAAAAAAGTTTAAAAAATAAACTTTCAAGTCGCAAGTTCATCTCAGGAATCCCAAAGCCTCCCAACATCTGGCATGCTGATCATGTCTACAGGCCGTTATTGGCACCTGGATAGTTTCTTACATTGAGGATGCTGTCATGTTGATGTGCGTGTACTCAGTACTGATAAGTTCAAAATATGCTACACTCAGACTAGTTTATTTTAAGGATCATTTATTTATAGTGATAGCTATGTACCCTATAAAGAGGCACTTTCTTTGTCATAGGGATCAAAAAATCCACTAAAATTATCCTTTTATTTAAATCAGTGAATATATTTTGTTTGAAGCAAACCTATTTAAGACACATGCAGAACAGTGTATTTGTTCTCTGCAAATTAATTTGAGCAGATTGGTAAAAAAAAAAGTCTTGTTACGGTAAAAAAAAAAGTCTTGTTACACTACTAGAAAGGATCAACATAGACACATGTAAAGCGTTTGGGAAATACCAATCCTACTTATGGATTGAAGGGCAATATTTAATTTTTAAGTGATCACTTAAGCAAGGTATGTTTGTAGAGGACACAAACAGCTTTGCAGAGCTTTTGCACTACATTTGATCAATAATTTTACTAAGGTTTTTAAGTAGGATTTACCATGCATAATGCCCATTAATATAGATATTCCACAGATGCATCATTAATATGCATTGTTTATTTAATATAGTAATGAAAAAAATTAAGATAGGTTGTGCTTAATGTCTATATGTCTCATTTTAGAATTGGCAGTCTTCCTTTTTAAACATTTCAAATAAAGATAATACATATAATAATTCAAGAATTTGTGGCACCTTGCTGAAGTTGGTGAAATAATTGACCCCAATGGGTAACTAAATCCATTTATTTAACCTCATACTGTGAGAATATCATGGCTCATGTTGTTCAAAATGTCCTAAAGCATAATTTAGCAATTAATTTCATGCTGGGATTGAGTTAAGTGCATTTCAATCACTGTTCTGTTTGCCAATTCAGCCTTCCTTCACCTGGAGAAAAACCTGGATATTTTATTACACTGACCTTGAACAGCAACATAGTATCTCATATGTATCAAGTCACAATATAGATAAAGAGCAAATATTTGCAGCACATCCTATCTATCTATCTATCTATCTATCTATCTATCTATCTATCTAGCTATCTATCTTTTTCTATGTTATCTGTTTCATATTGATAATTAATAATGTTATCTTATAAAAGTACATTAAACACTTATCAAAGTGTTGCTCACTCCACACTTGTGCTATTATAAATAGAAAAATATTGTGTTCAAGAACAATTAGCAGAAATATCTTGTTTTCAAAAGTTATTGTGGTAACTGCATAATTTTAACCACAATGCTCTAGAACTGCATTGTATTAAGTCATCTCATCAACAAAAGCAATTAATGGAATTGTCCAATCAACAGGGATGTTCCAAGGTGTGCACCAGAATCAGCCTTTTTGTGTTAGATTTGTGTTTGTTATTGGTCTGTGTTCTATGTTTTTTATATTTTTCTATTGTAGAAGTAGTCTGTGACACAGTATTTGTTTATTTATGGATATGCCACTTTACTCACATGGAATATTAAACAATATGGTCATAGGTTTCTGGAGTTCCAAGAACAGAAGAAACATGCTTAGAAAACATTACTGAGTGAGATTTTGTCCACCAGAAATTGACAAGTTCTGTGTGTACTATAGAACAAGTTTAAAAAAAAAATAAAATAAAATACGCTCTTAATAATCAACTTAATTTTTGTAAGCATCAAATCCTCATACCTTTTCGCACCATTATAAAGATTATTAGTCAGACTTGAGAGACATTGTGTACTTTGACATTTAAAAAATATGTTCTCTGGCCTTTTCCTTAACGGCCATCTGCAACAACAAAGACAAAGATGACATATTTCTGTATTTGAAGGTATTACAATAGCAGCTTTATGAGATTGGAAAAAATCATTTAGAACTTTAAAAGGCTCATTCCTGTTATTCTGGCTTTTATAATTGACACACTGCCAGTTCTGTGAAAGTGTACAGAAAAGACAGATATTCGTGATAGTTGCTTAACATGATTTACATAAATTGTATATTGTGAATGGATTCTATGTAATTTGGTACAGACAGGTTGTTATTTTCTTTTCTCCTTATGGTCAAATTGTGAAAAAGGTAACAGACCTTGAAATTATTGGAAAAGTTCCTTTCTTAAGATATAAACATCACAAGCATAGTGACTGTGCTTTCTGGCTGCATATTGCACTACCTCCCAAGTGTCACAGATTTTGGGAACTGTCCTGCTTTCCCGCATAGCTACCTTACTGTCCCACCTTTGCAGGCAGTGGGGATCATGAGCCCTCTGATCATTTTAACACCATGCACTTACACATAGATAGACATCATCTCCCTCTTCTCCGTAGGATCACCTCTGACACTCTTATGATTCCAATGTCATACACACACACACATTCTAAAGTTATATAGTAATACACAGTAATGTACATAAACACACTCACTCCTGTCATCACTGCAGCTCCTACAGCCTGACCTCTAACTCGGACAGAGGCCTGTCTTCATTGCAGTTTACACACTCTGTGCAAGCAGCCTCACTGCTGTGTGTAGTGACCCTATTACATGACCCCAATGCTGTGTACCTGCGGCACCTGCCTTAGCACTCCCCTGCTCCTTTCAACGCTCTGCAGCTGAACACTTCAGGTAAAACAAGCAGGTAGTTCTGCCTATGGCCCTGTCTACTTCCATCTCCAAGGTAGGGTGTAAACCTGTGCACAAAGGGGCATCTTTATTAAATATTGTGCTACAGAAAATTTGTAGCAATTGCTAGTGGCAGTTTGGAGCTTAACATTTTGCAGTGAAATGCTTATAAATTAGTAGCAAGATGCTCTACAAGGAGTAGCAAGGAACCCCAAAAATGAAAGGACGGTACTGTGAAATAAATAGCAACTATGCACTAAATGGTATTGTGTATAGTTAAGCCTGCTGTAAATGCTATCTCATATCATCAGGTGCTCCCCCAAAAAACAGCCACAAAACACCTCTCATTAAACCTGGACTGGCCATCTGGCAAACCTGCTTGGTGGGCCTGTTCCAGATGGCAACAGACACAAACTTTTACTTCCCCATGTGTAGCAGATTCAGTCCCTTAGTGTGCAGCCATCAGCTACAAACATTGCATCCATAATATGCACGCTTCTCTTCTACCTGCTACTTCTCATTGTCCAGCTGTTTCATTCCTCAAATTAGTTTTGATGTTTATCTTTTCAAATCAGTACAATATGTTATAATTCTAACATATTATATAATATATATTTTTCATTATTACTTTATGTACTAATTACTGTAAATCTTTTTTTGTTTAACTACAGTATGAATAATGCATAGGGATCATACTTAATTTAAAAAAAAAAAATACAAAATCTGGCTTCTGCAGTCATTGCTTAAATTTTACAGCGATGGGTTCTTCTTTCCTTCCGCAAAGTTGAGATTAATAATTAATATGCTGTTTTTATTGCATATTGTATACTGTTGATTTTTTTTTGATAGTTTATGTATTTGTAGTTCTTGATTTAACTTAAATTTAAATCTATTTTCATGTTTTTCTGAGCATTGAAATTAAGAAAACACAAATACACTTTGCTTGGTGAAACTGCTGCACTGGTGAGTACTTATTATTACGAGGAGTTGTTACAAATAACAAAATAATTATAAAACAGTATAAACATGTCCCTTGAACAAAAAAATAGATTGTATTATTATGAAAAACAACATTATAAGTAAAATAAAGGGAAGAGGGGCTTTGAAGTCAGAAAAATATGTATGCTATTTTGAGCAATTTGTAAATTATGTTTAATCCCAAGGATATGTAGGCACAACAGCACACACTTTGGAAAAATACTTTTCCATATATCTAAAATCTAATTATAAGTATTTGGTCGTAAAAAATCAAATATTTAACTTTTTGATTGTTTTGACCAGTTATTGAGTGACTCAAATTTAGATTTTATATATTTGTACTTTAACCAAATGTCAGTGAATAATATAACATACCTTTAAAAATAAAATTCCTTTAAATAAGTACCTTGCTTAACTGTTTCATCCAAATTTGAACTTATTTTTATTAAATGAGACATTTGCTTGTTTTTAGTTTGTGCTTCATATAATTATTAATCATGTAGCTATAACTTCTTAGACTTTATTTTTTAGTTTATTAAAACTTTCATCATCATGTTAAATATGGTCATTCCATACTTTTTAAAATAAAATTATAATTATATATTTGACACAATCACATCTTAGTAAATATTGTGGACCAACCATTGACAGATTGATTGACATGTAAAAGTATAAGTAGAAAAAAAAACGGTTACTGTAAGAAAAACTAAAAATGAGTTCACTTGTCCCATGTAAATAGTTTGGACTTTCTGTGTACCTTCACTCATCTTCTCATCTATTCTTATTTAAACATAATGTTTGAATTGGAAGTATTTAGAACCTTCAGGTTAGACATTTTGGGCAAAGCTGCTTGTGGTGATATCTTAGTTCACATGGCAAGCATTGGGATCCTACAAATAAAGAACCAGTCACTTTGAGGATAACACAGTCCAAGGTTCTTCAGTCTTTGCATGACTTGATTTTGCTCTAGTAATACACATCTCTCATCTGTAATGTACAGATCGGATTTAGAGGCATTTGTATCCAGAACTTGTCAGTGAATCACAAGAAACACAGAAGTTTATTTATTCAAGCAGTGGATTATTAAATAGCATGTTGCCTACAGAGGTTCTATAGAATCTTCATATCGATGAACGATTTCAACAGAAAATATGTGTGAAT
Organism: Spea hammondii; assembly: GCA_029215755.1. Taxonomy (NCBI): domain Eukaryota; kingdom Metazoa; phylum Chordata; class Amphibia; order Anura; family Pelobatidae; genus Spea; species Spea hammondii. Next base: position 15,460,227 of record JARDYJ010000003.1, on the reverse strand, counting down.
TGAGGACATTCTGCATGTACAAAATATTGACTTGGAAAAATGCACCAAAAATGAGAAGAAAAAAACTGCCTTGTGAGCTAATCAATAATCTAAAAAATATGACAGGAAAGAAATATGATAAATATGACTTCAGTAAAGAAATAAAGGGATAAATCCAGCCAGGAGAATGAGACCAGCATTTCTACCGACTCAATTGTTGTTTAAGGTGTAATTTGTCTCCAATGTTTCAAAAGAAATGTTAGACACCAATGATTCTTTCAAACATTTCAGTCTACTGGAGTTATTGTAAAGGTTTTTTTTTTCTTCTGTATTCATGACACAAAACTTTTAATTGTTTTTTAATGACATGGAATTTATGAAAAGTTGTAGTCATTTCTTAAAGTTTTTTTTTATGCTGGCATTGTTCTGTACTAATTATACCCTAGGTTTCCATTTGATGTGATCATATTTGATTATCGGGTCTCTGCTGGTACATAATTACAGTGTGCTGTGAAAGACCACTGCCAAATTTATTAAAAATGAACATCATGGGGGCGTGTCCTGGAGCTCGACCAAGATGGCCGCACGTTGAGTTGCTCCTGACTCACCCGCCGAGAACTTCCGCTTTTTTCAGCGCTAAACGCTATTTATTGCGCCCCATCTCGACAGGCAAAGATGCCTAAACATCCCCCGAGGGATTCGTCGACTGCGGTCGCTTCTTACTTTCGGAAGAAGGATTCCGCGACACCACGTGCCTCGAGCAGCCCGGATCCTGGGGATGAGGATTTGGATTCCCCGTGCACCAAAAAGGACATAGCGGACCTTGCTGACCTCCTCAAAACGGTCAAAAAGGACCTCCACCGTGATATCAAGGATGGTCTGACGACCCTAACCAAGGAGGTTCGTGACCTGCAAACCCGCACCACAGAGCTCGAACACGGCCACGTGGCTATGGCCGAGGATCACCAGGCCGCTGCCGCGGACATGGCAAACCTCCGGTCCAAATACCACGCTTTACAGGAACAAGTCGAGGATCTGGACAATCGGTCGCGACGCTGTAATATTCGGGTACGTAATGTGCCTGAAACGGCTCTCTTACCTGATTTTATTGACCGCTACCTCCGCCTTCTCTTGCCCGGGGCCTCGGCTGAGGATTTACATTTGGACCGGGTTCATCGTGCGCTTCGGCCGCGTCCTGCACCGTCGGATAATCCGAGGGATATTATCCTTAAATGCCACCACTACACGACGAAGGAGGCGATCTTTCGGGCGGTTCGCAATGGCTCTCCGTCTTTGGACGGTATTACACCTCATCTTTACGCGGACGTCGCTCCATCTACGCTGCAGAAGAGGAAGGTGCTTAAACCCATCACGGAGCTCCTTAGTTCGAACGGGATAAAGTACAGATGGGGGTTCCCGTTTCGCCTTATTGCGCACCATGGCTCCACTCTCCATGTTCTCCGGGACCCCTTCGAAGGCCCGGATTTTCTGAAACACCTGGGGATCACCGCCACCCAAGAAGTCCTGCGCCTGCAACATTTGATGGATCCTCGTCCTCGGTCTACTCTGGCTGCTTTGTCCTCTTCCTCACCCGAGACTGTTTTGGGGGCCGCTGACATTGTCGAGGATCCCGCTCCGGCGCTTCCTACCCAAAGGGACTAAGAGCTTTTTTGGGGTTCTTTTTCCTTATTGCTCGCTTTTTCTGTAATTTTGGTTTGTTTGGGTTTTTTTTATTATTATTATTTTTTTTTTATATATTTTTTTTTTTTATTATTATTATTACACGTATGTATATCTCCGGTTGTTTCTTTTTACATGTGCGTTCTCCATTCCTTTGCTCAACTGCTCCCCTGGTGGCGCCTCTCCCCTTAGGGGGTTACAGCCTTTGCTCTACTGTTCATGTCAGGGGTAGATAGGCTCCACCTATGTTGTTACTATGTGCTCTGTATACCTTTAAGTTTTTTGTTTTTTTCTTGTTTTTTTTTTTGTTCTCTCCCCCCTCATTACATTTATTTCTCCTCAAATTGTAGCTTTATGGGCCCTGACGTCTCTCGCCTTAGGGGGCTTCAGGTTGCTATTGCCTCCGATCCTTGACCACCCCTATTATTTTTTTATTTATTTTTTTTGTTTTGTTATTTTTTTTTTTTATATACACATAAGTCTGCACACACCACGACACACGGCAGTTTTCCTGTTTGAGTTAACATTCTGTTTTATTTCCGTTGCGCTATATTATTCTCGGCGGGGGGTTCCGTCTGGTCTCCCAGGTCCCCCCATAGAACAGGCTCGCCGGTCTCGGTGTGGGTCCTGCTCTTCGTTTGTGATCTCAGTTCATAGGCACTCCCTTTTCACTCCTGTGATTGGGGTGCTTATCCCTTGTTACGTATTGTTTTTTTGCTACATTTATACTTTTCTTTGAGATCGTTCCACGATCCCCTTTACTGGGCTCCTGTAGGTGGATTCCCCTTCCCAGCCCCTGTGGTACCCCCCCCCTTTTTTTTGTTTTTTTTTGTTTTTCTCCTCTCTCCTTCCTCTGTTCTTCTTTTCCCTTTTATTTATTTTGTGTTCTTCTTTTCAAGGGTCACCTCACGCCTCTTTGATTTTGAGCCGGCCGGCTGTGGTGCCTGATGGATCCGCTGGAGTCGTCTGGGGGGTCCACCCTGAAGGTAATAACCCATAACACACATGGCCTCAATTCCCCACAAAAACGTCTCAAAGCTATCAAAAACTATTCTGCCGTTCGCGCGGACGTAGTCCTCTTGCAGGAAACCCACTTTAAACATGACCATGTCCCTAGGTATTGGGGCAAACATTACCTCCAACACTTTCATGCTACCAATCCCACGAAACACAATGGGGTCACGATTCTGTTACACAAACGGCTCGATTTTCTCCTTACTGGTTTGGTCAAGGACCCTGAGGGCCGATATTTACGCTTACAAGGTACCTTGTTTGGCAAGGACGTTTGTATCCTCAACGTTTACACGCCCTCTCCCAACCTCTCGGGTTTTTATTCGCGTCTGGAGGCTCTGCTTGACGTGCCCAGGTCCACCGCCCTGATTGTAGGGGGGGACTTTAATGCCACTCCGGACCCTTACCTGGACAGGTCTGACTTTCGTCGTGTCGCTCTCCCCCGGTCTTCGTACAAACCCCTTCAACTGTTCTTACGCCGTATGAATCTGTTTGATGCCTGGCGCGCGCTCCACCCCAGTGACAGGGACTACTCCTTCTACTCCAACCCTCATGATAGCTACTCCCGCATAGACCACATTTTTATATCGCAAAATTTATTTGGCTCTTTGTTGTCTTCCCGAATCCATGAGATCACCTGGTCTGATCATGGTATAGTCGAAGGGACGTTCTCTGATCTTTCCCCCCGTCGCCCGAGCTCCACATGGAAGCTGAATGACTCCTTATTAGCGGACCAGACCATGGGTGCTTTTGTGGCGGACGCCCTGGAGGAGTACTTCCGCTTGAACTCCTCCCCCGATTTGGCTGTGGGGACATTGTGGCAGGCGCACAAGGCGGTTATCCGCGGCACCTTTATTCGCCTGGCCTCCCAAAAGAAAAAGGAGAAGCTCCGTCAGGAGCTCCTCTTGAGGACCGAGATTTGCGACCTTGAACGTAGGCATAAGTCGACTGGGGACCCTCAGGCCCTTCGTTCTTTGTTAGTCAAAAAGGGGGAACTTAATTTGATCCTTTCGGCTGATGTTCTGAAGGCCATTAGCTGGACGAACCAGAAATTTTTTGAAAAGGGCAATAAGCCCGACACCATGCTAGCGAGACGCCTTCGTTTAGCCGCGAGATCCCATCATATTCGGCAAATACATACGTCCTCGGGGGGGACATCCTCTCATCCGGATGTCATTTGTAAGCAATTCACTAACTATTACACCTCGCTTTACGATGGCCATAAGACCTCTCATACACCCCACACTGCCCAATCTATACGGGATTTCCTCCGTGACTCTCGGTTACCGTCGCTTTCCCCGGCCGATGTGCTTCATTTATCCGCTGCGATCACTCAGGAGGAGGTAGATTTGGCCCTAAGTACCATGAAGGGCGCTAGGGCCCCCGGTGTGGATGGGTTCACGGCCGCCTACTATAAACGCTTCAAACACATTCTGTCCCCACATTTGACTGTACTGTTCAACAAATTCCTCTCGGGATCCCCGATACCTCCAGAGATGCTTTCCGCCAAAATTGTTGTGATTCCCAAGGAAGGGAAGGATGCTTCCTTTTGCTCCAATTACCGTCCCATTTCCCTCATTAATGTGGACGTTAAACTCTACGCTAAGATTCTGGCCATGCGGATTGCCCCATGCTTACCAAGCCTGATCCACCCGGACCAGGTGGGCTTTGTCTTGGGTAGGGAGGCCCCTGATAACATCCGCCGCGCCCTGGATGTCGTTCATGCGTCCCGGTTGGCTCGGTCTCCGACCTTGTTACTTTCTCTGGATGCGGAAAAAGCGTTTGACCGGGTCGACTGGGACTACATGTGGGCGACGCTCGGGACTTTTGGTTTCACTGGGGGTATACTCACTGCTCTGCGTGGTCTTTATTCTTTCCCTAGCGCGGTGGTGGACACCAGGGGGGCAGTGTCTTCCCCGTTCCCTATCCGCAATGGTACGCGGCAAGGCTGTCCCCTTTCTCCCCTTCTATTTGCTCTGTGTATTGAGCCTCTGGCAGCTTCTATTCGCCTGAATCCCGACATTAAGGGGGTGCAGGTGGGAGGCTCTAATTATAAAGTTAGTCTCTTCGCAGATGATGTGCTCCTTTCCCTCACATCCCCCCTGGTGTCCCTGCCGAACCTGTATGCCCTTTTGTCCCGCTTTTCGGCCATCTCGGGCTATAAGATCAACAGCTCTAAATGTGAGGCGTTGAATATCTCATTACCTTCCCACACCGTTGAACTTATAGCCTTGAACTTCGATTTTAAGTGGCAGCCTCATCGGCTTTGCTATCTGGGGGTATACCTGACTGCCCGCCTTCCCGACCTCTATGCTGCTAATTATCTCCCGATGCTGCAGAAGCTGAAGGGTGACCTCCGTCGGTGGATGCCCTATAATATTTCTCTACTCGGTAGAGTTTATAGTGTTAAGATGACACTTTTGCCTAAAATTCTCTACCTTTTTCGTTCGCTCCCTGTCCCTCTGGTGCTTCGGGACCTGGACCTTCTGCAGGCGGAGATCTTTCGCTTTGTTTGGAGGGGGGCCAGGCCGAGGTGGCGACGTGCTCATCTCTACCGGTCGCGCGTTATGGGGGGCCTGGGGGTCCCTCACCTTCTGTCCTATTTTCATGCTGCCCAGTTGGCGCAACTGGCGCTGGTCCATCTCGGTTCTCAAGCCCCTAGATGGGTTGCCCTTGAGGGGGCTCTGTGTCACTTACCTGATGTCTCGGGGGTCTGTTGGCTGGGGGGGAGCGCGCGCCCGTCCTGTACCGATAGCCCTACGCTGTCCTTTTCCCTCTCTTTATGGGACCGACTTAAAACGAGCCGCGCTTTGTACCGCACGCCGTCTGCCCTTACCCCTCTGTTCCACAATTCTGCTTTTCCTGCAGGGTTGGTGTTGGCTTCCTTCCACTGGTGGAGGTCTCATGGTTTTTCGAAGGTTGGTCACCTATATCACCAGGGCTATTTACACACCGTGCGTACTCTCACTGGCTCTTTTCAGATGCCCCCTGCGGAAACGTATCGTTTCCTTCAGCTTCGCTCGTTTTTGGCGGGGCTCAAGCTTCCCCGCACCTTCCCTCTTATGACTCCATTCGAGCGGCTGTGCTGGGCTGGGGAGAGACGTCCGGGCGCGATTTCGCAGCTTTATGCCCACCTTACAGCGCATACCTTCTCTGCCGCCCCTTCCCATTGCCGTTTGTGGGAGAATGACCTTGGGATATCTTTCACTCAGTCAGACTGGACGGAAATATACACTAACACGTTCTCACTTACCGCTAATACTCTCATTAAAGAAGGCGCGTTCAAGGTGGTTGGCAGGTGGTATCTTCCTCCTTCCCGGGTTGCCCAGATGTTCCCGGGCTCCGGTGATGGCTGTACGAGGGGTTGTGGAGAGAGGGGCTTGTACTTTCACATGTGGTGGGCGTGCCCTCTGGCCGTGGATATGTGGACCTGGGTCTTTGATCTTCTCAGTGAACTTGTGGGCACCCGGGTTGATAAGTGCCCTTTGACGGCTTTACTCAATAAGGATCACCCTGACCCCCAATTTCCCAGATGCACCCAGCGGCTCATTCACAGGATATGCGCGGCGGCGCGACTCTCTATCGCTAAACATTGGAACACATGCATCCCTCCCCGATCACTAATTTTATCTAAGATTTGGCATATTATGCACATGGAAAAACTCACTGCATACATACACGATACTACTGAACGCTTTCTGAAGGTGTGGACCCCCTGGATGTCTTCCGCCTACGCTGATGGCTCCACAGGCCGGATTGCTGCTCTGTGAGGTACCATTCGGGTGCATGGTGTGGTCTCTTTCTTCCCCTTCTTCCCTTTTTTTTTTTTTTTTTTCTTCTCTTCTGTTATTTTGCTCCCTCGCTTTTCCGCCCTGGTTTCCCTCTTCTTCCCTCCCTTTGAGAGTCCCCCCCTTTTTTTGTTGTTTTTTTGTTTTTTTTTCCCTGGTTCCTGTGCTGAGACCTCTGCCCAATAGGGCTGCTCCGCCTTTCTTTTTTGCTGCCCAGTGGTTTGTGAGGTGTCCGCCTGGGGTTTCTGCCTACGGGTTGGCCCGTTCCCTGTTGAGGTTTCCCTTCCCCTGTTTGTTCCCACTACGAATTATCGTGTTCTTGTTTTCCGGGCATGCTCCTGGGGGCCGCTGTCTATGGGCCTTTTTTCTCCTATTTGTCTCCTCACTACCACCTTATCTTGCTGAGGCCTGTGACTTTCCGTGACATTAGTGATGTCGATATTACTTTTTGTATGCACTGGTTCAATGATACCTATGTTGATGACTGCTGATGTTTCTGCTACTTGCACATTGTTATCATGTTAACAAAAAAAAGGAAATGATGTCTAGGCGCCGCTTTACTCTGACCTGTACGATTTTTATTTTTGCATATTCTGTCGTCTGCTGTGCCTGGATGTCAATAAAAAACTTTTCAATCGAAAAAAAAAAATGAACATCATATCTAAAGAAAACTTCAGATACAGAAATTAATAAAATGTTATATAGGCAATTTCTTACTGTATGGACTGTAGAAGATCATACTAAATGTATTTTCAGGCTGCTACAAAGCCTCACATGATGCATACTATTACATAGAGCAAAGGATTTATCACCACATTCCTATTATTCAATAGAAACATCCTAGCAACGCAATAACCCAATTAGACCAAACTCTATAAACGTTGGTACATAGTAATTTACAAGTCACCAAGCAACCTGGCCTTGCTTTTTGTTATTCATGGGTGATATGTGCCATCTCAATACCTATTGTAACTATTTGCTTTCTAATCTACTGAATTTGTTTCCTTGTTTTGCTTTTAAAGACCATTATTGATAAAGACCAATTAAATAACTGTTTCAAGAAGTCTTTACAAGGAGGGCAATATGGTTAAATATAGGCGCTAATAAACATAAAGGTCATTAAGATGGATTCAATGTTAGAGAAAAACTTGAGCGTCATATCTATGGACAATGAAATACCCTTTCTTCCATTGCACATTATGTAAGTAGCATTCAATCTTTAATCCATGTTCCCAAAAATCCAGAACTTAATATCACATACAAACTCTTATAAACTGTACTTGATTACACTACAAAAAAATGTAGATTCAATGCATCATGAAAGAACTGCCAAAACACATACTGAGAATTCTACATGACAGTCAGAGACAATACTTCCATCCACCAGCAGATGTCACTGCTTTGATGAAAGCCACATCATAATTAAAAGGCACAACACATGTTAGGAGATGGTACGATCGTTTGTTGCTATTATAATTTGTATATAATTACAGAAAGTAGTGGAAATCAATATTGTAGTTTTATCTTATGTCTTTAATATTAGCATAGGGGTTGTTTTCTCATTGTATTAAAAGATTTGTAATTGTGCCATCATCTTTAAAACAGTGTGAGATGTTCTTATATTGGGATCGTTCTCTGATGTGGAAATGGATGCCACTATAAAGAGTTTTCATACATGTAACTCAGGTAACCGGTTACTGCAAAATTAATTTAACAGTGTCTGTCCTGCTAATCTTATGGTATAAACTAGAGAAAAAATAGAACATGCTTATCAAAAGTGTCATAACATGGCATATTACTGTATATTATACTATTATGCTCTTGTCTTAATAAGTGATATGTATAAGCCCCCAGGCTTGACTGAAACTCAATCACTACCATAACAGTTCCTGTGAATTCTTCTATCTCTCTGTCAATATACAACAAATATATATATATATATATATATATATATATATATATATATACCGCTGTTGTGTGTATATATATATATATATATATATATATGTATATATATATATATGTATATACACACACAAACAAATCCAAGTACATTCGTGTACTTTGGCATAGTAGTGGGCTAAGCATAATATGGCCGTATGATGTGACTAAATTTTCCAACTTTGTTATCTTAGAATGGTGTTTTTAAGTAGCCTCAATAAAAAATATAGTTTTGAGAGTTCATAACATATTTGATGTGAGTGCGCTAATATATGGCTTGTATGTATATATATGCACTCACTGGGCACTTTATTAGGTACACCTGTTCAATTGCTTGTTAACACAAATAGCTAATCAGCCAATCACATGGTAGCAGGTAGACATGGTCAAGACAACTTGCTGAAGTTCAAACCGAGCATCAGAATGGGGGAAGAAAGGGGATTTAAGTGACTTTGAACATGGCATGGTTGTTGATGCCAGACGGGTCTGGTCTGAGTATTTCAGAAACTGCTGATCTACTGGGATTTTCACGCACAACCATCTCTAGGGTTTACAGAGAACAGTGCGAAAAAGAGAAAATATCCAGTGAGCGGCAGTTGTGTGACAAAAATACTTTGTTGATGTTAGAGAAAAATGGGCAGACTGGTTCGAGATGACAGAAAGGCAACAGTAACTCAAATAACCACTCGTTACAACCAAGGTATGCAGAAAACCATCTCTGAATTCACAACATGTCGAACCTTGAAGCAGATGGGCTACAGCAGCAGAAGACCCCACCGGGTTCCACTCCTGTCAGCTAATAACAGGAAACTGAGGCTACAATTCGCACAGGATCACCGAAATTGGACAGTGAAAGACTGGAAGAAAGTTGCCTGGTCTGATGAGTCTCGATTGCAGCTGCGACATTCAGATGGCAGGGTCAAACTTTGGCATAAACAACATGAAAGCATGGATCTATCCTGCCTTGTATCAACGGTTCAGGCTGGTGGTGGTGTAATGGTGTGGGGGACATTTTCTTGGCACACTTTGGGTCCCTTGACCCAAATGTACCGATTGAGCATCGTTTAAACGTGACAGCCTACCTGAGTATTGTTGCTGACCATGTCCATCCATTTATGACCACAGTGTACCCATCTTCTGAGGGCTACTTCCAGCAGGATAATGCACCATGTCACAAAGGTCACATCATCTCAAACTGGTTTCTTGAATATGACAATGAGTTCCCTGTACTCGAATGGCCTCCACAGTCACCAGATCTCAATCCAATAGAGCACCTTTGGGATGTGGCGAAACGGGACATTTGCATCATGGATTTGAAGCAGACAAATCTGCAGCAACTGCGTGATGCCATCATGTCCATGTGGACCAAAATCTCAGAGGAATGTTTCCAGCAACTTGTAGAAAGTATGTCACGAAGAATGAAGGCAGTTCTGAAGGCAAAAGGGGGGTCCAACCCGGGACTAGTCCCTAATAAAGTGGTCAATTAGTGTATATATATCTTTTTGCAATTGTTTGATATCCCGAGGGCAGAGTTTTTTTGTGTATTTCTTGAAGCAACGACCAAAGGGTTAAGCAATAAAAACAATTGTTCACAGCATTATTTGGTCATTTGGTCATATTTATTAAGGGCGTCAATATTAGTGGAGGGCACTGTATATATATATATATTTTTTTATATATATATATATATATATATATATATATATATATTGAATATACAAATGGAAAAACACATGCAGGATACTTAGAACGTCATTGTCCAAAATGTAAGACACATATTTTAGTTCCATATAAATCAGTAGTGGTTCATAAACTGATATGTGTTGACAATGCAAGAGAAATAAATAATAGATTAATCTTTATTAACTCAGTTTATTATACCTTGTGGACTAAACATGATCAATGAATTTTAGATCTTAATAGCTAATAAAATATGACACTTCCCTGCAAGGTTTACTTTGAATCTGTGCCAGTATCTTTGTTCAGAAGCTTATAAGAATTATGCAAAGAAGGCATAAAAAACCATGCATTGTAAAAAGGAAATATAAATCTTCATAATATACTAATTTATAACATACGGCAAATGTCCATGTTCAGAAACGTAGGTGACACAAGTCTCATGACAGACATACCTGCTCTTGACCTTCTAGGTCAGGGGCGTCCAACATGCGGCCCGTGGGCCAAATGCGGCCCGCGGGAACTCGAGGTGCGGCCCGCGTGAGATGGGCAGCCAGGATCACAAGAGCCCTGCTGCTTACTTGTGGGAGGGTCTATTCTCTGCTCCAGTCCTGCTTCCTCTGAGTGGAGAACGAGGGAGGCCGCGCCCCCTGCTGAAGTCTGTGATCGGCATTGAGAGAGCTGTAGTGCAGGTAAGGGGGTGGGGGAGTGTGTTTGAATGAGTGTGTCTGATTGAGGGAATGAATCTGTGAATGAATGAATTTGTGTGTGTGTGATAGCATGGATGTGTAAGTGCTGGAACCTAGGCATGATGGGACTGTGATTGCTGTTAACAATCCCACTCCTATAATGCCAAGTCAGCCAGTACATGCTGAAACCTGGCTAGCTTCCTCCCTTGTGTATTGATGCTGCCAGCAGTATGGGGTCTGCACTTACAGCCACCCTGTACCAGCATGTACTGGCTGACTTGGGATGATAGGAGTGTGATTGCTAACAGCTAACAGCAATCTGCTAACAGCAATCACAGTCCCATCATGCCTAGGTTCCAGCATTTACTGGTTGCCTGGGTATAAAAAGAATGTGTTTGCAGTTAGAAATTACACTCCTATCATGCCAAGTCATATTGTTGATTTTTTTGTCCAATTGTGGTGTGTTACTTTTAATAAAAGTGTGGTTACACACTAAAATTGGACAAAAAATACAATGCCCAGCCAACCAGTACATGCTGGAATCTGGGTATTCCTGAGATTGCTGTTAACAATCATAATATATATTTTTTTGTACAATTTTGGTGTGTAACTTACTTTTATTAAGTGTGTGGGGGGTCACTTTCAGTTTCGGCTAAGTGAACCCTGAATTTTCGGTTTTGGTCCAGATTTTCATTTTAGTGCATCGCTAAAATAAATAGAACTATTTTATTTTTACTTATCCAGAATCCTGAATTTGTAGTCACAAAACTTTCTAGGCCCAGAAATCAGTGAGAGGAAGAGTAAAGGTTTTGTGTCATTTACTTTATTTTAATCTGCATATTTTATTAAAGGCCATATTTTCTCACAGTGAAAAATGAGTGCGGCCCTCGCACGGATACAATTCTGATGAAGTGGCCCACTGCAGAAAAAACTTGGACGCCCCTGTTCTAGGTAATATATATCTGGGCCAATATGCTTACCCCAACGACTGTTAGAAACTAGGTAACAGACTTAATTTATATAACAGTATGATTTAGACTTGTGCATTCCGATTTCTACGAATTTTAATTCGAATGAAATTTGTCAATTTTGTCAATTCGTACAAATCCCTGAAAAAGAGGAGGGACCCTTAATGAAACTAATAAAAACAAAGTATGTTTTTTCACTCACCTCATTCACTTTGTAATACTCTTTCACGCTCTCTCACACTCTCACCTCATGCATGTCTCCTTGCCACTCAGCTCTGCTTCTTCTCTTGCATCCACTTGTTGAGGCCAGGATAATACAACCTCTAGGCATACCCTTTCTCCAGTTCCTCCAAAGCATTGGACGAAGAAAGAAGAACAAGAAGAGGCAAAAGAGGAAGTGAAGCTGGTTCCGGATGAAGGCATGGACAAGGAAGCAGTTGGCCAAGAAAGTAGAATGCTTTACAGGGAGAGTGAATAAGAGCGTGAGAAAACGTGAGAGTGTGAAGGAGTATGACAGAAGGAATGAGGGTGAGTACTCCGATTTTCATCTAAACTGAAAGGGCAGGAAACTGCATTTGTTGTCTAAAACAAATGAACCAAAAACGAAATGAAACATTTCTCTGAATCAGTTTTGATCCATTTGCATGGATTTACCATGTAATCTACAAAGTGTTAATGCTTGATGGTAGTAATAAGGATACATTAAGAAGGGGGAGCATAACCCTGACAAGCCAAAAAGTTATGTATGTATCTTGAAGCGTTCTCTAAGTGGAAAATGTGAAAAAATGTTTGGTTTTTTAACTTTTTTCTGTGCTAGTTTTTTTCAGTAAATCTTTGGATAGTGTTTTACATTCCTTTTGCATGATAAAACTAGATTGTTATTCTATAAAAAGGTCAACTCTACTATTTAGGTGACCTAGGACACTGAGCTGATTGGGGCAGAATTAGTCAGCAAGCAAATGCATGCCGGAGGGGGAGTCAAATACATAGTTCCTTTAGGGACCTAAAAAAACCCTAGGGCTGGCCATGGTAGATGGTATACTTTTGAAAAGATTTGGGTCATTATAATTCTAAATTTTTTGCCTCAGCAATCAATGTTCAGTAGTTATAATTTCATGTGCAGGGTTTACCATCCTTAAAAATAGAATCACTACAAATAAAATAAAACTGTATTTTGGTATGTTTTAACTGAAAGGGAATTTGGAAGATACTTTTGCAGTTTCTTAGACTATTACCAATAAATAACATTAGTGTTTTAACGTGTTAAAAATCTCAACAAAGAACCGTCCAGATGGCTCCTTGTCTTTCTAACTATTCCCAACTGATCCTTGTGATGTTTGTGCTATTGATGACAGAGTATTTATTCTTACTGTTTGTCAGTTTTCCCGCATAGCTCTAAATCTACAAAAACATTAATAATGGGATATATGGAAATGAAATGTATTTCATTTTTTTTCTACATGTCAGAATCTTTGGGTAAAAATATAAATTCTGAACATTTCAAAAATAGTTTATTTTAAGCAGATTGAACAGTCTAATGAGGAATGATATATGTGGAATGTTATGTAGAGTGCAAAGTATTTTCCTTATTTATGATGTTTCCACATTATAAAGTGATGATTTCTTGCCAAGATTTGTGTTGGCCAATGACAGACTGTGAATAAAAAAAACACCATGGAATGCAATTGAACCCCTGCCCCATGCTTTATAGTTGTTATGCGGGACCTAGGACAACACGGATTATGCACCCACAATGCAGAGACGGTAGCGTAGCACAGCACAACGGGTCTAGGAAGTTCCACGGTCAAGGCAGGCAGCACAGGAGCAAGGTCAGTATACAAGCCAAAAGTCGGGGCAGGCAGCACAGGATCACGAGATGAGAAACAAGCCAAGGTCGGGGCAGGCGGCACAGAATCGAAGTCAGAAAACAAAGCCAAGGTCAGGTACACGTAGATCAATCAGAATAACTCACGAACCCAGAGATACACAACAGCGACTCTTTGAACGGGCAATGCACTAATGGGACAGGAGGTTTAAATAGGAAGAAGGGCGGGAAACACCATAGCAACCAAAAAGAAACAATTAGGAAGACGTCATCGCGACCGGCGCACACTAATGGCGTCGGCGCGAAAAAACAATAAACAAACCGGCACACCGGCAGATGCAGCCGAAGTCGAGCCCCGCGAACGAGTCGCGGCAACCCGCTCATAACCCTGCGAGTGCCGCCGACTCGTCGCGGCGGCTCGCTCACGACGACTGGTGCGTCGTGGGTGTGCCACGGCGGCTCGCATGTTATCATGCGTCCTTCGTGGATGCGCCACATCGACGCGCCCCTCCGTCTGTGCTCGTGCCGCGCGCACAGTACACCGAGAAGACGTGCGCGCGGCACGTCCTCTCAGTGTACGTGCCGCGGGCACGTCACACCGAGAGGACGGGAGCGCGTCAGCGCGCAAGCGCCGCCCACCAGCGGCAGACCGGCGAGGGACCGCGGCGGACACGGCAGGTATCACAATAGTACACATTTTGGTGAGATCATAGCCCCAATTTTTAGCCTCCAATAATAAATACCGCCATCATGCACCTGCAACCTTTCTCATACCCAAACATAACATGGATTACTAACTACTGTAGCATAAGGACCGCAACCTATGGATGAGCATGATGGGAAGTGTGATTATTTGAGGGGTCTCCATGAGCTAAGCAGAATGCAAAGCATGACATTGTATCAGGTAGGTGGTCCATTATCTTCTAGTTGTGATCTCTAACACATCTCGCACTCACAAAAACCATCTCCCTGTCATGACTGTGGGTACCAGGTCTGGTAGGGGTTTTAGAGCACAGACAGGTTAGGGATTAAAGAGTTGGCTAGAAAATGGCAATATACATTCGGCCAAACACTTCTGGACTCGGGAAGGGAGTATTCTGCCACCTATTAATTTTTTTTCTTCAGGATAGCAGCAGTCAGCTTCTTTTGATTTGATAAAATATCAGGGCTAAAATCTTGGAGGTGACATAACTGATTTGCTTTCTCTAAAATGCTTTGGTAGATTTAAAATCACAGGAAAGTTAAGAGACAGTTCATATTATAGTTCCTAAAAACATTACCAGCTGAGTAACATAAAAAAAGAAGATTACTTATAAAAAAATTAAAACACATAGTAAAAAACATAATATATAAAATATTCTTAACATAAGGCATCCCCTTACCGCTTAGCTTTTTGTTTGCACATTTTCTCTCGTTTCTCCTCTTAGAAGTTCCAGAAGTACCTAAAACTTGCAGAAGCTTTTTGATATGCAGGTCGGAGGCGGGGAAAAACCACCCTTGAACACATCATAAATGGTAAAAGTATTGCCTTGATGATTAAAATTCTTGCTTCCATTGCCAGGTTTTGTTTTTGCTATAATTTCTTTTTTGTCAGTTTAATTTTTCTCAAACTATATCCCAAGATTTCTCACCATTATTTGTGTGACCAAAAAACAATCCCAGAAATTTAAACCATAAGCAGATGTAAAATGATCTGAAAGCTCTTTTGAAGGAGTCTGGGGTTGTGCAATATATACTCATGTCATCCATATACCCCAAAGTAATGATTCCTCCTTCTCCAGGAAGGGGGTGATACTTAGGTATTAAAAACTTCTATAAAAATATTAAAAAGATTGTCCTTTAAATTTCCCCCAAAAAACATGCATAGGGACCAGCAGAGAAGCTTTTAATTTCATCACAAAGTTTATTTTAAAAAGGAATGATCTATAACCTTTTCATTTAAAATATTTTGGTAAAATTCTTGTGACACTTTTAAAATCCCTGTAAGGGAGGATTGAAATTAGGTCTGTCTTTTGAGATATTTGCTTTAAAGAGAAACAAGTGCACTTCTCCCCTCCCTCCAAGTGCTTTACCTGGGCATTACAAAATAATTTTTTTACCTGTAAATTCTGAAACCCTTTTAATCTCTTTAAATTAACAATCAGTTTGTTAGTATTGCTTTCACCAGCCTCTTTTAACTTAAAACGTTTCCAAACACTCATTAATATTTTTTAAAACTTGCTTGCTCTGTGTCAGCGACATGGAAAAAATAAGTTCTTGCTTGGGTTTTTTGATTTGTTCATACTCTGGCAACAGTAAATTAAGTTTCCACAGATAGTTCCTAGTTTTGGATTCATTGGTTAAAAAGGTAGTTTTTAAAAGCCTGGTCTCTTCATAGTTGAGAGTTAGGGGTTAATATAGCAGTTTTGGCAGTGCCTCCACCTAGTATTACTTCGGGGTCCTAGAGTATAGTGTTTAGGCTTCACTTCCTATTGGCTCAAAGTCATGCCCGGTGCTCCAGTATTCACTCTATGCCCTGGAAGTCTGTATCTATGGTAACTGGAGGTATATAGATACCAGGGTTACACTTACAACAATATGTTTCTAAAATATTGCATATACACATTTTGCAGTAGCTGATACATTACCCTCTGCTCCACCTACTATATGTAGTAAGGATGCCATAGATAGTAAAGATTATTAATTTAATGGCAATGTATGTTTAGCACCTCTGATTTGAAGCTTAAATAATTACACACACACAGACATGCTTGTACTATACTAAAGATATTAAATAATTGTACAAAAGTGGAGTTTTTGCACTCCAGCATCGGTTAATCAATTGCACGGATACGTGGGATTTTATGCACTCCAGCACTGAAGAAGGTAAACAATGACTATCTATGCAACCCAATTAAAAAAATGGGATCGTGTCCCACTAACAGTTGGGAAACATAGAAAAACATGATATTTTGATGGCGCGTAAGGCCGATCCAGGCAAGGAAACTGTGCAGGTAAGATCTGTGCAATCTGAAACTCCAGTCTCACCTTCAGCACTCATATCTGTCTCATCAGTGACTGACGCTACTCCAGTGGCAATTGGCAACTAATAATTTATTGTAACAGAGTAACAAACTGAATATAATGCCTGTAGTTAAAATATTAAAATAAAAACAGTGATATTTTGTAATACAAAAAATAAGTTATTTTTACACACGTAATTCTTACAAAATGAATGCAGCACTGATCCAGTTACCTATGGTCACACACTTATATTTTTCCCCAGAAAACCTTCGCCAGAGAAAAACACACAGATACTTCATTTCACAACATTAAAATGATTTTCTCTCCAAACACATGTTGTTAAACCTCTGCCAAAATTCATTCTAATGTTTGCCAGACTTTATGTGCCAAATACAGACCTAGGATTTAAGCTTCCTGAAGGATAAATAATATACTCTCCAACCACTTAAAATCTGCCACAGATAATCCTTTCTATGCCAAAATTCACTGTAATCTTATACTATAAGGCTAAAATTGCCAATAAGTGTCATGGAATGCAGTTTTAATTGTAACCCAGAGCTGCTCTGATGGGCCCTGTGCAAAAAAAATATGGGATAATATACCTTAATTGTATCATTGTTAATTTGTTATTATTTGATATTTTAGAACCAATTTAGATTTAGTTCGTATTTATTCTATTCCACAAAACAGCAAACAAGTCACAGCTACACTGCAGCAGCTGGAAGGAAAGCCCACCACCACCACCAACGAAGAGACTCTCCCACTACCAATTGTGGCTGCCCACTACCTACTGACTGTCCTTGATCCAGCACAGGACTTAAGATCTGGTGGGACCCCGGGGCAACACAGTTAATGGGTCCTCCTACAGAAAAATATATATATATATTAGACCTGTGCAAATTGGGACAAGGGAGAGGAAGGCACCGAAAGCGCCATCATATTGCACTGAGTTCAAGTTAGGGCAAAATGGCAGCACTTTCTGTGACGTCCTCTTCCCGTGACCTGTTACTGTTAGCTGTTATACTGTTTGTATCCTGCCATGTCCGTGCCTGAGGGCTATCCTGCCTCAGCGCCCTGTCCAAGGGCAATCCTGCCTCAGCATCCTGTCCGAGGGCTAACCTGCCTGAGCGCCCTGTCCAAGGGTTATCCTGCCTCACCGCCCTGTCCGAGGGCTATCCTGCCTCAGCGCCCTGTCTGAGGGCTATACAGCCTTAGTGCCCTATCTGAGGAGAATTACAAAAGCTAAAGTGATTCACACACACAGTGGTTATTCACTAAAGACTTGGTAATCAAGTTCCACTTATAACCTCATAACATAGGGCTAAATGGAGAAATTGTGGTTAATGATGCAATTTGCTTGTTCATCTAACTAACAAAAAACATATGTAACTTGACTCAGTTGAAGTAAATTATTACAGACCTTTTTCATCTGTGAACTTACAGTTCAGTTGTACAAAAACATTTAATGCAAATTATATCTTTATATGATTAAACTTTATACCTTTAGATGCATATGACTATATGCCCCAAGGTACAATATCTGTAAACCACAGGTAAAGGTGAACTGTTTTTCTTTTTAGTTTATATTAACAAACAAATATCATAAGGTGTGATTACAGGCAGATCATAATGTTGGGTAATGAGTGGAACATGGGCAGAGCACAGGGGAGGGCTGGCAGCCTAAGGCCTGGGGGGCAAGTCTAGTCAACTGGCCCGTTGCACCATCAAAGCGGCTGCGAGCGACATTGAAAGCGGCCGTCGTGCGGCAGTCACTCCACCAGCGCCTAATGAAATTAAAGTGGCCGGCGTGCACGCACCGCATGCCTCAGCTCTTCATCCCACCACTTTTAAGACGTGGGAAGAGGAGCTGAGGCATGGCCATTGGGTCTGACAGCCGCATGATGCAGGGGGGTACCTAGAGTATTTGGCACCTGTGGCAGACCCTGTATGTGGCACCCCCCCCACACACACACACTTTAAAACTGCATAGTTTCTATGGTTAGGCAAACATTGACAGGGGTACAGCATATTTGTTATCATTATATGCTTAGAGATTATGCGGTACCACCGTCAATGTGTGCCTATACATTGAGCCAGACACTGACAACCCCTATCACTATATACTAAGCCAAACATTGATGTGGTGTAGGCTTACCACTTTAGTGACTGGCATAGTATATAGTAGGGATGCAACGAAATGAAAATTCTGGACTGAAACTAAAAATTCAGCATTCACTTGGCCAAAACTGAAAAAAAAACCCAAAAAAAACTTTAAAATACTTTATTAAAAGTAACACCAAAATTAGACAAAAAAATCAACAACAATATTAACATATATATACACACAAACACACATATATATAACAACAATCACAATCCTATCATGCCCAGGTTCTAGCATGTGCTGGCTGACTTAGCATGATAGGAGTGTGATTGCTGTTTGCAATTATATATATATATATATATATATATATTAATACTGTCATTGAATTATTCTGTCCAATAAAAGTGTTAACACACCGAAGTTGGACCAAAAAATAATTTATAACAGCAATCACACTCCTATCATGCCTAGGCAGCCACTACATGCTGGAATCTGGGCATGAAAGGAATGTGATTACGGACTCCCTATGCCAAGCTATCCCCCAACACTTACACATCCATGCTATCTGAAACCCTCATTCACAAACATTCAGCATAACACCCATCACTCTCACACACTTACATTCAGCATAACACCCATCACTCTCACACACTTACATTCAGCATAACACCCATAACTCTCACACACTTACATTCAGCATAACACCCATCACTCTCACACACTTACATTCAGCATAACACCCATCACTCTCACACACTTACATTCAGCATAACACCCATAACTCTCACACACTTACATTCAGCATAACACCCATCACTCTCACACACTTACATTCAGCATAACACCCATCACTCTCACACACTTACATTCAGCATAACACCCATCACTCTCACACACTTACTAATCCACTCTTTCCTACCTTTTCTTCTTTCACTCTCACTTTTCCTCCTCCTCCTCTTCTTCTTCTTCTTCCTGTCCTTCCGGTGCACTGAGCGCGGAAGACGGTGGGCGTGGCTTCAATGTTGTGCCGCGCGCATTGTTTCTGGAGGCGTGCCGGCATGGTGGCACCCCTCAGATGAGCGGCAGCCGGGGCGGACCGCCCCCCTCCCCCCCACGCCAGGTACGCATGACGGCCGCATTCAATCCTGCTCGCGGCCGCTTAGTTTTTAACTTTGCGGCCGCAGCCGCATTGAATGCTCGTCGGTCCGGCCCACCGGCCCGGATTTAGGGCGGCCTGGGGGGCAATTGCCCCCCTGCCCCCCGGCCCAGTCCGCCCCTGGCAGAGCACTTGGTGAAACATGGACGGGGCAATGGGTGGGATATTGGATAGACATGATGTGGGCTGATGGGAGGGGCATGAGCAGGGCCAGACTGGGTATAAAAACCAGCCCCAGAAATTATTGTATACTAACCACAGATATTATTGAATACCAACCCCCAAATTTCATTTTTTTAGAAACATTTTTTTATTTTATAAATAGCACAGACATGAAAACAGTCATAGATAACATGCAGATCTTCAAGAATTAAATATCACTTTTAATGTAATTTTGCAAATCGATCACCTAAAAATGTGTAAGAATTATAAAAAGTGCATCATGTTGCTCTGTAAATAACATACATAACCAAACAACCAAAAATAAAAAAAGAGATAAAAGATAGGAAAAAAAGAAACACATTTCTGTTGTGGGTCATCTAATTATGAATTTTGTTCTGAATCAAACTAGGTTACATAGAGAGAAAGGTGAGGAATTTGTTTGTGGATTTTGGGCCGGGATGGAATATCCAATGTTTTCCAATGTGTAGTTATAGGCAGATCTTGACAGTTGCTAATATATTAATAGCTAGGGCTGAGGGTTTAGATTTTTGATTTGTTGAGTATCAACAAATATTTACACCTGTTTTGACATCCCAAGCCATAAAATTAGAGAAAATTAAAGCCTCATTCCATTTATATAGAAAACCAATCCGGTATATAAGCATATTTTTGATTCATCTTGCTTTCTTTGATTCCAAGACCTAAGAAAAAAGGATTCTTTTAACATCGTCCCAGGGACTCATAATGGTATGACCCTAAGAAGGTAAACAATCTTGGATAGAATAAGGTAGGCCGTGACCACATTTACTCTACCTAAGAGCATTCTAAACGCCTCCATTTTTTAGTTTGATCGCTCACATCACTAAGCAAGGATAAGTAATAAAATATTTGGGTTTGTTGTAAATTAAACATAATTTTGATGTCTGGATAATCTATCATATTGTTTTGCTAGTAAAATAAAAAATTAGTATTAAAAAGTATTTTAATTTCATCTGATGATGAAAAGGAGGATATCACCTGGGTTTTGGTGCTTCAATTGACTTGACTACTTCAATTGATCTGTATGGAGATGTTAAGGTAAGGAGTATGTTGTCAGCATATAAAGTGACTTTATTTTCTAGTTTCTTAAACCCAGCGGTTCTGTTGAGAAGGCGCATAGCATTGGGGCTAGAGGTCAGCCTTGTCTTGTGCCATTTTTTTTAAAAGAAATCAGAGTTTAGCAAAGGGCCCTTTACTATAGCCTGTGGTAGGGCAAAAAGAGTCCTTGAGGTATGTTTGAAGAATCTTTGAAAATCAAAGGCATCAAGAGTTTCTGACAGGAATATTTGTCTGACTAAGACAAAAGCCTTCTCTGCATTGAGGACAATGAAGACTGATGGAGTGGTTTTTTGCTGGGTCTCAGAGATTAGGTTAAGTACCTTGTGATTGTTGTATTTCCTCATTCTTTCAGTTATAAAACCAGGTTTGATCAGGGTGAATCAGATTGGATATAACTAGTATAACCTAATATTTAGAAAAAATCCTGACATCAATATTAATTTATGAGATAGGCCTGTAGTTGGTGATAAATTTGTGGTCTTTACCTACCTTTGCAATAGAACAAAAAGATGCCTAAAACATTTAGTCTGAAAAGCATTTTTTTCTACTTGTAAAGGGGAAATTGCAGGATCCAAAATATGATAAAATACATATGGAAATCAATCTGGGCCTGGCAATCTCCCTTTTTTTAAACTTCATACTGCATTTCTGACTTCAGAAAGTGTGAATGGCTCATTGATTAGCTTTAGTTGTTCTTCAGAAATCTTAAGGAGCTTACATTACTGCAGAAAACCCCTTATTTATATTTGTAAAGTGTTCTATACTACTTTTTGAAAGCCTCGCCAGTTTGCGATGGTGACAAGAAAGTAATCCTTTCCGTTCCAAATTTCAGTTTATTTGTTAATATTTTATCAACCCGATTGTTGCTGTAATTCCATTTCTGTTTAAGATGAGTAATTGTCTTATTTAACTAAGAGATGCTGAGTCCTCCAAATATTATGTAATAAACTCGAAGCTCATCATTTCAGCTTCAAATCAATCTTCCTTGCTTTTGGAAGATTCTTATCCTACCCTATAAATGATATACAGTTTATCTCCCCTCCAATGATAAGCATTCCCTCTGAATTGCATTTTGCAACGTTGCATTTTTAACGTTGATATAAAGGGATTCACATGAGACTCATTGGGAGCATAGAGATTAACCACCAGTGTATACATAATATCATTTAGTTTACAGAGGAGTATTATATATCTCCCAATTCCATCAACTTTATAAGGAATGCAATCAATTTTTTTAGATATATTAATAGCGCCCCAGGCAAACTATAACTGTAGATTACTGGATATTTTCAGTGTTGTGGTCCTCTACTGTCCCAATGGGTCTCCTGCACTAAGCATACATCTATTCCATCCCATAATAACATGTCATACAGATACAAACTTTTTGGTTGGTGAATTTAGTCCCTGTGAGTTAATTGATACCGATTCAATATTGGTGAATATTTAAAATTGTCCCCATATTGCCCCATCCCTCTCCCAAACCATAAAATATAATAATTTAAGTAATTGGACAAAAAACTGATGAGGAGGCAGGCTACGGGGATACCAAGAAATTTCAGACTGTAGTCCGGCCCTGTGCATCAGGGCCCAGACTTTAACTCTGTATTGGGCCTCAAGATTTCTGATGACAGCCTGTTATTGTGTCCTTAATTTATCCAGATTTATTTAATTATTTATTTGCGATATAGAAGGGCTACTTGACTCACATAAGAGATGCTGTCAAGAACAATGTCATACAATCTCATTTATGTTGTTGAATGTTGATCTATAAGTAGTTGCTATAGGTAAAATCTCCACTTCTCAACTCTTGCTGGAGAGTCTTGTGTCCTTGGTATTTTCATAGATAAATAAAACAAGCAAACAAAAGGGACAAATTGATCTTGAACATTCTGTCTATACATAATGGATTGCTTGAGAGGCTATACTTTCCCATAAATGAGATCAGGTGCAACAGTTCCTATGCATCACTGGAACCTTGAGAAAAGGTAGGTTATTAGTTACCATGGCATATTTTTAATTTCATGAGCGTAAATATTTTTTGTTCAACCCCAAATGAAGTCAACAACAAAATGTAAATATCTCATATGTCCCTTTTAATGAATAGGAAGAATAATGCCCAATAGTTTATATTCCTTTCTAAATTATGTGCCATTTTCAGCACCATCTGCAACCATAATGGGCTCAGAGCAAGCCTTCATTCCCTGACCATTCTAACTTGAGAGAGGTCTGTGCAGCTACCTGCATAGACCTTTACACTATCCTTTTTCTCTTTGGTCTGTGTGCCACCTGCTGCTGGCTTCCAGGATATAATGCTAGTAACCAATGTCAAAAAAAGTATAACCAAAGGGGCTTGGCATATGGCATATCATAAAAATATAATGAAGAGAAATTCAGAGAAATCAATACTAACCCACACACTCATTTTAACTAACACCATACCACCACATTCACTCCAACACCATAAACATGCTCTACCACCATGTGCTGACACGCTCATACTAGCACCATACATTAACAGACACACTTTAACACCATACAATGTATCTATTATCTATTAACTCCGTCAAAATGCAGAATGTACTATTATGCCTTACATTGTACATCCTATGGTTAAATCACTTCCAGCATCATACTTACACAGAAATCGTCAGAGAGTCAGCTGGCATATGGACAGCCATGATTTGGGACATGGTATCTTTCTTGGAAGGGTCCTCTTCAAAGTCCAAGTCATCCAAAGAATCTTAATTTCCTGAGACAGGAAGAAGTGTACTTTCACCCTGTTTGGGTGGTGTGGCCATTACCACATTTGGTAGTAATGGCTTATAAATGGGAAAAAATAAGAGCTCTTGCTTTTGGTGAGGGGCTCAGGACAGAATTGATTACAAGACTTTGTTGCATTGGTTCACAAGTTGCATTAAGCTAAGGAGCCTCCTCAGTTTTGCAGGCTGTTGAGTGGCAGAAGTTATAAAAGAAGCCCTCTGGCTTGTGGTTCCTTTATTTTTATTTCCTACAATAAAAGCATGGATTCACATTCTTTATCTGAGACAGAAGTTTTGAGCCCTTTTGTATGTGATTGTACAAAAAGAGAGATTCCAAAGCAGAGCATGAATGCAGCAGTATCTCTGGATTATTGTGGATCTTGACTATTGGCTTGTTGGCTGCTGGTATTCATACTGAACATCTGTGTTTTGGATGGCACCATTCACTTCCACTGCTATGACTTTGTGTGCATTGTCTGTTCTGTATTTTCCAACATAACTACTATACACTAACATTTTGTAGTGTCATCATTTATACAACACGATCTAGATGTGAACCCACCATATGTACAATGCCCAGTGAGGCACTTGGATCTGGGGGATAACAGAATGTTACCCTGTGCCCTGGAACATTAAGGCCAGTGTTGTACAAATTACAGGCATGTTGCAACATGCTACACTTTTACTGTCCATGCTAAGGGCAGTTCCTCGGTCCCCTTGTACCAATCTTAGTGTAACACAGTTGTGCCCCAGGGATTTCTCTACCACAAAACCCCCACCTCCTTGGAATTGTTAGCCAAAATGAGAAGTTACAACCAGAGGTTGCCCATAGGCATTAATATTTTGAGCAGGAATTGTCATGTTTGGAGGACTCTACTTGCTTTGTTTGTGCAATCATCAATCACTTCTTCTAGTTTCTAGTTTACAGCAATACTCTTTAATGGTATTAACATATGATGAAGCTCCAGTTTGGCATGATGTAGCAGCAAGATAATACTACAGACAATGTAAAGTAAAAATTTAATTTTTATATTAATACTTAGGTAAAGAGAAAAATAATTGAGAAAAATAATTGTTTATGCATTACATATTGGATTAATAATTGGTATTAAGAATGGGATGTAAATTGTAAATAAAGTATTAATTTGAATTTAAGAAGGCAAGCAAATTTAAATGGTTTCTTACTTGGAGAGTTAGCGATTTCCATTATTGTCTGCTTTGTTCATTAATTTGTTCATTCATGAATGATGTTTTTTTACTTCTCTAGCCGTTACTATATCATAAAAGGGGATTTGTTTCATGTGCCTTTCAAGAAACACAAACAATAACTCTTCTATGGGGTCTCCAGAGTTCAACTTAGTTGTTTATACACAATTTTCTAACCAGGTCATACCTTACAAATTGCAATGGAATGAAACTCTTGTAACATAATCATGCACCACCACAATTAATTAGAATGCAGAACAGACTATACAAAGCCTCTCTTATACCTTAATTGACAAATACAGACTTCCCAATCTACCTATAATTAAAGATTTAACGTGAAGAAATTTGGTTTCCTGGATATACTAAAAAATAACTAAATTGTCCTAGAGAAATATGTGTGCTTCAGTTAATGCAAGGCACAGATTATATCAACATGCCATTTGATGCACTTCAACAGCACTTCCCTCGTTAATTGAGCATTTAATTTAAAACTATATTATCTTGACTTGTTTTCTACCTGCCTCTGCCAAAAAATACTGTTTTGGAAAGTTATGCATTGCATTAACACTAATTAGGCACATATTTCTTGGAACACAGAGTTTGCGCTATTAAAGGAAAGTAGGTGGAAAGCAGATTATCAGGGGAATACAAAGCCATCTAAATTCTATTGTTAAATCGATCATAATAGTAAAATATACATTTAAAGTAATATTCTTAATTAACTTTATTTGCAGTTATTCTAAACAAATGGATGACTCATATGAAACAATACAAGTTATGCCCAACAATGAAAATACATTAAAATAACACAATCTTAAAATTAAAATGCAAATCTAAATAAGCGGCTATTCTCAGTTATTATGTATAGGTTATCTTCTAACATGTTAATAATAGCCATTGGATGAGTTTATGTTATGTCTCAGTTTCTCGGTTTCTCTGCTGCATACTATTTTTTCATAAAATCATTAAAAGTAATAAAACCATCTCCTGCATATTCACAATTATAGGATTTGTGTTTTTTTAAAAAGTCCTCCAAAAAAAGCAAAAAACTGTTGTATTCTGTTAATGAGTATGTGTTATAAATACAATAGATACAGTAGCTATTTTAAACCAGGGCATAGCTGGCATATTCAGTCCAGGGAGCAAGTCCAGCTAAGTGACCAAGTAATAAAGCAACCAAAGCATGTATCTAGCAGAAAACACAGTATCCAGTTCTAATGTATAGGAAGAAAAAATATATGGACAACCCCAAAGTTAAGGATCCATTTACCATAAAAAATGATTATATGGTAATTGAAAATACAATTGAAGCACAGATAGTGGCTCAACAACTAATTGATTGAGAGCAGGCAATTGCTACCTGCCCCATTGCAAACCCTCCCCTTTTAAAAACCAAACTATCCAAGATCATTAATTTGAAATCGTTTCTTACATTCTCTGCCTAAACTCTCACCTTAACCAATCGTGTTGTGTTAGATTCTGTATGTGGTGGAGTGAGTCAAGCTAAAAGATTTAAAGATTTATAATATTTTCCCTGGACTTGACTTACTTCACATTTCTTGCACCTCTATTTAAAAAAGAACAAAAGTACGCAAATACCCAAAGTATGCCCAGTTTACATGGTTTAATGTTATATTGAAATTCCTTGTAATGTAATCACACACACACATATTTATATATTTATATATTTATTTATTACACTTGTGCTTTCGGCGTGTACTAATTTTCTTTTTAATACATTTTACCTAATTGGTTGACTCATACAAATTGTTGAAAAAGAAGAGGGACCCCCATTGAAAATGAGTGAAAAAGCTCTTAATATTTGTTTGAAATCCTTTCATTTATTAGTTTTTTTTTGTGCTGAGTTCTCTCTCCCTGCCATATTTTCTGTGAACTTTGACTGCAATTAATTAGCTGCTGTTACATTAATTGTTGTCATGAAAGCTTAACAAGTTGTAACTGTCTTTTGGCAAACTTCCGTGAAAATAATCTGGGCAGGTTCCAAGTGGTTAACAGGCGTAGCAAAAAGGAAGGCAAAGTAGGTTGTGAACAATTGAAAGTAGGTTATAAGGGTGATATTCAAGCACAATTAATATTTCTTATTATTGATATATAAAAAGTTAGAAAGTACACACAAAGTGTATAAAATTAGGTTTGTGCTACAAAATACTAGAAAAAAAATAAAGACAAAATAAACAATGCAATAAACACAAACTTTAAGTGTTAAGCATGGTAAAAAGATATTGCATTCCATATATCGCAGCCTCCAATTGGTATTATAGAGGTGTAGAGACAGGCATCCGGAAGAGTGAAAAGAGGGGAGATGAAATTATTTAAAAGACTGTTTAATAAATTATCCCAAAAACAATAGTATCACTTACAGTTTAAACAAATATGTTGTAAGCAGTGTTCATGAGCTAATAGCTGCTGCTATTAGCTTTTCGGATTCCTCTTTCTTCCAGTGATATCACAGGTCCTTACGAATGCCCACAGACACGTTTGGAAATTCTTGAAATTTGACCAAGAAGCCACGGGAATTGCTGCTGTTTATTCTCAGTGTTTACTTTGTATGCTAGTTTGTACTTGTTCTGAATGCAAAATCTGTACTAAAGCAAACCCATAAAGTGAAATCACACTGTAGTTTGGATTTGATCTCAATGCAACAGCCCATAACTAAAACACACACACACATACTAAGACCCATACTCCAATACCCACTCAATCATTCACTTACACATACATACACACAGTATCTTCCTCTTTTCCCTTGCACCACTGACCCTGGGCTCATCCCTATCACTATAACAACATACACTTACATATATACTCATGCTAATGCCATACACTAACACACACATGCTGGTACCAAATGCTAACACCCACACATGGACGCTAACACCAAATCCTAAGACAAACTCATTGTAATTCCGACATACAGACACACGCACATTCTATCAACAAACAATAATACACGCTAACACTATACACTAACACACACCCTCAAAAATCATTCAGTAACATGCATACAAATGCTAATAGCATACAAACACAGATGTTAACATTATACCACCTCACACAATTGCTAAGACACGTGCTAACAAGATAAAACTTGCAAACTATACATCCACACAGTAACAACACATGCAAACTATAGATCCATACAGTAACACACACACACTTGCTAACACCATATACTGACACAAACTCAAAAGCCATACAGTAACATGCCCACACACATGCTAGCTGTTACCTCCCTAATGAAGTCACCTATTCTTGATACTTCCAAAATCTTTACGTATAAATAATGCATTTCACGTTTCGGTATTAAAACCAGTAATCTCCAATCAATAATCCTCCACTATACGAACTCCTGATCCTGTAATAATCCAGGGTGAAGAAGAATATGAAGTGCAAACTATCTTAGATTCTAGGAAAAGACAAGGAAAACTGCAATATTTTATTTGATGGAAAGGATATGGTCCTGAGGAGAGTTCTTGGGTTCTTGCTTTCGATGTCCATACTCCTGCCAAAATCCGCTCTTTTCATAAAAATGAAATGGGTGAAGCCGTATTAGTCCAGTAAACACAATGTCAAAAAACAGAGTACTGCAGAGTATGCGGTGATACCTTTTTTTATTGGAATAACATAATATGTAAAAAGACAAGGTTTTGAGAGTTATCCTCCCTTCATCAGGTCCGAAGCAATACTGATCAATATACTATATTGATATAGTAAGTCCAAAATTAACAATTGCACATCAATTACCACTTTTTTAGCCCGGTGCCAAGTAGCTGCAACAGCAAATCATAAAACTTGCTGTTTATCAGGATCTGATGAAAGTCTAATAAACAGACTGAAACGTTGATTAGAAAACTGCAGTTTCTTGAATGATTATTTAAAGAAGTCCCTGGAGTGCCGGTAACTATTTTTGGATGTTTTATATATATATATATATATATATATATATATATATATATATATATATATATACATATTAGCCTTGTGCATTCTGATTCAAGTGAATTGCAAATTTACATAATCGGATGAAAAAAAAGCTTTTGTCCAAAATACTTGGGCCCATATTTACTCACACTCTCCCTTTTCACTCTCTCTTACACTCTCTAAATGTTACCCTACCTTCTCTGCCGACCACTTCTGCTGACCATTTCAGCTTTTTCATCTTCTTCTATTATCTTTCATTTTCTCTTCTCACTTCTATTTTCAATCTGCTACCTGCAATCTTCTATCTTTGCCCACATCTTCACGGACATAACCCAGCAGAAACTTCCCCCATAATGGCGGCACTTGCGGTGACATCCTCTCCCTGTTCCTCCAAAGACAAATGAGTTGTGGTTAGGTGATTTTAACTGATTATGAGAATAAATTGTGGCCAGATTGCAGTGTCAGATTGTGCTACAGTGATTGTAATACAGTTTAAATTTCATTTATATAAGGAGTTGATATGTGGTACGTGGTATATGAGTTGTGATTCAACCTACATTCTCTAGCCATGAAATTGGAATGAGTCATACATTCAAACTTACATGCAAGGAACTTGTATATTAGAGAATATGTGTATATAATTGTTATAATCTGTATTATAAAAGAACTGGTTGGCAGAGAAGGTACGGAGTGTGAGAGAGTGGGATTGAAAGAGCCCCCAAATTGTGGATGAAAATTCATAGCTTTTTTTGTTTTTGTCCGTTTTTACTCACTAGGCTCCTTAGGTTTGATCATTACAATGTGCAAGTAAATTTGAAGTCTGTAGTCTATAATCTATAGTTATATCGTTCATATGCTATGATGTCTACCCTGCACATCACATGAAAGTACTTTTCCTTAGCCTGAAGTGAAATGAATGAGATTTACCAGTGCTGCCTGTTAAAGTACCTAAAGGATTTCAAAATACAAAAGTTGCTGAACTCAACCTTTAAAGCCATTTTCTAGTAAATTGAAACCTAAGCCAATTCAAGTCTCCTAACTTGATTTAGAAGCAAGTGTTTTGATGCTAGTTCTTCATAAACCTGAAGAGATACCTGAGCAGGAGTTGGCCTATAACTGAGCATTTTATTTTTGAATTCTCAGTACCATGCATTTTTTATTTTGTGTTCAGAAAGGAAAAGCATTTCACATCCTCAATTCTGTATTGATTATTCGTGACATTGAATGATTGCCACTTATAGTTGTAAAAAAATTTTTTTATATCTATTAGTATCCAAATGCAGTTTCAATATACCTGAACCTTAATGGTGAAATTCAGGAAATATTACACATCAGAGTTAAGTAGGTCAAATATTTAATAGCCATATCACCTGTAGGAAAACTGTGTTAACTATATTTTGTGCACACCTTATTCAGTCAGTATATAGTTTGCATTTTATATATATATATATATATATATATATATATATATATATATATATATTGTATTTTCCTCTGTCTATCTCCATTATTCATTAATATTAATATTATTATTACTATGCATTGCATTTAACAGTTAAAAACTTGAGAGATTCTATGTGATGAAATACTTGTAAGGAACAATTATTTAAAGACACTTGATGACTCACATTGTCAACCAATCTTATACAATGCTTATGTGTAGCATAACTCATCGTGTTGTGTTATGCAGTAATTCTATTGGCCCTTGTATAATCAGTATGTTTTGAGTGTTACAGTGTTTCACTCACCCACAACGGCATGATCAATAAATTATCAACTCATTGACATATTTAAATACCGTATAAAAGATTTCCTCTTGCAGAATTGAGCCTACCCTGTACTGTGGTGCAAAAGGAAAAATGAACCAATATCCATCTATACTGATTTCAGATGTTTTATACATTTTAAATATATCCATATAAAATGTTGCAATGAGTAAAATGTCTCTTATATAACATTTGTAAATCTTTTCACTCCATCGTGGTTTGATGTACTTTTGTTGTTTTACATTCTCTAATCTAATGCCGAAATCCATCTACACATTTATGCTAATACATATGAGGGTAATGAATAAACATTGAAATAACATTCTATACATATTTCCTTTCAATGTACTTTCTTTTTTATGTTACATTTAATAAATAGCTCTTTGGGTGTTTGTTAAAGCCACGTTACAAATTATTTTAAACTCTTCCATTAACCTTCTTATACAAGGATTCTCTTCACATTGATCAATTAGGGGTTTGTTAACTTCAATAAGATCTGAAATACTACTCTTTAGGATGGTTGGTTTTTCCACTGTTCTAATGCTTCTCTTGTAATGTTGCCCAATTGGTCAACATCCTGATGTCGCAATCTGACAGTTTTATTACTTCTAGTGATTTTGACACATTATTCTTTCCAAAGAGTGTATGTATGTTTAGATATGTGTGTGCAGAGATCTATGAGTACCTTTATTAACCATGTGTAAAATTTTTTATAAAAATCAATCATATCGGACATTATCCTCTAAATATAAAGATGGGATCTCTGCGGTAATAAGAAGGGACCTCTGTGATCCTGATAATTTATGTGACTCTACATCTTATGTTGCCCCATTAAACGCTATCATTAATTTTTTAAGACTATATATATTCTGTTGGTAAGGTGACAGAAGAAAGGTAAAAAAAAAAAAAAAAAAAAAGATGACACATCCATATACTACAACTCTGGCTGTTTTAGTATATGGATGTGATAAAATATGTGTATACTTCAAAAACCCTATAATATTATCCTAGTACCCTACCACTGAGGAGTGTTTTCTTTCATTACCTAATGACAATTAAAAATAACACTACTTGTGGTAAAAACATATTGCAGAAATGTGATCATTCTGCTTAATGATCTATTCATATAAAGATCACAAATCCCATTCCTGTCTTCACATTCAACCACAGTATGTGGTGTAGTACTTAGAGTGGAATCTACACATTGTAGCAAGCCGCTTTCATCTGGTATACATTGTGCATGCTTCCATCACACTCAATATATGTTGCAGTCAGTTCAATATGTAATGAAAAATGTTTATTGCAAGTCTATATTTTTAAAGATGTCAACTGTATGAGCTGTCTCACAGCTGCCATCATACTACTACAGGGTCACATGACACGCATTACGTGACCCCACTGGCATCTGGGTTACTGGGGCATCTAGATGTCATAAACCCATTGCACTCACCTTCGCATGCCCCTGAGTTTGTTATTAGCTTGCTTATGGAATAAACCCCTTCTAATACCCTGCACAATATTGTGTATTGTGACCTTCAAGGGCTGCTCGTGTAATTTTCATGTACCTACAAACCAATCTGTTGGACACATTTTATTAAGTGGGTAGGAGCTTTTAATCCGTTAATGACAAAGCCCGTACATGTACGGGCTCAAAATGCATTGTTTTCAATGGGTTAAGGGACCGCCCATAGTCCTTAAGGGGTTAAGAAAATTACTTTGTTACCGTTACTTTTACTATTTGCTGTAAAATGTACAATAACAGAAATGTTTGCATGAGTTGCCTTTAACTAGGTATCTATAAATAGCTTAACTTGTTCAAAATAAAAAATATATAGTTTATGTATCCCTCAATCTAACTATATCAAAACCATGACAATTGTAAATGTGAATGAGTATGGCATTTAAAAAAGCCTTTCAAAATTGTACATATGAGTTGACCAGTCTTCTCATAAGCAGTCTACTTAAGAACAGAAGTCTACTTTAGATCAGAAAAGTTGTGGATAAAATTACATTGAAAAAGTTTTCTTATCTCGCGGTAATATATTCAATGTGATTGGGATTTAAAATTAAATATTAAAAGTTGCCATAGTCACTGTGACATTTAGTTTTTTGTAAAATTATTCTGCAGCTGTATTTATCTTATGCTCAAGGACATAATTACAGACCTAAGGGTCATGATCTAATTGGTATCTACTGGTGTTTTATCTTCTTTACAGATCAGTCTGATCTTACCTGACAACAATTATGTTTCTTTTTAAGGTTTCAGATTTGCAATAGCCTAGAACGTAGGCATTATGTTATCTATATCAGTTACTGGTTTTACTTACAATTAATATTTACTAATTTAACATTATGTCAATAGTTCACAGGTCCTTAAAGGAACAGTCTAGCCCCCAAATTTAGTTTTTTTTCATTTTTAAATAATAAAACTCATTTTACATGGACTCCTGTGGATTTTGCTGAATGAAAATTGGTTCATGCGTTTTTGGTTCTCAGAGTTAGAAACTGAGACTTTATGTAAATCCTTACCTGGCTCTACTGAAACCAGAATGACAGAAGGTAGTAGTTAATGGTGTATATTCAACAGAAGTTTGCAGGATAAATAATAAAGTACAGAGGGGTGTGACAGGGCCAGGCTAGCTGGCTCATGTGTCATATGAAGTTTAGCCGGGTCACGGAGCACTTTTGTGTCCGGTTCTATATACTGTGACCCGGTAATATATTATATTGTGTTTATTGTGTAACCGGCCCAGAGACTGATGTGGATTCAGCCCCAGCCTTCAAAGAGACGATCCTATAATCTGGCTGGGGCTCTTAATCAGCCAACACAGCCCTGTCTGCCCAGACGGCACCCGCACTACAGGGGGGATAACACAGGTGGGGGAACCCATTGTATTCTGTAATCCCCTCACCTGATACATCCCCTGTATACTGATGTGATTTGTGATGGGATGTGGCTGATGGGATTGGGGGTTGGGTTCGGTACACATTGCATTGAGATTGTATATAAGTTCTGTGTGTTTGTAATAAAGAGAGTTCTTCTTGGTTTACTACGAATGGTGGTCTGGATGATCCGTGGATAGCTGAGTGCGATCCGTATGAGGGACGGACTGGTGATTCCTCAGCCCTCAAACAGGGGGACCCAGCCTTGGGTACGGTGACCCTGTAACATTGGTTGGCAGCGGTGGGATGAATCCCACGACTTGGGTGAAATCCAAACCACCAACTGGGATTGCAGACGAGAGACACCAAGAGAGCTCCTGGAGGTTTGTAGCAAAGGAAAGGCTACTCTGATTGCGGACTGCAGAGAGATGGACCGGCACCAGGATGCCCCAGAGGAGAGCCTCGGACTGAGTGCTCTACAAAAGAACATTCTATGGCACCTATCCCTGTACCCAGGAGGGGCTACATCGGAGCAAGTGACGGCGGTGATTAAAATGTGTCACCGGGAACTGAGCCAGAGTGGGTCTGTATCTCCCAGACTAGGGGAACAGACCACCAAAATATCATACCAGGATATCCAACCCTTCCGAGAACCAGAGGGTGAGACAGACCGGGTTACAGCCGAGGTGTGTGAGCTGGAACACCAGCAATGGCAGTTAGAGTCTGCGCCCGCAGACTGGAGGGATGATTTCTCCCATCCCCACTTCGAATCATACTGGGCACAGTACTGGACAATGTGGGATATACGAGTTCCACTCCTGGGGGAGAACCCGTTGCCGGAGTGGGAAGAAGAATTGAGAGGTCTCATATATGCAGAGCTCGACCTCCAGAGCCGCTACCAGGGATTCTCCCAGCAGTTAGCAGGTGAAGACCACAGCGACCCTCTGATGCTGTATAGCCCCGTCGACCCAGGACTGATATATGATGCCTTCCAATTTGACTCGTCCTTCGGAAGCCCCTGCCAGTACCGCAGGGATACAATCTGGGACAACCGTGCAGAAGTCCTGGTTTATGCTATTCCCCCCGAGCTGGAGGCTGTTATGGATTGCCTGGTCCAAGAGGAATGGCAGCTCGAGAGGGACTATAAAGAATTGCTGCGGAGAGTGGAGCTCCAGGAGTTCCAAGGAGACTGGGAGCATGGTACTACAACTTGCGGGAGTGGGACCGAGGTCCTCTTCACCTACTCCTCGGCCCCTGCCCTGGCGAGAAGAACCGAGGTCCCCGCCAGCAAAAAGAAGCGGAGGAGGAAGCCAAAAGCTCCGACCCATGTCCTCACCAACAACCCTGGCTGCTCTACCCCGGCAGAAGAGATGACTGTCCCCACCGCCCGAGTAAGTGGCACAATCCCCCTCACCAAACCCTTATCTATGCCCGTAGAAGCCAGGGCCCCAGATTGTCCCCCTGATTTCCCGAGTGTCCTGGGAGAAGTCCGGGTCACTGCCCCAGAGGTTCCCACTGAAGTCCCCGGTGACCCGGTAGAGGCACCATTCCCTAACCTAGCGAGGACGCCAGAGGGGCTGCCGAGTTCCCTGGGTCCTCTCAGTAGCCTGGCGCAGGCCCTGGTTCCTATCCCTGTGTTCTCCGAAGTGATCCCTGGTTCCCCAAGTGTCCTCCTAGAAGCCCAGGTCACTGTCCCAGAGTGTTCCTCTGACTCTCTCCGTGCCCAGGCAGAGGCACCTGTCCCAGAGAGGAAGATCGAGGGTCTGCTTAACCCTCCCGGTGGTCCAGTATTGGCACCTGTCCCTGCCCCGGAGTATTCCCCTGGGTCCCCTGAGTACCCCGCAGAGCTGCTTAGCTCGCCCAATAACCCTGTAAGGGCACCCGTTCCTGTCCCAGAGTGTCCCCTAGGTCACTCCAGTGTCCCGGTAGAGGCCTCGCTTACTACCTCTACGTGTTTCCCTGGTTCCCCGAGTGCCCCCGGCCCGATCAGCAGGGTTTTCCTTCCATGCAACCACCCTGGCCTGGCAGCTGCCCCAGACTCAGTTCCCAAGACTAGGGAGCAAGAGTCTCCACGTGCCCCTGTTACCCCGGTGAGGGGGATAGCCATGTGCCCCCGGCTGAGGTGGGACCGTCCTCCAATTCAAAGAGGACTACTGACTATCCTTTTGGGCAACCAGGGCCCTGGCCCACCTTCAATGGATGATTCTGACAAAGGGGGCCATGAACTAAGGCCTGCACCTTTGAACTTTGTCCACTCGGACAGCCTGCAGCAGACCCGTGTGGATCTGCCTGGTCTGCCGGACCGTTGGTCAAGGGGGAGATCTGTGACAGGGCCAGGCTAGCTGGCTCATGTGTCATATGAAGTTTAGCCGGGTCACGGAGCACTTTTGTGTCCGGTTCTGTATACTGTGACCCGGTAATATATTATATTGTGTTTATTGTGTAACCGGCCCAGAGACTGATGTGGATTCAGCCCCAGCCTTCAAAGAGACGATCCTATAATCTGGCTGGGGCTCTTAATCAGCCAACACAGCCCTGTCTGCCCAGACGGCACCCGCACTACAGGGGGATAACACAGGTGGGGGAACCCATTGTATTCTGTAATCCCCTCACCTGATACATCCCCTGTATACTGATGTGATTTGTGATGGGATGTGGCTGATGGGATTGGGGGTTGGGTTCGGTACACATTGCATTGAGATTGTATATAAGTTCTTTGTGTTTGTAATAAAGAGAGTTCTTCTTGGTTTACTACGAATGGTGGTCTGGATGATCCGTGGATAGCTGAGTGCTATCCGTATGAGGGACTGACTGGTGATTCCTCAGCCCTCAAACAGGGGGACCCAGCCTTGGGTACGGTGACCCTGTAACAAGGGGAGTTTATTTCAGAGAAGAAATGTTAGAAAAAGAGGTCGTAGTCTAACACTAGAGGGTCAGATTTGAAGATGTAATGTAAGAAACTTTTAGTTCACTAAGAGGGTGCTAGATAAATGTAACATTCTCCCATCAGAAGTGGAAGAGGCTGAAACAGTGAGAGAATTTAAAAATGCATGTGATAAACATAAAGCTATCCTTAATCTAAGGTATATGTTCTGAGTCTCTGCATCAGAAAGAATTAGCAGACTAGATGGGCCAGATCGTTTTAATTTGCCATCAAATTCTATATTTCTATGTTACTTCTTGCAGATGCTCCAAAGTACTCCCCAATGAAGTCATTAAAATGTCAGCAAATCACATGGATGGCAGGATGTTCTGGTATCCTATTTGTGACTGGCTGCTGCTACTCCCATTGACTAGAATGGTAGTTCCACTGAGCATGTGCAAGAAGCATACTACAGTAGGCCCCCTACTTTCACTAGCAGCCGGTTGGGAGGAGTTAAGTGAGACAGAAAAGCTCCAATAACTGAAGAATGCATGCACCAATTCTATGTAATAAAATAAACTGGATTTCCTGCAAATTGGGTTGTAGTGCACTTTAATTTCTGAGGCAGTACAAAATCCATTTTTTATGTTGAATCAAAAGGCATTTCAAATTTAACTGAATTGTTTTAAATCTTATAAATTAAAATGTTATACTGTTGCTCAAATGAGGTTTTCCTTGCATTTACATTATTCTCCTTACTTTGTTTCATTGTTAGAATGCAGTACTTATATCTTTGGGAGCAGAAAAACACATTCTGATTGATTTTATACTTTTAATACTAGTAGCTATTTTATTTTTCCTTTGCACAAAGTACAAATCTCTGTCCCTGTGCCCATAAATGTGAACGCAGGTTCAAGCGACATACGGTTTTATATCAGTAAAGGGGCCAAGTCTTGTTGCATTAATAATATGATTTTTGTGTGTGTGTGTGTTTTGAGACTATGATGTCCTTTATTACAAAAGTGCAGTATGCTTTGCTTCAATAGCCACATTATTGCATGTCATTTGCATAATCATGTGTTTGTTTTTGAATGTTTTAGTTTTCTCATGAATGACAATGAGCATTCTCGTGGATGATTCTAGGTGAACAATATTGTGTTTTGTTTATTCAGTGAATTGGTCTTAAAATACCAGAAATAATGTCACTTGGGGAAGTGTTTGAAGTCTTGTATTCACTACTTCATTTAACTGGTTTTTAACTGATTTTTTTTTTTAAATATTTATTTTGTTGGCATGAACAACATACATGGGTTATCCCATGCCGTTCCATCAGTAGTAGGTATTTTTTTTTGGTGAATAGCAAAAAACTAGTTTTAATATCTAATAAATTGGCTAATCTGTTTTAATCATTTAAAGTATTCATCTAATACACAATACATCTGGCACCTTATTAATTCCCTAGAGAGGTCATATTTTCAATATGTAATGTTTCTGTTTGCTCAATTAACCAACAACTTTAGGACTTACTATTGCATCAGAGGCGGGTTGGTCACGGCAGGAGAGGGCTGGCATCTTCTGGCCCAGGGAGTAGGTAAAGGAAGGTTGCCTCGTTGTCCCCTTGCCCCCTCCTGGTAACTAACATATGCATTGGCACATATATCTACACACACACACACACGGTCATACTAACACACACACATTTGTGCTAGCACACACTCTGACACATACACATTCTAACATACCTACATACTCCCAATATTAATGTTTCATTTATACCCCTGTAACATCTGCCTTTCTAAAAAAAAATACCCAGACCCTTTTTGAAGGCATCCAATGTATTTGATAGCACCACTTCTCTTTGACAGTGAATTCCATACTTTTATTGACCTTACTGTAAAGAATCCCTTTGTTTGTTGTCTGTTAAATCTTCGCTCTACCAGTCTCAGAGGATGACCTCTGGTTCTTCATATATTTCTGTTAATGAAAGAGTTACTGGAAAGTATTATAATGTCCCCTCTAATACGACAATGATGCAACTCTTTTACTCTCTCTCTTTAACTAAGATCTTTCATTCGCCTTCTTCATTTTGCAGCCCTCGGTTGCACCCTTTCCATTTTCCTAATGTCCTCCTTAAGGACTGGTTCAGAATTGAACCTCATATTCAAGGTGAGGTCTTACCATTGATGCATTGTTATTATTTTTCCCATAATGCATAACTTTACATTTGTCTGTATTGAACTTCAGCTGCTATTTGCCGTCCCCGTCCCCCGCTCTCTAAATCCCCCTGCATAGAAGCAACACCAAGGTTAGATTGTATTAACCTAACTACTTTTGTGTCATCAGCAAACACTGAGACATTGCTCTCAATGCACTATGGGAGATCATTATTAACAAATTAAAAAGAAGAGGACCCAGGACCAATACCCCGGATGCACTCCACTTAATACCTTGGTCCAGTTTGAGAGTTTTCCATTTGCCACCACTCTTTGCATGGTTACGTTTTCTGATTTAAATTATTTCTAAATCCATCCGCAGATGTGCTGGTGTTTAATTAGTTTTCTAATAGTGTTTCTGAACATGCTAATTTATTTAGAAATTTTGACTAAAATGTTTTAGTTTAAGAAATGCAAATATTATGTGCCCCACATTGAATTTGTTTCCTTTAAATCAACATGTGAGGTTTTTTTTAGTGATCTCAATTTAACAATTGCAAAACATGTCAGACATGTTGTTGAATCCCAGCCCATTCCTTTTTTCATCAATGTGAACATCAACATTTAGACGGTTCATAGAATAAAACACTTTTATCTCTGATCGCAGGCTTATTCAACAACCTTGTGCTATTGACTTGGTGAAAAAAGAATCTGTGTGCCATAGCATGCAGCATATACCATTATACAGGTGCAATACATATCAACGATATGTTGGGTTCCTATCCCATTTCTACATAGCTTTTGAATATTTGACATTTTTGTTTAGTATAATGCCTATCCATTGATCACAGAAAATAGTATATTTTTTTCAGCATAATATATTCAAATGGAGCTAGAAATTGGTGTTGTACTATGTGATGCAAAGAACCTACTTAGCATCTCTAAGGTCCAGTTATTTTCATATGCAAACCCTTCTAAATATTTTATTATTTATGTAAATAATTATTCATTTTAACATCTTCCAAAATGATATCATTTATATTAAAACCCCAAGACAGGTTTTGTAAAGCTATATCCAAAAAGGGACTGTACTGGGAAAGAAATGCCAGCAATATAGTTATTTAGAGAATGCTCACAAACCAATATCTGCTGAAAAGAGGATATTTAATGTGAAATGTCATATAACATTTGAAAAAAATATATATTTTTTAGAATCTTTAATATGTAGGTACAATAGCTGGGGAATATGTATATAAATCAATTGCAAAATATTTATAGGATAAAGAACACATTTTACTAAATGGTAGTCTGTAGTAAGCAATGCTTAGCAAAATGTAGAACTCTGGACATGGTTTTCATGTATTTCTAAATGTATCACTTTAATTGCTCGGTCTCGTTATTAATGTTACCATTTTTGTGCACATAGATTTCTTTTTTTGTTTTTCCTGCAAAAAAATGTACTTTTTCTTAAAATTGTCCCTAGGTGGTGCTCACCAGAGCTGTACTGCCCTCACTGCAAAGATCACCTTTCTCTGTATAAGATAAGCCATTGTTCTTCCAATCTTAGACGGTGGCCGCTCATAGTTTGCTCAGTCCGTGGAAAGACCTGACCTTTCATATATTTGAACATAGTTATGAAATTGCCCCAGACGTGCCTTTTTTGCAGGGTAAAACCACAGTTTGACGCTTTTTTGTACTTGCTCCAATTCCAAGCTATCCTCATGGATCCATGACCAAAGCTGGATAATATGGAAACTGACTTGTATGCTTGATCTCAAGAAACAAATCTGGAAAAGGTTAGAATATATCTGCCAGAATTGCACCCACTCCCAGTGCATTGCACACCCACTCTTCTCTCTTATTAATTTTTTTGCTGCAGGGTCTTGGGTTTGAATTACAAGAACCTTTGGCACTTTGGAAATGAACTAATATACAGGTTACAGAAACTAAAAAAGTATTGTAAAGTAGAATGCTAATAGACAAGAAGTCATACTAAAATTCTTAGTAAAAAAAAAAAACAAATAATGGACAACAAAATGTTAATATATCTTATTTGTATTTACAATCCCTGTTGAAAAAAACTTTAATAATGTGTAGTCACTTAAACTCCAATTAACAACATTGCGTCTGTAATTGTATCGAGTTTTAGTACTCTTTTAGTACTGTTGCTCTGAATTTAAATTTTATGCAATAATCACTAGACTTGTGCATTCGTCTTCGGGCGAACATGAAAACGAACACGAAGAGTGCGTTTTCGTGTTCGTTCCGAAGACATGAAGAAGAGAAGACAGTGCAGGTAAAACGTAGGCGAAGACGAAGACTCACACACGAAGAATCTTCGCCTTCGTCTACTAATCTACCCGGTCCCTCCCCCATCTAATTTACCTTATCTTCACAGCATCGCGGGAGTTGACTGAAGTGGAAATCAGAAGGTTCGTCGTCAGGGGTTACAGGGCAGTGTGAGTGAGCCTATTGGTCACCTGCAGGGTCTTCCTCTGGCATCAAACAATTGGTTGATGCCAGAGGAAGACCCTGCAGGTGACCAATAGGCTCACTTGCACAGCCTTTTTAATTCCTGATTTCCGCTCCCGTTAACCCCTGCAATGCTGCGTTGGATAATGGGAGCAGAAATCTGTAGGGTAAAGGGCTGTGCAAGCGACCAATAGGCTCACTCGCACGGCCCCTTACCACTAGTTGCTAGGCAGAAAAAAAAAGCAACCTGGGACCCTGCTGCACCAGTTAACTTAAAAGTCCGTGCCAGTGACCAACAAAGTCACTGGTACGGACATTTAACTGACACAGCAGGGACACCAGTGGTCTCCCCACTGTGTCAGTTAAATGTCAGTGC
Source organism: Spea hammondii (assembly GCA_029215755.1). Lineage (NCBI taxonomy): Eukaryota > Metazoa > Chordata > Amphibia > Anura > Pelobatidae > Spea > Spea hammondii. Next base: position 15,418,726 of record JARDYJ010000003.1, on the reverse strand, counting down.
CAGCGACCAACAAAGTCGCCGGTACGGACATTTAACTTAGTATAAATAGCTTACTATAACTTCGGACAGAATGCTGCCCTCTGTTGGTTTTACATTAAGTAGCATATGCTTGAAATCCAAAGTTATTCTGCTACTCAACGTAAAACAAACAGAGGGCAGCATTCTGTCCGAAGATATATTAGCCATATGTGGCAGTGTGTTCATTTTCATTTATTAATTATTTAAATAAAATATATTTCCATGATCCGCTGGTCTCCCCGCTGCAACAGTTAAATGTCCGCACTCGCAGACATTAATTTTGTCGAACTTCCAAACTCTTTTTTTCTATTTATTTTGGGTTTTTTTTGTATTAAACTGTTAGACGAAAGGATCATGGGAATAAATGCAAATGAGCACACGGCCCCATATGGCTTATATATCTTTGGACAGAATGCTGCCCTCTGTTGGTTTTACATTAAGTAGCATATGTTTGAAATCCAAAGTTATTCTGCTACTCGACGTAAAACCAACAGAGGGCAGCATTCTGTCCAAAGATATATTAGCCATAGTCTAACAGTTTAATACAAAAAAACCCCTAAATAAATAGAAAAAAAGAGTTTGGAAGTTCGACAAAATTAATGTCCGCGAGTGCGGACATTTAACTGTTGCAGCGGGGAGACCAGCGGATCATGGAAATATATTTTATTTAAATAATTAATAAATGAAAATGAACACACTGCCACATATGGCTAATATATCTTCGGACAGAATGCTGCCCTCTGTTGGTTTTACGTTGAGTAGCAGAATAACTTTGGATTTCAAACATATGCTACTTAATGTAAAACCAACAGAGGGCAGCATTCTGTCCAAAGATATATAAGCCATATGGGGCCGTGTGCTCATTTGCATTTATTCCCATGATCCTTTCGTCTAACAGTTTAATACAAAAAAACCCAAAATAAATAGAAAAAAAGAGTTTGTAAATTCGACAAAATTAATGTCCGTGAGTGCGGACATTTAACTGTTGCAGTGGGGAGACCAGCGGATCATGGAAATATATTTTATTTAAATAATTAATAAATGAAAATTAACACACTGCCACATATGGCTAATATAGCATCGGACAGAATGCTGCCCTCTGTTGGTTTTACACTGAGTAGCAGAATATTCTGCCCGAGAATATATTAGCTATATATGGTACTGTGATCATTGGTCGACAGCAGGAGGCCCCCTGCTGGCGACCAATGGAGTTGCTGATACACACATTTAAAGTACTGGCGCCAGAGCTGCGTTAACCCCGTATTAACCCCTTAACCGGAAAAAACGAAGAAAAAACGAATATTCGCCCGAAGAGAAGACAGGAACGGGCGAATATTCGCGGAATACGAAGATTTTTTTTTCCCCGAAGACGAGCACGAAGACGAGCACGAAGAGCCCCCTGGTGCCCAAGTCTAATAATCACTTTAGACTAAGTTGATTATTTAGTGAAAAGAACTTTAAAATAAACTATTTGAATAAGTCTAAAGATAGTGAAGTAGACATGTTTTATCAAAATTGGATGTTAATACAGGTTACGTTACCCTTTTCGGAAATGCTGGGGACCAGAAGTATTTCGGACAAGCGATAATTTCAGATAACGGATCTGGTGTGCTGGCATGATGCACAGCATCATGTCAGAGAAGCCAAAAAGGTGGGGAAAGGCTCTACAGACTACAGGAGAGGTCAAAGACCAGCAACAGGAGCTTTCCTGCACCCCTAAGCATGAGCATCCCTTACCTGAACTGCCCTTATCTGGAAAAAAAATGGATTTTGGATCATTTCGGATAGGGATTTTTGGATTAAAGGGTACTCAACCTGTATAGGTAAAAATAAATACATTAATACAAAGGGTTGAGAAGGAATGTATAACATGAACAAATGAACAAATTACAAGGTGTTTGCCATAATTCATAAACAGCTATATTTGGTTAATACAGCTATAAATGCATAGGATAAGCGTACGGCTATCCAGAATCTAAGACCAGGACTGATTAAGGTTTGATTCTTTAAAGCAGGAAAAATGGCAGATTAGATAGACCAAACGGTTCTTCTCTGCTGCCAAATTATATGTTTCTATGACATTCCCAACAATGAGCATGGGGGTTATGGAAGGACCTGTCTCCCCTGTCAGCAGGAACCAGCATCACCGGTTCCATGCTGCTGGTTTAAGTGTGATAGCCCATTACAATTAACCGCTGCTTGTATGTCCAAACTTTGGTTCAGGCATTGTCTTTTAAAAGTATGAGTTCATCTTTTTATCACGTTATGTATATATATATATATATATATATATATATATATATATATATATATATATATATATACATATATTTGTATATAATTAATTTGTTTGGCAACTGATAGCAAAATACAATATAACCTGAATTACTCCCAAATTTTGCTCTTGGAGACATTTGGCCACTTGGCAGTTAAACATTCACTGTTTGTTGAAGCTGTAGTGTCTTTCAGCTTTAAATTGTAAGTGTGACTGCGTGGCGCTCCACAGATCACTGCATTTCTTCAGGCCTGAATAGAGAAGTGTAAGATGCGTACATTCTTCTGGATAGGTCACAGCAGGGGAAAAGGGCACCATGAATAGGTTATTGACATTATATCGCCCTACAGGAATGTATACTTTGAGTGCTGAGAAGGTTCAGACAATTATTGTAGTTTGTCAAGCATTTTCCTCAAGGTAATCTACAATTTTGGAAGGGTATATTCACATTATGTTTTTTAAGCATTATCATTTAGATGGTAGGCTCTATTCATGGTATGCAACAATGTGATGAGGATCATATTAAAAAACAGACATTATTGAATCTGATAATTTGACAAAAATATCTTCTAGCTAGCAGGAAACAGAAATAATATATAACAAAGATAGATGGTATAAATTACTTTTCATATTCTAAATATTTCTATATATTAAAGCATCTTTAGTTGTCAGTATTAAAAAAATTGCTCTTTTTTAATGTAAAAAAATGCAATTCAGTTTAGATATGATCCACTTCCTAGGCGTCATACTCAGGTAAAGGTGCTGTAATGTTTAATAATTACAGATGGGAGGAAAAAAGACAAAGCTTAGCATGTTTCCCGCTTTGATTGGCGCTTACTCATAAGCTAACAGCTGATGTTTTATGTATATTGACCTAAGGAAGAGCTCAATGAAGGACATCGAGCTAATGTGTTCCAGCACAGATCTCCATCACTTGACCCCATGAGCCTTTAAGAGAGGTGAGATATGATTTATGCATCCACTAGACCTCCACAAAGGAGCTCAGGTCTGCAAGGTATGTGCTAGGGGCTCAGAAAGGCAGTTTGTTCCTTTTTAACTTTTTTTCTAGGTTGACCATGGTCTGGGGCACCATTAATACATCCCTACTGACCACACGCAGTACTAGAGGGATGACATGATGGAATAATCAGGCAACACCGAAGACTATTTTCAATGATTGCTAACTGAAAACTATGTATATTTGTCCCTCATTGGTTACTCTTCTCGGCAAAGGAAAATAGAACAGCGTGCATAATAAATGTGTACAGTATTTGTTGGGATCAACAGAAAACACGACATGCTGATATATTATTAAGTAAAATGAACAACTATGATTATGATGTGAGGAAATCTATGTTAGCAAAATAATAGTATAGCTGCTATTGTTTACAGAATTGGGTATCATTTATATTTGAACTATTGAAATGTAGTTTCCAAACACTTCCAAGCATAATCATCTGCCATCGGGTAAAGCTTTATTTAGTAATGCTTCATCTCAAGGAGATAGTGATTTTTACTGTGCACCATAATTGCGCAGATTGACCTCATCCCCCCCTCAGACTGGGGTTCATTCATTGAAGAGTTGCCAGGAGAGTTTGGAGGAAGATTTGAGTTTTCAACTCCCTTAGCTCCATATTCATTATAAAGGGCTATCCCTAGCAACGTTCTCCAGCAAGGAGGGATGGGATTGTCCTGTATCATATATCATCCAAGGTATAAGAAGACATAGGGGAAATCTCAACGATTTAACTGTATATTATGCAGGGCCAGCCAAGCTCTTTGTGCAGTAGAAGCTTAAAGCCAACAAGCATGGAACACAATGCTCATACATGCTCATGCAGCGAATGCAAGTTGATGTGAGTGCATGCAAGTTTACTTTAGTTCACCAGAAAGTTGCATGATTAGTAAATGGCTTGGGGTCTTTTCACCCCCTATGGATTTTTTTAAGTGGGCATACAGTAAACCTTCAGGGGTTTTTTTTTAGTGCATATGCAAGTTGGCTGTAGTGCGTTTGCGAGTTGGACTTTTGCCGTGAGTTTTTTTGTAAGATGGTCATTTTAGGGTTCTTCACTAAAGTATTTCGAAGGCACGGTACCTGACTATTGGTAGCATCTGACTAACCGAGAAATATTTGAGTCCAGGCAGGTACAATCTCATTTTAAAGTGTAATGTTGTCACTTCTTGTAGGAGAAACTCATCAGGGTTGGACCTTCTAGTTGGAATGCATGTCTTAAATTTATGAAAGTGCCTGTTTACATGTATTTATTTATATAGCAAGCTGTAATTGACATTAAGGCCAGTAATATGAAAGGTTATCCAAAAGTCTGTTTTTGTACAGATGTGATTGTTGTCAATTGAATGTCCAGCTACACACAGCTGTGAATTCCAGGGCAACAAAACATGGAGCTTGAGCAATCCTGCTTTTAAGAGTCTGTGGTCTGGAAGGAATTGGACAAATAATTGTTTGCAATTTCATAAATGCTTGCGGTTATTTTGGCATGGAATAAATGTTATGTCTTGTTTAATGCCAATCACACTAGTGGAAAGAACACCATGGGAGTTACAATCTACAGAAAATACATTTTGTGTGGTTGAAAAATATTGTTCACTATTACCAAAAGTTTAAGAGTTTATGTTGTTTTGCATATGTAGAATACCAAGAGGGCATAGAGTTACCCTTGATTTTAGTTGTTTTATGACCTATTAAAAGCTGTTTATGGAATGAATTACTTAATAATTATAAAACAAATAAAAATAAAACATTTATTTTATTTAACAGTTTCTGCAGTCTACGTAAAGCTTAGTTGGTAGCAAAGTCATGTATTATATTTCCAGTCATGAATTTCCCCCGTATTCTACTTATTGCCTCACCACCTATTTTCAAGGTTAACCCAATGATTCTGCAAATGGAGGGATAGATTAACAGAGAGACAGAGATAAATTTTTATGCGTATGTTAAGAACATAAATCCAAAATAATTGCCCCAAGGTGATTTGCATTTATTGTATATACACATACAGTATAGCCTATAAGCAGTGGCCTATTCTGGTCTTGGCTTTAGCCCCAGGAGCCAAGGCAAAAATGTTTTTGTGGTGTTGCTGAGGCTGCTGATCAGCTCATGGAGTTGACCAGCAGCCATCTTACCAGCTCTCAGTGGAAGCCTCATTAACTTAGTAGTATGTGCGAGACCTCAGTTAAAGAGCTGGATCGTTGGAGGTGTATGACGTCTGCCATCACCTAGGAGCACACGCCACAAAGTTCTTCACCCTGAAACACCTAGCAAGGGGTAGAGCCCAAGCTAAGATGTCAGGGACTTTGGCACTGAGTATTATAGGCAAAGCACCAATAAGGAGCCGGATACCTGTAGAGATATACTTCCCTGATATGTATAGATATACTGCCCTGATATGTATAGATATACTGCCCTGCTCTTTTGCCAAGCTGCCCACTGTCCTGCTTCTGTGGGCAGAGATGATTACAGGCTGGCCAGGGAGATCAGAGATTCTACCCATATCTCCCAATGAACTGTAAAATTGATTAAGGTCTGTGCCTTTGCAACACCCACATCTCAACCTCAGCTCCCATGCGGCCGCCTTACAATGTATTGAACTGGGGCACTGTGCTATGGCATCATTATTATAATAATTCAGTTTCAATTCATTGCAAGGTGGTTGAACATGTAAGACAGGCTTATCATTCTGCCCAGCCTAACTACGTCTAACTACATCACTGACTGTGTTCCCAACAAAGGTATCCTGCATTCGGCTCCTAAAATACGTGGAGGGGGTATAGTTGTTTAACCATTTAATGCACAAAACATATATTTTTTTACATACAGGTAACATCTAGTTATTGTCCAGGACATATTTCAAGTTATAGTCATGGGAAGGTTAGGTTAAATTTATTAGTTGAACATGTATGCATCCAATTAATGAAAATAGCAGATATTTTAAACCCCTAAGTAATTACGAGAGATAAGATTTTGCTAAAACTAAGGGGGAGGTTAGAACAGGAAATTCCATACACTTATAAAACGCTGCCAGGGGACACCATCCAAGAATGATGTGAGCATTTCTGCGTGTGTCATCTGTATTAAGTTAACAACAATAGAAACATGCATTTCACTTACTGGAAGTACGACTCTTTCACAAGATTCAGACGTCTCAAACTAAAATATGATTATAATTCCTTTTCAACAAGTTAACATAGCAGTTTCCTAATCATAAAGGGTTAACTAAATAAACTCAAGGTTGCACCTGGCTTTGTGCAAATGCACAAATAAGGACTTTCTTCAACCTCAAACCACTTCGAAATAATAAATCTAATATTTAAGTGTATATAGATATTTATAGATTGCTGGAAATGATCTCCTTAGAGCATTTACTTTATTACATATACATTGTAATTACACAGTATATTCTAATATATTTGAATTATGTATCAGGGATTATGCGAAGCAGATTAAAGATTTACCACGAGTTTGTTTTTAGTGCTGAAAATGTTAAATTGATGATCTATGCTCTATAAAAGCATAAATACATCTGTCACAATATCCAAATGCGCGACGCCATGAAACTGAAGGGAGAAGTATTTGTAACTAACTTGGAAATGGAATCTGATTTGCTGCTTTATATCCCATGCAGGGGTGTAAGTGACCTGAACCACATAAATCGTATTCAATTTCTACTTCTAACAAGGAACGCAGAGAGTGCAGCGGCCCGCGTCTGCTTTGCCGCAGTTCAGATGTATGTACCTGGTACTTGATAGAGGTGTCAGTTCTACAGAATTATCATTGCTGATTACACTATCTTTGTTATTAACAGCTGGATGGTCTGGGTGCAGACTTATTTCTAAATATTAACATGAAATATGTTAAGAAATACACCGCCATAACTTTTTGCCCATTTTTGTCAATTAGTGTAACTGTTTTGGACATATTTAGCTTAACAGTTTGCCAGAGGGTAGCTGAGATCTGTGGCTGGATCTGACATACCTAGTATGCCTATCTTATCTTATCTTCCTTCTCCTCTTTCGCAGCCTTAGAAAGGCTACCAACCAATGAACAACAATCAGCGATGTGGAATCTTAGGATGTAGGGGAGATATTACATATGAGGGAACTCTGTTCCACTTCTCTGTTTCGACACCCAAATCCACATCGGCAGGAACGCTTACTAAATGCCCACCGTCATCAGTTGGAACTGCCACCAACTTCAGTGGGACCATGGACTGACGTCAGCGGGTAGTCCTGGTTGTGTCCCACAAGGTTAGGCTCCAGGGAACTAGAAGCCAAAGGTTCACAGGCATGGCGATATAACTTAATGGGGAGGAATAAGGGTGCAGACCCTGAGAACAATGAGTAAAGATGGTTGCCCTGTGTTATATACATCTGTTTCCAATGCACATAAATTGATTACGGTTATTTTAATCTTTAAATACATTCATTTATTTAGTGCATAGAATGGTAAAACTTCTAAAGGATTCTAAAAAAAAAAAAAGACATATCCGCATTTAATGTCTTATACAATTTACAATGCTGGGTATCAATGAACAGGCTACCTTTTATTTTTATTTTTTTTAACATTTTTATAACTTCCATTTCTCTTCCCTCTCAACATTTTTCTAAAAAAACCTTTTCTATTGGATATTGGTTGATGGATGGTGGGATATATGGTGGGATATATACATACATTTTGAATAGGTTCATACCTGAGCAATTCAAATTAGTCTTGGCAACCATATTGAAAAAAGAAAAAAGGTAATTTCAAAATAATAGAACATTTATTTGTTACCAAAATGTTTACCAAAATGCCATAAAACCAACGCTATAGATACAGACTGATAAATCATGTACATTGGTTTAAATATAGGAAATACTAATAATTGATCAGAAATAACTACAATTTGCATAACTTCTTACTTATCCACTTGTTCATCTTATAATTAATATTCTAATTATTAAATTATCCCATATAAAATGTAATTATAATTAAATGAAAGATTTTTCTTATCTAATTAGAAGAGATTTGATAACCAGGGCTTCATTGCTGATTGGGCCCAAACATAAGCACATTGATAAATAACCAGAACTTAATTCTGTGCTGTATTATCACATGGGCCCTTAAGTAATATGATGATAACTGATGCAGGATATATTGGCAGGACTTAGAATTGGGTCATGTGTTAGTATATTGTTTCAAATACTAATGTCTAATTAAATAGCATATTCTAAATATAGACCATGATTGAAATATTTTAATCACATCATGTGAAAATGACAATCCATCCCCTTCATGTTTGATTTACAATGACCATTCCTGTAAGCTTATTATACAGAGAAGCAGGTTTCACATTACTAAAGCCTTAAATTAAGATATAATATATATATATATATGTATATATGTATATATACATATATATATATATACATATTTATATATATATACATACACACACTCAATGTTCAGTGTGTAGTTTTCTATACAGGATATTATTAATATTATTTATTAATCATTATTAATATTATTATTATCTTTTATTTATATAGCGCCAACAATTTACGCAGCGCTTCATTCAATACATATATTTAAGGAGTAGTGTGACAAGACTCAGCAGACTAAGACAAACCGATACAATAGCCCTGCTCACAAGCTTACAATATTGAGGGTACAAAGATATACACAGAAGTAAAATTGTGTGTATAAGCCAGTCAACACAAGTTATAACAATACATTCCCTTGAAACAAAAATGGAAATATTAAAAGGAATGTAAGGAGACATAGCTAAGATACAGCACAGAGCATCAGATGACCAGAGACCCCTGAGGGGGCTGATGAGGACCTAGGAAAAAGTGGATGGGCTGATATAGCTAAATGTTTCTCATGTTGCAAAGCCAAGAAATGTGAAGAATGGCTTCAAACAAAAAGTGGGTTTTCAATTTAAAAAGACAAAATTCCAGTACCTTTTTAGAAACACAACTTGTTTAAAATGTCATCTCTTGGCATCAACATCTCTGCAAGAACATCTAATAATTTAAACATCAACACTATGCCCTACAACTGCTTAGGCACTCACTGGGGAATCCCAAGCCTCTGTAATAAATTGAATAATGGAAGTGGCTGGGTCATTGGCAGTGCTTCCACCTGTCTAGAAACCTAGAATGCAGGGTATGTTCCCTAACAAGGACCTTTATAACACAATAACAACGATTGAACTGAGGGTGCAATAGGGAATAGTACCCAATTGTATCACCTGACAAAACTATAATATAATAAAAAGGGTGTGCAAATGACCACACTGGCATTTAACATATAAATCTACATAGTTAAATATACCATCTCTGGCATCTCAGAGCTACGATATTTCCTTCCAGCAGCCTTCACCTTCCCTCCAAGAACCTCTGTAGAAATCAGTGGCGCATGTGTTGGGCCCTTAGGTTTGATATGGTAAAGCTTCCCCTTAGATTACACACTACAGGTTTATTACAGGTGCTCCGGTATGGTACCCCTGCCTGCAGTACCAGAGAAACAACACTAGGGCCCTGAGGCAATTGCCCCATGTGCTCTGCGGTTAATCTGGTCCTGTATATGTAAGTGTATAGAGTTAAGGTGAGTGTGTGCATTTGTATGGTGCTAGCATGTGTGTGAAAGTGTATGATGTTAGTGTGAGTGTTTGTTGTTGTATGGTGTTAGTATATTGCAATAAAGTTTATAGTGTATAGTGTTGGAGTGCGTGTGTGTCACTGTATGGTGTTAGAATGTGTGTTAGTATTTGGTGTTAGCTTCCTATGATTTTAAGGGTCAAGTGTCACGGGTGAGCATGTCAGCATGTCAGGGTTATGTGGCGGAGGGTGGAAGGGGGTGTGTAAGTGTATGGTGTCACAGTATGGGTGTTGTTAGAGTAAGCATATGTTAGAGCGAGCATGCATGTTAGATGTCTGTGCGTATGTTTGGGGGTGTCGAAGAAATATTACAGGCGCCACTAACCCTAGGCTCACCCCTCACCTCTCTTATCGTGTATGTGAGGTATATATATATATACATATATATATATATATATATATATATATACACACATACATATTCCGAGCTAACCAGACCATACAGGAGACTTATTTCATTTACTGAATGGTTAGTTATTCCACAAAAAAAACCCATCTGTTCTGTATCATTTGTAACAAAAGTATCTGTAGTCAACTTAATGTGTTGAAATTAACATTCAAACTAATTTGCCAATATACATATAATGGATTCGACAATCTTCAGGAGGGAGCTACAAAGACACAATAAATGCCAACACAGACAATTTAAAAGACAATATTTTAAAAAATATGCGTGTTTTCTGTTACACTTTCCCTATTATCTTAGCTTGAATTAATCAATTGTAATAATAGTCAGATATTGACAATAACATTTTATTATATCAGGGCCTAAAATATCCCCCATCTGATTTTTGAAATGGTGGAGAGGTGCATCAAGCTTCCCCATTTCATTAGACTGATGCCAAACTGACTCAAATCCGCTCTGCTGGCACGCACTCACACTCATCTTTGCAATACTGATAAAAACTAAGCAGATGCCCACTTAGTTAAAACCGGTATCCTGGATCGGCTCTATACCTGAAAAGGCCTGAAAAAGGCGATCTACTGCCATTGCTGCAAAATACCGTGATGTTTAACAATACTATGTATATCTTCTCACCTGTTTATCTTTTGTTATTTGTCATTATTGTAGCATCTCAAGAGACATAATGTGAATGTGTACATTTATATAAAAGCAACACCTGGGCTATTTTCCAACTCTGCAGGAACAACAGAGAAATAAAAGTCCCTCCATTTAAAGGTCTGGCAATCACTGCATTAGAATAATTATAACAAAACCTTCGGCGAACGACATCTTCTCTATGTGTAATTTATCTTAATTTTGGCTACAGTTTCTGATTGGTGTGTTGACAGGTTGGTCAGTTATTTTCTAAATGAATGACTACTATTATAGTGTAAGGCATGAGTTTAAAAATGTCATACCACCTGAATACTTATATTGTATGTATTTATTAAAAAAAAAAATTTTTTTAATCTAAAATGTTATTTTATATGAAATATATTTGTCTTTGTTTCTTAAATGTGCTCAGTGGTGTAACAACAACAGTAGCAGGTTTTTTTAGACAGGGAGCGATCCCAAAGAAAGGGATCAATGGATACAACACCCCACATCCCTATGTTGGAAACAAAGAACAGGTTCTCCACGTTTCTTCATTCACCTCTAAAGAGGCACAAAACAACAAGAGGGCGAGAGCAGAGCCGGCCTTAGATGTTCTGGCGCCCTGTGCGGACTACTCCTCTGGCGCCCCCCCATCCCAAAAAAAGAAAGGAATAAAAACTTGTAACAAAACTTGTAACAAAACCCCAATCACTATATACTACGCCAAACATTGATGTGGTCTAGGCCTACCACTTAATTGTCTGGCTTGGTAGTAGGGATCCACCGAAACGAATTCTGGACTGAAACCGAAAGTGCAGCATTTACCTGGCCAAAACCGAATATGACCCCCCCACACCATAAAAAAATCTAACACTTTTATTTAAAGTAAGTAACACACCAAAATAGGAGAAAACAATTAAATAATATTTATATATATATAAGTCCAAAAATAGTTACCGGCACTCCAGGGACTTTCCAAATAACCACACAAACAACTTCGGTTTTCAAGTCTATATATATCATATATATATATGATTAACAGCAATCACATTCCTATCATGCCCAGGCATACCCAGATTCCAGGATTTACTCGCAGACTTGGCATGATAGGAGTATGATTGCCCTATCTACCCCTTCTCACTCTCTTCTGCCGTATCTACCCCTTCTCACTCCCTTCTCCCTATCTACCCCCTTTCCCCTGTCTCACTCCCTTCTCCCTATATACGCCCTCCTAACTATCTACCCTTTCCCTCTTTGAAGTTCACTTACCTTTCAGGAGTCCTGCGGTGGGGGTGCAAGGTCTCTGCCTCCCAGCTCTGCCACTGTATGGAACAGTATAGAATGATGGGAGTTATGATGTACTTTTAGAGCATAATTAGATCATGAAAAAGACATTGGAAATGGTACAGCATAACACCCATCACTCTCACACATTTACTAATCCACACATATACTAATCCACACGCATACCAATCCACATGCATACCAATCCACACGCATACCAATCCACACGTATACCAATCCACACGTATACCAATCCACACGTATACCAATCTACACATATACCAATCCACATGTATAGCAATCCACATGTATAGCAATCCACACATATACCAATCCACACATATACCAATCCACACATATATACCAATCCACACATATATACCAATCCACACATATATACCAATCCACACATATACACTAATCCACACATATATACCAATCCACACATATACACTAATCCACACACATACCAATCCACACATATACCAATCCACTCTCACTGAATGCTTTCCTACCTTTCCTCTTTTCTCCTTACAGCTCCTTTTCCTCCTCTTCGTTCTTCTTCTTCAGTTCTTCTGTCTTCTTCCGGGTCAGAGGGCACGGACAGCGGTGGGCGCGGCTTCAGTGTTGTGTGCCGGGATCCGACAACAAACCCCGGCGCACAGCAGCTGTTGCCGCGCGGATCACAAGGGAGCGGTATCGGAGGTCTTTAACAGACCTCCGGCTCCCTTGAGTGATGTTAAGCCGGGTTCAAGGGAGATCCTTGAACCGGCTTAAAATCACTCAAGGGAGCCGGAGGTCTGTTATAGACCTCCGATACCGCTCCCTTGCGAGCCTGCTCCTCCAGCGGCGGACATTACTGTCCGTCTCTGGAGGGGTGCCGGGTGCCAGGTGCCGGGTGCCCCCCCCGCCCCCCCCGCCCCCCCCGCTAGGTACGCTGCTGGCAGCAGCGGTACGCTACGGTGGCGGCGGCGCCCCCTGGAGTGTGGCGCCCTGTGCGGTCGCACAGGTCACACACCCCAAAGGCCGGCCCTGGGCGAGAGGACACAGAGGTCAGGGACACAGATTAAAAGTAACAACAGAAACACCCACTTAGGACATTATAAACATTTCCCAAACCTCCTTAGATCCAACTGAAATTTCACTACTGGCAAAAGGCTTAAAACTTGCACCCAATAAGGGCCCTAACGGTTTTAATTTGTTTATTGATACTCAAAAATTTCTTAGAAAACTCACAGTCAAGCGTTTTTTTTCTGAAAAAGGAACTAACGCAAATTGAGAATAATGACAAAACTACACCAGATCCGTTTATCCACACGTCATTTAGGCCCAAATCCAAATTTTTTCCAGAACAGGAAAAAAGTGAATATATCCAAGTGTTTTCGGATATGCTGCTTCAAGAATTTGAAAAACTTGAATTGAGTAAAAAACGAAAGTTTAACATATCTAAAAAGGAACAAGAGTCTCTAAAGAAGCTGAAAGATAAAAAACAAATAGTAGTCAAACCCGCTGATAAAGGTGGAGCAATAGTCATTATGGATAGGACATACTACATAAATGAAGCAAACCGCATCTTGGGAGGTGATGTGACCTACCAAAAATTACCAGGGAATCCAACAAAATCCTTTCAAACAGAGATCATGAGATTATTACAAGAAGGTAAAGAAAATAAGGTCTTAAATGCACATGAATATAATTTCTTGAAAACAGACTCTCCCAAGGTCGCGATATTCTATTTTTTACCAAAAATATATAAAAACATCACTTCGCCGCCGGATAGACCCATTATCAGTGGGATCAATTCCCTTACTAGCAACACCTCACAGTATGTAGACTCTTTCCTACAGAGATACGTACGTCTTATTCCTTCGTACATTAAAGACACAAAGCACATACTCAATATTTTACCAAACATCCAATGGCAGCCCGATTACTTGTGGGCCACGATTGATGTGTCCTCTCTCTATACCGTTATTCCTCACAACCTAGGAATAGAGGCAATAAGAAAGGTTCTACAAAGTGACGTTGATATGGACGCCTTACAAAGCCAATTTATTCTAAATTGTATAGATTTTATTCTTAAACACAATTTTTTCTGGTTTGAACATACATTTTATTTACAACTTTGTGGCACCGCCATGGGGACCAAATTGGCACCAAGCTATGCCAATTTTTATGTGGCCGACTGGGAAGCCGACTCTATCTGGTCTAACAATCCGTTTGGTGCAAATTTGGTCCTCTGGCGTCGCTACATTGACGACATATTAATTATTTGGAAAGGATCGATAGGTGAGTTAAATGAGTTTTTAAAATATGTGAATGAAAACCAACACAATTTACAATTTACATCCCGTATCGATAAAAAGGAGATTCATTTTTTGGATCTCACACTCTACACATTAGACGATAAAATACAGTCTAAAACATATTTTAAGCCCACAGATGGGAATAGCTACATTGATTTTTCAAGATGCCATCACCCTCAGTGGCTACAAAATATACCAAAGGGGCAATTAGCTCATTTACGTAGAAACTGCACAGAAGACGCTGATTTCTGCACCCAAAGTCAATTACGTATAGATAAGTTTAAAGAGAGGAAGTATCCCGATGAGCTATTATGGAGTAGTTTTAAATCCATAAAAGAAAAGAAAAGGGATTTTTTCTTGAAAGACAAAAAATGTAAACCAGATAAGAAGTTTGATTTTGCGTTTTTAACAAAATACAATGACAAGGCATTTGACATTAAAAAGGCCATTGCTAAATGCTGGCCCATTCTAAAGCAAGATAGTATTCTAAAAGACTAACTTCCAGAAAAACCTAAAATCAATGTTGGCTCCAAGTGTTCTACCTGAGATAAAAGAAGTTAAAGAGAATGATAACACCTTATTCAAGAAAACTCCAGGTTTTTTTAGATGTGGGAAGTGTAAACTGTGCACATCGTGTTACCGAACAAAAAAATCAGTAAATTTATATGCACAAACACTAAAAAAGAATATATAATTAAGCACTTTATTCACTGTAAGCCCAAAAAGGTCATATATCTCCTTGAATGCAGCTGTGGGACCCAGTTTATAGGCAGAACCACTAGAGAGTTAAAAATTAGAGGTCTTGAACATCTGGGTGGTATACGTAATCAGAATCCCAAACACAGTGTCCCAAAACATTGTAATCAATGTAGAGATTTCTCCTTACCAGATTTTAAGGTTATAGGAATCGATGTTATCTCCCCTCACTGGAGAGGTGGAGACCTGCAACAAGAGCTAGCTAGGAAGGAGACGGAGTGGATTTTTACGTTCCAGACCCATAAGAGAGGTGGATTAAATACTGACCTTGACATCCTTGCGTTTATGACATAATAATATATTTATAATAAAAAAAAAAAAATTAAAAAAAAATTACTTACTTTCTTCTTTATCGAGACTGCACTTTATTTCCCTTGATATTGCACTTCTTCTTCTCTATGGATATTGCACTTTAATATATTGCACTTTAATATTATGCACTGATGAAATTAAATCAAGTCTATTCTCTTTTTAAGTGATATGGTTAAAAAACCAACTCCCAGATATTTGATAAGTTATTTTTTACTAATATAAAAATATTTTTTCATAAAAAATCTAATATATCTTAACATTCACTATAACTGAATATTCTTCTATATATATAAAAAATCAGGGATATCCTAATATTCATTATTATTGATAATTGCTTATTACCATTGATAATTGCATATTTGATAATATTAAAATATAAGTGTCTATATAATCTGATGATGATAAGTATGTCTATATAAATTCTCTTAATCTATACAAAAAAGAGAATCTACATTCCAAATAATCACAAAAAAGATTTTTTAGATATTTTTATTCGTTGATTTTTTATTGAGAAATATTTATGCTAAACGAATCTATGTATATGTGTATTTATCCTTCGAGATCGAGAAGGCAATTGACCTCTTTCTTTTTAACTCCGTACTATACGTTTTTAACTACAAGCGGTAGAGTTGCACGACGTGATCTAAGGATGTCCGGATGAATCCGAGATGTTCCAAGAGGACAGTTGCTTTTTTCATGCCTCACGACGTACGCAATGACGCAATTCCGTATATAGCACGGCAACGACGATCACATACGTTGACGGATAGCCGCACGGCATACGGGATGACGTGATACAACTGCAACCCGGAAGTCTCCATGTATCGAAGAACAAACACGTTTTGAACTGATTACCTTTGATGAATACACACATTTGACTTTTCTCCTGAAGAAGCCAATGAGCAATTGGCGAAACGCGTCGAGAGAGTACTGCAGACCGCCATAGATGCTGATCCGGGACTGTTTTTGTTTACATTGCGTTTTTGCACACTATTTCTATATAGCTGTGCCTCTTCCAACTGTAAGTGTATTCAGACTTCCTGACTCATGCTTGTGATGATACTGCACCATTTGTGGTCTCCTTGTTTTTTATAGATTTTAGAAGCCATTAAAATCCTGCTGATATCCTACTGAATTCTTGATGAGCCTGCTTTGTCCAGCTTGTTTGTGAGTGGATCTGATACCCTATTTATTTTTCGTGTTGTGCTTACATATTGCACTATTGCACAATTGGTTTTTTTCCTCCCCATATATATGCGCTCCATGGTTGTCGTACTACCCATGTTTAAACAGGTTGAAGGTCGATTCCCCAAATCTACCCATATGGGTGTTGTTGCTAGGTTTGTTGATATATCTGTGTCACAGAATATAATATTAATCTCTGAAAGGAGTCACCCCAGGCATATTTGGTGACTTGAAATCGAGTTCTTAATTCTTTACTACATCACTAGAGGATGCGAAACAAGCAACATTTCTAACTTGACTGAAAACCTGAAAAAAATCCACTCCTCAATCACCAAAACAGGATCAATTGCACAGAATGGCCAATCATAATGCAGCCGTCTAATTGACAGCAACATATTCTCTGTTTGTCATGCATTCATCAGCAAACACATGTCATGTGAATAATGCTTAGTTCTGTTTTTTGACATTGAACAACAAACCCAATGCATGAAAATAATGAAATTACATATATGAAATTGGATCAAGAGTAAATGATAGAGGATGCAGAGAACAAAGTGTGCAAAAGGTTCACATTGGATGGTCCGGTGAAAAAAAATCCAGAGTTGCCTTTCACTTTATACATTTCCAAAGAGAGATTATTGAGTTGAGGTTTGGAATTAATTTAACCATCTGCTTTTCCTTTACCGGTAATGCTAGGAGTCAGAGCTTTCTATTATTGGTTTGTTTTTATTATTTGGGTTTTAAAAGCTGTTCTGGCTAGACTTTTGAGTTATCATGACAATATATATAATAGATATCATTAGTGTGTAAATTTTCAGCTACGGTGCTTCACACTTGAGTACTAAGGAGTGTGACTAACTGCAAAGTAATGCAGTTCTTTTTCTTATCCCTAGGCTCTATAGGATTACCTCATTATGTGTTCATTTGAGTGTAGAGTTCTGGTCCTTTTTTCTCCTCTTCATCGTTTTACATCAAACAACTCTATTTGGTATACTTGTATGTGCAGGTATCAAAAGCCGCTGGCTTTCCTATATATATATTGATAAATATGGTCAATTCTCCATTTACTCAGATCTTTGGATTTGTTTGGTTCACGTTTGGTTCACTGCATCGCTTGTTTTCTTATTTAACGCTTTAAATCAATGTGTATGATATATTTGACTTCTAAATCCAGTTCAGTAATGTGATTATGACTACATGTATCCCAGTTTAAACCTAATTTGGCAAATTGGGATTTCAACAAGACCTTTGACCTGAAATTATAGTTATATTCAGTTACATTCAGTCTCGTAACTCTTAACTCTAAAAAGCAAGGATTCCATAAATAAAGTCTTTTCGGCGAAAATATATATTTTATATAATTTAGAGAATAGTGTTTGCAATTAGTTCTCTTGTTATAACAAACAATATGAGTAATGATTAACAGAAAACAGACATATCCCGAAGATAAAAACGCTGCAGGTTGCCAATAATTAGTTCAGTGCTGTTGGAATGTTTTGAATTTATTCTTCAAAAATAAAGAGCTCTGGAATTGAAAAATGAAAGATAGCAAATCCAATAGTTATGAGTTACTGTTAGTAATAATAGTAAAAAGAATTAAGGATTAAGTATTCCTATAGAGGTTTTGCTTTGAGACCCTACGAATATTAAGAGAGACTGGAGAGATTGTAGAGACGGGGTGAACAGAAGGATATGTGAAAATCACTGTGTAAAGCTATGGAATATGTTAGAACTTTATAAATTAACACAATGCAGTAGTAATGCCATGTAAAAGAATAACTACAAAGTGATAATAGAACCACAGCACTGTCTTATTTTTTTGTTAAATAATAATTGGTTTGCTATTTTTGAATTTTTTCTAGATTGTCGTCATTTGCTTTGATGGCCCACTTTATTATAATTGACCTCACTTATGATGTGCATTAACAAGAGTTTTCTCACTGGGTTTTACATATTAGTAAATATACTTAAAGTAGTCATTATATCAGTGTGAATTTTGTTTGCTCTAATGACCTCCTTTTATGCCCTGGAAGTTGAGCTGGAGTGGACCATCAAAGGAAGGCTATCTAGGAAATATCCTTTGACTTGAATTGGAGCTGGATGCACTCTCTAGTCTCTAAGTTTTTAAGTTTAAAAATAAACCTTTTTGTACATGAGCGATTTGTACTACGCTACTGGGCTAAGGTCAGTGGCGTGGAATGTTATGCTTTTATCAAGCACCAGTTATGAGAGATGATGGATCACACTAATGAGAAGAAAAAAGTCAAAGATTTTTTTCTAGAGAAAGTAGACTTTTTATCCCTCATGCAATGCTGCCCATCAAGGTGTGTATGATGAACATTTCTATAAGTAGTTGAAATTGATCTATAATGCATGGAATCTCACTGTTGCCCGAGTTGCAGGCCTTGCATAAAATGTAGGACGACAGTCTAAGTTTCACCTGCTTCTATTAAATGGTACTATATTTTAAAAATGATCCAAGATTTGAATGCATTCTGGGCACATTGAGGATTACTGAAATGTATCCATTTGCTCAGAACAATAGTGTTCTGGATAATCCCTTGACACAACGCAGGACTGTCTTTTATGTTAATGGGGCCCTGGCCAAATTTGTGTTCTTGTGACCCATTACATCCATTTTATTAATTTGAGCAAACAACACATGCACAGTTGATCACATAACATGCAAGTGTTTTACAAAGCAAATTATTATGACTGCAGGTACCAGGTCAGCCAGGAGTCTCAGAGTCTTAATTGTGAGCTTGGGCTCCCTCTGCCTATTAGTTTCAAAACTGGTAAGCAAAAGCTGATAATAGACAAGAGGAGTCTGGCATAAGATAAACTGGCAGACAGAAGGAGACTGAGACATGAACTGGCAGATTTCAGGAGACTGAGATGCGAACTGGTAGATGGCAGGAGATTGAGACAGGATCTGGCAGAGGTCTTGGACTGAACCTCACATTAAAGATCTGTGTTAGATAAATCAGGGTTGGGATGTCATCCAGGTAAGCAGCTGGATGATAGCATGAAGACCAAGGATGGCTGTCTGGATAGTCCAATGTCACTCTTATCTGTCCTCTTATAAAGAGTCCACTTGAAATTAGGCCGCTGCAGCTACATTTTGATTCATGATCCTTGAATAATGCAGTTGTCTTGAATCTAGTAGAAAGAAGCAAAATCTTTTGTAGTCCAAAAACATAACAGAGCAGGCAAATAATCGATGCTTGCAATGAATAGCATTTTAATTATATAAATCCGTTTGGTGGACAAATCTACAGCTGAGGAATACAGTTTCTGTATCAATTGAAGTCTGAGAAGCACGTTTAAGAGAGTAAGTGGCAGATGACCAAGCACCTAAAGACAATATACAAGTGAAATCAGGCCACAGATTTTCCGCTAGGTATGAGTATACAGAGTGATCTGTCTGCCCAGCTGTTTACCCATCCATCTATTTACTGGCTATATGTGCCATAGTCCATATCAGATGGTGAAGCAGACACAAAATGCTAAACCTTGTAAAAAATACTTCATATTTACTCATACTATGTGATTTCATCATTTTTACTTGTGTCGTGGTTCATTTGATGCCTAGATTTATTAATTTAGTATATGTGTAATTATAATTTCAAAGGAACCAGACACCATCATTTCTTTTTATTTCTATGTCCTCTGGTAAACACTAATGGGTGAGATTATGGGTGAGATTATCTGGCTGTTACGAAACACACATCTGTTCATTTCTAAATCTTTGTTAAATTTTAGAGATAACATTATTGTGTTTTGTGTTTATGAAATTCCCTGCACAGATTATTATGATTTAAAAAATCATTTTTAGCTGTTTTAAACTTAATCATGACCCCAAAAAGTGTTTTATATTAAACAAAAGTATCCAGAAAGGTGCAACATTATCCTGTTTTGAGCTTGTCAGAAATGTCTCAGATACCCATTGCTATGTATGATTAGCATTTAGTCATGTAGTCATGCATTAATATAGGTTAGAAAACTTCAAAAACCACCAGTAATACTTACATTTCCTGGCTCAATATTATATTTTCTGCAACAATGTTTTTTCCTAGTAAAGACAACTACAATTATCACAATTTCCCCTCTTTTTGAACATTTTAATGGTGAGTCTTTTTAGAAACATAGAATATTGACTGCAGAAAAGTAACATATAAACCACCTGGCTCCTCTAGTCTGCCCCAAAATAGTTTATAGTAGTTTAGGTTGAGAAAAGACTTGCGTCCATCAAGCTCAACCCTTTTCCTATACCTTGTTTACCACTGTTGACCCAAAAGAAGGCAAAAAAAACCTCCTTATATCAGCAATTTCGAATTGTGCTTTCGATGAGGAAAAATTCCTTCTTGACTCCAAATCAGATTTCTCCTTGGATCAACAAGCACTAAATAAATATTAATTTCTATGCTATCATACATATCCCTCTATATTCTGCTTCATTAAAAAAACATATCCAGGCCCCTTTTAAAGGCATCTAATATATTTGAAAATGTAATCAGCCCTTAGTCTCATTTTATATGAACCACCACTTATGGTGGGAGGCTGTTCCACTTACCTACCACCCTCTCAGTAAAGCAAAGCTTCCTCGTCAATTTCAAGTCAATGAAGAGGTGTTGGAAATAATGGGACCATTGCGGAGGCCACCAATAACGAATGAGAGGTCCTCCAGCAGGTGCAAGAAACACAATAACAAATAATTTTCTGGGGACCTGGGAATGAGAGATTACAAGTGAATCCATTTCTAGGGGTCATAGGGATTGATTAACCCATTAGCTACAAGTTCTTAGGTCCTTCATGCATTTAGATTACCTAGGGAACATGGACATCCCTGGAATCTTTATGTGTTTAGACTACAGAACTTGAGCAGTCCCTTATTTGCCTGTAGTTGCTTGCGTGTAATAGACTTTCATTATAGTAAATGGAAGATGCAATTTATCCTGCAATGAAATTTTAATTTCAGATTTTTATTTTTTTATTTTATTCCCCTCCATCTGACAAAGCAGTGGAATGAGGGAAGGGTAGACAAAGTTGGGTACCATTACTCTCCAAAGTGTTAATCACTATTTAAACCCCCATTCCACTGGCTATAGACTATAGGCTCCATGCTTCTCAATGGTTTCTTTTTTTATTATAGCCACTCGGCAAGGCATGGGGGTGAGTAGGGGCATAGATAGGCTATATGCCTATTCAATGTTAAAAGCCCTCACCATTCCTCTGGTTAATAGGGGGTACCGTGAACTACTTTTATTTCATTTTGGGGAATTTTGAGGGTTGTATGTCCACTCATGGGAGCACAACTGCTCTAATTTCTAAAGTAGCATTCATGTGCCTCAGCTTCAAAGTATATAACTGAATATGCATGTTTAATCAAGTCATATGAAATTAACCCTGAACCCGATTTAGAAACTGACTTTTAAGTGAATTCCACCTCTCTGTGCTCTATACCACTAGACACAGTATCCTACATCTCACTCTGGGCACCAAGCCTCTGGCAGACTAATAGAAATTAAGGCAATTTAGCCATGGTTCACATTTGCTTGGATTAAAGAGATTTATCTGTATTTTGTCAGTTTCTTTAACGGGTGCAGAAAGCGATCTGCATTCGCTTTCTGCACCCAAACGGTGTTGCTGTAATATAAGCAACACCGCGATCGGCATCAGGGGCTGTGTCTGGCCTCTCCCCGGGATGTCAACATCCACTATACACTGTTTTAAAAGAGTTTAGGAGGCAATCACATCCACCACCGCAAGTGATTTTGCCACTCGCAAGACGGCGGCGTCCTTTAAAAAAACCAAAACAATGGGGTTGAAAAGAGTTCTAAGGAGGGTCTCTCCAGACCCTCCTGATAATCTGGCTCCACTTGCAGGTTGAATATAGGTACTGCAAAAAATAGTAAAACGTAAAAATAATTTTCAACCGATGTCACCATCAGGGGAACCTTCAAGTTCCAAAAATATGTAAAAAAATAAATAAGAAAGGGAAAAAAATAAAAAAAATATATATATATTAAAAAATGAGCAAGTCCTAAAATTAGCGCTTTAGCTTAAAACAATTCTCGCATGGAAAGGGTTAAAATACTGGCATGTTAAATGCCCATGGGGTATTTACTTTTAAGAAATGTATGATGTGATGGGGTAAATTGAATTGGCTGGGTTCAACAATGTGCCAATTAACACAGGGGGAAGGATTTGGCCTTTTAGCCCCCCAAAAACCCAACAAACCCATGCATGGGGGCTATCACTGTACTCAGATGTTGCTGAACACAAACTGGGGTGTCGTGTGACAGCGGCATATACCAGGAGCTGTAATTTCATATCTAAAGTACAAAGTGTGTGGGGAAAAATACACACAAAAAAATACTATTGCAAACTTTGAAAAAATGCTGGTGGTAAAATGTGCGCATGCAAAGAGTTAAAATACCAACAATTGAAATACCCTGGGTGTCTAGTTTTCAAAAGTATATGGTTTTATAGGGCACACTGAATTGGCCCGGCTCAAAGATCTACCAAATAGGGCATGGGCAGTGGATCACCAAATGTTCAACATTGAAAAATGCGCATGCCCCAAATGTGGCACTTTTCCCCCAAAACCCCATTCATGTACTCAGGAGATATTGCTGAACATATATTGAGGTGTTTTATGATAGTGACATATACCAGGAGCTGTTAATTCATACCTGAAGTAAAATGTGTGTGAAACAAAACACAAAAAATTACTACCACAAAGCTTGACAAAGACTGGTGGTAGAATGAATGCATGGAAAGAGTTAAAATACTAGCATTTGAAATACCCTGGGGTGTCTAGCTGTTAAACATATATGGTTTGATGGGGTAAATTGCGTGGGCTGGCTTCAAAGATACCCAAAATGGCACATGGGGGGAAGAATTACCAGATTTGGAACAAATGGTTTTGAAATAGCAAAACGCTACTTGTACTTATTGCTCTATAACGTGCAGAAAAAGCAAAAAAAAACATAAAAACATTGGGTATTTCTAAACTCAGGACGAATGGTAGATTCTATTTACCAGGTTTTTTAATTAGCTTTTAGAGATGAGTAAAAGATTTTCAAGTATGTAATATGATATAATCAAAACAATGACGTCTAAAAATAGCCCTTCTTGTCCTGAAAAAAATATATAACTTGTGTGGGTTCAGTAAACATGAAATAGCAAAATTACAGCTAAACATGAGCACCGCAGAAATGTTAAAACAGCCATTGTCACGAAGGGTAGAACAAAAATCAGCCATTGTCACGAAGGGGTTAAAATAGGGCTGGACTGAGAACCTTTAAGTTTTGAGAAATCTGCTAAATGCCTTCCTTCCCGTTTTCTTCACCACTTAAAGAAAAACTAGATGAAAAATATGCAGTTAATAAGAAAGAGGTTGGTGGGGTCTATATAATGATCTATGCACACAACAGGAAATATTAGTACTAATAACAAATATGTTAAAAACAAAATAATTGCAAGGAGTGTATTATGACAAAGTAGATTACCTTATTCATACAGTTATAGTTTTCATTTACTTCTATAATTCTATATTACTGGAATAAAAGGGGTTAAATGTTCTGTCAGCTATATTAGTAATCTTTGAATAACTTCCTCACTGGTTCTTGGTAATGTGAAAACCTGCAACCAATCCACGAATAAGAACAGTCTGTCTGCATTCACTGCTGAATGATTTTATCTGATGTTTTATATTTGAGAAAGGTTATGTTTTATTGTGTGATTTTATTACCTTTGTGATTGTGTTGGAAGGATGATGGCACAGTGATGTAGAACATGCCACATGCTGCCTACCCTGTAGTATTTCATCCCTCGGTTGCTGTCAAAATTATTTGCATGTATTAGTCATTTAAAAAAAAAAATTACACAAAAAAAGTGCACATAATGTAAACTATACTCTAACACTAACAGGGATAACAATCAAAGTCAAAACACTTGATAAACGCCGTAACACATAGCTGCTACTTAAGTATGTTAGCATGCTGGATAATCCTCTAAAAATCCCATTTCCAAAATTCAAAAGCCACATATTTTACAGTGGTACCTCTATGTATGTATTTATATACGGTACACACATACACACACACACACATATATATATATATATATATATATAAACATCCCCAAAAATGATATATATATATATATATATATATATAAAAACACAAAAATATTATATATATATATATATATAAAATATAATACATACCTCAATAGAGTAAAAGCTAGATTTACCACTGCAAAAAGTGTTTTCTTTATAAATCTTGAACAACCATATTACCAAAAATAAATGTAATAACAATAGTAATAATAATCATAATTCTATGCAATTATTCAGTAATACAATAGTAATAATAATCATAATTCTATGCAATTATTCAGTAATACAATAGTAATACCGCAATAATCATAGTAATATGTAATTTAAAAATATTGTTTCTTGCTCCAAGCACAGCTAGAACCTTAAATTATAAATCTATTTGTAGCTGTTGGAAAATATGTTAACAAAAAATATTATGAATAAATGAAGAACCAGCATAAATAATTGAGATACGTTTGCATAGTTAAAGAAGGGGGCATAAGATGTTCTATGTTCAGACACAGGCCACAATTCTAGGACCGTATCATTATTATTTTCTTTTATTCTTACATTTTCAAATGCTAACTCTGACGATACCTATTTCTATTGTGTTTCTCTCTGCTGGTTTTCTTATTCAAGAAGCACCCTACAAGAAATAAGACAGATTAATGGCTGGTTTAGAGCCCTCACTAGCCATGCATTCTCATTCATATAATGGCACGTTTTCATGTTTACCTCTTCAACTGCCTGCACCGCTTGGGAAATCTGACTGCTAAGAGAATGAGAGAGAATGAGAGAGAGACACTAATGGAGAAGAGAGACAGTAATAGAGAAGCGATAGAGACAGTAAGACAGAAGAGCGAGACGATAAAGAGAGACACAGCAAGAAAGAAAAGATAGACACAGTAAGACAAGCGAGACAGTGAGAGCAAAGAGATAGAGACAGTAAGACAGAAGAGAGAGACAGTAAAGTAAAAGAGAGAGACAGTAAGAGAGAAGAGAGACAGTAAGAGAGAGGAGAGGGAGTTAGTAAGAGAGAAGAGAGACAGTAATGGAGAAAAGGAGACAGTAAGAGAGAGAGAGAGACAGTAAGAGAGAAGAGAGTCAGTAAAGGAGAAAAAGAGAAACAGTAAGAGACAGTAAAGAAGAGAAAGACAGTAAGAGAGCAGACCGTAAGAGAGAAGAGAGAGAGAGAGAGATAGTGAGAAAAGAGAGAGGGGAGGAGAGAGAGAAAGAGAAATATAAATTAAGCATTAGACACTAGACATGAGTGATGGAAAACGGAGATGTGCCTATATCTAGCACTAGAGAGAGAATATAACGAGAAATGTTCTCTATCCGTGATATTTTGGCCTATTTACAAATAACGGTAATAAAATGACGGTAACCGGCTCCAGCCATTCTTATATGCTGGGAAACATGAAGTTGCATGTAGGAGCTATCGATTAGCGGCCGGATCCTGGTGGCTACGGGGAGTCTAGCGGGGAGACGGCGCTGTCCGTGGTGCTGCAGAGCGCACGCAAACCCCGCCCCGGTCTGCAGACGGACAGCGGCATTCGTCATGTGAGCCCTCCCCGCGGTCGGCCCCGCCTTCACTCCTGGAGACAGGAGCGCAAGCCTGCAGCCGCTGAAAAGGCTCAGCACTCGCCTTATCCTTAAGAGCGAGGCAATTCGCCTTGACCAATACGTACTTTAAAGCCCTATTACCCGGGACACGGCAGGTAACACGCATCTGATGACTGCATGCCTATGCTTTTTACATCGCCTTTCTTCACGGAGCTGCTGCTGCTGAAATGAGGAGATAGATCGGTGTAGATGGGGATGTCTTAGATGCTGCTTGGGGTTGGGTGGATTCGCAGCCCGGTTGGACAGGTACATCTGCCGGCAGGGAGATTAAGGAGTGTATAGAGTTGGAGCTGGGGCTGCAGATCAGCGTCTTATTTAGTGGAATTAAGAATGCAGGGGATATTGACATTGAAGATGCTCGGGGGGGTTAATATGTGCCTAAAATGTCTATGCGACTGAATAACAAAAAAAATGGGGAGGGGTAGGTGGATTAACCGAATGTGGATCGTGCTGCTGATCATCCTCGGAGGCATTATCTTCCATATCCCCATTTCTAGTATTGCTGTTTTCTCTTTTTTTTTCTTTCTTATTAGGGACAAGTGCAAGTGATTTAACTGCAGACACACTTCTGTAGGAGACAGATTATTAATACAGCAAAAAAAAAGATTGGAGTTAATTCGAATCATGGATTATGATGAAATAAGCAGATCTAGATTTAAGTGTAGATGTTTTGTCTTGTTTAGATTCTGGGCTTCTCTCCCCTATCCTGCAGTTTGTGGTTTCTACAAGGGGTGCTTCCTGCACATAGAGCGAAGTATATACAATAAGGATTCCCCAGAAGGATTGTTACTGCCTATTTATATGAATGTACAGTATTGTTGCCAGGCGTTGTGACTCCTGATCATTGCATATTGGTGATAGTAGATATGACATCCCAAGTCAAACCATCTTTCCATGCTGTCTGAAGTATAAAAATACAACCTAAACCGTATTTAATTTGTCTTAAATTCTATTGTTTCTCTGGACGCGATGAAGCCGGTATGTAAATAGGAGTTATATCACCCATATATTCTTCATTTCTATATTCTTCTTTTTTCTGTAGTTACATTGTTTCCATTGCAATACTGACTTAGTATGTACTCATCTGATAATCCTTTTACGGAGGGGCCCTTCAAAGGATTACACAGCACTCTGGGGCATTATAAAATGGTTATACAAGATGTCAGATTAGATTTTAGGGCAGTAGATGTATTTAACTGTCCACCAGGTACAAAGTGAAAGATACCTGCTTGCAGAAGGAATGGTCTACTGCCAAGAGCTGTCCTTGCCTGTCCTAGGGGTCTGGCAGCGATGCCTTCTGAGAGCTTGATGCACGAACTTTGCCTGGTGGCATTATTAACAACTGGCGAATGTGTAGATCCCAGGATCACCTTGCACTGGTCACTGTTGGTAAGGAATGGTCCATGGCAAGAATCAGCCCAATGCGGCACAATAAATTACAGCTAGTTTCTGCTTGTAAAAAAGGTGTTAATTAGACATTGAGCTGTGTGTCCTGGTTATAAATTAAGAGGGGGAAAAATGCATGCAAGGACTTGTAATGGCATCTTAATGTGTTCATTGGCTTCTGCAGCACGTTGCTGTTCTATCTTGTTCTGTATTCATGTGGACTCTCTAACCTTTTTAAGAACCAAAGCCATGGTGGTGGCTTTCAAAGCCCTATTTGTTCACCTCTTGTGTACGCAAAATGAAGGGTTAATTTATGATTGTAATCTGAAAAGGGAAGTAGAGACGTTCGATGTTGTTAAAATGGGCTCTTATAGCCCATAGCATGTGGTTTTATAGCCAAATGCTGGATATCAGTAGAGTATTATTATTACAATTATTGTTATTATTATTATTATTATTGAAGCTGTATTGGAGCTAAATCGGTAATCGTAGAAAGCTTTAGCTGTTGAATCATTCATGTGACAACTTAGTAATTGGCATATAATTAGCAAGGACTGTGTTTAACCCATTTGCTGGTCAATCGTTCAGCAATACATCTTTCCGCAGTGAAGTTCAGGTCCTCCAGGTTACAAAAAGGGTTAAACACCTGATGAGAAAAGAACGAAATGCATTGGGGGGATGCTAACGGCGCATGAGCCAAATTGGATTTCTCTTTGCTGTGGCAGTGATCATTGCAATGCTGGGGGGAAACAAGGCGAGGTAGCCAATAAAATAATACCTGACACAGTGATTATATCTTTTTTTTCGGTATTCATTCACATTGTACCTCACCTTGTGAAAATTAAATGTTGAGGCACGCTGGCATCTCGGTTTGTGAGCACCTGCTGGGAGAGTGCTCTCCCTCATCATGTTTCCAAACACATTGGAAGTGACTGATAGCTTTGTATAGATTTCTTTATAGAGCACGAGATGTAGATAAAACGGACAAAGTCTTGAAAGAAAACCCGCTGGTAATAGCTCCGGTCTAAGAAGATTGCTTTGCTGCATGCATGTCTTTAAATGTACCGCTTTATAAAGCAACCATCAAAACGGAAACACCGTTGTTTATGAGTTACATATGTTTTATCCGACACAAGATAAGAAAACCATATCATTAATGTACTTTGTTTCAATATCACACCTGTAATATATCGTCTTTCCTAATGTTCTTTCAGATGTAGTAGACATCTCGTTTAAAGCTATTTATTTCTTTTTTAGATTGGCAATTCATATGTGATTGAATCTGAATGGGATCTCTTTATTATTGTGGAAAGGAAAGAAGAGGAGCTGTTAAGATTTTCATGTCAGATAGGTGCTTCTGTTTGACAGTGCATCATCCTATGCTTGACTTGGAAAGAAGAAGCTCAGAAAGCCATGAGTGATGATTCATGTCGTCTTTTGTAGTGTTATGGCATCAAATCCATGGTCTACATTTAATGTGGAATTCTAGTGAGAACAGAAGATATTTTATTTTGGCTCAGTGTTTGGATGAAATAATAAAAAAAAAATCCAAATTTTGATGCAGAAACTGTGTTAAATGATTATTATTATGCTTGACACCATGGAACACCAGCCCACTACTGCTTTATTTTAATTAGTGTCTTTTACTTTGGTCCCCTAAGTTGCACCTTCACAATAGCGTAACATCTAAAAAGTAATCATACCATTTGGATAGATTCACATAAAAGAGCCAATCTGGAAGATCTACGCAATTTAAAGGACCCTCAAGACATTAAGTCATTAACCATGGCTAGTGTTCTTAAAAGAGGGGGCCTGATTATTTGGATGGTCTTAATACTTGGATGTATGGTGGATATGGGCTTTGGCCTGGAATTCCCTGGAACAGAAGGCCAGTGGACACGCTTTCCTAAATGGAATGCTTGTTGTGAAAGTGAGATGAGTTTTAACATGAAGACCAAACGATCAAGTGGACTTGTTATTTACTTCGATGACGAGGGTTTCTGTGACTTTTTGGAGCTCATTCTGCACGAAGGAAGGCTGAAGTTGAGTTTTTCCATCTTCTGTGCCGAGCCGGCATCTCTCCTGACAGATCTTGCTGTAAATGACAACAACTGGCATTCAGTAATTATCAAGAGAAACTTCAAGAATACCACATTGATTTTAGATAAGGAGAGCAAGTGGGTAGAAGTGAAATCAAAACGGAGAGACATGACTGTGTTCAGCAACCTTTTTATAGGTGGGATCCCACCAGAGCTACACGCATCAACACTGAAGTTAACATTTCCGGCGGTAAAAGATCACAGTCCTTTTCAAGGCTGGATAAGAGATATCCGCGTCAACTTTACCGAGTCCTTACCAGAAAGTAGTAATGATATCAAGGTGGAGGATGACACTAACCCATGCGCCAGTGAGAAAGTATGTCTGAATGGCGGAATTTGCTCCATTGTGAACGAAGAAGCAACGTGTGACTGTTCCCAGACTGGTTTTCAAGGAAAAGACTGCAGTGAAGGTAAGAAAATAATCCCTTTTGTCCTCCATGTTAAAAGTAAGAATTATATCCGTTACTAACGAAGATACCTGCATGCTTGTAGAAATTTTGTACCAACTGCAACCCTAACCCAGGTCTTATTTATTGTTGCTTGCCCCCTCTTCCTACCTTTTATTTATTTTTTTACATTTTTTGAGACTGGAGAAGAGTGTGTTCCAAGCATTCGTTTGCACAGACACAATTATATTGTCATCATCTGGCAAATTATTTTGGACCTCGCACATTTTTTACATTTTCACAAATTAAGTTACAAATGTAAGCTTCCATGAAAAAATACGATGGAACGATATCTTGAGTTACTTCTGGTTTTAAAAAGTGTTGTGCACAAAAAGGCCTGTAAGCATCCCTGACTATAGGGAAACACTTGTAGTATATAGCATTGGCCTTTATAGTATGTCTGACTGCAGTGGCCGGTAACTATATACACCTATAGCGTCTATTTCAGCCAATATGATAGCATTTAGATTATGATAGATATACCATATATAAGGATGTCATAAGGCCCCTTTTCATACTCAGATTGAGTATGTATTAATAAAAAGGCCCACTTCCAATACTATAGGGGTTTTTTTTTAAAATCATTATTTCACCAGAAACATTGTAAGCAGATAACTATATAATATTTAAAAATATTTAGATTAGTTTTGCAAAAGTTTTATTGTTATTGATATCTCATAAAACATAGCATTCATACCACAATAGAAAGCTGATTTTGTATAAAAATTTAATTTTTCTTACATTATTTTTCCTTTGGTTATATCTAGTAAGCTAGGGTTCCATTTTTATAAGGTTCACAATATAATAATGCATGCGTGCACATTGTTCTCACTAAGCAAACACAAATGGCTGCAGACTACAGAACCTTTTCGAAATGCTTCAGTGGGTTTCACTACACACACACTATATGTATATAATATGCTGATCAGATATGCAAGTTATTTATTTATTATATAGAACTAATTAAAGATGGCTGCAGCTGTGTGTTTTCATAAAATGGTGGACTGAAATATTTTTTTTTTTTTAATAAAAAATCCCTATTTACTCTCATTAATGTGTTTGGAAAATTCACATAAAAAATACGTATATACTAATCCTTGCCTAGATCTTGGTAATGATGGTGTGGTCCAAGCCAGAGTAAAACACCCAGGAAAAATAATCATTTAATGAATAATTCATGTTGATGAACCTGGAACCTTTGATATAATGTTAATCTCCACAGGGTAGTCCCGGAACATTTAAATTTACTTCCCCCTTTCAATGAGGTTTATTCATTAAAGCGCCAGTTCCAGGAGAGCTCTGGTTTCAAAAAACTGAATTCCGATGTTTTTATGAGTAAAGGGAGCATCAGGCTAATTCCATTGCATTGTTCAGAGGCTATCTTTTAATAATTCCCATTGAATTTACAACAGTTTTATTGGTAGCTGTATGCCCCTTTATTTTAAATGATCGGTTCTGTTCACCTATGCGTTGCTTTATTACTGAAAATATACATTGTTCTTCATGTGAGTTTTTTTTTATATATTTCTGGCTTTAACCATGCACACAAATATAGGGATATTTTTATATTACGTGATAAAATGTCACAAATGTGTGTACAGTTAAGATTATGGAATGCACATTCAAGGAAGGAAGGTATAAATGCATTCTAAATAATTTTCAAATCACATACTGCGTTTGTTCTATAAATTGCATATACCAAGTACCTTTGATTTATAGTTCCTAATGTTAAATGTTAAAACACATGAACTGTGGAAGGTATAATGCATTAATAATAATCTATAGAAATTGCTTTATTTTGGCTGCCAAAATATTATTACTAAAATATTTATTTACAGTTGAAACGAGTTTTTTTGTTATCAAGTTACAAGTACAGATGGGTTTTAAGGATATGAATGATTAATATGTGCGGGAGAGCCACCAGAATAGCTTGTGTCCTCACCCCTATGTTCCAAAGACAGAACTCAAATGCCATTCATTCCAGGAAAAAGAAGAAAAAAACATATGGCATGAACAATCAGAATTGCATATTTAATGAAAAGTCGTGATACTATTTTGTATTTGTGAATTTTGTATTTCAGGGAGGTTTATCTATATTTTACAGGACTCTTTTTTTGTCAGATACTTTTGTGGATTTCTTTTCTTCATTATTATATTTTCTGGCATAAATATGGTATGATCATTTATATTGCGGTATGAATTATCCTGTATGCATATACTATTAAATATATTCGTGTCATTCTTCCTATGTATTGATTTGATTGTTTATTATATCCTAGCGTTTAAGATCATTGTAGATATTAGGAAATTTATATTTTATCTTTCTACAGAATTTGAAAGAGAGAATTCTGTATCTATAAACATGAAGAATAACAAGCTTCACAAGTAGGATGAGGGAATCATTTTTAGTTGCACTCTTCACTTCCTGTTGCTCTTTTGAGCAATCAGAAAATACCTAATACAAGGAAAGTACAAGTAATATAACCTAACATCATTTCTTAAGTTTTGTCAAGGTATGGGCATTTTCACTTGAATGTTTCAGAATATTGTCAATAGTTCTTTCGTATAGGAGCACCTTATATTTTAATATAAAAAAGAAAGAAACATCTAAAAGGGTACATTCTACTGAACATTTAAATTACTTCACTTTTCAGTGAGGTTTATTCATTAAAGCAGGAGTTCTTAGGGGAGTTTTCAGGAGAGTTCTGGTTTCGACACACTGAATTGCTCATGCTTTATGAAGGCCTGTCCCTGGAAGGTTTCCTCACCAAAAAAAGTTGAGTCTACAGAATGCATAGTTCAATTGGTAAGGTGAGTTTTGAGATAGTTCATTGATTTTTTAGGGTTGGCCTTTCCTAACGGATAGTGAAGTTGGTGAGTTGAGATTGCATCCCTCCTGCAACCTATCCTTGGCTGGGGCCCTGGAAGTCAGATTTATTGGATATGTCAAAGAGCCATTCTTTTCTAACTTGTATTGAGCTACATTCTGAATAATTGTCCTGGATCCAGGCCCATACTTTTTGGAAGGAGTGGTGACATTAATTTTTTCACTATTCTTCATCTCAACAAGTAACATTTTTAGTGCTGCTTGCTTACTTTCACTCTGTCTTCATCCTGGCTTCCGTCAGGGAGTACTATCTGTGAACGTGTGGATGCCACCACGTGCTTTCATTATAGGAGTACCTCAGCATTGGTAAATGCAGACTAGCCCCTCCAAAGGCTTAAATTGTAGATAATCGAGAGCTCATTCAGCGACTAGCATGTTTCCCGATCTGACACATTTTGTCCAGTTTTGTAGAGCTAGGGCAGGGCCTAGTTGTTCTTTACCTTCTGTATTTATGGTTGAGATTTTTCTCCACCCATTACTTTAATTTTATGCAACATGTATGGGGTAGTGCTTTTATAAAAGTAATATTATAGGCTGGATTGTTATTTAAACCGGGGATTTTTGTTATTGTGTATAATGGAAACAGTAGGAAATGCAATGGATGTGTTGAGTATGATGATAAGATGCCTGTCTTGATCCATAGTTCTTTGCAATTTTAGTTTTATTGGGTGACAAGCTTTAAAGTGTAAGCTCTGAAGCACAGGGATTTAACAGTATACATATGACATGTTAAAATTCGGGTTTCAGACATTTTACATTTTGTGACTTCGTTCTTCTTCATCCAGAAAGAATACGATGTATTTTGCAGCTGTGAAAAAGTACAAGAATAGCCTATGCTAACCAAACATAACAAGCACAGCCAAGGTGTCTCCACATCTCCCAGTGAGAAAAACTGGAAACCTTGGACTTCATTAAGATGCAAAGAGAAAAGAAAATCTGTGTGATTGTGATTGTGTGGTTATCTTGTTTGTCAGTTGTGCGACTCTCATGGTTTTGAGGCCTTTCTAATATTTTTAACAGTATCTCGGCATCCAGAACACATTATGTTGTTGCAAGTAGATGTCTAGATATCCTATTGCTCTTCAATAATACAAAATGGCAGATAAGTCTTGTAAATTATCATGGGCAAAGCTACATTTCTGTGCAGGACTGAATAGGTTCATATGAATTATGGTATAGATAAATGTTTGGTGGTGGACATGAATGGTTTTTAACTTTGGGAGGAGCACATATCACATCTTGACTGGTGGTAAACAGGACTATGTGACACAGTGGTTTAATCTCATAGAGACCTCTGTCTTTCCGTGAGAAGAATTTTAGGTCGTAATCAATGTAATCAATGACCCTAAAAGGTGATGAACTTTCTATAACACAAAAGGTTAATTATTCACTTTTTATAGTTTATAATAAATAACAAATTACATACATTTCACACTGGAGTAGTTAATTATAAAAGTAAAATCATTTTTGAATACACAATGTATGAGAGAGGGTATATAGGGCAAATCTTTGCAGAATATTTTTATGGTCTAGTAATGTCATACATTTAGCCTTGGAGTAATATTCTGGACATGTCTGCTCTTCGTCTGAAATCCAATTTTTCTTAACTGACAGCATAGTGGCTTATCTTGTCTCAAAAAATGGATTGTCTCTTCTTTTTTCAAGATCGGATGCAATGCTTGTTCATAAATCAGTCATCAGGGATTTTAGCTGAAATGGTGTTCTGAATCCCAGTCCCCCACAGGAGACCGAGTGCATCACCTCAAACGGGCTAAGGAGCTAGAGACAAGCCATTAATCTGGCTTTGTTTTGTAGCTCAAGTAAAAAGCACTATACTTATGATATAATGGATACGTTTTATACAAACTGTGGGCTACATCAGAGGAGAAGGTGTTTCTGGCTAAACGGTGCCTTTCATTTTTATACTAAAAAATGGATGTTAACAGCTCACGTGTAAAGCTCGAACAGTATTGGAAGCTATTTTTTTCAATAGAAATTAACAAAATAAAAATATATAACATTGGAAAATGTATTCAGAATTTTATACTAGTGAGTAAGCATTAAATAAAATGACTCTAGATGAGTGGTAAAAAAAAACAAAAAACAATACCAAGTGAGTAAGATATGTTTAGCTCCATGAGAAAATATACTACACATAATTTATTTTGTAGTAAATAAGACTGTATTAGTAACAGTAATAACAATTAAAGATATATCAGCACAGAAGACAGATTGGACTAAAGCAGTACAGTATAGGAGCAGTGACAACTCTGTTACCCACAATGTAACATCACATGTGAGCCTGTGATAATAGCAAGGCAGCTTGCACTATGTTCCGGCAGCTATGAAGACAGGCTCTGGCTCCATACAAAGCGTACGTGGGTATGTGTGAGAGTGTGTGTTAAAGTGAGGTGTTAATATATTCGTTAGTGTTTCTGTTAGTTAATGTACAGCGACTTGGCTTAACTTGCCCTGTGGTCCAGAAGGTGCTAGTCCTCCCCTTACCAGAAGAAGACAGAATTCATCTAAAAGCCAAGTACCTACTTAAAATTTCAAGTTAAGGCAGGTTTATAAGCTGTTGACTGTCACATTTAGAGTTTTAACACACTGGTACACTTATTGTCACCAAGCATTTTGCGCTCATAGAGATATTTGTGTTCCATAGAGGTGGTGCCATCAAAAGAAGGACACTTGGGAGCTATGTAAAGTGAAGGTGCCAGGGTGCTGGACTTAATGAGGCCAGGTGAAATGTGGGCAGGAGGGAAAGGAACAAGAATCCAAGGACTAAGAGGGTAGGTAGCCTACTTGGTTAGCCTAGAAAGAAAAGCATGCTATGGTACCTTATGGTGGATCTTTGCTCAGGATAGTCTCTGATTTTAGTAATGCCAACAGCCAACAAAAGTCTGAGCCTCTCCTGAGCGGGGTTCACTGTGGGGTTACAGTAAGGGTGCTATCTGTTGTTGACTGAGCTAGTCTCATTCCTTGTTGTATGTGTTTTCTCCCTTTTGGGTTCTGTACAGGTAAGTACAGACACAGACCTCCTTGCTCACAATGCGTGGAGGAATACGAACATCACCTCGCGAATAAGAACCAAGAAGGCTGCAACATACATCTGGGATCCTTGAAACATAAACACAAATTTAATTAACTAAGAAGTCAAGTAGTAAGTTGAATTAAGGGTTAGCTTGATTTTTCACTCCTCCTGTTCCTAGAGGAGATAGAATTCACATTTCATTAATGAGGCCTAAGAAGACAAAAACGTTTTTGGTACTCTCACAATGAGGAAATCATTTTGGATCTAGACTCTAATATCCTCTAGAATGTTGTTTTTCTCAATAATGTTAACAGTGAGCTATAATCTGAGATGCTTCCAAGCTGAGATTCCCCCTAGGACAGGATATTTCCAACTGTCTGTTCTGGACTGAGCTGATCTCGTAACATTTTTTTTTTGTATACATCATTTACACAAAAACTGGCTCTAGAATGTCCCTGGAGTGCCGCTCTTTTATTTGTCTGCTTTCTGTAATACATCATGTAAGGTACCTGTGCATTATGCCTGAACTGTACATACATGTGTTTGCACACTATATTATTACGGACATTGCCATGAATGGGATGCGTATTACACATACCCATAAAGAGAGTCTAGACTTATTTATCGAGTACTATTCTTACTGCACTCATACTGCTTACTGCAAGATAACAGTAAAAAGCATCATGTTCCTAACATCTTAAAAAGGAACCCATATTACACTTGATCCGTGTGTCTTGCTTAGACTTACTCAGTCTTCTGTGTAATCCATAAAAACAAGTCCCTTGGTAGCTTCCAGCACCACGTGTAAGGATCAGATTGCAGAGGTATCGATATTTAACAGCCATAATAGTAGTTATTTTAGTTAAAAATGTTACCTTTTCCTTTTTATTATTTAAAATTTTTATAAAACTTTGTTTTACAATACTATGAAACACCCTTGTTTTAAAATTATAATGATTCTGTTGTAAGGTTGGTAATACCACTTGAATCCAACCAGATGCTTTCTTGCACCTAACAGTTGCATCAGGAGCATCAGATCCTCATCAGTCATAAAAGATGGCTAATTGAAAGCAAACAACCTTTCTCAGAAACACAGCTAAAGCCCCTCTTATTAGTTGATTTAAATTAATAGTGAACTTCAGTTTATCCAACAATGAGACATGATTCCGTAGGACTAGCAGTGAAGATTTTCTGATTTTTTTTTTTTTTACATTATTGTCTTCTTAAACTTTTCCCTTAAAAGAGGTCCGCCACATCTATGTAACCTTTTGAGGTTTGTTTGCCCCCTCCCGACACTCAAAGGTTTAATTATTCTCAATCGAAATAACCATTTTTTTTTTGGCTGCAATAGAATGGAAATTATTTATTCGATGCTTGCTTAAAGGGGCAAAAAGAAAATTCTCATGTCACGTTTGCGATGTGAGTGTCAACTACAATATGAAGAATGTCCGATAAGAATTAATAGGCTAAAAAATGAACTTGTGCTGACAGACAGACCAAAGCTTCACATCCTGTTGTTTACACTGTATTATAAATTAGCAGCTGGTAAGCTGTAGGACCAGCCAGAAAAACAAGCTGGAATCGTAAAAAAAAAATGAAAAAAAACAGATCGGATCTTATACAAACACACTGTTTGTTAAACAGCTGTGATGGACGCCATTTCAAAAACTGTTCTAGATAGAACAACTTAGTAAGTTAAATTATACAGCAGCTGTGAAATCTGGAGGAATGACATGGTGATGAATGGCAAAAAAATGGGAACAGAGCACTAGAATTGCATGGGGGTTACTTTATTAACCCATTGATTCATACTTCGATGGTGTGGATCTAATGTGCGCATTAATGAAGAGAACATAACAGTATATTCCAGAGGTATGTTGTTGGTTGAATTTTTTTGCCAAATAAAACAAAGATTGTGTCAGTTTTGGGAAATGACTTCAAAAGATGTTGCAATACAAATATTGAAAATTTCATATGATTGTGAAATTGTTTCTGGCAAAGGGGATATTCAAGAGTAGTTGATGATTTACTACAATAATGTTTTTTAATGCTGCAGTTAAAAATCATGTTAAATTCAGCAGAACAAGTAGAACAGTACTTTTAATTACAGATGGTGAGAGGGTATTAGATAAGCGGAACATGGGAATTTAAACATGCATTGACCAATGACTGATTAAGGTTTTGAGGAAAAATGGGCCGACTAGACGGGCTGAGTGGTTCTTATCTGCCGTCAAATTCAATGTTTCTGTATTGTGTACTTTAAGAGTCATCCTTCATGTTTCCCTTTGAGGTAAATACAACGCACAAGTGCTGTCTAATGATATCTGTTGCTCTGTTGATTTGTCCGACATATTGATCCGTAGGCTACGTAATTCTGAACTTCATTAAACATTATTTTGAGTTTTCAAAAAGCTCAGTTCTTAAGGACAGGTAAGACACTCCTAAACTGCACTTATGTAGACAAATTGTCTTGTGTACAAGTGACAAGTGACCAACATGAGTCTCTCAATCTTAATAATATAATAGAAAAGAAAACCATAATGGAACTTAACACCAAACATGTTACACCACAATGTGAAAGTGTTAACTATTTCATTGTGCTATTGCATTGTTTGTCTCTATAGTGTGTTTTATTTGTATTTACGTATTTCATATTTCACGTTTTGTATGTTTACCGCTGGTTAACAAGACGTGTTTAAGCGTCTGTGAATGTACCTACAAAAATCCTTGAAGGAAAGCATACATTTAGGATTTTATACACCTAAGAATCCTAAATCTACAGCAGAACATCTACTTGTCTACATACCTGGGAACTTTCTAAATGAGCTTACCTTGAGACACTTGAAATATTAACCCTTTAATTGTCCATCGTGAAGATTCTATGTAGTGCCAAATGTGTTAACCAAATATCTCTAATACCCGACATCATGGACACCCTGACTTATTCGAGTTACCCACATTCAAACTGGGATATGGACCATAAAACACTAGTAGTAAAAGCACCAGTTGGGAATATTATATATGATCACAGCCCTGTAGAATAGGAATGAGTCAGTTCCAGACTTGGTGACCCTGAGAATATGCGCAGATTTGGGCAAAAACCCTGAGACTCAGGGTCAAACCTTGCGAGTTCCTGTATGCTTACCTAATAGGCTTAACATTTAAAGTACCGTATTTGCTCAATTATAAGACGACCCTGATTATAAGACGACCCCCCAAAATCTGAATATTAACTTAGGAAAAAAAGAAAAAGCCTGAATATAAGACGACCCTAAAGGAAAAAAGTTTTACCAGTAAATGTTAATTCATGTAAACTATTTTTTTTAATAAAAGCTATGATTGAGAAAAATATTTTTTTTGTTTTTATTTCTTGTATTTTCCAACCTGTCCCCCAGTTACGCACATCTGCCCCCAGGCTTGCCACTCCAATATGGCACTGTGGCCCATGATATGCCTTTTAACCCTCTATATGCCACTGTGCCCCATGGTATTCCTTTTGACCCCCTATGTGCCACTCTGCCTCCAGAAATGCCTTATACCCCTATATGCCACTCTGCCTCCAGAAATGCCTTATACCCCTATATCCCATTCTGGCATTTAGGGGGTTAAAATGCATATTATGGGGCAGAGTGGCATATAGGGAGGTATAAGGCATTTCAGGAGGCAGAGTGGCATTAAGGGAGTTAAAAGGCATTGTATAGAGCACTCTGCCTCCAGAAATGCCTTATACCCCTATATGCCACTCTGGCATTTAGGGGGTTAAAATGCATATTATGGGGCAGAGTGGCATATAGGTGTATAAGGCATTTCAGGAGGCAGAGTGCTCTATTAAATGCCCCCTTAACGCCACTCCAGAAATGCCCTATGCCCCCATTTAACACACACACACACACACACACACACACACACACACACACCCTATACCCCCATTTAACTAACACACACACACACACACACTCTCCCCTCCCCTCCCCTCTCAGCCCTCTCTTACCGGTGCTTCCAGCCGGGGCAGCGGGTTGACGTCGCCTTCTGCTGCAGCCGGAAGGAGGTGGAGTTGGCAGCGGGGGTTTGTCTGCGTCCGTCGCGTATACTTTCCCCGGCTGTCAGAGATCAGAGTTCCCCGCACCGGTGCGGGGAACTCTGATCTCTGACAGTCGGGGAAGGTTTGCGCGACGGACGCAGACAACCCCCGCTGCTAGCCACACCTCCTTCCGGCTGCAGCGGACGTTGTCTACGCGGATCGCGTAGACGTCAACCCGCTACCCCGGCAATACAGCAGGAAGCACCGGTAAGTGTGTGTATGATGGGGGGGGGGGGTGAGACAGGAGGATCCAGGTCCCCTGCAGCGGTGCGGGGGATCTGGATCTTAGTCTCCTAATCAGACTCTATTTGAGGTCTGATTAGAAGACGACCCCGATTAGAAGACGAGGGGTATTTTTCAGAGCATTTGCTCTGAAAAAAACCTCGTCTTATAATCGAGCAAATACGGTATACAATTTGTGAAGATGATACCATTTGATGATACCATTTGATCTGACTAGATTTAGAGAGCAAGCTTACAAGACAACCTGGGTCTCGTCTTCAGACATCGTCACTCTAAGTGGTGTTTAGTGCTCTATTTACTTCCTTTAGTGTTAACCTGGTAATCCAAGGATAGTTGGCTATTTCACCTATACACCAAAAGGCTATTTGAAAAGAGAAACATATTAGAAGTCCGTGCCATCTTTTGGATCATTTAGAATTCCCTGCCTAGTGATACAGAACTTTGTCTCTTTTTCTGGCTTAATTACCCATTGCAGAAATGTGCAGTTTGTAAAATAGGTCATTGGGCTTAATAATGCATGATGAATATCTTAAAACAGAGTTATAGATTGACTACAGATGAACCGTACAGTAAAATTAGACTTTACACATATAGATTTACACATATAGCACCATACTACTTGATGTCATTTCAATCAAAGTCTGTAATTCTGAGAAAAAAACATTTTTCTGTTCAATCCGTTAGTTTTTCTTTATTTTTCAAACCTAAAGATGTACATTCTATATGTAATTTACCAGAGATGTGTTTTCTGCTAACTATTTAAAATAGAGCCAACATTAACACATAATTTAAATAACTCTTAAATATTTAAACATAGTCAAAAAAATTGTTAATTTACCATCGATTTGTATTGTTTTATCACTAAAATAGAAAGCTAAGAAAGATAGAAAGCACAAGAAATGATAAAAACATGTAAGTATATATTTATGTATGTTTTTATATATATATATATATATATATATATATATATATATATCCTAGTGCATGATACCCATCCTCAACAACAGAACAAAGTCCTTTAGCCACTATGAGGTCCTCTGCAGTAGGGGATGTAGACATCTCTGTGGTACACTTAAAAACTTTAAGAAGGTCTCACAATGTGTTTCACCTATACAGTATCCTAAATATGTTAGATTTGCAGTGGTTAATTGCGTGCCATGTTCCTGTAATAGTAGCTACAACCTGTCCGGTCTATCCACTGTTCTTGAAAGTCCACCTGGTGACATGGACTACATGAATGAGGCTCTCAGACCATTTCCTCTAGAAGCAGAATACATATTTGTATATGTATGATATGCTTCCTGGAAAGCAAGCATTAAGTTAAAAACTGCAATTTCTATACATTTTCTATAAATGACAATGTCCCTGGTCTCATTATGCATTTGAAAAAAAAGTATCTTTCTGTTCATGTCATGATCTGCAAAATTTCCAAGATAATAGCCAATGTATTGAATTGTGATAAACAAAGCTAATTAAGTAAATACACATTAATTGTAGTCATCCTTGGCAGGTTAAATACCCATGTGTAACAAGCTGGCCAGTCTTGATAAAAATAACGCATGGAAAATAATATTGTTTGGGTTACATTGAGGAGTTGTTAGCTTCTTACTTTAACAATGAAAAACATTTCCAGATCAATGGAAAAATAATGGTGGTTTGTGCATGTTTCAGAGCTGTGGGTTTATGCCTTTGTTCAATTTAAATTGCTGTCATAAATTTATAGCGAGCCCCTCATTCTGAGCCCAGTCGCAGAGAACAGGCATTTTATTCAGTTATGCGCTGCATGCTCCTACTTTTGGGTCAGTGATGAGTCAAGTCAAGAGTTAAATCTCTTGCACTTGCATGCTAGCACTCTTAAAACAATTCCCTAATTACTAAAATGTGTAAAAACATTTACTACACCAGCAATAGATTAAAATAAAAAAATATCAAATTATAAAATTAAAAATCTAATTTGATTTGTATAAAAATACTAACGTCCAAACATAACAAATGAATTTATATGAAAAAAAAAATACATTATTCTACTTTTTAATACATTCAGGTAAATAGAACTGTAGAATTTGATGGTAGATAAGAACCATTCTGGCATTTTTTCTTGCTTTAAAGACTCAAAGCTTAATCAGTCCTTGGTCTTGTGAAAATTCTGATCATTTATTATTTGGCAATATTTTATCTTATTTTAGCAGCACAGTGAAACAACTCAAGCCAACACTAGATATGTAATATAATACATGTTTAATGTACCCATAGTAGAATATTTTAAGCAGAATAACCTCTACAGTACATTAGCATTTACAATATATGTTTACAGTACATTAGCATTTACAGTGTATGAAATCAAGGCACATACTATAAAAATAGCTATCATATATATATATATATATATATATATCTTTGATGCCAAAGGGAAATAATTTCTATAATATTGAGCTTAATCTATTCTTATTGGTTCACATTAAATTGCTTTTTGTTCTATTATATTATAACACGTTATTGCTTGGTGACCCATGGTATTTGGCAGCAAATGTTCTTTAAAACAAGCCAAGGAGTCCATGTGGAAGATTTGCGAAATAATGATGTATAATGTAGTAATGTGTGCCAGAACTGAACATCATCTCCAGTATTAGCCGCAGGTCAATTATATTAATATTAAAGAAGCAGTGAAAACTAACAATAAAATAGTCTATGATATGCTGGTACGGCAAGAGTAGGACTGCCTAACATCAGGAAATTCACTGAGAACACAAAATGGATTTTAGTCTCAGGGAAGATAGCTCACAGAGGTTTGGGATACCTTTTAGTGGAGCAAAGTTCATAGTAAGATGTAAAATTACTTAAGCTCAGGTTTGTGCTGTTTGTCTCTCTGCAGTTGAGCCCTACCAGGTGGCTCTTCAGGTAAGATCAGCCATGTCCCACTAGGAGAATCATACTTCTATAGATAACCATTCATGTAAATAGTCAAATGTCAACAGTACATAAAATGAAATGTAGTTATTTTGCATCATAGCAAACCTGAAAACTGCTCATTCAAAGGCCCATTAAAAAATAACATCATATACAAACTGTGATTTTGTTACACTCACTGCTACTGGTCTACCCTCTGTTACTGCTGTGTGACCTACTTGTGAAGGTCACATATGCCCCAGATAGGCAGGGACCCAAGGTGCTGGCCTAGGACATCTCCATGCAATGGCTGCCCTTGCTTTGATGGGATTTGACAATAGAATGTAAACATGTACACCCCTGTCTCATAAATAATATAGACATGTCATTTTAAATACAGGTACTACTGAAATACCACTTATAACCAAAGTCCGATTTTCTAACTTCAGTAACTAAGCAATGCACCTATTTGCCCAAATAAAATACTTGGTCTCTCTGTGTTTGATGATATTTATAGCTTAATAAAATACAGTACATTGATTATTTACAAAGTGTACCTCTCTGGACAATGGCAGGTCCAAGTGCATCTGTAGCTTTATAAATGTGTCTTGGTACGTGAACTTTCAAAATGTTCTCGTATTAATGACTAGTGTCTGCCAGAATAGCTGACTTAACAGGCTGATTTAGTGCCGTCAGAAAATGTTCAGTCCCATGCAGATATGTGGTGAACTTTTAAGTGGTAATAAAGTTAATGTGGCCCACAACTCATTCATAAAATCCAAATGTTATTGGCCTTTTAGGACATATATATATATATAATATGTGTAGTAATGAATAGAGCTACATATATGGGTCAGAAGCTGTTCCCAATAGCTTGA
The DNA here is from genome assembly GCA_029215755.1 of Spea hammondii. Lineage (NCBI taxonomy): Eukaryota > Metazoa > Chordata > Amphibia > Anura > Pelobatidae > Spea > Spea hammondii. Next base: position 15,374,222 of record JARDYJ010000003.1, on the reverse strand, counting down.
ACTATTGTAAGGTACCATGAGTATTGTTCCCAGGGGATACATTTTTAAATAGAATAGATGGTGATTAAAAGTGCTTTGTCTTCACAGAACAAAATGTTTGTTATCATAGTAAATAGTTCATTGATTAAAGGTGCTGTTCCACCTACTCTGCTGAATTTAACACTTTTATAACTACATGCAGCATCAGAAGCTAGAAGATTACCAGAACGGTTTAATAAAATGCTTCACGCATGTATTTATTTCAATTTCGTAATTTTTCAGCTGAATTGCCATGTTATGCAAAAGGAAACACAAAAAAATGTTGTTGCCATAGAAGCTAAAAAAAAACAAAAACCTCTTCGATGTTGTGATATTTTATGTGTTTAAACTATTGGAAGATAGAATGAAGTGACAAATCTAAGGTGTGTTTTCTTAACATGCCACAGAGCTCAGTTAGTGGACTACAGTTTCTGATAAATAAGCAGAACATAATGTAAAAATGTTTACTTTTATCTAACCTACAATAGTACAATGTACTTTGTGAGACTTCTAACATCAATGACCAACTGTATAATTCTCCAAAAAAGTAAACATCACGCTGAAAACATTATTTTCCCCTTGGCATCATGTTTTTTCAATGCCAACGGTACAGTATATACAAGGACCCCGCATGTCTAAGAGGCCATGAGGGATTTATATATATAATAAAAGGGATATTGAAGAAGACTTGGGTTTCGTATTCTTCCATTAAGCTTCTGCAGACCGGGATGCAGTCATTGTCGGCAGTCATGTGATATACTTTCCCTGCCTATACAAATGGCTAAAATGCAGCTGTATAAAATATTATATTATATAAAAATGAATACTCTTTTAAGAAAGGAAACAGCACAATAATGGAATTTTAGAAATGTTACCTCTGCCTTTGGCACATGTAATAGCAAAGAATAAAGTCTGTGTTAGTTATAGAGCTACTTAAATGCTATCGTTGCTCCCAGTGGCGACTCTAGAAACAATATATAGGGGGGACACACAAGATACCACAGTCAAACTGGGGGGGGGGCATTAATAATTTCCACCATTAAATCATACCACTGAAAAAACAGATATATTTAACACACCGGTATATATATTTTTATATATATATATATATATATATATATATTGCCAAAAGTAATGTGCTATGGAATGATACTTTTGTTATTGGACAATACAATACTTGATCATTCAACATGGGAAGCCTGAAGCCACAATTTAGTACGAGTAATCCTTAAAATCCTTTAAACAACACAATACCTTAACTTTTGCACTAAATGATTTCAGGGCCTAATATTAGATCCTGCTGCTGATATATATATATATATATTAGCCCCTGCTGCCCATATATATTAATATTAGTCCCTGCTGCCGATATATATATATATAAATATATATATATATATAAATATTATATCCTGCTGCTGATAGGAGGTATAGATCAACACATTAACACACAAACCCAGCTTTGCATGTATAGATCAATTGAAATTCACTGATCTAAGCACTGAAGGTATATATCAAATAAACAGAATCAGACATACAAATCCTGTATTTGCAGGTATACAATAATAATATATGAAATGTAGCATTGCAAGTATAGATCAAATAAATACATGGAAACAGCATTGCAGGTATTAATCAACTGAACAAGACATACAAACCCTGTATTTGCAGGTATACATAAATAATGTATGGAAACATAGCATAGCAGATATGGATCTGCTAGCGACGGCACCATGCCGTCGTTAGCAGTCAAGGGGTTAAAGTCCCATTGCGGGACTGTCCTGGGTGACTCCAAATTCGGCAGGGGGGCAACAGGTGGGGCAAGGAATATCCTAGGAGGGGCAATTGCCCCCCTGTAGCAACGCCACTGGTCGCTCCCGAGCAGACATAATATTTGCTTAAAGTATAAATGCATTAGAACATGTTATGCCTGGATACAGGCGGCATTAAGGTAACGATTAACCACACTGATTTCTTTATGCATTATGAAGGGCCAATCCTGTGAACCTCTCGTGCAAAAAAGTCTGAGTTATTCCTGCATAGTGCATATGTAATGAGATTTCCTGGATGCCATTTAAGCAATATAACTATGCATTACACAGGGTTAGCTCAGCCTGTCTCACAGGTAAATCTCTGGTTGGTCCCTGGGACGGCGCTCACTGAACGCTCTGGGTAACATGCTAAGCACCTGTGATGTCAAGCCCCCCCCCGGTTTCCTGCCCCACAACGGGCCGTTTACAGGGGGGAGGGGGGTCTTTGATTTCCGTAACAGCCTATTTACGATATGGAAGTTGTTCCAGCTCAGCACTGCCTACATGTCCCAGCGTTCGCTTTCTTAAAGGTAGGCAGCACCCCTTATTGTAGATGCCACCCACGGAGGTGGAGGGGACTGGGGGCACTAGGGGCATAGGGCAGCCCCAGAGGTAAATACACCATTGTTTTTGGTCTGTTCATAGCTATGATACGTGCAGCATGTAGCGTCACATTCTTAGCTGTTTACCTCGTACATGAATTCTATGTGTATTCAAACTAGAAATTACCTCTTTGCCAACCTAACACTCCAACTGCTGTTTTAATGATGGTGTATAAAACTGTTTTGATCCGGGGGATTTTTATTTCACATTAAATTGTTGAGAATATTCTCCAAACACAAAAGAACATAGTTGTACTAATCCCGTAATTTGTTAAGCATTAAACTTTTTTTTTTGTAATTGGATAAAAAGGTGGACTTCTTGTAACTTAATACTTTAGCAAATTGTAGGGTATGACTGATGGTAAAAGCTGTTTTATTTAGGAAAAAATGATATGATAATATTAGTCATACAATATTTGTTTCAGATAAAAAAGACTTAATGATTATTTTGATGCATTTCTCTTAAAATTACAATGTTTTGAGAATTTGAACCGTTCCATTATTTCCCATGTATATGGCAAATAAGTATGCCAAAGAACAAAGGAAAGAAAAAAATGCAGGAAGACAGAGTAAGGTTTCTTAACATATTTACAACTAGGTAGGGTGAGCACATGTCCCAGATCGCCCGGGACAGTCCCGCAATAAGACCTGCATTGTCCCTGAGTGAAGGAGGTCTCAGGCAATCAGTAGAGACTTCTCAACTCTCCTGATTGGCTGAAAGTTCAGACACCTCTCCTGATAGGCCGAGTCCCTCCTTTACATCAAGCTCAGTGTAAGCTGCAGCCAGCACCAGGTATGTGTGACTGTGTGTATATGTGACTGTGTTTGTCTGTTTGTGTGACTGTGTGTGTAATGTCTCATAATAGAGGGGTTAATTCTGTGAATCTACTCATGCATGGTAATAGAGACGTTAATTTTCTGAAACTGCTTATGTCTGCTTTATGTGTATGTGAAGGTGTGTGCATGTGAAATATATATATTTATATATGTTAACAGGTAATACAATTACATAAAAGGTTGTGGTAAAGAATTGTTTCTGGTCACTCCAAGTGAAAGAGGTTTCACCCTCTTTGGCCATTTGAAATATTGGGTGGTTTGATAAAATTATTCTAAAAAATCACAATTTTCTTGCAGTAACTTTTGAATTAATAGAACCCTTGTGACAACCCAATTAATATTATGAAACATTGCATTCATTATGATGTCACATAAACGGCACTTCAAATGGAAACTATAATGGGAATACATAGTTTTCTGTACTAAAGTACCTTCCATGATATGCTGTTTTTAGAATATGGTCCAATCTTTTTGCCCATCTGTATCCCGTGGCATATCCTGACCTAGGCCAACTAGGCCAAGGCCTAGGGCATGTCGCTCTCTTGGGTGATAAAGCCCCCAGTGTCCCACCAGACAATGGAACGGTTACAAGAGAGATCTTTGATCTCCCCAACCAACCTATTTAGGCTATGGAGGCTGTGCCAGCTGATGCCATATCCTGGCGCTCCATTTCTTAAAGGCATATAGCGCATTTTAGGCTACTGAAGATTCAAACTCGGAGGCGGGGGCCTTTGAAATGCTTTGAATTTGCATTTTTCATTAGTACAGAATTAAGTATATTTAAATGATGAGATTAATTCATTAGATTGTCAAGGTCTTTTATGTACACCTAACCATTGAAATTAACACTACTAGTATTTCAGTGGAATTTTTATATTTTATTTATATTTTGTATAAATGGTTTAGTGTTATAAATAGAAATTAATGTGTATCATGCACAATAATTTTATTTTTGTGCATTCCGTTTTATATATTTTTTATATTTAGAATGTTCACGTTGACACTGATATTCTGCATCCTAAATGCTCTTGTACATTTCTGTATATGTAATAACTGGTTAAGATTGCAGCGCTATTCTATCTACTAGATATCATTACCAATCAATATTTTTCCACTGTAATCATCTTACCTACTGAAGAGTTGCTTACAAATATTGATTTAAAATGTACTATACAGTAAATTTCTCAATAATGTCTGAATGGCGAATGTGTTGATTTGGTATGCTTTCATCAAAGTAGACAGCCACAACATACCATACAGTTAGGAACAAACTCATGTTATATATATATATATTAAAATATAATGGCGGCGATTCTGGGCACATCTGCTCCCTAATTAGACGAGGGTGTGCCTGGAGGCTCTGCCCTTTTGCCAGAAATAACCTCCCATGAACTTTCGCAAAATAATGGAGCTTCCAGGAACATCCTCTCCCCCTATTGGAGCATCAGACGAGAGGGTGTGGCCAAAGTTTCCACCCTTTGCTTGCTTTTGTTTGTTTACTTTGGGGTTCTTCCTTGTACAAATTGTTGAAGAATGCAAATTTCATTAAAACGGCATTCTGTACGAATCCAATGCTAATCTACATAATCCCTCCCCCTCACAACACTATTCATCAGCTCCCCAAACATTATTTGACTGCCCCTGACCCCTTCCGCAAACAACACTATCTGGCCGCCCAATCATCCCAGTCTGGCCCTGGTATGTATATATATATATATATATATATATATATATATATATATATATATATATATTGTAGGGAACAGCTCACGCATGGGGCGGCAATGACTGTATTCACACAGGCTTCAAACGTAAAGCGTGTTTATTTGGATGCTGTAGGCACAGAGCACCTTGTAAACAAAACAAACTCTAAGCCTGTCCGGCTCTAACTAAACATCCGGATACCTCTCTACAAGCCTAAGGTCTGGCACAATGCAAAGTAACAGGTTTTCCATAGGTAAAGCTTCATACCTGGTGGGCTGCAGCGCTGGCTGTAGCTGCTCCTTCATTCAGTTTCTCCTCTCCCCTTCAAACCTAACAGCCCTCTCTTTTAAGGCTTCCTCCCCAGTAATGAGCTTAGGAAGCCTCACCTGAGGGCTCCTGGGTTTGCTACCATGCCTGGCTGAGGAAACCAGGTGAGATACATATCCCATCAACCACTCTCCCATACACTTTACCACAATATATATATATATATATATATATATATATATATATATATATATATACACACACACAGACCTATACAACTAATGTTCATTTCATATAAGGAGATCAATCATAACAGTGCCTAAGCTCCCTCACACAAAAATATTTATATCACGACCATTAATAGAGTAAATGTCAACATTGGGTGCTGTTAGTCTACTTTATGTCTACAAAAGGAAAGAAAAGGAAATATGAAACAAATAAGTGACTTTATTAACAAGTCCCATAAATAAGTTAGGACTTATGAAGGATGTGTTGATTTGCTGGATCAGGTCTTTAGTTGGTTCCACAAATGTGCAATTTGGCTAACAGCCTAGCATAATGTATACTTGACACTCTTCTGCAGTACCCGACCCAGTTTAGAGCAGCTTTTCAGTCCGGATTTTTCTATCTAATTAAAGTTGATGAAAAGGTATACGTATTTCTTTGTTGTACCTTTTTTTCCCTCTTAATCTTTAACTATTCGTCTGCTGCTCTGCCTCTACAGGTATACTGTATTTGTGCCTTAAATACTATATATTAAAAACAACAATTATCTGTCTGCCTAGCCATATATCTATTGAAAAAATACATTTCTATATGTGTGTGTAAACAGACATATACACTATTATCTCATATTTTACTGTAAGTACTGTTCATGCTTTGGTGTGCAATTAGTTGTTAAATCAGACCATGGCAAAGAGCTTTAGGATACGTAAAATATTTATGACTACTAAAACAGCACACAATGAAAGAGAAAAAGTACTTGCTTTGAAACATGGAGCCTAATCACGCAACGTTCTCTTTCTATGGCGACCTGAGAGTGATGCTTTGTGCTTGGTTTTTAGCACTTGTAAATATTTAATGGCCTTCAAGATGTTTATCTAGTCTAGTTTCAGCTCAAGCTGTTTTTTTATTAGAAAGGACTTCTGCAAGCTATATTTAGGGTGGACATCAATATATCTAAAATAATTCTTTAGGTACACAATGTAAGAACATGATATCAGTGAATTGTGGACGTGAAACGGTACATAATATAGTAAATAGTGTATGCGGTGTTTCCAGATAAATAAAAAGATCATTTTCAGACTTGCTTGTTTATTATAAAAGATCTATAAATGTGGATAATGTCTGTTTTCGTAATTACATTTCATGGTAAGGGAGGCTGCAACTTAATTACAATAATTATAAGAATAGATCTTGTCACTATTATTAAAACAGAATATAAGAATTGTGCCCTAGTGAAGATTATGTTTGTAAAATGTAGTGATCTTTGTCGAGCATGAGTAGTTTAAAAGCAAGCATCCATGGCTGGCTGAAACACCTCTGTATTCATGCTTCGAAAATACATTTAGTCTATATATTCCACTGGTTTCAAAGTTTAAATGAATTTAAAAAAAACTAAAATATCTATGGTAAATAACCTATAAATTCTAAATGAATATGTAAATATATTTGTAAATTGTATTTAAATTGAAATTAAATGTATTATTTTTTATCTTTAGTCTCCTAATCAAATAATATTTTTTATATTTTGCTTTAATTGTTTTTTTTTCATAGATACATGCTATAAAAAGTGTGTTTTAATAATAAACATTAGTAAAAACTTATTAAGGTATGAGGACTGTCCCTTCTGTAGGTCCCAAATATCCATACCTGGGAACCCAGGGCCACCTTTAGAAATCTTGGGGCCCAGTGCATGCCCCCATGCCCCTCCCATCAATGCACCACATGTCCATGCCATTGCTCCACCCATGCTCCACCTTTCAGTCGTCCCATAAGCACATCTTACAAGAGCAGACATACACAACACTGAACACCTACACACACATTCTTTCTCCTGCTCCTTCTCTCCCTCTTCCAGACACCAATAACCCTAGGCCCCACCCCTGACACCTCAACACCGAACACGCACACACGCTCTCAATAACACCATATGCTGACACTCGCACATGCACAGTGTTATATTATGTATATCATATCTTAGCTCTGGGAAATGATGTCATATCCTGCCTAGTAAAGTAAAGTAGAACCAGCAGCACTTGCCTAGTGGGGGGGGGTTGGTGCTGCTGGATAATTTGTAAGAGATATTCTAATCTTTAAGGCACTCTGGGTGGCTGAAGTATTTTGATATATTATTTAGTTTGTTTCCCATATCTTTATCTCTGTAATAGGACAGAGTTCTTCAGAACTAGTGCTGGGGTAATCAGAGTATCTGTCAGCCCAGATGCATGGTGGCTGAATGAGCTGTATGGAAAGCCAGAATCAGCAGGTGAAAAATAGCATTGTGGCAGAACCAAGCCCTGCACATCCAGTACATACATGGCCCAGTAGATTTATGGTTTTGTGATCTTTGTAATTCTAACCACCCAAAGGTCAGATGATGCTAGCCGTAATAAACCAAAACACACTTTTTTTTGTCAAAGGCTTAATATTTGTTTGAAACAACATGTCCTGTTTCGTGTAAAATGTACTAGATTAAAATTGCTTCTTTAAATGATCAGGATTTATCAGTCAAAGCACCTATTTTTGTATAAACGTCATTTGGCATTGAAAAATAAAAAGTAATCATAATCAATTGTCATCCAACCTGGAAACACAGCTATCGTTTCCATAGTAACATTAACTATCTGCCAATTGTTATTCTGTAAGTCGAATAATATTTTTTTAAAGCCAATTGAAACACTATTTAAAACGTACGCACATCCATTGTAAGGCATCTTAGCTTACATTGTAAATGCTGTTTCCTATGCAGTGCCAGTTTGTGAGATTTAGCAAGAAGAAAAATAAGAAAAAATGAACACAAAAGTACAATTTAAAATAAAAGAAATAGTGAAAATTAACAAGGAGCTCATTGTTGGGTTATAATCTAAAATGCCTGTCCTTTATAAAGAATTTCTAGCGGGAGTGTTGGCTGAATTTTGTTTCCCAAATCCCTGTAGTAATACCAAAAAACCAGTATTTAGGACCATTTTCTATTCACCTAAAAAAAACATAGACAACCTGATAAGATCCAAATATACAATAGGATTTAATGTTCTGTTACACTCAAAACAGAATTTATATTTTGATTATGGACTACGTGAGCATGTCAGTTAATCGTGAAACAATTTGTGATAATATACTTTCGCTAACAGTTGTGTGTATGTGAGTTGGCAATTGCGGCAAGTTTGCAGAAGCAAACTCACACAAGTTGGACAAAAGTTCAACATGTCGACTACTGCCACTTCAAATGCATAGAAAAGACAAGAAAAAAGTAGAGTTCCAAGGGACCCCTGGTTTTGGCATGGTTTTTGTCGCTTTGTTTTAGAGTTGCTTGCGAATTGTGTAAAGAGTTGTAAGTCAACTTTCATCAACGTGACCGTAACTTGCAAAACTGTAAGCCATTGACATTTGCATCCCCTGAACAGCTTCTCATTTATGAATGAATGTGTGAGTTGTAGTGTGCAGATGCATACGTCTTCAGTCCAGTCACTTTAATCAGATTAACCCCTTGACTGGAGAGTAGTACACTTCAAGGATGTCAATATTCCTGGTCACTCCATATAACCACAGTCACAATTTTGACTTGAATTGCAAGTCAGCTACAAGTTAAAGTATCATTCCCCGAAAAACCCCACGCTAGGGCACATGTAGACATTCTTCTGCAAGGTAGCGAAGGCAGAGGAGTGGTATGAACACAGTGGAATTCTCCAAATAAGAAGCTCTTTCATTGGACACACTTGGCAGGAAACACCTATCTGCCTAGAAGTTATTGCTCTTTTCCTGTGGTTTTATTTCTAGCTTTTAATGTGATTTTTACTCCAGTGCAACATTTTTTGGTTATATAGCTTTTATATATGGGAACCACCAGAGTCTAGTGTTGTGTAGCTAATGCATTGCTCAGCAGTCTAGCTAAAAAGCATATTCAGTACTTTTAAGAAGATCGAGAGCAGAGCGAACAGATCCCTTTTTCTCCAAGGAACCTTGTCTGTTGAAGAGGCTCATCTGATTCAACATAACTTCATGCAAAGCATCTGTTTAAGTTGAATATTTATTGAATCAGAAAAAGGTCTATGCCCAACACACAGCTGTAAAATCCCCATTCAGTATATGATAAAAAGGATTATAAGACATAAAATTCAGACAGTTATGTCTCAGTTGGACATTTTCCGAGATTCTTCAGTATAAGCACTAAATTAACTGGTTGATTACATAGGCAGACATAGACAGTATCAATGGTGGTATTCAAAGGCAACATAAAAAAGGACGGTGGTCCAAGGTCCATGCATTGCTCAGGGGCCCATGGTAAGTCAGTTGTGTATCCAAAATTGGTATTTTTTGCTTTACTCTTCTAAGGTAACTGAGATGGAAGCAGAGATTTGCTAAGATTGTTGGAGAGTAAAGAAGAGGAGACTAAAAAGAATGGTGAAAAGATGGATGCATTGGAGGCCCACAACCACAGACTTACCAAGGGCCCATTAATATATCTGGATGTAATGTTAATATATGGGACATAATATATTGCTCTATCCTTCTATAGTGTGTATAAAAGGAATTTTTTGAATCTGAATCAAACCTCTACCTAGCATATTGGTTTTACATGAAAATGTTCAGTACTGTGGTACAGCTTTGTTGATGTTGAAGGGTTTAAGCTCAGTCCTTGGACTCTGAGGAGTTGTATACTTATCCACATAAATGTCACTGTAAATAGTAAATTAAAGTACTATACTAGCTGTAAGCGTAGCAATTTTTACCAGTGGGAGATTTACTTTGAATGTTCCTGGAATGCAAATTTCGAAAAAGAAAAATAGAAGTACTTAAAATTTATAACAGGGGGTTCCATAGGTATTTTATATTTGAAATGAGTCAAATATAAGTACTCTGGATTGAAGTGTGGTCTGGTGTTGCGAAGCAAATAATAGATTTCCTTGCCATGCCATTAATCTGAAGCCACATTTCAGATGCCTGCGTATTTTGGCTGCAGATGTGGTTGAAAATCGTAAAGAAATCGCAAATCTAGAAAAAAGCAAGTGCTCAAATGGGTGCAAAAGTCTTTGTGATCAAATGCTCTCCTTTTCTTCAGATACTTTAAATAATTTGAAGTATAATAAAAACTGAACAAAGGTAAACTCATTATTGCAAACATTATATTTTAGTGGGATTTGCCACTGTATGTAGTATGTGACTGCAGCCATGCTTATGGAAATATACAAGAGACCTGCTGTTGTAAAATAAGATTTTGGGGGCTTTTAATGTTTTTACCTAGAATTTAGCATTTTTCTTAAATTCCTGAAGAAACTTTGTTATGCTAATTTCTCACTCTCTCTCTCTGTCTCTGTTTCTCTCTCTCTCTCTCTCTCTCTCTCTCTCTATATATATATATATATATACTGTATATGTAATGTCAAGTTCATTGAAAGAGATTTTAAGTGAAAATGTTGCATGAATGAGGAGGATAATACTGGTAATACAAGTTAAATTGAATCATGAACAGGCAGATGAAGATGCTCCTGTTTGCAGCACAGCGGACAACAATAGTGTGGCGAACAGTAGTAGGATGCGTCAGCACAAGTACTGTGTTAATGGTCACACCATCCTTAAAAATCTGCGGCCTCCTGCTGCTGCTAATCCCCTCCTTTCTCTTACACTTATCTGTTAGATGGGTTGAGTCTTTGGCCTGCGCTGACCTCTTCTGCGCTGAAGTTGGATTTTCGGAAGTGTGAGCCAGATCCAAGGTGGCTCAGTGTTTCCCTCTATGTTTGAATTTTGGACATTCTGTATTCTTTCATCAGGCAAGCCTATGACTTGGCTTGTGCGGCACCAGTTGACCAGCTCTGTTGTCCAGTTGCATGGTCTACGAATAAAGAGGTTCATAGAAAATTGGGTTATATTATTACTATATTATTATATATATCCCCTTAGTTTTAACATGGAAGCTTTAGTCGGACCGACACAGAAAAAAGAGGTAAAGTCACATGAGCTTCCTGAACCTCTCTTTTTATAAGATGGAATGGAACCGGAGACCTTATATGACATTAACTAAAGACTCCATTTTTTCTTTAGCTAATATTGCTATATCCATTTTTCTTACTGAGTTTCACTATGTATACAACACACGAAGAAGGACAAGAGAGACCTGTGGAGATCTTCCTGCACACTATCATGACTCCTGGGACCCATGGCCATGGTGATCCCTTCACTGTAACATCTTTGTGCCAATTTGTTTTTCAATTACTATGTTCATTGAAAAATGATTCTTCCTTGGTAAATGCTGTTATAATATTGCAGTCCAGTAAAATGTTTCATTACGCTCTTGCTCAATTGATATATTACTGTGCCAAAACCTAAGGCAAATGTTTAATTATTTGCACAAATAATTATTTTGCATTTAAAAATAAACAAATAAATAAATAATACATTTTTTTTGTTGTTGTTGTTTGTTTTTCCCTAGAATATATGTTAGAAGCGCTAGTGTTATCTATGGACATTTCTCAAGTCATTTTCATTAATTTGAAAATAAACTATAGCACCACTACTGGGATATTATTTATTAAAAATGACAAACAGTAATAAAAAGGTTGCAAAGCATGCATCATTTTAATAGGTTTTGTATCTGCCAAGGGAAACTGCAATTTCAGACTTCTTGCAGCCAGCATGAATTGGACACAAATTTTTACTGGCTTCATAAATCCCTTTACCATGTTATCATACGTAAGGCAAATTTGTACTGCTTTAGAAATTGTGATGTGATGTGCTTCTCCATTAAAAAGTATTTAAGCTGTCAACCTACAGTGCTTCATTGCTTTCACCAGTTACCCTAACACATTTCTAAAGTATCTCTATGCCTGGGATGACCAAGTTTTAAATTTACTATTTATTTATACAATTTAATTATTTTGCAGGGACACTCCAGCCATCATATGCACTTTAATTTGTATGATAGTAAGTGGAATAAGTGGAGATCTGTTTTGCTTGCAGGAGATGTTGAACAAATATGGTTATGCCTGGCATAAAAATGGAATATGCGGCTGGACGTAGCAACGCTGTTAGGGACCAACCCTAGAGAAATGCACCTGTGAGCAAGGCTGAGTTAACCCTGTGTAGTGTATATTTATATTGCTAAAATGATATCCAGTAAAGGGGCTAATGCACCCTTTCTTGAGGTTCACAGGATTGACCCTTCATAGTGCAGAAAGAACTCAGTGGGGTGAAACGTTATAACTAACGCAGATTTTATTCTTTGCTATTAAATGTGCAAAAGGCAGAAGTAAATCGTTTATAATTTAACAAAGGATGCAACATTTTATATTTACATTGCATATTTCCTTTTTTTTTTTGCTCAATGACCTTGGTGGTTAAGGCGTAATCTTACTCAAGCCCATAACATATATTCAGAGATTAAGTAGCTTGAACCCCTTCTTCTCTATATTTAAGGATTTATGTACTAAGTATCAAGTATGTTCATATAACTGAGAAAATGATACAGAAATGGTGTAAACACTAATAGATACACATGTAACAGATATTCTTAAAGGGATGCTCCATGCATTACATGTACTTTATTGCATATGAAAGCTGAATTCTGCCACTGCATGGGAGATCAGGCTGTCAACAAAAACCTGCATTGTTATTATACATTATTATTATTACCTCCCTGTCCACTACCTCAAACCCGGAGGTGTTTACCTCCAGTCCTCCAGAAATACCACTTTCCTTTTTGCTCAGTTCATTTATTTAATTGAATGATTACATACTAATCAGAGAAATTCCATAACTAAGACAGAACTGTCAGCATAAGAACTTTACAATAGTAACATAGTAACATAGTTCATAAGGTTGAAAAAAGACCAAAGTCCATCAAGTTCAACCTATATACCTATTGTGTGCCAACTGTGTTGATCCAGAGAAAGGCAAAAAACCCTTATGAAGCAGATGCCAATTGCCCCATACCAGGGGGAAAATTCCTTCCCGACTCCAAATATGGCAATCAGAATAAATCCCTGGATCAACGTTCTGTCCCTATTAATCTAATATCCATAACTTGTAATATTATTGCTTTCAAGAAACACGTCCAGGCTCCTTTTGAACTCTTTTATTGAGTTTACCATTACCACTTCCTCTGGCAGAGAGTTCCATAATCTCACCGCTCTTACTGTAAAGAACCCCCGTCTGTGCTGGTCTAGAAAACTTCTTTCCTCCAGCCGTAGAGGATGTCCCCTTGTTATAGATCCAGTCCTGGGTATAAATAGGTCCTGGGAGTGATCTCTGTATTGCCCCCTTATATATTTATACATAGTTATTAGTAATAGTAAAAATAAATGGGCAAAGTAGATGTGCCAAATTCTGTGCTTTTATGATATAGTTATTTTAGAATTTCAGTAAAGATAATTACATTTATTTACTAGCCAGACAAATTATTCTTTATAAATAACTCCATGACTAAATCAAGGCTTTTTTCATTTTTATAGTAACATAATAAAACAATATTTAATTAACATAGCACATGAGGGATACGTTACTGTTAATACTATAACACCTCTTTTTAGCTACAAATAAGGCTGTGCCCAAAATTACGAATATGATGACAATAGCTGATATAAATCCGATTTAAGTGTCCATCTCTTCAGATTTTATAGTGTAATCCCATTGGCTAGAGCATGCCCAACCGCCGCTTCAAAGCAGTTAGCTCATTAGTGGAATTCATAATAATAGCAGGGTGCCTCGTACAGAAAAATGCAAACCGTTACAAAGTAACTGATCAATGTAGAGAGAAAGCTGGCAGGTGTAAAGAATAATAGTACCCAGATCTCACGTGGCTTTATAGATTTCTAATTCAAACCGAATTGAAGTCGCCACAGATTACAGCCATTATCACAAGTCCTGTGCTAATTATCTTGGAAGCGTTTTATTCTGTTTCCTTTAAAGTCAGTGGCAGAATTGAATTGTCTTTTGGTGATTGAGCACCATACTTTCCAAGGGTCCAGATATTTATTTTGCTTTTCAATATACACAAAAACATTTTATATATTGTATTATATCATTTCAGTATCCTATGTTCATCTAATATTTGGTAAAACTCTCCAGAATCATTTTGGCGCAAATTCAGTTTTTAATGATCACCATTGTATCTGGTATCTTACTTGGGGTGCTGGACCAAAGGTCTTGTCCTTTATCTGCTGTGGTACTAAGAGCTTCCTTTATTCCTATGTCTAACAAATGGTTCATGCTTAACATATGATATGTAAAATGTTTTCCAGTTCTGGGTTATGTATAAATTCATACGCCATGCATTTAAGGTCCTGAAAATGAGATACCATCATTTTGGGAGTGTGACTAGAAGTGGGTGTTGGTGTGAATAGGTACAGAACTCATGTACATAACTGACCACATCTAATGCATTGCTGCAGAACATCATATTGCAAGTAGGCCGCATAAGACCTAAATTGATTTCACAGCATGGAGGACCAGGTGGAAAAAAAGGGATGCTTGGGAGGAATTGATATCTCTGATCACTTGTTCTCATAAGTCTTTTGCTAACCTTAAGCCAAGCTCCTTGGTTGTCTTGGGACTTTCCAGTCCTGGTTTGTTTCCCTGGTTTCCTGCATCACCGTGGTAAACAAGAAGAAGCTGAAAGTGTCTAGTGACACTTCAAAGAATCTGCAGACTGAAATCGTATGATTCTTCAGCACTCGTACAAAAAAAAAAAAGTGGCACACAAACAAAATAACATGCCCAAGTTAATATTTCTGATGAGCTGCTAAATTAAGTCTAAATTAATCATATAGGCTGCTCAGAACCCACACGTGGGTGGGAGACGGCTAAAATATCTGTATGTTTTGGTATTTAGGTGCTTGTAGTTTTTTTTCCTTGGAAATCAATAGAAATTTAATTTACGGAACACTAAATCTTTATCATGGTTTAAATTTGCATGAAAGGGCCAGGACAGAGCTAAGCCAAAGCCAACGCCACAATATGCTTAAAGTAGTCACTGAATGTCAGGAAGGCTCTTCCAGTAAAATGAATAGGAGCGCTTTCTGTGAATGCTCACGATGAGGGGGTCCTTGTTAGATCCCCTTACAATTCTCACTGTTTGGCAGTGATTCTACCACACGGGCACAAGCAGTCGGAGATGTGTTTGGCAGAGAAATGAGGAAAGAGGAAAATGTATTGAGGGGATTGTTCGGAATGCCTCCGTGCTATTGCAAGGGGGGGGGGGGGGGGACAATTATTTATCTACAGTATTTAGCTATTGTATGCATTAAAGTGCATATGATGATTGGAGCGTCCCTATAAATTTTCACATGCTGGTATTTATAGAATATATCTCTAATAGAATTACATCGAAACTATACTATTACATCCAAATATTTTTTTTGTATGTTTCTTTGTTTTAATAGTGTAACTAGATGTTAAAAAACACCGTTACTTCTCTTTCCAGTGTACTTCTTTTTATGCAAAGCCATTTCCTTTCCCTCGAAGCTACTCCAGAGAATTATATTAATGGTTCTTTTGTAAAAAGATTTAATAACCCTAAATCATAAGTGACTCAAAATTAAGCTTTCTGTTTATTTTTATTCTTACCTAGTGTAAACTTGTAAGCATTAACTCAAAGTACCACAATTATAAATCTGTTATTGGATCATATTATTCAATGAATGGTCAATTGCCAGTGAAACTACAAATTAAGTTTTGAAAGACACAATTTAACATTTAACAATCTTTTTAAATGTAGGATTCTGTATTTTATTTTACTTTTTTTTTGCTTTCATTCAAAACAACCAATTTTCAATTTTTGAGCAATATATTTTAAACAGTAAAACAATATATATATAAATATAAAATATATGTATATAATGTTTAATAAAATTATAGAGAATGTGGTAATATAAAATATTTTCTACATAACATTTTTTGCATTGGTTGGTAATCAGAAAATGAAAAGACAAATTACATGTCTAAAAATACTTAATATCGGTGATGCATTTACTCCCAGCCGCCCCCTCATTGTCGGAGTCTCCACTGCCTTGAAAGGTACGCTGCGCCTTTAAGCCATTGAGCAGCTGGAAATGCCATCATATCCTGGCGCTCTGTGCCTTAAAGGCATGCAGTGCCTTCGTATGCAAGGTTTGGGGGCACGGCCTTCATAGTGTAAATGGGCCAGTGGAGGAGATCAAAGACCTCCTCTGTAACCGGCCCACTGAGCAGCAGAATACTGGGGGCTTGATGGCCCAAGAGGGCAACCTGCCCCTCCCGTTTGGCTGTGAGGGGACTGCCGCCCACCTGGACCTGTTGACCTAGGCCAGAATACGTCACTGCTTACTAGGCATATACCAACACATTTTCTTTTCTTTACCTAATGTATCTGTCGTATTCCATCAGTTATAGTTTTGTTAAATATATGTAGTCTAAGAAGGGCTGTGTAAATTTTTATCGCTTTATAAATAAAACATAATAGTAATAACATAAATGTAATCAAACCACCTAGTTTCTTTCTCTCTGGTTTTAATGTAATTAGAAAAAAATCTATAAATAAATATATTTTATGCAGCGAAAGGTCCTAAATGTTGAATCAATTAAAACATTTTGGTGATGGTTAAAATATGCCAAACATTGTATACCAAAATCAGTGCCGCAGAAACATACTTAATTCCTTGATTTGTCATAGTCGATAGGTTTTGTACATTTCCATATAGAAATATTTGTATGATACAGCAGTCCAAAATGTAGCAGTTTATTCCTATGCATAACATCTACTCTAACAACCCTAGTGATTGTTGATTACGTGATGGTAAAGTTCTCATTTTAAGTGTTAAATTACTCATTTTAATGGTCCAAAAGTGACAATTTTGTACTTTTATCCATGTCTGATTACACTACATGAGATATAATCAGTTGCACTCTAAATATTCCTAAAAGCCCTAAATAATCATTTTCTTCTTCTTTAGAAAACACAGAGAATCCACCTTTGACCTGTTCTAAAAGACATGTATTAATTAATGTACTTTTCCAAATTGTCAATGCTAAATTGCATTTTTGAGAAGTAATGGATTTACCATGGCAACACCTCACGCTGAAAGATTAACATTTTAAATACGGAAATGTTTTTGTTTGGGTTTTTTTCAGGTTAGCATTATTGAACGTTGAACTAGTCCTCCTGGTTCTGATAAATATCTAGTTTTTACTAAATTTGGATATTGTATATTATATATTTCTTAATTTGTTTATTTACATTGATATAGTGGATCTGAAAAAAAAATTATTAAATACATTATCAGATGTGTTCTACAGCACTACGGAATTTGATGGTGCTATATAAAACAGTAAATAATAATAATAAAAATAATAATAATAATGTGACTTCCACTGACTTTTCTGCTCTCCCAAATTACAGAATTATATTTTTTTCTAAAGTACATTTATATTGTGTATGTGTATCTACGTCAGTGCCCGGAATTCCAGAGATTTTTTTTTTTTTTCCAGGGAAACATGTTTTTCTTTTCCTTTTTTATTTTTTACATCATTTAATTTTCATTTGAATGGCACTACATTTCTTTTGTGAGTATCTGCCTACAAATATTGCGCAGAAAGTCTATTTTTAAATGCTTGCTTTAGAAAATCCCGACTTAATTGCCAACTGTAAAATTATAGGATGGAAATTTACACTCTAGAGGTTCCTAAGCAACCCATCTCTGCTTGTATGTCAAGACTAGACATGTATGGGAAGGATTATGTTGCGATTGAATGTTTCCATATCAATCTTCAAGTACCCCCAACAGTGCCTGTTTTCAGGATCCCCTCCGATGAACACAGGTGGATCAATTTGTGTCTAGCTTCTAGACTGCAGCTAATTAAGAAGACATCTGTGCTTATGAATGGAGACACGGATAACTGTTGGGGATACTTGAAGGCCCTCAATGAGAAAAGAGCATAAACCCCTAATTGCACTCTAAAGGATTTTAACATGTGACCTTTCATAAAAATACATTTATCGAATGTCTCATTTATAATAATGAAGACAGGTGAACAGCAAAGCGATATTTCAGCCATTTGCAATGAATGGCTATTTCATGTACATTCCGTCGATATAATTTATAATGTGCAACATGATTTTACTTTTACAAACAATTTAATTATCAGGACTGTAATATATTTTTGGAATAGATGTTAGGTTTTCTTAATACAGACTGCCCTTCCACCCAACAGATTTCTGTCTCATACAACCCCACATATGAAGAATGCACATTAAAGTATTGTGTAAGTACCGTGATGTGCATTCTTTACCAGTAAGGGGAAAAATAATGCCATTTACCGTTAGAAGAAGCTGCAGTTACAAAGCTCTATTACACCGGCCCTTAGTGCTTTAGTATTTGTGACAGTTTGGGCTGCGTAAAGTGCTTCCACTGAAATCAATGAAATTGCTTTTTTTATTGCAGGGGGGGTCATGTATAAGCTAGCGCTGGAGCTTGAATGTGTTTGTCCTGCAATCCAAGGAGCTATTACAATGCAGATGCATAGAAGGTGATTGTTAAAAATCCTTCCATGCATTTGCACTGAGAAAATGTATAGCGTGCATATGATGACCCATGTCTCCTAAATACAATGTACATGTCATGGAAAAAATGAAATGCCCTACTGTTTATGGCCATTTTCATTATAAACTTGCATTTCTGGATTTTTTTCTGATGTGATAAACTTCTGACATAATACTATAAAGACTACACATAAAATAGGTTTTTGGTCTTATATCACTTTTATGTAACTATACATTTATATACCTGTAAAGGTCTGTAATTTAAGTCTGTAATGAGTCTAGAATTTAAGGTTAGTATAACCACTAAATACATTTCTATTCAACTTTTATGTTAACGGTGCTTTGGCACTGCTGCGTTTAACACACTACAATAGGACTGAGGATTTTATCAATATACATGTAATTGTGAAGAAAAAAACACACCAAAAAAGTGATAATTTTTGTTATGTTAATTCAAACCTTAAAAGCTTGTAGTTGAGTGATTTGGGAACAGTCATTAAATAGGATGCCAGAATTTATATAGAACTGATTTTCATTGTCCTTTTTCTTCTTAGAGATGCTTTGTATGTGTCAATCTTCAAATGTGTTCTCTTTCATGCCAGTAAAAAAGCAAGTATTGTCACTTGTGTATTGATGGCGGATTACCTTCCTGCTAGAGGATCTTTAAAAACTTGCCAGAATGAAAAGGCTTAATTCTTCGCAAATTATGGTAACAGCTGAAAGTAAATTTGTGGAATTATGCAGTGAAAGAGGTCTGTCATCAATGGACATGTTCTGAAGACAACTGCAACGTGGCATCAATAGGAAAAGTCGCAAATCTTTCTATTTATCTATATTCTTACCCTGAAGAATAAACCCATGTGCAAACATTTAGGCTTGGATGAACTAGAAATCTTTACATTTATTTGACAAATTAACAAATTTTAGTCTGTTTGGAGTGTTTGCAGTATTATAAAAATACATTGTAAACTACCAGATCCTAATTCTGCTGTACATATCTAACATCCAATTTACTAAGGATTGAGTTAATTTGTGTACCCAAGCATTGTTAGCATCCAGTTGTGTGGCCAGTTCACACTTCTTTACATGACAATTCTGCCCCATATCATAATTTGTTTACATGGAGCTGCACGGCAAAATTCACTCATAAATTAAAGTTTTTATTTTTTAAACCATTTTTTATGCCATTATTACTTTACCTTCATGAAGACCAAATGTCCACGTTGAAATGTTGGTATAATAAGTAATATATAGGTGTATATTTTGAGATTAGTGTGCAGGGACTTTATTTTAATTACCCCAGTTAATTTGCAAACAACTTGGATTTTAGTGAATATGTGTGTTAGCATGCCGCCGCAGTCAAGTCTGGTAAGTCAAGTTAATGACTGATGCGATGGACTACTCAACTGCTTAGTAAATAAACCCAAATAACAATGATACAAGAGAGAGAGAGAGGAATAAAATCTTAATTCTAAGGTATTATACATAAGTTTTTTCTAATGGCATATTAGAGGCATTAGAATATCACAGCCAGTATCGTATTTTTAAAAATATGTATAAATGTATGCATATAAATCTAGCAGAGAAAAACATCAGTAACATCATTCATTTTATGTACTTGGAATAAAGGTTAAGTTTTAGAAAAATCTTTTTGGTAAGGACTTGTTTTGCATATCACTGCGTTTAACCAGGTTATGGATAAATTATGCTGCAAAGCACTTTTATAAAATGGTAAAAACCCTAAAAGCAATGTGTGCTTACCTTTTATCCTTGTGTATTTGCAAATGAGCAAAGGTTGTGATATATTTTTAGTGTTAAATGACCCTTAGCTTAATCTGCGGTAGAACATTTTGTTTGGCCTTTGGGGAAAAAAAAAACAGAGAAAGGCAATAGCTTTAGCAGGATTATGGTAATTAAAGATACCATGCTGGAAACTCTCCAGGTGTGACCTGGAGTCTCTGGGTGAAGCCCTTCTTCCCCAGGTCTCCAGGTCACTTTCCACTTTCACAGCAGGGTGGCAGCATTTAGCCACACCCACTCCCCACCCACCTGTCTCTCCTACTCCTGGTCTACTTAAGCCTAGCCTTATCTCCATCTACAACCAGCCTCCACACACATACCTGGTCACATATTTACCATTTTCCTGGGGTAACAACCAGTATGAAGCAAAGTGATAAAATGAGTGAGTAAAATTGGTAGTATAGAAGCAGAAATCGGTTTAAATGTGGGGACTCATGCATTCATCACATGTTTCTGTGCATCTGATACAAACTTGAAATCAAATAATATTGCGGTGAGTTATCTGGTGTTCCATAGGTGTCTTGAAACTGGTAACATCACATTTCTTTGGATTAACATTATTTATTTAGCTAATACACATATCAGCTCATTTAGAGGTTATTTCCAGATATGAGTATCAATGTTTATTTCAATGTGTTTCATGGTTTTGTTTTAACTATCATTTCCCTGACCTTTCAAGCTTTACCTCAATCACATGCCTACAATTATTCTTAAGACAATATATATTTTGTAAAATATATATTATATGAAATATAAATGTTTTCTTATAATTGCTGATGGGTCTATACTAAAGTCATTTTTAAATTTCATTAGCATTCATTAATTGTTTTTTAAAGTGGAGTTATAGAATAGAACTGCATTGCTGAATAAGGGTTCTACTCATTATCCTTGTTATAAGAAAAAAAAAACTGCTGAATTTAGGGAAAAGCAGCAGATGTGTCTCATGCACAGGTTTGCACGTTCTGTAAGAACACTAATGATGTTGACTTTTCTGCACAACTGCCCTATGAGAAACCAGAAGCTCATTTTGCTTGACATAAGGAGCATCTACCATATCTTGACAATTAACAGGAAAGTCTTTAATTAGGATATTGTAATATTTCTAGTAACAGTATGTATAACTGTTTTAGATTTCCATTATGTTTTTCTGTCTAACCTTATTTTTTGGCAGCCGCCCATATTTTTGCGTTTTCTTAATTTTTCTCTTCTGTCAGATTGTTTGTCAGGCATTCACTTGGAGAACCTCTTAAGCAGTATGTTCCTTACCCACATATATCTTTAAACATACTTATCTTGTGTTACTGCTTTATATACATAATGAAAACTCTTAGGTCAATATCCTATTGATTGCACTAGGTGCATCAAAATAATGTTTCTATTATTAGAATATCTCTAGATACTCTTTTGCAAGAGTCGCCGATGAGTCCAAGGGCATGAAATGATTGCAGCTACCCAGTAAGTAGAACTCGGAGGCCATTTCACAATCAGAATTACAGAATTTGTAATAGGTCATATTCTTACAAGGACATTTTAAATATGGATAATATTTACCAATGAAATACTCTTGATGGGATATAGTTTTTGGTGATCATTGACATTTCAGTATCTAAGGATGACTAGAAAATAGTCTTTTCATTTTGATGCCAATTACAGAGCTGCTAATAAGTGGCTTAATAATTATTGGAGAAATAGTGCAATTGTGGTTTGTAGATTGCAGATGAGAGTAAGTTATACAGTAAGAGTGTTTGTGTAAAACCTCAAAGGCTTGGTGGGGGATTCACCCCAGCCTATTTTCATGTAAAGTGAATCTTGGAGTCCATTACTTAATGCATTTCATACATACATTTTATTTTACGTATGCATTTGTTTTGATATTAGAAACTGAGACTTCTGCCTCATTTCCTCGTCCCACAAGATGCTCTTGTTGAATCTTGTTGCCCCACTGAAACAGGTATAGCAGACACCAACCACTTGCGTGCTAGCTGAACATTGATGTCCAAGTAACGCTACTACCATTGATATCAATGTAAATTCAACAGAGCATATGCAGGGAGTGTACTTAAGCAGGGGCGTAACTAGACGCCTCAGGGCCCGGGTGCGAGAATCTGTTAAGGGCCCCCCCCCTCACCCCCCCCCCCCAAAACATGATTTTTACCCAACAATTTTTTTTCAACTAATTCAACAAATTCAATTTACATATTGAATCATATCTGTAAAAAAATCAAAGAAAAAGGGGCGCATGTACAAAGGGCATAATCCAGGGGTGTCCAAGTTTTTTCTGCAGTGGGCCACTTCATCAGAATTGTATACGTGCGCGGGCCGCACTCATTTTTCACTGTGACAAAAAATATGGCCTTTAATAAAATATGCAGATTAAAATAAAGTAAAATGACACAAAACCTTTACTCTTCCTCTCACTGATTTCTGGGCCTTGAAATTTTTGCGACTACAAATTCAGGATTCCCTAGATTTATTCTAGGGATGAACTAAAATGAAAATTCTGGACCAAAACATTCAGGGTTCACTTAGCCAAAACCGAAAATGACCCCCACCTTTAAAAATAATAATAAAAACTCACATGTTTAATAAAAGTAGGTAACACACAATTGGACAAAATTAGCAATATGACTTGGCATGATAGGAGTGTGATTGCTAACAGCAATCACACTCCTATCATACCCAGGCAACCAGTAAATGCTGGTACCTAGGCATGATGGGACTGTGCTCGCTGTGATTGCTGTTAGCAATCACACTCCTATCATGCCAAGTCAGCCAGTACATGCTGGTACAGGGTGGCTGTAAGTGATGTGCAGACCCCATACTGCTGGCAGCATCACTACACAAGGGGGGCAGCTAGCTAGGTTTCAGCATGTACTGGCTGACTTGGCATGATAGGAGTGTGATTGCTAACAGCAATCACAGTCCCATCATGCCTAGGTTCCAGCACTTACACATCCATCCAGTAAATGCTGGAACCTAGGCATTATGGGACTGTGATTGCTGTTAGCAATCACACTCCTATCATGCCAAGTCAGCCAGTACATGCTGGTACAGGGTGGCTGTAAGTGCAGACCCCATACTGCTGGCAGCATCACTACACAAGGGGGGCAGCTGGCCAGGTTTCAGCATGTACTGGCTGACTTGGCATGATAGGAGTGTGATTGCTAACAGCAATCACAGTCCCATCATGCCTAGGTTCCAGCACTTACACATCCATGCTATCACACACACACACACTCATTTATTCATATAATCATGAATTCACAGATTCATTCCCTCAATCCCACACACTTATTCAAACACCCTTCCCACCCCCTTACCTGCACTGCAGCTCCCTCGATGCCGCTCACAGACTTCAGCAGGGGGCGCGGCCTCCCTCTGCCTTCTCTGCTAAAGCACAGAGGAAGTAGGATGTCACGTGAACTCCGCTTCCTCTGTGCTGTCCAGAAGACCCTCCCACAAGTAAGTAGCAGGGCTTGAGGTGCGGCTCGTGTAAGATCGGTTGCCCTGGCTGCCGATCTTACGCGGGCCGCACCTCGAGGTCTCATGTTGGACGCCCCTGCCTTATTTAAAAAAAAAAAAAAAAAAACTTAAAAAAGATTTCGGGCGGCCCCTTGGCTTGGGCCCCCCTGCCGCCGGGGCCCGGTCGCAGTCGCGACCCCTGCGACCCCGGTAGATCCGCCACTGTACTTAAGTATTCTTCCTGCCTACACTTCCTGGGTTCTGTAGAGGCACCTAGGTGGAGCATGAAAAGGACTTAATATCTCAAAAGTACAGCCACCAATAACCGACAGCTAGATGGTCAGTTCAATTCACCTCAAAGAAAGGTGGGGCTGTGGATATTCTATTTATAAGTGACAAAGTCTAATAAGACCTAAAAAAAGGGGCATGTTCCTAAATCAATATAAGTATTATATATCTATAAAAAACTTGACCTACCCAAAATGAGAACCCGTCCATGTAATAATGCAACAAACAGCTAAACCAGTTTATTATTGGCTACACAATAAAGTGAATGTGAACTGTGAACTAAGGTTTTAAGTTTACTTCTGTGGTGTACTGATATAACTGTATAAATAGTGTGGTACATCAGGATAAACGTATTTGACTGAATTGTAACACCAAGCTGAATTAGCATTCTACTCGACGAAATGTGCTTTGGTCTACAATCTTCATCTAATGTCCAAGAACAAAGTAATAGTACATAATTTGAGACTAATAATAACAATTATCACATTATGTCCATGACACTAATTGTTGTTCACAGTCTCCCTCACTTTTCAAGACCTTGGCCTCCCTGGCATTTAAGCTTTTGCATTGAGTTTTTGAACTAGATTAATTCTATTGAAGGTACAGCGCAAACATAGGACAGTGACAGTCAAGTTAAAGCTACATTTCTCGTATTTCCTATTTTTTTCTTTTCCCTAACAGAAATAACATAATTTATACAATCTTCAGAAATATCACAGTTTTTAGATCATAAGAAGCTGTTTTGGTAAGTCCTGAAGCGCTATATTTATAGATTTATTGCAAAACCACTACCAAGTTGATTATTGTTATTTTTATTATTATATATTTATTTTATTTTTATTTTTTCTTAGACTTCCATGCAGGACTTTAATAAAATTACGGGTTGTCATAGGGAATAGCTCTTATTTATATTGTAAATTGATAATGTGCCAGCTTGCTATGTGCTTGCAAAATATATGGCTTTAAAAATTAGGGTGCAAAGAGATTTAAAGTGTGTTCCAAAGCCAGATTCCCATTGAAGTCAAGGGAGATTCAGTATTATTTGGCAACACTTAAAAAAAAACTTTATACATGGTTGTTTGAAAGCCAAATATACTCAGTTTCATGGAATTATATACATTCCAGGTGCTCCTAGGTCCAAAAACCATTATTGCACAACATATTGTTTTTAAATAGAAAATGCAATGAGAGATTAGGCATAGGCATAACATGGATATGTCATAAGGGAAATAGGTAGAACATTGTTGACCATTTACTTAGTCAAAATGAATAGAATGTGCGTGAGGCTCCTCCCTTCTACATTCCGTGGAACAGCTAAACATATAATACCCCACGCCTATAGACTAATATTTCCAAATGGGAAATCTGTCCTTTCTCATGCCGATCTGCTCAGCCTACCCATTTAAGTAGCCAACATTTTTTATAGTAATAGTACTTATAGTAATATAGTGTAAATATTCATTTGATTGTAGTTGAAACACTATTAATGGCAATGAAGAGAGAGTCAAGTTTTAAATTAAGCACAATCTTATTTGTAGTACTGGCCAATTAAACTAAAAATAATACTGAAAGTAATATATATATATATATATTTATTTTTTTATTATTATTGCAATATCTTGAGACAAAATGTACTTTAACCATGGCACAGTAACATCCATAGAGCATTTTTTCTCACCTGGTTCTATATATCCCTTGAAAAACACTCTGTTCCGTAGTCAGGTTTATGGAGGCAGTAAAAGCAATGACTCAAATGTACCAGTGCTGCATATTGTATTTGACAGAGAGGAAAGAGTTCAAATGGAACAAGAAATGAAGAAAGCAATATTTCAGCTGTATGGATTGAGTTTGTACCAGCATCCTTTAGTAAAACTGCATTGAAATGTATGGCTTTATTGGATAACTGTCTACTATGCTTGATTTTTGTAGACTATAATGAGATCAGACGGTCCAGAGGACATTAGAAACACATACATGCAGTTAAAGGCTGTGCTGAATAACAGCTTTCTATCCATGTTTATAGCCAGACACGCAGGGACATTGTGTTATTGCTGGTACAGTATGACCTAGATAGAAGGACTAAAGAACATTCCATGTCCTGTGATTAAGGATCATAAGGTTACTTTCTAGCTAAAAATTAACTTTGGATCACATCAGAAGTTAATGGCCAAGTGTCCAGTTTATGGTTGCAAAGCTCAGACAGGCTCAGTATATCGGTAATAAAGTTAATTACATGACAGCTAAATAATAATAATAAAAAAAGCAAAACTTAATTATTAGTGAAACTCAGTTTAACTCTTTGACGTTAACAGCAGAATTCTGGCAACCATAGAAATAAGACTTGGCAGCAGAGAAGACCTGTTTGGCACACGGAAAAATATTGTTAGAAAAACAATACTTAATTATCCTAAATTTTATGCTAATATAACCAATGTCTCTCTTGTCTCTCAAAAGTCTCACTTTAATTATGGTTAGATCCTTCCCCTATGGTTTCTGCATTTCATTTTTTGCAGCAATAGTAACATTTTTACGCCTAGTGCTAGATGCTTCTAACAACTCTTGGCTGTCAAATTATACGTTCACTCACATTATGTTCATTGAATTCATCTATATGCATAATTTGTTTTTAATGTTTAAAATAAATATATTTATGCATGAAATTAAAATGTTCAAAATTCCTTGGCTCCGCTTCTTGGCATATGATAAAAACATCCTCTTTGATTCTACATTACAATATTAATTTAGAATCTAATATACCTGGATTTTAAAGATATTAGGATCCAGCTTTGTGGTAACTCCAGATTTATGATGCAGCACAGTATTGTAATATTTTCCTGCTGTTCATTTTCTGGAAAAATAATGTTATACAAATTATATCTGGAAAATATGTATTAATGCTTAGTTAAATACTAAAAGTATTCTTTAGTGAATGAAAGCATATTTTGAACATTATTGTGTTTTTGTCTGTAGACTGTAGGTATTTTAATGATCAGATAGAATACCATAAATCTGACCTTTTGAGTGCCAGTTGTCTAAATATCTTATGGTGTACATTGCAGTTCCATGTCAACATTTTAAAAAGAAAAATAATGCATTTAAGTATTTTAAAATACTTAAATATGAACATGTTCTCCAGTACCTTATTTAACTTTATTGCAGCCCCCTTCCTGCCACTGTCCTTACTCATGAGCGCTGCCTTTTAAGCATGTATGGTGGAAGTAAACTGTGGAGGCTGTGCCGACCCGGTAAATCTCACTCTTAACCAGGCCACTGAGTGTTTGCTCAACATGGCAGCCTGATGGTCAAATAGGGCTGCTGCTCACTCGACTTGCCATCCTAGAATACCCTACTGCATGTCTTCCAACATTTCAAATATAGATTGTGGTTAAACACTTGGGTAGGGAACGGAGCTTTACTTAAATGTTTTATGTAACTTTACCACTTATTGGCAACTACTTATATAATTATGGCAATTAGATGACTATTGTATCCTATTTGCACAGTTTATATTGTTTATATGTTTATACATGTTACTGATACATTTAAGGGCTGGAGAACACTCATACTAAGCAAGCATCTAGAGCTCCTAGAAAAAGAGGAGAAGAAAAGAGAACCTAAGAGGGTCTTGTGCCTCCTAAACATGGGCAACTCTGATTGGTATGCTAGAGAGATTAGACGGCAAATAATTAATAAATCAAGTACTCACTTCATTAATGTGTCTCTGTGTTTGTATATATAAATATATATATATATGAGAAATAAATAAATAAGGATACATATTAGGAACCAACACTCAATCATTTAGTTTTGTTTAGCACTGTGTATAATGTAATAGCAAATACAAAAAAAGGAAGTCAAATGACATATTTTTGCAAATATGCTCCTACCAGCAAACAGTACGGACATTTAGCAGTCTTGTAACACAAAGTTAGCAGTTATTGTAAAAAATACTATTACAAATACTTCTGTAATAAAATCAAAGCTAATTGCTCAGGGTTTATTAACAGACTTGAACATATTAATATGAGTTGAAGTTGAAATCAATCTTTGGGTGTTTTCCTTACACAAATTGGTTCCATTATATCTGTCAGTTAGTGAGATAATTATGCAAAGCGTCATGACATAACAAATATATGACACAGAAAACAACATTATGCTGTGAAATTTAGGTAGAAAATACACATTTCCACATCTATGCCAAACTTGGTTCACCCTCTTTTGAGGACTATAACTCACATTAACCTCATCATCATTCAAGGTGTGGCTAATGGGAGTATTCATTTTTTTATGTTTTTGGGGGAGAAAGTAGCATCTTAATCACTGATCTATCCATGGTAGTGGGCAACTAGGCATCATTGGTTGCCCAGCATGCTAGCCAGCTGATCTTACAAGCAGCAATAACAGACTGCCTGTTCCATTTCCAACTAACTAATTAAAGGTTTCAACTGAACCGACAAAGCCTGTACATGTACGGGCCCACAACCCATTGTCCTTAAGGGGTTAATTTTGCGATGAATGATCAACTTTGCACGGTAGGCTACCTGCAGCTCTCCTTCTTCCGGGACAATGGTTCTGGGAAGGAGCATCCGTTCTTAAGGGTGTAGTTGGCTGCAGACAGCCTTTAATGGGTGGGGAGTCGGCAGCTACCGGGAGGGGAGTGGGTGTGGCCAGATGCCACGCTCTGCCTGGAGAAAGAAGAACCAGATGGTCAGCTCAGAGCAATTCCGCAGCCCTCATATACTACAGAAAGGGTTTTTCTGCGATCACTCTTAGTGATCTCAGAGAGTGGACTATGATGTTCCACCATGTACTAGATTGGCGGTTGGCAATGAAAGGGTTAAACACTTCATCTAATGATTCAGCTGTGAATCGTGAGGGGCAAATCTAGTGTTTAATACAAGAGAAAATAACTAGGGTTAGAGCTCATAATGAATGTTTACATTTGTGAGATCAACTCCCTCTGCAATACACAATTAAGTAAATAACCCCTTATATCCTACAGGCAACAGGGCTTATTAAACCTTTTAGGCTGTATGTATGTGTGTGTGTGTGTGTGTATGTGTGTGTGTGTGTAGCAAAATCAAACAGTGGGAAATGTTTTATCACCCCCTCAGCTGCGTTCAATAGTACTGTGAAAACCAGCTTGTTCTATCCTTTGTTTTGTTACAGGCAGTAAGAAATTATGTATATCATGCTTTCTACTCATATTAATTTTCCTTATATGGGCAAGTTCACATAAATGTTTCACTGGGAGTACCACGCTAAACGTGTATTAGCCGTGTTCTACTAATAGAATTTCAGTTTCTAGTAGTTTAGGTTCTAAGCTTGTGATATATCTGTCGGAGGTAATTGGATAGTAACCTCCCTTAGACTGCGGTGGAAAAAATAAAACAGTTATACATTTTATGTTAGTTAATATATACCCAATATATCTCTTTTTCTGTCATGTTATTGCAGTCTATGAAGAGTTTTCTATTTTGATTCTTGTGATGGAGTTATCTCTGACATTAAAAAAGATGGCAGGTGTTTATTATTCATCGAACACCATTCAAAAAACAGATGTTTATTATTCTCCTGAACATTTGGTCATACTTAACCCATTATTCTCTAACCCTCAATTAGTACATTTGCTCTTGTAAAATATTTTGGGGTCTATAGCACAAGTGATTGGTGTAGTGATCACTAACTTGTTTAGTAGCTTGTATTCCTGCTGCTAAGGTAGGTGTTGTCCTAGACATATATAAGCAAACTAAAGAATAAAATATATAACTTAAATTGCCTGTATACGGCTTTCATCATATTACACAGTGGCATCATTGCAGAAGCAAACATTGCAACATTGCATTTCCATTAGACTTGTGCATTTGTATTCGGGAGAACATGAAAAGGAACACGAAGGTTGTGTTTTCATTGTTCAGCCCAAATACCGAACATGCCGGCGGCAAAACGTATACGAAGACACACCACACGAAGAATCTTTGTGTTCATATTCGTCTTTGTTTACTAATCTCCCTGGTCCCTTCTCCGTCTAGCCTACCTTATCTACGCAGCATCGCAGAGGTTAACGGGAGCGAAAATCCTTAGGTTCACCGTCAGGAGTTTAAGGGCCGTGCAAGCGACTTTATTGGTCCCCGGCAGGGGCCTTCTCTGGCATCAACCAATTGGATTTCTACTCCCGTTAACCCCCGCGAGGCTGCATAGAAAAGGTAGGCTAGACGGGAAAGGGAACCCCCTGTGTTACCAAGAGATATAGCCTTCGTATTAAGGAGGCTCCTGGGTATTTGTAATTAGGTGATCTATATCACCACTCCATTCAGTTTGGGTAAGATGTATAATGACTGCTGTAATAAAACTGCTCACTTGTAAATGGGAAAACCATTGAAAATGAGTATAGGGGTATTTTTTCTTGCATCTTTGTAGCTTGAGTGGCTGTTTCACCACCCTATCTATAAGGTTTCCAGTGTTCAGGACTTCTTTCTGATACTAGTTCCAAAAATGGGTAGGGGAGATCCCTCTTGGAACTCTGGGTTACCAATGAGGGGAAGGTAAATGGAGTAACACCATTGTATGTTGTGTTTTAATTGGACTATTTTTCCATGTTTTAATTGTTGAGTACAGCAATGGGTTATGGAGTAAGTATGGCAGAACCAATGGCAACACAATTGGTGTTAGCAAATTTCTTCTTATTCTTAATTCATTCAATAACATGTCTCATGAGAGATGCTACATTGTAAGATCCTGCATCCAGAATGTTAATTCTTTGACTATATTTAAGTTGTTAAGTTTCTTTTTTTTGCCACCAAATTTTTTGAAAATGGAATTTATTTTTATTTTTCTTGTCGTCAGGCAGAACTTGTAGAGGTAATAGAATTTTTGGGAAGCTTGTCATTTTGATTATGTGGCCCTGCCTCGTAAATGTTATGTTATGTAGGTCCCATGTTTTAAGCTCTTGAAAAACTTTTTTAATGATGTGGGTAATATTGTGGATTTTGTAACCAAATAATCAATATATTATGGGGCCCAGCGTAACCCATAAAAAGGGTGGTGGTCGCAATTTATGTCCTAAATATAGCGCCTTTAATTTTTCTAAAGTAATCTTGAAGCCTGTTATGCCACCCTTTGAGGACAACTAGTCCAAAATGACTGGAAGGGGTTTTCTCGGATTTGAGACATACAACAACACGTGAGCCGCAAAGAATGAGGGGCCAAATTGAACAGGAGAGGGAACAGCAAGCATCCCTGTAACACTCCTCGTTCCAAGGTGTCCCTCCAAGTAAAAAACATAGAAACATAAAATGTGATGGCAGGCTCATCTAGTTTGCCCAGTAATCATTACAATTGTTTGGGGGATGTTGTACAGGGAGACAAGTCTGGAGTCTCTTAGCTATCAGTTTTGACAGGTAAATTGTCTCTACATAGAAAACAATATTCTGTTGCAGTAACCTTACAATGAAGCCACACCACTCTTAATTTTCTATATGGCAGCACCGTCCTAAATGCAACCATATAGATTGTTAAAAAGACGCATTGGTTTTTTGAACTGTTATTTGAGATTTTATTTTTGCTTTTGAATTTTATTTTCTTATAATAAACATGCAAATGCTGAGTCTAAAAGAAGAATTGTGTGCTTTAAGATATAGTGATTAATTACCTAAAAATATGCTAATAAATGTATTTAATATAAATGTGAACATGTGGGAAATCCTTTTGGGATTTCTGAAAAAAATAATTAATTGTCAGGAATCACACAGCACAAGTATGGCCTCGTTTTCCAAACCCAGGGGATCAATATGTAGGAAATAATGTTAGATACAGTGGCTTGTGTCTCACTATATTTCTAGTTATTATGCATTGCAAGATGCATTGGGCATCTATACCCAAAAACAATGTACAATAGATCATATATATTTTCATTATTGTAAGCGTTGATGCTTAAACCCAAGGCACATAGATCTCTTTACTTTTCATTTTTTTAAGTTTGTTTTGGTGAATGTTTTTTTTAGTTTTAGATTTAGATTTTTTTAGTTTGACCGTTTACTTTCTGTCATGAATTGGTAGATTAATTTTTATTTAAAAAGTTTATTGACAATAGAGAGAGTTTGTTGCATAGTGATATCACTATGCATTAAAAAGATGCAAGTTTCTGAAGCAAGAGCATTAGAAATACATCCTTACAAATTTAACTATTTAACTATACAGAGTGAGGTCATCTTTCATGCAGAAGTATTGTTTACCTTTCATTTTGTATAATACTATCAAGGAGTTGAAATGTTCAACTATTCTACAAATTCCATTTCTCTTTGGACATACATATAATTATTTATTTTCTTTGAACACAAAAAAGCATATTTTGTATGAAGAAGTACATTAGATCAGACCATGGACAAACCCAAGGCCTGTTCCCAAGAGGGATACTGGCAGAATTGAGATCAGTGGTAGCCTACGCATACTCTTGGACTGCTGAACCTATCTTGGTTTCACATGACATTATGGGACACGGTACATTCAGGCCACGTCTTTTTGCCTCCCAATCTATGCATGGGCTATCCAAAAACTTGCATTTTGTTTCCAAAAATCTATATTTATATCTTTACTATATAATCACTGTATATGTTATGTTTGTTTAATAGGTTCTATTTAGTTTACAAATGTTTGTAGGATGCTATCATGATGTTATACATAAAAAATATAATTTTTATCATCAAATGATGTCATCTTCCGGCGCTCAGCATTACAAGCCGGCACCAAGACCGAACAAGAGGGCTTGCAGAGGAGAGAGAGGGGCGCCAAGCGGGTACTGACAACTTGGTAAGCGAAAACCACTCGGTGCCCTCTCTCTCTTCTGCTTTAAAAAAAAAAAAAAGGGCTTGGGGTGGCAAAGTCCCGCCCCTTCAAAAGTGCCGCCTGGAGCAATTGCCCCACTCTGCTCCATGGTAGGGCCGGCCCTGAGTAGTGGTGCATTCTTTTTGATGTCTGTGTAGATGAAAATTTCTTTTAATTTACAATACATGTAATTGTGACTACTTTATTCTAAGGAATTTGTTTAGTGATCATGATATCCTCAAGTAAAATGTATAAACCTTTTTTACTAGTATTTATATTGGTATGGCCCAAATATCAGTTGATTGATATTAGATAATACACCTGTCAAAATCGACAGACTCATGAAGGAAAAGATACTGTATCTATGTCCTTTTGTAAATATGAATTTCCACTTAAAACATATTTTTCTAGCTAAAAATATAATACCTGTGCATCTAATATGGAGTCTTAATAAGTTGCACAGGTAGTTACTTACTTTTGCCAAAACATTTTAACTTGGAATAATGCTTGTGCTGAGGTTGGTGGCATATATGATTAATATTTAATGAATGGACTCTACTGGTAAACATTACGCAGAAGTGTACGTCGTTTTATGGATTATCTCATCATAATAAAATTAGCCAAGTGGTAGCTGACATAGTAGTTGGTAAGCTACAACTCATATGTCCAGACACTATTTATGGTGGCATTGCAGGGCATCATAAATTTCCAATGAGAAGGATTCAGTAGTGAAGCCAGTAGACTGTCTAAAGTAATCCTATTTTTGCTTTAAGAAGTGTTAAACCCAGTTTAATATAAAGGAATATACATTTTAGACTGTTTATAGATATGCTGTAATATTATTTGCACTTGTATCAGAGAAATAACATTTTTTAGCTTACCAGAATCGCACCAATGAACAGTTCAGGAGAAATGCGTGTTCTATAATATCAATGGCCAAGTGAAGTGTCATTCCATGAATATTGCAGTTCCACTCTTCAGGGTGAAACTAATTGAAGTCCAAAGCTCTTTCACAAGCAGTAAATCATATTAGTTATTTCATAGGGAAAAAAAATTGCATCTTTATTGTATTTTAAATTCACATATAGCCAAAAGCATTTGTGCTCATACTTGCAAAGAGAGTGAAGAGTAGAACTTCATCTAAAAAATATCATGGGAACACAACAGGGAATTTTTAATAACATTTTTATTATAAAATGTAACTCAGATGACTTAAACCAGTTATTAATGGTATTACATTTGTTAGTATGTTGTGGAATTGACTAAAGCTATAGACTATTTTTTGTAATATTGCTAAATTAATGAATAATGAACCAATTAAAATGTTTTCTTTTTTCATTCGATTCCTATTATGTTTAATTGCACCAAACCTGTGGTTTAAAAGGTGGCCAATAATCACATTTTATATAGTCTTTTTTTTTTTCTTTTTGTCCATATGAAGTTGTATTGGAGTTTTTTATTATTTAACCTTCAAAAGGGATGCAGTATTCTCAAGGTTTTTAATCCACCTGGCTGAGAATATAAAAAAATGGTCAATATCACCTTGGGAAGTGGGTTCTCATATGTTCCCTACTGCTTCTGCTAGAAGCTTTAAGATACGTGTGTGTATGGGGAGGGAGTTGGCACATATAAAGTGGACAGTTGAGCTTATGCTCCTCAGATTTTGAGCCAAGGGTTAGTGATTGATTTGAGACCTGGGCTATGGAGCACTCTCCTTAGCAAGGATTATCAAGCTTTGAACTTTTTGCACAGAGGAAAGAAACCAAGCAGTGCCTGGTTCTCTAAATTTGGACTAATTTTTTTAATCTGATAACAATTTACGAGATAAAAACACCTTAATAAAAAATATTGCACATCATAGATGCAGTCTGGTCTGTGTATTCCATATCATGTGAATGGTTATTTTCTGCAAAGCTCAGCATTGCTCAAACCCTTGATTGAGAAAGACGTTCTTAAGAATAGCAGTCCTGGCTCCAGTATTCTGAGACCATGTCCTGCAGAGTACTCAGCACATTTAAACACTTTTAGTTTTGAACTGTACATTAGTGCTAATGGTTTAATCACTGGTTGCAGCTCACAATTATTCGCAGCTTCTTAGACCAAACCCTGTCTTTAATCCTCAAAGCCAATTATTCCTACCGTTAAAGCTTGACTCAACTTCGGGTATTAGCTTACATAATTAACACTGGAGGTTGCCTTAGGATAACTTATCTGCCATCGCTTCTGGAATAAATCAGCTTTTAATGTTTCTGTCCAGACTCTCGATTCCCAGTATAATTTCACTTCTAAAAGCCATCTGGGAAGTTATTGTGAAATCAATTCCCAGGGTATATTATATTTATTTAAAACCCTAAAAAGGCCTATTTCAACCCTTTATACAAACACTCATCCAATTATCTTGTCTATTTATCAACCTATTTAAGTGACTTTCCATGTTGCATGGTGCCAGGGGGTAGATATATGACTAATGAAACCTGTGGTGTGGGTAACATACACTAATATGCCTTTGGATATAAAAGAATAACATATACTTAATATCCTTAAACCTAGTACATTTTATTATCTGGAAAGCTGTTCTGTACAAGCATACAAGCATTAATACTATGGCTCCATTAGTTTTTTGTGTTGTTAACCTTCACCAAGTAAAAGATGAGGTTTATAAAGTAGTCCTATTACTTTATAGTCTAGTCCGAAAGAGACATGAAATTCAAGGATAAGTAAATAAGAATCCATTGCCTAAAATGAAAATGTTTTTGACTCTAGTCTCAGGCCCCCCAGAGGTTTCCGCTCCTTGGGATGAGGGAAAAAGAAGCTTTGATGGGCAGGCATTGGGAAATAAATACGGGGCAGAGCTGATCCATGGTAGTTGTGTAAGGGGAGTGTGGACCGAACCAAGGAGAGGAGTTGGTAAATTTAAATACCTCTTCTTCCTGCCCTTGAGGCCAGGTAATTTAAAGTTCACAGGTAGGAGTATCATGTACCATTTCATATCTACTCAACCAGTCCCCTTAAAAACTACATTATTCAGATAATGTAATCACTATGATGGAGGTACTAAGAGAGAGTGATAGATAAGTGGAAGAGCAGAAGTGGTAGAGGTTAGTATACTGAAAGAATATAGCAATACTATAAAAGACATAAAGATATCCTGAAGATCATGGACCAAGTAACTTTTTCCTAAGTTTTTAGCAAAATATGGACAGAATAGTAGGACGAAATGGATCTTATCTGCCATCAAAATCTGTTTCCTTGATCAAAACATATTTATTTTTTGCCATGTTTATATTTACTAAAGCCTTTTTCTTTATTCCACTAAATACTATTTGTGTTTAATACATGTATACATAAATTTAGCTTTGAAATGTAATAGATTTGGAACTTATCTAGAAAGAAATATTAGGCACAGCAAGAGTGTTGGACAAATGCAATTGTTTAATGAAAAGTTTGGCTCCTAAAAAGACTCAGTTTGTAAAATATGATATCCTCTATTGTTTTATGAGAGTTCCGTGTTTCAAAGAGCCAGGATGTCTGTTGATCTACTTAATGACTTACCAGATTGTAGAGTAGGAGTCTCACATCTGTTTGTATTTTTCTTAAATAAAATTAAAAATAGCTTCTGAATAAATAAACTGATTTAGAGATCAAAAGAAAGGTAAACGTTCCAATATTTTTCAAATTGATTTTTAGATACTTTTTTTATAGTTTGATTGCTAAGCAAAAATGTGCCTCAAAAATCTCAAAAAATTCTATGATGCTAATTTTAAAGTAATGTGGACCATAATTGGTTCTAGACAGAATAAATGCAAAACATGATTTCACAAACCAAACAAAAAAATTGTAAACAACCAAAAATATGGATAAACAGGCTATGGTTTGGAGAGTTTGGCAATTGCCAACAACTTCATTAAAAAAAACAATAAATTACATACTTTGGGACAACTAGAATCACTCTTACTTTCGATATCTCCTTATTATGTATACATAGTTTTTAGTGAACAAGCAGCCATTATCTCTGATACACTGGGGCATATTGACATATTGATTTTACTAGCCTGCTTCTCTATTTATTTCACAGCTACCTCTCTGTGGCCTGCCATGCCATATAGAATGCCAAGAGCGGTAACCCATAATAGTGATCAAAACATGCATTTTAACATTGATTTATCGATCTGTATAGAACCATCATAAAACTTTGGGACTCTCCAGAGTTTATCTTCAGGTGAAATACTGCCTTCTCTCATCAGTTTCCTCTTTTTCTGGAAAGAGGGTGGTCATGCTTACTTCCTGCCTACTTCCCTTCCTAACTTCCTGCCTGTTTATATGACCAACTCCATATATGCCTCCCTGCATGGATAGCCCCACCTTCTTGCACAGCTAGTCACACCCTCTCATGAAGCCACTTCCCCAGGAAAGGGAATGCTGAAGGTGGCCTGCCTTGGGATATTCCCAGGCATGGTCATCATATTCTGCAGGGCTGGGCAAACAGGACATAACAATATACCTGGCAACTCTCAGGGTCATGGGAACAGGATCCTGACACCCCTCACTCCCCACCCATTTCCACTTTAAATGGAGGTGTTTCCTGTAATGTCAGCAGGATCGCCCACTGACATCAGCGAGATCCCCCCCCAATGTCAGCGGGACCGCCCACCGACATCAGCTTGACCGATCACCGATGTCAGCCTGGCCACATCCAAAAAGGTTGCTTTTCATCCACAAGATCATGTTACTTTTATCAACAGTCTGTTAATCAATAGTCTAATTATCAATTAGTCTATGTATCATTTTATTATATTTTTTGAGATTCATTTAGATTTTAAATATTATATTTTTACACTAGTGGCATTTGCATAATGATTCTTCACTGTAATATCAGCTCATAGTTAATCATTCTACTTGTCCTGTTGGAGGCATTGCACAATGTTCCTTCAATCGGTGGTCCAACTGTGGCACGGACCCACTTCTCACTCTCCATTTTTTCACATTATACTCTTAAATGTACGGGAGTAGAATACACAAACTAACACAAACGGTATGTTTTGCATTTAGCCAAAATAAATAAGATAATATATAATAAATTAAACATGTTTCTACTTTAAAAGATAACTTAGTAAATCTTTATTTCAGTAGCGTCAACAAGCTCCTTAATTCGGCATGTTTTTTTTTAATACAAACTGTATGTTTATGTCGCTTTGTAATTAGTCACTACAGTTGTTTCATACTCATTTATTCTTTACTTTATGTTCTAACTAAAAAGGATGTGAATGCCACAGGAAATCAGCTGGGCTGCCATAGAATGTTGTTTTTCATACTTGAGTAAACAATTGCTATACAAGGAGGCAAATTATAATTATAACTATACAGTAGATAATGAATCCACACTCAAAAAAGAAAATTAGTGAGTATTTTGCAAAATCGCACACACGTAGCACATTTTCTATTGTATATCTCACTTTGTTTACCAACAGTTGCATATTTTGTTTTCTGTGGCACCGCAAATTTCTCATTTAGTTTATAATCACACAATATTATGTAGCTGAAGGGCATTTTGATGTCTGTGAAAGCAGATATATCAGTCTTGATGTGAAGCATGCACAGAATCTTTTTCCTTTTGGTTTTTTTACTTACGTGAAATGTTTTTTGGAGTTTTGGCGTTTATTCACTAGAGTTGGGCAAATTCACCAACAAGGACTCTGAAGATGAAAAGTGTCTTAAAGTAGAAACAATATCATTGTGCTCTTTTGCGAGCTGTTATTTTTCCCATATTAGTTGTTGCTGAATGGGGTGAAACCATGAGGTTTCTGCAGTAAAGCCATACAAAGACACACAGGGGACGATTGCAGCATCAAGGGACACACATCGTCTTAATTGACTGCCAAAAGATCTGAATAAATATCAGGTCAAGGCAGGAGAACGATTCATTTTAATAATTAATTATAAGTTAGTAACTTTTGCAAAAAAAATTATTTGTGGGAATCTGAATGCACAAGTCTATTATTTACTAAAATAATTGTTTCTCCATGAGTTGTGGTTTTATCACTCTCACATTATTCATTATGAAGGGCCAAGATTAGCACAAGGAAGAAGGGTTGAGCTGGCCCTGTGTAATGTATAATTTAAAGTGTAAGGAAAGTTTTAAGAAACCTTACTGATGTACCTATACATTATACAGGGCCAGCCAGGTTGTTTCTGCAGCAGAAGCTCAATGTGCTTGCACCTTCATTGTATAGTATCGCAAAGCCAAGAAGATAAAATACAAATTCCAGCTTTCTCTTTAGTGAATAACCCACTTTTTGCTAGAAAAGCATTGTATGTTTCCACTTATTGAACCGCACCACACCAATGGGATTTTCTCCTAAATGGAGGCTTTAAATTGCACGAGAGTCTCCTTGGGATAAAAATGCAATTCAGTCCCATTGATTCAGCTCCTTGGTAAGCAATTTAGCCATAAAAAATGATATAGGACTCTCAAGGTACTTAGTAGTGGTGGGCTAAGCAATATATGTCCATATACTATGATTGAATCCCCAATATTTATGCCTTAAAAAGATGTTTCTTGAGTGGTGTTCACTGGGTATCCGCTGAATTCTTGTTTTGTTTTACGACGTTGAAGTGGTAGAATAGAACACAAATGCAATTCACTGTGTCTGATTTACTTGACTATTAGGGTTTAATAGTAAATGTTTAATGGTATTCTGTGGCTAGATGAAAAGGTAGTGGCCATTGTGATATTAGTAAATGTATTCCTGCTTTCTTAGAGAACTTTGCCGATGATATTACTTCTGAATCTTTTTTGGGTAAAGCTTCATTCAATATTTAACAGACATCCAGTGCATCCCGAGTCATTATATATACAGGGTAGTTAGCAAGTCCTTTGTTCCATAGTAGTAGTTCTGTTGGGGAATTATTTTCACAAATGATAAAAGTAGCAAGCAGAGAGCCACATAGTGGAAAAAGAAAATTTAGTAGTGATGTCTGAGCGGGACATTTCTGAAAATTTGGAATGACGCTGTTTTGTCCTGTAATAAAATATGTATGCTTTGTCTTTCATAAATTAGCAATTTTAGAAGGACTTTCTTTATTTGTTGCGTTGCATGAGAGGGCTAGCACCTTATGGTCAATGGGGCAAGTACAGCTAAGTTGCCCCTACAGCCCCCCCCATCATTCTGTATCAACCCTCATCTAATATTTGAGCTTATACTTGCACACAGACCCACTCATCAACACACACAATTTCTTATACACACTTTCTCCCAACTTGGGCTTACATTACCTTGCCTGGAACCTAGGTTGGCTTCTGAAGGAGCTCTATGGGCCATGTAACATCACACTATGTGACACTATGTGACTGTGCCGAAGAATTTGAATCGGCCCCTAAAGCTAGAATTGGTCCTTGTTGCCCCTTTTAGGGAGTTACTGCAGAAACCTCATGATTTCATCCCCTTCAGCAGTAGCTAATGTGGGAACAAATAACAGTTTGCAAAAGCGCACAATGACATTGTTTTCTACTGTTAGGCATTTTTCATATATTTGTAAAAAAAAAACTTTAAACTCTAAAAAGCAACGCTTTAGGTTTTCATTGAAATTAGTGTGTGGAGCTTCCAAAACGTATGATTGTGTCACCCCATGGACCAAAGAGAAAATGCAAGTAGGAAGACGCTGAACAGCAAGTTAATGATGCCTAAAACTTTGTTGTAAAATAAACAAAAGGTTGGAACTGCTGGAATTGAAAACTAAATCTGCTGATTCAAACTAAGCAAATATCTAGAAAGTTATCTCTATTTATGTTATGATTTCTGAAAACCAAATAAAAAAATAAAACATGCATTATGCATTTTTTTCTAAAACTTTTGTGTGGAAATCTCTGACATTTTCACAAAAGAAGGAAAACATACATAGAAAACAAATTAGGCAAATACAGCAATACCATTCCCCATGGATGTCTCACAATTATGTTGAGTATTATAATTCTCTGCAGATCAATTTTTTAATAAAGAAAATATTTTCAGAAAATTAGATTTAAGACAATCATTTTTTATCATAAGATGAAGCTGTTACAATACTAACAAAAGCATAAGTTCTTATATTTTGCCGGCTAGAATTTCATTATTATGCTTCTAGCTAGCCACATTGTACCAAATTGTGTTTCAGCTCCCAATCTGACCGATGCATAAACCTATTTTATATATAGTTTTGGCCTAAAGTTATAAAATAAAATTTACTTGCTGTAAGTGGCTATAATAATTTAATGTCAGCCCGTTCGGCTATGATGCCATCTGTAGGTCAAAGTAACTTTTTGACTGTAAATACTGTGTGGGATATGGTATGGCAATACAATTTTATTTTTTTTTAATGAACATTTCAGAAATTATAACAAAGGCAGAATTTTGCAACAAAAGAAATATATGAAAACATTTTAATAGGGCTTTTGGATTTTGATTTTAGAAAAAAAATATGTAATGGCTAGTATTAGAGAAGCTATTATTTTTTTTTATTATATAATGTATTATTTATATTATAAAATATATATTCTTCCTGTAACGTAATGCATTGCTAATCAAATATTTTAGATTCTTTATTCAAATATTACAGATGTTGAGCATATAGGCATACAATCACCTTGAGCTCCTTTGCAACTTTGTTCTATGAAAAGCCTTCCAATGATATAAAAGAGTAAATGCTTTTAGCGTACAGTCACTAGACAGCGATTATCCTCACTTCACCATTTATTGATTCTAATCAACAGTAACTAATTAATGAGCTTTTAGGTAACAGCATAATATCCCGATTTGTAGAATTATATTTGGATGCCAGCGTTTATGCTTTTTCTGTATCATTGAGCTGTGGCATATATTTTTTTTTACTTTAAAGACCAGTTCCCAGAGAGATTAAGATTTTTAATTTGTTGACGTATATTAAAGATTGCTTCTGGTGGGTGTGTGAATGTACAGATTGAGACAAACGGCTTTAGGGGCAGCGACCTCCTTTCCCGATGGGTACATGCCTACTGAACCTTGATGATAATACCTATATGACCGCTCTACAACTGTAGCTCTCCTTTATGTTATTATAACCACACGCCGTCTTAATTGATTGCCCAGAGATCGGAATGAATATCAGCTCAAGGCAGGGAAATTATTAATTCTGCAGTTTCAGAACACCCCACAATACATATGAATCTGCGAAATGAAGCTTAAAGCTGAATAACTGAATATATGCACATGAAACTCCTATGTGAAAGAATTCTGACATTCAGAAGTGTTTTTTCTGTATTAAGGTCGTTCCATACCTTGAAAAACTTAAGATATTTATATTTTTACATTATATTTTTAGATTGTATTTTTCCTTCATTACTTTCTAAAGATTTTGTGAAGCTTCACGTGTATACGGTGAGATAGATGCATAGAGTAGACTTTTTATATATTGTCAGAAAACAAAATACTTCAAGGATAGTTTGAGAAGATACTTGCTTCTATATCATTAAAACAATCCATGCTGTGCATTAGTTAACTGTCTTGCTGAAGTAATGTTTGCATTATTAATTACAGCCATTGGGCTAATTATTTCATTTTTTGCTAATTACTTACTTTCCCATAAACACATCTTAAGCACTAAGCCAAAACATGTATATTGAGCTTAATGAGAACACTGAGCATGTGTATTCTTGATAAACCTGAAAAGAACAAATAATGTGAAATAAAAAATATATCAAGTTTTTAAAAAAAAATGGAAAACAAAATCTGTATATATATAAAAAAAAAATGTCTTCCTCCAAAATGCGGGGTTGGGAAATACATGTCTAATTATTGCAGAAATGGTAAAAGAATTCCTTCATTTATCACATACCGTGCATAAAATAAAAGTAACATATCCTCCCTGTTGCTTTTACTTTTTCCTTTGAATGGTAGCATTTGCATGTTGTGTTTGAAGCCTTGCATGAAAACGACATGCAATGGCATATTCCTGTCTGCATGCTGCTTACTGAATGTTTTTCCTTTTCTCTCCTTCCCTGTCATGTGCTTTCAGAAGACAACCATGTTGAAGGTGGGTGCTCTCTACCTTATCTTTTCCTTAGCCCCCTTCCCTGCCCTTCCCTTTTCTTACTTGTAAAAGCACATGTTTCTTGTTAGACATGGTAAGTATGTTCAATGAAAATAAAGTATTTACCCTAAACCCTCAGTGGCAAAGATGCCCATATCAACCGTTATTATTTGTTGCAGAGAAATTGTTGTTAAGTTTGCTTACAAGCTTAAAAATAAGAATTAAATAGTCTCTCATAGAAAGGCAATCTTAATGCAGATGGCATGCTAGGTTGCAGGCAAAGGGGATGCAAGTTGAAATGATGCAAGTTGAATCTGACTTTTGAGAAGAAATAACCTATGTTAAATGGAATTATGTCCCCTACCATTTGGTTGCCTATTTTTGTATTGTAGCTACTATGTATACACTGTTTAATGAAATATGTGAACAGTATAGAAGATTTGTAGTACATGTATGTCATTATATTCAGTTAGTTTAACAGAGTAGCAGATACTGCAGACATAGTAGGCCCTGCCATGTAGGCCATCTAGGCAGCCGGCTCGGTAGAGGGTGCAGGAAAGGGGTACTGAAAACATTGCTTGTCTAGGGCCCTAGAAACCCGAACTTGATTATAGAGAATACCCATAATAACAGTGTATGGTGATGCTGTTTCAATAGTAAGGTAATTTGGGATAGCGTAATATTGAGAAGACAGTAGGAAGGTTTGAGTCTGCCTTGATCTAAAATAGAGGTAATGAGAATCACAGTAGGTTAAGTCAATGTGAATCAACAAATAACGGGGTGCATGTACATGAGGGAGAAAAAACAAACAATAATGGTGCAATATAGTTGAGCAACACAAAGCTGTCACTCACAAACGAACGTAGTAAAACAGGCCCAATAGTGCAGTATCTTAGTGTAAATGATGAAAAAATCAGAATACACTTACAGGGAACTGTGGCACAACGTTAAAGGCTCTGCAAAAGCGCTTGATTATAAAAAAGTCCAGATAAATCCAATAAAAGTCCAAAACTTATTCTCGTTTCTCACGAGTCTTGGAGTCTTTTTATTTCGCAGATTTTAAAGAAGTCATTAAAAATAAATGTTAACAGAATCCTCTGATGGGCCTGTTTTACTATGTTCGTTTGTGAGTGACATTCATATTACACACAGCGTTGTGTTGCTCGACTATATTGCACCATTATTGTTTGTTTTTTCTTCCTCATGTACATGCGCCCGGTTATTCGTTGATTGGCAATTTTAACATCCTGAGGGGTGTTCTTTGGGCAGCTGCAGTACTTTTGAGAAGTAATAAAAAAAAAAATTATTATTCACTTTATCACGTGAATAGGTCAATGTGAAACAAGGACTTCTTGTATTATCACCCATGCTGTTGACCGTTATTTCCATTTCAGCTGGGCAGTCACGTGATTCCACCCTATAGCTTATCCGCACAATATAGT
Organism: Spea hammondii; assembly: GCA_029215755.1. NCBI lineage: Eukaryota > Metazoa > Chordata > Amphibia > Anura > Pelobatidae > Spea > Spea hammondii. Next base: position 15,329,398 of record JARDYJ010000003.1, on the reverse strand, counting down.
GTTTTCTAGTAAAGTGATATAGAGTTTGTTTATTGATATAAACTGAAAACTGCTTTATTAACTAACTTAAGTTAATATTAGACAATAAAATAATTGAACACTCCTATTTAGTTCAGTGTTCCTACTCTTTCACAGACTACAGTATATGTTTTTTTTATTTACTTTAACAGTGTAGTGTTTTATATTCTTAGTGCATATGTGTGCTTTAGTTGCAAAACAGTCTCTACAAATTCGTGTAAAGGAAAAAACTTTCACTTATTTGTACATACTATATGCATTTGCTGGAAGAATAGACCTTTCATTTCTCTTTAAAAAGCCCTAGAAAATAGAGTCAACAGGTACTTCCTCTTGGTAAATGAAAATTGTAGTAAAATAATGATTAAAAACCAAATGACAGCCAATTGTTCTCTTCTTCTATCATTTGCGCAGGCCAAATTTATTGTAGAATATTTAAAGGCTTTTATTAAATAAAGAGGAAGTAGTGCAAGCAAAAAACAAACAAAAAAACGTTTCTGGTCAATTTTTTTTCTGTTTGTTTTTGATCCAGCTTTAACTAGTCACTGTAACATTATTGCAACCCCTTAGAATCCCCTGAGTACTGGTTCTATAGTGAAAACAGGAATATGAAGAAGGCTGTCAAAAGATGAGACATCCCCAGGGCTTGGTGTGGGTTTTATTTATGTAACACTGTTTCTCCCAGAAAATAAAATAACATAAAATATGTATTTGGCACAAACTGGGACTCTTCCTTTTTAATTCCATAAAAAAAATCCTAAATGTATGCTTAGAGTTAAGATCTCAAGTAAATATACTTTGAGGGTGCCTTTGAGATCCCCACTGCCCTCTAGCCAAGCAAATGGATGTGCAACCTGCACAACTGGAAAGTTATTGAGTTATGTTCATCAATCATACATTTACAAAACATAAAACAAGAAAAGTAAACATCTTAACATACCCGATTAACACTTGGTTAAACAATGAATAAAATGTAATTAACTCTAATTCTAAAACTTGAGAACCATGTTCTGCCCAGTCTGATTTTAGTTAAATAAAACATTATCACAAATGACAATGCCTAATTACACTCCTGAGACAGCTCCTTGCAATTAGGCAATGATATTAAATCTTAGGTTTCTAGATGCAAAGAGAGGGCTGCATAGTATTCAATATGCGCTTGGTCGTTAAAAAACACACTTTCATCAATAAACCCCAAGCAGTTTAATTCCATTTAATCTCATTTACTATTCTTTCCCTTTGGAAAGCCTTTTAAGGTAGATTCTATCTGCCTTGCTATACAGATTGCTTGTGTTTCCACTATTCAAAGGTTGTAACATTTTAGATTGCCACAATTTCTGGCTTCTATCCTCAGGCACTGAATCCAGCTGCCATTCATTCACTTACTAATACTTTTGTATTGTCTCTTTGGTTAGTTTTCCCACACTAAAACAATTACTTATTTGCTTTAGGGATTTACTTATTTAGAATTCTAATATATTTCATGAATTCATACATCATATCTATTAATCACATGCATCTTGGGTGGTGGCGGGGGGGATATAAATCCAAAGTATATCATTTGTAATTATTACATTTTTAGTAGTTATTTTCCCATTAATTTCTCTCCATCTCTACAGGCCTTATATCATATATAAGAGTCCTTCCAGCATTATCATCTCAGTGTAAAAATATATTCTTGAATGATCTAAAAAAAAAACTCATTTCCGATGAGGGGAAAAAGATCAGAACCAGCCCATTTGTCAAATTCTTCCGAAAATCAACGTATGTCTCTTCTGCTCAACATTAAAGTTAAGAAAATCTAAGGCAGATGGTACAATGAAGTAATTCGATTCCAAATAATTTTCTTTTTTCTTGTTTATTTTTTGTATTTTGAGATATTAAGTCACTTAACAAAAATACGAGTTCAGCCATCGTTTCGACTTTAAGATGAATTACTATTTGTCCCTGTGTCTGTTTCACCGGGGATTTAATTAATATGGTTTCCCGTTATCAATGCAGATGCCATTCAGGAAGAACACTTGCTTGTCACAAACCATTTTTTTCTGTCACTGTGGCAACATCTTCCCATGCTCCCTTGTACATTTCTGACTATGCTCTTGTTTCCTTTAAGGTCTGGCACACCTGATGATGGGCGACCAAGGTACGGGCTCTGTTCCTTTTCCACTCTGCTTTCATTGTTTCCTATTGTTCTGTAACTGCTTCAGCCCTTCACCGCAACAATGGTCAATTACTTCAAAGCTGTATTTGACTGCAAACCAAACACATTACCCTTAAGCCACATCCTTATTTCTTTCCTGTTCCGCTCACACTTTGTATCCTTTTTCCTTTTCTGCAATATAATAACTGAACTAAATTGGGTCAACTAAGCCACTAATTATATAAAAAAAAAATATGGTGTTTTGCTCAGATTGTAAAGAAAATTGCTGAAGGGACAGGATGAAAATTGTCAAAGTGAAAAAGCGCTTTCTTTTTAGATTGAAACGACAGTCAGTTTATCATATTGTACCAAGTGTCTCCATTAATATTCATTGATGCATGGCTGATTCCAAGAGCGCACCTTAGCTGATTCTGGAATGTTCAAGTTGTTCAAGTTAATCCTGTGTTAAATTATTTGACATTGCTTGCGTTCCCCAAAAGGTGGTCTTTTTAATAAAAGCATGGATGTATTAGTGTCGTTCTGCATGTCCACCATTGGTCAAACATGCACCAATTTCTGGATCATGCCTCATCGTAGATGTCATTTTCATCATTTCCATTAGCTTATTCAAAACACTCTACCACATTTACATATATTCATGAACTTTTTTTCTTCTACTCTTTGTCTTTGTCTGGAAATGCTTTCTTCACGGAACCATTCCATCAAATATGTAGGTAAAAGTAAAGGTACAAATTTTTAATTTTTAATTATAGATATGTATTATATTTTAAAATGTTAAATGTATTTTAATGCTAAATGATCAGATTACTTGACACTTGATCAGTTTTATATACTGTAGAATAACACAGATAGACTACACACGGGTTCTCCTACATCTTAGATAGTTGTTTATTTCATCAGAATTACTCTACAAAACATTAAATATACAAATATTTGATAGACTTGGAATCATACAGTGCTAGAATATGTGCAGTATGAAATTTGTTTAGTAAAGTAAATTATTGAAAACAATATAAAAAAATGTAGGACAGGCACTAAAAGTAATATAATGTTCCAATCTATAGTTGGATACGTTCCATACAACAGCATGAATGTTCATTGAATAACAACCTCTCAATTAAATAATAGAAGTTTGTCTGATTCATATGCTATGCTATGGTCGTCCTATGGTTTCATTGGGGTTAAACTGACAATATAGGGCATACATTGACAGTTTGGTAGATGGGCAAAGCATCTTAAGTAAAAATGTATTGTATTAAAAGCTACAATGCCTGTTTTTGTCCACCCTTGCTCATGCTGCCTCTTTATGGACCAATATGTATGTACTGTGCACACACAGGGCTGATTTTATATCACCATATACTAGGTTCTCCCTTACCTGCTCAAAAGAAAATAATTAATATTAAGGACGTAATAAGCGGAGCTACGGCCAAACTGGCTGGTGCACAGTAATTACTAAACAGGCCGTATAAAGTAAGCTAGATGCTCTTCTGGACACTCACATGGAGTCAAGCTGTGGAAGGCTCATTTACACTTAATGGTGTTCATCCATGTGTACGGAGTGCACAAACTACATACAGATAGGCTTTGTGCTCAGCCCTGTTTGCAAATGACATCATCATCTTTCTTTTTGTTGGGAGTTAAGCAAATTTGCTGCAAATCATGGCGTTAATTGCAGTTTGTATCCCTGTATCATTTTGATGACTTGCCCATCTGTACGATGAGCATACTTTTGCTGCATACAGTATATAATCGTTATGCTGCCGTGCGCACAGAGAATATAGTCATCTGTTAATTTTGCAAGGAGAATAATGGAGTTTGTTTTTAACACCAGTTAATACTCCAGATGAGTATTATTGCTCAGTACATTGGCTAGTTCATTCTATATTTACATTTTATCACTACAAAGTATACTTTTCATTCCAGGTTGCATCAGATCAGTTGCATAAATAGTATTTTATTGGTTGAAGAAACACATTTTTCCAAGTAGTCACCATTATATCAAAGTGAAAGATGTGTGCCCTAGATAAGTTCTATAGAAAAACAATAGATTTGTAGATGGTGAACGTTCTGTGTTTTGGGTGCACTAATCCTTTACAAATCTGTCATCAGCTGCACCTACTATGCACCATGAGGGCTGTCTACGGCCAGTCAACCCCAACTGGTCCAATGTGGTGTCAAGGGCATAGAATATTTTCCTCCTGTTCCATTAGCACTTCATGCCTCCATGATCCTTACATTACATATGGAGCACTAAAAAAGAGATTTATGAATGCACCACAATGGACTAAAAGGGGCAGGGGTCATAGAATTACTCACCTAAGTGGAAGCTTTCAGGCAGTCAGGTTTTAGCAAATCTATCACAGACGCTTAAAACAAGACAAAATAGCTAGTTTTGGGATTTACAACTCTTGCTGTCATTAAATGCATGACTATATATCACCTAACATCCTCAGTCTCTTGGGGAACTGAGCATAGCAGCATCCATCTTTATCTAGAAGCCTGCCAGAAGTCCCTTATTGTAGTAAAGGATTTAAGATATGGGACATCTGGACTGAATTTACAAAATGTATCATGCTTTCTCACAAACCAATAAAGTTGCCGTGGTTTTTGTCCCTATACAGAATACCTTATTAATATTTTATTTCAAGGTGATGATGTGAATCAATATATTGAACACCTCCTATGTTTTCTGCTCCTCTTGGTATGTTATACTTACGTTTTTCATTGAATGTGGACTGCTGTGCGGTGAATGATGCAAAGCACAGAATATAGCCACCTCCATGTGTTTCTCGTGAGACTGAGCACAACGTTTAGAGGGAGCAGTGTATATTTGCCGGCCAGAATTTCACGTTACTGCAGGAATGATGCCCCTATTCTTGAAGTGATGGGAGTGGGTAAATGTAGGCTACGATCCTTAATGCAGCATTACAAGTACACAAACTAATAGCTAAAATAACAATCATCATGTTCATCATTAGTGACCTCAAAAAATGGGTCCACCTCAAAATGTAGAAAACTGTGTGATGTCATCCATAGTAGCGTGTATGGGCTGGCACAATGCATGTCAGTAGTGGAAAAGCCCGGTAATAAAGCATCCCGAAGCACACATGAAAGACAATAGTGCCTCTAATCTAAAACACATTAACAGAAAGGGAACACAGAAAGGATACAGTCAATGACTAAACTGTTTCGTAAAGGCTCTTTTACGCTAGACACATAGAGGCTGTATGTGGAATTCAAAGTAAACACACACAATAAAGCTTCAGGTAGCAGCCCAAAATCTTTACATCGTAGAAGAAAGGGGCTCTCCCCTGAGTGTCACAAAGCCAGAAGCCTAAACAAGTTATAAAAAAGGGGAATTATATCCAACTGCATATTAAGATTGTAAATATGTACTTATACTTACCAGCCATCAACCCACGTAAGATACAAAATCTTCAGTACATAAAATGGCAAAAATTATTACTATTAATCCTTTATATAGTGCCGTCAAATTCCGTAGCGCTGTACAAGCGCTGTACAGTGGTCATCACTGTATAAAGCAAGTAAATGTATTTGTATATTTCTTGCGTATTCCATAAGAACATATATTTCAAATACGTTTCAAACCTCTCACTTGGCAAGTTGCATTTGCTAAGTTTTGTGACGACACATTAAAGGGTTAACGTTAGCAGAGCTTCAGGGTCAGGTGTATAGTAAAGATGACTACATCCCGTTCTGAAATTAACCATTTAAGTCCAGAAAATAAAAGCGTTCATGTTTAACAGTAGGCTAGCTAAATCACACATCACCAGGGACCAATATCCATATGTTCTTAGCATTTATAAATATGGATTCTCTGCACAGTTGACAAATGCTTTATCTATTCCAAATACGACATAAAACTATTTCATATATTTCACGGATCTCTCTCAACAGCCATAACCATTGCAGTAAATAAAATAAAATGAAAGATTTTTGGCTCTGGCATGCCAGTGTAACACATGCACACACCAGGCCTACAGTAATAATTACATCTGCTTAATTACTATGTATGGGTAGTTTGCTTAGCGTTCCCATAAACCAGCTTCTTAATGCATATCTCTATTGTCTTTGGCAAATACATTAAAATGCAGTAAAAAGTGAATCGACCCTAATATGATTAAAACAAATGTTTTATTTCGACTGCAGTCGTTAATTTAAAAAAAAATATATTTCCTGTGAATATTTTGTGAAAATGCCCATTTCCTACAATTTGTTTTTCCAAGTTCTTAAGTGATCTGGAATTGATGTGTGCGCATGTTTAACTACCACAAACACAGCAGTGTGTCCTTAACACTCTCTGTGGCATATACATTGATAAAACAGATATAAAAGCTCAAATTGTTGCCGACATCCTTTTCCTTGTCCGTCCATCTGAACATTTATTGGGTGTTTACTTCAACCTTTATTTCAATAGACATATGGAGAATTTCAGGCAACATTTTTTATGGTTTTGAATTAAGGTTTAGACAGGATATTATTTCCTACAAATTTACCTTAAAGAAAAAAAGTACACTATAGCAATATAAGTTAAGAAATCTCTGTCACATTTGCAGAAATATTTGCTTTTTTTAGCCAATTAGGATCCCTAAGCTACTACCTAAAATGCTTAGTTGGAAGCACTAACCCTATACATTATAGAGATATATTCTATACATTACATTGTTGAACCTATGGATGTCTTAACTGAGACACCTACATTAAAATATAAATAAGTAAAAGAGCAATTTAATAATTTATATTCTAAATTTAATAATTTATATGTTGTGCTTATATTGTACATTTAATTTGTTTTTTTTTTATATTGTGGATGTGCAATTAAACTTAGTTCTAATTACGTTCAGAGCGAATCTGTGCATTCGAATGTTTGCCCAATATCTCAAAACCTTTAACAAATTATTTTTAAAACATCAAATAAATGAAAGTGCTTTTTGTATTTTTGATATAAGATTTTAGGCCCAATAATTTACAGCAAAAATGTTTTTTTATTTACTTTCACATTATGGTTTTACATTAGAAAGTCAATATTGCTATATCTTTTAATGTCGGAAATTATCCCAGCTGCCACCTATGGTTTTATATGTATTTAAAATATATCCAGCCTTGAACAGTTTTATGTTTTATGTTCTCGGTGTTGCTAGAGAATTGTTTCCTTGGAATATATTTCCTGCATTTTAATTAGGCAGCAGTTACCCAAGATAATATCTGCAAGGTCCTTGATCTTCAGAAGATCAAGATGACTCACACATCAGGTCAACTGTGATTTCATTTTAATACTTTTTCTATAAAAATGTAATATCAGTGTAATATGAATGTTCACAACAAGCCATATGCTTTTACACACACAAGGTTTCCATCCAACATGGAATGAAAAAAATATTGTTTCTTTGTATAACAATATTTAATGCATTACAGCGGTCAAAACAGTAGAAGTCAATTTATGTTCATGTATGAAACGTGGACTCACACGTAAGTGTAGTTATATATACTTATATATATTGTATGTGTATATATAGATATATATATATCCAGTTATTATGTAGCATAACATACTGAAATATATAATTAGGATGTTAGTTAAAAAAGAATAAAGTTCTTAGAAGTATATACTCTTGAAGTCTTCATTCCCTTCAATGGCTGCTACATTTTAAAGATGGAAGAGGTATTTCCTTGCGGATCTTTTTTCCTATAGGACACTGACGCACAATTGCAGTGACCAATTGAATCTTTTTCAACACTAACAATTTCACTGCCGGTATCATTGCCCCAAGCACATGTTCTCTGCAATAAAAAAGCAGTATATAGGCACTAAAAACGCAATATTGGATCCAAACAATGGTCGGTTATATCTGTAATTTAATTCATTCAGAATTGCCACAAGAAATTGTATCCCCACGCCTATTATATGTTCATGTTGACAGCTGTTGTTTATATATGTACAGTTCTGGAACATCCCCAAACTCCGCAGAAGTACATCATATTTCTAGTTTTCTAGTATTTTTCCATAGTTTCTTAGCTTCTGGCTTTCAGCACAGTAGCTGTTTAATAACACCTTGGGGTTTATGCAACATTAATGTTGTAAAAAGGCCAGCTATTTCACCAAATCATATTTGTTATACTTTTTGCTTTACATTTACATTACAATTGTTTAGACCACTGATGAGTATTTTAGGTTGTAGAAACTCTATATAAATCATTTATAATATTTAGTGGATACGGTTTAAAGCAGTCGTTTTTATTACTCAATAAACGTCAACCATCAAGTACAGGTATACTATAAACACACATTTTGTCATTGTGTACTAGAAACTAAATTAAATATGCTTCCTCCAAACATAACTATCTTTCGATAAGTAAAGAATCACTGCTTCCCTGGATCTTCGGGTTTTCTTCTTCTTTATTCTCCTTTCTTCTAAATTTATTTTCTCTATAACTAACACTGAGTAGACCTGCTAGCAGTTTTTTTTCACCCAAGACTGCATATGATCTTTAGGAATATCTGTTAAAATCTTGATCTGGGAGCTATTGAAGTTTTAAGCAACCAAACTTGGAAGCCATGATAAACAAGTAATTCAAGCGGACCCGTCTAAACCCTGCCCTTTCCCGTTACAGATTTAGAATGTTTAAAAAAAATATATATTTTTTTTTTGCTTTGAGACAGATGTTGCACTTTTAAATATAATTATTCAATTGAGCATAACCTTTTCTAACTTTTTTAACTTTTTTGCTAATCTACTCAAATATTTTATTAGATCATTATTTCTATTATAGCAGCAGTCACTTGGCAATGTATTACAACCAGTGAAATGTAATCAATAGAAATAGTCATTTCACCAAAGAAATCTTTATATGGATAGTGATATATATGGCATATGCCATTATTTATACGAGATATGAGATAGTTCATATAATATCATTTAGCATGTTTAACTTTTTAAAATGTTGTAAAAGATACATTTCTGAACAGTATTTTTTTTCTTAACGTCAGATATTGTAAAAGTATATCAAGGATAATGCCACATGAAAATTACCTTTCACAACGAGGAAGTGCACACGAGGACAATTGTTGTAATGTAAAGTGACTATGTGGTGAAAATGCTTTCTCTAGATGTGTCACACTGCCAGTCCTAGTAAACATCATTTTGGATTAAATTTTAGAAATGTAACTGGTGGTTAAGTGTCATACGTTTTAACCGTTTGAATAAGAAGACCAAATTACCATTTGACCCCTCAATTTTCTAGGCTGAAGTGCTGGTTCAGTCCACTTTTCACAACAAATCTATCTATCTATCCATCCATCTATCTATCTATCTATCTATCTATCTATCTATCTATCTATCTATCTATCCATCTATCCATCTATCCATCTATCCATCTATCCATCTATCCATCTATCCATCTATCTATCTATCTATCTATCTATCCATCTATCTATCTATCACAAAGAAGCGTGTTTTATGCGCAGGAATCAGTGGGATAACTCTGGTTTCTTTGACTTTTTATTGATCCCAGACTCACAGTGCGGATGGATAATCTTGGCATTATCCGTCTGTACAGCTGGAGAGCTACCTGCTGGCTCCCCTACCTATCCTATGAGAAATACCCAGTCCCTATGCTATTACTGATAGCCCACCATGGCTGGCAATCATCTCTGCCTCGGCAGGCACAGAACTCTGCCCGCGCTCCCTCATACTTTTGTGGGCAGCTGGATGGTGATATACGGTAATATGACACCATATTTGTTATGTGTGTTTACTGCCCCATTTAAGTTGTACATGCTGTGGAATTTGTTAATAAATAAAAGATAATAATAATAATAATAATAATAGAATCTTAATATCCATGTTATAATTAAATCGAAATAATGCAAAATACAGCATCAAATGTATGTTACTGATCTTCTGGATATATGTATAATTCACTAGCACTGTGTCAGACTAAAGCATATTTGGCTCCTAATCTCTTAGAATATCATACTGAGCTTTTCATTTTATTGAAGATTTACAATTAGCCGCAGAGCTTTCAAATTTGACACTTTGTCCTCCCGTAAAGGCTTTTTAAGGAAATGTCATCCTGTTGCTCCCAGTTTTTTTCTTACTTTCAGATAGAGACATTTTGAACACTTTTCTGTAGGGTATGTATCCAGTGTCTTGTTTAAAATTCCACAATCCATAATCGTGGAAACATTAGGTATACAAATACATTTGAGCTTCCCAGGAGTGCTGTACCAGAGAGTTCCCCATTCTTTTATCCACATGGGAATATTGAGGGGCAGACTTTAGGGAGAAAATGGGTTGGACTGATAGGGGATGGATGAATCTAAATTCCGTTCACCTACCAAGAGATCAAAAGCAATCCAGGTGAGATCCAAAGAGTTTCCACCTACATAGTATGTGATCTTGGGCTAGTGTCTCTCTCCTACAGTAATAATATAGAAGTATTGATAATGTATTATGTACATTAATATATACTGTATTATATATATTATATATTTATAATATATATATATATATAGAGAGAGAGAGAGAGGAACAAATTTACACTGTTTAAAGAATATTTAAAGCATGAAAATATTTGTTCTAGTTTATTGACAAGTGTTATATTTTCAAAGCAATACCCACAGGACTTTTCCGTAATACATTGTAATTCCACTTCCCCCCTTTTCGGTTTGCAGTGAATATTTTAATCAATCCAATCAATATACCACATAATGTATACGAAAGCATATTTGAACACATGAAAGGAATGAAAATGACTTTGAATGCTGTTTACACTTCAACATATACTTTATAGCTAACACAATCAATTGTAATATGCAGTTAAAGATAATCTAAATTCTGTGTGATTGTATTTTTTTTTCATGCAGTAATGATTTTCATTGTATGAATTTTTTTTTTGTTTTCTCAGATTGTTCCATTCTTACATTTCTTTGTAACTTAAAAGCGAGTATTATTTCCTAAAATGCTTGATGCCGCATAGAAATAACTGCCAGTTCAAAACACAGCTTTATTTATCTTTGGCAATTTTACCTCTGGATGAAAATGGTTATTTAAGAACTGATTTCTGTTATCTGATGTTTACTTACTAAATCCCTGTCTTCATATTTCGGTGACTTTGTCAGTTGCATGTCAACCGTCTTCTTATCAAGCAACAATTTATTGTATTATTGAATCCCCGTTCACTCAAAGATCACAGACAACACTAAATCCTAAATATGAAGTTTTAGGAGAAACCATCTCAAGCTAGAGGAATTAACTTGAAAAGCCGACAATAATAATAATCTGATGGAGAGAATGGGGCAGTAGAGTCTCCTTGTCATCTCGGTGAGTTGTAGAACCTCAGATTTTGTTTATCCCAACTGACAGCACTATGGAATTCTTTCTCCTCTTACAGAGCAATACTTATCTACTGCTCCGTTGTACTTGTACTGAAAATAATAATGAGGTCTGTGTTGCTGTTAATGTTGATACTATAGTGTCTCATGTGCATAAGGATAATGGCTATTCTCTAATGCCATATGATTCTTCGGCCATGATGGAACTAAGCACGAAACCCAGCTGTGTTTCAAAATGCTATCCAAGAGATATTATCATGATACACCACAGTAATCAAATAGATAAAGGAAACTATTTTGTTTATTTTGTAGGTGTCGGTAATGATTTTTCGACATTGGCTTCTATGTAAATTGTAATACTGGAAACATATGTGGCTATTGAATGCCAGAAACTCAACACTCGTTTTTATTTTTCTTATACATCTCTGCATTTTTACTGTCCACATGAAACAGACACCCCATTACAAGAAATAAACATGAAAAATATATTGCATATATGGGTAAGAATTAGGATTTGGTATAATCTGGGATGTAGATTTTCAATATGGCAACCATAAAATGGATATCCCTAGATTGCAGCAAGTCATTCATTTCTCTCATAGTCTACCTACAGGATAGCACAGATAAAAAGAAGTGCTAGATTTTATTTGGGTAATATAAACTTGCCATTGATGAATCAGGTTGCATCATGAAAATCATGATATGTTACGTATCACAATATGTTATGGTGGATATATATCAAAAAATGCATTTATAAGGTGATACAAGTTCTTGCAAAAATATATATACTGTATGACTTTTGGGGAAGATATTCTTTAGGTGCATTTGTCTGTTTTGGTCCAATAAGAACTGTATGATTTTAGCATGTATTGGCAAAGTTAAGAGAGAAAATTTAGTTTTAACATTTCACATGACAGACATCAATGTGCATTATAAGGCAATAATGCCTCCATCTCTCTAAACAGTGCCATTACTCAGATCTACCAATGCCAAACAGCCTCTCTTTTTTTTTGGTTCAACATCAGCTCAGCCATATCTTTTAACCAAATCAGAAAGGGGGCAGGTGACTAAAGGAATTATTGCATAGTATTACTGTACATTATGGAGCTCATGGGTTGTCAGTCTCAACTGTTGGGGACAGTGGAAGCCTTAGGTTCTGTTACAGATACAGGACAAGTATCTTGTGATAGTTTTGAAACTTAAGTTCTTCTATATCAAGAATCGCTTATAAGCTTCTGCTTTGCCTTTAAATATATAGATTCCCCAAAACATGTTTTTTATAACTTTTATTCCTGTCGTCTTCTTCACCCTTAAGAACAGTAGCTGCCCGTCCCCATTAAACTTCAGCTGTGGGATTCCTGGATTAGCTTGAGAAACGACTCCATAAAGCTATGTTCTTCTTTCCCCTCACTGACATGTATCTCTTATTGAATCACTTTTATGTTCATGTCACTTGAACTCCTTTTATTAGAGAAGTCAGACCAAAAGCTCATCAAATTCATGTAAGTCTTCACTTTTGCATTTGCAGCTTTGTTCTCATGCTAAACACCAGCTTCTGACGATCCAAAACAAGGATGAAAGTAAATGAGTGAAACATACTGGAAAAATGACAAACGATACTTTCTAATATTTTGTTTTTTACACAGAATGTGTCAGTTCTGACACAAAGTGACACATAGTTTCTTGTTTTTGACACCAAATTACACTGACAGTGATCTCTTAAAGGTGCAGTGCTTTCTATACAAGTTTTTTGGACACATTCTATTTTATTTTAAAGAAACTAAAGCATGGTGATTTTGTTTATTCAAGCAAGACTAATCCACATCCAATCTCAAAGATGAAAGAAACCGTAGTTACCTTTTGGTGTCATTCTGGCAAGAATCCTGTCAATTCTTTCAATGCCCTCCTCCTTGGGGACAACACTTCAAGCAGACCTTCCAAAGCTTAGCGTTCCTTTTACTCACTCCCTGTCATTTCATAGATTAGCATGCAACACAAGAAGAAAGGCAAGTGACCAGAATTAATCAAACCTTAAGAAATTATATCTGGATAACAGTTTTCAGCGGATTAATACTTCACTTTAAAAAGTGCATTAGGTAAGCAGTAGAAACAACACTTTTAAGTGATAAAAACATATTAAGAAAAACACATCAGAAATGAAGAGACTCTATACCCTTCAGATATACTGTATATATATTACCAGGACATTTGGTAATGTCTAACAGAATACAGTTCCCCTGTGTTCAATCACAGAGGGGAAGTCTAGTAGAATACTCACACTCAGAAACACAGAGAAACATACATACACATACAATAACGTAACTAACACACATACTCACATATACATGCTTACACATATACTGTATAGTAACACATGCACACAGTAACATACTTAAACACATACTCACACACAGTAACATTCCCACACATACACCCAGTAACATACTCATACACAGTTACACAAACATACAGTAACATACCTTTCACACTCACACACAGTAACAAACGTTACACATACACACACAGTAACATACTTACACATGCATAAATACATATATACAGATGCACAAGCAAACATACCGCTACCTTTTTTGGCTCAGCAGGGGGTAGTCCACCGGCCGTCAGAGCGCCAGGAAATGACGTTATATTCAGGACCTCAGGCTCAATCGGTGTACTTGGACTGAGGGAGAGAATACTGGGGGCTTAGTGGAATGCCTCGACCGGGGTGAGGGCTTGGCAGTGCTGATATTGGGGACCCTCAATGGACAGGGCTCCTAAAGCAATATGGGGGCCTCCATTATGCCAATATGGGCTATGTTATCACAATATATTAGCTCTCCTCTAGGCTAAATATTTTCAACCATACCTTCTGATACTAGCGTCATACATTGTGGCACATAAATATAATAAAAAGATAATTGGAAATAATGTCCTCCTCTGCTTTCATAGAAACAGAAAAAACCTTCAGCACATCTAGTTTGCCCAATTCCTGAATGCTAGTCCCTCGCTAATATTTCCTGATATTACTTTTAAGCATTTGCCCCTCTAATATAAGACTGTGTCCCCTTGTTGTGGTAGTTTTTCTTATTTTAAATTGTTGGTGTGTCATGTTACATTCATATTACAAACACAACTACAGATCACAAAAAAACCTCAGGACCTCATATCTACCCAATAACAAAGAGCTCCTTATACTGAATGCTGATTGTCAGGTGGAACAGATCCATTTGCCTCTGCACTTATTGGTGCTTACAATTAAATTATTTTGTGTTATGTTATAGTTTAACAAAATACATTGAGAAACAATTAACATCACTTCTGTTATGATGTACAGCAGATGACCCACTGGAGACATTGACTTATTTTTAATAGGTAGATCATTTTAAATGAAACATAATGCCGTGACTTTACTTAACAGCATAGTTTGAACGCAAACTTGACTTAATAAGCTGTTCCCTCTTGACTGTAACATCTTCTAACTATATGAAAATTCTAGTATTCCACTTAATTGATTTTTTGCTCAAGATTTATAGATAACTTGAGTGGACTAGATATTAGATTTGTGCATTCAGATTTGTATGAATTAAAATTTTAACAAAGTTTGTCAATTTTATCAATTCCTACGAATCTCCAAAAGGAGGAGGAAACCCAACAAAAGAAAAACAAAAAACAAAGTAAAAGAGTCACATTTTCTCTTACACTCTTTTACACTCTTATTCCCTTATTCCCGTTAAATTATTCACACTCTCTTATTCACATTCTCTCACTCTCATTCACTCATTAATGCTCTCTCATTCAATGTCTCCTTACTTTCTCCACCGACTATGTCCCTGTCTTTGTTCCGCCGAGAGTGTCTGCTTCTTCTACTGCATATACTTGTTCTTCGTTTTTCTTCGTCCACTGCTCTTTGTGTCTTTTGTCTGATTCCGCTTCTCCATTGACATGGTCTCCTGGGCAAGCTCAATATGCATTTTGACCTAAAACATTTTGTTCAGGGTTACTCTAGCCCTCAAACTTTTACCTACAGGCATTGTGCTAGAACTATGTAAACAATTGTTTTACCTTTGTTAAGTTCTTGTTCATAGGATCTGAATGATTATTCCTCTTCATTAAGTTATTGCTCCCCTTTGCTTCTGATTGTTGTTAACTTTAAAGGGGGTTAACTTTGGGCCAGGATTCAGGAAATGGATTAGATTTACCAGTTTTACCACAATTTTGCACAGATCTCAATTTACTTGAGGATAAATAAGTTATTTAAACTAAGTAATTCTAAAAGCAATTGTGGTTTTTACAAGCAAAAGCCATGTGCTATATTACAACTTCCTACATGAGCAATACCATCATGACATGGTGATGCATACATAAAAATAGCCTAAAATGGAAGATTAAGTCAACATAATTATAACACAAGTGAGGTATTTTCAGTGCAATTGATGTTTGTGTAAGTGTCGAATGAGGGCAGTACAGGCCCAGACTAGCCATCTGGCAAGCTGGGCAAATGCTGGCTGGGCCAGTGCCTTTTTCTGGCCCTGGGGCTGCTTTTGTTGCAGATTCAATTCTTTTGTGTGTGGCCACCAGCTGGATACACGTGGCTGCACGCTGCAAGAGTGTAGCAGCATCAAGCATGGCGTCAAGCACATATGTCACTAGTCGGCTACTGGCCTTAAAGTGCCAGGGACGATTTGTATCCCTTTTTCTGGCCCTGGCGCTTTATTTTACTTTGCTACATGATGTTTCCCTTTGTTTTCTGATAATGTGGATATATTTTTCTTTTGTCCTGCATTGAAAAAGTGTACAACACATAACAGTATGTTCTTGTGAAAAAATAATTAAAACTATCCAGCAAGTCTCTTGTATGGAATACTTTGAAAAAGATTTTCGATTAATGGATAATAGTCCAGTGTCAGCAAACTGGTTATTTTGAAGTTTATAACTGGTTTTGAAGTTTGATGATTCAGTGTTTGCATTTATATTTGGGCTGGAGAGTGAAAAATGTTCATAGCAGACATTTACCTGGCCCTGTTAACTCTGTCCATTGCATTCATTTAGATAACATTGTTAAAATGCTGCTTTCCTTGTAAGAAATACAGGAACATGGCTTCCTGAATGGGATCCTTGCTTAGCCATATAAAATTGGTTTATAGGGGGATTTAGAGGGTCTTCGAAGAAAAAATCATAGTTTGAACAGAAAATAATAGAAGCTTAATAAACCTAGATATTTAGTAAATCATCCAAAACATAAATCATTTTAATTATGTGCGCTACTTAAGCCTGACATGACAATTATATATATATATATATATATATAATGTATTACAAACATCATGGAGGCTTTCTTTAAAAATAGAACAAACAATGTAATACGATTCTGTTTAATTTATTTGTTTAGAGAAAATATTTATGAGCTCAGAAATAGAAAGAAAGAAACAATTCATCAATTCATGATGTAACAGTTTCCTATAGAGGTTTATATATAAATACTTAAGTTGTCTTTTCCCCTGTAATTAAGTTGCCTATGCGTGACCCAGTACAATGCCCCAGCCATCTCTTTTATGAACGCTATCCTTACTGCATACATCCCAACTGTCCTGGTTTCCCGATACAATCCTGATTTTGGGCAGTGTCCCTCTCCCCAGTTAGAGAGCCCATGCTCTCCACCGCCTGGTGGCAGGAAAAATTATCCATACCTAGCTACATCTCTGTGACTAAGTATCCTTCAAAACATAACTATGTTGTTACTGGCAGTTTTGTGCTAAGTGTGTATTATTTAGTTGTATATTTATTATATTATAATATCATCCTAGACCTCAATGTCCTATCAACTTACTGACTCAAAAATATTTATATGCAGCGATGGTTACTCTTGCATATATTGTTGTTCTGACTTTGCATACATATACATTTCTTGCATTTATTTGTGCTTTAGGATTCAGGTAAGCAGAAAATTGCATATTTAACAGAAATAACTTCTTAAGGGAATAAAAACCGTTTCTAGGTCCTGAGGGAAGGATAGTTATTTGTGCACAGCTGTTCAAAGTAAGCAGGATATGCTGTGTACAAAATATTGTATTTTAAAGCACTAAAATTAATTTTGTATGAACGCTCATTCTTTGGAAGAAATGTACCATTAAAATGGGGAATTTTGTGTATTTTTAATTATTTGCTTTAATGCAATTGCCAGTTTTGTAGTTTTGTTGTGAGGTATTATAGAGAATGGAACACCATTAACTGGAAGGCTGCTAAAATATATATATATATATATTTATCATTATATATTACAACAAAGACTGTGATTACGTATGAAAAGCTGATTCCAAAAAATTCTATGAAAAAGAATGCTACAAATGGTGTATACGAGAATATTTTTTTCATGTTTACGAATAGTTAGGAAGAACTGTGCTGCATTTTCATGTTTAACCCCTTCGCGACCTTTGCCGGTTCAGGACCGTCATAACAAGAAGGTCACTAAATGACCTTTGACGGTCCTGAACCGTCAAAAAATTAAATAAGCTTAGAAAGTGATCAAGGATCACTTTCTTCGCTTAAACGGCCTTGCTGCAATGCCTCGATGTCGAGGCATTCAGCAAGGCCGAGATCGGCATCGGGGGCCATGTCTGGCCCCTCCCCGGGGCGTCAACAGCCGCCATACATTGTATGGCGGCGGACGCCCGTTTTAAAAGCGTTTAGGAGGCGATCAACGATCGCCTCCTAAACTTAAATGGTGTCGCTGGAATGCCTCGATCAGGAGGCATCCAGTGACACCAAACACTTACCTCTGGGTGGGCTGTGACCGCTCCGGAGAGCGGTCACAGCCGCCGCTGCCGGTGATCTTCGCCATCAAGCAAGATGGCGGCGGCCCGGGAAATAAAACAATAAAGACGAAAAAGTTCGCTAGAGGGTCTCCAGACCCTCTAGAGAACTGGCTCCACTTGCTGGTTGAATACAGGTACTGCATTCAACCATGCAAGTCAATGGAGCCCAGCTTTGTAATCACTATGTGATTAGTAAAATATTCAAAAAAAATAAAAATAAATAAAAAATGGAAAAAAAAATTTAAAAAAATGTGCTAACATTTAAAAATAATTATGCAGTGATGTCACTAGATGAACCATCCAGTACCAGCAAAATGTGTAAAAAAAAATATAAAAAAAGTATTAAAAAAATAAAATAAAATTAAAAAATAAAGTTTATTATTTTGAGCAAGTGCTAAAATTTCTCAAAAATCTCAACAAAGAGTTAAAATAAAAGCACTTCAAATACCCAAGGGGTGTCTAATATATAAAAAAAATGGCTGATGGGGTAAATTGGAGTGGCCTAGCTCAAAGATAGGGCATAGGTACAGACTGACCAAAATGGCGAAAAAAAGCGCACTTCCCAAATGTGGCATTTTAAATCTGAAACAACCCGACAAACCCATGCATGTCGGGTATCACTGCACTCAGGAGATGTTCCTGAACACACATTGGCGTGTTGTTTGACAGTGGCATATACCAGGACCTGTATATCTATAACTAAAGTACAATTTGTGTGAAAAAAAAATAAAAATAATTACTATTACAAAGTTTGACAAAGTGTAGTTCTATAATTGGTGCATGGAAAGGGTTAAAATAACAGCATTTGGAATAGCCTGGGGTGTCTTGTTTTCAAAAATATATGGTTTGAATGGGTTAAATTGAGTTAACCGGCTTCAAAGATGTTCCAAAGAGGAGATGGAGGCAGACTGACCAGATTTGTTAAAAAAGATTTGGAAATCATAAAACGCTGCTTGTACTTATTGCCCTATAACTTACAAAAAACAGCAAAAAAACATAAAAACATTGGGTATTTCTAAACTCAGGACAAGTAGTAGAATCTATTTAGCTAGTTTTTTTACTTGCTTTTTTAGGTGAGTAAAAGATTTTTCAAATAAAAGTCATAAAATGTGTTTTTTTTTCAACTTTTCACCATGTTTTTTTAATTTTTTTTATAGTAAATAAGATGATACGATCAAAATAATGGTATCTGAAGAAAGCCCATCTTGTCCTGAAAAAAACAATATATAACTTATGTGGGTACACTAAATGGGTGAGGAGAAAATTACAGCTGAACACAAGCACCACAAAAGTGTCAAAACAGCCTCGGTCCCACAGGGTACAAAACGAAAAATGAGCCCGGTCCTTAAGGGGTTAAAATATCAGTTCTTCAGGGGTAATGTCATTATTATGCCAGTAATATCCCGTGCCATTTTAACTGACAAAGAAAATAGTTTAGGATATAAAAATTATGTGAACTGGGATCATTTTGAATATGCTGTTCACTTTGGGGCAATATCCATCTGCCTGGTATCTTCTTGTGATGCAGAAATTCATTCCATATGACTGTTTTGGTGTTTTCAACATTTTGAGTCTATAAAATATATTTAGAAAACATTTGATTCTCAATTATTGAAGATGAACTTTTTCCATAACTACCATATTACTTTAACCCTGGTTTAATTCAATGCTCAAAATAGCTGATGAGTAACAAATAGAGATTTCATTTTATTTATTAACTATTATTATTTAAAATATAGTCTACTAGCTCATAAAGTGGCTAAATTTTTTTTTTCAGATTGTTGCTAATTTTGTTACACCCTCTTTCTTGCTTCTACTTTCATCAACTTGGAAAGCTGGTTATCATTGAAGCAGACAGTGGATCTTTAGGATGATATTTTCTGGAGACAACTTTTGGGAATAAATTATATAGAATAATATATGAATATATTGAATTTGTTATTGTAAGACCTCAATTTATCAATTGGTGAAGGGTATAGACACACAAAACAGTGTATGTTCATCTATAGCACCAAGAGCTATTAGGAAATGTGTGCACACATAAAAATAAGTAGAGGTACATTAGGTAAAGTAGCCACTATTCCCTTTTGAGAAATGTTGCTCACAACATTAGAGTATTATTAATAGAATGAAGATAGATTATACCTACAATGTAATTGTGTATCACCTAAATGTAGAAAACTGGTGTCATCCAACATATTTTGCTAAATGGCAAATGGCGTTCACCTTTAAGTTGCAATTAGTTCCATTTAAAAGAGTTCATTATTTTGTTGTAAACCATTTTAGTTTCAGCAAGCTTATGCACATTTCATGGTTGTAACTTACATAGTTACCACTTGAAACCGCATTGTAAGTCACGCTTCATAAAGCCATTGCAGCTGATCTGTTACAGCTGTGCTTTGTGGTCAAAATGGTAATTATAAAGTAACCATCAATATTTGTAGAATTAATATTGATTTAGACATGTCACTTTCTCTTTGCTTTGTGCTTTGCAAGTCAATGGGTTTTCCTATATTATACTACTAAATGTGTGACTATAATTATTTATGAAGCAGAATTATATTTTACCTATATATAATTTATGAAGCAAAATTATATTTTATCTATACTATTCCATTCCTGGCGTTCCTTCAAGAGAATAAAACATTGGATGCACATTTTAAGAGTGCCTTGGATCAACAGTGAGGTTGAACTTGATGGACTTGTCTTCCTTAACATAATGTTACTATGTTACACTGTTGGGTAGCTGAGCAAAAAAATGAGCTTCAAATATGTTCAGAAAATGTTTAATCTAGTTATCATGTAATCTTTTTTTTCTTAGAACTGAAAAAAACAAAAAACCTCCCACCTTTTTGTATTCTGACTACGGGATTGCCCTAAAATTTCTTGGTGTAGCCCTAAAATTTCTTAGTGTAGTCCACTTGAGTTGGTTGCACAGTATTTCATTTGAGTATTTTACTTTGCACAACGTGTTTCATAGTTAAATGTTGAATTGGCTATTGAGTTGGGCATCTCTATTTGGATGATCAACTTACCTACTCCTGAGCAGTTGAGCTAATTTTCTTGACTTGGAGCCATTTTTTTATTCAGCTGTCACCCCGACTACAACCCTGACTCACATTGCTGTAAAAAGATGAGTTGGTATGTTTTCTCATACAAACTGATCACATATTGGCAGTCAAGTTAACTCGATGAGTCAGTTTAAGCTGTGGTTGACTTAAATTCACACCGTAAACAAACAAGCAGCTCAATTTAAGCAACATAAGTTGACAAAACTTTTATTGATATATCCTAACACCCACTACATGATATATTTGGAGGTTCACTTGTTAAAGGTAAATTCATCTTCTGACCTAGTCCCTTCTCAATTGCCATCTCACTCCACATATAGTCGCCATGTCTCTTCCTCCAATGTGTAGGTTTTAATGCACTATACTGTTTATTGTTACTCTTTATTTATTCCTAAAGATACAACATACAAAACATAAAATACTAACTTTCAACATCAAAGACTTAATAATTCAACCCTCCATCAATCATGTCTTTTGATTATGATTTATTAATCTCAGTATACCTTATGCCTGGGATTCTTACAATGTGTTTCCCACCTCTGGCCATCCTTAATCTGTAAAGTCAGCAAAGCAGTTTAAAAGCTTGAAAATTACGGTTTGAGTTCATTTTTTAAATCAATGTTCTGCAAAAATCATAGGATCTTCAAATGTTTATAATCATCAGGGCCAGCCGAGGTCATTGTGCTGTCTCCAACGGATTCGCCAATGGCCCTGAGGTGGCAGATTGCCACCCCTGTCAATGTGCTGCCTAACCAGACACACAAACATACCCAGCCAGACACACAAACACACCCAGCCAGACACACAAACATACCCAGCCAGACACACAAACACACCCAGCCAGACACACAAACACACCCAGCCAGACACACAAACATACCCAGCCAGAAACACAAACACACCCAGCCAGATACACAAACATACCCAGCCAGACACACAAACACACCCAGCCAGATACACAAACATACCCAGCCAGACACACAAACATACCCAGCCAGACACACAAACACACCCAGCCAGACACACAAACATACCCAGCCAGACACACAAACACACCCAGCCAGATACACAAACACACCCAGCCAGACACACAAACACACCCAGCCAGATACACAAACATACCTAGCCAGACACACAAACATACCCCGCCAGACACACAAACACACCCAGCCAGACACACAAACACACCCAGCCAGACACACAAACACACCCAGCCAGACACACAAACATACCCAGCCAGAAACACAAACACACCCAGCCAGATACACAAACATACCCAGCCAGACACACAAACACACCCAGCCAGATACACAAACATACCCAGCCAGACACACAAACATACCCAGCCAGACACACAAACACACCCAGCCAGACACACAAACATACCCAGCCAGACACACAAACACACCCAGCCAGATACACAAACACACCCAGCCAGACACACAAACACACCCAGCCAGATACACAAACATACCTAGCCAGACACACAAACATACCCAGCCAGACACACAAACACACCCAGCCAGACACACAAACACACCCAGCCAGATACACAAACATACCCAGCCAGACACACAAACATACCCAGCCAGACACACAAACACACCCAGCCAGACACACAAACATACCCAGCCAGACACACAAACACACCCAGCCAGATACACAAACATACCCAGCCAGACACACAAACATACCCAGCCAGACACACAAACACACCCAGCCAGACACACAAACACACCCAGCCAGATACACAAACACACCCAGGCAGACACACAAACATACCCAGCCAGACACACAAACATACCCAGCCAGACACACAAACACACCCAGCCAGATACACAAACATACCCAGCCAGACACACAAACATACCCAGCCAGACACACAAACACACCCAGCCAGACACACAAACATACCCAGCCAGACATACAAACAGTCCCAGCCAAACACACAAACATACCCAGCCAGACACACAAACACACCCAGCCAGACACACAAACACACCCAGCCAGATACACAAACATACCCAGCCATATACACAAACACACCCAGCCAGACACACAAACACACCCAGCCAGACACACAAACATACCCAGCCAGACACACAAACACACCCAGCCAGATACACAAACACACCCAGCCAGACACACAAACACACCCAGCCAGATACACAAACATACCCAGCCAGACACACAAACATACCCAGCCAGACACACAAACATACCCAGCCAGACACACAAACACACCCAGCCAGATACACAAACATACCCAGCCAGACACACAAACATACCCAGCCAGACACACAAACACACCCAGCCAGACACACAAACATACCCAGCCAGACACACAAACACACCCAGCCAGATACACAAACACACCCAGGCAGACACACAAACATACCCAGCCAGACACACAAACATACCCAGCCAGACACACAAACACACCCAGCCAGATACACAAACATACCCAGCCAGACAGACAAACACACCCAGCCAGACACACAAACACACCCAGCCAGACACACAAACATACCCAGCCAGACATACAAACATACCCAGCCAAACACACAAACATACCCAGCCAGACACACAAACACACCCAGCCAGACACACAAACACACCCAGCCAGATACACAAACATACCCAACCAGACACACAAACACACTCAGCCAGACACACAAACATACCCAGCCAGACACACAAACACACCCAGACAGACATCCAAACATACCCAGCCAGACATACAAACATACCCAGCCAAACACACAAACATACCCAGCCAGACACACAAACACACCCAGCCAGACACACATACACACCCAGCCAGATACACAAACACACCCAGCCAGACACACAAACCCAGCCAGACACACAAACACACCCAGCCAGACACACAAACATACCCAGCCAGACACACAAACACACCCAGTCAGATACACAAACATACCCAGCCAGACACACAAACATACCCAGCCAGACACACAAACACACCCAGCCAGATACACAAACACACCCAGGCAGACACACAAACATACCCAGCCAGACACACAAACACACCCAGCCAGATACACAAACATACCCAGCCAGACACACAAACACACCCAGCCAGACACACAAACACACCCAGCCAGACACACAAACATACCCAGCCAGACACACAAACATACCCAGCCAGACACACAAACACACTCAACCAGATACACAAACATACCCAACCAGACACACAAACACACCCAGACAGACATCCAAACATACCCAGACATTCTTTTCTACATAGTTTTCTACATATATATATTTTTTTGTTCTTTTACATATGAAAAAAACAGAAAAATTAAAAACAAATAAATTAGAGACAAAGAGGGACATATAAGAAGAAGATAACACAAACTCTATCAAAATCTAGATAGAGCTTAGGCACTATATGATAACATAAAGCACATCCATTTTATAGCTGTCTATCATAATTCTAAAATAGCTTTGTTAAGTAATTAAAAATATATATATCAATTGTAACGCCATCAGAAAGTTCAATAAGGATTCAGTGCCTTGCCACATCATTTTTATTTCTTTTCATCTTGAGACTCTGAAGCTAAAATCTTCTCATCGCTATACAACAAATGAAATCAGCATGATGTTCCTTAAGGGGCCATGCCAAACCAAAAAAATGCTATGAGACAATTACATGGTTGCATTGATCTCTTGTAATGTATAAAGAACATTAAAACAACCAAAAAAAACCACCTCACAATACGAGACAATTTGTCTAGTTTCTAAATTTACTTTTCGGTTTATAGATATTCAATATGAGATAACAAGGACAAAGAGAAACCAAAAGACTATATGGAAATTGATATTTTAAAGCCACTGTGCCTTTTCTAATAAACCACTGAACTTGCAGCCACATTTTTGTGTACATTTGATACAAATTAATACAAATACAATTGTCCACATTTGCAGAAACAAAATATAAAACTTATAAATGTTTAAGGTCTGTCATGAGTATTTTGATGGCTAATTATCTGACATTAGCTATCAAAACGAACTGTCTCCTGTGTTAAGTTTTCTTTTGAGGGAACTAGGGAATTGCGTCATTAAAATATCAGTCAGATGGATTAATGCTTTATCTACAGCATACCATGTTAAAGGCTTATAAATGTGTTATGTGTTTAAGATTACAACTGATCCAACAACAGATACATCCAAACACATATCAATGGAATCACATTATGTATTTGGATATATCTCCTGAAGGCTAATGGGTTTTCTAGCTACAATAACTACACTTATCCAGGTAAATGGGTATATGGATACATGGCTTATTAAGTTAAACAATCCCTGTTCTATCTCTTCTAACTATTAAGGTTTGAACTGAAAACTTTCGCTTCTTCCAGAATGCAACAGAATATTTTGGAAACAACAACAGGATATCAAAAGAATCCACAATGCGGCTATGATATCACAATACAAACTTTTACGTTCCAAATATAAAACAATACAAATAACAGTACAATAACAATAATCCCCACATTAATTGACACACTTACAACAAATACATATATATAAGTTCCTATTTACAATATTCAAACATGCATGTTCATAGTTACCTTCCCTGAGAGCTCCAGGTTAGTGATGTTCCTTTGTCTCTTTACTTTCTCTCCTCCTCTCCTCTCCCTTACTTTCACTACCTGTCCCTTGATATACTAGAGGGTCCCAATTGAGTCTACTGGGGAGATCCCTGATTGGACCCTGTGGTTGCTGTAGTTACCCTTTGAAGTGATTCCTTTTGGCCAACACCACACCCTGGGGTCTTTACAATCATGGGGCAGTAAAACCCAAAGATCTCCTGACCTGATTCAATCTATTTCATGAGAAAACCTGTCTTTCTTCCACACACCCTTCATCACGGATATCAGTGTTATCTAAACTAAGACAAAAGGTTTCCCAAATATTTATCATTCCCGGCCACCTCCCATGCATCTTGATTTAACTAGTATTAGCAGAAACCATGATATATATATATATACACACACATACATACATATGCATATTTACACACATGTACAGCCATACACCCGCATACACGTGTCCATATACATATATATCCACACACCTGCTTATAGTGTAACACCTGGATAGCCAATGTTGCCAAGAAAGGTAACTTAGAAACTCTTTTGGCCCAGTGTGCTTAATGACGTGTTTATTACTAGAGCAAGATGACAATGATGACAGGTACAAATGATGACTACAATGATGAGGTACAAAAAATACATCTTATAGTTCATAAACAGGGATTTTCCTTGAAATTAGCTAATTTGTTTGTTTTGTAAAATATGTCCAAAATAATTAATAATAACTGTACATGGGACATAAGATATATATAATCTCAAGATGAAAAGAAATAAAAATGATGTGTGATATATACATATATATATATATATATATATCACAATAAACAAAAATGTCATTGAATGTGTTGCTTCAATGCCATAAAG
The DNA here is from genome assembly GCA_029215755.1 of Spea hammondii. Lineage (NCBI taxonomy): Eukaryota > Metazoa > Chordata > Amphibia > Anura > Pelobatidae > Spea > Spea hammondii. The sequence continues at coordinate 15,302,492 of JARDYJ010000003.1, read as the reverse complement.
TACATATTGAAGCCGCCCATTCAAAGCCCACCTTTGCCTTCTCGCTACAAGAAATAGTTCAGTCTAGGTGATTAGTTTAATATATATCTCTCTGAATTACTCTGAAGGCATCATCTGGGATTTTTGCATTGGCACGTTTAGACTACTCTGAACATTTTTATTAAACCTTTAACTCCTGAGAGAGATCCAGAAGCATAAGGTACAAACAAGAATTTTGCTGGGTCATAATTTTGTATCTAAGGGTTTTGCGTCACAGTAGATAGTAAAGATCAGTTGAGGAGATTGATTTACTACTTGTTGAATATCTCCCCGAAGGATAGTGGTCCCTACAATCATTCCTTATGGGCTCCTTACTAAACACAAATGTTTAATTCATTCCTGTTGATTTGCATGGGCTTTGGAAGAGTGTTCCATTATCTGACCCACTCTTGACCCTTAAAGATGAAAGATGGAAACCACTGACAAAAAACAATATTGGAAATGTCCTTCATGGCCAAGGCATCTACAGCAATAAATAAAAATAGATTTGTCTTTAGTTGGAACAAAGGTAATTTGTAATGATTCTCATGTTCCTTCAATGTGAAAAAAATAATCAATATGGTGCATTATTTGTTTTTTTTTGGAAGAAGGAATCTATTAACTGCTACTTCTTTTTGTTTGTTTTTAGCTTAATTAATATTTATTATAGTAATCTACCCACAATATTCAGATGTTATTTTGTACCAGCTTCCTTCAAAAATCTTCAGACAACCAACAGGATTGTAATTTTTTTTTAATCACATCTTGGGTCGCCATTAAAATTGACTGAGAAGTGAAATTGGGAGCTGTGACAAGCTGCCGTAGAGATGTGAGCTCTCTGAGTTTCCCATCCGGTTCTCTGGTAAATATTGTTTACTTGTGTTCTTCTCGTAGAATCACTTCTCTGTCAAATTTCATGTTTACCAGATGTAAGTGATGTCAACCAGAACTGTACTTTGACATGCTAAGTCTCTCACGTGAGATGAAAGGGCATGCGTTGTCACTGTGTCTGTCATAAATTAGCTTAGTGTTCCTGGATGGCGTTGTCAGTGGTATGGTAATGTAGGTGGTTTATGCAGATGGGTGATGGTAATTCAGAACAGTGTAAAAAGCAGTAGGCAACAAGATGTCCATCATACAGTTTGACAGAGCCTGTTATGGACACATTTTATTATCTTAAAAATAAACATTATGTTAAAAACTGGAACCTTTTGTTATTGGTAGTATCTGAAATATTCATGTTGCTTCTCCTTGTGTTTTTTTGTGTCATTCGTTTACATTACTAGTATGTTGTAAAATGTTTAGAAAAAAAAGTTTTTAGACTTCCTATATCAGCAAGAAAGAAAAAAGTCAACTACGAAGCACTTTGATGCATATTCTTAGCACTTACAGGTCCCTTCAATGTCCCCTTGTATGTTTTTCAATTGTTTAGGGGTAATCTACATATGCCCCTTTGCCCCTCCTCTATTTTCCATTTGGAGATGGGTGGTCAAACACATCTTCTTGTACATTGCAGGTAGGGTGTATTCATACCCTACTGGTTTCGGTCTGAAAGCTTTCTTGGCACTGATTGGTTGCTGCAAGCAGCCAATCAGTGGCAAGGTTTGCTGGACAGCGGAGAAGGAGAGCAACTGCAGACCTACAACTTCTACCACAAGTACTTAAATACCTATTCTTCTTTAGTGGGTCTGTCAGGGACAGTAAATTGTTCCTTTAAACTGGGAAACTAGTGACTTATGACACTTGTTTTTTGTTTTGTTTTTTTAAAAATTCAGCGAAGGAGCTGTCATTCAATTCTAAGTAACATTTTATGAGATTTTAGACAGTTTTTTTCCTTTACCCGGCACTTTTTATATTTACTTAAACAAATCTATTACTCTAATATAAAAATAATTTAGATCCCTCTTATAAATAATGATTGACTGTTCAGGGAGTCTATTTTTTCCCCAAAACTTAATCCAGTTGCACAAATATACAATATACCAAAAAACATCTTGTGTCTTATATGAAGCAGATGTGATCTTATTTTGTCTTTACAAGCAAATGTATTCATTAATACATTCTAGCCTCTACCCCATTCTCATTCTGATGAATAATTAAATGTTCCTTCTCAAAAACTCTTCAAATATATCAATATTTAGAAGAAAACATAGTGCTGTTCAGATTGTGAGAGGAAATTGTCGAGTGCCATTAAACACAGTTTTGCCATGGTTTATACATGTTTATTTGCGTGATGAGAGAATAAAAGCATCAAAATACTTGAAACAGAAAAAATACCTCACTTGGTTATTGTAAATACAAATGTAGCGGTCCTTCACTTACCTTTCTTCTAAGTAAAGTTAGCACAATCGGATAACAACTTCTATTGACTTCTATTGACTTTTGTTTACTTAACATATAAATGTTGTAGAAAATGTTTATGTCAAGTACAATAAACTATGCTACATCTGTATAAATATATATGGATACTTGGGAACCTTCCCGGAGGACTACCCCTTTACTCTACATATAAGCGTAAGGAAGGGATGGATCTGAGGTTGTGTGAAGGTGGAAATAACTGCACGAGGGCGGTTCAGCTTAAAGACAGCCCCAGAAGAAGTAATCTGCTGGCATACCTGGAGCCCGTGGGGCATATTAGGCTCATGTATGTCTATGAACTTAGAATCATTTCTATCCTATTGTAAATTATAAAGTCTATCTTCAGAAACAAGCTGACCAGGTTTTCATTTGGGAAAGCAAGGATGGTGGTTTATTTAGTATAATTACTAAAGCTACCGTTACTTATTTTCTATTAACATAAGATAGGGTTTTTGTGCATGTAGTCCTGTGTATATACAATATCATTAGTAGTATTGTTAAAGATATATTATCCAGTGCTGTATCTGATTCCTGGAAGCTCGATTTTAAATGTATTTTAGAAAATGGCCTACTCATTAAATCCATAAAACATAGCGTAACAGTCCAGACAAAAATTGATATTAACACAGAAATTAATCCAATTTATATAATTGACTCGTTTGTAAGGTAATTAACTAATTTCAAATAAAACCTTTGCAACTTAATATTTACTAAATATTTACTATCATATGATGAATTTAGACGCGGCTCAGATCATACAACAGAAAAAAGGATACAAAAACCCTACTTCATTGACTTATGAAAATGGTAAGAAGTGGGGGTTTATTATTCTATTATAGCAGAGTAACAAAAAGTCTTTGATCAGCATTTTCTCATACAGAATAAAAATCTGCATATTTATTCCATTGCAGACGAATCAATAAGCCTATAAAACAAGCACCCAGCTAGTGATAAAAATCTATATGAATTGAGACCTCCAATAGGTAAAAATCAGATTTCTCCAATTAGTGTACAGTACACGTGACTCAAATTGCTGGAAACCCCAACACAAAGAGCATTCTGAGTTTAATAAATGAATGTGAAAATTATTAGTACTATTATACTTTAGAAGAACACACGGTGGCCATTGTTTACGGCACGTTTTCCAGATTGGTTTCCTCTCTACATCCCGTGGGGCCGATGTATTTGTAGATTTAATAGAACCGCGCATGTAATATATGTGAGAAATGGGAAGCATCCGTAAATAATTAGTGTCAGGGTCAATGTATCTGTAATCCCGTATAAATGGGATTCGTTGGTCATTTTGCCATGTCTACTCAAATCACACCGGCAAACAAGAGCTGTTATTAATCTTATCTTTATATTCACTTTAAATTTTGCAGGTTCATGATTTAAAATGCCTGTTTATGGATTCTGATCCTCGGTAGCAGCAGCAATATTGACTGATTTGATATTTAAATGTGAAAATATTGTCTACATTGTATTTCATAAGAAATGTCACGGCAGACTAGAAACGATAGCATACTGTCAGATTCAGAATGATAGATTCTGGAAAAACTGTGTTGCATAAAGATGAGCCCTTTTGTACTACCTTGGAAGGTTGCTATAGCAACAGAGAACTGCTTCATGGGAATTTTGGCTTTCTTGTTTGCTGAAATCAAGAAAGTCTAAACCCCTTGTTTGTTGCAGCCTTGAAATTTACCCTTACAAGGATTATAACACTGCTCTCTGTTCTCGTTTTTCTTTTTGAAATCATATTTATAAAGTGGCGATGTTCATTTGTTAATGTGATTGATTTAAAAGAAAATATTCCACAATCGTATCATCTTGTTTGCTCTTACTATAATTATTTAATGTATTTTTGACAGAAGTGTCTTAGTACATACAATGTTTAATGTTACGTATTGGGGATTATATTATTTTTTACGTTTTTTTTTTTTTAAAGTTTTATCCATCTGAAGTCAATACCAATTACAGTGTATTCTGTATTTGTGATATCTTATAGCTATGTGGCTGCACTTATGACATATGGGTGCAGGAAAGGTAATTGATATAACATCTGCTTATATGATTTAGGCAGAAGCGATATTGTATAGTATGACATTATACTTTGATTCTTATAAACATCAAGAATTATACATAGACCTAAAAGCTTTATTCAGACTCGTACTTAGTGGCTTAGACTTTCCTTAATAGTATGTCCTCCGAATACTGGGTATGACCTCAGGGGTGGGCACAGATGACTTCATAAGCCTGGTCATGGATACAGGTGTCCATGTCCTGTTGCATTTTTGACCTAACCATTATTGTTTGTTTTATTTTTCCAAAACCATCAATATATACAAATGAATAATAGAAGGGAGTTTGTAGGAGTTTTTGGAAATAGTGGATATAAATATTAAAGTGTAGGCTAATGCATTTTCTTGTAGGAACAGGGAGGGCTTATGCTGGTAGTAGAGGTGTTGCCCAAATCATTAGGCAACACAGTAACAAATCATACATTTGTACAAGAGACAAGATAGGCATGTGGCATGGACTTTGGAAGAGGAACGGGACTGTTGGTATGGTCTAGAATGGGCAGTTTCACGAAATAAAGGAACACTCTTCTATCATCACTTTTAAGTAGAGACTTTAATGAGACTATTTCTAACAGTGTACTCTTCTAAGATTCTGCCACTGGAATGTGCTGGTTTCCTTATGGTGCACCCCCCCATCACCTACCACTCTGGTCGCCTTCTACCAAACTAAGCCCTGAGATATGAAATCATATCCCTACTTTCTGCATGTTCGACACAAAGTAAGGTCACTATGGAGGCTGTGCTTTTAAGGCACAATACTCCATAGTGTATATGGGCTGATTACAAGATCTCTGGGAGAATTGGAATTGCTACCCTTTACCTAGTTGGACTAGGGGAAAATGTGCCACCTAAAGCCAAGGTTTCTACTTTGAAACTAGTTAGCCATATAACGATGTACACACAGACATATATTAGTATTCCTTTATTTTTTATATATCACCATTTTTTAAATGTCTTTATTGTTATACTAACTTTATCCTCAACATAGCAGCATATATTTTCACCCATAAACACACAGGATACAAGAAACCCCAGAATATAAGATTTGATTTTTTTATTGGTATATTAGTATCATTGACGTACTCCGGAAGATATCTGGATAAGTTATCACGCTGGGAGTAGAAGGTAGTTTAAAGACATTTATCTATGGAAACCAACTGACTATAGGATTGTCACCAGATACTGAATGTTAGCAATGCAGTTTGAAAAGCTTAAAAGAAAATATTTTTAATGTATAATCTCATAAAATATGATCACAGGGAAGCAAACGGTGCACAATTCTGGCAAAGGAAACTTAATATTGCTCAAAATAATGCATGTTACATAAGACATTAATAGTAGCAGTAATAACTCTCCTGTAGTGTATCCCGTTAGTAGTGTTACTATCCCAAATTCAAAACATTTATAGCTGGCAGTCTCAGAAAGAGACATCTGGACAGCATTCACATGCCTAGTGAACCTATTTTTATCGGCACAACTTTTCTGTACTTCTCCACAATGAATTTAAATTATCTATGTCCATGTCACAAAAATTTTTTTTCTACTCTTTATTTATGAACAAACCAAGTATTATTGTCCTACATATCTCTGATGTTTTTTTATTATATCTTAACATTCCTTATTTTAGAGTATCCTGAACTCTTAAGTTCAATATGTTTGGGTTTCTAAGGAAGTCAATATTTAGACATATAAATGTGCCCATAATCACCCCTTCTTTATCTTGATGTTAGGTTGATTCTAGTTTACTTTTTTTCAGGATCTAGATTGTGATTTATAGATTTTTTTTGCCTCTAAATTGATTTTGCTGACATTCCATGCATGAGTAGTTTCCCAAAGGTTTGGTTATCAATCAGCAATGGTTTCATTAACAGAAGTCAGATCATCAAAACCTTGCTTGCCAATTAGTGTCACCAAGAAAATTCCTAAAACAGTCACATTTTACGTCCCTCCATCTATTTAATCTCACGTGTAGGCAGAACAATGCAATTTACTTAATCGAAGGACAACTGTGAAGATAATTTACTAACATGAGTTGTGTTCATGGTAGCTGCCCCCACGCTACTATAGATTCAGGGACCTCAAGTAGCTCAGGCCAATGATTGCTTAGGGAAATTTTGCCAAATGCATATAATACTTAATCTTCATGTGTTAATCTACATTAATAGATGATGCCAACACAGACTGTTTATTTCATCGTCAGTTGTAATTGTCAACTATATAGCATGGTAGTGCCAGCTATGCGTCTATGAATTGTGTTCAGTAAAACATACCTATTTCGTGTACAGTTTTTAGGAATTGCTTTTTTTTCATTCGCCGTATAGGGTCTGCATTTTTATTTTTTTTTGCTTAAATGGATATACGTTATAGACTATGAGGTTGACTAAGAAGTCAAGTTAACTCTTGCCTGAGCAACCAGTAGCTGTTTTGGGATACACTGCTATTAGGTGTGGCTTGCATAAATGTATTTTTGGACTGATGACCACTTTGTTGGTCTTCAATGAAACGTTGTGGGCCAGAAAAAAATATTTTTTACAGGTTTCACCCTCTGGGGGACCTTTCTCGCTCACATAGTCATCCCTCCCTTTGAAAATTCAGGAAGCAGGAGATGCACAGGGTGATCTTTATGCCTCTCCAGAGCTATAATATGTCTCTACCCATATCCCAAGGCACATGGTATAGTGTAGAGGCATAGGTGGTCCCTCAAGGGTATGTTTAACCCACCATGCCACCTGGCACAGGATATAGGGCATGGGATGGTTTATTTCTTCTTTTTAACATTATCCTACTGGGAGTGGGGGGAGGTGAGGGGACTATATCTGGTCTCTATACCATGGTTGGTTTATATTTTATTATTCCCCCACATACCCTGGCGTGGGGAAAGAAGGGAAGGAAATTGGTATTTGTCTGCCCTCTTTGATAAATATGGGTCCCTCATTTATTTTGTCTTTTTTATTAGGCATTTTTTTTGCTGGAGGGGATGATTTCATGCTACATCCTATCAGCCTACGGAGGGACACAAGGTCATAGTCTGAAATGTTGTTCATACCCCCCCCCTTTTGCTCAAAACAAGCCAGTATTTTTCAAACACGCTTTATTCTCTGTAGAATTTGGTTAAAACACACAAACAGTTCATTATAACACAAGTTCCAGAAAATATACTTAGAACGCTCAACCAACTTTCTAAGGTTAAGTGATCAATAACCTTTTCACAAAGCTGCAGAAATGAAACATGAGAGGATATTGGCTGCAACGTTATTCCCAGCGCATGTATACCGCAGATATTGCAAGCCTTCCAATAAATAAATAGAGCTGTTTCAACTTATGTTCTGTTGTTATAAAAATAATGAAGTTGGACATGCTATTGTATCTCATCAATCAAGCAACACTTGTCTAAAGTCATTAATTTTAATTCATGGGCCCAAAATTAAAATGTCATCTTTGACCCTATTATTTTATAATTGCAGCAATCTGATTCAATTTTCTTTCCACCAATGTCACTTTATGCCCTTGTTTTCTGTTTATGCTGATGGAGATTAATTCCGCAAGATCTTATTTTATTATGTTACTTGTGTCTTACTGCTACCTTGGTATCTATTAAATTAATATATCTTGAAGACTTAGAGATGCCTTTACTTTAGGACAAATTGGACAGTTGCCTTTGATCCACACACTCCACAGCAGCCCACAGGAGGTGCCACCTATACCCAACATCAACATTCTACTTCTGTAATCCTTCAATATTTTGCCGAATTCTCTATATTATTATTATTATTATTATTATTATTATTATTATTATTATCCATGGCCTGCATCTATTACAAGTTATCTTTACTCCTCATTGTGTTCTAGGATGATGCACATACAGGAAAGGGGAGAAAATAGAGTCATTGAGTGTATGTACAAAATCACAAATTCATTTATGTTGGGGTAGTGTATGAGGATTTCGGGAAACAGCGGGTCAGGATTGTTCCCACAATCATAGTCTAAATAGAAATCTAAATTCTGTGGAGTCTTTAAAAATGGGGGGGGGGTTACAAGACACACAGCTTTTTTTTTACTTAATAAGACACAAAAGTAATGATGGACAAATACAGTATTTTTAATATGGCAGTCAAGAACAGCCTGTTCCTCTTAATGCACTGGATGTTGACTTCATCATTATTCTTTAAATGCATATTTTTCTGGGAAATGCTAACCTAACAAGTTGCCATTGTATTTGTGTCATGAAAATGATGGATACAGTCGCAATACCAGACTCGGTGGGCCATTATCAGGAGACAGCCGACCTTGTTATAATGAAGTGCCCTTGGCATTCTCAGAAGATAATTTAGTAACTCTTCATTGTGCTTTATATTCTTAGCAAAATTATCTCTGATTTAGTAAAACTACAGAATTTAGAATATATCTTGTCTGATAATGATAAAGGAATTTTTGACCAACCAATACTGCTTATACATCGGACATAACAAATAAATGTGAATCCTCTGGGTTAATACCTACTTTTGAAAGCGTTAACAAGATATTTACAAACTCACGCCCATTCTTAAATACGCAGAATGTTGCTCCATTATTACTATATTATTATATTATTCAACACTAAGATTTCTGGACTTTTCATTTGTGGTTTTAATAGGTCAGATTAGGTAAACCCGAAACGTGTCTCCTGCCTGCTTGTTTTTCACATAATGGTTATATTGTGTATACTGTTGATAGAGAAGAAGACTGTGATAGATTGACAAGGAAATAGACTTGGGATACGCTATAGGCTACCAGTTAAGATAGTTGGCTTCATTCCAATATTGCAGTAACTTGTATATGTGAATTAAGGGAGAACTGTCGCATTTGAGAAAAAATATTAGATCTACCACCGTCTATTATTTGGGTTATTATCTTTAATGTTATATTATGAGGTTATTCTGATGTATATATATTCAAATTCTGACATCCAGAAGAAAAAGAAAATATATAACTGTTATATTATTACTAAATTTCCAAAAGGACCCTTTAGTACTACCACAAGTAAGACGAAGAAAAACAGACATATTTCCGGTCCTTAGTCTTAACAAATTAAACTTTGAGGTGTAAATATAACCAGTGGTCCAGCGACTGAATAGAATAGCCAGGGACAAGCCAAAGTCATTATACCAGATACCAGGATCGTGGTGGACAGGTTAAAGGATCTGTGAAGGTGGCACGCAAGTAGAGCAATCATAAAACAAGCCAAGCAGAGTAGTTAAAAGAAACTGGATAATAAGGAACAACAACGCAGAAAGAGGAACCATGCAAGGGTGCAGATTCTATGATGGAGATGGGTATTAAAAGGCCAGTTATAAAAATCAGGTGGGGGGTTAGCAGCAGGTGTGAAATCCCAGTAGTTGACTCCCTATTGCAAGCCCGCCAAGTATGAGGACCACAAGAAAAGGCTGTAATCTCAGTTATCACGCTAGCAGAAAGGAGACCATTTAGGAGTGTGTGTTGCTGCTTCCTATGGAGGTAAAGTGACATTTTTACACAAGGTTGCTAATGGATAATGTTTGAAGGGACATTCAAAATTTTTATATGATTCTTATATGCCATATCAAATGCTTTGTTTCTACGACATCCTTTCAAAGATCAAATGTGTGTCATTAACATACAGAACTATAACCTTGATTCTTTGAGGGGAAAACACTGCACTATAAACATTCTTCACTGGATATTAACATTTTTATTGTCGTGAATTTATTGCCTTAACAATTACTTTGAAACGGAATATTTCAAATATCCATATTTTACACCGTTTAAGTCATAGCCCGGTAAGAAGTCAATTTTCCAAAAGCTAAACTCATTTTCTACTTGACTTCCAAACACATGGCTAGATCAAGACTCGATGATTTATGGCTTCAACTTGCAATGTTGAAGAATAAAAGATAGGAGGGATTCTGAGGATTTATAGATATCTTGGGTTAACACAGTATTATTAGTTATATAGTACAAGGTGTGTTTAATACGACCTTTATTTTTGCATCGCCTTTTGTGATAGGAACAGTTTATTGATAATTTCTTTCCTCTTAAAAAAAAACAGGCTCTTTCTTTTATATGTGGAAATAATTGGACTTTTATTATAGTTATTATATTGCTTCCTCTAATCTTTCTTAAGCATCCTGTTTTGTTAGAAGACACTGACATACAATACTGTAGTTTTGGTTATTGTGTGAAATAACTGGTGACCATAATTGCTGGCTCTCAAAAAGCCCAGCATACATTGTTCCATATAAAATGATGTTAGAATTAATGGTGTTTGAAACTATTCTAAACCTATCCATCTCTAAAACAGAATTAAGAAAAATGACAGAAATATATCTTGAATACCCTACCACTTTCAAAAAATAGCATGGGAAAACAGCTACATTCCCATGGCTATGTTAAACATTTCTATAATAAAATAAGTTTAACTATTTTAATTTCTGTTCATAATAATTGTAATTGTTGTTGCAACATGTACTTCAACAACACGTAAGACAAGTTACTGTGTATTCTGCACCACTTAATGTCTAGTTTGTAGCTTCACAAATATAGCCATTCACAAGGGGAACCAGAATTTTTAAGTAAATATTTAAATTGAATGGTCATACCGCAAAGGGTATAGAATCATTAAAAAGGTGGAAAAGGTCATTGTTCATTGGACATACATGTGTACTCTCCACATTTTGTCCAAAGGTTCTGAAAATCAGAGCCAACCACGTGGGGCCCTGGGACAATGTTCCATCTCCAGACATGGAGGAGTGGGATTTGATCCCAACCCAGGTCCCATCTCTTTAAAGTCTTTTGGCTAGCCCTACCTCCTTATCTTGGCCATGTCCCTACTTGTCTTATATAAGAAGCTAGATACAGAGACGTCTGGAGGGTCACCCAAGGACATTCCTAGCTATACCTAAGGGATGGTGTGGAAGTAGACAGTTTTGGATTAAATCCATTTAGGTCTCAAACTACTAATATTAACCCACACATGTCCTGGAAAATCTATGTCCTAGTGCTTGATCCCATGTAATTTACCTGTCAGTATCAACACTAATCTGGTGAATTAGAGAGCAGTTGCAGATCTCCTTTCGTGTGCCGACCTTCAGTAATATTGCAAACATAGTTTTTTTTATGTTACCTTATTAAATATTTAATTTAGATCAGAATTGCTGCCTTTAGCCCATTTATCTTTATCTTTATGGATTTCTGAGTTTAGTAGAACTGAAATGTTGTGTATATGCAAAATACACCCATAACTGACCCTTAACGTTACATTATCACTTCTAGCATTATTATTGTTCATTCAAACTATTCAGTTTTAAAGCTCGTACTTTTACTTTATGTTTTATAACTGTTTTGAAATATATTTAATGCTAAATTTATGTGGAGAGAATCACCTTTGAATCAAACAACGATACTACAGGGAATGAAATTGATCAATGCACTGCTTATCGCTTAATATATTGTTCATCAAATATATTTCATTTTAAATCTAAATTGATACTAGCTGCAAATGCCAATATTCTCTACTCATGCTTTTAACTTTTGTTATTAGATTTGTCAAGGATCATTTCAAATTAGCACAGACCTTTAATCGAGCAACAATCAATAAATATAAATATAGCTTGTGTCTTATTTTCTTTCCAATTTCCATAGCAGGTAGTTTGTTTCTTGTTGGTATGTTCTATTGTGAATATTTATATACATAAAACCAAACAAAAGAAAACCACCAATTTTTTGTAATCTAAAATGCCATGTGAAGAAAAAATAATAATGAAAGCTAAATATTTTTTGTAAGAAGTCCCCAACCCATTAGTAAATTTATCCATTTGATTTGGTTTTACATATAAGTTGCACGTGCAATATAATGCAGGCTGGACAGATATGAGAAGGGTTAATTTACATAATGATTCTAAAGAAATATAATATAGATAGAAAATACACATGCGACATTCTTTCACCACCCCATGTTCACCAGCTTTGACGGTGATTTCAATTGTTGCCTGCAAAGCACATCACTACTTTTTAATGTACATTATTTAATATACATCAGTGTGCATTATTTTGTTCTTTTTTTTTACATTTGTATGGGGAATAGAGCTTTTACATTGAGAAGGGGTACCTATGATCTCACCCATGCTAGTAGAGATCAGACTCTTTTCCATCATGCTAGCCAGCTGATCTCTGCTCAAGGCAGCATTGGATTTTCATTTTCCTTACCTTCTGATGGGCATATCCACTACACTAAATAAATTATTTTGTAGCTTGTAGCTGTAAAGCTTATATATAACTTATTGCTTTTTATTGCTTGTACCCATCACTATGCAGAGCACACAAAGTGCCACCAGGTACAAAATCGATTTGACAAGTTCTTTTGAATGTTTTTTCAAGTCATTTAAGTTATTTACAAAATGATGATAAAAAATCACATTTGACTTTTATTTAATGATTTTTATTCCCTAAGTGATTTATGTAAGGCATTTTAGTTGTGCTAAAAAAAAATTGGTTCAAACAGTTCATTTAGAAGCTAAATCTAAAGTTGCCAGTAATGCTCACAAAAGACAACGTTGGCCCATTTCTGCTAAGCGGCCACACAAAGACTTGGTTAGCAATCAAATGGAAAGTTGTATGATCTTTGGGCTTCCAGTACACTAGAAGGTTTGTACAAAATACCCTGAACACTGACTAAAGGAAATACGCATGTTATTCCAAAGACTATCATTTTTAGTCTGTAAAAAAACAATTGTCATTGTTCAAGGAAAAATCAGCTATACTCAGAAGCTAGCAAATCTCGTACATTTTTTGCTTTTACCAACAACTCCAACTCTAAATGGGAAAAACTTCGGTAATGGGATTAAATTGTTACATTTATTACACATCATTTCACTGCCCATTTTTCTTCCAAAACCACCAGGTAATTTCACTGTCTTCATTCTGTCGCTTCCATCAGTAATTAATTGAGGCGTTAACAGGCCGGACGACAGTTGAATTTTAAATTTTGAAATTGTCATATTAAAATCCGGAACATTGGCAACTGAGATACAGTAAAAACCTTCCAGTGCGAACTTTAGGAAACATCCCAATATTTAATGTATACTAAAATAATTTCTTGTTACAGTGGGACACTTTTATACGGCAGATATAAAGCACAGAAATTAGTTATAGATATATTTACAATGCACCGTAATGGTAAGTATATCCTTAATGTATACCTTGTGCCTGAAGTTAGCACTCCAATGCACTTTACTTACAGGAGACCATAAATATGAAACCCACTGAATGTACGTTTAACAACAAAAAAAATCAATAACTCTTGCCACTCTATCAACACATATTTCCTTATTATTATTTTGTGAATAATAACGTCCTGAAGTCTGATAAAAACAGCGTGTTGAAAAGTAAAAATTGCAGTGTTTCCAAAAGCATTCATTACCTTTAATGTATTTCTAGAGCGCACCGTTTCATAAAGCAACTCCTACACCGGTGCTGTGTAAACCTGGTTTTCTTCCTGCTTTTCAACTTAACTTGGAACCTAATTGCCATGGTAATTTCCTGGAGAGTTGTGTATGTTGTTAAACACTTCAAAAGGAATATTTAAGTATTCCTACTTACATGGAAACACCCTGCAGAGCAAGATGAGATGGCGAAGGGAGGGGGAGGGGTAGGGTTAAAATAAAATAACTGTTATATAAAAAATGTAGATGACAGTTTCTATGGTCAGTTTCATTTTTGGTCATTGGAAATGTTGTTAATATGTAATTAAAATCATGTAACTTTAACTATATGACATGTCTCTGGTGCTAAATGAAGTATGTTAGTTCAGCCATTCTGGGCTGCCATCAGTGGGTACAAACAGTACGGCTTCTTGAGCTGTCATGGGCCCCCTATGCCCGCTACCCAGAACCGAGCCCTCACAGCTTGCTACTTGACACTGGGTTCCTACTGCCCACTACATGAGACTTGGCCCTTGTAGGCGTTGGAACCCAGATGTCCCCTTTCCAGGGATTGGGGTACAGTAGGCTCTTTACAGAAATTAGGAAAATTTTGGAGCCTGGGGGAGCCACTGCAAGTTTTAGGCCATGGGGCAGGGTGGCAGGAATAGCACATGTGAGTGCAATCAAGGGATAGAATAGGGAAGGGGGTCCAGACTTTAGGTTTGAATTGGGCCCCAAGAATTCTAATGGCGGCTCAGCAGCCATACATGTATACAAATCAATGAATAATGTTTTTAATACATTATCATACTTGTGCATTGAAATCTGTAAAATGCATTTTTTAAGCTCAAAGGTTTTATTTAAATTTTCTGCTTTGAAATTAAATAGTTAACAGGTGACTTCTTTAGATTTATAATTTTTATGGCGCTTTCAAGAATTGTCAGCTTTAAAAGCACTTACCAGTTTAAGTGGTGTCTTCTACTTTTTATGTTAAAAGTACTTTCATAGTTTTATCATTTACCAGTTTTTGGGTCTTTTCTTTGATTTAGTAATATCTTTGGCACACAGTTTTTACTATTTATCCATGTGCGCTTGGCTCGTCTTTTTCGTTACTTGCAACCTTCCAATTATGTGTATTGATACACACACAGTATACTAAACTTCCTTCTGTTAAAAAGTCAAGAACACAATTTCATGTATATATCTTTAATTCTCCAGTAATCACTTGGTTGTCTTACGATTTCTCTCTGATGATGATTTTATTTACTTCCATTTCTCAAAAATGGCTCATTTTGTATGCTGTTTTTGCAGAATGGAACCACTTTTGCTGATTTGACATGAACGCATTTAAGAAGTGTCGACTCTCCTGAGCTTCTGGAACCACAAAAATCATTCCCAAATGCTTGTGTTTGTCAAAGCCTTTACCATTGAAATTCATAGCGTACAGTTTTTTCCCCGAAACTAATCTTTTCTTTGATATCTGATGAAGAGCCATAACACAGATCTAAGGCATAATTATCTCTCTGTTTCTTTGAAATACATATTGTCACATGATGCAATTAGGTAGACTGTGTTCTTCAGTACTAAATGCAACATTAGAAATACCAAAAAGAAATATTTCCTCGTTCACAATTATTATGATGCATTATTTCTTGTGTTCTGTTTACTACAGTACTGCAGAATAGGATGGCACTATATATAAATCAATAAAAATAATAATAATGATAAGTAATATTCTGTCCATATATAAACAAGAAGCAAACTCCGAGGAGGCATCATTCCACAGTGTTATGATTTTTCAACTTAAATGAGAAATGCAATTCAAATTCTATTTGAAAGGAATATGTTAGCGTAGAAGTGGTATTAAGATATATATATATATATATATATATATATATATATATATACATACATATATATACTGTGTTAATGGTAAAGCGCTTTCAAAATCTGATAAATAGACTGAAAACAGTAATCTTGATAATGTTATGGTACTTAAACTTTTAAGATAGAAGGGATCACTTCTTTAGAAGAAATCTTTAAACTGCTGATAGTAATTTTAAATACAGAACAGGGCACATGCTATTAATCACAGAAGGGCCTTTTGTCAGGGTATGGACTGGATCCTATTAGCCTGTGATACATTTGCCATTGGATTCTATTTCAAATCTGTTACCATAGTCTAGTGGGGAATTTAAAGATAATTCCAATGATAAATGTGTGATAGGTAACATAATTTAGTTGTATGAGTCATAAGCTTAAACAGAGTCCCACTCCCCAGATACAATAATACATATGTAATGTACATTAGGAAGAAGCCCAGTACTGCCCCCTAGTGTCAGTGTTGATTCTGTTCAATTAAATTATGGCATTCAAAATAGAGACAAAAGAGAGAAAATTCAGAAACACATATACTTTTAAAATACCGATGGTCCAAAAAATACAATAATCTGATTAAAATTTATTTTAGTATGTCAAACATATCACAAAAATATTACGTGTTTATAACATGTTATTGGAGTTAACTACACACTTGCTACATGTAACATGGCAACTCTTGATGAATGAAAGGAAATACAATAACCATTGAGCTTAATATATACAACCACAGAGGAACATTAAGTTTTTGTTGCTGTACTTACTTGAAGCTAACGTTCAAGTTTATTTTATTAGATTAAGCAGAATAAGTTAGCACTATTAAAAAACAAGTGGCCTAAATTATTCCTCTGTGTAAAACTGGGAGATGCAATGAGATGTGTACTATGCTATTAATACTTTTAAATAAATTATAATAAAATAAGATGAACAAGGCTAAATTATGCTCACTTTTACTGAATCGTTGGGAAGTGACACATTTATTTTCTGTATGCAAGATATCGAATGCAATAGAGGTCAGTTGTCCTCTGTAATTCCACATTTAAGGTCATAATTATATTCTTGTCACCCTTATACCTAAATACTTTATCTTTCTATAAAGGCTATACGTTTTAAATGGGTAGATAAATAGAGTGGCGTTTAGAAGGATGCGGATGGGCTACCACTCCCAGTTAGATTATTATGATGCCTCTATAGAATCTTGATCTTTCTTATGAAGATTATGACTCTGAATGCCCCGACAGATTTTCCCAAGTGTCAGTGTTAGCCTTGTATACCACAGACTTTAATTCATGGATGACAAGACCTGTTTGAACAGAGATCTCCGAACTATTGGCAGGGGCGTACCTAGAGTATTTGGCACCTGGGGCGTATCCTGTATGTGGCACCCCCCCACATACACACTTTAAAACTGCATAGCTTCTACCGTTATATACCGGCGCAGACACTGAAGGTGGTACAGCATAACACTTTCTGTTATCATTATATACTGAGGCAGACATTGACGGTGGTACAGCATAACACTTATCACTATATACTGAGGCAGAAATTGACGGTGGTACAGCATAACACCTACCACTATATACTGAGGCAGACATTGACGGTTGTACAGCATAACACCTACCACTATATACTGAGGCAGACAATGACGGTGGTACAACATAACACCTATTACTATATACGGAGGCACACATTGACGGTGGTACAGCGTAATCCCTCTCACTATACATTGAGCCAGACATTGACAATAGTGCAGCATAACTCCTATCACTATATACTAAGCCAAACATTGATGTGGTGTAGGCCTACCACTTCATTAGTAGTAGGGATGCACCGAAACGAATTCTGGACTGAAACCGAAAATGCAGCATTTACCTGGCCGAAACCGAATATGACCCCCCCCCACACACCATAAAAAAAAATCTAACACTTGTATTTAAAGTAAGTAACACACCAAAATAGGACAAAACATTTAAATAACAATATTAATATATATATATATGATTGTTAACAGCAATCACATTCCTATCATGCCCAGGCATACCCAGATTCCAGGATGTACTCGCAGACTTGGCATGATAGGAGTATGATTACCCTATCTACCCCTTCTCACTCCCTTTTTTCCTACCTACCCCTTCTCACTCCCTTCTCCCTATCTACCCCCTATCCCCCCGTCTCACTCCCTTCTCCCTATCTACCCCCTCCTAACTATCTACCCTCTCCCCCTTTGAAGTTCACTTACCTTTCAGGAGTTTTGCGGTGGGGGTGCAAGGCCTCTGTCTCCCAGCTCTGCCACTGTATGGAACAGTATAGAGTGATGGGAGTTATGATGTACTAAAGCATAATTATATAATGAAAAATACATTGGAAATGGTACAGCATAACACCCATCACTCTCACACATTTACCAATCCACACATATACCAATCCACACACATACCAATCCACACACATACCAATCCACACACATACCAATCCACACACATACCAATCCACACACATACCAATCCACACATACACCAATCCAGACATATACCTGTCACGTTTCACCATGCGCTAGCTGGACTTGTTCAAACTTTCCATTTTCATTTCACGTTTCCTGCCACTAGTGGCCGCCCTTGCCACTCAGACCACTCTGACTAATTATCAGGTCCAGCTGCAGTGGCTTACCTGATCAAGTCAGCCTTGATAAACCTGCCCAGCCCTGCAGTCTGGGCCTTGACATTGAAGTTGGAGGACTACCTGTTTGGTTCCTGATTTGTTCCTGTACCTGCCTTGTTTCAGAACCTGTCAGTACCTGCCTTGTTCCAGTACCTGCCTTGTTTCAGAACCTGTCAGTACCTGCCTTGTTCCAGTACCTGCCTTGTTTCAGAACCTGTCAGAACCTGCCTTGTTCCAGAACCTGCCTTGTTCCAGAACCTGCCTTGTTCCAGAACCTGCCTTGTTCCAGAACCTGCCTTGTTCCAGAACCTGCCTTGTTCCAGAACCTGCCTTGTACCTGCCTTGTTCCAGAACCTGTCAGTACCTGCCTTGTTCCAGTACCTGCCTTGTTCCAGTACCTGCCTTGTTCCAGTACCTGCCTTGTTCCAGTACCTGCCGTGTTCCTGAGTTGCGGCCAGCGCCCCACTAAGTGGACTCCCAATAGGAGTGCCCTGCATCGCGACTCCCAGGATGACTGCCCACTAGCGGACTACCCTGGTTGAGTGCCCTGCAAGTGGGCAACCTGCCGTGTGCCCCGGAAGAGGGCTTCAAGTCATGTGCCCCGCAAGTGGGCTTATCTGCCGTGTGCCCCGCAAGTGGGCTTATCTGCCGCGTGCCCCGCAAGTGGGCTTATCTGCCGCGTGCCCCGCAAGTGGGCTTATCTGCCGCGTGCCCCGCAAGTGGGCTTATCTGCCGCGTGCCCCGCAAGTGGGCTTATCTGCCGCGTGCCCCGCAAGTGGGCTTATCTGCCGCGTGCCCCGCAAGTGGGCTTATCTGCCGCGTGCCCCGCAAGTGGGCTTATCTGTCATGTGCCTTGTTCCAGTACCTGCCTTGTTCCAGTACCTGCCTTGTTCCAGTACCTGCCGTGTTCCTGAGTTGCGGCCAGCGCCCCACTAAGTGGACTCCCAATAGGAGTGCCCTGCATCGCGACTCCCAGGATGACTGCCCACTAGCGGACTACCCTGGTTGAGTGCCCTGCAAGTGGGCAACCTGCCGTGTGCCCTGCAAGTGGGCAACCTGCCGTGTGCCCCGGAAGAGGGCTTCAAGTCATGTGCCCCGCAAGTGGGCCTATCTGCCGTGTGCCCCGCAAGTGGGCCTATCTGCCGTGTGCCCCGCAAGTGGGCCTATCTGCCGTGTGCCCCGCAAGTGGGCCTATCTGCCGTGTGCCCCGCAAGTGGGCCTATCTGCCGTGTGCCCCGCAAGTGGGCCTATCTGCCGTGTGCCCCGCAAGTGGGCTTATCTGCCGTGTGCCCCGCAAGTGGGCTTAGCTGCCGCGTGCCCCGCAAGTGGGCTTAGCTGCCGCGTGCCCCGTAAGAGGACTTATCTGCCGTGTGCCCCGCAAGTGGGCTTATCTGCCGTGTGCCCCGCAAGTGGGCTTCCTGCCAAGTCGCGTGACTCTTTATATATATTGTTGTACCACCTCATTCAATACAACTCTTGATCCAGATCTGTTGTCTGTGGTTTATTCCTGCGCCTGTCTGTAACAACCCCAGACCATAGATCATCGTGGGGTACAGACAGAGCCCCTCGTATCCCCTGCACCTGGCCTCCTTATCAACCTGTGTCCTCGGTTCGTGACAGAATGTCAAGGCCAACACAAGGAGTTCGCGGGGATACCTGCAGCACGGGAATCGGTGGTGAACACGAAGACCCAGACACAAAGAGACCACAGGTCCGCAAGCATCCGGAGGCTGCTCCTTGCAGTGGGGGTATGTCACGTTTCACCATGCGCTAGCTGGACTTGTTCAAACTTTCCATTTTCATTTCACGTTTCCTGCCACTAGTGGCCGCCCTTGCCACTCAGACCACTCTGACTAATTATCAGGTCCAGCTGCAGTGGCTTACCTGATCAAGTCAGCCTTGATAAACCTGCCCAGCCCTGCAGTCTGGGCCTTGACATTGAAGTTGGAGGACTACCTGTTTGGTTCCTGATTTGTTCCTGTACCTGCCTTGTTTCAGAACCTGTCAGTACCTGCCTTGTTCCAGTACCTGCCTTGTTTCAGAACCTGTCAGTACCTGCCTTGTTCCAGTACCTGCCTTGTTTCAGAACCTGTCAGAACCTGCCTTGTTCCAGAACCTGCCTTGTTCCAGAACCTGCCTTGTTCCAGAACCTGCCTTGTTCCAGAACCTGCCTTGTTCCAGAACCTGCCTTGTTCCAGAACCTGCCTTGTTCCAGAACCTGCCTTGTTCCAGAACCTGCCTTGTTCCAGAACCTGCCTTGTACCTGCCTTGTTTCAGAACCTGTCAGTACCTGCCTTGTTCCAGTACCTGCCTTGTTCCAGTACCTGCCTTGTTCCAGTACCTGCCGTGTTCCTGAGTTGCGGCCAGCGCCCCACTAAGTGGACTCCCAATAGGAGTGCCCTGCATCGCGACTCCCAGGATGACTGCCCACTAGCGGACTACCCTGGTTGAGTGCCCTGCAAGTGGGCAACCTGCCGTGTGCCCCGGAAGAGGGCTTCAAGTCATGTGCCCCGCAAGTGGGCTTATCTGCCGTGTGCCCCGCAAGTGGGCTTATCTGCCGTGTGCCCCGCAAGTGGGCTTATCTGCCGTGTGCCCCGCAAGTGGGCTTATCTGCCGTGTGCCCCGCAAGTGGGCTTATCTGCCGCGTGCCCCGCAAGTGGGCTTATCTGTCATGTGCCTTGTTCCAGTACCTGCCTTGTTCCAGTACCTGCCTTGTTCCAGTACCTGCCGTGTTCCTGAGTTGCGGCCAGCGCCCCACTAAGTGGACTCCCAATAGGAGTGCCCTGCATCGCGACTCCCAGGATGACTGCCCACTAGCGGACTACCCTGGTTGAGTGCCCTGCAAGTGGGCAACCTGCCGTGTGCCCTGCAAGTGGGCAACCTGCCGTGTGCCCCGGAAGAGGGCTTCAAGTCATGTGCCCCGCAAGTGGGCCTATCTGCCGTGTGCCCCGCAAGTGGGCCTATCTGCCGTGTGCCCCGCAAGTGGGCCTATCTGCCGTGTGCCCCGCAAGTGGGCCTATCTGCCGTGTGCCCCGCAAGTGGGCCTATCTGCCGTGTGCCCCGCAAGTGGGCCTATCTGCCGTGTGCCCCGCAAGTGGGCCTATCTGCCGTGTGCCCCGCAAGTGGGCCTATCTGCCGCGTGCCCCGCAAGTGGGCTTAGCTGCCGCGTGCCCCGTAAGAGGACTTATCTGCCGTGTGCCCCGCAAGTGGGCTTCCTGCCAAGTCGCGTGACTCTTTATATATATTGTTGTACCACCTCATTCAATACAACTCTTGATCCAGATCTGTTGTCTGTGGTTTATTCCTGCGCCTGTCTGTAACAACCCCAGACCATAGATCATCGTGGGGTACAGACAGAGCCCCTCGTATCCCCTGCACCTGGGCTCCTTATCAACCTGTGTCCTCGGTTCGTGACAATACCAATCCAGACATACTAATCCACACATATACCAATCCACACACATACCAATCCACTCATACACCAATCCACTCATACACCAATCCACTCATACACCAATCCACTCATACACCAATCCACACATACCAATCCTCACATACCAATCCACACATACCAATCCACACATACCAATCCACACATATACCAATCCACTCTCATTCACTGTATGCTTTCCTACCTTTCCTCTTTTCTCCTTACAGCTTCTTTTCCTCCTCTTCGCTCCTCTTCTTCAGTTCTTCTGTCTTATTCCGGTTCAGTGGGCGCGGCTTCAGTGTTGTGCGCCGGGATCTGACAACAAATCCCGGCGCACAGCAGCTGTTGCCGCGCGGATCGCAAGGGAGCGATATCGGAGGTCTTTAACAGACCTCCGGCTCCCTTGAGTGATTTTAAGCCGGGTTCAAGGGTTGAACCCCTTTACTGTCCGTCTCTGGACCGCCCCCCGCTAGGTACGCTACTGACTATTGGTTTTTCCCAAGGCAGGCAGTTACGTGTATGTAAACCTGAGTCATACATACATAACACCTCATACATGGTCCTTTATGAAGTATCCATTCATGAAATATTTGCACCCTTCTGTATGATCAAAACGTTTAGTTTGGAGAGGTAAATCAAGGTGTGATCTGGAGTTGTTTACCACTGATTACCACTTAGACATCCACACTTGGATCTGGTGGATTCCTTATTAAAAGTGGTATTGTAAGCAATTATGAAGTGAGTCTTAAAGGGAATCCAACCCTGGATATCATGTATTAGGACAGCCTCATCAGCCAATCTTAATGATGAGCTTTTTCAGCCTGTTGATCACCGTGGGACTAGGAAGAGGAGACGCAGAACATCTCGGAGAAGTTCACTTAAAACAGTTGACCCAGTTAGTATGTCTGAAGACCAACATACATACTTGATTTATTTTTCTGCTTAGCACAGCACTTGTCTAGTACTCTACATTCATATCAAGTGCAGGGGATATGGGAATCCATTCAAACCGCAAAGTGAAAGTATTAAGGTGAGATCAGACCTTAGTTTTATCAGAAATCATATTTCTGTAATGTTTGAGAACAGTCACTATATAACATGTGTTATCGTAGCGTATGATTCCTTAACCCATAATTGGTCATTTTTCTATGAGTCTGAATCGTAATATTATTTTGGAGCTCGTTTCATTAGGACCTGACATTTAACTGAGATCTTATCAAGTAGCTTTTATTACACTGTGGTAAAAGTCACATACTTTTTCAAATAACAAAAAAAAAAAACATTGCACTAGCAGTAATAATCAAAAATGTAAAATGCGTAACTACAGACTACGGCGGACCTCTGTTTATTTAGATACACATGCCAGACTCATTTGACTTAATGCAAAAATATGTTTAATGTACTTGCGCCGGTAGACAGCAATTAGTGTTGTTTCGGCTCTAGTTCATCATGAAATAGATGCATCAGGGCAAAGAGGGTGTTTAAAATATTCAGAATCCGTGTAACAATGGAACTGTGTCATTTCCTGACACGGGCTGATGTATGGAGATAAATTGCCTGCCATTTAAACTAGAAGATTCTGCATATTAAGTTGCATGGAATGAGAATTTCTTTCTCACCCTCTTAGTAATGCAGAATTTTTAATACATCTTCAAGGATATCCAAAAATAGTGAATACAATGATTGATGATTTTTTTATTTTCTTGTGTCACTTTTTTATACTCTTAAATGTTGACACTCCGTATATAAGTTAGTTCCTATAATAATTAGAGTTTTACTTTGTGTTTTAGAAGAAAGTGTATTGTACACCCATATCCTGGACCATCTTTGCTAAATGAAACTACAGCTTCCAATTTTTCCAATTAAAATTCAATAGTAGAATATAAAATATACATATGTACATGTGCCCATACGTGGAAAAGACTTTTATAATTGTATAGAAGCACATGGAGAATATCATAATAAATAAGACAAAAAGCATAAAGGAACAGACTTCTAAAATCTAAACATGGGCAGAAGATCAATATTCGATCCCATGGCCATTACAGAGAAAAACCTCAGAGACACACACAAAAAAAGGGGGGTGAAAACTAGCAATTTAGTCTTCTTTTTTGGAAAAAAAATGCTTGCATCATGATGTATCTGTAATATTCCAGGTCACAATATATATTAAACAAATAGCTATGAAAGCTCTTTAAGGAAGCATTTTTCCCCCATTTGGGCAATAAAGTGCTCTTTTCCCTCAATGTTTGCTTATGAATGAAGGCTTTCATCTACCACTAGTATTATGACCAAATTAAATATAAGAAACCATATTAAATACCGTATTTGCTCGATTATAAGACGACCCCGATTATAAGACGACCCCCCAAAATCTGAATATTAACTTAGGAAAAAAAGAAAAAGCCTGAATATAAGACGACCCTAAAGGAAAAAAGTTTTACCAGTAAATGTTAATTCATGTAAACAATTTTTTTAAATAAAAGCTATGATTGAGAAAAATATTTTTTTTGTTTTTATTTCCTTGTATTTTCCAGCCTGTCCCCCAGTTTCGCACATCTGCCCCCAGGCTTGCCACACCAATATGGCACTGTGGCCCATGATATGCCTTTTAACCCTCTATATGCCACTGTGCCCCATGGTATGCCTTTTGACCCCCTATGTGCCACTCTGCCTCCAGAAATCCCTTATACCCCTATATCCCATTCTGGCATTTAGGGGGTTAAAATGCATATTATGGGGCAGAGTGGCATATAGGGAGGTATAAGGCATTCCAGGAGGCAGAGTGGCATTAAGGGAGTTAAAAGGCATTGTATAGAGCACTCTGCCTCCAGAAATGCCTTATACCCCTATATGCCACTCTCGCATTTAGGGGGTTAAAAGGCATATCATGGGGCAGAGTGGCATATAGGGAGGTATAGGGCAGAGTGCTCTATTAAATGCCCCCTTAACGCCACTATGCCTCCTGAAATGCCTTATACCTCATTATATGCCACTCTGCCCCCTAATATGCCTTTTAACCCCCTAAGTGCCAGAGTGGCATATAGGGGTATAAGGCATTCCAGAAATGCCCTATGCCCCCATTTAACACACACACACACACATACACACACACTTACCGGTGCTTCCAATTTCCTGCTGTATTGCCGAGGCAGCGGGTTGACGTCTCTTTCCGCTGCAGCCGGAAGGAGGTGGAGTTGGCAGCGGGGGTTTTTCTGCGTCCGTCCCGCATACCTTCCCCGGCTGCCAGAGATCAGAGTTCCCCGCACCGGTGCGGGGAACTCTGATCTCTGACAGTCGGGGAAGGTATCCGCGACGGACGCAGACAACCCCCGCTGCTAGCCACACCTCCTTCCGGCTGCAGCGGACGTTGTCTACGCGGATCGCGTAGACGTCAACCCGCTGCCCCGGCAATACAGCAGGAAGCACCGGTAAGTGTGTGTGTGGGGGGGAGACAGGAGGATCCAGGTCCCCTGCAGCGGTGCGGGGAATCTGGATCTTAGTCTCATAATCAGACCTCTATTTGAGGTCTGATTAGAAGACGACCCCGATTAGAAGACGAGGGGTATTTTTCAGAGCATTTGCTCTGAAAAAAACCTCGTCTTATAATCGAGCAAATACGGTATCATAAAAATATTAATACAGGTTAGGAAATAAAGAGATACAAATAAAGCAATCCCCTCACCCAGGGCCGGCCCAAGACATCGTGTTGCCAAGGTCCAAAGACAAAATGCGCACTCCCCCACCAAAACCCCAGCGAAAGCCCGCCCGCATCCATTATGCTGTAATTCACTCTCTCATCTTCTCTATCACAGGGCCGCCAACTATTACAGTTGTAAGGGGCCCAGCTTTGCTGGAGGGCCCGTCTGGGGAGACAACTCTGCCCATTTTTTCTACACCCTCTCCCCAGATTGGAGGAATGGAGGAGAGGCTGTCTCCGTGGCTCCACCCTTTTGAGGAAGTGCACACAGAGGCAAGAATAATTCAGATAGATTTGCGGAGAAAGAAAGGTGCAGAAATGCTTCTCTTTCTCCACAAATCTATCCTGAAAGAACACGCCCCGGGGTGGCAAATTGGCACCCCTATCAAAGTGCTACTTGGGACCCATATAAGGGCCGGGTCTGCTCTAATCAACTCTAATTTACTAGTGAGTGTTTTGGTTTCAGCTCCTTGATATCACTGTATATTATGAAGGTCCAACCCCAGTGATCTTCTGTTGGCTGGCCCTTTAAAAAGCACAGTTAAATCTAGTCAACTAACTGATTAACCTATGCATTATACAATGCTCTTCTTGCAGAGGACGTTGCAAAGGATGGCCCTATAATGCATAATGAATAAAAGCAATTTAAACCACAAGTTAATGCTATAGTGAATAAACCCAAACTGAAAAGAAGCATACTTAGTCGTTTGGCTTGCTTCACGCGTCATATGTATATTGTATTTCTCGAAAAGACATAGGAAGTTGTGCCTGTCACATGTATGAAATCAGGTATATATCTAAGTGATATTCACCAAAGTTGCAACTCATTAAATGAGTTGCTTCCGTTTCTTAACCCAAGAACAAGAATACGGTAATATCACCAACATAACAAACTTGATTTAATACAGTGCATAAAGACTCCATATGTCCTGCATATTTTTAGTATCTTAAATGTACTTGCTCAACTAAACTATAACAAAAGATACAAACATAATCCTTTTTTCTTTAGATTTCATTAGAACCGTTTATCCTCATTCCTTTGGAAATGTCACTTGAATGTTACGTCTCAAACTTTACCATCATATAGTATAAAATATTCTGTTGGTTTCTGAAACAATTTACTGCATTGCAGCAGGGCAACCTTTCATATCTGTGTCCTTGACAAAGTGTGAATAGAAAAAGGATGTCTATCCAACCAGGCCATCTTGACCTTTGCTTCTTCTCCCCTTCACCTGTATGCTATGCACTATATACATAATGGATGCTGTAAGCCAAATCAATTCATTTGCCAAACTAATGCCATCAAAATTGGATTTCTTCCCAACTCGTCTTACTATATATGCATCTCCTTTGGCATGTATCTTTCTTTTTACTAGATGGAGCCACTTATCTTAAAATAGGGAATATTTAATCATGCATGTAGATATTTATTCTCTGTGTTATTTTAAAATTGTCGCTGTATTGAATAGTGAACTAACATGAATCAGGTCCGTGCAATAATCAGAAACATTATTGGTCTACAACTATTAATATCCTCAGCCGGTTTATGTCTATGATAGGTAAGAATATATTACGCAGCTTTGAGTCTCCACATAAGCATATCACTTATAAGATGTGCCTAGAAATATTTTATATGTATTAAACACATTTATATTTTTGGAAAGGAAATATATCAGGCTCAATGTAATAGAAGATGCTGGTAGAAATATCTAAGTAAGTTCATCTCTGAGTATTCTGGCTTTAAGAGAAGCATGGACCATCTTGGTATTATGGAGATGCCCAAGACAGCACATCGATGAAATAACTAAGAACCTCAGGTTACGGTGGCCTTCAATGTGAACTTACTGCTTGACTAGGAACAAACACAGGCCTGGACACTTAATGCACAAAGGCCCATGACAGAAGCGATGAATTGGTTTCTATATTACAAGAAGAATCTACTTTAGAAGTTTAATTTGCTTATTAATTCTACAATGTAAGAGAGAATTGACCTTCCCTACACCCCGTATTCTATAAGCCCATTTCCATACATCTCTGAAGGTTGACACACTTTATCTTAGACTGATTGACTGTTGATTGGACACAATGCAATGCTCGTTTTTGTTTCATTCTAGCTCTTTAGACATCACAGCTACCTAGCAACCAGGATACTAGCGGTAGAATCAATTTTTTCTGTTCTTTTTCCCCTTTTTCCAAGCAGATGCACTACATCCCAGTGTAGCTCTGTAAGAACAATCCTGCCATAAAATATTTCTATCTTTCCTTCATAGTAAATCATCACAATAACAGCCTTTGTTTAGTTGCCAGCTACAGCTCCATGGTAAAGGTTTGTATGTTATTTGTATGAATAGAAATCTGTATTTAAAAAATGCTTTCCAATTTCCTGCCAGCTCCAATGTACATTAAAAGAATATATCAGCATTCTTTTTAAATGTGAAATTGATATAGTGGTCACAAGTTTAAAATGGATTTGATTCAATGAGTCATCTGTTCCTTTTCATATGTGAAAGTAGAGTATTTGTAGAAAATTGTTGACTAAATCAGCTTATATTATAACGTATTTGCTAGCTGTGATATTGACAGTCTATTTTGGTATTTAATGTAATTAATTTTTCAAAACACTATGATTTTATTTTGAAAAATGTAAATAATGCCAATAATGGTTTCGTGAAGCCCTTTTGTTTATACCTTATTTAATCCTATCAGGCTTGCGTGATCGGGGACAAGCTTACATCCAATGTGTCTTTAGAGATAATTACTATAGACTGCTACCCCCAAAAAAGTTGAGGGCTAAAGACAGAAAAAGAAGGAGTGTATAAGAAACTGGAATGGGCAGTACATAGTTTGAAAATGTGGAGCTGGCTATTAGCCAGACATATTTGTTCCCCACGACGCCTAGCAACATACAAACATTGAATCTGGTGGCAAATAAGTACCGTTCAGGCCATCTAGATGACCCATTTTGCCTGATGTAAAGACTCAGTCCTTGGTCTTGTCTTATTTCCCAAATAATTATGTCCCTATCCCATGGATATAGTCGTTCACTGTATTATCTTATACTACTTATGGGAGGCTTTCCCATTTGTCTACCACTCTCTCGATGAAGGATAATGTCCTTACATTACATCTAATCTGTTGACCCTCTAATTTTAGATTATGACCACTTGTTTCCCTTCATTTGAAATAAACTTCTGACCTGTACTTTGATAAAACCCTTTATGTATTTAAATGTTCTATCACATCTTCTCAGTCTCTCTTCTTCAAGCTATTCATATTGAACTATTCCCCACCCTTATTTTCCAAACTCTCTTGATGTGATTGGGGGGGGGTTGAGTTGAATAGAGACAAGGAACTTCCGTGGGAATCACTCTTAGTACATAGAGGCTGTGAATGGTTTTATACCAGGCCAGTTCTGGTATAAAGCGCTAATGGTGGAGCCTTCAAGATAGACACCAATACTGTTTTTGTCTGGTTTCTTGGAATTTAGCCATCTGTAACATAGATGACCTGGTAACCACCTGTTCCCAAAACTAAATGAGAGTGTCATATCTCCGTTGCCATTAGTAGAAACTCCAAATCCTTGTTAGATGATTCTATCTTCTCGTCTCAAGAGACCTCATTAACACAGGACATTTTATTAAATTAATTAGTAGCATCATGTCCTCTGTATTCCTCTTATAACAAATCTAAAATAAGTGGTTATGAAAGACTGCATGAAATGGTTGGCACAGAAAGCCTCTACACACTTATTTATTGTACAAAACACTACTCGATTTCTATTACATATTGGCAATATTTTTAAAACACGTAAGTCTAGCTTCTACCTTGTCAGGTCCTTGTGACCTTGGACAAGTCATTTTCTTTCCCAAAGCTGCAAAAAACATTGAGCGGGCAAATCAAATAAGGTAATTTAATCCTTTAAGACACTTTACTTTTTCCTTTGAGAGGATCAGAAAGTGTCTCAAATACAAAATATATATCTTAACTGTTGTGTGTGCAGTTCAATTGATATTATACACATACCGCAAACAAAGCATCATCATTGTGGTTATAATATTTTAATAATGGTAAGATGTGATTAACTCCCCATCCTGGGATTTATTCCAGTTAATTAAAGTAGAAAATATCAGTTTCAGTAGGGCGTATCAGTAATGGTGAAGTCACCTATGTCTGCAAGGACTAATTTTACTTATATGAATGCATAAAATACAATATTTTTATTTTGGGGAAGGATGAACTACTGAGTTATCAATCAATTATAAAATTGCCCGGTTTAGATGGTCAAGAACCATTTTATTCAATTAAAGAACCTCATAGAGAAGTTTTGTCTCCCAGAATAAAATATGTTGTGGGTCTGCAAACGCTGGCATGTTGTTACTCACCTGCCCTCGGCTCCCATGTTGCCGCAGCAGCCTCCACGCAGGAGAGGGAGACCCCCCTCCCGCGCACGGCCATCTCCGCAGCAGCCTCCACGAGGGAGAGGGAGACCCCCCTCCAACGCACGGCCACCTCCGCAGCAGTCACCACGAAGGAGAGGGAGACCCCCCTCCACCGCACAGCCACCCCCGCAGCAGCCTCCACAAGGGAGAGGGAGACCTCCCTCCACCGCACGGCCACCTCCGCAGCAGCCGCCACGAAGGAGAGGGAGACCCCCCTCCACCGCACGTCCACCTCCACAGCAGCCGCCACGAGGGAGAGGGAGACCTCCCTCCACCGCAAGGCCGCTTACACTACCTTCCTCTGAAGTGCCGCGCAGGAGAGGCAGACCTCCTGGTACACGGTGTCCTGCTGCTGCGCACGTACTGCGGGAATTTATGAAGGGAGATTACCCCATCCACAAGATGGCCGCGATTCACAGACACCGGAAGTGATGTCACGAGGGGCTGATGGGAGATTCAGACTTCCTCTGCGGTTCTCCATTTAAACCCCTCAGACCAGTTTCACCTTGCCTTCTGATGGTCGTCTATGCCTTGTGCTAGCACCCAGATAGCGTTTACCTTCTTGATTCCTGTGTTTGACCTGTATCCTGACCTCGGCTTGTTTATAGTTTATCCTGATCTCCTTAATCCTGACCTCGGCTACGTATACCGGCTATCCTGTTCTCCGTAATCCTGACCTTGGCTTGTCTGAACTGCTCTGTCCTGGAGTCCTACCTGACCACGGTGTCTCCAAACTATTTGTACGTGACACATGTAGCCTCTTTTCTTACATTTTTATCGAGGCAGCGCAGTAATATCACATACATTTATGACCCTATTCATGAGCTTACCAGGGGAAAGCAGGTAACTTTTTGGTCCATGATGCAAACCCAGTAACGCAGCCCAGTAATGCAGTGGTACCTAACATTAATTTGCAGGACAGTTATCGACCTGAGGAATGTTATCCTTATGTACGTTTCATTACCTCTTACATCATTTGCAGTGTTAAATGCTATTGTACGGAGCAATGCTCAGTGCAGAGTGAGAACCCTGGTGCAATTCTTCGATGGTTGTCTCCCAACGTAGTACTGGATCCTGACACCAAGTTTGAAGAATTATGTTCTAGAGGACTCTTCAGTAATAAAAATACATTAAATCCAATGTATCCTGTATTCAGGCTTTGTGATTGGTAGTTGCATTTTTGATCTATGTGATATACATTGTGGTTGTGACCCAGGAATACTAGTGGGTATAATGTGTTATACAAATAGTCCTGTAACCTGTAATATTCTAAAGGTTTGTAGACTGGAAAATGTATACAGTGGCCAAAATGATGATACCTGTTCCATGACTTGATCTGGAAACGTGGCTTTGATGCAGAAGGCTTGTCTAGACACATCACTTCTTGCTGATGAAAATGATATCAAAGCAATGGAAAATTACACACGGCAGTCAGCAGAGCTTGATCTATAACCACTTTAATGTCGGAGAACTGAATGCAACTTTGATGTATTCAATCTTTCATTGTATTTGCTGTGTTTAGCATGTGTGACTCTGTGTGAAGCATGCCTAAACAGCTAAACGTATCTTTCTGTGCTAAGGCATCGATGTAATTAAGGAGTTCAAAAATGCAATATATGTCCATAAGCAATCTGTTCTACTTCTAAGTTCTGAAGAGTCAATAGAACATTTATGTTCAAGCTAGTTACAGATAACTACAAAAATTTGCCTTTTTGCAACATATGTAAAATAAGTCATAATCAAAAATAGGCTTTGACAGGTCATTGAGATGAATGCGTTGTCTATTTTTTTCCAGGATGGGCCTAATTTCCTAAAGGATAACCACATATGCTGATACAGTTTTTATGTTTTTCACTACTAGTTATGTCCTGTTTATCCAGTGCGCTGTGCTTTGGCTTATGATGGCGTTACATAAGTCAATCAATAAATAACCATATGTGTTAAGAATCTGCCATCATTTTACCCTTGAATCATTTGAATTTCCCCACTGCAAATGTATCTCTTATCCTGAAGTGACCCCAATAAAAAAGCCTTATGTCGCTCAAAATTGCCTAATGTCTATTGAAACATGTATCAACATACTGGTGTAGAGTTGATGAAACTGAATTTTTATGTTTCTCTCCTTTGAATGTAACATCTGGAATTGTTCCAAGTACTTCTTGATAAGCGACCCGATATTTCTGCATATGGTGTTATCATTTAATTCTGGACTTTGCTTGACTATTTGTAGCTATTTTATTGTTTTTGTTTCACAAGCTTTGGATCTATGTGTAATTTCTCCTATGCTCGCTCCCTGAAGCTAGACTGCCTGTTTACATTAAATAAGGAAAATGAGCTATTTTAAAGGAATTGGTGTTTTCATGCTGTGTTTACTTTTATTGCTGATTGCTTAGTGTACTGACCCACTGCTTCTCAAATCCATGCCCTCAGGATTCCCCAACAGGGCAGGTGCTCAGTCTCTGCTCAGAAGGACCACAAAGGGATTTTTTTAGTACAAGAGAACCTGTAAAAATTAGAGGCACTGATTGAATTGACTGAACCTATAATTGACAAAAGCAGCAAAACTTTATGGGGGAAAAATGCAGGTTCTTACCTTTCAGCGCTTTCATGCCACTTGTGTCAGCATCAGGGAAGTGGTCCCATTGAAATCAGTGGGAACGTTTTTTGCTTGAGCAGTCACTGTAGACCCCCTGGAGCTATTCCATGAGCCAGCACTGGCTAGTATACCACACATGAGAATGAGCAAGCAACCTCCTGCAAGCCTTGGAGCTGGGCCGTGGGGAAAAAGGCAAATACATGGGGGGATTCTGCAAAATCCTTCTATGTATTTGCAAGGGGGACAAAAACAATGTTGTGATGTAGTCTCATAAGCTTTTAAGACTTTACATCTTGCTGTATAAAAGTTGGCCTACTTAAAATGTTCACATTCCTTCATTATAATAGAAGCATTCATTCAACGAGATCCTGACCATGTGTATGAATAATACATTCATTTAGTAAAAATGTTTTGTGTGGATTGATAAATTAAATATTCCGTTTTCTATCTCTGTTCTTCCTGGCTACCTCTAGCATGGAAATGCCAGCAAACACAATTTTAACTATGAATAACCCGCTGCACAAGAGCTCAAACAATATATTCTTTCACATTGTAGTATTCCTTTCTAGAATGTAAATGTTGGTGTCATTCTTATTGTCAATACAAATGGCGTGTCATCATTGTAGGCAAAACAATAACAGAAATTTGAGAATAGTCATTGTTATTTAGCTTGTGATATTACTTCTCTGCCATTACATCATGTCAACATATCATTAAACCGCACAACTAGAGCTATAATGACAGGTGGAATTCAATGAATGACAGGGGAATAAGTTTTTAGCAAGGAATTGATATTTTATCACCCACGCGAAACCCAGATCCTGAACAATCTCCGTGGTGTCTTATTAAATCAATTTCTGAAAAGTGAATGATACTAAAGGGTTTGGGGATTTTTCACTTCCAAAGTTTCACCTTCAATATTTAGGTTAGAGCGCGATGCACCCAGGCATGAATTAACTCTGCAGTCATGTAGACAGTGAAGATATTCTGGGGACTAGTGTTATTCCCTGCCTGCATAGATCATTCAAGACGTTCTTACTTCTCTATAGCTACAATAACTTCTCAAACTCACTGTCTTCATTAAATTCCGTCACGTAGGGGTGTCAGAAAATAGTCATTACTGTGCACGTAATCATTAAAATGTAATCGCTTTCCTGAAAATTATTTTGTGCTTCGGATGGGATGTTTCAATTTTTTTTCTATATTTAGAGGAACTTTACAGCTCTAATTACTATGCCATGGCTTAGTTTGCGGAATTTAATGTGTCATTTATGAATAATACCCATCAATTCTTTACCTGCATAATAGAAGATACGTATCCGGGTACAGAGGAGGCATTACTATATGGAAAAATGTTTTCATCTGTGCAATTATCTAGAGTCCTCCTCTCCCCACTAATGGGAAATGGTGAGTTGTCTCTTAAACAGCAGAAACTTTTGGGTCGGTAGTAAGGATAGGTATACGGCCATATTGGCCAAATGGCCATTCGGGCCTGCTTATGATGTAATGCTGCTGAAGATGATATGTTATACAGATGTTCATGTTGTATAAAGTCAGATTGTCTCCTAATTCAAGCAATAGAAAAGAATGTGCATTATGACATAAATGTACTGTCCATAAATCTGGTGTGTAGTCCAGTTAAGGCATCTCCTACGGAATCTCATATGCTGCTCAAGCAACTTGGACCCTTGCTTGGACAACATACTTCAGTTGTTTGTGGATTGTTTTGGGTCACCAAAGAAGTCTACATGCTGCAGTTATACAAATACATCGCTCTGAGCATTTTATAAAACCAGGCTATGTTAGAATTTACACGCGTTAACCTCACGTGTATTTCCTTAAATTGCCAAAGTTGAAGGATTCAGTGTACTGGTTAACAAGACAAACCTTTTCTTCAAGGTTATATCTATGTCACTTGAACCACTCCTACTCTGTAATGAAATTCAACATTACATAAATTAGGTAGAAGCGAAAAAATGACTTGTTTATATATTTGCAAAAAATTCAAGATAATTTGCAAAAAAAAAAGAAGGCTATTAGAATGTTGGAAGATTAGATATATAGTATAATTAGTTGTTCCATACACCTAACATTTTGCTTACGGTTCACAGTGTTGTATAATATCACAGTAATAATATTACTACATATGAATAAAAATGTAATTAATCACGTTGAACTTTCATTTTGAATTATATACAGCTGCTTTCCCCTTGAGAATTTTTAATTTCAGATTTCTAGAACCAAGTTTAATCTACAGTTTTGCCGCTTCCGATAATTATCCAAAACATTACAGTTTAATTTTGTACAACAGGCTTAAACTAAGCTCCTTGAATGTAGTTTATTTTTAAGGCCAGATAAATCTGCTTATAAAATGATTGACTTACCATATTATATTAAGAGCAACAGAAGAAGGTGGCACATTCTATTACTTTTGCTGTTATGCGAGTGCAGAAGAAAATGAAACAGTCTGTGAAATATAATGTAAAGGTCAAAGCGAATTTTTATTGAAGTGCATATATTTTTCATACTCAAGAGATGTTGACTACACTACATTTATACTTATTGCACTTTTCATTCTAACTAATTTCCAGTCTCGTGTTGGTGAGTGGACATTAGCTAATTTCATCTGTATTATTATGGTAATATGGTATTCTGGTTATTGTATCAACTACCCCTAACCAAAGGTCAGTTCCCTATAGGGCCACATTCTTGCCTTAGAAATAGTTAATGGGAAATTCATTAATTCTACTTATTTAGGGGAAATAGACGTTAAGAGACACCATAATTTCCCAACAGTGACAAACTAGTTGAGTATTTATCTCAAATGTCAGAAATCATTACCAGTGTTTCGGCTTTTAGTATTTCTAGCAGGTGTGCATGATCCAAAATGAACCAAAATCTGGTGTGTCAAGATTGTAAGGTATACTTGAGAAAGCACCATTTTACAAATCAAAGACATTATGAGGATTGTTGGGATGTGATCTGGCAGAGCTTGGCATTCTCTCTCTTAAAACAAAATCTATGTTTACATTAATAATTTGTTAAACTGTATTGTGTCTTAATATATCTTACAAAATCTTTCACATATTCACAGTTTTTGTAAACTGTGTTTCCCAAGAGAACATCCTTACCGGATTCTGCATCCAGAGAGCTTTGGGCCATCTGCTTGGTTGAGTTAATCACTGAGCTGTGGTATAAAAGTGGTCCCATTGCACAATGTTTCACAGAGAGGTAAAATATTTGAGCTATGCATTTGTAAAGCTCTAGCAGTGGGGTAGAAGAATTTTATTAATTAATCTCTTAACAAGATTTGATTTT
Organism: Spea hammondii; assembly: GCA_029215755.1. NCBI lineage: Eukaryota > Metazoa > Chordata > Amphibia > Anura > Pelobatidae > Spea > Spea hammondii. The sequence continues at coordinate 15,266,585 of JARDYJ010000003.1, read as the reverse complement.
TATTACACACTTGTGTTCTAAACATTCCTGACAAATGGTAACAAACAAAAATATATTCAGAAATAAAAAATAGCAAATTATCTTGTAATCATGTTAATTTACCAACTCATTGTCAGTTGTCTTTTATTTTGCTTCCAAGCTCTTTTTACTGCATACTATCTTTTTTTCCTTTGTCCTCAACATTATAAATGGTTCTGTCCATATATCACACCTTACTATAATATCTATGCAGCTTAAATAGATTTTTTATATCATTGGCCACTTCAGAAATAAGTACCATACAAATGTAAGTAAATTTGCAGATTTGCAACGTCTGTAATTTTCACGTCAGGTAGAATCCTGCTTAAGCCCTCTTAACATCTTTCACTGCTGGTTGTGTACCTAGAAAGAATAACACAAGTCAAATTCACCTAATAAGTGTTGTACAACACTTGAGTACTATACCATTTACTAGAGGATGATCTTGCTTTTTATATAACCAAATACGAATCCTCTCCTTTGTGATATCCCATCTGGATTATTGCAGCTCACAACAGGTCTCCTCCTCTCTCGCCTTTAACCACTCCAATCCTTTTTCAAAACTGCAGTTGGATTAATCTTTCTCGGTCACCATTCTTCATCTGCCGAAACTCTTTGCCAATCACTCCATTGGCTTCCCATACCCTCCAGAATGAATGCAATTTGACCTAAGAGCATGCTAGCCAGACTAACGCACCTTTACAATACAGGTGTAGGACTTGGGTTTTCTGTAGAACATATCGCAATGAAACTATATTGTCCCCATGGTGAAACAGATATACCAATTGGCACTGTGAGACTGTTCATAGATTAATTTAATGCGCATGTGTCTTGCACGTACATCTCTACCCAGACTGCTGTTAACAAAAAATGCATTTGCTTGAATTATTTATTAAAGCAATGAATAAAGCATTGTCTGATATGCTTAAAAAATAACTTAAAACAGTCACATACGCTTTCATATTTTCAGCAAGACCACATTGGTAAGTTTCCCAATAACTCATATCATCATCATCTAATTTTTCTTCTGGTTTTTTTTTCTGTCTGGCATACTATAAAGTCCAACCAGCTTGAAAAAAAACCTTGAAGCCATAATCATGGTATCTCCATGGCTACCGCAGATAATCCACAATTTCCTTTTATTACCTCTAATGATGAGGTTGCTGCATTGGTGTCAACTGAATCCATCAATTATTAAAGATAGGAGAGGGTGAATATATGGGTTTTCTTGTAGCAGCAGAAAAAGAATAAAGTATTTTCCCCCAAGAAAATGCTCATCATACCATCATTTTAAAATGGAGTATTGAGATTTATTTTTTAACAAAAAATAGTATTTTGGATTAGCACAAAGTCCAGTTTTATTATCATTATTATTATTGTAGATTAATCCATATGTGGTATTATGGTACATTTAGCAGCCTAGCACACAATGAAACATAAAATATGAAATCCCTATGAAAGAGAAATTGTATTTAGTATATCTTAAGCATGAATTCACATCCTTGAGTTAATATATTTAGATTTAATACTACAGATACAGCCGTGTACCTAAATTCCATGAAGATTTTTCTGCAATTACCTCTATATTTAGTAAATGTGTGAGAGTTTCAGTGAAACTCAGGATTTTGCAGGTTTAATTTTAGATTTTTAGGTGTAAATGAGTCACCAATTATTTTTTATATGTTTTACATCAATCTGCAATATAAAACGTTTTATAAGTGTTATAGATGTTTCCCTGCTTGTTTCAGTAATCCTTAATTTTAAAAAAAATGGCTATAACTGCCCCTTTATCATTGTAGGAAAAGGTATTTGTTTCCAAAAGCACAATTTGTGAATTTTGGAATTAAGTGGTAAATTTTTTACTACTTAATTCCAAAATTCACAAATTGTGCTTTTTGGAATAACTGTTTCTCTAATTATCATTATTTAATCATTAGTACATATTTATAGATAATCCTGCATATATAATCTCTATAGGTTTAATGGAAGGTGATACTTTTTATTAGGCTGAAAAAAAACCACATAGTCCCATAAGCTTTCGGGAACACGGAAGTCAATTCTTAAAATGGACCAATAGAACTATAGACATGTTCCTTATCATATTATATTATAGTGGCCTTTTGTAACTGATTTCACACTTCTTCTATTCATATTCATGAACTTTAGTTAAAATGATAACACATATTCTAATCACATTATGCAAATCTAAATATCCTTACAGCTTACATCTTAATGTTTAAGGACTAATGCACATATTGAAAATTACATTATGGTGTCTCCTGTGCAAGGATGAAAATCAATCAGTTTTATCCTCAATGCACAATTAAAAATATAAAATCCAAATTCAATCCACTCCTGTCTCTAGTGTGTCTTATTAATTAGTTTCTCAGCAACAGAAAGCAATTAAAGTTCTCTGCTGCTGAGATACTTTTATAGGATCATGTCACTATATTCTAGAAACTCTACAGGGCTGTATGTAATCTTTTGTTGATAGAGAATGCACTTGACACAATACAATGGGGCAACAATACTTGAAAACGATGAGTGTTTATTAGTAAAACTGTTTTTGTATGGAACGGCTATTGAAAAATAAATCATTATTGTGGAGATAACCAACAGTGTTTCATCTTAGGTTTGTGGGCTTATTCTTCAATTAAATAATCAGTGATAAGGTCTGCCCCCTCCAAAAAAAACAGCTAAGTAGGCACCATGATATATGAAGAGACAGGCACAAATAAAGAAAGACTAGGGTAATAAGGGTCATTGTATCCTTGCTGTGTACTATAGCTTGCATGGTAAAACCCATATTGGAGGTCTATAATGCATTTTAATGTATACGAATTGGTGCAGGTATATTTGCTTGAGACAGAAAATAAGGCATCTGTCTCATTTACTTCCTCCTCTGGTTGTCTTTGTTGAAAGTAGGAAGCATACTTAAGCATGCTTCTTCATCATGTTCTATGATGCTTACAATATGGAATCCAATATACATAAAACAAGAATACAAATTATTTTAGGTACTAGGTTGTCCTTTTAAGAACCCAGTTAATATTAAAGTGAAGTCATTGATCTTCATAGTTACTCACCATATCCTGCTTACATACCGTAACAATTTATTACCTTTTATAAATAATAAGTACATACATTATGTATCTGATAAGATCTATTTTAGGTGAAAGTTCCTGTAACAGTTTCTATAACAGTCTAGCTTTAGGGATATTTCTTATTCTTTTGCAAAAGGAACATACATCAGAAATGAATTTTAGTCTGCTTAATACAGCTGCGTAAGGCAATGCCTCGTTCACAATGTGCCAAATGATTTATGGGAGACCTGATGGAAGATTATCAGCACAGGTGTAAAACGGATTCTGTGTTACCCAGCAACACATAATATCTTCAATTAGAATAAGCTAACTGAATCTTGGAATTTTCTCAAATGAATATGTATCTAAAATGGCCAAATAGCAGTTCTTTCATTATAAACCTTAATACAGACAATAGGGAAGGGAACCTGCAAGCATTCATATCCAGCTAATTAACCATTCATATCTAATTAGTAGAAAGTTGTTGCGCATACCCAGGGGAGGGCTGGCAGCCTAAGGCCTGGGGGGCAAGTCAAGTGAAGTGGCTGCGCCCCCTCGCACTCACCTTTCACCCCTCACTCTGCTCCACAGCATCAGCACCCAGCGGCCGTTTAGATTCGATTTCCAACAATCTGATGGCCGCATAGTGATGGGAGCAGCGTGAGGGGGGAAAGGTGAGTGCGAGGGGGCGGAGCTTTGACCCCTCACGCTGCTCCCATCACTTGCCGGCCATCGCATACGGCCGCTGGGTGCTGATGCCGCCGGCCGGCGCTGCTTTAATACTATTTTTTTTTCATTTAATAGCCGATCCGGCTTGCCATATTAAATTTAAAAAAAAAGTATTAAAGTAGCGCCGGCCGGCGGCATCAGCACCAAGAGGCCGTTTAGATTATATTTCGGGCGGCCTGGGGGCCCTGCGCATACCCTTTTCTTATTTAAAGGTACAGAATAGATTCTAATAATTCTATTAACCACTAAAGGAAGAGAAAAGATGGCCATGTTGGTATGGCTGTGAAAACATCTAAATTTTCACAGGCATACATTTTCTTAAATGCATAAAAAAATAAGCAAAAACAAGCAAAACCATGATTTCCTGTGATGCTTAAGATTTGTTGGAGTGAAAAGGCAGAAGATGAGAACATTCCAAAGTGAAAATGTGAGACCCCGCAAGCCACTTTTCTGTAAATGCTGCACTGCTGATTAAAAAGATATATCACGATAACACTGGCTCTAATAGTGTTTTAAGATAAAGCCATATCAATTTAGGAAATATGTTTCCATAACACTCACTGCAAAATCTTCTCTAAAACGAGTATCTTGATTACAATACCCCCCTGTGTACCATAATTTAGCTCCAAAGCTGAACAAATATTATGTAAATGTCACCCAGTCTTCAAGGGACCATAAATAACCTGGATTGCACTCTTAGATTTTCAAGATTTTCCTCGTTGACTAATGGTAAATGTTCAACAACACCTTTTTATTGTGCGGTCTCCTGAAATTCAAAATGGTTGCTCATGGCAAGAAAGCTAGTACTTTGTTTGGAAAACCGCTAAACAAAATGCTATTGAAATTGGTGCCTGAGGAAGTCTGTGTTTTGGTGGAAGCATAATGGACTATTTGTGTTTTTAAAGTATACTTGGTTTTACATTCGCTTGGGAATATTGGTTTGAGAGGAAATACTGTCTCTATCTTAACATTGCAGCATGGAATGTTTCACGGTAAATTGACTTTTTACGAATGCCTCTGTACGTTGGCTCTAAATTCGCTCTGTGAAGACGATGCAGATTTATGCCGCACTGTCAGAGAAAATCAGTACATTTTATTAAGGAATTTAAACAGGGAACAGCTTTTAGTTTGCTTGCTCTCTGATCTAAAATCGTGATCTAAAATATATGCAGAATTCTGCTGTCAGATTGAAATTACTTAGCAGACAACAAAAGATTCTGTATGGATTCTGTTAATATGCATACGTGATTATTATTATTATTATTAATATTATTATTATTATTTAACTGATTATCTGACCCTAGAAGCATACCAACAAAATGTCCATCTATAGGAGAGATAGTCTATCTCTGGGGTCCAAAACCTTTTTACTACCTCTAATACTTATCTGTTCTAAGGTGATTGTATCACAGTGGTCTAACCACCATGAACAAGTGTCTATAAAGAGAAACTTTTGTTAATAAATTAAATTGTATAAAGACGATAGTTCTTTCTTCAAAATACCTTACATAATGAAGAATAATTAACAATATACCACTAAAGCTTGGAAAAAAAATTGGCACTGGCACTTTAAGACCAATGGCTGTTAAATGCTATCTCCTGCTGGATACATAAAAGCATAGGCCTCACTCATACCAGCTGCCTAGACTTTTGTGTGTGGTCGCAAACGCCTAGCAGGAGGCTGCACACTAATAGACGAGCAGATATATCGGTAAGTCAGAGGCACAAAGGGCACCGGCCCCGGTGACATATCCTGGCATAAGCAGACTAGATCAAACCCTCCGGTGTCCCTCCGCACAATGAGCCAGTTACAAGGCCTATGTATGCTATGGATAGTGTGCCAGCTCAGCAAAGCCTACATAGACTTCATTATAAGGCGTTAAGATACAGTGTGACAGGATATGATGTCATAGTCTGGCGCTTCCTTTTACTGTACCAGAGACACCCAGACAGGGATGCTGCCACTTTTAAAGTTGGGATATGTGGGAAATCAATGCCTTGGAGCAGTACAGTAACACCGTTTCCTTCTGAAGTTAATTAAATAGTCATTATATGTATTTAGATCAATTAAAACAATTGTGCCATTTATATTTTAGCTCATTTTAGAAAACTGTTTAGTATACAAAGTTTTCAGTAGCGTATATGCTGGAAAATAGGTGTGACAAATGTAAGGCTGAATTTTACCTTTATCTACTTATATTAATATCTATTTCAATAGGAAAAATTATACCACCTGAATATTAAACAAACTAAACCTTGAATACTGAAATAGCGCATAATAGCAATAAATATTAGTTTTATGACTTTTTGTTGCGTGTTAGCCGTAGGTTTATGTGTACTTAGAAAAAAAAGAAAAAAGCTTCACCCAGAGTAGGTCTAAAAGTAATCATAATCTTTTTTTCAAACTCTGACAAATAGTTGTAAATATAATGTAGAATATGTAAGATTATAAAAAATTATAGATAGATAGTGCTCTTCTCAACGAAGACTATGCCATTACATTGGTTACTTTTTTGATAACGCCAATTTTAATACTTTGCACCATAATCACCTTTATATACACCCATTGTATATAAAATAATATATTTTTTTGAATATATTTTCTACGAACAGTTATATTCTTTTTCAACAGCTGAAAATTTAGCGACTAAAATAAAAGATTACACATCCAATTAAGTTAGGAATTTGTTATTTTGTCACCTTGATACCAGTTTTTCTGGAGGGTTTATTAACATCAATGAAAAAATATGCCTGATACATTCTTGTAAGCAGTTGTCATGACAACGTATCATACAGGGCCCAAATTAACTATACATAACTTTGAATTTGTGAACATTTGTATTATTAAACTTTGTAAGAATGTTTGAATAATTAACCCAAGTGGCTTCTATGTATTATGATACCGTTGTGTTATTTTTATTCTAGAAACTGTGGTGGTTGACATAATAGGTGGTTATTTGGAAAATATTCTTCTAAAAAGAAAAGATACCATTCCTTGTGTTATTATTGTATGAAACCTGTGTATTTGCATCTTTAAAATGTCTTTCAAATTAGTAAATTAGGCCTATTTACCCACCTCTGAGAATGTAAGATTTCACGTGGTTATTTGACATTAACATTTAAATGCAGTCGTTTTCTGAAATCTATAACGGCATTTTTACAGGAAAAGTGTCTGGTATGGTACACATAAATGTTTCTCTTTCCTTATGTTACTTTACCTGGATGCTGCCATTATAGATTTTAGATGGGCAAGTGCCAGGTGGGCCGCTGGGTGTCGGATCTCCATACTGCTGCAGTGTGCAGCCAGCAGCTGGATATGAGCCTAACAACGTGGCGTGTGGCCACCAATATCGTTATGTTCATTGCCAGTCTGGTCCTGGTCAGGTGGTACTTTCATGCCACCCTTTACTCACTCCAAATATGATGAATGCTTTATGGCAGAACTTGTAAAGTCTTTATTAAGCACTGAACTCACAGATTTTAAACATTAACATACAGTAGTCATGCTGGAGTAAAAAAAAATGTGGAAACTAATGCTGTTGAAACAGAAAACTATGCAATAGTTACAGATATATTATTGTTCAGATGTGATGTTGGGAAATAACATTAAATTTGTTATATTGCTTCAGTTTGTGTTGGAAAATCGTGGTAGAGTGGTAATTAAAATAAAGGTGAATCATGAACAAACAGATTGTGAATGAGATATTGTGGAGCCGGATCTAATGCAGGGCAACAGGCTCTCTTGATACAGGCCAAAGCTTACCTTAGGGGCCCAGAGTGGATGTCCATGAGGCCCTCAACGACCATGCTGGTGTAAAAAGGGACTGGCACTGCAAAACTACAGCCTCTACTAATGATGTCATATACCCATGGTGCCTCCAAATTAAAATTTAGGGCAGAAGTTACTCCAGGTAAGTGGTGACACTGAGACAACGAAGTGAGGCAGCTCAGAGAGGCACCACCTGAGAGGCACCACCACGATTGTGTTATGATTGAGCTCACGACTGAGACTGGCCTGTCTCACAACAGTGGTTTGGGGGACCCATTAGGTGAGAACAGCCTATGATCCCTTTACTCATTATCATGTCTAAAATAGAGGCGCAGCCATGAAATCCAAAATGTGTTTTTGTCTTTCAGGTACCCAAAATATAATGGTAACATTATTACTGAATAATTAATTAAAATCAAATTTGAATGCACCTGTTTGATGTTGCTGCTATGTTTTATTAAGGTCAGCAAAGAAACATTAAATATATATATATGACTAGATTATATTGTGTTTTTAAATTTATGACATTCCAAGGTTAAGCAGCAGAGCTTAGATGTTGGAACTTTGTATTAGTATGCCATTGACGAAGCACATTAGCACTCAGGGTTCTGAGTATTTTCAGTAATTTAAAGAGAATTTGCCATCTTCACAGCTATTAGCGAACACTTGGAAGGTTTTCTATTGTGGCTACAATGCACTTCATTGCACCACTTTGAAATGCGGACCTTGTCACTCTTTGTGACAAAGTGTGAAATTTCACTGTAGGACTCTGAAACTAATCTTTTACCAGCAACTTCTAAAAGAGAGAGAGAGAGAGAGAAAGATATTTGAACATTTATGAAAAATATTGGTTTGAAGTTATGTTATTTGAATCACACATTTACCAGACGTTCTTAAATCTAGAATATCTATGCCTGTGAACTAACAGTTATCTGCATCTTGCATATGTAGATATTTTTAGAAGGAACCTAAAATATGGTGTTAAACTAGTACTTGAGGATTTTATTAAACAGATACATTTAGTTCAAGATTTGTCAGTACTTTTTGCTGGGTTCTAGATTGTAGGATTGTTTGAGTAGGGCCCTCCTCACTTTTTTTTTTGTTCCTGTAAGCCCAACTACCTATTGTACAACGCTGTGGCATATGATGGTGCTATACCAACCGAAAAAAACTTAACTTACAGTTACCGTATATATCTTGCATCTCTAAATTAGAAACTCGTATTACGGAACTTCCATCTTATATCACAGACAGCTGAAAGTCTTCCTTGGTGGGCATAGCTAATTCCCCAAAGAAACGCACTACACAAATCATAAAAGTAAAAAAAGACATCTCTGTTCTCACCAATCAGACCATTGCGTTGCAGCCTAATAGCTAAATAGGGAGATCTGAACCTTAAAAATTGGCATAGTCGCCTAGGCCACAATATACCATTGGGAACCTCCATTTATGTAACAATATCCAAAAAAACTTGTGCAAACCCATGCCTATGCAAGAACCTGTGAGCTTTCACACTATTGCATATCGCTACACAAGGGACACTGAGTGTTGTTAATTACCTTATGAAGGCACTTGCTGTAGGGCTTACCTTCAGTAAGATATTATAATATGATTTATAGGTGTTAACTGTCCAGTTTGACAAACCTACCTATAGAAGATAACTTATTCTCTGGTCATTGGCAGAAACCGCCGTAGTTCATACAAAAAGAACTTGTTGTGGTGATAAGGATTAAAGACACACACTTGCTTTAACAAAGATAATTGCAATATTTGTTTTTCTCTGCTCTGTCTATTAGGACATTGCCTCTCATAATGATGCCATGTTGCCCTATATTATATGTTCGTGATGAACACTTTGATATTAATAATTGGGTTCAAGCACAGGGCTTTAATAAGCTAATTGGGCTAAGCATACATTTTCTACAGTGCCAAATGAAAAGGGCTTCAGCAGAGCGAAGACCTATTTTAAACACAATGGGAATTAAAGAACGATAAAAACACATTTGCATCCTTTATGAAATGAGATCCAGAGGATTAGCAGATTCCATTTTCAACAAAAAGACAGCTCTCATGCATCTGATTATTAATGTTCCATGTCTGCAAAGGAGATTTATTCAGTAATCATTACCAAATATAATACATTTCAAGGACTGAAAGCATGTTACACGTGTGATATTGTGAGATTTTTATATCGGCTACAAACACATTGAAGGTTTTATATAATTTTTTTAGGACAGTTTTTTTAATGGCATATTTGTATAGGAGGATGATGGGAAATTTTGTAGGATATCTGAATCCTATAGGTTACAGCAGCAGAAAAAAAAATAGTGTTGAATGGGGTTTTTGTCTGATACAGCCTTTCTGAGTATTTTTTTTTAAGTACATATGGCCCTTAAACTACAAATAAAGGATAGCTTACCAGATCTTCAATAACCATATCTCAGTTGTCAAATCTAAGAATTGGATTCACAAGGTCAACCATGAGCAATGTATCGGCGCCAGAAGGACAGACGTGCTAGTGTTTTGCTTGATGTAGCAGCATCCATTCCGGTTCTCTGTTTACTTAGAATTTTATGATATAGTTCTGGGAAAAATAAATTATACTGTGTTAAAGAAATAAGTAATTGCTTCTTGTGTATAATTGATTTCTTGAAATTGCTTTGTTGATCTGATTTGAGGATGACTTCTGTACTACCTGTGGTTGTTTCTTGAGACTTATAATTGCATAAAATGTTGCCATACAGCTAACAAATTATGCCATCTGAATGCATTTGCAACTGCAGGATATATCTTCTTTCTCATTGAAGCCTGACAAAGACATCTATTTCAACAAGTGCATGACCTGACTGCTAAATGGCTTGGTACCTTGAATTTGGGAATAATAAAGACTTTCATTCTGGAAGTGTATGGACTTGAATTTTAAATTGATGAATAGTTTCTCTGGGCCAACTTGCATGGACAATGGTCTGTGCATCCTTCTTTGAATATTGAAATAATGTAGTCACTTTCACTAGAAGTATCTATTCGATGACAGACCTCGAGACATCACACAGAGTAAAATGTTAAATAGACATAGACATCGGGGCAAAATCTTGGACATCTAAAAATAGTTTTATTGTGGTTTTGCAGAAAACAGATTTTGTGAAAAAAGTCATTATATCTTTGATTTTGCTACTTTTATATTGCAGTTACATAATGTAGAGTATCATAATGCTATGTTTAAAAAAAACAATTATAACTAGGGCATTAGAAAGATAAATAAAATGTTATTGTATAAAAACTAATCTTCGTATATTAAAGAACATTTATCATTAAAATATCCCCAAAATATATGCTAAGAGGAACAAAATGATCAGGATCTGATTACTACACATTGGGGTTGGAGGTCAGTCGTCTTCCATACCCACAGTGTTTTCTTCAGGTTAGAGAGAGGGATTTTGGGCAATCAGCAAAAGGGTTTACCCAATAAGTGTCATAGAGTTTTAGTGATTTCACACTTGACTACGGTTTAACTAAAGGAAACCATTGAGCCTACCGTGATGAGATAATAAACATGGGTAAATATTATTTTATTCAGTCCTTGTAAAGTTTAAACACAAAACAAGAAGCATTGTCTGCTAAATTAGTGTGTTTCTGCTTGAACAAAGGTGACTCAATTAAGTGTATCTTTAAATATTGAGAAGTCAAGGTTTTTATGAGGACCAGTATTAGAGCCATTTGGGTAACACATTTGGCGAGTCGTTATGTAAAATCTTCATGGTTGGCCATAAAGGGGTTAATATTTCCTGATTGTCAGGATCAGCTCTTTTAGAAAGTTCCCAGGTATGATGATGTGGCGCTAAGATCCATAACAGGAAACACTATTTATTTTGCTCTTATGCTTTCATAACTTCCTTTATTTTGAATCACAAGTTGAAATGCCATCCTATGGCTTTCCTGAAAGTTGCAGGATTGGTACGATGAATCACACTTCACATACACAAATGGTGCGTATTCAGAGGCTTGGATTTTTGGGAAACATATATCTGAATGAGCATTTATGGTCTTCTTCAGCATGTCTGCTAAATAAACATTTCAAAGTCATACAGTTTTCATAATTCCTATTTTAATAATATAGCACATAGATGATAGTAAGTTGTGCATTTGACCCACTTTTTCTCCTTATCAAAATTTCCAGATTGCCCAAAAGGATGTTTCCGAGCACTTTTCCATGCTTGATAAAGATTCATAAAAGGACCAGATGCACCATTCACTTGAAAAAGAAGCCTTAGTTCTACAAAGAAACTTTGGTTAAAAAGACAAATAGCATATACAATTGTTATTGTTTATAAAAAAAATAGTTATAAAAAGTTATTGTTAATCGGCTAAAGAAAATGTGCCAGAGCTTAATTTCAAAAGGACAATTATGTAAAATTTCTGTAAAAACGAGCAAGTGCGATAATTTTGTATTGTAATGAACAACAGCCTTAGCATGGCTATGTTTGATAGTGATGTTTCTCTTACGTGTCTCGTCTGAAATAAAGTTAATTTCAATGTGCATTGGCCAGTTTATGTCTTTAGCATATTAACATGAGTGCTATTTCATAAAAAGCCTGAAGAGTAGAAGTTGTTCTTCTGAACTGAAAAATATGATTTCCTTAAACTATAACGTTTTTGTTTATTTTATATTAATAATATCCATTATTCAAAACGTCTAGAAACCGGGAATCGGTTGCAAGTTGAGTAAATTACTTTTGACATCAGTGGTTCATTGACAATGCAGATGCTTACTGGGTCTACACAACAGGGTTATTTATGAACAAAAAAAAGATACTCTATGCAAGAAATGTCTTTTCTCTATACCATGTATAAAGTGGGATTAGAGGCAAAAAAAGGTGTTCTTTGTTGAATTGATTTGCATATACCTACCTAGAATCCCTTGCACTATATAATTTCTGTCTTTAGGCTTGCCTGGTGGATGTAAATTAGTGTTTGGTAAGGCTTCCTTATTTTTAAAAAGTGTTTATTGAAAGGTATTCCAAGTATTTTTTTCTAGATAATAATAATGAGTAACTGTAGTAAATTCATTGTATTCATTATACATTGATGGTGTCCATTCAATATAATATATCAAAAAATCATATTTAACACCTTGCTGAATCCTTACAATGTTTTCCTTAAGTGGATCACGTTACCACAATCATGTTAAGTAAGTAGAAGGCTGCACTTACCAAGTGATTTGTAATGTGTCTCTCAAAGACCTTTCTCAACCTCTATCTACGTTTGCACACTTCAAAGGATGAATCAATCAAAAGTACCTAAGGGTTCTATCTTATTGAAAAATGTTCAACCTTCTTTTAGAATCATTGGCTGTGTCACAAATTATATTATAACATATAGTATTGTTATGTCAATTGTGCTGTTAACTACTGAATTTTTATTTCCATAAATGTTTTTTGTTGGATTGAAAGTTTTTTTTTTGGATTGTGTTTTTGTGAATTAAAAGCTGGGATATAGTCTGTACATCCTCAAATTATAAAATTGCAAGTAAATGGCAGACATCACTAGTTGTATTCTAATGAATAACCCAAAGATAGATCAACTTAAAGATAAAATGCTAAATTTAAATATTTGGGCTTTATTCTATTACCTATGACTGATCCTTTTCTCAAATTTTTTCTATTACAGGAGGATTTGGAGATACAAACAGAGGTAGTCTATCCACAGGTAATAGAATCCAACCCTGTTTCTATTAACAATGATGTTAACACATCTAATCCCAATGAAATGATAAAAAAGTGATCATGATAGTTTGGTGCATTCATTAAAAATTTCTTATGTAAAATGTAACTAATAAATTTACAACGTCTTATGTAGGTGTAGACTGTATAGTACTAGGTTGCTCAACTTCTTTAACTTCATTAAATGCAGCCCTAGTGTAGTTTTCCCCATCTTTTATGGCAATTTTTTGGGTGAATGCTTATTTCTAGCATGTAGTCATCTAACACAAGCAAAGTACTTAATAAATAATATATGCTGACCAGATTTTGTGCTCCCACAATGATGAGTATGTTTGATGTGCTCACATTGCACTGCAGTGCATTCTGTCGAGAGGTTGTCGGGAAGCATGCACAAGCCACTTGGTAGCCATATTTGTAATTCATGCCTGTATACCAAATAAACTAAAATCTAAAATTAAATCTAATCTAGTGAAATGGAAGGTGAATGTGTATATATATATATATATATATATATATATATATATTACAGTCTATATATACACCGATCAGCCATAACATTATGACAGATGAATAACACTGATAATCTTGTTATCATGGCACCTGTCAGTGGGTGGGATATATTAAGCAGCATGTGAATATTTCGTCCTCAAAGGTAATGTGTTAGAAGCAGGAAAAATGGGCAAGCATAAGGATCTGAGCGACTTTGACAAGGGCCAAATTGTGATGGCTAGACTACTAGGTCAGACCATCTCCAAAACTGCAGCTCTTGTGGGGTTCCCGGTCTGCGGTGGTTACCTATCAAAAGTTGTCCAAGGAAGGAAAAGCGGTGAACAGGCGACAGGGTCATAGGCGGCCAAGGCCTATTGATGCACATGGGGGGCGAAGGTTGGCCCGTGTGGTCAAATCCAACAGACAAGCTACTGTAGCTTAAATTGCTGAAAAGGTTAATGCTGGTTCTGATAGAAAGGTGTCAGAACGCACAGTGCATCACAGTTTTTTGCGAATGGGGCTGCGTAGCCGCAGACCAGTCAGGGTGCTCATGCTGACCCCTGTCCACTGCCGAAAGCGCTTGGACCAGAACTGGACCACGGAGCAATGAAGGAAGGTGGTCTGGTCTGATGAATCACATTTTCTTTTACATCACGTGGATGGCCGGGTACGTGTGCGTCGCTCACATGGAAAACACATGGCACCAGGATGCATCCATGGAGGCCACATCTCGCAGCTTACAGGACTTAAAGGATCTGCTGCTAATGTCTTGGTGCCAGATACCACAGCACACCTTCAGAGATCTAGTGGCGTCCAGGCCTACACGGGTCATGGCTGTTTTGGCTGTAAAAGAAGGACCAACACAATATCAGGCAGGTGGTCATAATGTTATGGGTGATCGGTGTATATATACAGCACACATTTACACACTTACTCTAATGCACGCACTTTCATATATACACAGACACACATACATATATACACTAACACACTTGCACAGTAACACTTACGCTCACTAACACATTTTCACTCTCCCACCATCATGCCCTCACACCTCCACGTTATCACACTCCCACACCACCACACTATTACCTAGTTTATAGCTGCTTACACACTGTGTGAGCGGCTGCTCAGTTACCACTGGGACACGTTACATTGCGTTACATGACCCCGTCGCATTCCAACCTCCGAGAGTGGACCTGTCCAACTAAGACTGGCCCTATTAGAAGCCCTTGGCAGATTGGACTTTGGTTAAAACCCTATTTTTCCAAAATTGCATAACTTTGAAATATCCTTGCACACACACATACTATAATTAAGGTTATTGACAAATATTCATTTTGTATATGTTTTATTGCATCAAAAGATGATACAATACGTTTGATAAAAAATGTTTACCTACGCAGTTTATTTGTTGTAAAGCCTTTCCTCGTGTCATGTTTGTAACATTTTCTGACCACTTGATATTGTGTTCAGTTAATACTGAAAGTAAGAAAATCTCTAGCATTAAGCCTTTTTTTTTAACTTAGTGTTGATAACATGTCTTGAAGCTCAAAAAAGCGACCAGTACTGATAATATGTCTGTAGCACTGTGTCACTGCCCAGGGGTAATGGAGTGTTAGTTTTTTTAACAGTCCTTTTCTCCTTATCTTGTGAAGAGAAAAAAAGTCACAGAGATCTTAAACTCACCCTTGGGTTTAAATTAATGTGGAATTTATCAGTACCTGTGGTCAAAGGGATTGGTACAGAAATTGCATAAGTGGAGCCTTTGAGAATAGCCGAATAGAACTTGCACCACATTGTCATTAACTTAACATTTAATAGTCTAATTCAAAATATTCCACTTAGAAGGACCGAGATCATTCTCTGATTCAGTAATGCAAAGGTATGATTTAATTAAATACCATGAATAGTCAAATCTTTGAAGAACACTTGATCCTTCCCCCATAGCAAGCATAATTCAGTCCTATTCTTGTACTTTTCTCTTTTTTTGTTGTTAAATGAATGCTAAGTTTAATCTTGATCCCTGTTGCTTTCTTTCCATGGAAAAAACATCATGTGGTTCTACCTGCAGATAGACAGATGGTTGAACAAGTCATATACAAAGTATAATGACTGATTTGCATATATCTTTTTTTTCTAACTAAACGCAGTTTGATTTAATAGTCTGGTTCTTTTGTAAACTTTAGTTTTAACAGAACTAGAACAGTGATTATTCCTGGGTTTTTAGAATTCACAAGTTATCTTAACGTTTAGTGTTTTTGGAAAAAAGGAAACAAATGAACATATAACTGCAGGCAAAAAGTTAAATATTATGTTATTCATATAAATATTTCCTGTATGCTATAGATTAAAAAAGGGGTGTTTCCCACTGCCGTCAGCAGGAACGCCCCTGACATCAATGGGAACTCCCCCGATGTCAGTGGGAACGCCCACCAACGTCAGCGGGACTGCCCACCAATGTCAGCGGAACCACCCGCTGATGTCAGTGTGCAGTCCTGGCCGCGTCCCGCAAGGGAAGGCTCCGGGTAGCCGGAGTCGAGAAGTTCCCAGATATGCCAATGAGAAATAGGTAATCTGTTACGTCAATAGAAGTAAAGGTCGGAGCGGGCATCACGGGGAAGCCCTGGCACTTTAAAGTAACATAGTTACATAGTTATATAGGCTGAAAAAAGACATGCGTCCATCCAGTTCAGCCTTTCCTATATCTGTTAATTTGGGCTCTCAATAGTTGCATATGGACCAGAGTCAGTAACCAAAGCTGGTAATCAGACGAGCCGGGGTCACGAGTATTGAGATCAGGTACGGATGCCAGGGAACAGGAGCCAGGAGGGAAGTTAGACAAAGCCAGGTCATACACAGGAACACTAAATACTCAGGAATGCACTTGGTAGCCGGACAAGGAGGAAATGAGCCTTAGCTGTTAACTAGCCTGAAGGGGGCTGGTTGGTAGTAGACAGGTGGGTTACCGTGGTAACAGAGATGGAAAGGCAGTTAATTAAACATGAATTAGTCTGACACAGTAAAGAAAAAGACTACAACACCTAGCATTCCCTGGCAGTCTCCCAAGTACTAACTAGGTCCAACCCTGCTTTGCATACAAGATCAGGCATACTCAGGATGGTATGACCAAAGGCATCAGCTGAGTAACCCTGACAATATGATACGTATATATACAATTTTAGATTCAAGCAACTGGGCATTTCCAGCCAGTGGTCACACACTCCAGCACCAGCAACAGATCGGTTGAGTATGGAGCGATGTTGTCCAGTGGCCATTGGGCATTTTCACTGTGTGCCAGATGGCCAGTCTGGACCTTATAGAAATGTAGAAATGTAGAATTTGATGGCTAATAAAAACCATTCGGCCCATCTCATGTGCCTATTTTTCCCACATATAGAGACTTATCTTAATCTGTCCTTGATCTTGTCTTAGATATCTTTAAGCCTATCCCATGTATGTTTAAATTCCCCCAGTGTATAAGCCTCTACCACTTCTGATGAATTTCATGTTTCCAAAAAGTGGTAAGGGTTTGTGTTCTACAACCAACCCTACAGGAAGAATGAAAGCGAACATAGAATGTTTTTCTCAACGAATACTAAAGTTCCATGAATGGGAGAGAAAGAAATAGCACTGAACTTTGTATTAATGTAATAACACTGTGATACACAGGAAGGCATTAACTCAGGGGTTAACATCAAGCACTGGAATCATCACTTTTTTAGGGGAGGCACATAATTCCCAAAACTCTCGAAACACACTTGTGAGATATTGATAAATCTCTTCAGCCTGTCACAGAACAAAATGAAACAAACTGGTTTTCATTTCCAAGCAGCTGTTAATAGCATTGTCAGATACAGACCAGCTTTTTAGATAAGTGCTGGTAAAAGCAGTACCTCCGCTGAATACAGATCTCCTCATTATTCGATTCCTCATCCTGCTCGCGTAGGGGATCCGTAGTCATGTCTACAGGAAGCACTGTGTGTGCACACCTTTCATGCCGCAGAGAATTTTAATATCATTTTCTATTGTTTTTTTTATATTCTAAGCACAATGCTAATATTATAATATATATGTATTTCGATCGGTATTCTTGCTAATGCAACATTACAGTTTGTCATATGATAAATTCTTATTAAAGTATAGCATTTCTTTGCCATCATAACAAGCTTTGACAAATGGCCCTGAAGGATCAGGTAGAATTTCCTGCATTCTACTTTTGCTTGCGTTAATCAGCTGGTATCCAAGCAACTGGATCCCGTAGTTACCTGTTTCTTTATGTCTTTGTAGTTAATCTTGGCTAGCGTGCATTCCTGTATGACACACATTAAAAAAAACAACTAAAAAAAACACTTTATGTAGATGTCTCAACACATTGCGATCAGAACCTAAAATTACAACTTAGACACCCCTGGGCATTGAATGTCCAATTTCTGTTCACCTTGAAAGGCTCTGTCTCAAGCAATATAATTAGAAGGTGAATGAGACCAATGTGGAGAGGACATCTGATGTCACACAGTATGTATTATCTACATATAATCTGTTCCACAACACGTTTTAGTAGCAATCCTTATATTACCTAATATATTATTTAACTAATGCAAGTAATCATAGAAATGTAGTCCATGGAACCTGCGTAGCTAAGTAAAAGGGGCCTTGACTGGGTAAGGAGGTGGGCTTAGGATAACGAGGTTAAGGGACGTTGGTTAGGGGACTTTGGGAGGTCCTGTATTATTATTATTATTATTTAACCTAATAATGTGGGTTCCTTGGAAACAAAGTAATTCCCATTACAAGGTGATGAATACAGTGCAAAGCCACAGCCTGCTTGAACCATTGTCTATAGTAGCTATGTCCCTGATGGCAGATATTAACAGGTCCATCTTAAAATTTCAATATGCAGAGTTACATTGTCCAACTCGAAAGTGAACCAGAAAAACTGCCAAGAATGATTCTCACACCAGCAGACCTGAGCATTATAATGGTGGCTTCATTCAGGGTATAAGATTAACCTTGCTGACTTTCCTAAACATCAAATGGTTGATGCAGACAATTGCTATTGATTTATTATTTATGGCTTCTTCACTCCAGTATATTTATGCACCTGGTTCTTGAACCTTGAACCGGTATTTAATTTGACTTCTACCTCTAATCCTCCCACTTAAAAGGGTACCATTTTGTGGATGCAACCTGTTAAGAAAAGTGGTTGAGGCAATCCAGCAATCATCATCAAAGCCCTCTGTCCTTAGTTTGAGCCCAAAGAAAGGGGTCAGACCAGGAAAAAATAATAAAAGTAATCGATCCGTGTCTCATGACCACTGGTTACATTGGTTGTGTTCATATACTTCTGTGCACCAATGGCCTCAAGTCAACCTCCCTTGACGATAATAGAAGTTGAGTACTTTAATGGAAGCTTGTTACTTCAACCCCCCACTCCAATGACACAGGATAGGGGACATAAGTGGGCCCCCAAGCCTTTATTTTCTTTTTTTTCTTTGTACATACACGTTCTCATTCAAGGCATCAAAAAGTGTCAAACCTTGTGTCATTATTTGTCATGTCTTCTCCACCTTCAATTCCTAGAGTGCTTCGGTAAAGTTGTACTTTTTTAAACAAGGAACCAATACTTTTTTTAGGCCAAACCAGTATGCATAAAGATATTTTATTTTCCCTGCTACAAAAGTGTACTAAAGCACTATTATTAGTCACGATTACTTATTATTGGTCAAAATATAAGTGTGCCAAAAATATTAAAATGTTTCAATGCATTCAAATTATTCCTGCAAATAAGACTCCAATAACATCCACTAAAAAAAGATCACTTTAAACAAAACAC
Source organism: Spea hammondii (assembly GCA_029215755.1). Lineage (NCBI taxonomy): Eukaryota > Metazoa > Chordata > Amphibia > Anura > Pelobatidae > Spea > Spea hammondii. Next base: position 15,246,941 of record JARDYJ010000003.1, on the reverse strand, counting down.
ACCAGCATTTACATCGTTCAAAAACGAGGCGTATAGGGCAAAGTAAAAATATTCAAAATAAAATATATTATTATATTATTATTTTTTTTAATCTTCCATTTTAATTTAAAAATGGTAGGGGCTATATAAATAGACATTACATGTGTTAAAAAATAAATACAAGTTTTCTTTGTACTGAAAACAATTTGACATTTTTAATAATACTTTTTAATGAGCAATGCTGTAAGCTATAATATAATGAAATTTGCTTAAAAGGAGAACAGTCTGGTGATGCTTGGCAGTACAAAGTGACATATGGTAAAGCAGTTGTGATTTACTGGCAGCCTGAATCCGTTTTTTTTTTGGAAAGCTAGAGGCTTTTAGCATAGTGGACTGCATCTTTGTTATGAAATACTGCAAAGGAACAACGGCTGAGCAATATATACCTTTTTGATTTTCCAAGGGTGCCTCGAGCATGCACTTGCAATATACTATTTATGTTTGTTATATCAAATTGATTATTCTTGTGAAATACCTTAAGTAATGCATACTTTATTTGTATCAATTTTGAACTGTCAAAAGAAATAGGACTGTTTCATGTCAAAATAAAGAGTATTATCCAAGTCTTTTGGGTTATTGTTAAAAGGACTGAGCAGATGGGATCTTGTGACATTATCCATTGGTTAAACCGTATGTTTCATATATAGTTATATGGTAATAGATGATACTAGTTAACATGTTATTTAGTATATATATGTTGTTCACTTTTTGTATAGTATATGTATCTCTCTTTGCATGCAAGCCAGAAAATGGGGCATGACAAAAAAGCGATAGTTAAGGATTGAAGAGAAAGTAAAAACAATGGGTGAGCTATATGTGAGGGTGCTGATGGTACCACCTTTAAGCTACTACCCATTTAGCTTTCATGTCAGTCTAGGCACTGAGAAAAAAACAATTGTCAAGGTCTGTTCACCATATAATATAGTAATGGCATTATGGACATCTTGGATAGATGGAAGTTACTAAATGTATAGCTATGTAGCATGCCTAGCCTGCTGTAAGACCCTTCCTTGGAAGTTCCCTGGCATGTTGAGCTGGAGGGAGCCATAGGGGAGCCAAGCCTGGGAGATAAAGTCAGCTTCATATGACAGTGTAGCTACTAGAGATGAAAGCTCCGTGTGACCAACAATCAGTTGTAATAGATTCAGCTTCCAGAGCAAATCCCAAGTATGAGTTCTAGAAAAAGAGCTCCATGGCATGGTTATGAAAAATTGAGCCCTATGTGCATTTTTCTAGTAAAGGTTCCAAATTAGACAGCTTATCGTTCCTTTCATGCAGGTACATGTAATGTAGCTCTGTTCATTCTATTCCTGGCACTACTGGCTACTTTATTGTACATAATATGGCCTGTTACACGCAGTATCCAAGACAAACCAAGACAAATATTGTAAAAGTGCCGTTTTAAAATGGGAAAAGTACAAAATTTAGTATGGGGCTGGGTAAAGTAACCCAGCAGATCAGTTTGTTGATCATGAAAAAAAAATAATCTTTTTGGGGGGCTGGGACATACAGTGTATGAGTTTGGAACGCTACAGTGAGTATTACATTTTAGACCATCCATTAGGTCTATTGATCACAAATGAAACCTTGATGCATGGATGAATTAGCTTTTTACCATCTTCAACTGCATTGTGCTTTTAATTAATTAAAGTTGACCTTCATACTGTCATTATTTTTCTTTTGCATGTACCTTTAAATTTATGGTAGTGCCATGAATCCAAGAGTAATAGTTGTTAAAGATTCCTGTGTGGTTGAGTTGAGTTTTTTATCCATTTGCTGTCAAAAACTGTTTCAGACACCTAGAGTTACAATTGTATTATAAATAAAGTGTATTTAGGACCTAACTCAACATTACAACCCAAGTCTAGGTCTGCCTTTTGGTAAAGGATTCTCTATCGACTTTGCTCACCCTGTCGTGTAATCTAAAACTAGCAGGTCAGAGGCTTAGGTGTAATGTAAGAAAGTTTTACTTTGCTTAGAGGGTGGTCGATAAATGGAACAGCCTCTCTGCAGAAGTGGTAGAAGCTAATACAGTGAGAAAATATTAATTGGATTTGCATACAGCTATCCAGAATCTAAAACAAGACCAAGGACTGACTAGAGTCTTTACATCAAGAAAAAAGGGCAGACTAGATGGGCCGAATGACTTTTATCTGCCATGAAATTCTATGTTTAAAATGGCCAGCAGGCTCTCATTTTATGCCAGTCAGGGATCCTGACTGCCTCTCCTCCAGAAAAAAATCGCATACTACCACTTCCCAGTCACTAGTCAATAAAGCATATAACGAAGGGAAGTTACCAAATTGATTATTGTCAAGGAAGAAGTTCATAGGTTAATTGGAACAAATACCTTGAGAGCAAGTTAAGCTGAAACATACATTTTAATTCAATTACTATCTGGTTCTGTCTTATTCTTAAAAATATACTTGAATGCACAGTTTAAATATATATTATTCATATCTGTGAGTAGGTTTTGATAAAATGTACTGAAACTATATAATGAAGTTCCAACTTCACAGCAGTTCACAGCATCTCTGGATGTCTCTGAAGTCCACGCTTGTTTAGGTGTTTTTGCCCCAATCTGCTTTACAATCTGCCCATCTTAATAGCGAGACTAAATTAAACTGTGCTGATGGTACCAGCTTTAAGCTACTACCCATTTAGCTTTCATGTCAGTCTAGGCACTGAGACAACACAATTGGCAAGATCTGTTCACCATATAATATAGTAAAGGCATTACGGACATCTTGGATAGATGGAACTTACTAAATGTATAGCTTTGTAGCATGCCTATAATAAATGTTCAATAATAAATTATGAAATCCTAAGGAATCCACTATTATTATTATTATAATCATTACCTTTTATTTATTAAGCGCCAACAAATTTCACAGCACTGTACAATAATTCTTCTTTCGTTGGCAATGTCTGGATTTACCTTCTTTGTATGAGCACAGAATATAAACACTTATTGCATTTTTTTAAGGAACTGTAAAACTAAAACAATTACTTATAACAACTCCCAAGTTTCTAATTGTTGCACCATCAGAAGGAACCAACATTAGACGATTAATTGAGGATTCTGTAACATTCCGCTCCAAAAATGTTACATTCTTACCTTCATGGATTAATATGGCATGGCTGCCATATGCACTGGACATGTCCATATATTATCATTTAAGATTACATGATTTATGTGTTTCATGTGCATAATTTCTGTAAAATTACATACATCCAAGTCTTGCAAAAGAACAATTACCTCTCGTCGGTATTGATTTGGTCAAGGGTCAGTTAACATGTGGTCACAGAAAACCAGAAAATGCTTTATATGAAAGAAAAAGATAGAAAAAGAGAGAATGAAAAGAAAGAAAACTGCATGTTTCCTGTTAACATGGAAACAGAATGTATGAAATATGTACGCAGCACACACAGCATGATATATATATATATATATATATATATGTATATATATATAGCTAATTGGGTATTCAATATTCATCAATAGATCCACTATGTTTTTTAATTGAAATGGCCCCTTTTGCCATGTTTAATGAAATTGATGTTTAAACTATTACTGAACCATATGCAATCTAATATTATTTTTAATTAACATCCTATAGTTCAAATACAAATGGAAGTGCAAATGTTAATATAATTAAATAGGCAAGCATTACTAATGTAAATGGATTTCATTTAAAAAAATATGATTACTATTATTTACTGATTTACCTAGCACCATCATATGCCACATGACTGTACAATGAGATTTGCACCTCCTTCCTCTGATTGCTAAAAGCTGTGTTTTGCTAAGCTCACAGACCTGAAAGGGTTAAACTGAAACGACCCCCCCCCCAAAAAAAAGGCTATAAATTTATCAATTATTGCATTTCTATAATTTACGACCTTATTTTTTTTTTTAATAATATGATTCAGCTATTGTACGAGTGTGTCAAGCTATGAATCACTTGCTGGAGTCTGCAAAGCTATGAAATCATTATTGTTTGGTTTATCAGTAGACATAAATAAAACCTGATAGTCAGAAGCAATGATATCATCTCAGCATAGCCTTAAGAAAAAAAAAGACACAGTATCTGTATGTGGCAGGTCAGAAGATGTTGAGTGACATAAGACCCTGATTAGGTTGGCAGAACATATTAGTTACCCATAAAAATCAATCACTCTCTCTTTCACATCAAATACTTAGTATTGGGCGTACTCCAAATTAAACGCTGTGAGCCCATCTTATTCCTTATCCAAACTCCCATTGTAGTGTGTGGTAGTTACATATTTATTAAAACAAGGTTTATGGATTTGTTCTGCTAACTTTTATTTTTAAAATAAAATGTTAGGTTTAGGTTATTTTTTTTAACATTTTAATTATTATTTATAAATGATTTAAAATCGAAATAAAAATGAGGATTCTAGGAGTAAATAATGACAGAGAAATTACTTAAGGGCTCAGATATTATTTGTTATCTGCTGATTTCTCAACAATTTTAGGTTTATTTGTTAAAGTGGAAGTTTGCCGCGTAAACCATCATTATGAAAGGCCAGCTCACCTTTTCATGCATCAGATGCTCGCTACAGTTGAACTTTCATAATGCATAGTAAAGTCAGGGAGTCAAAACCACAAAACCCTCAAATTCTCTCAAAGTCAACTCCTTGATTTAGTAGATTCACACAAAAATGTCATTAATATCACTCACCCTTACATAGAACATGAAGATGACATTTTATGACACTTCAAGACATGCACCTAGATTTGAGATTTTACTTATGGCTTCCAACACCCTAGAGTTGCTTCATTGATTATCAGACATTCTCTTTACATCCAAATCAACAGCAACTAGCCTGCAACAAAGCAAGCAATGATGTAGATCATAGCAATCTGTGTGCAAGTACTCTAGAGTAGATGACTTTGGGTTTAAGCAACCTCTCCCATGCTAGCTATTTGAAGGGACAATGTCACCATCACAGCTTTTGGAATTACTAAATCTATTGAAAATACCTTGGCTTGTGCTTCTTGTTCCTCAATCAGTATGGTTTTGGAGCTATTCAGTTTAAATTAACTTTAAAATATAGGATTCAGGAAAAATGTCCCACCTACTTTTTACTTTTACTCCATGAGAGCTCTCCTCCACGGGTTGATGTTCTGTTCTTCAAAGCACCTAAATAATATGCTTCTGTGTTTGTACAAATCTGTTTTTGCCGAAATAACCAATATGCTAGGATTCATGGGTGTGAACAGATCACGATGTATATCAAACCCTTAGTCAATAACCCTTAAATGTAAGTTATTAAACATTATTATTTTTCTTGTCTTTTCTGCTAACTCTGATCATTTTGTAAATATTCTATAGTTTAGGTTTCATTGTTTGATACAAATCTAAGTGCTTTGCTAAAGGGCTGTAACATAAAACAAGTTTGTATAAAACCTGTTTCATCTTCCTTTAGGCAAATAAAATAATACATTATTTGATAACTCGTAATAAGGAGGGATTGACAATAAAATAGCAAAGAAGCAACTAAGGCTAACTTTATTGCACAAGACAATATATTGCCTATAAAACCAGGCTATGCTTGAATAAATATTCAACACTGATTTATAGGTATTTGGATAGAGACTAGAAAGCAACAATTTGCAAGACGCTCTTCATAAATTTCTTCAAAATGGCTGACACCGTGAAAAGCGAAGGAAAGGTCATGGCGTATATACATAATAGTGGACAGTACTGAGTTATTGGATTAGGTCAGGCATGTCAAAACTGTGCTAGACTGCCAGAACCTGTCAGAGTTTTTAGGATTTAATACGTAATCAAGAAGGAGTGTTATAGCATTGCTCATTGCCAGAAGTGTATTCCTGTTACCCTGGGAAGCAGGGGCAGCAATAGTTTTTGGGGGGCCCTAAGCAAAACTAAATATATAATTAAAAACATAAAGCAAATGATAAAAACTACACATAATTTAAGGAACACATATTATAAAGATATAAATGTTAGAAGAATCTGTGTCCATTTATAAAGTGGATATAGAGGCAAAAAATTGTTGACCTTATTTGCATGCACCTACCCAGAATCCCTTGTGGTTGTGGCAGCACCATGAGATTTCTGAGGGAACAACAAGCATTCTGGCGTGTCTGGTGTCTGTAGATGAGTGTTTAATAATGCTTCTACATACCCCTAAATTTTAGTGGAAGGGTTTTCCATCACCTTTACCCACCATAACTTATGTAATGGTCCAGCTTTTGTGAAAATATGACTTTATTTTATCTCAATTAATTTTTATTGAAAGGTTTTTCATAGAACAGATAAGTATAACTTTTAAGAAACTATGACTTTTGATGATGATGATGTTCCAGCATCCTTAAAGAAAAGCAGTGCCCCCAAGTCCACAGCATCTAGCAGTTGGCTGCCTCTGATCTGTACTGAATCCAGATCTAAAGCTTTAAATCTTTTCCAGATGTTTTCACCTTTGAGTCTGTACGGCCCAGGCTGTCTTGTGTTTACATGCATGATTGTGACATTATACGCGGGTCCACCATATCCTGTATACCCTATGAAAATGTTAGTCCAGTCTCTATAATAGAATTTCAGCTTATCCAGTCTGCCCATATTTCATTTATCAGTTCTCAGCCACTTTCTGTCCTCTTTATCATTATCTCCACTTCTCTCTGCCTCTATAGCTCTGAAACAAAGGTTTGTATGAACAGAACTAGCCCTCTTTTTATTTTGGGCTGTGGGCAACTTGGCCACAACCTCTGACCCACAAAAGAGGCCCTGCCCATATACCATCGCTGACCTATACCATTCATGTATAAATTCCTTACATTTATTTGTTTCAACCACCTCTGAAGGGCAGTTCCATTTATTTACCACCCTGTCGGTAAAGTAAAACATTATATGTTATAAAATGTAATATCTTATACTTACCAATCCAACAAATGGCAAAAATACATATCCTGTTAAACCAAACATAATTTTGTATCTGCACAAAATCAACAAGAATTTTTTTCCCATCTCAACCAATCAGGTTAATCTTTTTGCCGAAAAAGATGCAGAATGTCAGTGTTTGCTAATTTATGTGATTGAGATTTTAGTCTCTCATTGATATAATTTGTGTGCTGTTGAACTAGTTGAGAATAAAATGAATAGGCTGTTGTTATTGTCTGTTTGTAGATTGCTCTGCATTAGGGCTGCCTGAATGAAATGAGAAAAATGACTTAAACACTGCATATAAGTAACAGCGCCCCACATTGGCGCCACAGGGCCATGCGCACATCACTCCGGGACATTGCCTACATTATGCCATCACACTCACAAAGGTTTATATTCCAGTATTGAAGAGGTCATAGGCACACTCTGCACTCTGCCTTTGAAAAGGTTAACTACACACCTGAAGTGGTTTTGTACTCTGGCGATGAAGATGTTAATAACGCATAGACACGAGCAGACTGAAAATGCAAATTTTGGGGGGCAAAAAAATTAATTTATCTTTGACTGCTTAAGTCATTTGTGTTTACTATACAAGTTTTGATAATTAATACTCTTGGAACCTCTTGGTGACTTTACTGTCACGCATCAATCATTGGGTATATTAACCCATATATATTAAAAAGTACTGGTTTCTCTGTAATATTGACTTTCTCTCTGACCCACAGCACATTTCTTCTAACACCAATTTATTCAAAATCAACTTTAACAATGTCATGTTTACTCCGATGCATAATTTATTTACCTGTCCTGTTCCTTTCAGTGCAAATTAAGTTTGTATTGTTCATTGTATATGTATTGTGTAGCCTTTAAATTCAGAAAGCTATGATTTTCTATTATTTTTAAGAGAGTTCACATCTTTTAACTTGCTGAGTAATTGAGTTGTGTTCCTTTTTTCTTCTCGTATTAGAGGTGTTAAACAAATGTACTTTTATTATTTGCTATGTTAGAGCAAACTTCCTTTTGAAACCTAATTTTCGGAAGAGAAAGGCATTTTTTTGGCACGTACAGGGATATTGTTTCTTTGAACATTACTGTGCTGTAGGGCAAAAGCTGTCATGGTCAACCTCATAAAAAGGGGAATAAAATCGATGCTCTTCTCTGTCAGTGCAGCTGTTAAAGGGAGAACATTAATTCCCAAGAGGGAGTGCAGAGCACAAAAAGGCATCGCGAGGGAAAGCAAAGTGCCAAAGGAACACATAAGCCATTATCCCTCGTGGACAAAAACACACACATGTTTAGTATTCTAAAGATTAAAAAGAAAAAACTACTCATTGTAATCGCTTGGCTCTTGTATGTTGCGTGGATTGGCTGGTCTAACTGATTGCCTAATTTACATAACACTTAAATAAACCCTTATCAATTCCCTAAGACTCAGACATTTGGTTAATATGATTTTTACAATGTATAAATACACGTCTACCAAGCATTATTCTGTTAGTAATAGAATATATACATATATAAATATATATGCACTGTGAAACATACATGCAAATATATGTATTGATTTTTCTTTATGCAGTACAGGGAGGCCAGAATATTAAAGACGGATTTAGTGAGAAAGAGAAGTGTTTCTGCACCTCTTTTCCTCTATCTGCATTATTCTATCCTCTCTGTGGGCTTCTGCAAAAGGATGGAACATTCAGAGAGAGTGAATGAGAGTTTGAGGGAACATGAGTGAGAGTGTGAAAGAGCATAAGTGAGTCAGTGTGGGTGAATGACAACAAATGTAAAAAAGCCCTCCGGTCTTCATCCGAACCTAAAGGGCAGGAAATAAAATTCCTTGCCAGAAAACGAATGGACCAAAAACAGAACTTTTTCCGGCTCAAGGTAGCGCTTACACCATCACTGGTCTTTTTGGCATTGGAAAGGACTGGGTTGTGTGCACGGCGCATGCTGTGTGCCAAATATATTATGTGCAGTCACATTACGGGCCATTTGGCTGAGCTGGCCCATAGGGCTGAATCCTGCCAATTCTCCCCTGATTCACAATTACCTTATAATGGCTACAGTATGTCAAACCAGACAATTGTGCCAGTTAACAATGCTTCATTAAATAGAATTTAAACCATTAATAGTAGTCCAGGAGGATGAGGGCCTGACATATGTATGTTTAATAAACATACTATTCCCCATTACTATATAAACAAGGTAAACATAAAGTATATTTTCCTAAGAAAAGAGATGTGCTATGTGCAATAACAAAAATACATTGTTAAAAGCAGACAATTGTGAAATATTATATATATCGTATTTGCTGATTATAAGACGACCCCCCAAATCTGAATATTAATTTAGGAAAAAAAGAAAAAGCCTGAATATAAGACGACCCTATACGAAAAAAAGTTTTACCAGTAAATGTTAATTCATCTAAACTATTTTTTTTTTATAAAAGCTATGATTGAGAAAAATATTTTGGTTTTATTTCCTTCTATTTTCCAACCTGCCCCCCAGTTATGCACATCTGCCCCAGAAATGCCTTATACCCCCTATATGCCACTGTGCCCCATGATACGCCTTTTAAACCTCTAAATGCCACTGTGCCCCATGATATGCCTTTTAACCCTCTAAATGCCACCGTGCCCCATGATATGCCTTTTAACCCTATATGCCACTGTGCCCCATGATATGCCTTTTAACCCTATATGCCACTCTGCCTCCAGAAATGCCTTATACCCCTATATGCCACTCTGGCATTTAGAGGGTTAAAAGGCATATTATGGGGAAGAGTGGCATATAGGGAGGTTTAAGGCATTCAGGAGGCAGAGTGGCATATAAAGGGTTAAAAAGGCATTTCTGGAGGCAGAGTGGCATTAAGGGGGTTAAAAGGCATTTCACAGAGCACTCTGCCTCCAGAAATGCCTTATGCCCCCCATTTATAACTCCCCCCTAAACTTACCGGGGGGAGTTACCGGTGCTTCTGACTTCCCTGTGTAGATCCCACGCACTTACGCTGCAGCCGGAAGGAGGCGTGGCTAGCAGCAGGGGTTGTCTGCGTCTATCGCGCAGACCTTCCCCGACTGTCAGAGATCAGAGTTCCTGTACGGGGAACTCTGATCTCTCACAGCCGGGGATGGTCTGCGTGATGGACGCAGACAACCCCCACTGCTAGCCACACCTCCTTCCTGCTGCAGTGGAAGTTGTCTACGCGAATCGCGTAGACATCTACACACTGCCCCAGCTACACACCGGGGACTCAGAAGTAGCTGTCTTATAATCGAGCAAATACGGTATATATATATATAATATATATATATATATATGTACAGTGAAGAAAAAAAATATTTGATCTCCTGCTAATTTTGTACGTTTGCCCACTGACAAAGACATGATCAGTCTATAATTTTAATGGTAGGTTTATTTATACAGTGAGATACAGAATAACAACAAAAAAATCCAAAATTATGTGTGTGTATATATATGTATATATATATATATATATACACACATAATTTTGGATTTTTTTGTTGTTATTCTGTATCTCACTGTTCAAATAAATATATATATATATATATATATATATATATATATATATATACTAAATACATTTTAGGTGTTTGGATAATTTATTTATATAATAAATAAATTATTTACAACTTTAATTAACCCTTTAAGATATGCAGACATTAGGAGTATTCTACGTAGTATCATGCACATAGTAACTCTTATATCCCACACATACTATAACCAGTCTCCTCTGTGTGTATTAGTCACTCTATCCTGTGGGCTTGAAACAGTCATTCCTCAATGCTTTCTTGCATGATAATGTGCATTCAGTTCCGCAAAGAATAATACTATAACATTTGACTGCATTCGTCACTTACAAACATTGATGTTTATGAAAAAAGTACTGTATACACGCCTAAAGTGATAAGTAACACAATGCCAAATATGCATGATCATGAATGTCGGGTCAATAATCACCAATTACTAAGGTCACATATACACTGTCATTATATAGACTCTGATTATACAGACTGTGATTTGCTTGTTTTAAGGTTATAATCTAATGCCCTACATGGAATAATAATTTTTATGATTTTGCTTGTATTTTCTATTTGCCCGTTTTCTTGCTAATACTTTAAATGGGTCACAGGTGAACATTCCTGTTATAGATACTACTGTTTGATGATCATTCTGGTCATTCCATAAAACTAGAGAAGGAATTTATTTTAAAGGATTGTAGTTTAATCCTAGATTGCTGATTTAGAAATGCATCCAAACAAATTGTTGTGGCAAATAACTGACCTGTCTCAAAACAGCTACCGGCACAGCCCTCTCCCCTAATGTCCTATACCAGGGCTTTCCAACAGCAGAGGTGCACAGGTCTCGAAGGAAGAAGTGTTAGGATAGGTCTGTGCTGTTGGCTGCAGACCACCAAGCCAGGACTGTGGGGGCAAGGCACGGACTGGCCATCAAGTATAGTAGGCAAATGCCGTTTGAGTATATACACTACTGAATGTTTTTGTTGACATAGCAGTCAACTGTCCTGATATTTGGGTCTTCTGTATTCTAAAATCAGCAAACAAATGATTTATTACTGAATTGACCATAGCATTGCATTAAGGTGAGTGAAGACATCTGTTCCTTTATAATGTTTGCTGAATATAGAATACTGAATAAAACAGGATACACAGCTATTCCTCGGCAGTGCAGTCTATGTATATACGCTAAACACAAATTCTAAACACAACTGATATTCCAAGAGCATGTCAGGATTGACGTCATTCATCAGCTGCACCTACTGTAAAGTATTCTCTCCTCGCCATGTTCTGCATGGTCTCACTCTCTATTCAGAAAATGCACAAACATATATGCACTATGCACATCATTCTTACACATTTCTAGAAAACGTATGCAAGTTTGTTTGTTTTTTAAACTAAAAGGACCACGTTACCAAAATTTGGCATTTTACTTGCTCATTGATATCCTCTACATGCTAAGCTCTTAGGAGCACACAGACAACTAGACTGTAGAGAAAACACATTTATATCCTTTGTCTGTCGTGGAGTGTGTACTGATTTCAGGATACTGGTTTTATCTCCTCGCTTGTACACCCGATTGTGTCTGTAAAATTAAGAAATTGAGTTAGTTATTCTATAAAAATTGTGGTAGAATTTGAGATCTACCCTTAAAATCAGGATTTTGTTTGCGCTTTTATCTTGCAGAATATATATCCAATATAATCTGTCTTTTTCTTATGATTACAAATAATTCAATACTGTTATATACCATACAATCCATTTTTCAGCCTGCCTCAAACAATGTAATGTTTCCTTGTCTGTTGAACTTCAACTAGCTCTAGCAGTGATGTATGTTAGGAGAATGGATTTCTTAAACATAAGCAATGTCTGAATCTGTCACTTCCCCTCCAAATAACTGATATGATATTTCTGCTTCTACGGTCACATCAGTCAGTGACATGTCTGTTGAGCCAAGGACATGGCAGAGGAGAAATGACAGCTACAGGTACTGTCTCTAAGAGGTTTGTTATTCCTACAGCAGAACTTCTGGAGGAGCAAGTGGATTAACGTTGAGTAGAGCAGGACTTCCCACACATTCTATTGCTAAAGACCAGAATTCTTGTGTCTCTAAGATTGCAAAACTTTATAAAAAAAAAAGCAGAGGTGTAGCTTTTTAACAAGTTATCTCTTGATATGTCATGATACATACTGTATTAAGAGATCACCTAGTATCTCTCCATGCAGTGTAAATTATTTGTTATACCTGTAATTTTTTCTTAAATTACTCAGATGTTCATGGTCATCAGTTAATGTGGATCATTGCGTTATTCACCTCCTACATCCTCCCACATAGTTGTAACCGTAGGCTGAGAACATTTCACTTTCTTCAGTGTTAACGAGTAAATGAGTGGTTATTACCGTGCACAGTTCATCGCAGGTGAACAAAAATAGTTAATCAACAAACCAACTCATGTAAAAAAAAAAAACGATTATCTGCATATCATAACATTCTGATTGCTGTGCTTGCTGTAGTATTTTCTCAATATATATTTACCTGCAGAGTTTATTCTTGAAAGCCTCCAAAATACCTAAAGGCACTAACTCCTTAGGATGTGCAATTCCAGACAGATAGGTTCAGGCATAGGGGATGAGATTGACTGCACCCAGACCCATGTCTTTATGTGAGAGACTGTATTTATTTGTGTGTGTGAATGTATGTATGCATGCTTGTTTGAGGGAGTATGTACAGTAAAAGCTAACAGCCTCCCACATGGGAAAAATTCAAGGGGTAGATACAAGATCCTGGACTTCCTCTTACTGCTTCCGAAACCTACGGGTATTTGTACAGTTAGTTGCTATTCACACCACACTAAGTACTGCAGTAGAAGGATCTGTCACTATATTGTTCTCCTGGTGTAAGCATCACCTCTATAATTTTGATTATATCTACCAGGATAAGCCAAATCAGTCCTTGAGGGCCATTAAAGTTCCAGTGTTTTAGTATTACTTTAATTAACAGGTAATTAACTAATTAACTTTGTGTGCGACAAAGCAGTATGTTAAGCATCAACCTTAAAACCTGGTTTGTTTCCAATCCTCAAGGACTATAGCTGGACAAATATGTGAAAATGAAAGGAGTGTGGTGTTAAACACAGATAGGAAGATGCAAAATGTAACCTTTACAGTACTGCAGATTCCACGTATACTTGTGAATTTATGTCCATGATAGGTACAACAATACAAACACAGTTAGTTTGTGTACGTGAACCAGGGATAGGCAAAGTCTCTGTACAAGAACACCAGTGTCCATGGCAAGGTTTGTGTAAGTCCATAGAACATTATTAAATTGTCCAACACAGACCACATTAAACGTCCATCATGAGCAATGCTGGTGCCTACCCCTGATGTGTACCTGCTTTGTGAGTACCGTATTTGCTCGATTATAAGACAAGGTTTTTTCCAGAGCTCTGAAAAATACCCCTCGTCTTATAATCGGGGTCGTCTTATAATCAGGCCTCAACTAGGTCTGACTATGAGACTAAGATCCAGATCCCCCCACAGCGATGCAGGGGACCTGGATCCTCCTGTCCCCCCCCCACTTACCGGTACTTCTGAGTCCCCCGGTGCTTAGTCCGGGCAGCGTGTAGAGCTCTACGCGATTCGCGTACACAACTCCCGCTGCAGCTGGGAGAAAGTGCTGTTAGCAGCGGGGGGTTGTCTGCGTCCATCGCACAGACCTTCCCCGGCTGTCAGAGATCAGAGTTCCCCGTGATCTCTGACAGCCAGCGAAGGTCTACACCCCCCCTTGAGTCAAGTAAGCCCTATTGTGTCTGGCCTAATTCCCCTTACCGCTAGCCACATGCCCCCAACTCAGGTGTCCTGATTTGGACATCTGAACTGTTGGGGGTGTATGATGTTATGTCTATGTTGGGTCAAACTGACATAACAAAATTATTAAAAAGCCCACATTTTAGGTCCACAATGCCAACTAGCTAAAAAAATAAGATGATTTGAAATAATATGCCAACTCCAATTCAGATCTAAACTATTAAAACCCTGAACAAGAAATGTCTATGCAAAATGTTTCTTAAATTAGCATGCTAGATGTCTCTCAAATTCGACAGAATGTACCTTCATATAGCTACAAAATAACAGCAACATGAAATGTATAATTTGATCATTACATCAACCATAACTGCAAGGGGTAAAATCCGTATTCGTTATGATATTTTTTTTGACTGTCCTCAGTCTGTCTCATTTGAACTCTGTGGTTTGCCCAATGGAAATCAAGAGAAAAATATAACATCTGTTTCCAATTAAGCATCCACAGTCAATTAGAGTGTTTGTTCCTGCAGTTCAAATGTGTTGTTTGTCTGGTCATCATAAAAAAAATGGATTAGCAACTCAAATATATCCTTCGTTAAAATCTACCCAGTTATGGGAGTCACTTTTTTAGTTTGCGGAGTGAAAATGAGCTAACAAATGAGGGAAAACATCATACAATACCTCTCTACACATTTCTATATTTAAATATTTAGCTAATCATGCTTAGGATACAGTGAGTGACCTTGAAATAATAGAATTCAGAACAACTTGGAAGTATTGTTTCTATGACAACATAAAGAGGTAGATGTACCAGCATGATGGATATTCTTCAGCCATGATTATATTTTTTACATTGTCAGAGGGTATCAAACATATTAGAATAGCAGTAATTAAACATTTCTCAATATGTAATAAGAAGGCATGAAGGGAATCAGGGAAACGTGTATTCCGTCTTTCTTGCTGGAAAGAAGGTCTGCAGGCTAACAACACCCAACATGTGGATAATTGTCCCTCTAAAAACAAGGTTCCCACAGAGTCATCAACAATCCTTGGAGATGTTAAGATTGTGCTGCCTTATATAATGGTTTACTCACATTAAGTTATTGATCCCTCTTTTTCAATATTAGCAGTCGACGTTGGACAGTAGTCAACCCACACTAATTTATGGATCTTTGACTTTTTATATTAGTTCAGAGAGAATATTGGTATTGTTTGCTCTGCTCATCCTCATATGCCAAAATGTAAAGTAAAGTAGACTACTTCTTAATGTGTAAAGCAGGAGGCAGTTTATACATGCTATACACTGTAAAGGTTCTGCATTGTATCATTTCCTGCTTAAAACAATACATTGCATGGAAAATGCAAAGAAATTCTTTTAGTACACAGCTACCCTGAGATATGCTCTTGAGATATTATCAGGTTTAGAATTGGAATGTTATTAGGTTTCTTGCTGAAAAAAATATTACAAGCAAAATGTCAAGTAAAGGCATTTGATGCTGACAATTCACACTTGAGAATTTGTGAACTCCATGTGTATTGTAATGACAGATATATTGCAGAATTTTTCAACAGGTTTTCAGAAATGATCCGTTACTGCACTATTATTATATTGAGAATAAAGTACTATTGAGAAAATTGTCTATAAAACATTAAATAATATACTGATTACAAAGCAATTTTTATTTTTTTATTTTGTTTTCTTTGAAAAATAATAATGCATGAATGGAGAAAATTGTCTTTGGTTATGC
Organism: Spea hammondii; assembly: GCA_029215755.1. NCBI lineage: Eukaryota > Metazoa > Chordata > Amphibia > Anura > Pelobatidae > Spea > Spea hammondii. The sequence goes on along the minus strand of JARDYJ010000003.1, from coordinate 15,230,876 downwards.
TTGGTTTTCATGTTATTAAATTAAAAAAAAAAGTTAAGAGATGATTTAGCATTTACTTGTTCACAAATCACGTCAGTCTGGCATCTGCCAAAGTGCTCAGGGCAAGAAAATTATGTCCTTAACTTTACTTCTGCTAGCATGTCCATGTTTTATACCTGGGGTGACCTTTCTGAAAAAACGAAGTGTGCAAGCTTTTATTAAAATAATTGAATTTTCGAGACATAAGTAGTAGCCAACAGGTAGCTCCCAAGCTTTTGTGGAACTACAAATTTCATTGTGCTAAGCAGTTTTCCTTAAATAAAAGTATTTAATTTGACAGAAATAATATGTAGTTCTTGACCATCACTGACCTATAGACTATTCATTCATCCAGACTCATAACGTTCTACAATAACCATAGAGTCAAAGAAAGGCTAAGTCTTTAGCAAAAAATAAGTAGCACTTATATTGAATTTTAATGCCAAATGTCAACTTGGTTTTCGGCATCCATAAGGTACTGTAAGAATGTCAGTCTAACGTATGTACCTCGAATATATCTAGTTTTTGGCCATCACTGACCTATAGAATATCCAATAATCCTGACTCATATACCTCCAAGTCTCAAATACCTCATGATATCAAAGAATCTGAAAGGACACAATTTGTAGCATTTACATTGAATTTTAATGCCAGATGTCCTAAAATTCTCTGCGAGTTTGGATTTTGTCATCAGTAGTCATGTAGTCTCATGTAGGTGCCTCTGGAGTTCAAACATTCTTACTGTTCTTGTTTTGTTTTTTTATCTTATATGAATCAAGCCAGGACAATTACTGATGTTTGCTAATTTGGTTCCTGAATCGCGGTGGTGCTGACAGTGCTCAATCTATACTCAGCATCATTTTCTTTGATGAAGAGAAAATGTATCTGTGCTCAGAATATTGTATTTGTCAGCAGTGCCCTGGTGTGTGAACTACAGCATTTTACTGTACACCACCTGCTGTTCTTACTTCTAGTTGCACCTTCTAATGGTTTTTCTTTGATTAATTGATTCTAAAGTCTCCTTTAAGGGTCACTGTTTCATATTACCTGGCCTATTAGACTTTATTGTAAGAATCAGTATAGACACGCTACCCCTAATTGCTTTTCTTCAACATATTCTGTAACAGTAACTCTTTGGATGAAACAGCGATATTAAAATGTATGCACTGAGACTAAATAAATTAAACAGATTTCAGAAAAGAAAACAATATTCAGAATTTACATTTTTTCCAAATCAGTTAAAATATTCTTTACAATGTTCAGAACTCATAAGTTCTTTCTTTGTGTTAAGAAGTAAACTATTCTGTGGTGCAGTTTCCCATGAAAAAGGCAGTGTAATAAATGAATTTACTACAGTATAGTAAATTGTCTTAGTAATTTTGAATGGCTCACCACAATGACTCCCCACAGCCGAATATGTCAACAGATCAAAAGAGAAAAAAAGAAAACAGAATGTCTGTTGAGAATGGTTGCCAACAAGAAAAAAAATTGCTTTGTCACAGATCATTTATTTAATATAGTCTGTCATAAGTGAATTAAAGACCCTTTCGTGATATGCATCAGCCCTTAACGTTCCGACACTGCTTGCTTAGCGAATCTGAAACGGCCAATTGGAATTCCATTGACCTTAAGCAGAATATTATAAAAAGTTCCTTATTTTAGTAGCTTTATTGAAGGATTGAAATGGAAGTATTTGCATGGCAAAATTTTCAATAGTCTGTTAATATTTGGAAGGTTATTTAAGGATTGTTATTTTATGGTCTAGGGAAAATTAATGATTAAAACAATATTGGAGCTAAATGTAATAAAAAAAACCAAAAATAATATGTCAGTAATTGGATTTAAAGATGTAGAGGTCGATGTCGGCGTGTATGGACAGTTTTTACCCACGGCACCAGTAATTTTATGATCACTGATCCCAAATTAGACTTTGGCCAGACTGGCTAAGCCAAGAGGCAGCCCCACTATCAGAGTGGGTGTGAGATATGTGCAGGATGGGCCACTTGATGTTTTAGTGCTGTGGGCATTAATAAAAAGCTTACCCATGTTAAGTGAAATCTCCTTTTTGTGCGATTAAGTGCTGTTGTCAGTCTTAAATCAACCGTAGGAAGAAGAGAAACCATTGTGGTCTCCCATTTCAGAAGAACAGAATATAGATTCTTTTTATCATCTACCTTCATATGATGCCTTCAACAGGGCTATTTTAGGGAACAGCCTAGCCCCAAAAATATATTTTCATTTGTAACACTTTTGAAATAATTTTGCATGTACTCTGATGCATCTTAGTGCATGCAAATTAGAGCATGTATTGTTTCATTAATGGATGTGCTTTCTCTCTCATCTTCCTCCTACTTTCAGCTGCCTCTACTAAAAACAAGGATCATTGATATCTAAACAGTTTCACATTCTCAGTAACTTCCATGTAAGTCACTGAAGAAGCAGCCAATTAGGTGTATACAAGGAAAACGTCAAATGCGATTGGCTCCTGCTACTCTTATTGATTTCAACAGGAGCTTGGCTCCCATTAACTAGAACGGGAGTTCTACTGAGCATGTGTGGGAAGCATATGGTAGTATGCTTCCTTCTTTTAATAGAAGCAGCGGGAGGAGGAGTTAAATGAGGCAGAAGAGTCCTTTTCTAATGCCAATCATTCAAGAATGCTTGCACTGATTTGAATGCAGGAAAATGCAAAACGAACTTCTATATGCATTTTACGTGAAAACAGGGATGGTGTGTTTCTTTACAGTGTAGGGCTGTTACATAACTGAAATTTTAGCTAATCACTGGAAATTGGCCTGGACACAAAGGGTTAATTTTTATAAGAGGTTGGGAACTTTTAATAATGAAAACAGAAAGAGACAAAGCAGGCAAAAATTTTATTCCATTCTGTCTTACTGCTCTGTGCGATCCCCTGTAGAGGAAGTGAAATTCATGCCAGAAAGCCAATGGTGGCCCAGTTTTCAGGCTGTTAATTAGCCTCCCGGGGGTTGTAAAAGAATTGTATATGTAAAAAATAAATAACATGAGAGTAGGGACTGTGCTTTATTAAAAAAAAAAATAGTCAATTTAGGTTCTAGGGAGTAATCTAATTATAACAACTATATAAAAAATAAACAATCAGAAGGATAATTTTTTGCTGGTTACCACACTAAGTTTTTATACTGATTTGCTTGTTTTTAAAAATGTTTCAACCATCAAGTCTATTTTTTATAAGCTTTAAAATCATTGAACAAATCTTTCATGGTTATGTATCACCCTCACATAAATCTACAGCAGAAAATTTTAAAAAGGATAATTTAGTAAACCAATTTGAAAGGACTAGTTACCTGCTATTTTTTCCATTTTTTTAAAATTTAATAAAACACTGAAGTCTCGCCACCCCTGCAGAGTGTGCATATGAGAAAGACTACTATAAATGAAAATGCTGCTGAGCGTGTACTTGGAACTGCATTCCTCTATAGTGATTTCTAAAAAAAATATCAAAATGACTGCCTTTTTAAAACAAATCATGGGTTTAGGTTAGTTTTAATTATAATCTTTGTGAAAGTGAAAAGTAAACACGAATTAAATGGATTTTAAAGGAATATTAACTGGACTACAAAATGAGCTTGTTAATATATTAACTGTGATTGTTAAAATCAGATATTAAATGTGTTTTTGTAATGATCATTAAGTATGAGATAGAAGACAGGAAATCATATTTTCCAAGCCAGTGTGCTTTAATGAACCTTTTTTCATGAATTGCTTATAGTGTGATAATGGTTTTCTCGTATTTCCAGACTGTGACTAAATTCTATACGGAGTTTGTCTGTGTTAGAATTTCTGTCCCTGCGTATTAAGGGAAAGGGTTCACAGTTGTTTTCACAGGTGATAATTGCATACAAGATGCAGTCGGGTTATGCTAGTGATAGTAAAATATCAATAGTTCATCAGATGATAAAAATGGGAAGGACCCATTAGGACCCAGATTATTCCCCATAATATTTTGACACATGTAATATTATGGAGAATCATCTGTAATACGAGTAATAAAAAGAATACTGTTACAAAAACTATATTTGTCATACTAAATCTGGTTAAAAAATACATTATAACAATAAAACCTTTTCAGGAACCATTCATTTTATCCCCCAATGCACCCCATAGATCAATGGAGCCCAACACAGCCTCTTATATGGTTGTTCTACTCCCGCATAGCGGACTTACTAAATGTGTTATGATAGCACTGTGAAAGTAACTGTATACACTATTCGGTTATTGACTACTAAAGGAAAATGTGTGTAACACACAATGCTCTCCAGCCTGAAACAGACATGATCCTTAAAGGCATATACCGATACCATATGTTGAACTCAGTGTTAGGTCTAGGAAAAAAGTAATGCTAACATTTTAGATGATTGTCTATTCTTCATATATCCCTATTTGTAAGTAGGTCACAGCTTCCAGGAGTCTTGAATTTGTCAGGACAGTCCTGATAACCGTGCTGTGGGCTGTCCTGGTAAAGATCAATTTTTTTTTTTACTGATGACATAATTTACATTCATGCAGAAAAGGGTTGTAGGCAGAGGTTGGTAAATTGCACAAATATGGAGCACAAGAAAATGGAGAAATATCTAGCAAATGTATTCTGATTTCCCTTGAATTACCACATTTTATTGATTTTAATATCTGCTGGAAATCAATTACTTGACCTAAGAACCTTTGCTGTATATTCCTTCTACATATGCAATAAAGTCACAGGACATATTTTGTGTAAATCACATTTTAGAACGTTTTTAATATGACACTTTTTCCTTTGAAGCCTATTAAAATTTATTAACATGATGTAATTTGCATATATTTTATAATTGATAATAGATTTATCCAGCAGAACTTTCAGCATTGCATATGAATGCATTTTTATGACTGCAGTTATACTGTACATCTAGTACATTAGCAGAGTGAGTTATTGCATTTTTATAGATAATGCTAAAGGTATTATACGTTTTCATGTAAGTGCATGCATTTTTTGTGTGTGTCCCTTTAAGAGGCCAAAAACAAATCTAAATCAAAAAAGTCACTCGGATAAATAATGGTCTCCCCCAAGTCAACACTGATTGAGGAAGTTAAAAACTTAAATCAAATATGTTCACACAAAGTAGTGGGTCTTTCCTTTTTTTTATATAAAACACAAAATAAAAATAGGTATGAATGCTACATAATACATGTCTATCAGCTTATTGTACAATAACCATATAATTTAGGCCTCAGCTTGAGCAGCGTTTGTGCTCTCATGACTGAATTGGTCGTATCTGCCTATGTAAACTGAATAAAATGTGTCATGTGAAAATATAAATGCATTTGTTACACTTGAAATAGTTTGAGTAGTATATAATTTCTAAGCTCCCTGTGGCTGACATTCTCCTTGTTAGATTGCCTGTTACTGGCCCGAAAGAAATAGCTAGTGATAATAAAAAAAAAAAAAAAAAAGGAAAGTGGAATGATTTTCAGAATAACGAATTCTAGCAAAACTTAAAACACACCTTCTTCTGTGAAAATATATTTATACATTAAGTTTCCAGGACACAGATCTTGATTTGTACACATGCTGGTGACATAGGTTCGGGTTCTACGGATATCACCAGAGGATGAGAAAACCAGCGACCTTGAAAACGAAAGGCTAATGTAAAATGCGTGTTATAGTCACCTCCGTAGGTACAAAGTAGGTGCTTTGAACATGAACAGTATAGGCAAAGCATAACATAATGTCCTGAGAAGACCTGGGAACTTCCCTGGGCTCGATGACTAGTACTCCTCCTCTTCTGTTTGTTATAGGAGGCAGAAAGGATGTGTGGCCACAACAAGATGACAGGGTTAGTGGTGCATTAGGATGGGGCTAGACCCTGTAGGACTTTGAAGGGGTTAGAAGAGGTTGGAGAGAAGGAAGAACGTGGGGAAGACCAAATGTCGCTAGAGACATAAATTGGAGACATAACTAACTTGGAGCATTCCAAAACCGATGTTCCACCCAGAGTCTCCAGTTGACACCTATTATATTACATTTATATAGAAACTACCAGTAGGTTCCATAGTGGTATTGGAAAGAGAGTGAAAATGAACAATAATAACATTTATGCTGACAATAACATGAACATGCTTTCTTTCTGCTTGATTTATGGGAGGTTTGCACATGTCTATAATATATATATATATATATATAAATATATATGAATGTATATATATATATGAAAGTGTGTTACATCCATACGAACCGAACTTCAGGGAGGGGTTATGGGAAAACAGATGGACTTTGCATAAAAGGCCCTGGCTATCCCATTTGGCTGAGGTAGATATGGTGTCAGAGTTGTAATATACAAATCTGAATAACTTAAAAACATAAAATTAAAAAAGAATTATAATAGCAGTTTTCAGTGCTGGATTCAATTATCTCAGATGTGACAGTTCCTCTTAAGAACATAATGTGATAATATAGGTTAATAACATGTGAATTAGCCTTGGGGTATTAAATAGGTACATATATTATACATGAAGTAATTCCTGGCAGGCTCATTTGTGTATATTTAAGTTTATTTCGGTATAGATGTTTTAAACCTTTGTAGAATTTGTGCCCATGGCGACTCACAAAATAGAAATAAAATTGACCAATTTTATAACCACGCACTTGTTCCGCTCCTAATTTGAAATCATCTTTTCATATAGGAATATCTGCTCCGAGGGGGAAACGTGTAAAATACCTTATGTATGTCAGTGTTATCAAATTACTTTTATCTTTCTAAAGTTCACGATCTAGATAGAAATATTACTACAGGGATTAAGAAGAGTGAGCAGACATCTTGTTTGAACTCTAACTAACCTGAGTATAACTAGCTGAGACAGGAGGGATTCAGGAACATATACTTGTTTTTCTTACCACATTCTTACAATTGATTTTCACTGTTAAAGTCTTGATAGTTCCAAGCCATGGATTCTACTCAACGCTATACACTGTAGGGTTAATAAGGACCTGCTCCTTGGTCTATATAAGAGTTAACACCTGAATAATTTGCAAGCTCTTTCATCAGGGACCTCCTCACCTGTTGTTTCTGTAAGTCTAAATTGTTAATTCGCTACTTTTATGTCTTGTTTAACCATTGTACAGCTACAGACAAATTTACCTTTGGCACTCCAGCGCCTTCCAGCCACCCCCTCCAAGGATATGCCAGCCTTTAGGCTCCCTCATCGCTCTCCACAGGGCCTGGAGGAGCTACACCCTAATACAGACCTCCTCACCCCACGACCCCAAAAGTTGCTTGCTGCCACCATCAAGTTCTAATTAAAGTTTTACAAAAGCCCAAGGAGGCTTTAGTAACCCCTTGCACTACACATATAGAAAAAGGCCAATTTAGCCAAAATGTATAATGTTGGAAGAATGGTAACATGATGAAACCTACTATCCTCAAAAGCTATGAATTCAAAATTAGAGAGCAAAGACAAAATTGATTAATTTATGTTTAATCTGAATAAAAATGAGTGGGGAGATCAGAGCTCTCAATTGAAACTGGCCAATTGAGCAGCGGCACACTGTCGGTCCTGATCTGCCCATGGGTTTTGTGGCAAGAGGACTACTGCCCTCCCCCTGGAGCTTGTGAAGTAGGCTCAGTTGACCTAGGCCAGAATACATCTCGGTAAACAGCTCTGCGGAACATGATGGCTGCATATAAATAAACTGATAAAATAAACTCTTAGTAGAATTATTTTAAGGTTGTTCAGTGTTCTTCACAGACTGATTACATTACATTTATTATATTTAAAAATATCTGATCATGGTTTATGAGTTTAATTAATAAATAATGCTGGTGTTTAAAAAAAAGAAAACTTTTTCAAATAGACTGTACTTAAACCAAAACTAAACAAATGGCGCTTTTCAGTTCAAGTAAAAGGAACCTTATTCATTACTAATATGCTGTCAACCATCCTTATGTGTATCCTCTTACGTTTTGTTACAATAATTGCAGCATGAATCACTAGCAGAAAATATTTTAGGTTGTAATTAGGTAATTGAGCATAAAAAATATGCTACATACTCAAAAGCAAAATGCTTGTAATTGGTGTCTAATTGTCTACCAATTTTTTATACTTTTTCAAACTAAATCCTTTGTAATTTAGTAATTGGATTTTTACATATGTTTGTATTTTTCAGTCTTTTATATATCAACATTTATCTACTGAATGAAAAATATTTTATCACGTGGTATATTATTACAAAAACACAAAGCAGCGTAATTTATTTTAGGTTCAGAATAAAATGAGAATAATGAATACAAGAATCTAACTAAAGGAGAATAACACGGAATTGTAGCAATGTCTGTGATATTTATAAATAGTGAATCCCATCTTAAGGAAGTGATTCAGATGAAAAGTTTAAAAAGTGGTCTTATCGCTTACACTTTTGAAACTTTACACCGGAATCGTGTTTTGCACATAAAATCACTGCACATACAATCCGATTGGTGGGTGTTACAGAAATGTTTTTACCTTACCGAGAGTGAAATAGCCTCCCAGCGGAAGTGGTAGAGAGCAATACAGTGAGACAAACATGCATAGGCTAGACTTAAGACGAGACCAAGGACTGATTAAGGATTCAATCTTTAAAGCAGGAAAAAACAGTCAGGTTAGATGGGCCGAGTGGTTCTTATTTGCTGCCAAGTTCTATGTTTCTAGTTACATTCTTATCAATAAGGAGAGTGATTATAAAGTGCTACAGTAATGACTGACTTTTTCATGAGGTAGTACATGATGTTCTTATTTTAATCGGTTTAATTCCAATTAATCCCAGATATATTACTCTTTCCAATATAAGTATGATAAAACTAAATGTTCCAGAAGTTTCTGGAAAATGCATTCACAGATTTACAGCGATTAGACGCCGCACTTTTGCCACTTTCCCCATTTAAGTTAGCAGTTGACATGTCTCGCTAAAATCCTTCTTACATGTCAGTCGTACTTATTTCCAGTCATTTAATCCCCCACACATTCGCCTCTTAACCAAAAAAACTTTAAGCCGCTACCCTTTTTTGGCCTATAGTTCTGTGGTCCCAACAATAGAGACCCTCTGGCCATGCTTTGGCAGAAAATTGTCATGGTCTTAAGAAATTAAATATTTAATGCAATAAAGTAATAAATACTATTTAAACATACTAGATATTTATTATTCTTAACTACATCTTTAGCGCCTAGTTTGTTAAATCATTTACTACAAAGCTACTTACCCTTATTAAGGAGCTGGCCCTGTGTTCATTAAAATTACTATACCATCAAAAGTGGTACAGGGCTACTAAATTGGGATTTTGGGCCTTTGAATTGGTCAGTGAAACATTTACACTCCAAACATTGCAATCAATGAGCATACGCCTTTACAGGAACACAGTATCAAGCTATGTTAACCAACCTTTCAAGTAAAACCTCGGGTTATGACAGAAAAAATTTTCCCGCCTGCTGCGTGACTTGGACGATTTAGAATATAAGACTGATTTTGATTTTTATTCCTCTTTTTAGTCTTTCCATTCCTTTGACTTTTCATCTGTCACAGCTCTGCTATTATTTTCCTTTTATAAAACACATCTGATCCGAAAACTGCTCCTTATCGGAATAAAGAAGACTAAAAATCTGCGCTTTCTGTATTGTTAGTAGACTGAAATATTAAGAATAAGTACTGGCCCTAAATTAGACATTTGGAGCTAAATCAATAGCAGTCATGAAAACGCTTAAATCACCATATTGGCTTCTTTTGTCAAAGAAATAAATAGCAAAGCTGTTGTGAACAATGAGCCGTATTAAGCAGAGGGGGCTTCCTATCACATTTTTTATGGGATGCATTTCAGCATCATTTTGCCTTTCGTTTGATGAAGATAAACAATTACGCAAAAAGAAATCGCTATTCAGTGTTTGGTAGAAGCTAACGGAGGTTTTGTATTTTTAGAGGAGTCTGTATCATACGACAGAAGCAAAGCCTTATTTGAGTTTAGTCAGTGTTCGACGAAGCAGTGTTTCTGCCATTATTGTGTGAGCAGCTACACCAAAATCAATAGGGATTTTAAACCTTAGCTGCAGGATCGGTTACTTGGAAACATATTAAAAAACACACGCACGCACACATACACACAAGTATGGATTTTTTTTCCCTTCTCTCTTCGGCATGAAATGCTGTAGAGAGAGTGGAAACGGGTATAGAAGGCCATTTGCTACTCCTCCTTAAATTATGCCTACAATATTATTTCCTTTTCATAGAAACATAGAACCTGAAGGCAAATATGACGCATTTGGCCCATCCATCCTACACGGATTCCTGATGTTAAGACTCAAACCTTAATCAGCCCTTGGTCTCCTCTTAGATTCAGAATAGCCTCACTGTTTTAGCCTCTATAACTCCTCTGCTGGGAGGCTGTTCCGCAAAAATAAGCTTTTGCATGAGCATTTTTTTAGTTATTACTCACTCGATAATGCACAAAAGCCACTGATGGACATGCTATGACATAACATGTACAGTATATGTTCTTTGACGTTGCTGACGTTAATTTACCAGTTCAGCAATTAGCATCATATGGACTAGGCAGGACATTGTGGATGTGGCTATAAAGCTTATCTTGGTATATGGTCATCATTACTAATCTGAAGTTCCAGACTATTTCCTTACCAGGTACACAAGTTTGAGTAAATATAACATAAAACAGAAATGCCCAATTTTGATTTAAGCTGGAATATTTTTAGTTTTTCCTGCTGATGCCCGGGAGAGTTTAGTCTATTGGATTTGGCAGAGTTTTCAGGTGAAACACATATTTTTTTCATTTGCAATAACTGGTGTGATCCATGAGAAAGACGTGTCTTTTCCTGGGGCATAATGAAACTTGCCTTTTTTCACCTTATGACAGAATCATGACCTTTAGAGGAAGAATTTTGTTTTTTTGTCAACTATTGGAGAATCACAGTGCCTCTGCGTTATAATAGCAGAAATTGCAAAATACTAAAAAGTAAAATTCTTGAGATTCAGAATCTACCTCCTAGTTCCCAAATAAGTGTTTTTGATAACCTTAAGTAACATTAATACTGTTTGTTTCCTATACTATACTGGATTTCTAAAGACATTCAATACAAAAAATGTCCCCATTATTTCAATATTCTAGGCCGTATTATTCCATATAAATGCTCATGTTGTTGCCTAGAATTTATTTAATTTTCATTTTTCAAAGTTTCAATTAATTGCAAACCCTCAGGCTTGACCTTGGGTTCCTTAAGCTTCCAGTTGTCATTTTGCAGAAACAGCCTCGGGGTTTCTAAAGATTCAAGTGTCTTCTGGCTTTCATTCTAAAGCATTCACCATTTTTAGGATGATGATGAGATATGGTCATTGCTCTTGTTTTTAGATGTCATTTCATATTAGTTTACTTGACTCACATATTTGTGCTGTTTTAATTACATAAGCCTCAGTTCAACTTCAAATATGTTATATGTCTACTTTAAGGTTTAAAGGAGCCTGCATATTATAAGTGCATACCTGTGAACTCCCAGGGTTTTTCACCTAATCTCAGATTGAAGGAGAGGATTTTTATGATCACTCAGTATGGATCTGACTCCTTCCTATTCTACACTGCTGTGTTAAGACTCCAAAATGGTGTTTTTGCTGCTGGTTTGTTATGGGTAATACCCCTGCTTGAATGCAGATGACTCATTTAAGGCTATCTTTAAATAATGTCAAGTCAAGGTTTCCATGAGGAGCCACCAGAGCCATTTGGTTAACACATTTGGAGAGTAACTAAATAGAATATATTTTAGTCAAATCATTTTTTTAAGAATGATTACCAGATTGTGGACTCGATCATCTTGGCTTGACGGTAAGGAGGGGAATTCAGGCTGAAGCCAAGCTAGACCTGGAATCAGAATAAGCCCACCACCCTCTATCTTCAAATGTTTCCTGAGTCTGTCTCCTGTTAGGTTTGGTGTGATCTCTAAGACTTTATTTTAAGTTTTTAGTCCATAATCTATTCAACATTAAAACCTGACAGTTTTAATTTGTGAATAATACGTTAAATTCAAGACGACACTAATTATTCTATTGTGTGCAGAATAGTACCATCAAAATGTATGGTGGTTTTTTTTCTAAATGCTAATACATAAACCTTTTACCAGAGCTTTTATACCTTCCTAGAGTACCACTGACAATAAAATCAGATGTGATTAAAATAAATGGTAAGTGTTTATTGGCAATCAGGGCAAATATTTTAAATTACATCCCTGTAAACTCCACTGTATTTTAAAAATAATCATAAAAAATACAACAAAATTCCAAGAAGGCCTGTGCTTACAACAATGTAAGTATACAATGTACCACTGCAGTCGTAGACACCTTTGATTGATCCAACCAGTGGAAGTATAGTAATAATCAAAGGTTTATTGTAGTACCTTTTAAAATCAAGGAGACACCGGCAAGGCTTCAAGTTCAACAGTACTAGAAATTTCAAGGGCACTTAATCATTGAGTGAGTGCAGCAAGAAAAAATCAGATTTAAATAGATATCCCAATCATGCGTGCTACTGATTGACCACACTCTGAATATAAGTGAGTATACTTAATCTTGGGCTCTGTCTTTTTCTGAAGGACCATTGACAAGCCAGATTTTTTTTATATACAAATGTACATTATATTGTTTCTTTGCAGCAATTGGTGTACAGTATAATATATTCATACCATATTTGCTTGATTTTAAGGTTTTTTTTAAGGAAAAATCATCTGAAAGAAACAATTTTGTTTAATAATCTATGTTGTCTATTATTCTGAGCTCGGGTCCACAGCACAGCTGCATATCTGACTAATTGTGGCGTTTTCACCCCAATAGGCGGCAACGCAGCTTTCCTGAAAGTCTCACAAGTGAGGCTATTCAGGGAAGAAGAAAACAAAATGGCCGCCAAACACCCTATTTCAGCAGCTGAAAGCAATGGGCGGTTAGAAATGACAGGCGAGTGATTTGGGGTTTTTTCAATAGGGTTGTCTTAAGATCTCAAGTTTAGGGCTCATAATCAAAATTTAAAAATAAAATGATATAGCTCAGCACTATACGTGTTTATGACGTGTTTATTCCACCACGTGACAACGTTTTGATACAACTACAGGATCTTTTTCACGGCTCGACTTGGATCGAGTGGAGTCTTGTTCGGCCACCCAGAGTGCTGCCTAACACAAGGATTGCTTCATCTTAAAATCAGGGTCATCTTGTAATGGAACAAGACCTTTCAGTACCCATATAAAAATACCACCCACTAGAACCACCTCGAACCCTACAAAAACAAAATGCCAATATTAAAAAAATGTCATCACCACCAGCCATCACCTGCACTTTCTACCAAGACCCCTTGGCACTCAGTATATGGGCAATGTAGATGCCCATACAGTGAATACCATCAATCACCATGTCCTATCTCCTATTACCCCTAATACTATACATACTAAAACACCCCACACAATGTAATGAACCAAAATAACATTGTTAAATAATATCCCTCCTATATGTATATATAGATTGCTTCCACTAGGGCACATGCTTGTAACATAACTGTACTTTGCCTGTAAAACTCTTGGGGGCAGTAATGGCAGCACCAGCATGGCTACCTTATGTGCTTTGTAGCATTTGAAGAACTAGATCAGATGCATTCTATAATTATTATAAAAAGAATCCTTAAAAATGACCACTATGCTAATTTGCACCAGAGGTACGACAACCACACATGATAGAACTGTTTGAAGGATTTGAATGTTATATTCTTACAAATAAGGTTCCGTACAAGTGTCACAAGTCAGAAACTGTATTCGATTTTGCAGTTTAATATCTGTCTCGAGACTCACATGAGCATATATGTACTTGAAACAGCTGTTATTTTTTTGCTTCACAGCTGGTCCCTTTTGGCAAAATTATTCATTGGGATTGAATGAAAAACATTTGTTAGGACAACTGTACAAATAATGAGACAACTAACTATTGTTTTTGGTTCTCACTAAAAGGATGTCAAATTGCAATGATACACCCTTCATTAAGGCAAATTAACATACCATGCAGTAAAACATTAGCTATGCTTTTAATTTTTAAAGTTTTTTTTCAGTTAACCCACAGATGTTGCTTTTATTCTCGTACTGATGAATTCAAGTACTGGAATTATTCTAGGGGGCGTTTTAGGTAGGTATTGTTCTGTTCCTGTGCTCTTGCCTGGAGGAAAAGGGTCTATGAGATGCTAAAAACAACTAGAAAACAGGCAGCAGAGAGTTCCCGGTTATGACCTTTAGGTGATCTGGATCCTTGACCGGGCGCACACGATTGAGTCACAAGAATACATTGAACAGTCCACATATCAAACAGCTGGAGAAACCAAAGATGGACTGACAAAGGTCACCGGCAGCCACTAATAAGGGTATCAAAAACCACCCCAAATCATGACTATAAAACTAAGCAACTAGAATTATTACTGTATAAATTATTGGTCTATATGAGCTGCCTTTCCTTCATTCAAAATGCATTTTCAGCCTAAATATGGTTTAATACCAGTGAATATTAATTTCAGGCGAGGCCATAATATAATATTGTGATAATGCGATCATGTAAACTACAAATATATACCTTATTGGCTCGAATATAGGCCGCACCTTTTCCCCCCACTTTAAGTCTTTAAAGTGGGGGTGAGGCCTATATTCGGGGTCTAGCGCCCGACGCCCGGGACATGCAGTCCCGGGCGCCGGGCAGGCAGCGGGGTTAGGATACAGATCCCCCGCAGCGGTGCAGGGGACCTGCATCCTACTCTCTGATGCGCTCAGACAGCCTCCCCTGCCAGCACTTTCCACGGGGGGGGGTGTCGGCACGGGAGGTTGTCTAAGCGCATCGTGCGGACGGTCACCAGCTGCGGAGGTTGTTTACCCGCATCGCCGCAGCCGGTGACCGTCCGCACGATGCGTTTTACCTCTGCCCCCAAGACTTACCAGAGCAGACTCCCGGGTGTCTTGCGGGGCCGGCGGGGGACATCTACGCAATACGCGTATACAACTTCCGGTGCCGGCATATCCGCTGAGTGCCGGCACCGGAAGTTGTATACGCGTATTGCGTAGATGTCCCCCGCCGGCCCCGCAAGACACCCGGGAGTCTGCTCTGGTAAGTTGGGGGGGGAGGAGGAGGACAGTGGCAGCATATCTCGGGGGGGGGGGAGGACAGTGGCAGCATATCTCGGGGGGGAGGACAGTGGCAGCATATCTCGGGGGGGAGGACAGTGGCAGCATATCTCGGGGGGGAGAGTGGCAGCATATCTCGGGGGGGGAGACAGAGTGGCAGCATGTTTTTTTGGTGCTTTTTTAAAGAAAAAAACTTTTTCTTTAACCCCTTAAGGACCGGGCTCATTTTTCGTTTTGTACCCTGTGGGACCGAGGCTGTTTTGACACTTTTGATGTGCTTGTGTTCAGCTGTAATTTTCTCCTCACCCATTTAGTGTACCCACATAAGTTATATATTGTTTTTTTCAGGACAAGATGGGCTTTCTTCAGATACCATTATTTTGATCGTATCATCTTATTTACTATAAAAAAAATTAAAAAAACATGGTGAAAAATTGAAAAAAAAAACACATTTTATGACTTTTATTTGAAAAATCTTTTACTCACCTAAAAAAGCAAGTAAAAAAACTAGCTAAATAGATTCTACTACTTGTCCTGAGTTTAGAAATACCCAATGTTTTATGTTTTTTTGCTGTTTATAGTTATAGGGCAATAAGTACAAGCAGCGTTTTATGATTTCCAAATCTTTTTTAACAAATCTGGTCAGTCTGCCTCCATCTCCTCTTTGGAACATCTTTGAAGCCGGTTAACTCAATTTAACCCATTCAAACCATATATTTTTGAAAACTAGACACCCCAGGGTATTCCAAATGCTGTTATTTTAACCCTTTCCATGCACCAATTATACAACTACACTTTGTCAAACTTTGTAATAGTAATTTTTTTTATTTTTTTTTCCACACAAATTGTACTTTAGTTATAGATATACAGGTGCTGGTATATGCCACTGTCAAACAACACCCCAATGTGTGTTCAGCAACATCTCCTGAGTACAGCGATACCCCACATGCATGGGTTTGTCAGATTGTTTGGCTGGTAAAAGGCTACTTTTGGGGCATGCGTAATTCAGGTGGTCATTTGGTCATTGTGCCTCCCTCTCCTCTTTGGAATATCTTTGAAGCCGGTTAACTCAATTTAACCCATTCAAACCATATATTTTTGAAAACTAGACACCCCAGGGTATTCCAAATGCTGTTATTTTAACCCTTTCCATGCACCAATTATAGAACTACACTTTGTCAAACTTTGTAATAGTAATTTTTTTTATTTTTTTTTCACACAAATTGTACTTTAGTTATAGATATACAGGTGCTGGTATATGCCACTGTCAAACAACACCCCAATGTGTGTTCAGGAACATCTCCTGAGTGCAGTGATACCCGACATGCATGGGTTTGTCGGGTTGTTTCAGATTTAAAATGCCACATTTGGGAAGTGCGCTTTTTTTTTCCGCCATTTTGGTCAGTCTGTACCTATGCCCTATCTTTGAGCTAGGCCACTCCAATTTACCCCATCAGCCATTTTTTTTATATATTAGACACCCCTTGGGTATTTGAAGTGCTTTTATTTTAACTCTTTGTTGAGATTTTTGAGAAATTTTAGCACTTGCTCAAAATAATAAACTTTATTTTTTAATTTAATTTTATTTTTTTAATACTTTTTTTATATTTTTTTTTACACATTTTGCTGGTACTGGATGGTTCATCTAGTGACATCACTGCATAATTATTTTTAAATGTTAGCACATTTTTTTTTACATTTTTTTTCCATTTTTTATTTATTTTTATTTTTTTTGAATAATTTACTAATCACATAGTGATTAGAAAGCTGGGCTCCATTGACTTGCATGGTTGAATGCAGTACCTGTATTCAACCAGCAAGTGGAGCCAGTTCTCTAGAGGGTCTGGAGACCCTCTAGCAAACTTTTTCGTCTTTATTGTTTTATTTCCCGGCCCGCCGCCATCTTGCTTGATGGCGAAGATCACCGGCAGCGGCGGCTGTGACCGCTCTCCGGAGCGGTCACAGCCCACCCAGAGGTAAGTGTTTGGTGTCGCTGGATGCCTCCTGATCGAGGCATTCCAGCGACACCATTTAAGTTTAGGAGGCGATCGTTGATCGCCTCCTAAACGCTTTTAAAACGGGCGTCCGCCGCCATACAATGTATGGCGGCTGTTGACGCCCCGGGGAGGGGCCAGACATGGCCCCCGATGCCGATCTCGGCCTTGCTGAATGCCTCGACATCGAGGCATTGCAGCAAGGCCGTTTAAGCGAAGAAAGTGATCCTTGATCACTTTCTAAGCTTATTTAATTTTTTGACGGTTCAGGACCGTCAAAGGTCATTTAGTGACCTTCTTGTTATGACGGTCCTGAACCGGCAAAGGTCGCGAAGGGGTTAAGAAAGCACCAAACTTTTAGGGTGCGGCCTATATACGGGGGTGGCCTATATCCGAGCCAATACGGTAATTATGGTTTTTTTTATTTAAATAAATGTGTCCAATATTGTTTTGTATCATGTATTCATTCATGTTTACATTACACAGCATGGACTGTCAGGAATATGATAACATAATTAATACCAATGGTATTGCATTGGTGTAACTCCAGGGCTCGATATATACAATATCTTATGCTCTAATCATTTTTTTACCAGTGACACATATCATGCACATCAATATCTGCCCCTTTTAATGTAGACAGGAAAAAAATGGCACATGAACGTATTACCTATGTATCAAAAGAAGACATTTTTCCAATAATGTGTTATAATACCCAGAATTATAACCTTCTTCCTTTCTTGGTGATAATGAAGGATTTCATGTGCCCTTATTCAATTTCCAGGAGGATTAAAATCTGAGTTGTATAGCCAAGGGAGTCAGACACGACAGTGGAAACGAGTTAATTAACCTTGACTAAAGTTAATTTTACAATGGAAATATTAACATTAGATTGGCTGCCTCTTCAGCTCTCGTAATGCGTAATCTGTAAAAAAAAAAAATATATATGTATATGCAAAAAATATAATATGTATATATATATATATATCGAGTGTAAAATCAAGGCAAAAAAAATGAAGAAACACAGAAAGGATCTTTATACCCATAATGGTGATATGTGGAATTGCAGGCAACATACAAAAGTAACATCTTTAAGATTTTAAATCAGGCCAGCCTGTGGTCAGCTGTTGCAAGCTGTTCCATTTATTTGGAAAAGGCAAACAACATATATTGTTATGAAACTATGTTATTTTTGTAAAATATGATTATACATAGAACGTGTGATTTTTGGTTCCAGGTCAATATATGCTTCAGGTTTCTGTTGGTCATAGAAACCACTTGCTTATTAATGTGGGGGGCTGTAGTGAGATACCTGTTGACCCTTATACAGTTTTTGCGGCTTGGGAAAAAGAGAATTGAACAAAATTCTATAAAACAGAACTTTGAAAAAAAACAGAGACTTGCTGAAGGCAAATAAGCAATGAGTGGATATTACAGTGGGTGATTGAGGTTCCAAACAGAACAAACAGAAGGAACAATGGAATAAAATAAGAGATAAAAATACTGTTTTCCTCCTACTGTGTGTTGATGCCTTTTATATTTCATTTTGGCAAAATGATAACTGTAATCCAGACACATGCCAGGCACAATTTTAAAATGAAATCTTCTGTGTTTTCATAAAGCTTTTTCCTCTTTTATGGAGAAAAACTATTTTATTATTTCTCACATAACACCGACCCCTTCAGGGGTTGGGAGATATATTCTGACTTGTGAAATGTTTTAAAAAATGAGTGCTTTTTGGAGAAATAATATTTGCATTCTATGACCAGATTATCTGTCTTTTTGCCGACTTTAATTCAAGATTAGAAACACGGAGAGGATCGAGGTTTCGCTTAATAAGGTCTAGAATTTAAAATTTAAAATTGCATTGTATGAAACAATTATATAGATTCAAAACAGGGACAGCCTTTTGACTGGTGGTAGGTACCCAGGCAAGAAGAATTAAAAGGTCAAACCAGACCAGGATAGCAATTATTGCTTTTTAATCTTTTTTTCCATTGCCTGTCGGGTAACCCACTATTGTTTTTCACAATTGTACCATGTTACCTAAATGTCAAAACAGTCCCTCGCCGTTGCACCTGCCTATACAGTACAACATGATTTCCATCTCAACTTCTGATATTTACAATTTCTTTTATGAGCATGTAAAGATCAACCTTGTCTATTTCAGGTCTGCATGTTATTCTCTAGAAATGTGTGTGTGTGTGGGGGGGGTTGTGTTCCTCAAAGACTGGAGCTGGATATCATAGATGTATTGTACCCAATGTAGAATCCCTTCACGTCTGTATAACCAACAATGTCTCATCTGTATCCTACTTCTGTTAAACAAAAGCACTAATGTATATTACATTAGTAACAATAGGATCTTGAGCTAAAGGATTTTATCTATCTATGTATCTATACCTGGGAACTCGCGGGCTTCGTCTAGCCAGGACTGCCTACTGGCTTCAGTGACCCGCTGACGTCGGTGGGTGGTCCTGCTGACGTCGGGGGGAATTCCCGCTGCCATCAGTGGGTGTTCCCACTAACAATGAGGGAAAAACAACACCATTTAAAGGGGAAATGGGTGGGGAGTGGTGCGTGTCAGGACCCTCCTGCCTCGATTCAGGTGTTGAAGCATAGAAGCAGCGCTTCTCCTGGAGTTCTCTGTGCCAAACACGGAGAGTTCACAGGTATCTATCTCTCCCTTTATCTAACCATACATCAAACCATCTATCACCTACATGGACTGTGGTAATTTTACTAGCCTACTTATCCAAAAACATCAGTTCTGCTTTTTTTATGATATATGTATTGACTAGCGTAGCTCCCTGACCTAGTGGGGGCTCTTAGTATGCCTATATAGTAGCCCCACCACTGCTGGGAACTGGTATGCTACGTGGGTCAGGATGCAGTCATTGTACAGCAAGTACACTGTGATTTGACCTTGGCTTAATGTTCCATGCAGTGTGACTGACAATTCCAATGCTGACATGGGTTTTATATGTATAGAGATGTATATGCCAAACAGAATTTTGTGTTTTATTGTAAAAAGGCATGGCATATAAGTAAAAGTACATAAAAATGCAATAATGCAAACTTTTGTCATTTATATTCAGCCTTTCTTCTGAATATTGTTGAGTGGTTGATAAATATCAGTAGTCTCTTCAATTTTGAAACTCCCAATGAAGCAGAAACTCTGGAATGAAATCAATCTTACTGCGTGAAATATTTAAACCTCATTAAACATTAACGTGCATGTCACAAACAGAGCATCATGGGGGGTCTCCCAATGTTTCAAAATAGCAAATGATAAAAAAAGAGAAAACAAATTCAGTCATTTTTTTTCTGTGATATTATAGAGTATAGTGTCCAAAATAAATAACATAAACAGATTTTTGGAAATACACTTTTTTTTTATCAAATATTATTTGATATGCCCATTCCCATTCCATGCATAGTCAACAGTTACATCCAAGTGGGATAATTGTCTTCATTGAGTTATTTGTGCTTGTTTAATTTGATGAGACTAGTGCAGTCCCATGACGCCAATAAAAAAATTATATTACTAGTTTTCCAAAATATTTATTTTTTAAAACAATATTTTTTGCCTAATATAATGTTTTCAGGCAGCTGCGTATAATTCATCTGTATGTGTTCTAGAGCTAATCAACACCCTGACTCATATCACCACCTGTAGCAAACAACACAATGGTTCATTCAACTAAATACTGACTAATAAAAGTCTGTGGAGGGCTGGAGTTCATTATCATTTCCATAAAGCATCAGCTCAGCGTGGTGATGGAACAGGAAAAGTCACCCAAAATATCACACGACTGACAACAATGGCAGCCTCCGCGTCTGCAGATAAAGGACGTTTTTTTGGAACAGAATGAAATAAAACCCGGTTTCCATCAATGCTAACCTACATTACTGTATATGTCACTATATTTAATACAGAAAAATCTATAGTCTAAACATATATATATTTTATATTGTGGAAAATACATATATGGAATGTGTGTGTATATATATATATATATATATATATATACAGTGTATATATATTTATATGTATATATAAATATATATACACTGTATATATATATATATATGTATATATACAGTATATCCACATACATATATGTATATACATATTTCATATAATATATATATATATATTTATATTATATATAATTTTATATATACTATGTATATTTAATAAAATAGATTATATTGGATATGATATATATAAATATGCATAGAATATTTTATATAATCTGCATTCATCTACACTTTTGTGCATAGTTAAACTTTTATTTCTGCTTCTCGATACTGAAAAATGGGCCAATAAATCAAGAGAAAGTTGCGCAGGGAGCCGGTAGCATTATTAACCCCTTAAGGACAATGGGCGGTCCCTAAACCCATTGAAAACAATGCATTTTGAGCCCATACATGTACGGGCTTTGTCATTAAGGGGTTAATATACCATCGCTGCAAATTTGACTTCCTGTGAACAATCAGTTCGTTTCTGACCACAAAGAATTCATGGACTGATGCACACACAATCAAAGAGATGTTGATGAGTTATATAAACAGCTGCCAAAAAAGAAAGCAAATGCTGTCTTAAAATACTGAATTATTAATATTTATATTTCTCCTTTGTATACTGAAAAAAACTAGGAGCAGTCTAAGCCCAGCTCATAAGCATCATTTTTTTCTAGAATCTGGCTGAATATTGTGAGAATTGTAGTCTAAATACAGCTGTTGGCTTTAGTCCAATAAGACTGCTGTTCTGCGCGGTATATTTTCTGTGTCAGATGCCCACTGAGAATGGTGGGAGTTGTAGTCCAATAGCTGCTAGAGGTTGGTAGCCATAGAGCTTCATTGATCAGTTTGCAGATTGAGCCAGAGGCTGATTGAGGCTGATGGGAGTTGTGGATCAACTACAGCTGGACAGCCAGTATGTACTGTCTGCCAATTAAACTTGACAACTGACCTTTAATCTGTCTACAGAAAAAAAAAAAACTTTATGTATAACTTTTGTTTTTGGTTTTATTTGAAATATAGTAGAAATTTATTTTTTTTCTCTTCTGAGCTACCTTGCACCCTTGACACAGCAAAGGGTTAAACAATTAAGCTTTGGAAACCAACTAATAAAGGAAGAATTTAGGCATGCTCCAGGAGGTACAGCAGGAGACGAATAATTTGCCTCAAGCAGGATAAGCTTATTGGCGAAGGACGGTCTCATTGTACAGTCTCGCCGAGATTACGATAAAAATAAAACTGATCTGTCAGCAGAGATAGGTTTTCCAAACCTCCTGATACAAGATGCTCTATAGAACGGTCTATCATTTTTTTGTTGCTGTTGTTGAGACAAGGCGCCCAGCAAGATCAGAGGAAGAGCTCGGTGCATAATAATAATAATAATAATAATAACCGATGAGGCCGTCCTGGCACTTTAAGGCCAGCGGCCGCCAATGACATATTTCAGTGGCCACCAATGACATAAGTTTGTACAAAGACTGGATATGAGAGGCTGCACGCTACGTTTTTATACTCATGAGGCGTGCAGAAGATCATGTTTATACAGAGCGATGTTTCCAGCGACCTAATGAGCATTTGCCCTGTGTGCCAGCTAGCCAGTCCAGGTCTGGACATAGAATTTGATGGTATAAAAGGATTATTCGGCCCATTTAGTCTGCTCATTTGGCCTGGTGTAAAGACTCAGACAAACAATAGTAATATTAATAATTCTTACAGCTGAAGTTAAAGGTGCTACAAAAGCCTTAGCCTGCTGGGATAATTAGTGGCACAGACCAGTGGACTAATTAGAATAAATAAAGAACAAATGCTAAAATGTCACAAATAGTAGCATCTTAAGCTCGTAAGTAAATGCACTCACTCTTAAAGCATCACCCATTGGAGTTTATTTAGTGTGCGCTGAGATGCTACATGATTAAAAATGCCATTAATGTACAGTAGGAAATTGGCCCAAGACTCTTCTTGAGGTCTTGAATTTATGGGGACTGATTTTAAAAGGTACTGCCAAAACAACTTGGGACTACTCTTCAGGCTTTACATATGACATGTCATTCACAGATCTACTTTGAGCGTGATTGTCACATTTCCCGTAAAAATTTGTCGCAAAAAATGACTACATTCCAGTTGTTTTTTGTCCTGTTTTCAAACATGTAACACCTTTATAAATCACTTCTTGAACTCATTGCGGGGCATAAACAGTGAGCCCTGAAAACATGGCATTATCGTAATAACAAGATGAAAAAGAAAAAAAGAAATGTTCTGCTGATTGAACCATTCTTCCAGCCTTTGCACCAGAAAGCTTATTTCTAAAACCATGATCTCAGATGAGCTCCTAAATGAACAGCTTAATTTATGAGAAGCTCCTAGCGCTGAAAATTCATCAAAAGTAAAACTTGGTCTACCAGGTTTTCAGGATAACCTCAGAAGATCTTAGATGGTGCAATAAATGTCTAGGCTGCAAACCTGTGCCGTTTAGAAGACAATTGTTCAGCTGTTACAATAACCCACCCAAATGCTAACCTTTATGTACGTTGCAGTACTGAATAATACATTGTTTGTGCTCCGTGGAGCCCTGCAGCCTGACGTTGGGGGTTCATTGATTTAGTTTAGTAGTTATATATTTGTTTGCAAACGTTTTCCATAGAAAATATGTTGGCGTTCATTATATCTTGAGATATTTCTTTGAATAAAATATTGTTTTCCTAAATGCCATGTAGTCTGTAGTGAGATGGGTTATCCTTTATTTAAGCTACATTTTCCATCATTAAATGTGGATTTAGTAGCTGTTGTTCTGTATAGTCCCATCAGCACCTACCTCTTTCACACATCTCCGCCATGAATCTTTAATGCCTTCTTTTCTAACCTCATGCTCAGCTTGTTGTATTATTCCCTTTCTCTAAACCCAAAAAACCGCATTGCCTGTGTTTCTGCCATCGGAGGAATGTTTTATTTTTTTTTTCATTTCAGATTTGTAATGTTGCTAATGAATGTTGGAATAACTGTGAAGGTAGTGATCCCTTCAGTACATCACTTTGCACTTAACTCGGTTGATATGTTTGCTCTTTGACAAAAAACTCCCACAAAATAACAACCATTCTTGCAGTTATATTCCCTTTATGACATCATGAGAAGAAATGCTGAATTAACACCTAGATACACTGGGATAAATTAAGAACAAGGTGCATAGATTGCATGTACAGTGAATCAACAAATACAAACCCCAACAGCCTCTGGACTACAATTCCCATCATAGTTAACAAAAACCTGATTATATTCTGTGGTCAAGGAATTATTAGACTGTTGGTCGTATAACTATCCATATTTGCCCAGACCTAATGCAAATGAATAAGGTTAATATATAATCTGCATAAAAGGTACTAATGTTAATTATAGGCTGGATTTAGTAACTAAGAAGGAGAAATCAGTACTGTTTTAAATATATTATATAAAAAAACAAGGGACATGTTTTTCAGCTGTGTGCTGAAGTCCTCCTTAGAATCCAATGGAATGTTTCTGATAATTAACGACAAGTAGAACCTTACCCTAGGTAAACCACGATAGGCTTTTAATTACAATATAATATTCATAGGCATTAAAGGCATGGACTGGCTCAAATACTATTCTCAAGCTGCCAGACCCATTCATGTTAGTAAGGCTGAAAAAAGTTCACCATGTTGGGGCTATCCAAGGCTTCCCTAATTGCATGGACCGAGATGAAGACAAAAATCCTTTAAGGACATTCTAATTTTGCCAGGAAGAGTTAAGAATTATTTCATTATAACATGTGCAGTCAGATAAGCCTTGGTCAACATCTATTAAAAAAAATAAAAACGTCACCCAGTCTTTTCTTGCTTTGCCCTGGTCCACATGGTGCTTAGCGCAGGATGATCTCTCAGGAGCGTTCTTCATGGCAAGGAGCACAAGAAGAGTTAACTATGCTGAAAAAGGAATTGATACCCTTATACCGCATGAGAACAGTAGGCAGACGGGCTGCAGGGCATGTGCAGTGCCCAGGGCTGGACTGGGGATGAATAAATAGCCCTGGCACTTTAAGGTTAGCGGCCCCTAAATGATGTACAGTATGTGCAGCCATTGTCTGGATACACAGAGCCGCAAGTTATGCTTTTATTCACCCAAAGTGCGCAGTTGCACATCGCAGGACCCGATCTGCCTCTGGCTCAGCCGTAAGGGTAAGTATGTGTCACTATCGCTGGTCCACCGAGAACTGGTCTGGTCTGTCAGATGGCCAGTCCAGGACTGGTGATGCCTCCATGCCCTCTCGTACTTGGAACCAAGTGCAGCAGCATCTTCTGTGACCTCTATGGGGGGTTTTCATACATGGCTTAATATCCATGTTACTTACTAGGGTAAACAAAAGCCTTTTTCTCGTTTTAAGAATTTATAGATGTGAACTTAATGAGAGAATTTGCAGCACATGTTTTGCAAGAATAAAATACAAATTTAAACCAGGAAATGCCATATTTACAAGGGTTTATTTGTTTAACAACCTGTAGTTACTTTTCAGCGTATCATTGTAATAACGTTAGATGGAATTACGGTAATTATCTGATCATAATTTTGCCATTACACGCTATAAAAAGGTTTCTATAAAACTGATCAGACAGCATTCCTCGGCCGTGAGTGATATTTTTCACTGCTGTTTGTCTGTACCGCTGTTAAAATGGCCTCATCAAGAGCTATCGGCAAATGGCAGATTATCCAACACTAAAACAGTGGATAAACCACATAAAAATCAATTGAATAAACAGAGAAAGAAGTAAATAATTGCACGGAGAAAGCTTTCTGATTCTGGATGGTCTGCTCTAAAACTGCCTCGCATACAGTTACATCAGAAGGGTATGGCTTTCTTATGTCTTACGTAGTTACTTTCACACCTGAGATAAAATTACAACCCAGTGCTGGAAACCATCTCTAACTTTAGTTATTGTAAGTTGTTCTCGATTCTCCTTTAGGGGCCGGGCATTTCATGCAAATTTTCCACCGATTCCCATGAAAAAGATTGTGTTGGTATATTACTGTCACCCCAAGGGGAAGGTTATAATATGCTTTCTGAGCTTTGTGCTCATTTTAGCATACTGGAATACAATCGGAAAGTTATTTCAAAGACTGCATTACAATATATTATAATTTAATAAACTAGAATTGATTTCAGTGCTTCATAATACCTCCCAATATTTTCAATGGTCAAAGAGGTCCCTGGCTAGAAGATAGGAATATAGTCTTTTTCATGTGACTTTGTGACTGATTATTAGCAATTATGCAACAGAATAATATTTAATTTATTTTTCATTTATTGTGACTTTTACACATACCTGGGAACTCTCCGGGTGAAGCTTCCCCGGGTCTTGGGGTCAGTTTCTCCCTTCGTCCGGCAGAGGAGCACTATGTGACCATGCCCACTTCTCTCAATTCAACCTACTCTCTGTCTACTTTTCTTGCTCTCTGCCAAATTCCCTCTCTCTAAAGGCTGTCTGGGACAAGCCCCACATCTACATGGAGTTTGCCCTACCCTCACATAAAGCCACCCCACCAGAAGAGGGTGAGTGCTGGAAGTGGTCTACTTTGAGAAGTTCCCAGATGTGATTTTAGGGTTGTAGAACACTGCGATACACACATAACTAGCAAACATTCCAAGAAAAGAGATACATCAAAGGGGGAAAAACAGACAGAGGGGTCCAAAAAGAGGGACTGGACCTTAATGATGGATAGTTTGAAGGTATGTTTCATATACCTGAAGACCATATTTTCTGTATAATGGGACACTGAGGACCACCACAATATCATAGGTCAGTTTGTGGCATAGACAATTTAATATGGCTTATATTTTGAATATGGCCTATCATAAAAATACATATATTATATACATTTGTTTTACATACAGTAAGATATAATTACAAATCCTATTCATTTCATAGGCAGTCCTGTATTAAAAGAAGTCACAGAGGCTGTCCGTGTGGCCATTGTGGTATTTTGACTGAAGATGTGCTTTAGATTTTAAGCTCACGAGCGAGGCCCCCAAAAGCCCACCAGGAAGTACCATAAGGCTAGATGGCAGCTCACGGCTAGGGTTCTCAACTCCTGATGTGTCTGGATGTATTAATGTATATTTGTAATGTGTGTTTACCGCCCCATTTAAATTGTACAGTGCAGAATTTGTTGGTGCTTAATAAATAGAAAGGTAATAAAAACAATGTCATTGTTTGTCTCTGAGGGTGATTCAAAATAACGAACTTCACCTCATTAAAAGTGACTTTATTTTTTAATCGAATTCCTTCCAAGGAGGGAAAACAATTCCTATTTTTTTTTTTTTACTTAAACATGCTTGCATGCTCCAGGACAAAATTGAAGATGTGTTGTTCTGTCTATCACAAGCCTGTATAAATGGCCTTTGCTGGTATTATCAGCAGAACACATTGCTGTTTTTTTTCTCAGCCAGAGGAAATCACCATGAGATGAATGCTATGGAACGGATTTACATTCCACAAGTGCGGCACACTGTTTAATTGTGTAACAGAGAATGAGCTAGGGCCATAGTTATAGGTGAAGCTGAGTTTAAATTATAGCTTACCAACGCTCCCGCTGAACAAGTCATATCTCGTGATTGACACTGGCAATTGATTGCACTGTACTTGGCAGTTCTTCTAGTAAATTGGTATATGAATTCATGTACCTGTAATGCAGCTCATCTCATAGCGGAGGCAAACTGTACTTCGGTATGCGCTACAGATACAGTACATTGGTATTTCTGAGGTGAGCAACAACAAAATAGATTTTTTTTTCAGTCAGGGCTGCCAACCTTAAAGCAAACACTATTAGAACCAATGTTCCCTCTAAGATGTGCGCGTGTGTGCACGCATACACACTTTGCAACCAGCACACAAAGGAAATGTTTGTGCGCACAAAAGGTTAGCAGGGCCAGACTGCCCTACCGAGATACCGGGAAATTTGCCTTTAGGTAGCCTAGGGAGGCCGGATACAAAATGATGTGCCGCGGAGGCTGCAAATGGATCAAATTTTGGCAGTTGGGGGATAATGATTGCAGCCCACTGCTTACACATACATACACACTCAGTTACTCTAACAACACAAAGTTACCCATGCATACATACGTACATATGCACACCCACTCAACACATTGCACATACACGTACATGTACTTACACATATGTAACTTCATAGTTTATATTTGTATTATACTAAGACGTTGCAAGCAGAATTTTAACTACACTGTGCAAAATAGTAAAGTAGATCGACAGGACGGGACTGCAGATGCAAAATGACATACCAGTCTTCCATCTTGTTAGATTTCTATGCCTTTTATTTGTGCAGCCATGCATATCAAGCCACCAGCCACACACTGCAGGTCCAGCTGATCTTGCTACACATTTGACTAATGTGCCACCTGACCAGCGCGGGACTGAAGATTGATCCAAGATCAGATATACTTTAGACCAGTCAGCCACAGCTAAGTTATTGTGGCAACATATAACACTAAGCAGCGCCAACAGCACTAAAGGCACCCCATTATGGGAAATTGATCCTACAGGTACCCTTACCTAGAAATACAGCTGGCCCTGCCATACACACAGTGTGGTTGTCTTTATTTTGTTGGCAGGCCTTTGGCTGTACTTAAGAAAGGCTGCTCTAGACACAGGCAGCCATGGTGATAGATACTAGGGGCAATAAAAGTATACCCATACTAGTTGCCATTAAACTGCAATTAAGTATTAGTATTAGACATGATGCAACATCTCAAAATAACATATCCTGTGTCCTATGACAGATAAAAAACTACAATGTAAGATTTATCACCCTTTGGTTGGTAGCAGCACAACTGTATCCGGGGGCACTAATTTCAATTCTTCTTTTGAGATCTAAAGCTGGCAATAACTAAAATGAACACATATCTACCGTTTCCTATGATAGATCCTGCTATCAACAGGGATATAAAAGCTAAGGACAGGGATTGAGAATCAAGAAAGTTAATAATAACCTTTCATTTTTGCACTGGGAATGATCTGTGTTGCAAGGATTCCTCAGTTTTATCCATTCAACATATACTTTTTGAGAGAGATAAAAGTGTATATATATATATATATATATATATATATATATATATATATATATATATGTATATATATAAGGTCAGCCCTAGGATTTATAGCACCCTAGTCAACCTATGTCTTTAGCATGCACTGACCCCTTTCCATCACGCACTTGCTTACAAACATGGAGAGAACATGCCTGGCCTGAGGGGAGCTCTACAAATCTTAAAGTAAAAGGCCGGTCCAACTTTGGTCGGCCCGATCATGACACCTGGAAAGCATCAGGGTCACAAAACATGGTGTTGATTGACCCCATGGTGGAAGCCAGCCCTCTCGCACACACTGTGTGAGCAACAAGAATAAGCCTCTGGGATAAGAGGAGGGAGTGACAGCTTGAGTGATGAAGGGAGGGAGGGAGGGAGGCAGACAGGGAGGAAAAGGTATAGGAAGTGAGTGAGAGGGAAAGGGAGGTAGGTAGAGAGTGAGATGATACATACGTACTGTATGTTAAAGTGAATGTGTGTCTATTAGCATGAGTGTGTATGTGTAAGTGTGTGTATTAGCACCAATGTCTGTATGTAAGCATGTGTATGTAAGTGTAGGAGTGTGGCTTTGCCTGCCACTCAATTGGGCCACTGAGCTTTACCTGCCCCCCAATAGAGCCACTCATGCTACCTACCTCCCAGGCCAGAAGGTGCCAGCCCTCTCCTGGAAGATAATCTGACAGTGGAACCCCCTACTTGCTCAACATTCTAGGCAGAATATATTTATTCTAAATATTCTGCATTCATTACAAATACATTTTTATGCAGCATTTGTAAATAAACTCTTACAGTGACATCTCTTAGCAAATTTTGCCCCTGTTGGAATTGTGTAAAGAAATTGTGTTCGTGGTTAGACTTGCATGAAAAGTTTTGCAATGCACATAATATTTAATTGTCAAGTGCAGTGTGAAAAAAACATTAAAATACTTTTGACATGAACATGCGTCACTTAAAATTACAATTAAATGAACAATTTCTTAAAGATTTCAGTGCTGGGTTGCTCGGGCATCATTTAAATTTGCTGTCTTAAAAATAATGGCTTTTTATAAAGCCACTAGTGGCACAGGGGTAGCATCAGTAGGAAGCATTTTAATCTTCACCATTTTTTAAATTAGAAGAGTATCAGGAGAGGTTCCCTATGTATCTCAAGTAAGATCATCATAATCTGTTTTTAGGATGCTGAAACATCAGACTGCTGAGGATATTTTTAGGCTGTTCTCTTGAATAAACCGTATGGAATAACAGCATAGTGGCAAGGGATTATCACTGCATCTAAATTAAATAACACACTCGCAAGATTATCCGAAGTATCTATTATATTATAATAATTCACTTTTGCATGTGTTATGTTGCAGGATTGCCAATAAAAGTTAGCTAACAAACAGTTATGAAAACAGAAATTAAATCCCATTGGTACGGATTGTTTTTTGCGTCAGTTTCTATCGTATTTATAATATATGTTCTGTTGGGTACTGGGAAAAGGAAAAACAAGGGGTCAAGAGGACAATTGCCCTTTCACTGAATATTTTGGGCCATAACCTTAAGATTTTCTGTTTGTTTTGCTTTCAATTCCAACAGTGTCTAGAATTATTAGGTTATAGAGTTATGGGCTAACTGGATCCTTTAGGTGCTCCTTTTACGTGTCTTCTATGCATTTACTTTTCTGTAAAAATGCTTTGGACAGCACTAGGTAGTGATATTTTGGGATGCTGTCTTACTGAGCCACTAGGCTAGACGTTTGGATAGCCTTCCCCTAGGGGTGAGTTATTTTTTTATTGCTTTTGATAGACTTAAATGATATATATTGACACCCCTGTATGGATAAACTAGGGTCAAGAATAATATATGCGATTATCTTTATTTTAACACAGATGAGATATCCCATATTCAGTTGCTGAACATTCACACACTGTTAGCGAGAAGAGTAAGAGTCCCGCTGTTGTCCTCTTGAAGCTCATCTGGGAACCCTAAAGCCAATTAGTCAATGTTGCCAGACCTTGCATTTTACAGCAACTTTTACTATATATATATATATATATATATATATATATATAAATATATATACTACTGTTCATGCTCAATTAGCCTTTAAACTTAAACTTGGATTAGCCAACACAATGTGCTATTGGAACACAGGAGTGATGGGAGCGGTAAAGGGCCTCTGTACGCCTATGAAGATATTTCAGCTACAATAGTCATTTACAACAGTAACAAAAAAAAAACAAACATCAAAAGATGGCAACCAGTAGTTTGTGTAAAGGAAATGCCAACATTTTCACAATCTTAACATCAACGTCTCTGATAGAGAGGTCTTGTGATGCAATTACCAAAACCGCTCTAAAGAGGAAATTTTAATTTAAGATTTACATTATACTAACAATATGTTAATTTACTTTTAATAATATACTAGAAAAGCTACAAAAGTATGGCGGTTTTAGATAATTGTATAATTATTTATTATTAGCTGTTATTTATTAAGCGCCAGCAAGTTACGCAGAGCTGTACAATTTAAACACATACATAACAAATATACAAAAGGGGGGGTGAAAAATAAAGTAGTCATAATTAAGGCTAATTGGTTTCAAGATGCAGAAGATGATGTATAAATAAAATGAACCATGGAGTGGATTAGTGCTCGGTTTTAGGAGGTGGCTAGTACTCAGCTATTGTGTTACTATTAAAAGTTATATATATATATATATATATATATATATATATATATATATATATATTGTGTGTTATTATGTATATACATAATAACACAGAAAAATATATATTTTATGTAACTGCGGCACATACTTGTTAGATTAATTGTCCTAGTATCATTTTCTATAAAGCTAAAGGAGAACTTCGCTCGTGTTGATTGCAAACAATGTAGAATTAAGCCTACGATGACATAAATCTTAGAATAGAAAACATCACTTTTAGACGCCATTTTCTACACCATTAAAAATAATTACATTTTGTGGCTTTTGTAAGCTTCATGGTCACTTCATTAAGTAGAGAATTAAGATAATGCACATGACAAGCGCATAGTTGAGATTGTGCCCAGGAAGACCGTACCCCATACCCAATAATGACACAGACACTTTATTTGGGTGCAAATATATTTTCCACAGCTTTATTAAAATATACAATATTTAAAGGTCATTGTCAAACCAAGCCACCCCGGTTAGAACATAAATAACAGTTTTCCTTTTTATTAACACTGACAATGACCTCCCATAACAAATACATTAACCGTATAACAATGCCCAACACATACCAGGTGCCTCCACATTAACCCATTAACACATTGACCACAATAGGGGTATACCAAGACCGTTTAACCAAACCACCAATGCAGGAGCATCCTGAGACACCCCTACACCACCCCAGGTTCTGAGCCACAGGCCAGCTCGAAACCTACCAAAATAACTTGAACCAAGTCAAATTATTAAACCAAACCATAAAAAACCACCATACTAAACAATAATCCCCAACTATCCCCGCCACAGGCCATACCTTGATCCCCTCAAGCCGTCTGAGCCCCGCCACACCGAAAAAACAAAGCTTGGGTTAACGCGTCCTGAAAACCCAAATTCAGAAAATCCAGGCCCACATCAGTTAGGTGGACACCATCCTCCCGAAAATAACCAGGCAACAGGGACTCCAACTCCCAATGCCGTATTACTAGGCCACCACATCGCCTGATAAAACTCGCCATGAGCTTATTCACTTTACCCTTACACCGAGCCAGGGCAACCGCATCACGAGCATGTCGCCAATGCAACCTCAGAACTATCTCCGACCACAAAATTAACACCCCGGGAACTAAATCCCTCAACCTCTCCACATCCCGCTTCATCCACCACACCTAAATCGTTACCTCCCGCATGAAACAAAACAATGTCCGGAACCTGCTCCACCCGTAAGAGGCGCCAAAGTTCCGCACACACGTCATTCCATCCCGCACCATGAAGGCCAAACCAACGTAGCAACAGACGATCCTCCGGAAAGCCCAGTTGTTGACCTGTTGTACGAACTGCGGCTCTCTGACCAGCCCAGAAGATGTAGGAATGACCCGGGATCCATGCCACCAAACCTGAAAAACAAAATCAACATTAAACAAAAAACCCCAGCAGAGCATTGCTCATAACAGACCTTCTGGCCTCACATACGACCTAAATCGTACCGACTCCCAACGCCCCAATTTTTTGACCAGATCATCACTAAACCCCAGACTTCCGTAGCAGCCCCAATACGAAAAGAGTGAGTGCCAAACTGTCTTGGGTCCAGCCCCGCACGTTCCAAACAAATACGAAATATCCGTAAGAACTGATACCGAGACAAAGCTGACCCGTCCTCATGCAGAAGCAGAGGTCCCACCACCTCAGGGCGACGTGACAAGTATTCAAAACACAGCACTGACCCATGCCATGGATACAGTACGACATCGCAGCCTTTGCCAAGCACATCCGTCTTGGACCGCCGTAAACGAATACACACCATTTCCTCACTGACTATCACATCAGACCGTTGGAGTCCACCACCTCCTGCCCGACTCCCACTCACCAGCTCTCCAATCCGGAAAGCTCAGAAAAACGCCAAAATGAATGCCAGTCCAAACAAAAACCATAGCAACACATCCAGCTGTTCCGCCTCTGTACTCACAGAACCAACACAGGAAACCATCCTGTCCCATTCTTCCCAGACCTTACCATAAGCGGACCACGTTACCGGCGCCAATGATGCCTTCACGCCTCCAGCAAGCAACTCGTCCCTAACTGCCACATCTCGTCTGGACAGACCAGACCCGAGTCCTGAGCCCCGGGCGCTTCCACGCAGAACTGTTCCCACTGAAAACGAGACAGGGAATCCGCTATAACATTTAAGAAACCAGGAACATGCTCAGCCCGAAACACCACGTTAAGAGACATACAGAGCAGAACAAATTTTCTTAACAACCGAACCACTGCCATAGATGAAGCTGACAGCCGATTAACCACGTGAACCACCGCCATATTATCCGAGAAAAATACCACTTTCTTATCACGAAACAAATTGCCCCATAAAGACAAGGCAACCACCAAAGGAAATAACTCCAAAAACACTAAATTGCGCATGAGCGGACTGTCCCTCCAGGAATCCGGCCAACGTTCCGCGCACCAATAGCCCTGGAAGTACGCTCCAAAACTAATGCTCCCAGAAGCATCGGTATAAAGCTCCAGCTCCTCAGCGGACACCGACTCCCTACGAAAGAACACCTTGCCATTGAAATGTTCCAAAAACACATCCCAAACCTCCAAATCCGTTCTCATAGCCGCCGAAAGCCGTATAAAATGATGCGCAAACTTTATGCCCGAAGTAGCTCTCGACAAACTCCGAATGACAATCCTGCGCATAGGTATTGCCCGACACGCAAAATTCAAACGGCCAATCAAGGATTGTAACTGCCTCAGGGTTACTTTCCGAACACCACGAAACTCGTGAACCACCTCCCGAAGCGCCCGCAGCTTATCTTGCGGCAGCCTGCATTCATCAGCAACCGAATCGATTTCCAAACCCAAAAAACTTAAACAGGTAGTGGGACCCTCGGTCTTGTCCGTAGCCAGTGGAACACCAAACGACCCGGTCACCCACTCCAGCATCCGTAACAAATACCCACACTCCCCCGAGCCGCAAGGGCCCACACAAAGAAAGTCATCCAGATAGTGTACCAAAAACCGACTCCCTGCCTCCATCTTGACCACCCATTCAATGAACGAACTGAACTTCTCAAAATAAGAACAAGAGATGGAACAACCTATAGGGAGACACAAGTCGACAAAATACTGACCTTCAAAAGAACAACCCAACAAATGATGACAATCAGGATGAATCGGTAACAAACGAAAAGCCGATTCAATATCCGCCTTAGCCATAAGGGCGTTCGGGCCCGCCTTCCTAACCAACTCGACACCCTGGACAAATGATGCATAGGAGACGGAACATAACACTTCATCAATGTCATCATTCACCGATAAACCCTTCGGGTACGACAGGT
The DNA here is from genome assembly GCA_029215755.1 of Spea hammondii. Taxonomy (NCBI): domain Eukaryota; kingdom Metazoa; phylum Chordata; class Amphibia; order Anura; family Pelobatidae; genus Spea; species Spea hammondii. Next base: position 15,195,526 of record JARDYJ010000003.1, on the reverse strand, counting down.
GATGAATCAACCTGTACTTCCCAACTTCCCTCTTAGGTACCACCCCCAATGGCGACAAACGTAAATTATCCAGAGGGGGAGCAGAAAAAGGACCTGCCATCCTGCCCAAAGAAACCTCCTTTGCCAACTTGTCCCTCACCACCTCTGGAAACTCCAAAAACCGATTTCAAATTACGACTACAACTTTGAAACTGCCAAACAGAAAAAGGAATGTAAAAACCATAACGAAAACCCTCAAACAACAACTGTGCCGCTCCGCGATCACCGTAGCGGCTTAGCCAGGGTAGCATCGCGATTAACCTCACCGGGGTTAGCTCCAGTGGAAGCGGTCCCGGCCCCGGAAGGCGTAGTTCCCGAGACTCCTCCAGATTTACCCTTCTTAAAACATTTTGCGAAACTATGGGAACCCCCACAACCGGAGCATTCATGCTTGAACTTGCAAGCTGACCCCCACTTACATTGGCTGTCGTTAAACAGCCAGCAGAAACCTTTTTTGTTAACAGCCGACGTGGAACCGTGCCCGCCCACGCCGGCCCCTGACTGAAATGGCTGCGCCTTTTGCGCCATCATAAGCTTCATCCATAATGGCAGGTCCATCTGGTCCCACCACATACCTGGATTAGCCGACAACCGCTGCCTAAAATGCTCGTCGTATTTCCACCATGCTAAACCCCCATACGTCCTATAAGCTTCTCAGATACCATCCAAGTAGCAGAAAAGGGGTGAGCATAAGTTAGGTGATTTCTCCCCCAATAACACTAGCCAAAATACAAAAACCCCTCAACCAATTCCCAAACGACTTGGGAATCTTCCTGTAGCGCTTTTTCCTTTCCTCCTCCTCTTTATCTGTGATTGCATAACTCCCCTCGTCCTCAGCCAGCTGCGCCGTTGCAAAAACAGCACCTTCCCCGCACTGAAGGCCTGAACATAACGCTCGGGGGCTGCCACTAAGCCTCACCGCTGCATAAGCCGCTCCCTCTTGATGTGAACGTCGGTGAATTCCCGCCACTGTGTACCTCAGGGGCAGACGCACCGCCAACCACACTGCCACCTGTCTCACCCCTCGCAGACCTGACAGAACCCCTCGACCTCCCGGGCCCCGCCGCACTCAGGTCCTCATACCTGCCGACGTAGCTGCGACCGACACCAGCCAGGTCGACCTCCATCCTCTGCCATTCCGCCAGGACCCGCTGCAGACCACGCGGCGCCCGTGAAGTACCGCTACCACAAACACCAGCTCCGCTCCGACCGCCTCCACTCTCGTCGCGCCGTTCTCCCGAGCGACTGCGAACCCGCAGTCCTCCCGTCGACATCTCAGGGCTCAACCGTTCCGGAGGCCTCGTGCGCCGCACGAGCCGACCCGAGGAAGGAATCGCCCTGACATCCAGCACAGGTGCCAGCTGCTCCCTCAGCCATCCGGTACCGCGCTCCCGCGTAGCCATTCGAAGTCCTTCCAGAATCTCGTCAATTTCTCGCTCCATACTGAAAAATAAAGCAAAAGCTTCTCCAAACCTAAACCCGTTTACAAAATGGTTGCCACTTATATACCTTGATAATAACCCCACCCATAACAACTTTGAACCAATTAAATCACTCCTTATGCACACCACCTAGCTCTGTCAAGGCCCACTCCACCTAAGCTGCGCTGTTCCATTGGCTTCAGTATTTGTGGTTGGAGTTTAAAGGTGAAATCCTTTTGTGCCCAAGGTATTTTTTGTGGCATTAGCTTATCTGTGATAAAATTAGTACACCTGGCAACACTGATATTTTTCTGAGCCGCAGCATTAATATGGCCATAAGGGAGTCTGTGTTTCGAGTAAGCATTATTTTAGTGCACTCACTGTCTGCTGTGAAAATACTGACTTTGGGGTAAATTCAGAAAACTAATAGTCACAAACCTGAAGTTATATATATATATATATATATATCCATCCATTTTAGTTATGTTAAATAAAATCATTCTTCAGTATAACCAGTTTACTTTCGTATGCGAAGACATTGTATCTGTTGTATTAACATATTGTATACGGTCTATATAACACACCATATTATTTGGACACCGAGATGCATACACATGCAGTTACAGTTTATATATTGTCTTTATGTTTATTATATGCATTTTCTCTTTTATCCGTGTTTTTATGAAATAGCTCATTTTCAGAAATCCTTTATTTTACATTTCAGTGCAATAAATAAGCCTATGTAATGTTGACTACAAATTAAAAAAAGCAATATATTTACTAGAAACACACAGTGTGCGAGAATACCGTGGGAGCAGTAATTTTAGTTAAGTTACTGTTCCCCTTTGGCGGAAAGGCGTTCCATTTCTAAAGAACAGTAAAGTGAAAAACATGATTTGTATTCATTTCATTCACTCATTAAAAATCTGGCTAAGTGATTTTTTTCTTTGAAGTCTAGCAATGATCCTTAAATAGATCAAATACCATACATCATTTTAGCCTTTTATTTCTTATTTAAAGTGTTCTTTAAAATCATAAACACCTACAGTACATATATAATGACAAATACATGTGTTTGCAGTACTGATTCTACTGTACCTGTTCTACAACCGACACAAAACAAGGCTCCTGTTCCCAATTTCATTAGCTTAGCATTCTTTGTACCTGTAGTCTAGCAATGGCGTTTGTTTTCAGTGGCCTGGCTCATGCATGGCTCATTGAGCCAAGCGTGGGGTCCAGGTTGCCTCTGACTCGGCTTGTACAGCATAGTGGCCGACTTTTCTAGAGGAGAGATTAAATGAAGCAAGAGCAGCATCCTTAGAGGGTCAGATCAAAATACAGCCTACTACATTGCCAGTGGATTTATGAACACCTGTCTGGCTATGAATAGGTAAACATATAAGGGAGGAAGGCAGGAGACAAGAGCAAGATTATCTTTAGGCAAACCACATTTTTCCTCCCTTAGTTCCTAGCACTCAGTTTTAGTCTTCTTCTCCCATTTCAGCACTCCTCCCTCATCTTCATTTCAACACTCCTTCTTTCATCTTAGCTCATCCTTCTGCATTGAAAGCCATGACTGTTGGGTACTCATTAAACTGCTGGGAGCCCCTGTTGAATGCGTGGGATCTGCACAACTACCCCTTTCCCCCTACCTTAAAGACAACCAGGCATCATTTCTTCAATTCTATGTTCTTATAATATAATTGCTAATATTATTCCACCAACAAAAAAACCTCCATTTCTTCTCTATAAAGACCAGGGAAAACATTGCCAATTCCTACATTTTTATAAAGAAAGTCTTTTTTCTGCTTTTTTTCTGTGATTGTCACGTCTGTGAGACACTTCTTGCATTCAAATGATTATTGGTTGTCAGCTTTGCGGCTGGTATTCTCGCATTGTCTTATAATATCTTCTCTGAATACGATTCAACTTATTTCTAAGTTAGGATTACTGAATCCTTTGTTTTGAAATGCTCATGACACACATTTCTTACACACAATTGTAAGAAATGTTTATACGTTCACATCACACCTTCTGCAATTTTTATTTTTCTTGTGCAATTTTGTTATGTTTTTAGGGTTGTACTTAATCATTTTTAGCTGTAATATTTATTTACGAAATAATGTGCAGGTTTTGCTATTCTTCTAATAAAACCTAAAAATGGAACACATGTAATAAAGATTTTGTAAATAAAAGAAGATTGATGATTTTGTAGCATCTTTTAGAGTTAAGATTTGCGGTGAATAATAATCCTAAAAGCTGCTTTCAACCCTAATGCACCATCAGTACATTAAAATAGGGAAAGTGTGTTCACCCTCAATCCAAATATGAATGGATTAAAACCTTCAAAATGAACTGGAAGCCTCAAAAGATTAACCCATGCAGTAGCATATATTGCAGCTATTGACAATAATACATTAATATAGAAACATAAAATTTGACGGCAGATAAGAACCAATCAGCCCATCTAGCCTGCCTATTTTTCCTGATGTAAAAAGTCAGACTGTCGTTGGTCTTGTCTTAATTCACAAAAGCCATATGCCTATCCCATACATGTTTAAATTCACTCACTTTATTAGCTTCTACCACTTCCGCTGGGATGTTGTTCCATATTATCAGCCTCTCAGTAAAGTAAAACTTCCTTACATTACATTTCAGCCTCTTGTTCTAACTTGTTAACACTTAACCTTTGCACTTTGTTAGAAAACTGCTTGCATAGCTTTTTTTAAGAAAAATTACTGTTAATTATTATTATTTTTAGTTAATAATGGAAAGGATGGTTAGGAAATTATTAGTGATTATTTAAAATGTTTAGTTAGTAGCTATCAATTAATATTTACAAAGAACTACTGTGCAAACTCTGAAACCTAAAATATTGCTGAGTTTTACATAATAGCACTTACCATTGTCTAAGGATGCACAATTATGTGCCGAATGAAACGAGAGATGTATTGTATAGAGAAAAAAAGAGCAAATACCACAAATATAGTGGTAGCCCAAAAGTTAGTATTATGTAGATTTTACACAAAAAGCTGTCTGAGAATATAAGTGTTTCAATGACATACAGAATATTAATCATAGCGGTACTCCAACTTTCTAACATTTCACAACTTGCTCCCAATTGTCAAATTCATTATCTATTTTATTCATTAGTAATAATATAAATGCATTTGCAGACATATAGAAACCCATGAAGATTTCTCATTTAATAATTATATTATATATATAGTCTAACACTCTTGCACTCTGTCTAAACTCATTGAGAAACTGTCCAGGTGCTACTATCGCAGAATATATGGAAATCATCAAGAACGAGTGCACTCTCAGGTCTTTTTCCTTAAAAAGACCTGAGAGTGCACTCACTCTTGTGGATAAATATATATATATATATATATATATATATATATATATATACAATATATATATATATATTGTATAACACAATACAATGTATTTAGAATCCAACTAAAGTTGGATTTGCAGCAAAATAATTAGGATAGTCTTCCCTTGAATCACGCACTTTGAATGCAGTATGTGTCTTCCAATATTACAAGCCCTATGCAGAAGTGAACAATTGTGATGTTAGGGATGTTGCAGTGTAGGAGTGATAATGTAATGAAAAGTATCTTATTATCTAAGCATCAAACACACCAGGGAATCAATTTGAATCTGATGGTTACTAGCAAAGTAATGATTGCAATATTTCCAAGATACAATATATAGATAGAGAATATCATTGCTTTAATGGCATTTATCAAGGAGATATGCACACTATTATCTGCTGTAAAGAATACATTATTCTGTCATTGTGTGATAAAATTGTAAAAAAATGGCCTTGTTGAAAGGATAAAGTGAATACTTAGTGTATGCGATAGGATAAGAAATCCAAAATGACCATATATATGGGGGTGGAAAACATAATCAAACCCACATGATACATATGTAAGGTGCATTAAAGTACTTGGTTACATGCAAAATGTAAGGCATTTTCTAGAACTGTTTTGTGGAAGATTTTATGTAATCAGTCCTTAAAAATAATTCACACCACGCACTTGTGGCGGTCATTTTTTTAACATAGAAGGCAGCAATATTCATATAAAACTTGATGATAAGGAATAGTCTAGATTTACAAAGCGTCCTTGATTAGAATCTCCATTGACCATAAGTGGGGCACAATTCAAGAGTTTAGGTTGGAGCAAAATAATCTCCCATTGAGGAAGACATGTATCACTTTACGAAAAAATTTGCTATTCCTGCAGAATGCTCCACTTCACCAGACAACAGCAGAATTGGTCTTACCTCGGCAGCCTTTATCTGAGAAGCCTGATACGTGTCGAATAAAGTAGACACTCATGGGAGAATGAATTCATAGTCACATAATGGCCACTTCTCATTCCAAATGACCACTTTGGCAGAATTTCTTAGGTGTTCCTTATTTTCAACATCTCATTTTTATTTTCTGAATCTTTCAACCTGATAGTTGTCTTTGTCAATTTTTTGCACTGACTTCTGATTAGTCCAGTGTCTATGTGGAACACAACTGGGAATTTATCATTTTACCCTATAAACAATGCACATGTAAGAGTGCACAAGCCAGCGTGGACAGGCAGAGGTTAACAGGTTTGAGAATGCAAAGGTGACACTTTCACTAAGTAGATGAAATCATGCATATAGTTTATTAACCAAATCAAAATACATGCCTAATAATCAGCTAAAAGGAAAATGAAACAGATTAAGCTTCCGTCTCTTCCTGCACTAGGAGACCCTTGAAGCTTTGTGCTGCTTCACAGTGTGAGACGGGTCCAAGGGGTATATTGATTCGTGGCAGAGTCTCTTCATTGCTGGAAGTTAAAAGGTTAACAGGATTCTCATGCTGTGCTTTCTATCCTGTCAGTCAGGGTTCTCAAGCTCCCAAAATCCCAGGTTCAAGGACATGTTCAGCTGCACTAGAACATTCTACATGACATCATTTTGATTTAAAGATCCTGTTATGCTATTTTCAGTAATTCTCTGCATAAAAGTATCTTAACCCCTTCCTTAACCGACATCGCACTAACCATTTCAAGTCACAATTCTCTTCCGGACACTACAACGATAAAATGTTTTCATTTTTGATAGGTTTAAGAAAAACATACGAGTTAGAAGGAAAAAAAAGAGAGGTACAAACATAAGTCATTAATGTATTGAAGATTAATGCGTTCATCTCAAGGCTGAAATAATAAGAACATTAATAAAATGTGTCAGTTAGATATCAGAAAATCCATAATGTAAAATACAGTCGGATTGAATCAGATCTGATCCTGGAAACCATGTTTCAGGAGTGAAGAATTGATGGGCTTTATCTGTCTTCAATTATTATCTTCTTCTGTCTGCAGTTTACACACTTATAGTAAGTTCTGAAATGCAAGGAGCTACAGTAATTGATCATCTAAGTATTGTCATTTTCCTTTCCTGTGATGTCTGTACCTTACTAATCTAATGACACTTATTGCAAAACTATGTTTCGGTAGATCTGTTAATAAAACGAACATGTCCAATATAATATCAGAGAAATTCTATTCAATGTGCTTTGCGGTATTAGATTGTATCTTGCTGTTTTGAATTTTAAATGTCACTGGGATTTATAAAGAAGTACAATATACTTGCATTATTAAAAAAGCAGCCAAGCGGCTTGTCCTGACCTTGGAGGGATAACAAGGTTAATAAAAATCAAGGTCAAATTACAATTAACATAAAAATACAGCAGAAGCCCACACCGGTGGCTTATAACCAAGAACGCAGGAGCATATGCGCATAAATGCAATTTCATTAAGGCGTAATTAAAAAAAATGTTGAGTTCTCAGTTATGTGAATAATAATTCATAAAAAGAAAATGATTGTGAATCATATTGCCAGAAAACGATTTCTCATATTTGATAGCAATGACAAATTTTTTCACTAAAAATTGCATTTAATTTTGTTTGGGGGGGGGCATGGACTGAAGCTTATATGCAATTCTGAGCAGCTTGTTGAAAGCCCTCTGTACATTTTCTCCCATTTACAACTCCACAAGTGTTCTCTCAGGCTGAATAAAAACACCAATTATGACTCCTCTTGAGATTATTTTTCCTCGTCAGAGATCTCCTTATTGAAGTAGATATATTCTGAAAATCCCTTGGTGTGCAGTAGTGACTACTCACTTTTTTCTTGCATCTGTAAAAGCTTCATGAGCAAATAAAAAGGAATCTGTTATGAAATTGTGTCATGCCTGATTTTACAGTGAAATCACTGGCCTTTGTATAAAAGAAAGTGTCTTCAGTTGAAAAAAAATCTATCTGCGGGGCACAAAGAATCTGAGACGGCATCATATATCCGAACTATGCTAAATACATCAATTAATCCAGAACTCATGACTAGGTAAATTGTGAATGCAACAGCGGTAACAACCATAGCAACGAATATCAGCCTAGTGAGCTGAAGGACTCGATATAAACATCCCCAGTAGAATAGTATCAAGACATTACTTCAAAACCATGAGTGCTAATGTATTTTGGGTAACACAGGATTTGACGGCAGATAAGACCCATTCGGCCCATCTTGTCTGCCCATTTTTTCTGTTGTAAAGACTCAGACCTCAATCAGTGTTTGACCTCGTCTTAGATTCAGAGCCATATGTCTACCACATGTACGTTTCAATTCCCTCGTATTACACTCTGGGTTGGACTGGTTGATATATTTGTTACTCATAATCACTTATGTCTAGGCATTATCTTTCCATCCTGTAACATCAACAAATAAAGTTTCTTTTAAATTTAGGTTCCTGAAGTCTCCTGGTCAGTTTCTTTTTTCTCCAGACAGGAAGTTGTGTTTGGCCACACCCACCCTGTCACGGGGTCAGGGAAAGAGGAAGGATCCTACTATGCAGATAAGCACTGTAGAGAAGTCCAGTATACAGTCCGTAATCAAAAGGGCAAAGGCAGGCAGCGGTGTCAAACGTATCCGAGGTCGAGGCAGGCAGGATAGGAGCAAAACGGTTAAACAGGTCCGAGGTCGTGGGCAGGCAGCAGGAATCGTAGTCAAAAAACAGGCAATGGTCGGTACACAAGGAAATCGAGATAATATAGAGTAATCAGCACACCCAGAAAGCATAACACTTTGAACGGGTGACTACAGGAGAGAAAAGTGGTGTTTAAATAGGTGAGTGATTACAAACAGCTGTGCAGCGTATTCTACGCACGTTGCGTACGCCGCGTACGCTGCACAGGCTGCATAGGCTGCGTACGCTGCGTATTTTGCGTACGCTGCGTAGATTGCGTACACTGCGGTACGCCAGATGCGGACCTACGCCGCGTCATACTCGCGTCCCCTTCGGCACGCGCGGGGGACGCGCCGGCGCGACCACGGACAGCAGACGCGACCCTAGCCGAAGAGGAGGAGGTGGGACCGCGACACCGCCGTGTGCGCCCGGCGGGGACCGCCGCGGAGTAGTCGGGACCAGGCGTGGCAGCCCTGGCGTCAGAGGTAGGGACGGCGGCGCGCGTGACACCCTACTTCCAACTTACTTAAGGCTGTCTTGAGCTGACCCCAACCCTGTGCACTGCTAGTCCTGCCCCATGCATGGCTAACCCCGCCTCTGCACATGGTTAACCCTTGCAAAACCCCCTAACAAAGGTCTCCAGATAGCCTACCCTGGGAAGTTCCCTGTTAAGGACACTAAATTCTGAAGCCAACAACACAATGTTAAATTAGCAAACTGGTCACAAACACATCTGGCCATATTTATCAGGACATTGTTCTGATGCACAGGGTTACAAAGCAACAATCTTTCTGTAAATGCCCCATAGGTCTCCAGCGACTTCCACAAGTCGGATGCCGGATATATAGGGTTTTTATCCAGGTTGCTCATCCCTGAAAATACACAGTTCTAAATGTGGATCATGCACTTGTTTCTGCTCTGAATACTTAAGTTTTTTTTATTATTATTTTGCTCTGGAATTGGCAAGCCAAGCATTACGGGAGTTTAGGTCCAATAACAGTGATTCCCTATTACCCATTTGGGAATATATATATATATATATACAGTATATTACCAGACTGTAAAAGTGACCTCTACTTTTCAAACGCCAATTCACATTTCACACATTTTTCGAAATAAAGAGCTGATAAGAAGTACTGAGCAGCGACATTTTCTACACCTTTTCACTGCAGTGACATTTTTTTCTTACAGGCATGAGGAAAATAGAGTTCTCTTAAAAAGGACAACTATCCTTTAATAGTTCCTGGTACAGATTGTTCCGAGTGTCTACATGTACCATATACACAGATAAATGAGCTAGTAGTAACTGTCAGACAGGCACAGATGATAAGATAATTCTTTCTAGTTTAGTGCTTGATTATACGGCAGTGCTATTAGAGTGACTAAATGATTTTGTTTTCCCTTCTCACCCCTGTGTTTTCCTCAACCTCGGGTTCTCTACCAGAGGCCTGGGAGTCTCCCCAGGGTCTCCATGTCAGAAGTGGTCTCGCCCACTCCCTGTCCAGGTTTTGCCCACTTTCTGCCCCATTCTGCCTACTCTTTGCTTACTTCCTTGCCTTTTAAAAGACTAAATTGCAAATGGAATGATCTTCAAGAAGTGTATGCTGCACAATGCAGCATCATATCACACAGTATACAGTACATGCATATAAGTCTGTGCTCCTCTTCACAAGTTGTGGAGAAGAGCTGGTTTAAATAGGGGCAAATCTTTGTGGACTACATATCCTATGATTCTCAGGCTGCCTTTAGGATGACAGAGCAACATGGGACATGTTCTTCCTAAAGATGTGATATTCATCTCTGAGCCACAAATACTGTTGTTTTCCCTTTGATGCGTGCTAGTTTTTTTTTCTCTTGTTTTGATGTTATACTCTGCAAGTAATCTGGTTGTTAGTTGTTATAATGATTAAACAATGCTTTATGGCAAAAACAGTGGATTAGATTTTTTCCCCATAGGGTCGTCTTATATTCAGGTTTGTTTTTTTAATAATTAGGGTCATCTTATAAGCAGACATTAAGCAGATACGGTAGTAGTAATAATAATAATCAAAATAACCACACAAAAAAATAGAAAATGTACAAAACAAAACAACAAATGATCAGGGGAACAAACGTATTATCCATTGGATTAAAACAATGCTTTTCATAAAAAATAATGTATTGCAATTCCATTCTGAAAGAGCAAAATATATCATGGTATAGTTTAGTAATAAATAGAAAGAAAAATTGTGTAGTCTGCTGTTTTATCTATTCATTTTATGCTGTGTTGAAAAATTGTCCAGTTTTTTTTTTTTTTTTAACTCAATGCTTTGGAAAGTTTTCAGGTTGTGATCATAATTTTGACATAATGAACTTGGGTCAATAAGATGGCTCAAAAGCCTTCCTTTGCCATCCTATGCCAATTAAACAAGGCTTTTCTGTACTTCCTGCTGAATGTTCATTGTACACACATTTAAGCCTTTCAGTAGTTAGTCCTCTGTGTATTTCCATCGGTTGTCATGGAAACTAAAGAAAATGTGAGCCCGCTGGAAATCTTTGCACATATTTTTCCTACTAGTTTATTTTGCTTTAAAGACCGTTAAGAGTAAAATGCTTAGCGTTCATTTTTTGATTAAATGATGAGGGTAGCTTAATAAATTTTAATCCTGTATCATGCGTTTTGGAGCTCTGATACAAGTAACGCAAGTACAAGATTATAGAAATTTGCATTGTGAAACGAAAGTTTTGGTTTGTAGAGAATTGTTCAATTCAATTTAAGTCAATGTTTTAGTAAAAGGGTATAAAAAGCTGTTCTGAAAAACATTTAGCATTTGATCAATATGCAAAGGAGAGAACATCAGCTTTACAGATATATGTACTGTATCTCATCATATAGACCTTTTCCCCCCAAACAAACTTTACAACATAATTTTAAAAACGCTTTTAAAAAAGTTTGAGAAATAAATCTATCGTTTTTCTTGCCTTTTTCATTTAAGTTGCAGACGTGTACGTCTCCTGTCCAGAATGATGTATCAGGTCTGTTTATTTCTATTTCCGTTGCAGACAATGTGCTTACATTGCAAGCTGCCTATAACTTGTTGAGTACAAGATAACTGAGCAGTACATTTTATAATTCTGTGGTCCTCTAACATCCAAATTATTCCTTAGAATGTATTCTGTAGAATGTATCACTTCTGATGGGTGGCTGTTTCATTTTTCCCTTGGCAAAGTATAATTTTCTTACATTGCATCTAAACCTCTGACCTTTTAGATTTGGACAATGACCTCATGTTCTACAATTTCCCCTCCTTTGAACTAATAATCCTTCCTGTAAATTAATGTAAGTATTTAAATTTCATTTCTATCACACCCCCCTCTCTCTTCTTTTTTCCAATGGGCTAGGAATCCTTAGAATTTCTGTAACATAAAGGCAGGCAGGTAATAGAGAGGATTAAAGAAAAATACAAGCAAAATGCTAGCTGGCATTGACAGGGCTGAATCTATAAAACAAAAAGGAAACCGGTCAGGCAATTTAGGATCAAACCTCTATGTTGTTCAAATGAACAGAGCTGTCAATCTCCCCCCAAAAATGATTGTATAGGAGGAGATATCAGTAGTACTTAGAGAAAGGCGGTTATACCACTATACAGAACAGTGGTCAGCATACTGGGAACTCTCTCTTTTTGACCAAGTCTCCACTTGGAGTGCTGGTTCCTCGAGTCTCTAATTTTTTGGACAGCCATGTGTCAGGAACTGGGTCCAAACAGATGACTAAAAGACCCAGCGCGCCCCAAAGATTGTGTGCAGGAGTTACGGTGCAGTAGTGGAGTTGAACAGGGCCTGGTTGCAGGGCGACCACACTCACCCAGGTGTTGAGTATCTAGGGATGTGCAGCCAAACACCAGCACCCTGATATGGCAGCGGATGAAGTCCAGAATGAAGTGAAGTGATATCCTGCAGGCACCCTGGAGCAGGCATGAAGCAGATCACTAGAATCACGTGCAGGATGCTGCAGGCTGGGAGTATGGAAGCTAAGCAAAGGGTATAGCAGAAACATAACAAGCAAGGGACAGGGAGACCAAGCACGAAACATAACCAGACAAGATATACATAACACAGGGCACAACAGGGAACAAGACAGGACACCCCGCTGCCGGGGATACAGGACAGGACACCCCGCTGGGGGGATACAGGACAGACTGACACACATAAATACAGAAACTAGCCTAGGACTGTATGATAACTATTGGAGATTCCGTCACATCTTATGGCCATAGTATGCTTAGCCCACCACTACGCCAAAGTACTCCAATGACGGTGGGTCCTAACGCTAATCCCTGCTGACAGAGGTACTGTCACGGGCAGGGCTATCGGCCGAGCCGCGACGTGGGAGTATGGGTGTACCAAGGGTTAAACGCCAACCAGACTTCCGGTGCGTTTGGTCACTTTCCCCGCAGGGCACCAAGCAACCACCACCAACCCCAACCAGTCACCCCAAAACTCCCAGTGTAAACCACGCTGCCACCACCAAGAACTTTAAAACCGGGTGTCTTAGGTTACCCAAAAACAATCAGACCGCGATAACTACACAATCCCCAAACTGATATCTATATAGTTAACCGCTTAGTAACGTGACGTATTTATATGTATACAAAAGGCTATCTCCAGGCTGAATTCGATTAGAGAACAAAGACAGAACTGATTAAAAATGTTTAATCTGAGTATAAAATGGGTCACAGTGCTGTTACATAAAAATGCATATAAAAAAGAGACATAGACTTAGATAGTACAAAACAGTGTAAAATAAAAGGGATAACACAGAGTATCATACCATACTTCCTTGGAGCCCTGATGTTGTCTCTGTCATGGTAAAAAAAGGCTCTTCTCCCATTACCAATTGCCCACCTTTTTATCCCCCCCCCAAGACCGCCCTTTTCCTATTACCTGAGCAAGGGGATGGGAGTAGGGGGTTCAGAACTATGACCTTCTGAAGGCAGGGTTATATCTTCTCATCTTTTGGTCTGGGATCACAAAATATGTAATATGACGCTGGCTGAGCTTGGCATAATTATGACACCAGGATCATCATAATTCTCTGGTCCTAGGGGTCATTTTCATACCAAACTCCACACCTGTATCAGTTGGCACAAGGACACGTTCGCATAACACTTGTTATGGTCATGCCTGCATGGCGTGTTTGGTCTCCCTGAAACCAGCACGTCTCAGGCATAAGGATGCAATGTACGATGGGGCCCAAAAGTAATGTACCCATCATATTTTGGACATTATACATTTAATAATTTTACCCTGTGTCTATTGATACCCTGTCTCCACACCCCAGGGAGATGTTGCCAGGATGTCTGGCCTTTCACTCTTCCACAGGAATCCCTTCCTGTCCAAGGTGACAATACCCAGCATGGGGTAATCAAGTTTTATTTTGGGTTCTGGCTCCAAAAGGAAAGGTGTGAACAAATGTCACTGGACTTAGCATCAGTCAAATGCCTTAACCCATTCAGTGCCAAGCTCCAGTTACTCATGCCGTGGCATGACAGGTACGACACAAACTACACATGTAAACCAAACACGTAGCACTGAGACATACCTTTAGACTGCAGACTGAGACAAACAGAACACACGGGTGGAGCACACCTTATAAAGGAAACAGAGCTGAAGCAGAAGCAAGGAATGGAAGATCAGAACAGAGCAAAAGGAAATCCAGGAATGGATTGAAGCAAAACAGGGAAATTGAAACAAGAGCGAGATATGCAGCTCTGCAGCCTGGGAAGGACGTGACACCATGTCCACTTCCCTTCCTACCCCCACCCAGTTAAGACTTTCCTGGGCTAGCCCTTTCCCCAATATCCCATCTGATAGGCAGCTAGGCCCCAATCCCACTGATGGCTAGTTCTACCCCTTATGAAGTCCCCCTAGAAGAAGGAAAGCTTCAGCTATCCTACTCTGGGATTCTCAGGTGCAGTTAGAACTCAAGTATTGCATACAATTTTAAATGCAATTCTGGAGATACCAATTCCAGAAATGAATATATGTGTGTAATATATGTATAGATATATTTTTTTAAGGTGATTTGGAAAGGTTTGGAGATTAAGAATCTTGAAGGGTAGATGAAAGAGCTACTAGGGATTAAAACCAGCGAAGGAATTGAAACCAGCACCAAAACCATTTAAATAGTTGTGTTTTTGTTGATAATATTACACTATTGAGATTCCCATGGTATAAAAACAAAATTAGCTTCACTAAACTAAACTCACATTTTTCAGAAGGTTATTGTTAACTGCGATACTATTTTTCTTGTTCTTGTTTTCTCTGCCTTATAATTATGCATTTTCTCAAAATTATGCAGGGCAGTGATTAAAGTCATTTAAACATCTGAAGAAACACATACCACAATACACTGAGATTGCAGTAAATAAGGAAAAGATTTAGAAATCTAAGTGGTTTAGTAAACAATAATTATAATATCCTCATCTAAACTCCTATTGCATAAAAATGATATTTTGCAAGAAATGCAAAAATGCAAAAAAAAATGCTTTCATCCATCTTGCTTCATTTGAGAAGGCCCAGTTCTAATCTACTGATATTTATAAGCAAAATGACTAAGAAGATTGATTCAAGCAGCCATTTTCTCTTATCGAGCAAGAAATAGATCATTTAATCTATCTGGTAATAACCTTCCATGTGAAATCTTCTGTGAACATGTTTGTAAATAAAATAAGCTATCTCCCCATTTATTCAACACTTTATGAAAATGTAATAACAAATGACATTAAATGATTTATTTCTCGCTTGGTTTAATAGTGCTGAGAATGCATAAATAGAGCAAATGGATGCCTCATCTTTTATTTCATGAGTCTGCTGATAAATATAAGAAGTCAATTATAGTAAAAAAGAATGCATTTTAAATGCATCTTATCCATTTTATGTGTTTTCTGTAAAAATAATGTTGCAATGAAAAGGAGATGGGGGTTCTGGCAAGGGGACAATTGCCCCTGATTTGGAGGTTTGGGGCCACTGCCTTTTCAGGAATATTATCAGAAATGCCACATAGTGGCACCAGGATATCTGAGCTAAATTGCTAACAAACATATATCATACCACCCAAACACCTTTATTGTGATAAGTGGTCATTGGTACCAATATCCCACTTTTTACCCTGTATCTCACGAGCCAGTAATACGAAACATATAAGATTTTAACCTTCGATCTTTAACTCTTCCAATATAGCAATATTTTTTAACTGTTTTTAACTGTTTAATCTGCAGTTTACTTTACATTGCTAAGACGTACCTGAATAGCGGTCAGATGTCTTATAATAATATAACCTGTTTCAAGAATGTTTTTCTAATTGAAATATTACACTCTGGTAAATTAAATGAATCAGTACTTTTAAAATCCAATTCATAAATCATTAACAAAGGTAAATGTTTTGATGTTTTATTCTTAGCTTTATTGATCTTTTCTATAACATAAATTCTTATATAGCTGGGTGTATAAGAATAGAGTTATATAACAGGTTTTAGAACAGTATTCTAAACCTAGCCTTAAGGCAGCTGGTCTGGGGGGGGCAGCAATCCCTCTTCTACTTTATTAGGGAGCAGGTTGTCTTGTGTTTGTGGGCCCCTGGCGCATAATTATTTCAGTGGGGTAGTTTGGGAGATTAAAGATCTTCCTTGTAGATCTTTGGGCATCTCCTTCAGACGCAGGGCACTGGTACGCTAAGTCACGTTCTGGAGCTTAGAACAGAGCACATGCGGTGTATAGCAAGTCCTGGTGGTGAAAGCTGGGGGACCTGCCCCCCGGATACACCACTGATAAAAGCATCTGTAGACAGTTAATAGCTGACACTGAGACAGTAACAATTATAACATGTTATTGATTGGCAGTCTAAATTATCTACTTTATTTCAGACAGATTAGGAGGATTTACAAATTATATATACTGATACTGCGGTCGGCTTGATGTTTTAGACAGAAATGGGAATGTTTTGCATGATGAATGTTTCTCGGTAATGAATGATAATGTGCTGAAATTGAAGGTATCAAATGACTTGCAAAAGCAACAAGATACATTCTTAAAAGTATTTGCTGGCACATAAAGCTTCCACATTATACTATGAGCTAAAATCTAGGAATAAAATGTGTAACACAAAGAAATGGGCCTTTTCTTGTTTTTATCTAAAGTGATCTGTAAACATGCCAAAATTCATTGACAGTGCCGATTTCCATTCGGTGGCTGGAATGCTTCTACAGGAGTACCATTACGATGACCTACTTATTTATGGGTTTAGAGTGTCCAAAAACAGGGAGAACAGGGAAGAGGTGGCCTCTTCTTTCATCCTAGCTCAATGCAGATGTTATAGTGTTAATAAAAACAAAATTACATAAAATACATTTTGATCCATTTTGAACCTGGATAGCTTTAGATATACACAATGTCTTTACTCTTTCTGTGAATCCCTGTTTTGTTTTCGCATGATGGGCACACTTTAAGACAGTTCATCTCCAAGACTTCATCATCTCATGGGATAAATTCTGTTAGAAGGGACTTTAATTTCACTGTAGCTGGTCTGTGCTGTCATTCTTGTACTCTACTGTAGAATTTTCATAACATAGGAAATGTAAGCCCTCTCAAGCCTTTGGGGCTATGCTTTCAAACAACTGACTGGTAATTACTGTAGACCTTTGAGGCAGAATAACGGGAGGGAGCGGGTAAAGTCTTTTGGTAAATTGTGTATCTGAGTTATGAGAGGAAACAGATTGCTATTTATTATTGCTTTAGGGGTGAACACAACAATCATTTCTTTACTTTTAATGAAATATATCCTACATGCTCCATCTTCTATCACTAAATGTGTGCAGATTTTGTAGCCCTTGTTGGTAATACAGTAACAATTCTACCCAATTGTCCTGATGAAGAAATCATGTATTTATTACCAAATTGCAACATGTAAAGAAGCGCTTTGAATTAAATGAATCAGTCACTGAAGGTCCTTTTTAACATTAGGGTCTATTTACTAAACAGTAGGTCTAGCCAAAAAACTTGCAGGGGTAGGACAAAAGTACGACTTCAAATCACAAATATGCTAACTTATGTTTGAGTAGCCATATTAGTCCAGTGTATAAGAATGCAAAATAACAGGATGTTCCAGAATCTTGTAATACTTTAAAAAAAAAAAAATAATAATAGACAGGCTTTCGGGAGTCCTCCCTTTATCAAGTCAAAAGCATTTCTGACCAAGCAAGTGGAAAACACAGTTTAAAACTAACAAGTACATGTTCTGATACAGGGTTAAAACAGGGGTTAAAACAACAAAACATCACTCACTATTACTTACAGTCGCCGGCAGAAGAGACACACTGATGCAAGATGAAAAACACCAAACAAGTTGCAAATGCAAGTTTTATGGTTTATCTAAATTTTCAGAGTTTTAGGTAAGGCCATGCAAGTTTTCACATGAAAACTCACATGAGTCTATTCAGTCAAGTTAAACCTCAACAGAAAAAGTCTTCTCAGGATCAATTTGTGTTAAATTAGGAAGACCAGATTTATTAACAACATTTTTTGCAGTTTTGCAAGTAATTTATGTATAGTTATTAACACTCTGTGCCAATCTGTCAGGTCAAAATATGGACACGTGCATGCTGAGTAATTTTATCGTGCTCTGCCCACATTCCTTTACTTAATTGGAACAGTTGGCTAGTGTAATGTTCTAAAATCATTAATATTTTTACAGTGATATTCAGTAAAATATATCATCTTGTGAAGATATATATATCATATTTGCTCAATTATAAGATGATGCTGATTATAAGATGACCCCCCAAAATTTTAACATTAATTTGGGAAAAAAAGAAAAAGCCTAAATATAAGACTACCCTATAGGAAAAAAAGTTTTACTAGTAAATATTAGTTCACATAAAATAAAAACTATGATTGAAAAAAAAAATGTTTTTTATTTTCTTTTATTTGCCACTCTGCCCCAGTTATGCACATCTGCCCCCCCCAGATATGCGTTATATGCCACTCTGCCCCAGATATGCCTTTTAATCCCCTATTTGCCACTCTGCCTCCCAGATATGCCTTATACACCCATAAATGCCACTCTGCCTACCTGACATGCATTTTAACCCTCTATTTGCCACTCCCCCAGGTATGCCTTTTAACCCCCTATATGCCTCTCTGCCTCCAGAAAAAGATTGAACTCCGCCCCATGCCACTCTTAACCCTCCCATGCCACTCTTAACCCACCCCCAGACTTACCAGTGCATCCCTTTACTTGTGACCCGTGTTCAGACTTCCTGGTGTCTAGTGGGGCAGCTGGGGGAGGACCTCCGCTGCTGGTGGCCGGTACTTCCGCCAGGGCTTCTATGACTGAGTGCCGGCATCACATGACCTTCCGGTGCTCCACCATAGAAGCCCTGGTGGAAGTCCCGGCAGCAGCGGAGGTTGTCTGTGCGCATCTTATAAATATAAATATGGTATATGCCACTTATAACAAAGAACATGTATTATAGATTGTAAGCTCACAAACGGAGCCCTTAAAAGCCCACTATTCTTGCCAGGAACTTCGTATGAAAGTACCATTAGGCTAGATGCCAAGCTCACAAGCAGGGTCCTGAACTCCTGTTATATGTGTAAATGTATATTTGTTATATATTAGGTAACATCCCATCTTTATATAGTACAGTGCTATGTAATACAGTATGTTAGCACCTAATAAATAAATGATAATCATAATAATAAAAAGAACAAGTTACTTTTGAAACGTGTTGTATCTTCAGGTTTAAAGAGGATTTCAGAGGTCACTTTCAAGTGACTGTTCCCTAAAAACTGAAATGTTAGAAATATTTCTCTAGATTGTAAGCTTGCGAGCAGGGCTCTCTCCACCTAATGTATCGGTTTGTCTTAGTCTGTCAATTCTTGTCTTGTCATATCCCTTGAATTTATGTATTGTATTAAGCGCTGCGTAAACTGTTGGCGCTATATAAATAAAGGATAATAATAATAATAATAATTTCATCCTTCTGCTGGCCTCCTAATGATAAGGGCTAGTATGTGCCTCCTAGCTCAAGGCTCTGTGGTGATAAAGTGAAAATAACAGTCACTATAATTAGGTCAAGACTGGCACACCCGCCAAATGCTTGAACAGAGCGAAGAACAGAGCAACATACTCCCTCCTTACTGCCACTCCAGAGGCAGAACGAGCCATGGAGTATATGGCTGCCAACTGTGAGACACATACATTGTTAGTAGTCTGGCCCTGACTATCATTATAAAGAAGTAGCTTGCTCATAAATAAACAGAATTTTCTGGTTTGTTTTTTTTTCGTTTTTTTTTTTGTGGCATCACTTCTCAGTTTTTGTCAGTGTTCCTATTCATCCCTGACTGGTAATGACTGTAATTTTCTGCTGTTTTCAAATCCAAGTTGGACCAAGTTTTTCACTCAAAAGCAATCTTTTCAATCCATTCCAGATGCAACTTTCGAATCGACATTTAAAAATGGTTGCCTGTAAGCAGTGACGTATGTTACCTTCAGCGCTGTCCTACAGATAGGCGTTGATAACAATACATTTTATTCATAGAGCACTAGCAGATTCCGTAGATCGGTCTCAAAAGTTACAATGCAATATTATCATCAACATTCTTAATTTTACATTGCAGTTGGTAAAATGAGGTTTTTAAACATATATTGGGAAACAGTCATGTTTTCATTAGTAACGCTTGGAATGTACAACTTGGCCAAGGATAAGTCAAATTATTCTTCCTATCTGCCCTTAACATCACTGTTGCCATGGTTACGTGTGCAGAAGACAACATCATTATAGCAACACAGTATTTCTAAATAAGGTTTCTTTATCTACAATGTTAAGGTTTTTTTAAAAATATATATATCTTAGCACGTGAGTGCATTGTTCCATAGACAAAATTATTATTTGGTTTCCCTACGTGATAGAAGACCAAAGAATAATCAAACTCTTTGCTAATTACTAAACACACAGAGGGGGTTGTTCTCACCATCATATCTGTTCATTTATGGCATCAATTAGAGGTAGCTTTGGACAGAAGTGCAAGCCTGCAGTGTAAAATTAATTCCCTGGAAATTAAGTGTTGAAATTATATATGCAAATAATATGGTTTCCCAACCAAAACCTGTCAAAACACAAACCCAACAGATGTATATCGGGTCCTTACATATATATATACGGTGTTCGTCCGTATGTATAAATGATGCAGACTCTTGTTTCTGATGTTGGCTTTATTACTGTCATTATTGTTTTTTTATATCAGACCCATGTCTCTAGTTACTAAACATCCCAAAGACGTGATTAGCCATAATTTAAATAAATATCCAAGTAGCATGCTAGTTTATGTGGCGATAAAGCACCTGCTACCCAGTGCTTAACAACTCTCCCTTAGTGTTATCCAATTGTAATAGGCTTTATACTGAATAACAGAGGTAATTGTGGATCTGTGCTTAGCAGAGGCAGAGGAAGACCATGAAGAATATATTCGATTAGGGAACAAGTAATACAATTAACTAGTCTCATTTCTTCTCCGATACACTATACCGAGTTTAAAAAAATACATGTTAAGCTCTTTGCAAAAAACAAACAGAATTATCTCTTGAAATGTTTGTTATACATTTTAATATTTCCTTGAGATCAGTGAGATCAGTCTTAGTACCGACGGCACCAGAATCAGGAGGGCGCCACAATGCCAATGTGATCTTTGTCCTGCTTGTGATGGAGCTGAGCCGCTGCTGAGCATTTGATGAGAATGTAGATAATGTAGGCATTGAATCCATCGGTTTAACCTGTTTTCCAAATGTCTTGATATTAGAGTTGGAGCAGACACTGATATTTAGCCACCTGAGAAATAAATCAGTCTATAATACTATTGCTTGTAATGAAAATATAATCAGATTAATCTAAATCAATTCCTTAGGGGTCATTTTGTTTAGGACATTTATCTGAATTTATTGTCCATTTTTATGAATACACTAAATTATATAAAATATACATTTTTATATCATTTTTAGTTTATACATACTGACGCACATATATTTACACCACTGTAAGTACCTTACTAATGTTTTAGTCCCATTTAGTCCCAAGTTTTTTTACATACACATTACAATTAATTATAATAATATATAACCATAGAATTAATTTAATATAGTGCCTAATTTAAAACATGTAGTACGTGCAGAATGCCTCTAGCAACTAAAATACATTTTAAAATTGATTTTATTATTTTTTGTCATAATTTTTGTTTAAATTATAGCACATATTTGAAATTGGTAAGTGACATGATGTTAAATGATATCATCATTTTTTTATCAAATTTTATTGAATCTATTAAAGTGAGTAAACTGCAACATTTATTTATATGTATTTGTATAATTAGAATTACTTTGTAACATATTATTGGTTATTGCAAATTGTTATAAAAAATACTCCCTTTAAGCTGTTGATAATTGTGTTATTTTCCGGGCTGAATATAAATGAATACACCATAAAATTATAAGGCATTTCTCTTTCACACCTTTTTAAAGGTCGCGTAAACTTCCCTAAGTTATTTGTATTTTTAATTATAATACCAAAATAATTAATATTGCAACGCAGGTGGTACTGCTTACAAGTGGTGACAAAATATTTTATTTAGTCCAGTTCATATTTGATAAAACTGTTTTAAAAAAGAAAAAAAATCTAAAAGATGCTCATTATGCAAAAAAAATAATCTTAATTTGCTGGCCTTAAGTCTACATCCTTGAAGAGTTATTGTTATGCAATGCTTATTTTAAGTGAAGCTAATTAGGACCAGAAAATTGCTCCTTGTTTATAATTGCATTCAAACCTCAGGACATGCTGTACTAATCCTGTGCTGATGCTTGCGTAGTGTACAAAACAAGAGTTGCTCAGTCAATCCGTTAGTAGTAGCTCAAATTATTACCTGTGGGAAATAATGTTCTTTTTCCTGATATTTATACTAATGTACTGTGTATAGCGACGTTATATTTACTGCCTGGATCAAGGCTTCTCCTATGGTTGTGAAGTTACAGCTACTTATTCAGAAATTGTATTTTTTATCGAAAAAAAAAATATATTTTATATTTGATAGTACAAAACAGGTACTGCATTCAAAACCTTTGTGACAAGCCATTATAATAATAATACAACTGAAGACTTTATTTGAGTGAAAGCACAATATTTTAATGTTAATTGTTAATGTATTGAGGTGGGAAGATGTTGGGATTTCAACTTGTTAATAGGCAATTGCATAAATTGAAGCAAATATAAAAGAGTAGTCACTTAAACCTTAGAGTACTGGCCATTTGGCACACTTCCTGGTGGGCTGGTAGGGCCACATACAGTAGGTATCGATGTAGTTGTAATTGACTAGCTATCGGCCACTAGCTGGATAAATACAGCCACACGCTGTGTATCTTAATGTGCGGTCATGCGTATCCAGCTATCCCACCTATATACGTTATTTGATGGCTGCTGGCCTTAAAGTGCCAAGGCCTCCTAGTTGTCCGTTCCTGGTACTGTTCCACTTACTCAATTTATTTACCCAAATGCATTACATTACATTTATTTATTTATATAGCACCAACAGATTCTGTTACACTGTTACAACAGAGTCAGTAAAATAATTTAAAATCACACCCAATAACAAACTGTTATAAAGGGAGAAGAGGGTCCCGCTCTTGCAAGCTTACAATCTAGTCAGTGGTTGAGGGGTAGGAGAGGACGGCTTGGATGGGGATGAGTTGATCGAGTCCGGATGATATGTAGGAGTTGTTGGTCGTTCAGGTGGCTTGATTAGGAATGCTGTGTGAGTGTTAGGAAGAAAGGTTTACACTTTTACATTATTTAAAAACGTTATTTAAAATATTTACCTATTCCTGATTCTCTTATTCTCATGGTTGGGGGCATCCAAGCATTCCAACAAAGCACTTGGTGGTGTGATAGAATTGTATATAAAAGTGTTAATAAACCACATACTAAAATGACTTATCAATTTTAGTAGAATATAGGCTATATGTTTTGTGTTTGGAAAAAAAACCCTTAAATAATTATTGTTAGTAATTTAACACCTACTGTGTAATACCAGGGGATGCTCTGTTTTACATGGCAACGAAAAGAAGCTATGCAATTAGAAGTGTTATCCTTGCATGCAGTATTGATAATTAATATAGATATTACAAATGTAGTTGAATTCGTAGAATGGCTGTATAAATAAATGTACAGTGATGGTAGATTTGCTCAGCCTTTATCTCTGGTGTGTTTCAAGTATTAGTCATACACATTAAACCTTGTTTGTGTATTTTCCTGTGCAATTTTCTTACAACTGCTTAGAGCAAAGTGTTCCATTTACCCCCAAAATAGCAATGATAAATAGATTTGAAATAGTTTTTTTTTTCATTCTTTTTTTTCACTTTATTTTTTAACAATATTTTCTTTGAATATATATTCACTGTACAAATAACTTCCCATATTCAAGCATTTAACCTATCAAACACGAACATTCATGTATTTCTTGATTTATCAGAAGACTTTTACATAACTGAAGCATAATTGTTTTGTGTTTATCCAATAAACCCACATATTCTGTCAGTGTGTCTTAGTCAGCGCATAATGCTCGTGTATTTTATATGAGACACAAAGTCTCTCTGAACTAAAAGCTAATGACTGTACTGACATGTGCGACAAAGCTGAATATTGAAGGTGTGCCACACGAGCGCATGTTTACAGCCTAGTTCTGAAAGACAGTTCTGTTCAGGTTCGGACTCGCCATCTGGTGGGTCAGTGGCCAGCAGAGATGCATACTTACCGATGCTGCTGATCCAGTGGCAGATCACGTCGTGCAGCGTGCAGCCGCCATCTGGAAATCCACAGACACGCGCTAAATCATTCGGTGGCTGCTGGTTTGTGTAAACTAATAAGAATTAAGTTAATAAATATGTGGTATGGTTTATTGAAATATTACTTTATTAAGACCTAAAATAAATCAGTATTCTGTCTCATATATATTTATCATATATATATATTATTGATCCTAGGAGAAATCCATTTTGGGGTCAAGAAGAAATTTTTTCCCTGGTTAGTGCAAAATTGGAAAGAGCCAAACTGGGGTTTTTTGCCGTCTTTTGGATCAACAGCAACAAATTAACAGATATAGGAAAGGCTGAACTTGATGGACGCATGTCTTTTTTTCAGCCTATATAATTATGTGTATGTGTGTGTGTGTGTGTCTCCACGGACTAAACTTGAAATATAATGTTTTAAATCACCTGGTCTCATTGAGCGATAACATTGATGTTCTCAGCCCGTTTGTTCACTCACCTAGGTACTGAGTTTTCTGCCCCCTTGAATAAGTGTGTCCGTATTCCCAGGTACTTTGGCATATCACTAGAAATTGAGCTTAAGATGTCATATATTTTAACTTTTCATTGCTTTCTCTTCTTATCTTCAATGTTTATTCATGTTGGTCCAATCTACTTAATGCC
This sequence comes from Spea hammondii, assembly GCA_029215755.1. NCBI lineage: Eukaryota > Metazoa > Chordata > Amphibia > Anura > Pelobatidae > Spea > Spea hammondii. The sequence continues at coordinate 15,170,541 of JARDYJ010000003.1, read as the reverse complement.
TAGAAGAGGTTTAAAATCTAAGGATTAGAACTCATAATACAAGAAAGGCATCCCTATTTAGGAATCAAGTACTCATTATTAAGAGGTTTGCATGCATTATTTAAGGATAGCATTTACAATTCTTTTTTATATATTTTAGAAAAAAAATATTCTAGTCGCCGGAGTCTGATCATCAGAACCTACACAGATAGATTAGTTTAACCTGTCAATAGTATAAATTTTTTGCTTCTATTTTAGCTATTTATTTTACCGAATGCATTCATCATGTAATACCCTATAATCTGCATTTGTGATGGGCACGTTTTCTCTTATCCGAAAGCGTATGGTACTTTTGGAGTCTTTATAGAGTAACATGTATTTCCATGAATGAGCACAATGCTAAGACATCATTTTTGTAAATTAGTAATTACAATGCCTGTGTGTAGGTTTTGATGTAATAGGTACAGAATGAGGCAGTCACCCACTGCTAACAATAAAAGACGTTGTGTGACTAATTACCTGTTCATTCTACCGAAATCATTGCTCTGGAGTTTTTCTCATTCTTCATAGAATATATTCTGGTGTTGACAGAGATCCATTTAATCAGCTAGAGTTGGTGGATTTATTTAAAAAACCAAGAGAAAAAGACTGGAAAGAAAATAATAGAATCTTTATGTCAGAAATAAATAAATGTAAAGCCCCATCTTGGTTAGGAGGACTGACATAAAATGTTTTGGGGCATGAAGTGGGGTATGTGCACCTCCAAATTAGATTGTATTTATTCTTAAACCCCAATTGGACAGGGGTTATAGGGGCAGTGGGCACATAATGAGATCATAAGCTGACTGATTTCAGCTCATTGGTGGTAAATCTTTCGACCACTTAAACATTCCCATAAAATAAGCAGACATTTTTTAAACGGGTGTCATTGGGGTGTGGAATGGATTCTTTTTATTTTGCATAAGAGGCATAAGAGTCTAGTTTCAAGGCAGATGAAATCCAAAATTGGTCAGGCCAAAATAAGGCACCAAGGGTTGCAGAACAAACTCAATATCCAAGGACCAAGCAAACGGACAAGGTCTGAGGTTCCTGATATTGTAGTTTTACCCAAGTCTACCTCATTGAGTCAGCAGGGATGTCTCCGGTGAGACCGTCACTAACAAACTAGTTTCCTTTGTAAGCAATTTTCCTGGAACCCCGAGCACCATTCCTCCTCAATGCATTTCTCAGAAATGTTAGAAAATCTACAAATGCCATTGCCGTTTGGTGGTAATTGATTATGGGTCGTTCTGCAGACGTAAGAAATAGATTGCTTTTAATTCTTAACTTCAATTAGGTAAATATGTTACATTATCTGCTATCTAAAATAGGGAAGTGTATTTGCTTTTTAAGTAGTGTACTTCTGAGACCATTTAAGAAATCCATTTTTAATGAGTCAACATTAGTTTTAGAGTACAATTGAGGTCATACCAGTTAAAGAAAAAAATGAGAAAGAATAAAATATACAAAACAAAACACAAGAGACCCAACAACGACATTCTTCCCGATAAGTGCCTAATCTATTTTTATCGATTGAAGAAAAACAAGGTTGCTAAAGGGTAAGAATGCACATATAACAGACAATAATTTTGCTGAGAATTCCAATGAGAACTGCATAATACTGACTTTTTTTTCTGAATGTAGTAGCCCTGATCAGATCGTTCAAATGACATATGAAGCTGGCTTTTCCAATAAATGTTCAGAATTGCTGAATTGGCTTTTTGTTCACTTTCTGAAGGAAAATACCATTAGCTCAAAAGATTTAGCCTTGAATACTTAAGGAAAGTGTGATACATACAAAACTGTTAACCTTCTTAAAAGCTTTTTCCAATCTTTGTAAGCCCTGGAGAAGCTGATTTTACTTCTGCAGGGTCATTCAGAGTAAAATGATTCTTTTGACTGGCCTATAATTATAGCATGTGGTAAAGAACTGTTAACGATGCAAATCTTTTTTACCTACCGTCCTCATTTTGGTTATGGGGGTGCAAAAAAATATTACATTGGGCGATTGTTTTTCTGATTCAATTTACCAAGTGCTTGTGATCCCTGGATTATGAGTGACGATAGAGTTGAACTAGGTAAAGAATGATATTACCATTTCATTATATTATTAGGGGCTTATATTTTATTTATAAGAATTTCTAGCAAAAAAAATGTAGAGGATTTTGATCCAGGAGAGAATTTTTATTTGCTTCTTTTTTTCTGATTATGTACTATATTACAGTAAAGCCTTTAAGTAAAATCACATTAGATTTTTTTTCAATTAGGAGACATTGATACCTTATTTTGTTAAAAGTCCTGGCTGCAGTTGCTACAATCCGGTGAAGCATGCAGTATTTATCATTCCAATACCTTGAAAAATAGCCCATAAACGGCAATAAAAAGATACCGGTAAAAAAAGACATAAATGGGTTTGTTTTAAGAAAAATAAAAACATTTTAACTATTAATGCTTTGCCGCGGCAAGCTTGGCACTACACCAAGTGACACTAGTGACCTATAGGGACATATCACTATAACCACTTAAAGGGGCATATTAAAATGAAAAGAAGTCTTAAAACAAAAGTAGTCATTTACATATAAATTGGAGATGTCAACTAAAAACAGTCATCCATTAAACAAGAGAATATAAAAGCTGTCTGTGTGTTTTGTTAAAGTATTTTAAAATGGGTAATACATTTCCATTTACTGGTTGAGCTCCTTATACTAGGAGAAATAATGTACAATATCTAAAATGCTTAAATTCCACAAATTGGTGCACGAATTGGTGTGGGGTTTGTTATCACATGTCATTTGAAGGCTGGCGGCCCCTCATGACGTTAGTATAGCTGACAGCTTGATATGCACGGCTGCACGTTACCTTTTTTTTTGGTCATGTAGCGTGCAGCCAGGCATATCCAGCCGGCCATATACTTCAGCACAGTGGTGATGTCAGCCAGCGGCCCATAGGGCATTAGCCCAGTGTGATAGGAGGCCAGTCTGTGCCTGGTCATAGCTATACCATTAGCATTATCCTGAATTAGATAACTTTATGGTTGTCATGGATGGTGAATGGGTTTTGCTTAGCTTCACCTTCCTCCCCCTTTTTCACTCTTCTCCTTACTTCCTTTTTCTCCTTTCTTCCTTTCCTTCCATCTGTCTCCTTCTTTCACTTTCCTTCTCTCATTCCTTCCATTCACCTCTGCTGTCCTCTCATTCCTTCCATTCACCTCTGCTGTCCTCTCATTCCGTCCATTCACCTCTGCTGTCCTCTCATTCCGTCCATTCACCTCTGCTGACCTCTTGCTTGATTTAATGCTTGAGAATTTTGAAGACATTTCTGTTTAGATGCAATAAAAGGAATGAATAATATACAGTGACACTTGTCTATTATTTGCATTAAAATACATATGATGGCTGTATATCCCTTTAAAGTCAAAGAGTTTTTCTAAAATGCGGTTTATAGTCATTCAAAGCTGAAACATAAAGTATTTTTTAATGAGCAGATGCATAAAAATAATGAACACAGTTACTGAAGTGATATTTGAAGTTCATTTTATTTAGACTTGATCATGTAAGTGTTTGTGTTGTGCAGTCTAGCAGCTCATGTCATTTACAGAATTGGCTGTGCTTTTAACAAAACCCATCAATTTAATTTAAAATACATGTTTTTGCTTTGTACGAACGAAACTGATTCTCGAAGAAATATATTAACGATGCAATCAAATGAGTGAATTTAACCTAACTCTAATGAAAAACGGCTTCTCCTGTTTTCTAGGAAAAGAAGACTACATCGCTACATTCAAAGGGTCTGAATACTTCTGCTATGATTTATCCCAAAACCCGATACAAAGCAGCAGCGATGAAATAACCCTGTCATTTAAAACCCTTCAGAGGAACGGACTGATGCTTCATACAGGAAAATCCGCAGATTATGTGAATCTCGCATTGAAAAATGGAGCTGTCTCCTTGGTCATTAATTTGGGGTCAGGGGCCTTTGAGGCCTTGGTGGAACCGGTCAATGGAAAATTTAATGACAATAACTGGCATGATGTGAAAGTAACCAGGAATCTGCGTCAGGTAACAGTAAAATGGATGAAAGAGTGATGTATTCTGCTTTAAACCTAGCTAAATTAAAATATTATCAGTAAAAATGATCATACTTAGGCACAAGGGAATCCGCTCATGCCTGAGCAGGGGCATATCTAGAAAGTAACAAGGGATAAGAAAATAGTATATAATTAAAATGTATGAGCTCGGTCTTCAGTTGCTATTTCTTGGCAAATAAATATTGTTATAGGTTACTATAATGGGAAGTGGTCGATAGTTGGGTATTATGATAGCATATACGATATTTATACACATATATATCTCTAGATAGAAAGATAGCTATTGTAGATTTATTTTATTATGTATATTATAGTACCTAGTACTTATGTCTGATTTTATATTTTTTTTTTTATTTTAATTAATGTTTATTTATTCAAATAGAAACAGCATTTCCCCCATATTGACTAGTCAGAGATTCACAATTTTAATATACAGTCAATAGCTAATACTGCAATTCAATATGAGCTAATTGTAATGGCAAAATTACTTTTTGAAGATATGTTTTAGTATTTTTTGTTTTTTTATTGATAGAAACCAAAGTAGCAATTTTTTTTTCATTTGAGAAGTGCATTTAAGTAGGGTAAAAAAATTAAAAGGAGAAATGACATTCTTTAAGATAGCAAAATGTAATTTTGATGTTAAATCTTGATGATTTACAGAGCAAAAATAATAACATATTCATTTAAAAAATCAGAGGAAGAAAATATGCATTGTTTTATATAACCATGGTTAATAATAATACTAATACATTATTCTAACCCTTAATATTGTAAACGTTGACAGGGAATCTCTGAATGGTAACTATTTTTATACTAAAGAAATCTTACACCTCACTTTAGTAACACTCTAACAAATTGATTTCCAGAGCGATTCATATTAAAACATTGATCCATATTAACAATACATGATATAGAACCCTTTGCATTCTTAAATATAGACAAGCAAAACTACCGATATTCTATTGGTTTTTATTTAAAACCAAGCTATATATTTTCTCTTCATGTGTGTGTAGTTTTGCATGTACAGAAAATAATCACTTAATGACATTAACTTTACTAACATTTAAGAGTGTAAAAACCCTAAAATGATATTTCCATCCTTAATGATGTCAGACAATCCGTAAGAAAGCGAAGAGCGATATTGTTTTCCGCAGATATTAGTAGGGTGCCATTTTCTTCTGCGTTATCATGACTGGCAACGGATGGATCGATAAGTTAGCAGCAGACCCTTCGTTGGCCCTGCTGAGCTGCTCCCTCTGGTTTTGATGATTCATGAATTATATTAATCTTTCCTTCTTTCCACTAACAAAAAGAGAAGCAATGGTCCTAACCCAGAAGCAGAAAGAGTAGATCAGACAGACTCATTCAGTGTCCACTGAAGATCTACAGAAATGACATCTACATACAGTATTCTACACGGAAGCAATGAAATCATGCAATACTATAATATGATTTTTGTGTAGCCAAGCAACAGGAAAAATGTAATGATCATACCATAGTTAAGTAGGCACCCTCTGCGTCTCTACAACAAAGAAGAACATGGGATGCGGAGAGATGAAGGTCACCAGCCATCATTGTAAAGTCACAGCATATATCCATACAAAACTTAATATACCTTTTTAGCTCCTGGCTGATGATGATGATATATATATATATATATATATATATATATATATATATCGTGACAGGCATATTAATATAGATTTTGGGGGTGCTACGCAACAAAGAAATTAGTGCACATACAGCAGGCAGATACAGCAATTTCTATTTAAAAGCCTATCTGCACCATTCATATTTTAATATACAGTCAATAGCTAATACTGCAATTCAGATTTCAATATGGGTTAATTGTAATGGCAAAATTTCGAAAAAAAGTGCGTTTAAGTAGACTAAAATATTAAAAGAAGAAATATCATTCTTTTTTAAGATAGTGTTTGATACAATAGCAAAATGTAAGTTTGATTCCGTGACATTATACATATATATATATTGCATAGCCCGCCACTAACTCCAAAGTATCCCAGTCTTGGCAAGTATTATCTAATCCACGGAGCTGAATCAATTGTACTGCTTTAGTTTTACCCCACTGAATCTGTATTTAGATGTGTGTTAGTGTGAGCATCTCCTTTTATATTTTTGTGTATTTTCTATTTTAAGGTCTGTCTATGACCTTTATGTTGAGTACCCTTCCGACGTCATTAATGGTGTCCAGAGAGGGCTATACATTGCAGGAAAGTTTCAGTGGGTTAAAAGTGATTCAGCTGCAATACAGCCATGTTAGGATTAAAAAGGGCTCGCCAAGAGTTGGCTACTATGATGTTGTGATGAGCTAAGCAATATATAACCAATATTTATGATTCAGATAGGTGCTTTTAACTTGTCCTTGCTTGACGTGCATTGATTCCTTACTCTGTGTATATATGCAACATATAACTGGGCACTCAAAGGACATACTTTAACTGCACTTTTAATCAAACTATATGACAAACTGAGTTTTCGGGACCACACATGCCCTTTTCTCAATATATACATACATATAGTTTCACTATTCAAGACAAGATGTAGTTATTTGTGTTAACGTTACATATACAGTTTTGTCGATATCAAAAGACGATGCATTCATACTTTCTAGATTGCCTTTGTTCACGCCAAAATATTTAATAAAAATAATACAAAATAGATTTATTTATTTTTTTATTATTTATTAATTAGAGATAAAAAAGCAAAGTTGGTGCATGTTTTACGAGGCAGTTAGAGAAACCCATTCAGCTCATTATATGTGTCAGGATTTTTTTGCTTTGTTTCATTGCAGTAATCTGTGAGCCTAAAGCCCCTGAGTATGACCGAAAGACGTTTTGGAGTTGAGAAGATATTGAGATTCCTTGAAAGTAGTAGGGGTTACAAATGGTTTCTGGTTTTGTCCAAAGGGGAAAAAAAAATACATACATTATTACAGATATTGTCCAGACAGTTGGGCAGTCTTTGAGCGATAGGTATTTTGATCCCCATTTTTAATGTCTGTCAGATGTATTCAACCTGTAGGGATTCCAAAGGGGAATTGTGACCACGTGTCTGTTTTTGTTCAGTACAGAGCTGATAAGTTATGAAATCTATTTGCAGGACAAATACTACTGCAGTCGCCTCCTTGGAGGCTTACTTGTTAGTCCGCTTTTTTTCTTGTAAAATTTTTTTGCCCTTTTTTATATGTTACTAACATGCTTAATAACTAACATGTCATTCATGGAATGTTTCATTCTACTAACCGTTACCTGATTCAAAAAATGTACTAACATGGTAGTGATCATCTTATTTTTTAAGTAACAATCGTTATTATGTTCACAGTTTTTAATTTCCTTTCTCCCCCCTTCTCCACAAAGCACGCAGGCATTGGACACGCTATGGTAAACAAACTACATTGTTCGGTAGATATCATTCTAATTGTTTCTTATTTTGGGTTTGCCGTGTTTTCTTTCTTTCTTTTAACTGTAGACTTCATTACAAAAGAGGAACTGCGGTTGGTACTCTTCTGCTTACTTTAACTTCTCCTTTTCATTTGTTGTTGACCTTCTTAGTTTCTACTTGTTCCTACCGAGTTCTTTTTTTAATTATCTACATTTTTTTTATTTATTTTTTTATTTATTTTTTATTTAATATATTTATTTTACCCATATTTAGGGTCATTAACTTTTCTACCTTTTGCATCAAGCTGTAATTAACAAACTAATGCTAATCATTGGCTGGCCCAAGCAATCACTGTCTCAGCCAGATTCTAACCATTCACAATGCATGGCACGATAGCTTAATTTAATTATGCCATAGTTTTGGTACATTCATATTCATCACAAGCGATATAATTACCTCCCCCCTCTTTGTGTTCTTCTTGTTTCCGGTCTGTCGTGTGCCTTAGCATGTGCACATCAGTGTGGGTTTCTAACACTGTTTGATTTGCTTTTTATTAATTTTGCATGCTAATTTAACACTCGCATGTTAAATTGCCGCTAACCATTCGTTAACCAGTGCGAACAGTGGTGGTGCTTAGTATCGCTTGCTTCATTATCACAATGCACGTTTTTAACTAGTCAATGACAGACTACTAAACTTACTAATACGTACAACAGCTAAACTAACCTAGAAAGCATTTTACTAACACCATTTTTGTGTCTGCTAAATAACTGTTCAGTTGCTGTAGGGACAATACTGACACTAGCTCATTATTCAAACAACAGTTGAAATACAGTAGTTTAGATATCTCAGGGGAAGATGAATTCTAGAAACCAAGACCAAACCTCAAACAGACATGAAAATGGATATCCAAACTAGGTCTCAAATCAGGCACATCCGAGAAGTGCAGTATTTAGGTCTGAGTATAGCGTGTCCTTTCCCTGTGCTTTGTTATGTAGGTAACAATTTCAGTGGATGGGATTCTGACTACCACAGGCTACACTCAAGAGGACTACACCATGTTGGGATCCGATGACTTTTTCTATGTTGGAGGCAGTCCCAGTACCGCAGACTTACCAGGGTCACCAGTCAGTAACAACTTCATGGGCTGTCTTAAAGAGGTATGTCTCTTTATGTCTTGTTCACATTTTATGTGTGACTTTATTTTATTTCATTTTATCTGAGTTCTATGGAAATCACTACGCGTGTTGCGTTTTAGCCACTTGGGTCCACAGGCTAACCATGAAAAGATTCTTATATATTAAGTCAAATATTACAATATTGTTATATGGATAAAGGATAGCTACATTATTTTGTCAAATATACAAAACACTAATGACTATGCTGTGTATCTTAAATACATTTCCAGACTTACGATGTCAGCAAAGGGGATCTGTGCAAATCTTTTAAGAATAAACATTGCTTCTGTGGGGTGACAGCAAATTGAAGTGGTTGAAACTAAAGGCTAAGTGACCCCAAAACCTGTTATGGGGAGGTAACGAGATGGTCTTGGACATGGTGGGACATAGAGTTTGTTGGTACTTGAAGAACCTGTTGGGGATACACATGCCAGTATTGAGCTTGTTACTGGGGAATCTGTAAGTGGTAGGGGGTGACATTCAGTAAATTCACCATTCCCCCAAGCAGCTCCAAAGTTCTACTGGCTGCAATTGTCCTTATTGATTTCCCATCAACACGTTAGGCTGTTCTGGGTCTTGAATGAAGGACTTAATGGCTTGAGGTCCATGTCTTTATTCCCACTGCCACTAGGGAGTTCATCCTAAATACATGGTTTTAGATGAGGGTCAACACCTGCAGTTTATCACTTGTTCACACCATTGCTGGTCCAATATAATGCCTGCCTTACTCTGGCTTAGTTGTGTTATTGTGTGATCTGCACTAGTATTATCTTGCCTTTACAGTTTATATGGCTCCAGAGTCCAGCGACGGTGTGCTGTACACAAATCCAGCCGATGCTTAGTATTGCACATAGTGATCTTAAGTTTGTGTGCAGCTGCTTGGCAATACATACATACAGCGCTTTTTGTTGATATTGCTTCTAGAGGCAGTTTGGACCTCTGTAGTGAGTGATAGCAAATTTTATGTGCAACACGCTATAGACTATGCTGTGGTCCCCCTCTGTGAGTGTGCGTGGTCTACCACTTTGTTGCTCAGCTGTTGTTACTCCTAGAAGTGAACATTTCGTCCTCAAAGCCGATGTGTTAGAAGCAGGAAAAATGGGCGAGTGTAAGGATTTGAGCGAATATGAAAAGGGCCAAATAGTGATGACTAGGCGACTGGGTCAGAGCATCTCCAAAACGGCTGCTCTTGTGGGTTGGTCCAAGGAAGGAAAATTGGTGAACCCGCGGTTGTGGGCGGCCAAGGCTTATTGATGTAAGTGGGGGGGGGGCGAAGGCTGACCTGTGTAGTCAAATTCAACAGACTAATTACTGTAGCTCATATTGCTGAAAAAGTTAAAACTGGTTCTTATAGAAAGGTAATAAAATAAGAAACAAATACACACTCCACATGAACGTGTACACCAATATGGAAAATTACCCCTCTACTAGTTTTGTACAAATCCCCAAAAGTACTTCCTCAAATACAGCAAAAGACAGATGTGGATATAGCAATTTTTATTTATTACTCCTGAGGAAGCTAGCGCATAGCTGGTGAAACGCATCGAGGAAGCTCATATATACCACACTCGCAGGAGCAATCTTCACTTTTTGGACAAGTGGCAGTTCACCTTTACTCACACTGCTTTATATTTTTTGCAATACTGTTTCTATTTATTTTTGTTTCCCACATGTTCTGTGCTCCCATCCGACCCGCATCTATATTATAGAAAGGTGTCAGAACACACCGTGCATCGCAGTTTGTTAGGTATGGGTGCCCCTGCTGACCCCTGTCCACTGCCGAAAGCCCTTACAATGGGCACGTGAGCATAAGCACTGGACCACGAAGAAATGGAAGAAGGTGGCCTGGTCTAATGAATCACGCTTTCTTTTACATCACGTGGATGACCGTCTGCTTTGCTTATCTGGAGAACACATGGATGCACTATGCTCTCTCATGCTGTCAATGTCTCCCTACCATCACCCTGTCACCGCTTCTGCTTCTTCCTTTTGCTTCTTGTTCTGTTTTTTCTTTCTTCTGTCTTCTCTGTTGATCCGCTTGTCCCAGCTCTCCGCAGCGTTATACTGGCCTGGTGTAAAAGTTCCATGGCAGGGCAGAAAACTAAATTAATTGTCTGAAAACGAATATACTAACAAACAAAAAATGTATCCAAATCATTTTTGGTCCATTTGCACAAGTCTAATACTTATTTGTATGAAAACATTTGACCACTAAACATTCACTCAGATTCATACTGGTGTCAGGTTTGTCCCTGGGAGGTTTTTTTTTTTTATTAACTTTTTTAACTTTTTAGTTAAAGTCAAATAAAAAAACTGTTTGCTAAAGCGAATGCCATTAAAAACGAACGAGAGAACAGAATCATAGATTTCATGTAAATATTTATTAGTAAAGCCTTTAACACACACAGCTTTTGTTTATAGTAAATCGTACACTTCCACATAATTTTGCTTCTGTGCATACAAATATATATTTAAACATTACAGAAACCCATAATTTCCAAGCAGTGTCTGGCTTTATACGTTTAACATTCAAGGTATCAGAAATCTGTCTGGGAGAAAAGAATCTGTTGAAGCATGAAAATATGCAATCTGAATAGCTGAGCAACCGAGAAAGGCTGAATTATAAAACAGATGCGGTGTATTTCTCTGCCGAGCAGGAGTCGCTCTAACACCACGATATATTATAGATCTGCAGACTGTGAATGGAGAAATTAGCATGACGCTGGCCTACATTAAAGCATACTATTAATAGGGCGGGTACAGATTTATAACGGCTTTTCATTTCACTGCGACATTTAAACTGGTTTATTTTTATTTTTTGTATTATATATACAGCGCTACAGAACCTGCTGGTGCTAAATGAATGTAACATTTGTATTTCTATATACCCCCCCATACACACAAATATATCTGAACTCGAACATGCACATTTTGTAGCAAAAGGTACAGAGAAGAGAACATTCAGGGTTCATCCATGAGTCCCAGTGATTTCACTCCAGTCACCAGCTAATAGTATTAAAAGGCAGATTGTCTGGATCACATAGTAATGTTTACACCGATTCCATAAAACACAAGCCTACTTAATAGTTCATTATTTTTAGTAGAATGTTGTAGTTGAAACCACTGCTTTGAAAACACAGCCATCATTACAACGATCTGTGAAAAAAGCAATTTTTTTCTATTTAAGTATCATCGAATGGATGAGAAATACAGTGTAGACGTTGTTAATGTTGTAAATGACTATTGTAGCTGGAAACGTTTTAATGGAATATCTTCATGGGCATAGAGAAGCCAATTATCACTCCTGTCACTACTGTGTTTCAATGGCACGTTTTGCTCACTAATCCAAGTTTAAATTTAAAAGGCTGATTGATCATTAGAAAACCCTTTTGCAATGATGTTGCAACACAACATTATTTTGATTTTGCAACACAACTAGGCATTTCCTTGTTTTCCCGAAAAACAGCCAAGTGTCCCCAAACTTTTGAACAGTAGTGTATGTATACACTCCAACTATTTCACATACATTGGCGATTATATATAACACACATAAACAACATACACACGCTGCTAGTAAAAGCACTGATCTCCTGCTTCTGACTCTATGCTAGAGGGCGTCTTGTGGCCACAGTAGCCACAACGCCCTACTCGTAGATCGCTGTGCAGCTGCACGGGTTGCAGAGCCGTAATAACATACATAAATATACCCCATTTGCCTGAATATAGGCTGCATTTTTTTTCTTCCATTTAGCCCTGCTGCTGCAGATCCCCCGCTATAGAGCTATAGAGGCCATGCCAGCAAGTTACAAGTGTGATTTCTGATCTTCGCAATCAACACAAGGAGTAGTGGCGAGCCGGCAGTCTAATTGCTCAATTGACATACCCGCGAACTCTCTGGGTTTCCGCCAGACACTCTAGCAGAAGCAGCGTGTCTCCAGGTCATCAGGCCCCACTCCCCACCTGTTTTCCAGTTAAACAGCTGTGTGTCCCCTGACATCAGCAGGACTGCCCGCCGACGTCAGCCAAATCTGAATATCTGGGACTTCCCAGGGCAGGCTATCCAGAGCTCTCCCAATTCTGGGGGGGAGTGATTTTTAGGGGACGGGGCCCCAGAGTGCTGAAAATTAGCTGGGTGTGGGCGAGGGAACTGGGAGGAGCGTGATCGTGGCCAAATGCCACTCCCCTGCCAAGAGCAAAGTGACAGGGAGACCTGGTGAAGCAACACTTCTCCCAAAGACTCTGTGTCAAACCTGAAGAGTTCCCGGGTATGCGGATCTGTGCCCGCATATTTGAGTTTAGACGTGGCTTTACCAACATATATGGTTTAGAGAAGGCATTAATTGTGCCCATTGAGAAAAAAACCCTTATTTTTAGAAAAAAATACTCCAGGCATGTTGCAATATGTTAAGTGCCTATGAATTTTAACACAAATGGCATATGGAAATGTGCTTCATAAATAAGTAAAAAGCTGTATAGTTTTTATTTATGAACTGATAATATAATCATGTTCTTCTTTAAAGCACAGCTATGGCGAACAATTTAACAAACTGCTCATAGGTTTTTTTAAAAAATTAAGGAACTTTTTCAACATAACTCCTCCAGACTTCATTATTAAACTGGCACAAGAAAGACACTTTGAACCTCTTCTTGTCTCCTTATTTCAGCCCCTATTGTGAATTAAAAAATGACAAGAAATCAGATCTGTGCCGGTGAATATTTGTCCTAAACAAGAGAAAGATTTTGCTATCGTCTGCTATTAAAATAACATTGACTGGTTTATGGTCTGTTGATTAAAGTAAAGTTCTCGTTGGTGACAGTTTCTCTTTAAAATAACATTTCTCCGTGTTTAAAAATAGACAGAGGTATGTAGAACATTCTGATTCTGAGTGGCAGAACCTCAGGCACCCTGAAGGTAGATAACAATTTTACTGATGTTCTACTGATGCATACATTGAACAGCAAGAGAACACAGCTGTGCAGCCTAACTTAAGGTCGTATAACTTCTTTGGGTGTGAAATGTAACCAGTCATTTTAGTAATTTTCTTCTAGTAACAGAAGGTCATTTTTCTGCCATATGTGTTAGTTGTCAAACATTTTACTCTATGTCACAGAGAAAGTATATTATCAGCTAACAAATGTCATCCCATCTATCTTTGATGCAGATCTATCATACGTTGTGTTGTTCTACACATAAAATAAAACTATGGAATGGTATTTACAGATCTAAATAATCAATATATAAATATTATAAAAATCCCCATAAATTGTTACTAGGCAGAGTGGGATATGTGTCATTATTCCTCTTTGTTAAAGTCTCCCAGATGCCGTAATGTTGATGCTTGTTGTTATATATGTCCAAGAGAAGCTATAGGTAGTTTTGACAAATAAATAAAGTCTCGATAAAAACTGTCAAGGCAACAGCTCCCTTTTCATTGATAAACAAACTATTGTCATTTTGCAAGTTTTACCAGGGAAGATAGGCTTTGTGGCAAGCATTTGACTAAATGTCCCACATTGAACCATGGTCTTCTACAAATTTATTGATGTCCATTTCAAGACATGTTGCCTACCCCTCAGTTTAATTTAAATATACTACAACATGATCATTAGGCTTACTGATGAGTTTTGATGATAAAAAACCACTCTGCAGAATACAATCCAATACAGTAAACAGACAAATGAGACTAAACCAACAATTACATGGTCGTGACAGCTAATTAGCTGATATGAGCCAGCAACATATTTATGACATGTGTTTCCCTAGGCTTGACTGCGGGGAGTACCCCAAACCATACTTCCTGCATCCACCATCCTTCTGCTGAGTGTTGCGATATTGAGGAGTCTGCTCCTCAATAATGTAAATGGGCCAGCTAGGGCCCATTGAGCAGCAGAATACTGGGGAGACTGATTGCCCAATAAGACGAGCTGCCTCTGAATTTTTACTAGAGGGGCTGCCATTCCACCAGAACTGCCACCCCAAGCATAGGTAAAGTTGGCCTAGACTAGGTTTTATTTTTTTTTTATTTAGTAATAAACCATGTAAAAGGATTTAGTTAGATACTTATAGTGTTTTCAACATCACAAATTGATTGAATAGTATAAACCTCAACCCCAAGTGGCCCATGCTTACCTTTACATTTGGTTTAAAATGATAAAATAGTTATGTGAACAGATGATAGCACTGACATGGGTCCTTGAGGACTTGATAGCAGTGCAGGAGTTACTTTGTAGGTAACTGTAGTAGCAGCAGTTCCCTTAGGTTTGGTCCCTGATGAGTGGTAAATTATTGAGTTTGATTACTGAGCAAAATGCCTGCATTGATGGTCTCTGGGAATACATACTGTAATCAAAATGTATATGCAATAAATTCTTTTAGTAGGTTTAGGCGAGGACATTTTAAGACATTTTAATAGATCCTTTTTATTAAAGTATGTTAACCTTGCAATAAAATTGCCACATAGTTTCAATATGCTATGGATGTTACATCTAGCATGCCTCCGTGCATTTTTAATTTTCTTAGTTTAATGAGTTTGCTGACATTGCACAAAGTCATGTTTCACACTGCCAACCATTTTAACTACTTTTTTGTGAATAAGTGGCAGGCATAAGCAGTTGCCTACCTCTAATGTCTAGTTCTTATAACAGACTGCTAGACAACTTTAGATGCTGGGACTACCAGACAGACAATAAGCCATAATAGGTTTGCTTATTGTACTTTTTTTAAATTGTGGCTTGGTGACAAACTGTAAGGTTTAGCTGCTTATAGTCTGAGTCTAAAAGGCATTTCTGGTGCTAAGGTGTGTGTCAGCGAATAGTGTTTGAGTGTGAGCTGTGGGCCTAGGGTTATGAGTGTGAGGAAAAGAGAGGAAGGGTTCTTATCTGCCATCAAATTCTATGTGTCTGTGTCCTATGTGCGTGTGTTTTAGTTACAGGAGGGGGCACCAAAGAAATACTGTCCCTAACCCTAAGCTCACCACTGTGTCGGATCAATTTCAAATCCGCTTCCCATTGATATAAATATGCAAATTCACAGAATTGCTCGATAAAATGTGGCATATTATTATGTAAAAAATATTATGTAAAAAAATACAATGACATATCCACTAAGGGGCGCTCGTGTTAGAAACAGAAAGGGAATAAAAAACAACAATAGTGTAGCTCACCATCTTGTAAGTGCAATTTTTTCTATATTATCACACTAGTGAAAAATACTGTGCAATCTGGTTCCTTTTCTTTATCACTTTACTCAGATCAAAAGACACTGAGAAGAGCTTTGAAAATCACACAATAAACAAAGACACACATTTGTTGTTATTCCCTACATTGTTGTTGTTTTTTTATTCCTTTTCTGTTTCTAACACGAACTCCCCTAAGTGGATATGTGTTTGGCTATCAACATCCGGAGAATGTTGTTCTAGGGTTGCAGCTGTGAACAAGAATAAGAAAGGGGAGCACTAATTTGATAAATATTCACATTTACTACATATTCACTATATCGCCTCACTGTTGATACTTATCACTTTTCTTTAACACAAAAAGTACAATGATACAGGTTAATAAATTATATTCTAATTAATACAATTAATTAATTGAGAAATCACTAATTCATATCATACAGGGAGCAGATTTAAGTCACCACTGCTATGTTTAAAAGCAGATTTAAATGATATTGTGAAATACACAGAGAGCCCTGCTGCAGACAAAATAAGAAATGGTAATTTAATGAGTTCAGAGCTTTTAGCTTTTTATTTAATGGCCTCGATTATGGTTTCAAATACTCTCAGAACAACAAGCATTATTTCTGTTTGTAGTGTACGTACTAAATATGATTTTTCAAAGCACTCATATTGCAAGGCCCAATTCACATTATTGTAATCCAATTAGATCTTTTTTGTTTAAACAAAGGATGAACTGTAATATAATTTACTATTTTACTTTGGTAGGTATAAAAGTCATAACAGCAAAAAAATAAATTATGTATTAAATTCTGTAAATAAATTGCTTTATTCCCTTTGCAGTTTCCATAATCAATGAGATAAAGATCTTATCAATAGGTCAAAAAAAGTTACATAAAAAAACGTATGCCTCCTAGCCATGTCTCCAACCACACACTTTAAAACAAAAGCATTTAAATGCTGATAGGTGTAGCAGGTGATCTAAAGGGTTGCCTACGGCAGTGGTTCTCAATCCAGTCTTCAAGACAGACAAACATTCCCCTACTGGAATCACTCTATTGGAATAGAATGTGGTATTTGTCTTGGAGAATGAGTTGGGAAGCAGTGGCCTTGGGTGATTAGCTGGAGGGGGCATCTCAACCAGGTTCTCCTCTGTTTGTCAGGAAGTCCATGTGGAGTGGCATGTCCGAGGCTTAATCTGTCTAAGGGACTAGAAATCTCAGTCAGGACTGGCCCTGAATTCACAGAAGAAAGCAAAGTGTAATGTATTTCTGCCGCCTAGCAAACAATGAGTAAATAGGCAGTGACGCTGCAACATCTAAGGAAGATGTGTGGTTTAACCGGGGAAAGTCCTTTAGACTCTAGCAGTGTGGTTAGTCTGATTTGCTGTGCCCTATAAGAACAAATGCATAGTACAGTAAAGCATTACTTCTGTTTACTCGTTCAGTATTCTTTAACCCTACATTGAAAATAATGCTCTTCATATGAAGGCTATGCATGGATAGTAGTGTCTGAAATCAACAGTAACCACACTATTCCTTCTTATGCACAGTCATTGGTGCCAATGGGCATTGGACATTCTAACCATCATAGTAGGGACAACCTAACATACCATCAATGAGTACCATCATAAAGTACTCAAGATGGGTTTTATTTCACTAAGATGTATTCCTCAGGAGCCAGAAATAAAATATACAGTATATATATAATATACTGTGTGTGTGTGTATATATATATATATATATATATATATATAGAGTGGCACTTATACTAACCAATAGAATATAAAGGACAGATAAAGATGGTTTGTGTAAAGTAGTAATTCCCTATGTGGCCAGCTGTACATATTTATATTGTGGTACTGATTTGTAGTCCTTTGTAGTCTCGCACTTCCATGTACTTGTGTGTCCCTGGGAATACTGCAAGTAGCATGTCAGGAGCAGCTGGTGAAGTTTTAATTTGGGCTCCAAGGATTCACAAGTAGCCACATTACTGTATGATAATCTGCTGGTTTGATACAAAAAAAATCTGCAGCATGGTTTACAGTTTTCGGAAGCACTTTTTGCTTTGTGCCTTAAAACAGATGTAAATGAAAGAGAAGACTCAGGACGGCATTCGGCATCATGTAGTTTTCCGTCTATGCACAGTCCTCCATGGTGTAAATGGACAAATGCAGGCAATGTATAAAGCCAGCCCAGCCAACTTACTGTATTTATAAACAATCTTAAATAACATATTAATGCATCACATTCGCATATCTACTATATACTATACTATACTTTATACTATACTGTTTACCAGGCCCGGACTGGGACAAAAAATAGGCCCGGGCATTTCAGACTGAGCAGCCCATTTTTATGAAAAAACATGTACATACATATACATAATGCTTGGTCATTCAACATGGGAAGCCTGAAGCCACAATTTAGTGCGACTAATCCTTGAAATAAATATTATAGAGTAAATAACACAATACCTTATCTTTTCCACTAAATTATTTCAGGGCCTTGAATGTTTTGTCCCCTGAAGTCACTACAAATTCAGGAGGGCATTTTATCTCTGGATAAGTAAAAATGAAATAGTTCCTACTGTAAATTAAGGAAACAGATAACCAAACACACAGACCAGGACAGGCTTTTCCACACTGACACCCAGACACACACCAGGCTCTGCCACACCGACACCTAAACGCACACCAGGACAGGCTCTGCCACACCGACCTCCAAACACACACACACACCAGGACAGTTAAAAAAAGAAGAAATGGTTCAGCACTCAACTCCCAGGAAGCTGGGAGCTAGCAGCTAAAAAGGGCAAAACAAAAACAGAAAGTATAACAAAAATAGCAACGTTTCGGCCAAACAGGGCCTTTTGAGCTTGACAAAGGCCCTGTTTGGCCGAAACGTTGCTTTTTTGTTTTGCTTTCTTTGAATAAAGTAACCTAAGAATTGGAAGCTGACTGGAGTGCTGGGGTTCTTTTCTGTGTTCGTACACACACCAGGACAGGCTCTGCCACACCAACACACACCCCAGGACAAACACACACCCCAGGGCAGGCTCTGCCACACTGACACCCGAACACACACATTAGGACAGGCTCTGCCACACTGACACCCAGACACACACATCAGGACATGCTCTGCCACACTGACACCCAGACACACACACCAGGACAGGCTCTGGACAGGCACACCGACACCCAAACACACACACACCAGGACAGGCTCTGTCACACCAACACCCATACACAAACACACACCAGGACAGGCTCTGCTACACTGACACCCACACACACACACACACACACACACCAGGACAGGCTCTGCCACACCGACACCCACACACACACACACCAGGACAGGCTCTGCCACACCAACACCCAAACACACACACCATGACAGGCTCTGCCAAACAGACACCCACACACACAACAGGACAGGCTCTGCCACACTGACACCCAATCACAAACACCAGGACAGGCTTTGCCACACTGACACCCGCATCCGGAGGGTTTCCACGGATGGTTTCACTCAGCCTGCCCGTGGCATCTTCGCCCCCATAACAGCTTGCCTGTGGCAACTTTGCCACCAAAACAGCCTGCCTGTGGCATCTTTGCCACCAAAACAGCCTGCCTATGGCATCTTTGCCACCAAAACAGCCTACCTGTTGCATCTTCATTCACTTGTTCACAAATATTTATTCACTAATTCAAAGATAATCATTCACTCATTCAGATATTCATTCATACATTGATACTCATTAATTCCCTCATTCAGATACTCATTAATTCCCTCATTCAGATTCTCATTTACAAATACTCATTCACAAACATTCATTCACTCACTCCTTCACAGATACTCATTAATTCACTCTTTCATTCAATCTCACATACTCCATACGGCCTCCCTCACCCCCTTACCTGAACTGATGATGTACGCGCCGCTCACAGACTTCCGCGGATCTGCACAGGGGAAGCAGACACGCATCACATGGCTCCGTTGAATTCCTGCGTCCCCCTGGCGGTAGAAGAGATGGTGCTCGCGCACGTCTGCCAGGTAAGTAGCGGGCCCGCTGCTAGAGTTGCGGGCCCGGTCGCAGTTGCTGCGGGCTTAAGGGGCAGGTGCCCCTTTTTCCCTGCGTTAACCCCTTCAGTCCCCTATGGACGTACCGGTACGTCCTGCCCTTCTTGCAGAGGCAGGGACACATCCCTGCTGCTACACGGGGGATCAGGCTGTGGTTTGACTGCCTGGACTCCCCCTGACAGCCCGATCTCATGTAACAGCTTCCGGCACGAACGCCTGAAAACTGTTACATTTTGAAATGCCGATCGTGCCATCGGGCATTCCCTTCCAGGTCACAACACTGCTGACGTCACCTGGAGAGATATCCGATCGCTCTGATGAGGCACAGATACTGTGATCTCTATGCAAGTCTGAGGAGAGTAAGAAACCATGTTTCTCACTCTTCTCCCATGCTGAATAACAAAACGAAGAAAAAAAATGGTTAGTGATTTAAAAAAATCATTAAATCATAATACAATAAATAATATTAAAAAAAACCAATAAAGTGAGCTAAGTGATGTAATTGTGACATCACAGGCATTAATAACATGTTCAAGAGGACCTCTAACCATACTGCAGTGATAACTGCAAAAATGGCAAAATTTCTCCGGGCTTTGAGGTACCAAAAATCCCTGGGACTGAAGGGGTTAAGGACGGCCGCATAGGCCCAGTCAGTCCGGTCCTGACTGGGCCTATTTTAAGGTAGGGGCCTGGAGCTGCAGCTCCATTAGCCCATAAGTCAACGCGGCCCGGGCTGGCCCGGCCGCGGCCCTGCCCCAGCCCACCGGGCAAATGCCCGGTGTGCCCGATGGCCAGTCCGGGCCTGCTGTATACAATATATATATGCCTGGACCTGTCTGCATAAAGCGGAGGACATTTTGTTTTTGTCAAAGGCAATTAAATCCATTAATTGTGCACCATCACTTATAGTCAAGACTGTCCAACTCAATCTTTGGGGCCAATTAAATTGCCAGAGTTCTCGGCTTTTGTTAATTCACATGTAAATAACCAATTAACTAATCAGCGTGCAGACTGTTTGTTATAAAGAATATAAACAGGTTCACACAAGCAGGATTTTTTGCATTTTTAAATTATTATTAGCATCATTATTATTTCCAGAACGCAATACATCTGGCTATATCTGTAATACTCCTTGCTGTTGATTCTTCCTGAGAAGTAAACATTAATCTAATGATTGAACTATGGCTATACTCCGAGTTAGGACGCATTTGTTTACATTATGTTTACATTTTATTTCATAGAGCCCCAACTGCTGTAACACTGCTACAATAAAGGAGAAGGCAGAAATGAACAATAACATTAAAATTGACAATAAGATGAACATACATAACCTATACTAGTACAGAAAGAGAAGAGCAACTTGCCCTTACAAACCTAGTCTATTAGAATGAAGTCTCCTGATTATCTTAGCTATCAGTAAGCATTGCATTGACTCTGTGCCTCAGTCACTGTTTGTTTGCAATAAGGTATGAGAAGACGGTAGCTGTGTCCACACTCTACGGGCAAACGCAATATATAATGTATAATATGTAATATATTCAACTCAATGTATAATATATGATAGATTCAACTCAATGTAATTCAGCAGCCTTCACAAAAAGAAGCCAGGTACCCAAATCTGCCATGAAAATGCTGAAACCCAATACTGATGTCTAGGATCAGTCCTAAACCAAATAACACTATAGGCAATAATACTCTGCGGTATCCACCGCCAATGTTTCTTTAATTTTTGATTAAAATATTACTTGCACAATTATTGTATGTAATTTGCAAAGACATTTTCTGTTTTCCCTTGCTATTTTTCTTATATAGTCTTCTCCATCTTCTTCATCTCCATCTTCTTCATCTTATTATTTGTATTATTTTAGACAGAGTAGTTTGTATATTTTGGTCCCCCTCAGGCTTGTACTGGCTATCTGGCACACCAGGCAAATGCCCAGCTGGATATGCCCAGGTGTACTCTACCTGATCCCAATTATTGTATGATTACACAATTTATTCATAAAGGCATTTTCTTTATATATATCAGTATACAATTTAGTCTATGTAGGTATCTACAACTTAATTTTTTTTTTTTTGTTAGATTTTAATGTCTATCTTTTTTACAGAATACATTCTTTGACATAATAACAGCCAATAAGAACAACCTTTAAACTTTTTTGTTGGCATGTATAAGGAAATGTAGCATGATAAAGTCGGACATGTAAAAAAACACTGAATTTGATTTCTGATCTTAGAATTCATTGTTTCTTTAGAACTTTTACTTCTCATAATAAAACCTGTACTTCCAGTGAGAGCCACAGTATCTTTAAACGTTCTTTACCTTCTGTATTCTCTCTCAGGGTATTAAGCCCAAGGAGACACGAATGCACTTCAATATTGGAAATCCTCTTAATATACTTGTATATTTGAATCTACCTTGCAAAGGAGCAGAAAGATATTTTCATGACATAAATCAGTGCCTTTTTATAAATTGCACTTGGAAGTAGAAAATATCGGGTCTGAGACTCCAGCTGTTTCATTTGTATTCTTGCAGTTGTTAATATGACTCAACCTTCCAATCTATTTCACTTTTGTGCGCTGCATTACATACTATACTAATGTTGTGGACCTCTAAGGATGTTAGGATAATGTATTTCCCAGATGAAGAAACACTTAGCAGGTAGAAAACATGGCTAAATCATGCCAAGATGTTTAGTATTAAACTGCAGGCAAACATGCCATGCTAGTGATTATATTTTTGGGACAGCCTTTTGGGGTAGATTAAGGTAGAGATGCTAAGATATTAGCGGTGTCTAGTATAATTTATTACATTAGATTCAGTCACTTATTCTTCATAATTGTTATCTGTGCAAATAAAGCACATATGACTGCCTATTAAAAAGGCACTATAACAATGGTATTGACTGCTTTCATCTTGAAGCTCCACTCTCAAGAAAGGCTATCTGGTAACTTCATCTCCTGACATGTTGGTTAGGAGCTAGTACTGGAATTTTACAGGTTTTCCTTTTTTTGCACCATCCAGTTGGCACTGGATAGAGCATGCATGGAGATGTTTTGATGATGTTAGAACTTGGATGAGATCTGGCCAAAAAATATAGCCATGCTCAGTTGGCTCCCGAGCTCATATAAAATAGTAGAAAGGTATGTGGATATATATATATATATATATATATATATATATATATATGTAACTTTAACTTGCCTGCTATGTACCTGCTGTCTTAGAGGTGGATGACCACAGAAGATAGTAGCTGAACCATAGATGAACCACCTTAACTTACTTCTCAACACGTATGCCCTTTTTGGGGGATTACTCTATGGAATTACTTTCTATGAAATCTTTGCCTTTCCAAAGAATGAATATACAATGGCTTCAACATGGTTTATATGCAAATTTATTTAGAATATGATGTTGAGTTATAAATAACAAATTGATATTCAACGGAATACACAGGTTTGTGACAGTTACACCTGCAATTAGTAAGGGAGCTCTTGTGAACGCAGCTAGAATTGTGATGTAATTTGTAGCTCCATCTGTTTTATCTCTTGTTATAAATTGTTAATTATGGCAGCGTTTAGAATTTGTTTATCTGTAAAAATGATAAAAAGGACAGTTCATAAAACCACTCGTATGCAATAGGTTATATCCTATGTATTCTGAAACTGACAACTAAGCCCACCTCGCTAACTCAACATATTTTGCCAAAAAGTGCATTGCATATTCATTGGCACTGTAGGCTGAGCACAGTTAGCATCATTGCAAGTTAATGACTCCTGTAAAAGAGATATATGCAGCTCAAATGTGTTTAACAGCAGAGGACTTTCCCTATCTGCTAGTGTTATGACTGTGCCTTCCATGGAGTAAGGCAAACCAAGTCCAATCCAAGTGCAAAGTATCTAGATAGACAGGCATCTCATATAGATAGATAGATAGATAATTTATTATAACAATTAAAGCTAGCTGGTAGGGGAAAATACTATGTGGTCTCCACCTCGTTAGAAGCAAATGCATACAGAAGAGGATCACTGGAGACAGTATAGCCTTGGTAGGACATTAGTTCCTAGTGATTGCCCTGGTAGCTGCAAAGATCGTGCATTTTGCTACCATTTTGTTCTATGTGAAAATACCCAAGTAAATGGATGAAAAAGTCCCCAGATTTTGATAGATAGATAGATAGACAGAGAGATAGGTAGGTAGGTAGGTAGGTAGATAGATATATAGATAGATAGATAGATAGATAGATAGATAGAGAGAGAGAGAGAGAGAGAGAGAGATAGATAGATAGATAGATAGATAGAGAGAGAGAGAGAGAGAGAGAGAGATAGATAGATAGATAGATAGGTAGATAGGTAGATAGATAGAGAGATAGGTAGATAGATAGGTAGATATTTTAAAAATGAAAGGTCTGATTTATCTATCATATAATTGACTATATCTTTGCATTTAAGACATCATTATTACAGGTCATTTTCTTCATAGAAAGTCTTGGACAAACCACTTTTGTCCATTACGATTTCTTTTCTGATTTCTGAGATCCTTGGAATGCAATAAGCAGTGCTTTTAATTTCTCTTACTCTGTATTAGGTCTCCCAGGACAAATAGTCTTCCATGTGGGTATAACTATTCATTGTGTGAGCCTTACCTTTCTAAGAATGCAGGGGAATCATGTATAATTTAAACCACTTTGTATTCGAGGGGGTTACAAGCGCACATTCCTAACAATCATTTCTAACTGCATCATATTTTTTACGTTTTATCAACGCTTATAAAAAAAAAAATCGAATGAGAACTTGAACTGTTTTAGTGTTACACTCATCCACCCACTTAATGTTATACTATATGCTGGCTAGACAGTCAAGCCATGGTTATTCACTAAACCCATTCACTAGCAACACCTAGATGGACTGGTTTTTCCAAATTACGAGATTTTCATCTGATCCCAAGAGGATGCCTATCCTATTAGTTCCAGATCTAACTCTCTTGGACTTTCCTTAATCTACAATTGTAGAAGATGTAGGAAAGGGCAACCAAGTTATAACCCTTTAAGTTGAGCCTTCAGTTATAATATTTTTAGTACATTGAGTTTATTGTGTTGAATTTGTGTCGTAAAGTGTGCATTCAAAGCTAATATAAGGATGTTTTGTGAAACTGTTCATCAAGATTGAAAGATCAGTGGCATCCAGATGTTAGGTTACCATTTTATTGTCTCTTGCATTGCAGGATAGAATGTATAGATTTACTCACCTCCTGCTAGCATCCTGTAAACAGAACTGAGACCAAAGTATATCAAACGCGGCAGTTAATGGATGATTCTTTTATCACATCATCGTCTTTTATCATCTTTACTAGTGACGTTACTAGACACAGCTGGTAACAAAATTCCGAAACAGAAAGGGATCTTCAAATGCCAAAAACTAAAGTAGAAATGTTTTAAGTTTATGACAAGTAACATTTTTTTTCTTGGCTAGTGATAATTTAAAAGCTTGCTAATAACACTTTCAAGCTTAATTGTGCTCAAAATAAAAGTTGAGTTGAACTGACATTACAAAACAAGTATTATTTCACTCACACCAATCTATGTGAAACAATGTCCTTTTTTAATTGGATGTACCAAAAAGTCAACCTTGTGTCGGACCATCTGATCAATAATACCTTAGGATGGCCTGACAATAGGATTAGGAAGACATTTACTCAATTTGAACCGTTTGAAGCAACATTGTAAAAAAAAAAATGCAGGTAAGGTTTGCGCAGTGATTTTACTACAACTGGATCACTTATGTGGTTCACTCGCTAGAACAGCTTGTTATCTTAGGGCTGCTCACTCCAAATAGCTAAAGGTAGTCAGCTATTTAGAGTCATTACTGAGATGTTGTACGTTACTTTGTGATAGTTTTCTATGAAATGAGAAAAACATTTAAGATAATAATGTCATAGTTTAATGTACAATCGCTTTCCTGCTGTTTCTATACAAATTGTTGTGATGTATTGGGCTGTAGAGCGCTGGGATGATCTAATACCCACCAAACATTATGAACTCATACAAAAAAAAAAGGAAAATGAGGGGAGGAAAGAGGGACAGAGAGATTTTCCTCCCAACAAAAATGCTTCCGCCTATAGAGGAGCACAAACGAGAGCCCTGCACTGAATAGCACTGTATCTAGCTGAAAGGGTTAACCATCCAATGCTCTCATCATTGTAGTATTTGATTCGATTTGTTTTATATGAGGAAGACAAACAGTAGTACATGATGAGAGGACAGGGATATTGCGGAGTAGAAACATCTTGCATTCACTGCTGGAAACAATAACATCTGCAGACATCTAATTATATAGGTCCTTCTGAGAGATGCATAACCTTGCCTGTCTTCGCATACAGGATTATACTTTTACTGCTTGAAAGGAACCCACCTTCACAATAAAAGGCTATAATTTTAGGCCTAGGAGGGAACACCTTTAAATGAACCCATTTTTTTCAAGTCTCACAAAATTCAGTACAAAGGGACATCGAATTCCCCAGCCCTAACATCAAAGTCGATTACAAGAAACGCAAGCCTGGAGAAGGATCCAGGCAATATTAAAAGAAAAGCCTAGCTTTAAAGTACCAGAAATTCACTTAATTAGATTAGTTCGTTTTGATGCTATATATATATATATATATATATATATATATATATATATATATATACATTTAAAAAACTACTTCAAACAGTCTATTTTTAAAATGTATTTTTAGCAAAGAATATAAACATAACTTGATTTAGCTTTATAGTTTAAAAGATTTAAAACGGTTCATTTTTACTAAAGAATCAATGGTTTTGCTCAGTGAGTTCACAGCTAAGAAATAGTGCTTTCATACATTATACTTTTACAGGTCTGATTTGAATTAATAGTACATTCCAATTATGAACTGTTCCAGACTGTGGATTTTAAGGTCTTCTCATCCAGCTTTGAAAAAGAAAAAAGTACTCATAAAGAACGGTTGAATGGATGTTAGTTCCCCTTTTATTAGAGATCATTTTAAGATCTGTTAGTCTAAGAATTGGCAGCATAGCTACATTTGTATTCACCAAATGCCTTATGGTATGTAGATGTGAAATTGTTATCTAAAATATCATGATTAGATCAAGGACATTCTGAGGAAACCCGACTGCCTTGTGTCCTTCCTTTCTTTTTTACCCATTTCACACCTCAACTTTTAAATAGGATACTTAGAGCTACTGTGTCTAGATGGAACAAGAAGAACGGTCTCATAGTGATAAAGGTACATGTAGCGTTAGTCAATTCTACCACTTGGCCATGGATGAAGTGTTAAGGAGTCTTCCCGTACACTAGAACACCAAAGGGTATAGGGTTTACCTGTCGCTTCAGACACAAAGCTAAGTTTTACAGGTAGGAACCCTCATGCCTCCAAGTTATGTGTCTCACAATACCCTGAAACCAGAACAACTTAAATGCATTCAGTAAAACAGCTCCAAATTAAAAGAAACTCCATTTTATTGTATGCAACTTTCACAAAAAAAAAAATAAATTTAAATTGGAAACCCCAAAAATATATTTGGGTAGCAGCAAAACAATTTTCTTATACAATATTTTATTTCTAGAGCAATAGCACATTCACAAGCGCTATTAGAATAGGAGGAGAGTGAAAATAAACAATAACACATGTGAGGACATTGAGGACATTGTCTGTCACACTAGGTGGAGGTTAAGGCAAAGTGTAATATTATTGGATCCATCTGCAGTATTCTGGCCTCTTTTAGTACTACTGCAACAGGGCGGAGTCTCTGCAGACATAATGGGGACAACCTCTCCCCAGTCCTCCAATCGGAGGAGAGAGTGTGAGCGGAGGCTCCACCCTGTTGAGACACCAGTACGAAGAGGCTAGGATAATGCAGTGGAGAGCCAGGAGAAGCCAAGAAGCGGAGAAGAACAAGAAGTTGAACTGAACAAGGAGCAAAGACACGGAAACGCTTGTTAGAGAAGCTAGGGAGACATTGAGAGAGACAGAGTGTGTGAGAAAAAAAACAATGAAATGCAAACATTGTGATCCTTTTCCTTAGTTTTCATTTCTTTCGTTGAGGTCCCTTCCGAATGCAGAAGTCTGTTACATTATAATATTTTTTTTAAGGTTAACTTGAGCGTTTCCCATGCTGGAAGAAGTACTAACATTTTTATTTAGCTTTCCATCAGAAGCAAATCCAATTTTATCCTAGTCTGCATGGTAGTGCAATAAGGATCCGAATCAGTAAAAGCCATGGAAAAAGAAAGACTGAGATATCTTGCAGATCTGGCCTTTAAGAATAAATTGCACTATTTCAATTTTCGCACAAGCTCTCTTTTGCTTTGTATAAAGAAGATGGCCCTGTAGTTCTGCTCGATATTGTATGCAATTGAAGGAAGTAGTAAGTTTCCTTTTTCTAATGTGACATTTCTTTTTAAATATGGCAATATATCAAAACCAATTTCGCTTGCTCTTTTTAGATGATTCTGCACTTACAAATTCCATCTGTAAGGCCTATATGTATTTATATTATCTAAAATCTCTTAAATCTGTGTGAACACTTTATTGGGAACAGTGGAGTAGTTCGCTAAATATTCAAGATCATTGTTGCATGTTGAGAATATTATAAAGCTGGTTAGAACTGTAGATATTACCCTTTAGACATTGATTTAACTCTTTAAATGTCATGAAAAAATATGATACACAAAGGTCAAATTGATGCTTCTGGATTAGAATGGTTGTAAACCATAATGGTCAAAGTCAATGGGGTACCTCAATTATGTATATATATATATATATATATATATATATATATATATATATATATATACACTTTCACCTATTATGTCTAAAATTATGGCTGAACAGTGGGGCTTATTACCCTTTGGTCAACAAATTAAGCTACTCTAGTTGTTACTGTATGCAGAGTTAAATGTTATATGTAGCAGCTTATTGATTAGGTGGTGATCCAAATCTATAGAACTGCTTACCTAGCCCTGGTTCCTATATAATAGTCACAAGCCACACACAAGGAAAACAGAATGGAATGGGAACATATGACATCCACTCAAAGACTCACGTACATGTGTAGAATACAGTAACCTGTGCTGGAGGTGTGGATAGAGGTGAGGTGGAGCAGGTGTGGAAGTGGGTTGAGTGTCATGAGTACTGAAAGACCCATCTTGTGGCGCTCTGCCGTAAAGCGTCATGAGTTGACCAAATGAGATATAAGCAAGATATTGGTCGGTTAAATCTGACCTGCGGAAACCTGGACATTTGGTAACCTATAGAGAAACAATTCACCTAATTCTGAAGCAAAAATGTAAAAAAAGAAAACACAGGAGTCAAGACAATGAGCAAAACAAACAAACACAGGCTGGATGTTCTCTACAATAGCGAAATAGCCTGATCAGTGATCCTGACACTATACGGCTAAAAACTCTTTCATTCTTTACACAGCCAAACCGACTTTGCTGACGGCGTGTTTTGCTCCCATCAGGGGTTCTAAGCACTGTCTCTCTGGACAGAAAATGAGCCTATCTGCAAAAAAAGAGCTTTTCAGTTTAAGTGAAGCACAGGAGGGGGTTTGCAGGAAAGAGAAACACATTACAGGAACATTAAAGTATGAGAAATTGATGATATAACAAACTAGAATTATAATTATTTTTATATATATTAAAGGATTTGGTGTAAAAAAAAAAAAACAACAACACAGGACAGTATATCCCTTTAGCATCTGTTTCCAATAGACGGCTATAGAGGCTGCCTTATTTGCAAGAAGAAAGACAAAAAATTGATGAAATCTATTCAAACATGTTGTTTGGTTTACTTTTTTTTTACCCAGTCTCGAGGAATATCAAATGGCTCATCATTATTCTCAAAATGGTACAATAACAATTCAGAACCGTCCATTAGTATTCTCAATTATACTATATTCTAGACAATAAGTTCCTCTTAAATAGCCTTTTTTTGTTTTCTAATATGAGTCAGTAGTTTTGGTGATTGTCAGCGGAGCTAATATTAGCTAAATAAATTGTCTAAACTAATAGAATATATTATTGATTTGCTGTAATGTCTACAGGTTTAATTGCCCTAATTTTGCCATACAATCAGAGAGACTAAAGTGCAAGTTGGAAGTAAATTTTCACAGCAAAATTGCAAAAACAAATAGAAAAGCATGCAGGGAATAAGGGAATAATCAATACAATCATGCTTAAAACACAATTTTAATGTACAAAATATGATGGTTATTACATATTTAATTCTCTAGAGGAGATATCAAAGGTTATGGTAACATAGAATGAACCTACGTGTGTATGATGATACAACTCTATAACGTGCTTTTGAGGAAAGGTTTATGTTTGCCTTGCCTTAAATTTGCAAGATTAATATTGTTATTCATTGAAACATTTGGGGCTGAATTTGTTCTTTGATTGTTTTGATTGGCTGAATGCCATAATCGCCAACTTCGAATATTTCAAATGTCCCTTTGTCACGTATGCTAACACCAAAAGCACTCACCGCAGGAGATCTTCGGAATAAGGAGTCACCAGGAACTCAGGATGATCCCAACAGTGAAGGAGCTGCAGTGATAGCTGAAAACGGTGGATACTGAGCTGAAGCAGCGAGGTGCAGAGGTAGTAGATATGGGAGCAGCCCAGGATCAGAGATACGATGCCGGACGACAGACGAGCCAGGGAACGGATACACAATGCGGATAGTCAGCCAAGCCAGGGTCAGGTACACGATGCGGGTAGTAAGACAAGCCAGGGGTCGGATACACAATGCGGATAGTCAGCCAAGCCAGGGTCAGGTACACGATGCGGGTAGTAAGACAAGCCAGGGGTCGGATACACGATGGTCACAGGCAGAGGTACAAAATCAGCAGGCAAAAGGGTAGTCAGGAAAATCCAATGGTCAACTAAATAGCAACAAAGCAAACTCAAGTTCAAAACGGAGAAAGACCACAACAGGGTGCCTGTGGACAGATCTGCAGGGTTTTTGAATCTGGCGCCACAGAAAGCCACGCCCCCAACAGAGCGTCAGGGGCGTGTCCTAAGACGTCCTTCTGACTCACGACTCCAGCCGTGAGAATTGGCTGCGCCCCCAGTGGAGACCGGCGAACCGGTAAGTAGACCTCTCTGGGGATTCCTTAGGCAGCGAGCAGTTTTCACTCTGATCGCTGCCGAATCCCCAGATCTGCCTTCCCGCTTCCTGCACCGGCGATCGGGTTGCAAATCGCCAGTGCAGGGAGATCGGGAACTCCGGACCCCCCCCGCACTTACGTGCCGACGTCCGCCCGCCGGAGACGGAGCCCGGGCTCTCCAGCTTGGGTCTTCGTGACCCGCGAGCGGATCGCCGCACACAAGGACCCGGGACCGCGACGGGTCCCGGCACCGGACCCGGGACCGCGACGGGTCCCGGCACCGGACCCGCGACGGGTCCCGGCACCGGACCCGGGACCGCGACGGGTCCCGGCACCGCGACACCCTTCTTTTGAGTTTCAAACATTGTATCAGAAGAAATTAACATTAAGGTCTTGAAAGCTTATAAACACAATATTTGGAAGAGAATAAATACAAGAGAAAAAATAGTAACAAAGTAGCAAAGAATAAGTGAGAGTAGGGGAAAAATAGAGATGAGAGATGAGGAAGAAGAGAGAGGAGGCGAAGAAGACAAAAAGGAGAGTTGAAAAGATGAGAGGAAAAAGTGGGAGAGATGAAAAATATAAACGAAATGAGAGAAGAGGAAGAGCGTGAAGAAAAGAGAAAAAAGACAGGAAAAAGAAAGTGAGAGAAGAGTAGGTAGAGAGGAAAAAATGAATAAACATTTCTACATATGTGATTTTGAAGATGAGAGATGGGAACCAATATATATCCATGCACATAATTTCCATCATATGCAGAATATTATAAAACATCACTATATGGCTCATCGCTGTCATTGAATGTAACTCTTATTAAAGGCACAAAGAATCTCTACAGAACTATTTAATATAAAAAAGTTTTTCCTACAACAGTATTTAGTGTATGTGTATATATATATATATATATATATATATATACACACCGTATTTGCTCGATTATAAGACGACTCTGATTATAAGACGACACCAAATCTGAATATTAATTTAGGAAAAAAAGAAAAAGCCTGAATATAAGACGACCCTATAGGAAAAAAGTTTTACCAGTAAATGTTAATTCATCTAAACTATTTTTTTTTAATAAAAGCTATGATTGAGAAAAATATTTTGGTTTTATTTCCTTCTTTTTTCCAACCTGCCCCCCAGTTATGCACATCTGCCCCAGAAATGCCTTATAGCCCCTATATGCCACTGTGCCCCATGATATGCCTTTTAGCCCTCTAAATGCCACTGTGCCCCATGATATGCCTTTTAACCCTATATGCCACTGTGCCCCATGATATGCCTTTTGACCCCCTATGTGCCACTCTGCCTCCAGAAATGCCTTATACCCCTATATGCCACTCTGGCATATAGAGGGTTAAAAGGCATATTATGGGGAAGAGTGGCATATAGGGAGGTTTAAGGCATTCAGGAGGCAGAGTGGCGTATAGAGGGTTAAAAAGGCATTTCTGGAGGCAGAGTGGCATTAAAGGGGTTAAAAGGCATTTCACAGAGAACTCTGCCTCCATAAATGCCTTATGCCCCCCATTTAACACTGCCCCAAACCCCCCCCCAACTTACCGGTGCTTCTGACTTCCCTGTCATGTAGCCAGGGCAGCGTGTAGATCCCACACACTTACGCTGCAGCCGGAAGGAGGCGTGGCTAGCAGCGGGGGTTGTCTGCGTCCATCGCGCAGACCTTCCCCGACTGTCAGAGATCAGAGTTCCCCGCACCGGTGCGGCACCAGCACTGGTGCGGGGAACTCCGATCTCTGACAGCCGGGGAAGGTCTGGGCGATGGACGCAGACAACCCCCGCTGCTAGCCACACCTCCTTCCTGCTGCAGCGGAAGTTGTCTACGCGAATCGCGTAGACATCTACACGCTGCCCCAGCTACACACCGGGGACTCAGAAGTACCGGTAAGTGGGGCGGAGGGGCGGGGGAGACAGGAGGATCCAGGTCCCCTGCAGCTGTGGGGGATCTGGATCTTAGTCGTCTCATAGTCAGACCTATTTGAGGTCTGATTATAAGATGACCCCGATTATAAGACGAGGGGTATTTTTCAGAGCATTTGCTCTGAAAAAAACCTTGTCTTATAATCCAGCAAATACGGTATATATATATATATACATTTTAAATACAAATGTGTAATACTTTTTATAGGTCAGTTCATCAGCTCAGTACTGCAGATAGGAGACCAGGCTGTACATAGACATAGTCCTTCTGGTGCATGCAACTTATGATGTGCCAGGATCATTATCTGTTGTCAAAGGACAGAATTATGTCATTGATTAGTATTCCGTATATATTTTCAGGGTATATGTACTATAGAAAACATAATATTTTATTAAAATAAAAGGAGTAATTTTATTCAAATAGAAGCAGACAAGCTACCTCTTTTCAGTACACTGGGAACATGAAGGTTTAGGAGAAAGAAATACTTGACATCTGGAGAATATGCTGGGCTGTGATTGACATCTTCTGGGGGTTTTTTAAAGCTAGAACTGCCACATCATGAGATGTGACCAGAAAATGTACAAACTCGGTCAAGCTATATTAAAAAGAAAGAGATACTACGTTTAAAGGTTCACATTATTGAAGCTAAGATTGGTGGCTCCATGTGGCAGAGCCATCGTTAACCAATCAATGTCTTAACATTATCACCCTTTTCCATTGCCCCAACAATGGCTGCTCGAGCCACTACACTAATTACAAAGTTAGAAGTAGTGAAGATGATAACTTAATGGGGAAGAATAATAATGCAAATCTTAAAGGATGGAGCTACACCTAAGATTTACGCATAAGGTGTGTTTGAATACGAATATATTGCATATTTTACATATATTTTTTTGTAGTGTGTAAAACTAAAATGCACAATTTAGACGAATGGGAAAAATCTTTCATTCAAATATATTTATTATCATTAAATGTATTACTCCTGATTTCATTGTTCACGGATGGTTTTTCACGGAGCATAACCAATGAAATCCACATTTAAAGATGTTGGGTTTTTCTTTTCTTTGACAATTTGTAATTGCGTAATTTATTGCTGCACGCCAGTGTCTGCACTGCATGGCTGAAATGAGGAAGGTAATAAGAAGTTTATATGGATTTTGAGCACCAGTCACAATTCTTTATAACACATTAGCTCAAGAGTCAATTAACTACTGTCCTACACTCCAATAAGTTCTAGATATTGTACATCTATATTTTACATGTTTTGCTGACTCCAGGAAAATATTCTGCCGAATGCAAATGTTCTACATCAAAGCTAAGCTTACAGACACTGTTTGATTAACAGAATGCAGGCTGATCTGCCTTGCATATTGTTTTAAGAGTTATTTTATTGTGCTATCTATCATACCCTGGAGGCTTGTAATCAGTAACACTAACTAAGCATTATATATGTATTTACTTATACTCTGCATTGTTGCCAGAGCGCCTGTCTTTGGCGTCATATTTATAGATACAGGCAGCTTTTGCATTCTAGATGCTCAAGGAAAAGGAACTGTGTGCATTTGGTACACTCTTATGACGTCATGGTGGTGCCTGTGTAACATGATGTAGCATTATGCCATGCTTGCAAATGTGTTTTATGGATGGAGCTACTATTCACGTCTCGTGAGCTCCTTTGTCTCATGTTGGAGAAGTTTGCTTTATTTGCTTATTGGAGGAAGAAAAAAATTGCCTAGTAATTTGTTATTACACCACTACTTCTATATTGGAACTGTATAGACCAAGAGAATATACTGTATTTTCTTGATTATAAGATGACCCTGATTATAAGACGACCCCCCAAATCTGAATATTAATTTAGGAAAAAAAGAAAAAGCCTGAATATAAGACGACCCTATAGGAAAAAGGTTTTACCAGTAAATGTTAATTCATCTAAACTATTTTATTTAAAAAAAAGCTATGATTGAGAAAAATATTTTGGTTTTATTTCCTTCTATTTTCCAACCTGCCCCCCAGTTATGCACATCTGCCCCAGAAATGCCTTATACTCCCTATATGCCACTGTGCCCCATGATATGCCTTTTAACCCTCTAAAAGCAACTGTGCCCCATGATATGCCTTTTAACCCTATATGCCACTGTGCCCCATGATATGCCTTTTGACCACCTATGTGCCACTCTGCCTCCAGAAATGCCTTATACCCCTATATGCCACTCTGGCATTTAGAGGGTTAAAAGGCATATTATGGGGAAGAGTGGCATATAGGGAGGTTTAAGGCATTCAGGAGGCAAGGTGGCGTATAGAGGGTTAAAAAGGCATTTCTGGAGGCAGAGTGGCATTAAGGGGGTTAAAAGGCATTTCACAGAGCACTCTGCCTCCAGAAATGCCTTATGCCCCCCATTTAACACCCCCCCCCAAACTTACCGGTGCTTCTGACTTCCCTGTCATGTAGCAGGGGCAGCGTGTAGATCCCACGCACTTACGCTGCAGCCGGAAGGAGGCGTGGCTAGCAGCGGGGGTTGTCTGCGTCCATCGCGCAGACCTTCCCCGACTGTCAGAGATCAGAGCAGCACCGGTGCGGGGAACTCTGATGTCTGACAGCCGGGGAAGGTCTGCGCGATGGACGCAGACAACCCCCGCTGCTTGCCACACCTCCTTCCTGCTGCAGCGGAAGTTGTCTACACTAATTGCGTAGACATCTACACGCTGCCCCAGCTACACACCGGGGACTCAGTAGTACCGGTAAGTGGGGCGGGGGGGGGGGCAGGAGGATCTAGGTCCCCTGCTGCTGCGGGGGATCTGGATCTTAGTCGTCTCATAATCAGACCTATTTGAGGTCTGATTATAAGACGACCCCGATTATAAGACGATTATAAGCATTTGCTCTGAAACAAACCTCGTCTTATAATCGAGCAAATACGGTATATATTATGAAACATTTGTAGATTAAAAAATACCTACTAAAAATAATGCATTTTGAACAAGCTACAATGTTTTCCTAAAAAAAAGCCCTAAAAAGTTGTGTCTATTGATGTTTCCAGTGGATGTGCTGTGTAAGTTACCTGTTAGTGTCTTGAAGTGGCCATTTAAAAACCGCAGAAATTCTCCCCCAAATTTTCTCTTTTTCTGCCTTATTTTTAATGTCGTATTTTATGCCTTGTTATTATAAATCATCTGGCAAAACTCAAGTCACACTGTCCTGTTTAGACCTAGCCACAATGTTCTTTGTAAAATTACCATAACAAGCTATTAGTAGTGGCCAGGGCTATTAACATGTGCTTACGTATGCACAAAAACAAATGCATTTCATCTGAAGTAGCTGTGCTTTCATCCAAGGGACACGGTACATTTCTTATTTAATACACTTCTTTTCCAGGGCTATAAATTATTGATTAAATATTCATTTATTTTGTTTCATAAGTGAATGGGGCATTCCAGTCGATGTTGTCAGAGAGTATTTGATGGTCCACATCAAGATATAAGATAAAGCTGAGGTTCTGTAAAATAGTTGATTAAGCCGCAGTAGCCTTTTTTTTTGCACACGGTAAACCATATACTTGTTCCCTCTCCACACCCCTCCTGGACACTCTATATGTCATGTCATGACCTTGGGTTCTCGGCAGCTGTATAGAATGTTTGGTTTCAGTGCAGCTGCTGCTACAAAAAAGTGGATTTAAGCTACATATATCTGTTCGTGACATATCCTCTGTTATAATCCATTCCTCGATTTCCTTGTGCTCTGCTGTTGGCTTCTGATTCTTCTATTTCAGTCCTGCTCTTAGCTTCAGCTTCCGTTTCCTTTATAAGGTGTGCCCCACCCGTTTGTCTCAGTCTGCAGTCTATAGACGACTGTAATGACCCAGTGGCCCAAAGATGGAATTCAGGAGTCACAGTGCAGAAGCAGAGGCACAGGTGCAGGGTAACCACACTCCCCCGAGTATTGAGCCATCAGCATTGAGCGGCCACGTACCAGGACCCTGAAATAGCAGCGAGAGGTATCCAGTACTGGTAACAGTATCTAGAGATATCCTCCAGGCAAGTACAGGAAAGGCAGAACAGAGCCAGAAAAGTAGAAGCAGGTTATAGAATCAAGAATACAGGTTACAGGGACAGGCTAAACACAAGATCAGACCGA
Organism: Spea hammondii; assembly: GCA_029215755.1. Classification (NCBI taxonomy): domain Eukaryota; kingdom Metazoa; phylum Chordata; class Amphibia; order Anura; family Pelobatidae; genus Spea; species Spea hammondii. The sequence continues at coordinate 15,133,378 of JARDYJ010000003.1, read as the reverse complement.
AATAGGACAGGACACCCCTCCATCGGGGCTCAAGACAGGACACCCCTCCACCGGGGCCCAAGACAGGACACCCTCCACTGGAGCTCAAGACAGGACACCCCTCCACCGGGGCTCAAGACAGGACACCACTCCACCGGGGCTCAGGACACCCCTCTACCGGGGCTCATGACAGGACAACAGAGTGCAGGAATGACAATACTGACCTGGTTAAACATGACATGGCTAACAAGGCTATACAGGAATAACAAGACTGAACAGGACAGACTAGACAAGGACATGAATAGAACCACTTTTTTTTTTAAGATTGGAGACTTTGTATATTTACTTTGCTGTAGCAGAGCGACTATTGCTTGGATATTTAAAATATAAAATATATACATAAAATAAAATAGCTTAATTTCACAAAACTACCTATTTAGAAAATAAATTAATATTTTGAATAAAGTTGCTGTGCTCCAAAGTTATATAATGCTGATTTTATAAAGACTGTTTCTGAACAAGCATCTCTTTCCCATGATAATAATTTGAAGTAAATGCAATTTTCAGGTCTCACATCAAAACAAAAATCAATTTATAGAATGAGATGTGATTATTCATTTATAGAGTAATATGTCAGAACGATGATTTTATAAACACATTTTTAGTCATGTATATTAAATGAAATTGACTACCAGAAATTAAAAACAGTTGCTTTTATGTTAGCGTATAATAGATGCTTTAAGATTTGTCAAGGGGTTTCTAATGTTTTGGAAAGAATGTGAAATATGTAAAAAATATATATAATTAGTTGCAATAATGTATAGTGTGAATACACAGTAAAATGTAAAAAAAAAAACCCCAAAAAAACAACAACCCTGCAACATATCTAGGTATAGAGATAAACTTCACTTGCAGGATATAGCGGGATGAACATGTTCTATAATAGTTTTCCAAAATGATTGCAAATTGAAAGGTAAAGTGGGTCATAGCTACATATTTCCCAATTTTCCAGGTGTCTAGTTGTCTGTGTGTTATCTTCAAGTTTTTTTTTTATCTCATCTTCCTCTGTCTTCTCAATTGTCTTTTGTTTGCTTTCTCTCTAATGAACAAGATAAATCTGACCACGGTCTGGCCACACTCCCCAAAGTTACCCCTCAAAGATTGTCTAGGAAACTGCTCGATTAAAGGTGGAAGCCGTACATCTGTCTTCCCGATGGGAATTGAACCTCGCTACAACTTAGTTAACATAAGTGTTAGTCATTCTTGAACTAGTTTTAGTACTTTATCTTTTATCATCTATATTTTTCTTTCAAGTGAGGAGGGCTCGCATAAAGGCTGTGATGCCTATGCTTGACTTGGGAAGGGGCCAAGTATCTCCGCAGAGTGTTTCACATAGAAACGCTCTATAGGGCTTAAGGGGAATTGTGGAGCTTAATGTGGTTTATTTTGAATAGAATATGTCGAAACACAGTCAAAACAAATGTGCATATATGTGTCGTAAGGTAGCATTCGGACCTGTTATTGTTTAAGAAATGATCATTTTGTTTTTTGTTTATGAACTGCATTTCCTATATGATTTTTTGTCATGAGGAAATTTTGAACGTTTTATGTGTTCATTTGTATGGCTGTTCCTAGGAATTTCTGTGTCTGCAGTGGTTAAATGTTGGATTTTTCGTCAGTAGAAGCAAATTGCAGTTGGTACTACGGAGCATACAGTATAAAAAAGCTCCAGAGACTTTCTTTTGTGATGGTTATTAGAAATCTTACCTAACCAGGTCACAGTCTCCCCTGATGCATGGAAATTCCTTGTGGCCATAAGGGAAATATTACTTAAGCAATAAAGGAGATTTAGGATGTACAGGTAAGATAATGACTATGCAGTTTCTCCGTAGAACTGTCAGCATAGCAAGTTAAATGAATAGAACATGTTCTAAATGGGTTGCTGGCTCCTTAACATTTTCTATATGTGTCACTAAGATGCACATATTGTCTTTTAAACAGGTATTAGGAACATTTGATACAATACATTTTTGAAAATGTATAAGGACATGCAGTATGTCTTAGTGTATGACTTTGCTGCGCTTCATATTACTACATAAGAAAAGAGGAGGGCTATCACATCCTTACAATAACGAGCAGAGTTGTAATTTTAATTAGGATGCATTTATATAGGGAGTAATCCAATAATGTCTCCAGTATATGTCTCTTCTGAGGGTTTGTTGATGGTAGTTTCAGGTAATTTCTGTGGTTCCTCTAGAAAGCGCTGTCTCTTGAGTACAAAGATAACCTTGATTCTGGTAGATCAAACTCTAAAAAGGAGAGAAAAAAATAACGTAGGAAGTGCACTTTTTACCAGTCGATGTTCGGAACACCATGTAAGCCCGATGAGAAAGATATTCTTTATTATAAAATGGGCCATTTAGAAATAGCACCAGGGGTAGACTGTTAAGGGGGCAACTGCTGGTCTAAATTCTTTGCACACAGCTGACACACTATGGGTAGCAGGAGCACACCGGGGACATGTAACTTGACAATACGTGACCCCGCAGTAGTAGAATTGCACCTTTCACTGTGTGTGAGCAAGACACGAGACAGGCTCCAGGTATGAGTGAGTGTTTGTGTGTACATACATGAGTAGAGCTCAGGGGTGGAAAACCCTAAAACCTCTTAAAAATAGGAGAGGGCGAGGAATCAACCGGTAAACTGTCTTAAACGAAACTGGTCACCTAACATGTGAGGGACCCAACTGAAATAATCTCTAAATATGCCCCCAGGTGCCTAACAAAACAAGACCGCTTATTGACCCTAAGGCAGGACAATCTACTAACCAATAAAACTGCCCTCATAGCCCCCATTACCCATATTTAAATAAAATATGCCTCCCCCTGATCTGGGCCATGCAGGCCTTACTTTTAATACTTACCCTCCAGGGCTGTGCTCATCATGTCGGGAAAAGAGAGGAGGTGTATGTGTGTATTCCAGCACAAATAACCCTCAGAAAGAAAATGAAGTTTAAAGAATAAACTCAAAGCCTAAGGCAATACTTTGAGAAAATGTTCAAGACAGTTATGGCGGCAGGTCCAGGGGAGCGGCAGTGCCCCTGCTGCTGAACTGGGGGCAGATCACCCTCTTGGCCAATCACCCTCCTCCAGTATCCCGCTGGTCAATGGGTCGGTTACAGGTAAAATCTTTGATCTCCTCAGCCGGCCCATTTACACTACGGAGGCTGTGCCGACTCAGCGTAATCTGGATTAGACAGCACTGCACACCTTCATGACATAGATCGCAGAGATATGATGTCATATGCAGGCACTCCTTGTCTTAAAGGCATGGTGCAACTTTTAAGATAGTACAGACTCCAACGAGGGTGTGGCAGGGGGAGCTTCTTTAGGTTCGGCCCAGGGCAGCCAATGCATGTAAATGTATCTCTGCCATAACCTGTAAAGAAGTGTCAGGTAGATAATTATATATAATTATCTAGTAGCCATGCCCTTTAGTCTTAATAGCCCCAACCATTCATAAAGCCCCTCCTTCAGATGAGGGAGAGCTCCTGGTAGCCTGCATTAGGAAGGATAGGAAGTAAAGTTATAGTTATGTATGTCTATAACAAAATGAGACCCACACTAAGATTAAATATACTATGATGTCTTATCCTAGCGCTGAGTGACCTAAAGGCTCGTAGCAGTCTATGGAGGCTGTGCCGGCTTGGCTAGTGTAAATGGGCCAATTGGAGAGATCATAGATGCCCCTTGTAACCGCCCTTCAGACCAGCGGCACACTGAGGAGCTTGATTTCCTAAAAGGGCTATCTGTCCCCTGGTTTTGTGAAGAAGAATACAGTCCCATTGACCTGCTGTCGTAGACCTAGACCTAGTCAGACTCAACCAAAATACGTCACTGACTGCATATCCTGTCTCAGGTGAAAATATTGGAGCCTTTGTTGCATTATACATCCTTATATTGCTTGGCCCAGTATTATGTCAAAGTAACCAAATTTAGATGACTTCTATTTTAACCTAACATGGCTCGAATGCATACTGTGGAGCTGAACTAGGTTTTTGCCTTCTTAACAACAGAACATGAAGTCCCAATAACAGTAAATGTTTTCACACTGGGTAGGTAAAACCAATGCTACAAATTTCATGACTGGTAATGTAAAAGAATCACATTTTCACCATATTTGACATCATCTCAGCAGACTTGCATGATGTCTTCTTACTCAGTTCTCTTCAACTTAGCGTAACGCAATTAGTGTTATTCCAGAGCTAATGATTTCTTACTAGATGCTTCCACTGAGTGAAAAAGCAGCCTGTTTTTGAAGTTTTTTTCAAGTGTCTTTTTACAATTAATTATAGTACATAAAGAGAGGTAATTTTGGTTTTCAAGGAGTAGAGGTAAATTGTGTCTGGTAGAACATTGAGTGGTTGAAAGCATGATTATGCCTCTACAGATGATCTCAAACCCATCTGCTAATTTAACATGTCTTTTAAAAGTCATTGTGTTGTTTAAATGTGTTTTCCTCCGCTAAACAAAATACATTTGTATAGTATGTTTAATTCACGCTTAATTGCACTCCTCATAGAAATATTTTGACAAATGTGTATAAAGGGTCAAGTGATTGCGTACATCCTGGATTGATGTAATTTGAATAATTAATTCATTAGTATACAGAATGAGTTTGAAAAAAAGAGTCGATTGGCTTGGCAAACAAGAACATTCATGAAGGAAGTTTGCAAAAGTGATACAATTTACTCTTTGTTATATGGATGATAGCCATCTTAATTTCTGATGTGTATCATGCAGCCCATAGGCCATGTGCAGTGGTCCAACCACTGGACGAACTGGGATACAAACTTTGACCATGTTAGGAGAAAAATTAAAAAAAAAAATGAAAATAATAAGGGTTTAAAATATTATATAAATGTTCTAATGGAAACAACCACAAAAGAACCTGAGGGGGTGACCTCTTGCGTTTGCTGCTAGAAAATAATTTTTTTTGCCAATCTGCAAACCTTCAAAAGACCTGTCCGTCATGGATAGTGATAGTGGCAAAGCCTATACTTTTGCATGCGGTGACATCATTACCCATTTACTGTATATGGAACAGTATACAAATAGCTTGGCCTTTTGGAAGTTTTTAATTTCTAACAGGTCTGCTGTGCTATGAAGATCGTGCCACATTTATGTAGAGCAACTCTGGGACCAAAAAGGCAACAATCACAGTAATCATGTTGCTGTACAACGGTCTAAATTCTTTAAGTATCTGCGGCATCTATATACATAGACGTATAAATGCGTTTATCTACATCCACGGCACATCTTTTCTTTTTACATTAAGCTATGGCTGAAGCCGTATAGGAGGGAGTTTGTCCAAATGGTTTTACCCTGTATCGACTTTGTATGCAGTGGAGTGCGGCTTCATTTCAATGCGGTACACCCAGTATAAGAGCTGTCAGCCTGTCTAGCCATGTTAACTCACTACTTATTGCTTATGCAGCTCACACTAGTGATTGAAAGGTTGCCTGCTGGCAGATGCTTCCAGGCCTCCACCAGCACCGCAGCTCTGTCCGCTAACAAAGCTTAACAAGTTTCTTTCCGTAATACTTGCATACCTGAATAATGTCATATCATGTGTAGTCTTAACACAGCAACTTGAATATGATATTTATATGCTGGGAAATATAAATACCAGGATTAAGCAAATAAAAATAGTCAGAGATGGACAATTTATTTCCCATAAGTCTTCCACCAAAGAGTTTTAATCCATTATTCATTTGTTTTTTCCAGTACTTACAACTATAACTCTCATCTATAAAAAGCCATTTTCCTAACAAGTTCAGTAAGACGTTTTTTCTATTAATATGGCCATAAATATACATTATTCACATACATGTATATCCATTAAAGCACTTATCAGCCCAAAGGGACTAGAATATTTTTACTGCATGTATGAAAGCTCTTAGGCACAGGATACAAAGCCAGATGTGACCGAGGTGTCCTAGTTGGCACATAAGGAATTAGCAGCTTTTATATGTGTAAATATAGTCACAGCACATAAAGGGGTTAATTAGTTAAAACGTTGAGTGATCTTTCAAGTTAACCCTTTAGTAAGTGGGGGTGGGACTCAACCTTCAGACTAGGTAAGGTTATAATTTGCCATTTTGGTAACTAGTTCTAACCAGAATTAGAAAGCAACCCAGTGGTAATAACCCCCGCTTACCCCCAGATGCAGCAGACTGATTTACTACCAACTCACTAGCCAATAGACCCAATTACACAAAATATATGCAGGCTCTATAAGATATCACTGAAGACCTGAGAATTTTACCAGGATAAGATTGTGATGATTCGGCAGTCATGTAACTGTTTGTTGAGACAATCCTGATCATAATTAACCCTCAATTATCCTGTAATAGACCAATTACCATTGGCACTTGTGGGAGCAACTGTTATCAATGCTAAACTTTTTAGGAGTAAATGTCCCATTGAACAGACATACACCGGGAAGCCTGATCACCAGAGATCGCGATTCCCCCCCTGTAGTGTGACAGGGTTTCTGATGCCCCCGGGTATAGTGAAGGATACAACTTCCAACCACTTGTGGCTTCCTGTGCAGGGAGTATGTAAGGACAATCAGAGGGCATCTAAAATATCTGATGCTGTCAGGAGTACAGAGGATTTTTTTTGCATTAGGTTGCACCTTCTAAGTGCCAAGTTGGTGAACAGGTATTTTAACTGCTCACCCTCCTGGCACCTAAAGTTTAATTGTATGGACTTCATCCCTCATATGTGGGCAACATGAAGGTTGAGGGATTTGTTCAATTTACTTATCTAAATGCTACCCTTTCCACCCCACAAGATAGTAATAGATGGAAGGGAGAGGCAATACAGATGATTCAAACCGAAATGTGTCCATGTGGAATTGCAGATAATAAAAGGATTCAATACAAAGCTGTAAATCAGAGCAGTGTGTGTATGTGTGTATGCGGGGGCATCGTGCCTTTACTAGGCTGCTCACCCATATCCCATCATCTTATACCTAGAGGTGTACGATTTATGAATGGAGCCCTGGCGCCTGCAGCTGTCCTTCCCTGCATAGCCAGCTTAAAACTGTACAAGTGGCATTGTTAAGTAGCATATGGTTGAGTACACCTCATCATCATTTCAGACAGCAAGGCATTACCATGAGCAGTGACATACCTGGCCAATTCTTTTATAGTTTTAATGGTCCATTTACCTAGTTATAGAACCAAAACACTTTTTTCAAACACAAATCACAAAAAAAACCTCTTGGGAGCCAAAGTGGCTCGATTCCAACTCCTTTTACTAATTTAGCAAGAAAACTAGCCAGCAGCTCACTAGAACTGCTGCCTAGGGAAAGCATGGGGTAATGACTATTCTGAATGAGTTGGAATATCAGCTGCCAGCACCCACTGTAAATAAATAAAAAAATGAGGTAGGATAACTGAGATTTAAACTGCAAAATACATTCTTCATGGTTATAACAACACCAGCAACCATAGCTTGAAATAATAAATGAAGAATTAAAAATAAAATGCCTGCCTATTTAAATTAATTTCTAGGTAAATGTGCACAATTACAACAGTATACAATACTTTATGTTTTAATATTTTTAGCATGAGTAAATATTAAGGTTTGACCAAAATGAAAAAATACAGTATTGGCCAAGAATTCTGCCAGTGTTGGCCCTTCATAATGAATAGTGAAGTAAGGCAGCCCTCCTGTTAAACCCCTTCATTAGTGAACACAGCACATAGAGTGATTCTCATAGAAAGTGTAAAACATTATCCGTTTGCCATAGCAAATGGTACTGGTGTTTGGGCCACTCCGTTGATTGCTATTTTGATAGGACAACTTGTCAAACTTTACATCAGAATCTCTTTTTTTAAATCCAACCTTACATTTTGTACAAACTAGAAATACCATCGTTAACACTAAAAGGGAGAAAGGTCAATCAGTGTCTAGGCTAGATCTCCCTTGGCAAAAAAAAGGGATCTGTGAATATTATACCCTTTACATTGTGAAATCCGGCATGATGTGTGGCATGAAGATGTGTGGCATGATAATGTTCTACGCATTTCCTACTGCATTCTTCTTGGTAGCTTGGTTCAAATGCAGCATGTAATCTCTTAAAAAACACTTTGGAACCAATGTCACAAAAAGATGCAGAACTAGTATCTCTATTGTCTTCATCTTTGAAGTCAGAGACTTCTTTGAAATTCCTTGACTTAATTGTTGTTAACTTGATGAGTAATTTATTCTACTCAAAGACATAACAACTGAGCCTATGGTAAGTGATGCCTGCGAGAGGGAGAGGAAAAGGGAGAAGAGCGAGTGTGTGTAAGGGCTTGGTGCTAGAGTAAGTGTGTGGGGGTTAGTGTATGTTGTTAGATTGAGTGGATGTTACAGCAAGTCTACATGTTATTGTGTGGGTTAAATTTGAGGGAAATGAATGGCAGGACTCGAGGGCAGACAGAGAGATGTGTTCTTGGGCAACACATTTAATTTCTGAATTAAATAAAAACCCTGAATTTCATCTGAAATGAAAGGGCAGGAAACAAAATTTGTTGTCCCAAAACAAATGAGCCAAAACGAAACGAAAAATTAGTCCGAAATTATTTTGTAGTCTACTAGGTCTACTAGTTACTGGTGAATTGTTTTTTGGGCCACAGTATTACTGGACCATTTATCTGCTCTTGCTCCCTTAGTTAATTCCAGCCCTCGTCTGGAAACATATTAAAAGCTTATGTAGGTTTGTCCAGCTAATAAAATTTGGCAACCTAGACTCCACTTTGGGTTATTGACTGAATCTAACTCAAGACAACTCGTTGTATGTGGGGAATACTTTGTTGATCTTCATTTTGCAGTTCAGCTAAACTCTGGGGTTAAAAAAATGGAAAATATAAAGTAATAAAAAACAAATAGGCATTGACACTAAATTATTTTTTTAAATAAGGTTTTAAACCATAAACCATTACTACATCTGGACTGGGAAGAAAAGATAAACCACACACACAGAATGTTACTGTAAAAAATAATTATATATACGGTATATATAAATACATCCTGAAATTTGTCTGAATCAAAATATCTCAGTTTCTTAGTCTGTTCAAAGTAGCCACAAACAAATAACTATAAATATAAAAATTTGTCTTGATATACCCTTAATGAAAATTTCTCCCTATTTTTTCTCCTGGTATGATTTGTATATAAAATAATGTGTTCTCTTCTTCTGCTTGTCTAGGTGAACCCTAGTCATGTAATGAACCAGATTATAGACTCACTTATTATAATTCTGTCATTTTCTAAATCACCTGCAATTGCCAGGTGCAGTAATTGCCCACAGCGCTGCAGCAGTAACTGGGTTATTGCTGTAGTATTAGTTGTTTGATACATAGCATCCTTTTTATTGTTCAGTGACTTCCACCATATATTTTCTATGCACTTTCTTTGTTTACGACTTCATCTGGCAAAGCCCTTGTGAAATCAGCTCACATTCCACGTTCCAAGAAATGTTAATGCTGCCAAGAAATGTCAGGGGGTTCTTATCATGCAAAATGTAAATTACAGAGGACATTCTATGGCAGAATTTACATTTAACCTAGACTGCTGCAATTAAGTGCAAAGCTAGCTAGTTAAGGGTTTTTTTTAGTAGAAGGAGCATTACTTTTAATCATGTATTAAAGTTTTCTTTTATGTCGCAGAACAAATGTTTAAGATATTAAAGTTAAAGTGTCATAAAATGTATTCATCCCATCTAAGTTCAAGTCAGGGCGTAACTAGAAACCACAGGGCCCTGGTGTGAAAATTACAAGTAACATGTCTCAGAGTGCCACCTTTTCCCTAAACAGCTTGTGAGCGCCACCTTTGCCCCAAGCAGCTTATCAGTGCAATATTTACCTCCAAACAGCCTGTCTGTGACATACATATGTAAACACACTTACCCAAATTACACACATTTACTCAAACTCACTAACACACATACACATTCATTCTAACACACACATTCCCTCTCAGAGCAATCATGCTAACACATACTCCATCTCACACCATTTACACTTCCATGCTCGTGCAAATCAGTTATATGTCCATATTCAAACACAAATAGTTACAGATCCATGCTCACACACAGTTACACATCCATGCTCACACACACGTCCATGCACACACACACACTTACACATTCATTCTCACACACACACACACACACACACTTACATACCCATGCTCACAGTTACACATTCATGCTCACACACTGTTACACATACATGCTCACATACACTTTTGCATGCACATTCATGTTCACATACATATATACAAATAAACACACAAACTACCTCCCTCTTGCCCGCTCCTGGTAACCTCTCACCTCTCACTGCTCTTGTAGCTTTGTGTCTGGCTGCTTATACTTGTGCCAGAAGCCTCAGTAACAACATCATGTAACCCTGTAAGGAATGAGTGGATGCAGGGGTTGCCCAGACCCCCCTTTTAATTAAATCAATGGGAAGACTTTACACATGCGTACTGGGGTCAAAACAGACCTCTGCTCACATTATTCAGCAAAACCAGTGCCTGATGTGACCGAAGGTGAGTACATCATATGCAAGGAGATGCATTCACCCGAATGCACTTCCTGCAAGGCATTTAGCTGCACTACACAAAAATGTAAAGGGACCGTGCACTTGTCATGTGTGGCTGGAGTGTCCCTTTACTGTTCCTTACCCTTATTTGATCACATTGCTATTGAGCTGAACCCATAGTTAGAAACACAGAAATTATGATTCCCCAGACAAGCAGAGACCTTGCCTCTCTGGTACACATACATACTTTACTATACACTGCACAGTCTTTCTCTTCTAGTGCTCCCTTCAGTTACAGTTTAATAAGGTGACTGTATTATCCCGTCATACCACTGGGAGTTTCTAAGTCTGGAAGTGATTTCACAGGAATACCTCATGCATTTACCATAAGTCTCCTGTTGGAAGTGAAATACTGCATTCTATGTGTCCGATAATGTAAATGTGCTAAAAGGTCTTGGTTTTGCAATATTACTTTCTTTCTTTGTTATTTAAAGTTCAGTGTGCAATGTTACTTGACATATATATATATACAGTATCTCACAAAACTGAGTACACCCCTCACATTTTTATAAATATTTTATTATATCTTTCCATGTGACAACACTGAAGAAATGACACTCTGCTACAATGTAAAGTAGTGATTGTACAGCCTGTATAACAGTGTAAATTTGCTGTCCCCTCAAAATAACTCAGCACACAGCCATTAATGTCACCTTGGCAACAAAAGTGAGTACACCCCTATGTGAAAATGTCCAAATTGGACCCAAAGTGTCAATATTTTGTGTGGCCACCATTATTTTCCAGCACTGCCCTCTTCGGCAGAGCTTCACAGGTTGCCACTGGAGTCCTCTTCCACTCCTCCTTGACGACATCACTGAGCTGGTGGATGTTAGAGAGCTTGCGCTCCCCCACCTTCCGTTTGAGGATGCCCCACAGATGCTCAATAGGGTTTAGGTCTGGAGACATGCTTGGCCAGTCCATCACCTTTACCCCCAGCTTCTTTGGCAAGGCAGTGGTAGTCTTGGAGGTGTGTTTGGGGTTGTTATCATGTTGAAATACTGCACTGCAGCCCAGTCTCCGAAGGGAGGGGATCATGCTCTGCTTCACTATGTCACAGTATATGTTTGGCATTCATGGTTCCCTCAACTGAACTGTAGCTCCCCAGTGCCAGCAGCACTCATGCAGGCCCAGACCATGACAGTCCCACCACCATACTTGACACACTTGTCTTTGTACTCCTCACCTGGTTGCCGCCACACATGCTTGACTCCATCTGAACCAAATAAATTTATCTTGGTCTCATCGGACCACAGGACATGGGTCCAGTAATCCATAGTCTGCTTGTCTTCAGCAAACTGTTTGCTGTATTTCTTGTGCATCATCTTTAGAAGAGGCTTCCTTCTCGGACAACAGCCATGCAGACCAATTTGATGCAGTGTGCAGCGTATGGTATGAGCACTGACAGGCTGACCCCCCACCGCTTCAACCTTTGCAGCAATGCTGGCAGCACTCATACATCTATTTCCCAAAGACAACCTCTGGATTCTGAGGACGTGCACTTAACTTCTTTGGCCGACCATGGCGGGGTCTGTTCTGAGTGGAACCTGTCCTGTGAAACCGCTGTATGGTCTTGCCCACCGCACTGCAGCTCAGTTTCAGGGTCTTGGCGATCTTCTTATAGCCTAGGCCATCTTTATGTAGAGCAACAATTCTTTTTTCAGATCCTCAGAGAGTTGTTTGCCATGGGGTTCCACGTTGAACTTCGAGTGACCAGTATGAGAGAGTGTGAGAGCGATAACACCAAATGTAACACACCTGCTTCCTTCACACCTGAGACCTTGTAACACTATCAAGTCACATGGCACCGGGGAGGGGAAATGACTAATTGGGCCCAATTTGGACATTTCCACTTAAGGGTGTACTCACTTTTGTTGCCAACGTTTAGACATTAATGGCTGTGTGTTGAGTTTATTTTGAGGGTACAGCAAATTTACACTATTATACAGGCTGTACACTCACTACTTTACATTGTAGTGTCATTTCTTCAGTGATGTCACATGAAAAGAAATGAGTATGTTCTACATACATTTCGTTAATTTAGCATAACTATGGGATTAAAACCCTTTCTAACCCAGGCTCTTTATCTGTGCCTTTCCTGCAATATGTTGTACACTGTCACCTTCATACAGCCCAGCCTATGTTAACCATATATACAGTATTTTATTTCTTTAATTGAGGCTTTGTAAGTAATTTAATGACATTTGTAAAGATTTTCACGTGATGCAGAAGCTTTAATTGAGTAACAATATACTAAAAGTCTGTGGTAAAATATTATTTAAAAAGATACAATTCAAAGTAACCATTTATCAATTAATTCACATTTGTCTGCTTGCACAGCAATTGACAACCAATTGTCCTTAGTATTGGTGTTTATAATTTAAAACTTTAAAGGAACAATCAAATGTCTCTGACACCTGTGTAAAGAAGAATTTACACCCCTACTATAAATTAATGTATTAAAGTACTTTGTGAGTACATTAATATGAATTCCAAAATGAGCAAATAAATATAAACTGAAACACTTACCTGACACAGAAGTTATAGACATGCTGCACATTCTTCTTTCTTCTACCATGATCCAAAATTTCTTTCCAATCAGTGGCAGGAAAGTGTTCCCATGTAAATAAGTAGAAAGACTTTACACATGCCCACTATGGTCTAAAGAGACCCCTGCACACAGCGTTCAACAGACCCAGCGCTGGAGCTGACTGGAGGTGAGTGTGTCACGTGCAGGTGGATACATTCAGCATTTAGTTGGGGGCTGGGGAAAGGGGCAAATGCATGCATGGCAGGCATGAGCTGCTCCAAAATTCTTTAAAAAAGGGCTGACCCAAATTAGAGTGGCCCACTCAAGGGGGCGGAAATGTAACATGTGGTATGAGTAAGTTTGAGTAACTGTGTGTTTAAGTGTGTAAATATGTCTGCCAGTATGTATGTTAATTACTCGGGGGTGAGAAAAGGGATGATGAGGCCACTTGATTTTACCTGCCTCTATGTGCCAGAATGTGCCAGTCCTTCAGTATTTGCATTTGCAAAATGGACCACACAAAATATAAAAGGACCACGCACCTATCATATGTATTAAAGTCCAATAGATGGCTGGAGTATCCCTTTAAAGTACTGTGAGTGTTCCTATTGAAATAAATAACAGTACGATCCATGCATTCACATGGGGAAAAGTTGTTTGAAACTGTGAAGGCTTGCAACTTTAAGTTTTGGGAGTTACAGGTGAGGGTATGTAAGTTGTAAACTCACATTTCCTCATTTTGACACTTCTTGACACCTCTCCCGGCTACATTAAAATAATGATAAATACATAAATAAAAAAATTCAAAAATGAAACAAGGGTGGGGATAATTAAATAACCCTGGTGGGTGTCCATATATATCCTCTCACTATATATTCTCTCCTTATTCCTTACTACTGGGGATGAGTAGTTAAATAATATAACAAAAAGCCCTATGGGAGGCACTGAACCCCATCTGTGGCTCCCTCTTGCCCCAATCTCGTCCCAGTGGTAAATGGGGTTGAAGTTTAAATAATTCCCCACAGTGTGCCACTTGTAAAGTAAAAAGCAATCGTTTTAGTTCCAACTCACATTTAAAGTTGTAGGCGACTCGCAAAAAACATGCTTGCACATGCATGTGCTAATGCAATGCAAGCTAGCTTTAGTACATTTGCAAGTTGGACTGTTGTTGCTGCACAGTGACATATTATGCCAACCCACGCTTTAGTGATTAGACCTGCCAGCGCTTAGTACGTTAGTCTGAGATATATATTTACTATTCCCAAGATGATCTTAGAAATAAGAATCTAAGCAAGGAAAATCCATGTACTAAATCTATCCATTTTTTTTTTGCTCTAGTGCATGCGAAAACATCTTTTAGACTACTGAGAAATCGTAAATGTACGATTTTCATAAACCCTGGATATCTTTGTATGATATCTTTATTTTTTATTAGATTTTTGGTCATAAGCACAAGCCATTTCACTACAAAGATATCTTTGAATTTTACGCACACGGCAGTTATTAAAAAAATGCTGGTTATGGACCATACAGAATTTTTAGGTATTTTGTTAATTTCAACTTTAAACTTAAAACGTATGAGTTTAATAATAATAATAATAATAAAAACTTAATGTAGCACTATTCTGCAGGTGATCTATTGTGAGATCAGCAGGCTAGCTTGCTGGGAAAAATAACTGATCCTTGCTAACATGCAGGGATCAGTGGCTATGACATCACACGTCTTCCTCAATAAAACATGTAAAAATAAGGGAATATCTTAAATATAAAAAAATATTACTTTCCCTGGGTAAGATGTAATGTGATTACATGGTTGCCACCTAAATTTGGAATCAACTACAAAAATTGGCTTGGTCTCTCGTGATGAAAAACACATCTACACCCCTGCACTTACAAGGGGTTAAGAGTGTGTAAGAATCCTCGCTGCTGCCAAATCGTCTATAAACTGATTTTTGCTTGTTATAGTAGTTTTTAATTTAAATTTATACCAATAACCAAGAAATTCTGATGTGCATAACGTACCATTGCAGTTGTCATCATAAAAAGGCCTGTCTGCTTCTTGCATTAGCGTTAGATTACTGTAATTTCAATTTTTCCGCATTGGGGATTTTGTAAGGCTCAGCTCCACTTTGCATTCCTTTTTGTGGAAAGTTCACAAGTAATTGCATGAGATAGAGCTAATTAAATATTAATCTTCAGGTGAAAGAGCATGGGCTATAACAGCATCACACAACGGTGTTATTCAATTTTAATATTGTGTTTTAACAGATCTTGCCTGCTGGAACTTCCCTATTAATAATAATAACAATTAGCTATATTACGTTTTTTCCCGGTATTGTACCGTTTTTCCAGGAAACTGATGGTTCAATAAAAGTTGAGCTATTAAACAAACTGAAATCTAAATTCTAAGAAATCAGTGTCACCAAAAAACACTTATGTATGTTCATACAGTGCTTACTTCCAAGCAATCATTTATTTTAGCTGAGAAAATTGTAAATATATATAAAAAAAACTGTAGCACTAAGGCTTAAAAAATCTGTAGTTCTATGTAAAGTGAATGAATAAATGTTCTCTGTTTGCTTGACATTTTTGTGGGTTACTTTGTTGCTAACTATCCAAGGTTCCAAAGTAAAAGCTTTATATTGGAACAATTTACTAAGGTGTTGCATTGGGTGCAGATCTTTTGGTGACAAATCCATTGATTACAAAAATGCACAAAAAATAGCAGAAAAACAAAATGTTGATGTCCTCCAATCGTAGTATAGATAAGGATTTTGGCAAACTTTTAAAAATCTGAGGGCCTTCCTTACAGCGCCAAAGCAATTTTTAAAAGATGTCAACAAGAGACCCCACATATCACTGATATCCACAATGTTTATGATCATAATTTAGACTCACTTAGCAATACATTAGTAAATAGATAGTATACAAAGTATTAAGAATGTCATTTTTAATTTATAAATTACCATATACAGTAAACTTTATAAATGAACATATAAGTCTGAAAGTCTTGAATAGCGGGAATGTTGAGATCTTTCCTTTCTCTCTGTAAAAGCCAGCTTAATAGACCAATTTATTGGTCAGTATTATATTTCTGATGGTTTGCCATCTTAAGATGTTTATTGAATATCTCGTTCAGGTATAGCAATATTACACTGGAATTAACATTGAACAACTCTCTATTTTTTTTACTTCTGAGTAGAAAGAAATAAACTTTAATTATTTAATTTCTATTTCATGTAGTTCTACTTCATTCTCTCGCATGTATATATATATATATATATATATATATATACACGATCAGTCGTAAGGTTATGACCACCTTCTTATATTGTGTAGGTCCCCCTTTTGCCACCAAAACAGCCCTGACCCATCAATGCATGGACTCTACTAGACCTCTGAAGGTGTGCTGTGGTATCTGGGACCAAGAAGTTAGTAGCAGATCCTTTAAGTCCTGTAAGTTGCGAGGTGACTTGTTTTTCCAGCACATCCCACAGATGCTCCATTGGATTGAGATCTGGGGATCTTGAACTGGTTGTTGTGTTGCTGAACCATTTTTGCTTTGTGGCATGGCATTTTATCCTGCTTAAAGAGGCCAATGCCATCAGGGAATACTGTGTCCATGAAAAGGAGTACATGGTCTGCAACAATGCTTAGTTATGTGGTACGTGTCAAAGTAACATCCACATGAATGGCAGGACCCAAAGTTTCCCAGCAGAACATTGCCCAAAGCATCATACTGCCTCCACCAGCTTGCCTTCTTCCCATAGTGCATTCTGGTGCCATGTGTCCTCTCGGTAAGTGATGCACCCGGTCATCCACATGATAGAAAGGAAAACGTGATTTATCAGACCAGACCACCTTCTTCCATTGCTCCGTGGTTCAGTTCTTAAGCTCACATGCCCATTGCAGGCACTTTTGGCAGTGGACAGGAGTCAGCATGGGCACCCAGACTGATCTGCGGCTACGATGCACTGTGCGTTCTGACACCTTTCTATCAGAACCAGCGTTAGACTTTTCAGCAATTTGAGCTACAGTAGCTCATCTGTTGGATTTGACCACACGGACCTCTGCTCTATCAGGGGTAACTACCAGCAGTTCTCTGTTCTCTTGGCTGCAGAATGAATGAGTTATATGAATTTAGTGCTGTGTATATACAATAATTGTTGTACAACCTTTGTTTTTTTCTGTTGATATAATACAGGTAATTATTAAGAAAATGCAAAACTATTTATCTTTTTATTTTCACAAAACAATAGTAATTTAAGAATTTAGGTAACCAAATAAATCTCATTCATGGAAAATATATATATATATACACAACCCAGAATCTGGGTTTTTGAGGATGCTTTCTGTATTTTTTGTGCATATTTGCAGGTCCTGACCAGGTCTTAGGGTTAAGCTTTTCAGGACAGAGGTAGAGCTTGGCAGGACAGCGGGGTTCAGGGCCACAGTCTCGCTATCCCAATTTCATTCTCTGGTGTCTGTGACCCAGGAGAATGAATACTGTGCATGTGCAGAATTGTGCGCATGCGCAGTAATGTTACCTCCCAAGCTCTACCCCCTAGCATCCCAATTGGTGGGGTGGGGGGTAGAAGTTGGGAGGTATGCAATTGTGGGTGATTGTGTAAACCAAGGTTTATACAACTTGTTATAAATATAACAAATATATTTGACGATCATCACCCACTGAACAAATACTGGCATAATTCATCATCATCATACTTGTTATGTGACATCCTTGAGTCACCACCTAAAATCTGCTATTTGTAGCCAGGCAGCCTGTGCACAGATTCCAGTCCGTATAGCATAGCAACATTAACAACAACACAATGTTCAGGAAGCATAGGAGGTGCGAAAAGAATGTGAAAACATTTTTTTTGTTACAGCCGCTGCTATAGCAGAAGCATCAGAAGATAGACTGAGCAGAAATAACGCTTTTTAAAATAGTGAAATTGATCATATGTTGCATGATTAATATATTCTGTTTTCTTTCGCACACATTCAACAAAAATGTGTTTATTTTGCCAGCTGGTGGAAAACACTACAATGTAAATAAATGTGCAGATTGTCATTTTTTTCCACTAAATTTTTATTTTCCCTGACTTCTCTCTAGTTATTTGCAGTTTCCCCTATTCATATTGTTTTTTTTTTATTTAACAGCCATACTCCAGTAATTTGGGGCAGGGCCGGATTAACCAGGGCCCTGGAGAGGTAGGGGGCCCTGGGTCCCCATCCTGTAATAGACCTTTTTGATTTGTAGGAATCTGAGCTTCTCCTCTGCAGCCATAACCTGTGCAGCCTGAGAGCTCTCGATTTATGTGACGGGCTGTCAGACACCAGCAGACCCTATGCATACATGCATATTATTTGATTAATTCAGTGCTGAGCCGGCTCTTCACTCCGAGTGTCTATCTCCACCCAGACAGGAAGTGTGGGAGGGCTTTACATCACAGAGTTTGCTCTTATTGGCTATTCAGCATCCTCCTTCTTCTTCTTCCCTTCCTTTGCTGCCCTACCTTCCCTTTCATGTCACAAGGGCCTTGTGAGCCCAGTCACAGGCCGAGCAGGAGCGTGTACTCTGCCGGTTGGCGGACAACAGCACCCAGACAGCAAGGAAGTGTCTTGACGTGTGAAAGCTGATACAAAACGTAGTCCGGACAAACACATACTTTTTTCCAACTCTTTGTTGTGTGGTATGTGTAATACGATGTTATTATACATTAGATTTTTGTCCAGTTGTCCTAATATGAACAAAAGAGTCTTGACCAGGAATTATGTGCCACCTGCCAACAGTCTTAGCCAATATCACAATGGATTGGCACGCCATTGGCACAGCGCCTATTTTACAATGAAAGATTGCATGCACTCGTGGAGGGGCGATATGATGCCAATGCTATGAACAGGGTGTGACATCATGAACATAGAGGAATCTGTGATAAACATTTAAATTTTTTTTATTTTACATTGTTTTATTTGTTTTGACCTGGAAAAATATTTGCGCGCTAGAAAAAAGGTGCTCCAGGGTCCCAAACTCCCTAATCTGGCTTTGGGATTGCTGGAAATGTATGTAGGAGGTCAGAATTTTATTATTTTTAGCTGTTTTGAGTATAAAGCAAATAATCCTTTATAAAACTTACTTGCTGAAGTTTAAAGCAAAGAATAAAAAATAAAGTACCTTAGTATTTTTTTTCCGGAAAGCTTTTCCTTCCTAGGAAAATTATAGCTTAGTCTCTATTTTGTTGCTGTATTTGCAAGAAATATATTTGGTATTTTAAAGTTTTACTACATGCGAGCTCTCCATAGGACGCTAATGTTTATCCGGAAAGCCTCAATGATCCTTCACAAATTATGATCTTGATAAGCAATAACTCTCTGTTTTAGCACTAGAATGATTTAACTCTTTTGGTGTCGAGGGAATAGAGTACATTGCCACACATCTGGCATTAAAAGTTAGTACCGACCTGCCATTTGGGAAAGAAAAACCTAGATTTTTTTGTTGCTTGCATTTAGGGCATAATATTTATATGCATATAGTCTGCTTTTTTATGACTTTTTAAATCTCAGTAACTTTGTAATTAGTCCAGAAAACATGAAAGTAAATATTTTTACTATTCGAGGATGCCTGCAGCATAATGAGTTCTGTAGCCTGCATGTTATTTTTTTTCATATAAAATTAAAAATAGAACATTTGGAATTGATTTATATAAAAGTTTTACTAAATCATTAATTAATATGACCTATACTTAGTGTAATTTTTTTGCAACTATACATATATAAACTGAGGGAATACTTTTACATAGTTACATAGATGACCACTAAGATGTTTTAATACATTCTAAGGATGTTTCACCACTGGTATACGGGAGATCGAGATGTCATGAGACAGCCTGGAGTCTCCCTTCCCAATAGGCTTTAGAATCACTGGCCCTACGCTGACAGATTAAGTGCAACAGCGCCAGGCATTATTTGCTGGAAACAAAGCTAAACTGTTCCTAGAGGGTCTATCCTGACCTGCTGGGACGTCTAATGATCCCTCTGCAGGATGATCACCGGTATAGCGAAGAGTGCTGCACGGCTGTAAAAGGTTACATAGTTTCGCTTGCTTTAAAAGAATTGAATACAAATGGTTTTTTGAAATAGTAAAAATGAATAAATAAAAGACCCCAGTGATGTCACCATGAGGTCAGGATCTCCAGCCAAAAAAAAAAATATGAAAATAAACACTTGAAAAAATGGGTGCCCAGACACCTTGTGCCCCAACCCAAAAGTTTAAAATAACGAAAAATGTTATAGTATGTAAGGCATTTTGCTCCTTGTAAAATTAATAAAACTATGTATGCCAGGTATCATTCTATTCTGGGGATGTTGCTTAACATAAATAATAAACATATCACTCATACTAAGCATTTGTCTAAACATGTAAAATCTGAGTAAAAGTAACAAATGTTAACAAATGGCAAAAAAAGCTTTGGTCACTTGGTTATAAAAATCCTTGGTTCAAAAATGGTTAAACATTAAACTCTAGGAAGTTTTTGGTCTGTCTTTCCATCAAGCCAATCAACAACAATGAGCAAATTAACAGCAGGTAAGCGGTAACATCATGGGGAAGAATTAGAAAAATGCTACTTTAAGTTTAGCAAACAAATGTTTTTTTTCTGGAATTTTACAAGACTTACACCTAGCAGCAACTTTACAGATGATGTAAAGGTATTCATTATATGTTTAAAACACATTATTGGTAAAACAAAAACAGCAATGTATTAAGTTGAGTGTGTTAGACAAACTCCATTTAGCACACTGATTAGACTGTAAGGGAAACAGTTGTAATGATCCGTAGTGGATTTGTGCAACTGCGGTATAAAATTAGATGGGGTAACTTCATCTATAACACGTGACGGCTAAAAAACTGGTTAAAATATGTCTGTCTTATCGTACATTGAAACATTGTATGGATAATGTTTTTTTAATTAAATATGAACAGTGGTATTCTTAGTCTGAATTGCGGTTACCTGTATATGGCATAAAAAGATGGAAAAATCATCAGGGATGAATAGGGGGTCGCGACTTTATATAATTGACTATATGCAAGAAGATATTAGGTCTTTATAAATAATGAAGGTCTGAAATTAGAGCGCAGCTAATTACCAGCGCTAGCCTTTAATTACAGAATGTCTTTTTAAAGATTAGCACCTTACGTACAGAGAATTGTTCAACTTCTAGATAATATCCCCATGCCGCAATTTTATCTGATGATACTTGCGCACACTTACACAGGGGAAAGTGGGAAAACTCTTTTGAATTCAGTAGGAATGCTCTTGAGAAGAAATTGACTTCCTCCTCTTTAGATAATTTCATCCTCTCTACTGTTCCCAGTTGATAAAGATATTAATGTTCCCTTGCGCTAAGTGCATGTTGGCTACTGACAGTACCACAAAATGCTGCGATTGTGACTTTGACCTTGACACACTTTGGGAATAAAAGTTCAGTGTGGAAGTACGGATTCATAAAAAAGAGCTTTGAGATGCAGGGAAGCTAATATCATATATCAGCCAAATGGCTCTGTGCTAAAGGCTTTTAAGCAATCAAATTCCCTCAAAATTTAATTTGAGAATGATAGCTAGAGAGATTACCTAAATGAAATTTAAATTAACAGTAACATTAGCTGAGCACTGTACATTTCTTATATGGATTGCATATGTCCCAGAAAGTAATTGAACATCACATCTGTATGTATCTGAAATGATGCCAAAATCATTTTGCATAGGAACATCAAGTGAACAAGGAGATCAGCTTTTTTTCTCTCTTGTTTTCGTGTCCATTTGAATAATCTGTACCACTGCTACATGGAAATTAGTTTTAATTTGTGAACACCGTCTGCTTATTTAGATGTATGACAGTTGTTCTAGTAAGTCTGCGTAGAAAAGAGACATTAATTGGCATATAATTCATGTGATTTTCCTTGCCGCCTACTCATTATGGGCATCTCACAAGGACCATATGAGCCATCTATGAGCAGTTTTTGCTTATTTTAGAAGAAGACAAGCAAAGTATTATGAGGTGAAGTTTCTATAAGTATGGATGAACTTTTTCTGGGTGTTGAAATGGGTAAGGTATGCATGAACTCATACCTTCTAAGTGTCTCACTTTGGAAGTCCTCTTTAAGAGCCAATACTCCCGTCCATCTTTCTTTCCCTAGTCTCCGATATGGCTATGTGTGAGTGTTCCACAGCAATAAAACTTTAAATAATATGTGAATGGATAGAAGAACATGTCTTTGTAAATAAGCTTACAAAAACCAAATATTAGATTCTTGTTCATAATGGCGTAGCCAGTTATACATAGCTTTGATCCATCATAACGTTCCATTGAAAGTTATTTTGCCAAGTACTATCACACCATACCATACAAAGGCAGTACTGGTGAAGGAAAGCAGCCCTGGAACCTTAAGGCTAGAAGCCACTACATGGCATAAGTGCAGCCGCATACTACACTCTTACACTATAGTAGCAGGTGGCCACATAATTAAGCACCCAATCTGCAGCTTGAACAACAGTAAAGGTAAGTGTGCGGCACCATCGGCCATCTGGCCCACCAGATATTTGCTCTTTTTTTCCAGATGGCCAGTCCAGGCCTGCATAAGTGGCCCAAAACGATATAGTGTTATTTTATGATATGGCTTTACGTCTGTGTAGGAAGCACATCTTTCTTTGACATGACTGAGTATTCCACCGGTCTTGCCCTGAAGATGCTTCTGAGTGAACAGCCACTTAGCATCATCTTTGGAGATAATGGTGGATGTCAATAAGAACAAAGCACAATTTTAATTTATGCTGTTTAATTTTGACTTTATAAAGTGTATTTAAAATAGTTTAGGCCTTCATGTTGCTATTTTGGGATAATTAGAGGTATTAACTGGCCTCAACACTTCTACCTCACTTTGCACTGTATCTGTGAGTTTCCGAGATGGCATAATGCAGCTCAATAAATCTTTAGACCCACTAAGTTCGCTGTGAGTCAGGGAACTAGGTGTAGGGTGCAAAATAAACTTAAGGAAGGAGACACCAGAGATTTTAGATATTATAGAGCAGCACTGGAGAGTCGTAATCTACCCCCCTCAAAAATGAATCTCCGGAGAAAACTAGACACCAGATCAGATGCGGTAGTGTCTAGTCGTATCATGTTGTCGCTTAGAACTTAGGCTCTACCCAGTGACTCCCAGTGAGCCCAGTAAAATGGCTTTTTGGATTGTGAACATGTAGGATCACGGAAAATACTCCAAGAGAAAGATAGAGGGGATATATATCTAATGTTATCTTTGTTGTTTTGGTTTTAGTCATACATTTGAGAATAAGGTTAAACATATAGGAAAGTATACATAAATGCATATTATTTTAAAAATCCACAGTAATTTTAATAACAGGTTATTGTCTGGCTCTGTCGCTTTATGCAATGCCTCTAGAAAAAAAATGAACATTGCTGTCACTTTAAAACTGGAATTCAAAATGTTCCTTAAATTGTTCTACAATCTTATAGTTAACATGTCCTTAATATGCACCATGGTGTAATTGTACATAGTGTTTAATATGTTATATATATTTTTATGTTTGCAGGTTGTTTATAAAAACAATGACGTGAGGCTTGAATTGTCCCGACTTGCTAAGCAAGGCGACCCTAAAATGAAGGTCCATGGTATTGTTGCATTTAAATGTGAAAACGTGGCAACTTTGGAACCAATCACTTTTGAAACACCAGAATCTTTTATCTCTTTGCCAAAATGGAATGCTAAAAAAACTGGCTCGATATCATTCGATTTCCGAACAACAGAACCAAATGGACTGATACTTTTTAGCCACGGAAAACCCAGACATCAGAAAGATGCCAAAAACCCACAAATGATCAAAGTTGACTTTTTTGCCGTTGAGATGCTAGATGGTCAGCTTTACCTGCTTTTGGACATGGGGTCAGGAACTATTAAGACAAAAGCATTGCAGAAAAAAGTAAATGACGGAGAATGGTATCATGTAGATTTCCAGCGGGATGGACGAACAGGTAACTTTTCTTTTTTAAACATAACGGAAATAATTTATAATATATATTTATACATAATTAGATTTATTTATAAAGCCCCGGCAGATTCTGCAGCGCTGTTACAGT
This sequence comes from Spea hammondii, assembly GCA_029215755.1. Lineage (NCBI taxonomy): Eukaryota > Metazoa > Chordata > Amphibia > Anura > Pelobatidae > Spea > Spea hammondii. The sequence goes on along the minus strand of JARDYJ010000003.1, from coordinate 15,109,055 downwards.
CAGTAGAACAATTTCACATACAAAAACACACAGTAACAAACTGGTGCAAAGGAGAAGAGGTCCCTGCTCTTGCAAGCTTATCCATTATAATATATATATATATATATATATATATATATATACATACACACATGGGAAGGAAGGTAGAAGGGGGCACCATCTAAAACTGAAGTTGGACTATAGTCATTGCAAAGGTATTGCTTCTATAAAGCAAGCAACCTAGGGATTCATCAACCCACAAATTGAAGGTGAGTTGTAAATGCAAGTTGGATCAAAGTTAATTAGGGGAATGCAAGGTGAAATGCACCAACCACCCATGAACAAAATTAAACAGTTAAAAAGGCAAAAAAATATGTAAAATAAAATATTAATGAATAAACAACAAATAAAAACAGAAAACAGGAGTAAAAATTGACATCCACCCTCTTTATACGCAAAGGATATTATTATGTATTGTACCTTAGAGGCCATCTAGAAATAATGCCCCTGAGTCCTCATCTTCTGAAAGGCAGCATCCCAAAAATAAATACATGTAAAAAGCCAGACATTAAAACAAGATATAGAAAAAAGGTTTCCAATCCGCCCCCAATTCCAACGGATTCCAAAATGGACGCTGGTGTCCAAGCTACACCACTGACTTAAAGAGGAAGAGGGTGGTGTACTTGCCACTCACCTCAGATATATTTTTGGTTTAGCATTTTTTTTGTTAAATATCTTGCTAATTGGTGGAAAGGGTGTATGAGCTCTCATTCAACCTAGATGCCCTTTCCTTAACCCCCAAAATGAATAGTTGTACGCCCTCAAATCTAATTGAAAGCAACTCATAAGTAAAGGTATGGGCCATTTTGTAACACGAGAGAGTCTGTGACTTCTGTTTAGCCTGGTCAGTTTAACCTGGTCAATAGAGTTGACCCAGAACTCGAACAGACCCTAGAGAGACTGGCAGTAAATGCTACTTCTGTACATAAACCTTTTGTGTGCTGAATTAAAAAAGGACACATTTTTATATGTATTCATAAACTATACAAAACTGTATAAAACTACTACTCCCAACAGTCTGTTACACCAAGAATTACATCCACAAATAATTTAAATATATTTAGAAATTAAAAGAGCTATCTTACTGACTTAAGTGTCCAGATGAGTTTCTCTGCACCCCACAGGCTGAGATGCTCCAAAGAGATAGATGAACCCATTTAATGCTATATAAAGCAATACACTATCTGGCTGTGGGGTTATTCATCATGCTCCTATTACAGTTAAATTTGAGTTATAGCCAGGATGGATTTGTTAACCTTTGACAGAGCATAATGAATCATCTCCTTCTCTCCGTCAGGAAATTACATTTCTTTGCCTTGAATAAGATTAAAATGACACACATGCACATACACACATGATATCTATCCATATATATATATTATCCATTATGATCCAAAATATTATATTTATCCTCATATTCATAACGTGAACTGCAACTTCACACAACACACAAAAAGATATAAGAAAAAAATCTGAAAAAATAAGCAATTGGACTTGGGCTAAAACATATGTATCTGGGTAATATAAAAGTACTATCTATCTATATTTATTTATATCTTTTTTTAGAATCTGTGGACGACTCACCACAAAAGCTAGATGTAAAAAACATTGTACACATTCAATGTATTTGAGTGTTTTTACCACTAAGAACCATAAAAATCAAATATGAATTAGAGGCAGGGCCGGCCCAAGGCAAAATGCCGCCTGGGGCGAATTTTAAAATGCCGCCCCCCCCTTATCTACCCTTCCTCTCCCTCCGTCCCTGCCGCCGTCCCCCCCCCCTCCCTTGTACTTACCTTTCAGCAGTCCTGCGGCGAGTCTCCCTGTTTGGTCTCGGTGCCGGCTTGTAATGCTGAGCGCCGGAAATCTTCCGGCACTCAGCATTACAGGCCGGCACCGAGACCGAACAGGAAGACTCGCCGCAGAGGAGAGAGAGAGGGGCGCCGAGCGGGTACTGACAGCTTGGTAAGCGAAAACCACTCGGCGCCCCTTTCTCTCTCTTTCGCTTAAAAAAAAACAAAACAAAAAGGGCTTGGGGCGGCAAAGTGCCGCCCCTTCAAAAGTGCCGCCTGGAGCGGTTGCCCCACTCGGCTCCATTGTCGGGCCGGCCCTGATTAGAGGACACTCAATATTAGAAGAATTATTAGAATTAAGAGTTTAAAGTAACATAACTAATAATTGGTTTTTATGACTTGCTAATATAGCACTAAAAAGGAAGACTGATACGTATCTGCTGTCAGAATCTATTTCTGATAAATATTACATTATTTTTTAATAATATATTAAACTTAATCACTCAAAATGATCTGTTATTCTATAATAATAATAAAAAAAAATAACTATAATACATGTAATTCTGTTTTTAATATTTTACATAATAAATTATAATTGGATTAGCAATCTAACAAAAATGACAATCTAAGAAAATAACATTTATTAATATAATCTTTAAATGTCTAATTAATGACAATAACAAATACATTTTACTTTTGGCCAGCGAACTAAATGCTTAGATTTTACTAAAAAAAAAAATTTACTCTTCTTTTTATTGTACAATCCAAGTTAGAATATTTGCTGATATACACTATCTGATATTGAAGGGTGAGCATTGGATAAAGTCAATATTTATTTTGAAATAAAGAACCTAAAACTGATGTGTTTTAACTCATTCCATTCAGATTCTAAAAAATGTAATTTGTAAATGAAAATGAAAGGTAATTTTGTTACCTTGGGCTAACACAAAGAATACAAAAAATGTGTTGGAAAAATGTCTTCATTATTTCAGAAGTGATTTAAGAAAACAAAATTGCTGAAATAATGAATCATTGAAGAACTCATTAAAGTGTACCTGTGGGAGTTTTTTTGGCTAGATTTGCTCTACGATATGCAGGAAAGAAAAGATGGAAGCTATATAACAGATGAAAAAGTCTGTCCACAGCGGCTACATGGCACATTAATGTTAGGGTTTCGTAAGACTCCAATAGACTTACAAACATCAAAGATATCCCTTAAGGATGTTTAACATGATTTGAGACATCAATATTATTATATTAAAATAGCATATGTCCCAGAATCTTTGGGTTGGTTAATCTACGGCTTACTCAGAACCCGAAGTCACAGATTTATCAAGGTTTATAGTAATTGAAAACATATTTCACTCCGGTAACCCCCTCTCCGTTTCTTTCCATTCCTGTTATTGGCATGCAACTGTTACAAAAAATGAAGACAATCAAAAGAAATTGTTATGTTTTAAAAGAGCAAGAGAATATATTTATGTACTGTGACGCTGTAAACCCTAGGGAGATGATAAGCATGGTATTTGGGTACAGGTGTTCTGCAGATCATACATATGGGTCCCTGTGGTGGAGCCATTGGAGAACAGGGTGGGCCAATGCTCCGTTCCCCCATTATATGGAAAATCCATACACACATACACACACAAATGCTGAAATGTTGTTCTGTATAATAAAATGTGTTGTAAAGTCCTCTTTTGAAATATATCAAGAGCTAAAGGGGCTTTGTTGTAAAAAAAAGGTGTTAAAAGAAAACAGTGTATTAGAAATTAATGCTGCCACAATTTAAAACACAGCTTAAAATTAATTTATTCACATAGGTCACAAGGTCAACCCACAATTACTACAATACTATTTAAGAGAATTATAGATAGGAAATGGTAAACACAGGGACTACTGGTAACGATGTTAAATCAAAATAATTTGTCTTCTGCAGCAACCATGGTGGGATGCGTTATGCAGTTTCATAATCTCTTTTTGTCTGTATACAAAAAAATGCCAGTTCGAAAATAGTTTTGAATTTTAAATTCGTACTGGTCAATGCAAGCTTTTATGTTATGATATATCAAAAATGATAATATTACATAATATTAGGAAAACTCTTGAGGAGTAATGCCATTCCTTACTGCAAATGAGCATCTATGTCCTCAATATGTACCTCTACTGCAGTAGATTGACACTCCCAGGCAAATCATATAGTTTCTATATTTACATATTTATTAAACACAGTATATTTATATGCAGTACAATATATTTAATATATTTGGCTCATTGTACATGGCACACTCATGGAATGCTAATGACGCACAATACTCAATTACTGATACAGGGTACCCAATACCTTCAGTCCAATTTTGACACCCTATGGGGTTAAGGTACCATATCTCTTTAACTTTGAAACTGTTAAGCTTTTCCCACCACCCACCTAGATCTGACCACTTTCCATGCTTTTTTCTTTCCCAGTGTTTTGATGTGTTACTTATTAAAACGTAAGGTGATTAGTGTTTAAATAATGTTGAATTTGTGTCTTTTGTAAATTACAGGTACCATTTCTGTCAACACTATACGCACACCTTACACAGCCCCGGGCGAAAGTGAAATTCTTGACCTTGATGATGATTTGTATTTGGGGGGTTTACCTGAAAATAAAGCTGGTTTGGTGTTTCCAACTGAAGTATGGACAGCTCTTCTAAACTACGGATATGTTGGATGCATAAGAGATTTGTTTATTGATGGCCAAAGCAAAGATATTCGTCAGATGGCTGAGCTTCAGGGTACAGCTGGGGTGAAACCATCATGCTCCAGAGAAACCGCAAAGCCTTGCCTGAACAACCCATGTAAAAACAATGGCGTTTGTAGAGATGGATGGAACAGATATGTCTGTGATTGTTCAGGTACCGGCTACCTGGGACGCTCTTGTGAAAGAGGTAGGTTATTGACCTTCGTTTGAAGAATTTTAATTGGAGCTTGACAATGTCTTTCATTTAGAAATCTCTAATAGTTGCACTGAAGGGACTCAATAGATAATACTCTGCTAGCGGAAGCTCTGGTTTATATACATATTCCTGCAACACATTGCATGAGGCATCTTTAATCCTATCCATATTTTTTAATACTCCAGGAAGGATGTATTTGCTCTTGGAAAGTATGAAATAATATTCTTCAAATTAAATTTCTACGTGCCTGTTGGGGCTAAACTTAATATTCCAATTCATGCAGGCAATATGGGGAAGGTCACAATCTACACAACAATGTCAAAAGATTTACGATCCATCACCCTCAATATAGTTTCACTCTAACACTCGCACGCACTCACACATACTAACATACATACATAGTGACTCCCTTACCCCGTTCCTCTTTTACCCCGTTATTCCTTTGCTTTTTAACCTTGTTCAGATACTTATTGAACAGCCACTATAGTCATCTGTGTTTTAAGAATTTTGGGTCGGCCCAGCAATCAATTGCCCCCTTATGTGCTGTGCCAGCCCACCTCTGCATGTGGCGCACCGTCTCTGAAAAAAACTTTTCATATTCAGATCATACTGGAAGATTAATCGGAATGGCTTGATTTTTTATATCACATAATCCCCCTTCAGCACCATCTCATTCAGCCACTGTAGAGCCTTAGAGAAATTTTATAAAATATCTTAATTTGTTATTATTATTATTACTACCTAATTGATACACAACTAGGTACTGAAATGATATCTTGAGATATCAGTTAAGTAGGAAAAAATGATGGGGGAGCTAACAGGCAGCTATTACCACAAATTTTGCTGTAATCCATATCCTTAGTCAGGAAAAACGTCCTAAAATTTCAAGGTAAAATTAAAAAATAACACAGACATTGCTGAAATGACTAGTGGTTTGCAATAAATGTGGCAATGTCCTGGAATTAAGAGCACCTTTGAGGCCATGACTTCAATTTTATTATATAATATTGTTATATTCTCAGATGTCAGGTTTTGTGAATTCCTGCAACCAACACATAATTCAGTCTTTCGGCTCTGGATGAGCCTAATCTGCAAGGCGTAGGTCGTAATCTAAAACCGCGTCTATCACAATGCAATATCACATTACGGTCGGTATCCTAGAGATGAAGACGTTATACTTACCTGTTATTGAGCAGTAAAGAAATATGAAAAAAAGTGAAAAGACATTGTAACACATACGATGTTTTTTAAATTGAATGCTGTGAAAATCCTGATCTTGCAAGTAATATCTATATTCAGTTGTATGCACCAAATTGCTTTGTCTGTTGGCTACCGAGTTTAATGCCTCCAGATTGCTCTGCTGCTGGTGGAGCAAAACTGGCATAGGGTTTAACCAAACTGTCAGATAAATTACAAAGTCATTCAATTAAGTAAGCAATGTGTTCCACCCTGTGGCAAAATGCAGCTACTACATATGGTCAAGGTGGAAATAAATGAGAAGAGTAAACTGTTTGCATATTGCCATGATTTGGAGGCGAGGCATATGCGGATCTGCAAAAAAAGCAGGAGATGTGCAATAATGCTCCTGACAGTCCATATTTTTTAAAGCAATCGCTGCCCAGTTTTATTCCCAAGATATGCAGAAAAATCTATAATGGATTGTAGATAGATAGGTAGATAGATAGATAGATAGATAGATAGATAGATAGATAGATAGAAAGAAAGAAACAAGAGTTGTCCATCTGGCAAATGTCTGGTGGTCTGGTGGCTAATGGTTCCCACACTTACCTATAGTGGTGCTCCTACACCAGATTAGTTCCTGCGGTGTGGGGTCCCAGGCTGCTTTTCTTTTGGGAGGGGGGTGCAAAGTTATTAGTCCTTAAAACTGGAATGTAAAATGATCTTAACATCAAGCTCCAACTTGCCATCCGGTGCACCAGACAAATGCCCAGTGGGCCAGTGTCCGATAAGTTCTGGTGGGAACTTTCGGTCGTGACTGGCGGGCTTAAAGCGAGGTCCAGTTATAGTGCACTTGCTGACTACTTGCAGATTTTTGTAAAACGCATAAAGCTGAGGGTGTTCTCTTTTATATTTGCCATGAGATTATGTCTCTTGCACTTTAATAGAAATAACCTATTTAATGGCAATCGGTTCTGTTTTCGTCTGTTGTCTTCAAATACTTTTACCCATTGCTCTAAGGAGATTTAATCATGCATCCAATTTTCTATTTTATTTTACATTTGTGTCATACTTAAGTGTCTAATCTAAGATGACTTTAAGTACTAACAAATTAAGGTTTCAGTGCAGCCAATTTTGACTATTACTGGTTACTTCAAGTGTTACTTTATAGAACACTTGTGATAGCAAATTAAAGATTAATGGGTTCAAGATGTTTTTAAAGAACATTCCCCTACTGTGAGTTGTGCGTATTTTGGATTGTTTATATGTCCTCTTGGAGAAGATAATGGCGAGAGGACATGTGATAAAAACAATAAATAAAGGGTTCAGCAAAGTACAGGGGGGAAGTATATTTCAAAGGAGGAGACATGCTAGGACAAGAGGGCATAATCTACAGCTAGAGGATCTGGGGCTTTGATGAAATGGAAGGAAGTTTCACTTTCACTGAGAGAGTGGTAGGAAAGTGGAATACCAGCCCACCAGAAGTGGTAGAGGTGTAGAAATTTAAAGAATCATGTATCAACATAAGGCTATCCTACATAGCCCAAGACCAAGGAACAGGTGAAAGGTACTATCTTTACATCAGACAAATTAATGGTTCCTACCTAACACCATATTCTATGTTTTTGTTAGACATTACAGATGTATGTTACCAAGATCTCATATTGGTTAGACAGTTTACTACATATATGCTGACATATAGTATGACTGCCCTATCCAATTCGAGACATGGCTAAATAACTCGGCTTTAGCTGTTCTCTCAGACACTATGTATCTTCACAAGAAGTTCTAATAAAATATTTGTGGATTTTCCCCCTAGATTTAAAAACTGTTCAAAAGCTTGATAAATGAGCTAATTTTAGGATAGACTACAAGCTATAGTACATATTTATGTTTTTTTGCTTTAGGATAACATATTATGTACGATTATCTAGAGTAACCGTCTTTCATGAGCTCTTGCTTGTTCCTTCTAGCTATGAGAGATGTAATTAGAACTAAAGATATTATGAAGCTGTGCCCTATTACTTTTTTTGTAATTCAGAAAGTGACATAAGTTCAAGGCATGCAGAATCTCTGCAGTCCTTCTGGTACAAAATACTGAAAAAACATCAATCAAACTCAGTCTTCTTGGCTCCCTAACCTCGCAAATTCTGGACATCTAGCCTGCCATGGCAGCTCTTTAAACCCGTCTCTCTTTAGGAAATAAGGCAACAGCACAATTTTAAGTTTTGTTTTATGATTATATTTTTATATATAATATGTAATGCTTTACCGTAATTTACCCTTTTACTGCTTAACATAGTTATTCTGCATAGACATACACTATTTCAGAATCAGTACTTTCCGCTCCTATAGAGTTTATAACCTACATTTTGGAGCCTGAGGTGTTGAAAGATGAGGAATTAGATGTTCTTTCCTGGTACTGCTGAGGTGATACATTTTTGTTGCGTTCCTCACATTGTTTAATTAAAACTGAAGGACAGTTCTGTCTATGTAAGTCTTAAGTCGTTGTCTGCAGTTCATAAGGAGAATTCATAAAGTGAACCAGGAAGCCATGTTTCCAGCAATCTGCGACCTGTTCTTTGCAAGCAATTTCTGGTTATGTGTTCATTAATAGCCATCATAAAGACGTGAGATAAAGATTGGCTGGTGGAGATGATATTGCACTATAAGGGAAAAAAAATAATAAAAGTTTATTTGACATCCTTGCCATGGAAAAAGGGAACCAGTGGAGTCAATTATAACTACCAAAATGCTTCACTTTTTAAGCAGACTGGGGGCTTGATTCAATGAGCCATCTAAGTCTTAATTGGTGTTAATGTTCATCAAAAGTATCATGATCCAATAGTTGATAGCCTCTAGATATTTAAACCAGACCTTGACCACAATAAAGCTCATCACGCATCAGTGAAACACATCGGTCGAATGCATTCTCCTGCTTACCAGTAAGCATGCGCGGTATACTCAATGTCAGGCGCTGTTAGATCTTGTTTGTGTGAGATTTCAAGGTTTCTAATGGAATTGCTCATTCAGCCAAAGCCCTGGATCTCCAAAGAAGTATGTGATACCTTCTAGTAGGCCATTGTTTATAGGCCTGGTTCAGTAAATGGTATCACACATTTTTACATTTTTTTGACTCTCTTCTCTGGAGCTAATACAGCAATACAGATTTTTGTATAGGCAATCTCATCTAGATAAAAAAATGTAGCAACACTGTAGGTTTTTGTATATTTTTCAAAAATGCTTAATAAAATATATTTGAATAGCTAAATATGCTGAGGAGTCGAGTGTGGAAGAAGGTAGACCATTTGATTATTCATTTTTAATGCTTGCTGATTTCTCTGCGTCGGTTAAATTCTTCCAGTTCCAGATGCAGGTAGAGTGCAGAGTATGGGGTAGAATACAGGCACCCAAGGCCTTTCTGTTATCTGATATCTGTGCCACTTGTAATAACTGCTGCTGTGTTTATAATGATCTGTTTTAAACATTTGTGTCCATTACTAGTCAATTAATAGGAGGACATGTTTTTAAATAATATAAAATACATTGTAGCACCATTTTCTAAACCCTTTGGAGGAACCTACCGTTTCCACACTGCACATGTTCAGTTGAGAACAGACAATCTCCACTGCTGCGCCTTTTTTCATGTAGTGAATTTAATATGGGTTTTCAGTCAATTCATTCTATGGAAAATAAACATATTGAGCTTTAGAATCTCTTGGAAGGGATGCTAGATTTAGGGCCAGTCCTCGGCCAATAAATAGCACCCTAAGCAAAAAACCTATTTGTCTTTCCACAAAACCCTAAACACACATTATGGTTTTTTTTATGCACTTAGAATGCCAGTCTAGTCATAGAGCTCATGCACATGCCCCCCAGTCAGGCACCAGGCTGACTCTCACATTGGGGATATTTTCTGGGGTGATTATAGGTGGCCCCCTGATCCAGTCATCCCAGCCAGCTGCCGACTCATTTTAAGATTATGTTTGCAAATTTAGAAGACATTACACAAATGGAGATATTTTTTTTCTTTTTTTACCAAATTTGCAGCAATCTGTAGATGAGTGTTTAATAATACTTCTACTATCCCTTAAATTTAAGTGGAAGGGTTTTCCATCATCTTTACCCACCATAACTTATGTAATGGTATTTCTTGGCTACCCCAAGCCTCAACTATTAAGCCAGTATCACAACCTTACGCTGATGGCTCCCATAAAGGATGAAACGGCTGTCACTGGTCCTCTGGCCTTAGGGCTAGCAAAGCATGGAGCCCTGAGGTTGTTTTTAGGCCCCCAGTCCTTTATCCCAGACTGGGTGCTGTGCACCGGGTGTTAGTGTGGCTCTAAGCGCACTGCACCCTTTCCCATGTCACATGCTGGTAAGCACCTTTTAGCAGCTTGGACCCCTACATGCACTTTTATTTTTGTATGCACTAGCCCCAGCCTTTTGGCTCGGTGTGCGGTGCATACAGACAATTTTTTATCACACCAGCCGGTAAGGCTAGGGCTTCCACTGGGAGCATTTTTGTATATATAGTTTTGTTACATGATTGCACAAATGTTTTTTTCATAGCGCACGTGAGTTTTTACATTTTGATATATTTATGTATTTTGAGTTTATTGATACAAACTGTGATTTGAAGGACTGGACACGAACATGACACTGAAAAGCCACAGTGGAGCCGGGTCCCCAAAAGGTCTGGCTTTTGTGGTGAGGAGGGAAGTCAGTTAGCTCTTCTGAGCAGCCCCCCCTTCAAACGAAGATTTCAAAGGGCCCCAAACCTTGTGGGAAGGGGCCAAGAAGATCCGGCCCTCCTGCAGGCCTTATGGCCGAGGAGGGAAGGAAGGGGTCGCATATCCTTCGGGAGTGCGACCCCAGAAGAAAACGAAGAAGGGGACCTGGTGTCCACTGTGGCCTTATGGCAGTTTGGCACTGGTACTTTTTTCTGTTTTTCTTCACAGCCAAGCATGAACCTCGGGGCTTCAATAATAAAAAAAAACAAAAAAAAAAACAGCTGTCCATGAGTGGTGATCTGGCTACTGCACCTCTTACCCGAGTTTTGTCTGAAGGCTGTCTTGTACAGCGGGCAATTACTTTCAAGGGATCCATGTATAAAGTGGATATAGAGGCAAAGGTGATAATTGTTGACCTTATTTGCATGCGCCTACCCAGAATCCCTTGTGGTTGTGGCAGCACCATGAGATTTCTGAGGGAAAAACAAGCTTTCTGGTTTGTCTGTAGATGAGTGTTTAATAATACTTCTACTATCCCTTAAATTTAAGTGGAAGGGTTTTACATCATGTTATTCCACCAAAACTTATGTAATATATATATATATATATATATAATTATATATTTATTTATACCGTATTTTCCAGCATATAAGACGACTGTGCGTATAAGATGACCCCCAACTTTTCCAGTTAAAATATAAAGTTTGGGCTATACTCGCCGTATAAGACTACCCCTCTACCCAGTATACAACAACCAGCCAATCACGACTTACCAGTGCAGACTCCCGGAGTCCCGGGTGTCTTGCGGGGCCGGCAGGGGACATCTATTCTATACAGAACTGCACTGGTAAGGAGGATTGTTAAAGCTTACCGCACAGACGTTCACCGGCGAGCGTAAACAATCTCTGCTGCCGGCACGTCTGCACAATGTGCTTGAACAATCTCCCTTGCCGGGACTCCCCCGTGGGAATTCCCGGCAAGGGAGATTGTTAAAGCACACCGAGCAGACATGCCGGCAGCGGGGGTTTACGCGCATCGCCGCTGCCGCGATGCGCTTAGACAACCTCCCGTGCCGGGAGAGTAAGATGCAGGTCCCCTGCACCGCTGTGGGGGATCTGTATCCTAACCCTGCCAGACCTCGAGCTCCCTAATGTTGGGCTAGTTAGAGGGAGGTCGTGATCTCCCCAACCAGCCCTGCTCATCGGGCGCCCGCTGATCAGGGCTAGTTGGGGAGATCACGATCTTGCACCTACCTCGGCGCGGCCCTGAAGATTGGCCCAGGGGAGGTGATTCTCCAGTCCGGCTCGGTAAGTTTCAGTACCCGGCGTATAAGACGACCCCCGACTTTTAATTAGATTTTCACGGGTTAAAAAGTCGTCTTATACGCCGGAAAATACAGTAATATATAAATATATATATAAATATAAATAATTCCATCCCGCTGCTGCCATAAAAGTAAGCATGATTTATTTCCACATTATGATCTTTCCCTGATTATACATGAAACAAAAAGCATGAGTATAATCGTAGCATTGGTTTCTTTTTTATTGAAGGTAACAGATGGAATGACAGATGTCACATCAATATAATTTGGCTGTGACTTTCATTTCCATTGTTGATCACAGTATGCAAGTATCTTTAGGCAAAGACTCTCTCAGGTATATAATATAGGCTACAGTTCTAAAGTTTCAAAGCTGTTCTAAATATATAAAATAAAATATACAATTACCATAAACATTATTATGACTTACATGCATTTTTCATATTCAAGTAACCTATAATGTGGCTTGTTTTTGTAATTTATGCAGTTTAATTTTGTGGTATTAACTATTTAAGGTCTTATAGAAACATAGAGCTTGATGGCAGAAACCATTTGGCCCATCTAGTCTGCCACTTTTTTCTGCTGTTAAAACTGAATCCTTAATCTGTCCTTGGTCTCATTAGATTTAGGATAGCCAAATGCCTTTCCCGGGCATGTTTAAATTCCCTTACTGTATTAACCTTTACCATGTCTGCTGGGAGACTGTACCACTTGGCTACTACACTCTCAGTAAAGTAAATTATCCCTACATTACATCTAACCCTCTGCCCCTATAGTTTTTAGATTACGACCTCTTATAAGGGCGCTTTAAATAAACTTCTATCATATCAACCTAATAAACATGGACTCTTTGTATAATAGTACACAAAGTATTGCTACTTTTCTTGTGCACGGCTGCTGCTCAAGGGCCCCAGGCCCAATGGAAAGCTTTACCATAGCACAGAGCATACTGACTACATCCCTACTGCGTCCGTACATTAAATGAAGTACTTATTTTAAGGTTCAGTGGCACCTTAATCCAGTTCTGAAATAATGCTAGCCAACAAAAGCATGGTGGTATGGAATCCATCTTTTTATAATGTCAAAGAACATCTGGACCTCACACTCATCTTGAAAATTTGAATTATTTTCCAGATATTCTGTATTACATAGCTGGGTGCTAACGTGAGGTAGTCACTCCAGGTGTCCGAAACACTGAAAATACACAGTTATTCACAACAAGTTACTATGAAAAGCATGCATTCACACAAACTATATCAAGTTGAGTTAAAAAAAGATTTCCAACTTAACCGTAACTTACAGGTTGATGCAAATTCACACAGAACCTTAGTAAGACTAACAGACTTAGGTACCCCCCACCCACATGATAAACCCGACTGACAATCAACTCCATAGTAGTTTTATTATCAACACAACTCAACTTTTTATCAAGAGACTGCTTCCTGGGTTTACTCAAGTCAGGTGCTGACAAGTCCATCTCTTTACCTCTGCAACTCAACTGACAAACCATAGTAAACAGACCTAATAATACAAATCTGCTAAATCTGTAGTAGAGTAAAAAATGATTATTTTTTGGTGTCCTTATACTCTCGTCAGTTTGCAGGGCAGCGTCATTGCAATGAAGGCTGTTACATTCATCTCGTGCTTTAGCCAGTTGCCTTAGGTATCCAAAAGACTCTGCAACTAAATGAATTCCAGAAAATCAGAGCCAGGTTGTGTTTGGAGCTAGAATTGGTAGCTACAAGTTCATGGGTTTAGTCAATGTCACCAACACTCACAGACTTTCTGTCCAACTCTGCGTGGTTCTAGATGCTTCCTAACCACAGGTTCCCACTGAGATTGTTCACATCATGTAGAACTGTGCTACTTTATGGCAATATATGTACCATTTTTCAAGAGTAAGCAGGCAAAACACATTTCTTTTATTTCTTATGGGATTCATACTTAACTATAATTAATAACAGAACGGCACAGCCATTCGTCATGGCAGAATGCCTCCAGGTAATGCAAAGTCTTTGGTCATCTTGCATGAACAGCATGTGCTAGATTTCTCCAGAGTGGCTCGATGATATTAAGGTCAGAAGGTCTGTTATGGCGACTCCAGAACCTTCACCTTTTTCTGCTGTAACCACTGGAGGGTCAACCTGGCCTTGTGTTTAGGGTCATTGTCATGCCCAAAACTCCAAGAGCATCTCATGTGCAGCTTTTGTGCGGAAGAATGCAAATCGGCTGCCAGTATTTTGCTGCATTCATCTTGCCATCAATTTGTCACAAGATTCCCTGTGCCTTTAGAGCTCACTAACCCCCAAAACATCAGAGAGCCACCACCATGCTTCACAGTGGGGATGTTTTCAAAATCAATGTCAACATTTCACAATTTCTGCCAGGGTATGCAAACTTTTGAGCAAAACTGTAAGAAAGGACCTCATAGTGGTGACCTCCATGTGCAGCCATCCAGTTTGCTCATGGTAGGGCCAGACCTAGTAAGTAAAATTATGTAGAGCCTTGCACTGCTAGATAAACAATGTCTTAGCTAAGTCTGTAATAATTAGACTTGTGCATTCATCTTCGGGCGAACATGGAAACGAACACGAAGAGTGCGTTTTCGTGTTCGTTCCGAAGACACGCCGAAGAGAAGACGGCGGCTGTAAAACGTAGGCGAAGACGAAGACACACACCCAGAAGATCTTCGTGATTGTCTTCGTCTTCGTCTACCATTCTCCCCCCTCTTCTAACTTACCTTGTCTTCGCGGCTTCGCGGCAGTTCCCGGAAGTGGAAATCCGCAGGTTCGCCGTCACAGGTTACAGGGCAGTGCGAATGAGCTTATTGGTCGCCTACAGGGACCTCCTCTGGCATCAACCAATTGGTTGATGCCAGAGGAAGACCCTGCAGGTGACCAATAGGCTCACTCGCACGGTCTTTGTAACCCCTGCCAGCGAACCTATGGATTTCCGCTCCCGTTAACCCCTTCGATGCTGCGTTATCTAACACAGCATCGAAGGGGTTAACGGGAGCGGAAATCCATAGGTTAAAGGGCCGTGCAAGCGACCAATAGGCTCACTTGCACGGCCCCTTAACCCTTTAAAAAAAAAAATTAACCCCTAACTAATTGAACAGGGAGGGAGACCAGTGGCATCGGCACTGTAAGTTGCAGCATTGAGGTTTTAAAACCCCAATGCTGCAACTTGCCCTGCAGATGCCACTGGTCTTTAACTAATTGAACAGGGAGGGAGACCAGTGGCATCGGCAGGGTAAGTTGCAGCATTGAGGTTTTAAAACCCCAATGCTGCAACTTACCCGGCAACTTACCCGTACAAGCGACTTTATTGTTCGCTCGTACGGACATTTAATTAATTGAACAGGGAGGGAGACCAGTGGGATGTGCCGGGTAAGTTGCAGCATTGGGGTTTTAAAAGTCTGCACAAGCGGCCAACAGAGTGGCTCGTGCAGACTTTTAAAACCCCAATGCTGCAACTTACCCGGCACATCCCACTGGTCTCCCTGTTCTATCAGTTAATAAATGATAGAACAGGGAGACCAGCGGGATCTGCCGGACAATTACGGCACCAGGAGTTTAACAGTCTGAACGAGCGACCCTATTGGTCGCCAGCAGGGTGCTCGTCTACCATCAACCAATGGCAGACGAGCCCCCTGCTGACGACCAATAGAGTTGCTCATACGGACATTTAAACTCCTGGCGCCAGAGCGGCTTTAACTCCGTTTTAACCCCTTAACCGGGGAAAACAAAGAAAACCCGAACACGAAGAATGTCCGTGAATATTCGCCCGAAGAGAAGACAGGACCAGGTGAATATTCGCGGAATACGAAGTTGTTTTTTTTGCCGAAGACGAGCACGAAGACGAAAACGAAGAGCCCCCTGGTGCCCAAGTCTAGTAATAATACACTTACAGCAATTATTTCAATGTAATTATAAAAAATGCATAAAAACACATGAAATCCCCATGGCATTTGAAATAGACAGTAGACTTAAATACCACAGAGCAGCTGTAATATATTTTGTCAAAGAAACAACAACGATTCCTATAATCTTTTTTTCAGAGGCTACAATTTTAAGCTACGATGGAGGAATGTTTATGAAGATACAGCTCCCTCTGGTTATGCACACAGAAGCAGAAGATGTTTCCTTGCGCTTCAGGTCTCAACGTGCATATGGCATTTTAATGGCCACCACGTCGAGAGACTCTGCAGATACTCTACGTTTAGAACTGGACGCAGGACGCGTGAAACTTACGGTCAATCTAGGTAACATTCCCCAACATGAATCGACCCATTTTTATTTTTATCAGACTTTTATATTTGTTGTTTTGCTTGCCTTTTTTAAAATATTTTTTTTTAGATTTGTATTTGTTTTTACTTTCATACATTGTGTTTATTTATTTGCTTGCATTACATTTTTTTTTACAATTTTTTTGTTGAAAAAGAGAAGATAATTATCTTTTTCATCCAAAGTAGCATTTTATTCTAATGTCACCCTTAAATGAAACATGTGGCATCCATTTTAGATAAGTATCCCCTTCAGATTTAAAGAATGTATGCTTCTCTTTTGAAACAAAGTTTTTATTTACACTAAAAATCCTTGGTTTTAAGTTTTTTTGATTGCATTTTTTGTACCCATAGTGCACATAACCCTTCAATGACCAAGGTCTGCGGCCCTTAGCAAACAGTCTGGTGAGCATAATCCACACAACCTCTTTCACAGAATAATTGTCTTGGTGGCCACAGAAAAGATGCCTTGGTGACCCATAATATTTACCCAATGACTATACAAGTGGCTTTGGCACCCAAGTTGTTCATCTTTGCATTAAGAAAGCTTAGAATACAAGAGCTCTATTTACAAAAACAGAGGCATTAAAAGAATTTTCATTTAAAGACACATTTAATCAAATACTTGTTGTCATGAATAACTACTATAATGGTTTACTTTAAATATGCCTGCATCACATGGGGTGACTATTAGTAGGCAAAACTAAATGTTCGGCACATTTAAACTGCTATTGGAAAAAAATCACTAAATGGGAATCAAAAAGATACAATATTTCTATTGTGTAAAGAAAATGTATAAATCCACTACACTGCAACACAGATGAGAATGAGAGCAAAAAAAAAGTGTTTAAAAAGATATTCCTTACGTATGGCTCTGGTGCCCTCTAGTGGCCGATATAGGCTAATTCCTAAAACAACATCAACTATGACGCCCCATCAATGTATTCTGTGACAAGAGATGTGCACGTTTTGATCCCAAACTGTTTGCCACCACTTTTCTGATGCGGTTGACGACACATGACAAACTCTGCTGTATGGAATAAAATCTAAGTTTTAGCATGTATGTACTCCTCAAAGGCACAAAAATAGTTTATTTTGAATGCTCATTACTATTACAGCCTTGTTGCGGAATTACTTTTGAAAGTACGTACAGGCTGCATAATTCTTAATCTATTCTTGATCACCCTACAGTCATGTAACACAACTTTCTTTTGGAATTATTTACCTTTTTTCTTTATTTTGGTGCAGCAATAATATTAAATATAATATGTCATTTCTTTCCTTGAGAAATAAAGTAAAGAATGAATATTTCTCAATGGAGATTGTTCTTATTATAATAAAAAATAACAGAAGAAAAAAATAACAAAAAGAAAATTCTGGGCCTGTCAGTGGTGCCCTAACCCTATGTTGATAGAAATCGTTTGGCTCGTATCTCGTTATTAGATAGTAATTAAAGTCTAAATCGTCAGATTAGATAACTTGCTTATGCCCTCTTCATTAACTGCACCAGTTCTATACTTTCATTTAAGCTTTTGAGGTAGATCTTCTCTGTCCAAGATGCCCGATCCTAGTTGGTGTGCACTGGACCCCATTGTGACGGAACACATTCTCTTTAATTTCTCAGTGACTACCTGTTCTTGCACAGATGGGGAAATGTTGCTGCCGTTCTAGATCCTACATCTTTGATCGGTACATAATATTTTTCTCTTAGGTTTTTGTTCCATGCGGCACTGTTTAAAGTGGCCATTCTAATGTTTGATGCATTTACTCCTGTGTCTATAAGTAAGAATTTTAAGATCGCTCAAATTGGCCAATTGTGCATGTGTCTGTCCCCGGAAGGGTGGGCTGTAATATTATTGGTTGTCTGCAGCTAATACCTTGAAGGATAAATTTTCATTTCTCATCTATTCTTCCCTATCTAGACTGTATCAGGATTAACTGTAACTCCAGTAAGTGCCTATTCAACATTTTCAACAGTTTTCTTTTTACTTTAATTAGTTGTAAAATATAAGTCAATTATATTATGTCTATAAAATGAATACATCTGTTTTATTGAAGATATCTAGTAATATTATTTGCAGTTCCTAACTCTTAACATTGTATTGGATGTCAAAAAATTCTTTTTCTTATAAAACATGATCTAGACCAGTGTTTCCCAGTCTTAGATTGCACATCTGTGTAACATATACAGCAACATATAACCCTAGCTGTCCACACAGACATATCTTAGTAAAACATATACTATATATAGATGAATAGATAAAACGATGTGTTTGTGTATCAGGAATTACTGCACTTCACTTAAAACACGGCTAGAATTAGAGTCATTTTGATTGTCTCATGGATGATATACAATTTTATACTTATAGCTAGATCCTCATCTAGGTCCAACTCCTGGTTCTAGCTCCGCCAACAAGGCAGGTACCTAGATCGCAACATCTAATGGATGCTGTAGATGGAAAAGATGAAGGAAATTAATGTAAATATTGCCCATCCATGCCCTACCCAAACCTTAATACAATCTGTTAATTTTATTACATATTACCCATAACCAGAAATGTAAATCCACCTAATTGTTCACAAAGTCTTTTTCACTGTATTGAGAAACACTGGTCTAGGTGAATGTTATATACCTGATTTTTTACATCCAAAACTTTCCTATTTCAAAATCGGTTTTAGAACAATTTCTCTTTTTTTTAACACATATACTAGATACATAGCCTCGCAGAGTTCTGAGTGATACGTTTATTCAGTTAGAAAGGCAATATGGACTGTGATTTTATTTTAACATAATGGGCTCCTGAATTGTGTTATACGTCTCAACCAAGAATCTGGCCTTTCTAGAGGCTGACTTTGATTTACAAAAGTGAAGCACATAAAAGGTTTTATAGTCTCCTCTGTGTGAATAAATACCGCAAAGAGGAATTTGAGTAAAAAAAAAATTGTGCAAGTAAAAGCTCTTTTCTTACAGAAGTTAAAGAAGATTAATAGAAACCAAAATAAATGTTAACCTGATAGGAAGTCCCATTATTTTGTCGGCTAGTAGGAAAAAGCAGCATGTAGCACTTCAGGTCCTCAACTGCTGAACCCCCATCATGCTCAGCCATCAGAACTGTAGTCAATGACACCTGATGGCAACTGATTCTCTTTGTCTGATTATAACCTAGTTTATTTTCCAGCAGATATTACAAGGTATGGTCTTAAACCTGTGGTTAACCAATTGAAACTAGACCGCCATGGTCTTTGGTGCCTTTTGTGACCTGGCGGTACTAGGGGCAGCGTGACAGGAGAGCGGTGCTTCAGCTTTCTGACTTTACTATACATTATGAAGGGCCAGCCCCAGTGAGTTTCTGCTGCAGAAAGAGCATGGCTGGCCCTGTTTAATGTGTAGTTATCTCAAAGTACATTGTACAGGGTCAGCTCAGCCTTGTGACTTGTTAGTGCTTGCCCTTCGTAATGAATAGTGAAGTTGGGGAGTTGAAACCATCCTGCCAACTCCTGCTTTAAAAAATAAACCCTAAAGGCTCCACATACAAGGTAAGAGGGAAATGTTTGAGTTGCACTGTAGTTGGGAGAGGTGGAGAAAGGAGTGTAGGGGAGGTGAGAGAGAGGAAGAGGAAGAGGAGGAGACGTAAAGAGAAGGAAGGAGAGAGAGGGAGAAAAAGAGAGGTGAGAGAGCGTGATGAAGAGATGATGAGAAAGCATGTGTCTGTCTTTTGGAGTAAAAGAAGTATTCCTTTTAGTTGTTGCCTGCTCATATTTCTTCTGAAGCAGTGTTTTAAATTAGATTAGCCCCCTCTTCTTAAACAGTTGGTTTAATTGCTTTAGAAACCTGTGTTATTTATCTGGATTCATTGGAGTTGCCTTCATGGTAAGTAGGGTGACTTCGTATGTGATTTGATCATATGGTAAAATATTTTTCTTTCCATGTATGATTAAGTAGGGATACGCTATGGCACAAAGTGCATGTGGAGATGACATCATATTTTATCTGCAGCAGAAAGATGAATTAAGCCATTCTGTCCAGAGTAACTTGCCAGGTTACCCCTTCAAAATGCATGGTGAACTTAGTGAGTTGAAATGTTTAGTCTGATGACAGCTCTCTTACAAACTGTTTATATAAACCACAATAAATCCTAGCAATACCATTGAAGCAGCTGTGCACATTTAAAAAACTATATCACTATAGCTCTTGCTGGTACCAGGAATTAAAATCAGTCCAATTTACTAATCTCTCATCCAAAGTATAACGAGCCAATTCTAGGATTCTTTTTTCAAGTAAGTTTATTTTTCTGACCAAATTATTTATTTCAGTAAAATCATCACTAGGTATCCATGCAAACTATTTGTTTTTTAGTAAAGGTTTTTGTAGTCATTGTTACATATAACTTTATAGAAAACACATTATTAAACAATTCATTTATATGTCAATAAAACAACCCCAATAATGTGAAAAATCCCTTTGAGGATCAAGAGCCATTTTAAGATTTAGAGAGTGGAAAGTAAAAAGTTTGTACATGTGTTTGTTTTGCTTCCCTTTAAGCCATTTACTTTCTATTAAAATCAACGATCATTTACTTGTAGTGTTATAGTCCTATTCCCCTTTAACTCACAAAATGATTATTAAACGTTAAATACTCCACAGCTCATCATTATCAGCTCATAAATGCTTCATTATTATTGCTACTTGACAGTGCCCTCTATACATTGCAGGTAAATATAGAATTTTAATTATACCTTTCTCTGGGTACGAGGCAATCAAGAAAATCTCAAAATGAGGAAATCCAGTTATTCAAAATTAAAACACTGCTTTTAACTGAATATTTTTCTGGGTTCTAATCTGGGTATTAATTGGCTTCTGTTTATATCCAAGGGGGTATATTAATATTCCCAGTTGCTAAGTTGTCTGATCTATTAATGCAACAAGCGTTATCTGTTAGTTGGAGGGATAGTAAAGACTAGACTTGTGTATTCGTGAGAACATGAAAACGAACACAAATGTTGTGTTTTCCTTGTTCAAACCACATACCAAAAAAACGAATATGACGGCAGATAAACATTCACAAATACGAAGAAGCACAACAGAATCTTTGTGTTCGTCTTCGTTTATATCTCCTAGCTAATTCACCTGGTTCCTTCCCCCATAGAAGTCCCTGCCTCTAGCCTACCTTGTCTACGTAGCATCTCAGGGGTTTAACGGGAATCCGTAACTGCCCTTCATTGGTTGATGCCACAGGAGGCCCCTGCCGGCAACCAGTAGAGTCCCAAGTACGGACCTTTACCTCCTGGAGCCTGCCCAGTCCAAATTTTGGCATTAGGAGTTAAAGGTCCATATGAGCAACTCTATTGGTCACTGAGGTCCTCTGGCATTAACCAATGAAGGGCAGCTTGCTTTTAACTTCTGGAGCCTCCCCATGCCAAGTTTCAGCATCAGGAGTTAAAGGTCCATACGGGGCTCACCTGGCATCAACCATTGAAGGGCACCCTGTTGGCGACCAATAGAGTCACTCTTATGGACCTTTAACTCATGACACCAAAGCCATTAGTCTTCCCAGGCAGTTGCTCCTAGGTGTACCTTGGCCTGCGCTTTGCCAATAGAGTCCCTCATACAGACCTTCAACTTTAAAATCCTTGTGCCAAAGCTGCTGTGTATTGTTACATTAACCCGTGCTAAAACAAACACTTATACATTTATTCGCCCGAAAAGAACACAGAAACGGGTGAATATTTGTGCAATAAGAAGGTTTTTTTTCACGAAGACAAACACAAAGACTTGGCTGGTGCCCAAGTCTAGTAAGGACACAAAAAGGGGCATAACTAGAAACTGCTGGGCCTGAGTATGAAAATTGCCCTGGGTCCCCAAACTTCACCAAACATGTCCCACAGTGTCACCTTTGCCCCCAAACAGCTTGTGAATGCCACCTTTGTTCCCAAGCAGCTTATCAGTGCCATCCTAACCCCCAAACACTCTGCTGTGTTATCCTTGCCCCAAACAGCTTATCTGTGCTGTCATTTTCCCCAAACTGCTTGTCTTGTGCTTTGCCCCTTGCACTCTGGTGCACACACGTAAACATACTTATACACGCATACACCTGCTTACATTACACTTACTCATTTTCACACACATGTACACACTCATTCTAACGCACACTGTCTCGCACACCACTTATATACATTAATGCTTAAACACCAATGATAACACAAACACTTACACAACCATTATAACACACTCCATCTCACATTACTTACACATACATGCTCACATACAAACACACATACACATCTATGCTCGCACACATTTATACTAACACACAAGCACTTTAATACATTCATACTTGTACAAACATACAAATGCTTTTGCATACCGATTCATGTTAACACATACTTATACATGCACATTTATGCTTACATAGACTTATACATGCACATTCAAGCTCAGAGAGCAGGCAGCTGGAGGTGCATCCCTGGATCAGACCTAGGCAACTCCCTATGTAAATACACCTATGGCTATATCTAAATACTGTCAATAGGTTTGGCCTATAAACTGTAGGTTTCATCAGATACTTTAAATCTGTGTGCTTCTAATTATAAGATCATATATATATATATATATATATATATATATATATACATATATACATTTTAAATATGTTATATTACTATTGTATTTTCGTTAAAAATGATATTATCTTTTTTTCTGTAAAACCATCATAAATCAATTATCAATACCTATTTTGTTTCAGGGTTGTCCAACTGGGAGCCTGAGAGCAGAACCTGTTGTAACAGAACAACAGGTTCTGTTACATGAGTAATTCTGGCTCTTAAAATAAATAACAAATGGTACTTTAAAAGGAAGATAATGTGAAACAAAGGAAAAATGTATAAAATGAAGGCATTCAAGATAACTTTCATTTGGGGTCCTAACCATGCTGACAAGTATTGCTAGGGTAATTAGGAACTTTAGTTGAAATTTTGTGAACTGTGATGAATTGAATTACATCATCAGTACTATATTTTATTTAAAGTATGCTAATATTGTGTTGTCTCATTCATGTTTATTTTACAGTATCGCAAATGGACAAGATTTCCAAATACTTTCATTGAAGAATGTGAAAAAAATCAATCACTGAAAAATATTTTCTTATTTTTTGGTATTCTAATATTTAAGGCAGTAATGTTTAAAACTTAAGAATATATCTATTTTTATCATATGTTGAAAATATGACATTTTTACACTAACAAATTATATTTTTATGTTACCAAAGCAATGTTTATGCAAATATTTTAGATTGCTATTTAATCGATTTTACATTTTTACAGCATACATAATATAATATTGCCCAATTCTTGCAAATTTACCTTATTCAATATATTTGTGCCTAATTCTTGTTTTATCAATCTGTCCATTGTAAGTAAAACAAAAAAAATAATAATCTCACAGTCCAAATTTCCTTTCTTTATTTTTTTTACTGTTAACTACCTAGAATTTGATATTACATTTTGAAGGTTATCGATTGATATTTTAATTGTTAATTGTGTTTAAAAAATGCCAGACTAATGTTATGAAAATAAGCATTAGTGCAATATATTTATTTATTTTACATTTAGATTACTTGCTTACTTGACATAATTAGGCACAATCAAACTTCAGATTTCAAGGTACATAACTTGCAAATTATTTCTACAATGAGAAAATGGACACTTTCAGTCACCTTTTTTGCAGTTGCGGCAAATTTAAAGTGATGTTCGCTTTTCACCAGCTGAGACTGATTTGTTTCATTATTCATAAAACAAAATGATTGTTTTTTAGTAATCAAATATAGGACTCTTCTTTTCAAAGCTAGGATCATTTAAACATTATGAGGGAAAGAACTATTGCTGAAATTCTACAAGCTTATCTGCATGACACTAGTTTATGATTTCTTCGGTTCTTTTTGGTACTTCTTCTCCAAGTTGTGTTCATCGTAACACTAGGTTATTTGGTATTTCCGTTTCTTGTATTTGCTCCCTTATCTTTATGAAAATCTGAAACCATATAACCTAGTAAAAGATGGCAGGCATGGGTCAGCTGGCAGTTGTGTAGTATGAGCTGAATTGGGGCTGACCATTGACCAAGCAGTCACAAAAGATGTGAACGATTCAGAAAGATGAATGAAAAAAGTAAATGAGACATTTGAGATGGTTTCAACTTGTTTTTTTTTGTGTTCTCATGTACATTATACATTGTAGATCCACCATTTTCTAAATCCTATATAGAACATCAGTATCCATAATGTATCATTGAGTAGATCTTACAAAACTATACAGTAAAAGTGGATGATTTCCCAGAAGGAACTTATAGGCATTTCAATGGGTAGGTCTTGGAGTACTCAATCATTAAATATATTAACTTGATTCCTGCCATAGCAGAAAAATGAAAACGCTATAAACCCTTCTGTTACTTGATTATACTATTCTTTGATGAAATATAATATGTTCCAGCTAGAACATTTGATTTATTTTAGCCCTGCTACGCACTCTGTCAGCAATAAATTATGGCTTAGAGTCCATTTAGGAATTATAACCACTTTAATCAATCCTAAATGATATTTATTATATTCATTGATAGCAAACTGTGGGGTTATATGGTGAGACCCATAGGAAGAGAAAAACATGTTTTGTTTAATTTAATAAGTGTGTTTTCACTCCTTATGAGATTCTATAAAAAGTGGCAATGTCCATGATGATGCCAGCTGGGTGGCTACAAAGGAATGTGTAAAGACAGATCATTATCTAGAGCACTAGAGGGAAGTATGTCCCAGAGTGAGCTTTTGAAAATACAAAAGCTAATATCCGATTCCATAGCCTGTAAACGATTCAAACATTTCCACTTCACACGGGTTCCTGGCTCATTAACCTTGTTCCAAGTCAAGAGGACATGGCTTGTGTACATGTATGTTTTCTTTTTTTTTTTTTTTTTTGCAGTACTACTTAGGATCCTGAATGGGAACCTCTTTAGATTCCAAACAGAACAAGCATTCCACACAAAACAAACATCAGATATGCATTTGTAATAACAAAAATGTTCATTGAGAAAGGGCAGGTAGCCTGGAATGGTTGCTGTCTTAATAAATGCTGGCGGTGCTATTGCGCTTCTGATGTGGTGTGCATGGTATATTTGGTATATTTGCTGTATTTGGAATTTGACCATCACCAGAATGCAATGGTGTCAAATGTAACCCTGTAAGTACAGTAAAATATAGCTTTTGACATTAACCCTTACATGGTGGATAAACTAGGTGTAATAGAGGAGTTTCTTAATAACTATTAGCTGTAGGTAAATAAGAGAAACAGGAATTATTTCAGGTTACCAAGAAGTCTCTTGCTGTTCACTAGGAATTAAGTATTAACATGTACAACTTAGATTATTTAAAATATAGTTGGGATAATACATTTTCTCTTGTGTAGTGCTCAACAGCTTGGAATGAAAGAAATGTAACACAAAATAAAGCTTTGTCTTTGACTTCTAGACCAGATCTCGGAATATGAAATATTCCAAACATTTAAATTCCAACAAATTCATAAAAATAGCAACATGAACATACATATACTTGATTATTCATTATATTCTTATATCACAACAATCTACAAAACTATGTTTTCCCAATACAGTCACCAATTTGAGAGTATAAGCAGAAAAAGATCCCATGGGGAAGTGGTTATCAACTCAAAAAAAATATTGTACATGGATTACAATGAGGCCTTCTTTAGTTAACTGAGTTAGAAAATGACCTCTGTGGGTTTCTTTCTCCCCCTGCTTCTTTAAGAATGCCTTTGCCAAGTCAAGTAAAATACATGTGAGCTGAGTTTCCAATGGTCAAAAGGACCTTTAACTTGCATACTTCCATGTACAGCTGTGGCCTTTTACAAGTGGTGTTGATTGGTATTTTTTTAGGAAATATACTTAGATACCCTACTTTACCCTATTTTACTGGAAGCAAGCTTAGGGGAAGCAAAATGAGACAGGAGTTTAATCTCCAAACTAGGGGGCTGGCCCAGGGGGCACATGCCTCTCAGGCGGTTTGAAATTTCTTTCAAACAGGGCTGGTTAAAGCTGGCGGGAATGTGCTTAAGTGTGTTTTAGAGTGAGTGTACTAATTTGAGTCTGTGTGTTAGTGTGAGCATGTGTATCTACTATAGTGAGTGTGTGTATGCTAGTTTGTATTCTAGTGTGCTACATGTGAAAGTCTATTCACTAAAGAGCTCCTGCTTGCAATCTAACAGCAGCAAATCTCGACAAGTTGGCTAAAATCCAACTCTCATCACTACAGCCAACAAAAGGGCAACAATTACCCCGTCTTTCCCAACCTCCTGCAGAGCGGAGTGGAGGAAAGTTCCTGTTGGATTATATTAGTCTATATATCCCCTCTCTAATCCCCCTGGTAAACACCCAAGGGTGCTTACATGTACCCCATCTCCCTATTAGGGGTAGAAGAGGGTAAGTAGGGTTTTTTATGTATTCTCTGATAATAGTTATTATATAACCCCTCCATCAGACAGGAACAGAAAGAAGTCTGTGCCCTTCCAAAGGGGATTTGATACATGTTTCACTCTCTGATCCCAATAGGCAGGGAAGTGAACCACCCACATAGTTAAGGCTAGGGTCTTATCTTGATATTATTTAACCAGCTCATTTGCATCACAGGGAATGGGGAGGAGTATTTAGGCTAATATACCTCATAGGTACTTTTATTACCCTCCATGCACAATTCCCCATGTGGTTAATTGGAGGTCCTGGGGAACCCCTTTTTTAAAAAAAAACCACCCAGTTAATTTTAAGTTAACATATCAGGCGAAAATGGCAATATCGGAAAAATGCCGAAAATAATCTACCTTCATCCAGGAGCGGAGGGCAACTGCTGCTGCTTACCTGTGTGTTGCAGAAGTCTGTGAGCGGCAGCAGGAAATCTGCAGTTCAGGTAAGATGGTGGGGGAGGGTGTATGAACGAGTATGTGTGATTGAAGGAAAGAATGAGTATCTGTGAATAAGGGAATGAATGAGTATCTGTGAATGAGGAATTGAATGAGTATATGTGAATGAGGTAATACATGAGTATCTGTGAATGAGTAAATGAATGAGTAAATGAATGAATAAGTGTGTGATAGCATGGATGTGTAAGTGGGGCATGGCACAGGGAAGCTGCAAGTGATGTGCAGACCACATCCTGCAGAACAGCATTTTATCTATGCTGGCAGCATCAATACACAAGGGGGCAGCTAGTCAGGTTTCAACATGTATTGGTTGCTTGTGCATGATAGGAGTGTGATTCCTATTTTACATATATATGATTGTTAATAGCAATCACACTCCTATCATGCCCAGGTTTCAGCATGTACTGTTTGCCTGGGTGTTAGATTATTGCTGTTAGTGATATATATGTAAAGTATTTACCGTATTTGCTCGATATTTGCAAATGCTCTGAAAAATACCCCTCGTCTTATAATCGGGGTCGTCTTATAATCAGACCTCAAATAGGTCTGACTATGAGACGACTATGATCCAGATCCCCCGCAGCTGCAGGGGACCGTACCGGTGCGGGGAACTCTGATCTCTGGACGCAGACAACCCCCGCTGCTAGCCACGCCTCCTTCCAGCTGCAGCGTAAGTGCGTGGGATCTACACGCTGCCTCGGCTACATGACAGGGAAGTCAGAAGCACCGGTAAGTTTGGAGGAGGGAGGGGGAGAGAGTGTTAAATGGGGGGCATAAGGCATTTCTGGAGGCAGAGTGCTCTGTGAAATGCCTTTTAACCCCCTTAATGCCACTCTGCCTCCAGAAATGCCTTTTTAACCCTCTATACGCCACTCTGCCTCCTGAATGCCTTAAACCTCCCTATATGCCACTCTTCCCCATAATATGCCTTTTAACCCTCTAAATGCCAGAGTGGCATATAGGGGTATAAGGCATTTCTGGAGGCAGAGTGGCACATAGGTGGTATATGATAGTCATTTCATGGGGCACAGTGGCATATAGGGGGTATAAGGCATTTCTGGGGCAGATGTGCATAACTGGGGGCAGGTTGGAAAATAGAAGGAAATAAAACCAAAATATTTTTCTCAATCATAGCTTTTATTAAAAAAAAATAGTTTAGATGAATTAACATTTACTGGTAAACCTTTTTTCCTATAGGGTCGTCTTATATTCAGGCTTTTTCTTTTTTCCCTAAATTAATGTTCAGATTTGGGGGGTCGTCTTATAATCAGGGTTGTCTTATAATCGAGAAAATACGGTAATATACATGGTGTCATTTAGTTTAAAGGTGTTGGGGGGGGTCATTTTCGGCCAAGTGTATCCTGAATTTTCGGTTTTGGTCCGGAATTTTCATTTCGGTGCATCCCTATGGGCAGTCTGGCTTTTCCTGAGAGGACAAGACCAAGTTAGAGCTAAACTAGCTAAAATATTTACTCTCCTTCCATTTCTGATTATTTTAAGATCTACACAGAGACTGTCTGTCTCACAGGTTTGTCTGGTTCAATTTATACTACACAATAACTAGCTGCCCCTTCTCTTGTATTTTTTATTGAAAAGCCTTTTCTTCCACCTTTTTGGTTTAAAGAACAGATTTTGAACTCAATCAACATGCAAAAGGTAATTTGGTGGTATTTGAGTTATGGAGACAAAATGCTATAGTTCAGGTATTTCAAAGCATAAAAAATGCTGATGCACCACATATCAATAAGTTTTTAAATAATGTAAGATATGCATACAATGCTTGATTGTGCCTATTTATGTTTAAGATAATAAATCCTAAAATAAAATTAACTGGTAATCAGTCAGACTTTTCTTATAATCAGTGTTACTCGAGTAGTAGTAGCGCTGGCTATCTTTCTCATTGTATGAAAGACTCATTTGATTGATTTGATTTGATGTCAAGATTCTATAATGACTATTTTGGAATATCCAACAGGCAAAGGTCCAGAAACACTTTATGCTGGCTATAACCTCAATGATAATGAATGGCACACAGTACGTGTCATCCGACGAGGAAAGAGTTTAAAATTAATGGTGGATGATCAACAAGGAATGACAGGTATGTATTCTGTGCTATCTTTTACTAGCTTTATGTGCACATTAAACATTCAAATTCCATGTGTTGTCACTCTCATTCATGCTCTCTCATGGTCTCTTACACTCTCTCTCAGACTCTCACTCTCTCTCACACTCTAATTAACTATCATCCTATCCCTCAATGTATCTATATCTTCTCCATGGACCACTTCTGTGTCCCTGTCTCCTATTCCTCAGCTCCTTCTTTCATCTTCCGCTTCTCCCTGGCATCAACTCCGTTAACTTAGCCTCCTGAAGTGTTTCCGCAAAAATGTGGAGCCTTCGCACTTAACCCATTAGTTGCTTGAAAATCGCAAATTGATATTTCACCTTCCATTCACAGGGGGATGTGAGGAGATGTCCCTTGTGCCCTCAACAGACAGTAATAATAAGATGACATAAATATTGTAAGAAATGGGGGGCCATGCAATAAGTAACCTCAGGTGGTATAAAGTCTACTTATACCCTTCTTATCCCCATACACTGTTCACTGGGTTGGGGAATTTAAAATATAAAAAAATGTCCCATGGGAGTATGGGCATTTGCAGGATTTTTTCCAGGGGGGGGATATCCCCCTCACCAACCCCATATCTCGAACATTCAATGAACATTCTGAGGTATAAGAAAAAAGAGGGCAGTTAGAGGGTAGTTAAAAAAGGGACATAAAGGCTTGGAGTCAAAATAGCACACTTAGCAGTTTTGCAGCAGTTGTGGCTAACATTTGCCACTCAAAGTGCTGTTATTACATTTCTCATAATGTTCAGCCAATCAAGTGGATGGCTGAGATTCATGGGATGTGCATTGCACAGTAGCTACAGTACCAATCCAGTTGATGCTTGACATACCAGACTGGCTGAGAGTCATGCAGTATCAACAGCTGGAGTATTAACTAACCCTAGCTGCAATACATGTTTGAAGTAAACTACCTTGTGTCTGTAGCCTGCAAACTGTGTGTCTGCACAGGCAGGGACTCTGTGACTATGAAGGAGCAGCTGCCAGACAAAAGGGGAGGAGACTAGTTAGACAGAAAGAACAGACCAAACCACTCTGACAGCAGATGGTGTAAATAATTAAATACTTTTTGGCTGCACCCCCTGACTACCAGGTGTTTTTATGCTTTTCATATCTCGTTAACATACAGCCTACTGTTTCCCCCTCCCTAATCCAACACCTCCACCTAACCTTCCATTCTGTGCACAGTGGGATGAAGGGGCCAGGAAATGTATGCCCCTCAATGCCCGTAACCCCTGAGCATTGGGATGGGAGTTACATCGATATTAACCCTTTGGAGAGGCATGGATGTCATTATGTGCCTCTTCTACTTCCTCCATCCCTGGGAGGGGGTTACATTGAACCAATAAATAGGGGGATCAAGTCCATCTATTCACGTTTCTGTTGCCAGGAAGAGGACAGTGAAAATCTCTGTCTCCGTGCTTGTCACTCAAACGGCTCAACCTTTTTGAAATTCAGTTAACTTTTAGTGACCATCCAGTGTTGTCAAAAAGATGAAAAAATATTCATCCCATCTGCACCTAATGGCAGCCATTTCTAAAATCAAAGCAATAGACTTTCATGCCAAGTAAATGTAGGATGCAGTGCCACTGGTACACAGGGATATAGACACATAACCTGTTCAAACAGGGGCCATTTTAGAATCTGCTGCCATCAGGTGTGGATTGGTTTGTTTTTTTTTGTTTCTTTTTATCCGTATATCTCATTATTAATTGGGGCATTCCAGGTTGCACATCTTTTTAAGGTCCATTAGATGACACTGATAAATTCAAATACGCTTTGATTAGGATATGATTATGAATTAAAAAAATTAATGGTTTTATAAATAACTTACTAAATATTACATTAGTATTTCTACAAACAAAGGGATGGCATACGTGAGTGGTGCCTTTACTCAGTAGCTTAGCAATAATTCTGCAATTAATGGAAAGTATCTGTTGCAGACTAAGCTACAATAAAGTAACTATATGAGATAAAGACCTTGATCAAGGCCTTTTAGTAGAATAAAAGTCACCTGCTCCTGCAGACCTCCAATTATTTTCCTAGAAAACAGATAATAAAGCCGGTTAACAACATAAAATAATGGGCACCTACGGTCTCAGTCAAAACTATAATTCATATGTTTCCATGCATGCTACAGTAAGTGTTCTTCTCTAGAACAGTCACTCTTTAGACCCAAATTTCTTTGTCTTTATTATTATTCGCCTGACATCCCTAGGAGCTCAGAATGTTTAGCGGATATAATTATATCACAGTGCTTTACAGCTATGAAAGTCACTAGAATTCTATGGAAGCAGCAGAAATGTTTTTCTAAAAATGTTAAACTATAAATTAAATTATGCTCCCCTAAGCATACCTGACTATTCTTCTTAAAACAAAGATACCCGTTTGAAATTCACTGTTCTAGAAGAGGTCAAATCCGTTTATTGGTTCCTGGTGCAATCTTTTTTGTACCCTAACAAAAACACTATTTAACTGGGTTTTTAAATATTATAGCATTAACAAACATTAACTCTGCAATGTTGTTTGCCTGCATGTCATTTCTATAGTAATAAACAATATGCAAATATTTTAAAAAGGGATAAAGCTGTTGGATCTTCTCAAATCCTTATCATCTGTAAGATTCTTATCTAAATAGAGTCTCACGTTATCTGCACATATCACTTCTCCAAAAGTAATTGCTTGTGAATCTGTCAGGCTGAAAACAGCTCAGATTATATGTATCAGATAACAGGTTAGACCTACAAGTTTCTTACTGTTTTGTAGCAATATCTTATTATAAATTAACATAAAACTGATGTGAAATAATAAAATATTGCATTTAAATACAATAAAGGTATGAATATTGGATACGGATGGGTACAAAATATCCATTTCTCTAATGGAGTAACCACATTAGCATTCTCAATGTCTACAGGAAAATAGTCATTTTTCCTGTAGACATTGAGAATAGTCATTCTAAGTGTATCATTTAATTATTAACATTAGTAGGAAGTCTAGCAGTAATGATGTTCTTCATTTAAACTTCTTTTCTGTGTAAAAACAAGAAAAACATAGAATCAGGTGGTAGATAAACATTTTTCCATTTAGTCTATGAAATGTTCTACCTGATGTAAAGCCTAAAGCTTTGGTGAGTTCTTGGTGCTGCCTTATGTTCAGGAGACCCCTGTCTGATGCATGCTTACATGTCCCAACTGTATTGACCTCTATCATTCTTTTATGGTATTCCATGTATCCTCCTCACTCTGATTGAAGTTCATTGACAGCCTAAGTCATTGCTCCTTCTTTTAATATTAACAAGTGGTCATAGTAAGCGTACACTTTCCAGCCAACAGCTTTCTTTAGCACAAAATTAGGTAGAGAGGACCTTTTAAAGAGTCAGACATACCTTATGTATTGATATATATTTTATTTTTGCACAGGTCAAATGGCTGGTGACCACACAAGACTGGAATTCCACAACATTGAGACTGGAATAATAACAGAACGTCGTTACTTATCTGTGGTCCCTTCTAACTTCATTGGTCATCTACAAAGCCTAACATTCAACGGCATGCCGTATATTGACTTGTGTAAAAATGGTGACATAGATTACTGTGAAGTGAACGCTCGATTTGGGTTCAGGAACATTATCGCAGATCCAGTCACATTTAAGACGAAAGCAAGCTATGTTGCTCTGCCTACTCTGCAAGCCTACACGTCGATGCACCTTTTCTTTCAGTTCAAGACTACATCTCCAGATGGGCTGATTCTGTACAACAGCGGAGATGGCAATGACTTTATTGTAGTTGAGTTAGTCAAGGGGTAAGTATAAACAGTTCCATACAATGCAGTGTGATGATAACATCTGATGATGACATTTTAAATTATATTTACAAATTGGTAGTAAATATTAGTAAGTTTTAAATTTTTCCGAAGATAGAAAGCCCACCATGCTCATAAACTAGACAATAATTGTGAACTACAAGTTTAACTTATTTTATTCTGTTGCTGTAATATTTTTTAATTGAATTCCTCCAGTGCATATAAAATTACACCCCCCCCTAAAATTTTAGATTTGTCAGTAATGCAGAATTTAAAAGAATCATAGAAAATTGTTCGGGCAATGGATTGATATTATTGAGAACATCAGAGAGCTCAATTAATTTTAGCATTTCTAGTAGACAAAAAAATGGTTATTTTAGTACATTTTAAATTATTTTTTCTTTTCCACTGATTAATTTGATTGTATGGCTTTACTGTGCATGGTTCACTGTAAAAAAACTATGCTAACATAAAAGAAAACCACTCTAATAATAATAATGATTATTATTATTTTTATTATTAAACCCACCAAAAAATAAACTATTGAAATATTTAGAATTTATAATTTGCAATTTAATATACATTATGATGTATACAAAGGTTAAACATAATAATTTCTGTAATGTCCACTCCCATATCTTTGACAACTGGGCCCACACTGTGTGATTGGAATGGTTTCAGCGCAATTATTTTTGCAATCAGCTGCTTGGCATTAAAAACACCACTCAAAAAAAGATCTTGTTTCATTTTTCTAAGTGACCACTAGAGGTCCTCAGCGGTTTGCATTAATTTTTTTTATAAGTTTACTGCTATGCTGCTTTTCTTTTAAAGGAGAAATTGTTTTAGTTCATGTTGTGGAAATGTGAAATATTTCACAGTTGTCATTGGTAACAGTCTGTGAGAAGTGTTTATATTCAGAATAATTAAAAAAATATATATATATATAATATTGGGGTCACTTAGCTGTTCTTACGGAAAAATTTTTTTTAGCTGTGTGACGTAATTGCAAAAAGAGTTTCTAATGATCCATTAGCCTTCTAAACTTAAATTTGGATTAGCGCACACAACTTGCCATTGGAAACCAGTAGTGGGAGTGATAAAGGGCCTCTGTATGCCTTAAAAATCATGCTACAATAGTCATTTACAACATTAACAATGTCTACACTGATCCATTTCATGTTATTTTAATGGACAAAATTAGATTTTCTTTCAAAAACAAGCACATTTCTAAGTGACCCCACACTTTGAACAGTAGTATATATATATATATATATATATATATATTTATATATATATATATATATATATATATTTATATATATATATATTTATATATATATATATTGTAAACCTATTAAATGTTTTGTGAGAAATTTAGGGTTATCCAATTGATAAAAGCGGTACAAGGATGTCTGTAAATGATTCTTTCAAACTGTCTTTATACCTAATTGGACCCCTAGGCAAGCTTTCCCTCACATTAGTCACTGGAACCCAGCTGCCAGCCCAATATGTCCTGAGTGTAATGTGGAGGTCTGTGCGGACCACTTGCACAGACCTATCGGCCAATCCTTTCTTCTTTGTGGTCTGTGTGCTGCCCGCAGCCGGTGATGCCCGTGCCATATGGAAGTGCTGGTGAAGAGGTCAGGTGCAATGATCCTACTTTGCATGTGTATTCCTGGCTATGGTGGCTCGGGTAAGCGTGGGCCCAAGGCAGCCGCCCCTTTTGCACCATTTGGTCCTGCTTACTGTTTTGTGGCAACTGGGTCTACAGAGGTATTCTGCACATTTACGTCAAGTGATTCAAATAAAAAATAGATATTTTGTTTGTTTTGTAGGTATTTACATTATGTATTTGACTTGGGAAATGGTGCAAATCTTATTAAAGGAAGCTCCAATAAGCCTTTAAACGACCATCAGTGGCACAATGTGATGATATCGAGGGATACTAGCAACCTTCACACTGTTAAAATAGACACCAAAATCACTACCCAGAGTACGGCAGGCGCAAGAAACCTAGACCTCAAAAGTAAGTATTAACACCTATTCTTTCTTACCTTAAATTATATATGTTGTATGTGTGAAAGTACATTGTCAATTATTACACTAATACCTTCATGTTTAGGAATCTTGGAAATGCTTCCAAACAGAGCTTAAATAAATGTATCATCACCAATAGATTTGTTAGAAGTATTCCATAAAATATAAAATTGGCGGTAGTATTCAATAAAACAGGAGTTTGAAGTAGGGTTGAATCTTTCCACTTCTGTTTCCATTATGAATGGTGAACTCCAGTAAGCTTTTCCTGGAAAAGCAGATCACACTAGTGATGTGTCGGGTTGTGTCACTAAATCGCTAACTATGCTTTAATCAGGGGCAGATCAGCCCTACATCAGGGAGTTTGTCGGAGCTTAGGCTCTCATAATGCAAACTCAAAGGTTAGGGAATACACTTTATGTGTAATTTCAGAATCTGAGTACTCTTGTATCTACATTACTAAGTCCACATCCCCCAAGGGCAGTAGTGATGTACAATAAAAAAGATTTATGTAGGTTCATAGTATTTTGAACTTCCTTTTGAAATACATGAAACAATTAATGACCAGATATCACTAATACTTCCTGTATCATTTATTTTTCCCATACAAATAAATTTCTGATGTGTATGTTAATCGCTAGGAAATTCATATTTCATTAACAAAAGGATTGTTTTGGACGTGACAGGAAAGTAAAACTGGAAAATGATCATACCCATATTTTATTCATAGATGTTATAAGGAATAAAAAAAGGTGACTATATTATCACACCTGGGATCTCTCTGGGTGATGGGCTGCTTCTCTGCTGGTCCGTTTCTCTTTCTCCGTCAGCGGAGCACTGGGTGGCTTTGCCCACTCACTGTTCATGTCTTGCCTACCTCCTGCCCACAATCCCCTCCATGAAAAGCACTCAGATTCCTCCCCAATGCATGACTTTCACCAACCCCACATAATGCAACTCTTCCAGAAGAGGGAGATCTCTAGGTAGCTTGCACAAGGAGGTCCCAGTATGCATTCTACCCAATTAAGAGGGTTACTAGGCTTTGAGGCGAGGATCCCCCATAACATACCTGGAAACTTTCTAAATGAGCTGCCCCTGTAATGTTTGAAATATTAGCCCATTTATTGCCCTTTGTGAATATTCTATTAAGTGACTCACAAATGTGCTAATCAATCAAAGTCCAGTCCTCATTATCTGTCATTATTTAACTATAGACTTAATTGAGTCACCTGCATTCAAGCAGAGACACCAACTATAACATGCTGGTAACAAACACACCAATTGGGAGTTTTATATATAATCTCTGCAATGTAGAATAATGCATGTTTACAGACGCTATATATTTTCTATTGCTGCTAAATGAGCTCCTTTGTTTTTAAGGACATAAACTATATGAATAGGGAACCACATATATCAGTATATAGCCTGTACTAGACAATGCGCCTCTCAAGTAAACATAGATCCCATAAGTATGTTTCAGAGAAATGTCACTTAGAACTCTTGTTAGCTGTGCCTGTTTTAGTCTAAACAGAGATTATAGTTGTTTTTCATTTATATACATGTGTACATAAGGTAATACTATAGTGTGATGCAGGTTGCAAATAGTGTAGAGAAGCTATTTTATAAGATTTATACTTGACATATATAAAAACTGGAAGATATTCCTTGTCTTACAATCTGTAGAGCTCTGATAATCACTCCCAAGAGGATTATGTTTAGCACGTGATGCCCACTTTCTACCACTAGATGGTAGTAGAGCACTATAATACTCTCCACTCCTTGAAACACATACATGAGATTATCAAGTAGCAAACCTGTTAGCGCCCAGTGATTTTCTTGGGGATCAGCTTGTTCTGAGAGTAATATAGGGTTTAGAATGTTTGGTGCATATCTGTGGCAGTTACAGGGATCCGTGTGTAGCCTCTGCAACCATACAATCCAGAAATCAAAATGATGGTTCACATCAACCTTGAAAAAAGGAGATTTTTCTCACCCAGGCTTTGTGTTTTATCTGTGAGGAGTTTAATTCTGTTTTGTAAATTCCAAATTATGAGTGCATTTCTTTATAGGTGAAATTAAAATGTGTAGCTCCTTGTTGCTCTAAAAAATTATTCTCTTATCTGAAAGGCAGATTGATGTTTACTGCTTTGCCTGACATGTGCAATGGGATGCCTGCACTATGCAGTCATTCAAAAATGATTTCAGAACATTTTCTAGGTCACATATTAAAGATCAGCAAAGCAATGCTAGGGGAGTATTTTGTATCCAATAAAATGTTCCAGCACTGCTTACAACATACTGTATATATTATAAGTAATATGCCTACATGTACAGTATCTGCTGTGTAATATGGATATCATGAAATCATTACGTTACGCCCCTTATTCATTGTGGGAACATCCGCAAATATATGGATGCTTCTCACGGAAAGAAATTACATACAATTTCTCATTTCTCTTATGTTACTGGCAGCTCGTGCCTGGCCACACATTAATGGATGCACAAGGTTATGTATTATTGTATGTCAGGGCCCACGTAGGTCACTCAATTTAGCTCAGCCAAATAAGCGTGTTTACTACTTCTCCAATGAACAAAACGAAGGCTAAAATAGACCTTCCTGTGTTTTCAACATTATGTTCTGATAAAGATGTTTGTCAGCTCCTTCCACACGATAAGCAGCCCCTAAACTTAGATTGTTTACAGCAATTCACAGCCAGCACCGTGTCTACATATTTGACCACTTAAAATATGTTATCCTCTGTTCCCTGTCATACCATGTTTGCTCAATTATGGCACAAGTCTGATTATAAGACAAGCCTTCAAACTTTGGACCTTAATAAAAGGAAAAAAAGACCCGAATAAGATGATCCTACGTGATCTCATATAATTACCCACTATATCATACTCTCACTCCCTCTAACATTCTCTCACTCTCTCAAATGCTCATTCACTCTCTCACACTCTGCCAATCTTCCAACCTTCTTCTCTTCTTCCATGCCCCTGTCTTGTTTTTCACAGCTCCGCTTCTTCTCTTGCCTCTTCTCATTCTTCTGTCTTCTTTCTTTGTCCGCTTCTCCCTGGTATTCACTCCATTATGCAAATACTTGCATAAAAAGGGCAGAGCCCTCCAATCAGGAGAGAGGCTGTCACAGTGCTGCCCATCTTGACTCCGCCAAGTAAACATGACCCCATCCAGTATGACATAGGTGTAATTATATTCACTACCAGAAAGTTGTCTCTTTCACAGTTTCAGAGGAAAAAGCGCCGGTTCTCTGGGTCAACACCCGAATCCTCTGGGTAGCCGGAGTGGGGACCTGAGACACCCCACTCCACACCCATTCCCCTTTAAATGGGGATGTTCCTCATGGCATCAGCAACAACGCTTACTGATGTCGGCCAGAATGCCCACTGCACGGCATTGTGAACACCCACTGACATCAGCGGAAATGCACCCATTGACGCCAATAGGCAGTCCTGGGTAGTCGGAGCCCAAAAGTTCCCAGATATGATCCTCAGGTTTGACCTGAGTCTCTGGGTCACTTTCCTTTCACTTCAGGCATGGGGCATTGTTTAGCCATGCACGGTCCTCACCCACTTCCCATTCTACTCAAGAGTGCCTAGGGAAGCCCCACCCCTGGCATGACTAGCCATGCCTACATTGTTGACTGGTCACACCCCACACACACTAGCCCCACCCCTCACAAAACCACTCCGCACAGAAGAGGACGAGCTCCTGGTAGCTTGCCCTGGCTACCAAGTATGATGGTTACTACCTAAGCATCATCAAAGAAAATGATTAAAAGTATATTAAAAGTATTTTTTTTTAACTTCTATCATTCATGTTGTGACGTTAATGAAGCAGTCAAGCAACTCGCATCTTGGCTTAAGAATACAGATATTCCATCTAACATGGACATGACTATTTTAGACTAGTGTTGATTAAGATTGGTTTACATATATTTTATATACTTTTTAAGAGAGGCCAATTTTATATATGTCAACTTGGAAAAAAATCTTCTTAGAATTTAAAAGCAAGTGCAAC
Organism: Spea hammondii; assembly: GCA_029215755.1. Lineage (NCBI taxonomy): Eukaryota > Metazoa > Chordata > Amphibia > Anura > Pelobatidae > Spea > Spea hammondii. The sequence goes on along the minus strand of JARDYJ010000003.1, from coordinate 15,069,791 downwards.
AGAAATGCAGCTTACAGAAACAGCCTATTTCTGTGTGAAAAAGTAATGACATCTGCAATATTTGTATATATATATATATATATTTATAACGCAATAAACAGTACATAGAATGTTTCGAGTCTCCCGGTAATCTCATCTAATTTAGTTCATAATTGTTCTCTGTAACCTCCAAACTGCTTTGTTGGCTAAAATGGTCATAGAGTATAATTAAACTACAGGGCTTATATTTTTCACGTAGGGTACACATTTCCCCTTCTCAACATTAATTTGTTCCTTATCAACGTGTAAAACCCGCTTAGGCAAACATAACACGTTACTATCTTATTAACTTGGGATAAAAATCTGTACTGCCTGTAACCTGCTTCTTTTATTACTTTAACTGGGTAGACTCTAGGTATACCGCTGTTGATTATTATAATACAGGCCTAGTACGGCAGGTTTTATATCTTTTTTTTTTTTTTTACTTAGGCCTCTATTGCTGCTAATTTGAGCAGCGCTTGTTCTGCTAGTACAGAACGTCCAAGCCTTTACATTTAATGAGATGCATGCAATTTCTGTATTTTCTAGAGCTGCTGGCTCACATATGGCTAATAACAACAGATTAGGAATCTCTGTGCCTCCAGCTGTACGCGTACAACCCCAAGGTGATACTTTATGTTAGTAATGAATAGACTTTTGTTAGTCAGTCCTGTCTACTTGAGGGACAGGACATTTTCCCATTGAATGAAACCTTTTGTAGTCCTGCTTGCGGTAACTGGCGCCATGTTATTTAAAGAGCAGTCCTCAGAGAATGTTAAACTGTGTCACAGAAAATCAAGCCTATTCTTCCAGTCGGCAGGTGTCCCTTTTGGGGCGTTTGACATTGCTTATGCACTTGTTATGGAGTGTTTTGTCCTTTCCATTATAACAGGAGCTAGATTTTAATATGTATTTCTGTATATATATTTGGGATCCCTGTGATATTTGTAGGTAAATGGTAGAACACAATAGATGGCAGCTATACATTTTTTTAAACATGTTTATTTTAATATCTACCAATTAGCAAAATATCATTCAATGCCTGCTTAAAATGCATGTTACCTGTCCAAGATGCAGGGAAATCAACATTTTTTTATTGTAACCAAAAATAAGCAGTTTTAGAACAGGTAATTTAGCACTTACCCATTAGAAACAACTCCACAAACTAAATATTTCCTTTTGAATGGGCATCTGATAAAAAATCTTCTGACAAATGTATTTTCATTTAATAATAAATCCATTTAAATCTATTTATCTATTTTTGATAAATGTGGTAAGCAATTCTATTTTTGGCTCAATCTCAGGGTGAAGGGGCAGATTATCAGGGTCACACAGTCTGAAGCTGACTATTCTTCACTGCTGTGATCCTCTCTAACATTCGGTTACCTTTACTACCAGTATGTTATGGTTGATATCTCTGCTTGAATGCAGGTGACTCAAGTGTATCTTTAAATAATAACAAGTCACAATTTCCATGAGAACGTTATTTTTGCCATTTTGGTATCACATTTGCCAAGTAACTTTATAGAAACTTCACAATTGGCTACTAAGGGGTTAATATTTTTAAGTGTCTCAGGGTCAGCTAATTGAGAAATTTCCCAAGTATGGTTGTATTTCCTAAAAAGTTGAGGGTTAACCTGACCAAACTGAAGGCATTTGTCCTTCCATGTTAGTACTTGCAAAGAAACTCATAAATTTAATAAAAAATGGTTTGCTTGCGAGTAGATGGGAGTGCATGTGACTTTACATTTTCTGAGTTACAGGTGAGGGCATGTATGATGAATGACAACTTGTGTGTCCTCATCTGCAACTTCAAATGAAATTAACCAAGAAAATATAAAAATAAGTAAGTAATAAAATAGGTGAATATAGACAATGGTGAGTGTGACGGAAGCCTCCATCACTGGGACCACTGGAGAAGCCTGACTGCCAGCCTCCTCCCTATTGACTATGGGTTCTGGGTTTGTAAAGGCTTCTGTGGCTACCCCCAGCAGTATCCTCTCATCACTGGCTGAGGGGATTATCTCCGGCAGACAGCCAGGATCTGCCACCAGGGAGTGACCACCATTCTTTGATGTTTAATGTTGTATAAATCAGTCTCCCCCCACCTATTGTATTGTTAATCCCGTTACTGCCCCTGTTGTCTCTGAGAGGCAGATTAAGGGGGCGGTTTGTGTCCCAATATCTTGTTTTTATGTTAATGTGTGTTTTGCTGGATATATCCAGCTCTGTGTGTCTAAAATAAATCAGTCTTCGTTTGGTTTTACCCTACACTGAGTCTCGGCTAGTGACTGGGGAACCGGGGAAAGTGTGGTGTCCCAGGCTAAGGGAGCACAAGACAGCGGAGGTAGTCGGTCGGACTAGCCAGCTCCGTGACATTGGTGGCAAGCGGTGGGATTGCTTCTTAGTCCGAGGGACACTTACTTTCTACCGGGATTAACCGACAGGACGGCAGACTTCGGTCGCCTTGACGAGGACATGGATGTGGTATCAGAATTCCAGGGGCTGCTGCGGGTCATCCTCTCCTGCTACACCACTGCCCTGCCTACAGAACAATACCAGAACCTGAGGCAAGTGGTTCGACGGTCAGTATGGCAGAGGGCTGTTATATGCCGGGGTCAGTGTCTTCCAAGCTCCGAACAAAAGATTAGAGACCAGCGGGAACCACGTATGTCTTTCCTGGGACAGCAACCCCAGGAGCAATGGGTATCCGAATTGGACAAGCTGGTCCAACAGGAGGTAGAGCTGGAAGATCACTATAGGGCTCTGCAGTGGTATACAGAGCAAGCATATTGGGGAACTGCGAAAGAATGTTCTCCAGAGGGCTATGACTTTGGTGGCCCGGGATTATTATGGGATAGTCTTCAGGAGGATCCGGACTTCGGCAGTACAGCGGAGTGGCGGATTGAGGACATCCGGGATTTCAGGGAGTGGGACCTCCCAGATGCGCTAGGACTTAAAGGTGATTTAGACTTTTTAATTACACAGGAGTGGGAACTGGAAAAGGCGTATAAAAAACTGACCGCGTTCAACAGAATGCCCCGGTGTCCAGGGATTGTGTGGATTTTGTGGATGTGATTGAGTGGTCAGCTGAGGGTGTTGACTCAGGCGGGGTGGATGGGACTGCGGTCTCCACCCCTGAGTCAGAGGGATACTGGGCAGCTAATCCAGATCCGATACTGGAGCTGTGCGACTGTGCTCCACAACCAGATCCAGAGATTGTGGATCTAACTGATTTTACATCTGAGGATGTTAACCCAAGAGGGGTGGATAACACTGCGGTCTCCACACCGGGGGCCTCAGAATGCTGGGCAGTCTGCCCAGATCTCTTAGTCCCAGCTGAAGAGCTGGCAACATGGCAGAGCGCTGCTGGCTACTGCCCCACACCTGCAATGACTACAGGGATCCAGGGAGATGTGGCAGCCGGCCCTTCTCCCCAGCGGCAGCTCACATGTCCGGGAGCGGAGGATTTTGTTTTTCCTCCCCAGCGGCAGTGGGAAGAACCGAGAGATGTGACAGCCGGTCCATCTTCCCAGCGGCAGCTCACATGTCCGGGAGCAGAGGAACCGGCCCTCCCTCCCCAGCGGCAGGCCGACCCACAAGATTCCCTAACCCCAGCTGAAGTGCTGGCAACCAGGCAGAGCATCGCTGACCTCTGCCCAGCACCTACCAAAGCTGCAGGAGTTCAGGGAGATACAGTGGCCGACCCGCCCCCCCAGCAGCAGAACCTAATTCCAGGACCGGATCAACCGGAACTCCCTCCTCAACGGCAACAGGAGCACCTGGGAGGGGATGCAGGCGGCATCACTCCCCAGCGGTACCCGGGAGATGGCGCAGCCGGCCCATCTCCCCAGCAGCAGCAGGAGCACCAATTTTGGGAGGGCATTAATGGGCCAAATAAACTGACTGACTACGGAGTCAACCCGTTTGGGGTCTCATCCTATGTCAGTCCAATTCGAAGGGGGGAGAATTGTGACGGAAGCCTCCATCACTGGGACCACTGGAGAAGCCTGACTGCCAGCCTCCTCCCTATTGACTATGGGCCCTGGGTTTGTAAAGGCTTCTGTGGCTACCCCCAGCAGTATCCTCTCATCACTGGCTGAGGGGATTATCTCCGGCAGACAGCCAGGATCTGCAAGCAGGGAGTGACCACCATTCTTTGATGTTTAATGTTGTATAAATCAGTCTCCCCCCACCTATTGTATTGTTAATCCCGTTACTGCCCCTGTTGTCTCTGAGAGGCAGATTAAGGGGGCGGTTTGTGTCCCAATATCTTGTTTTATGTTAATGTGTGTTTTGCTGGATATATCCAGCTCTGTGTGTCTAAAATAAATCAGTCTTCGTTTGGTTTTACCCTACACTGAGTCTCGGCTAGTGACTGGGGAACCCGGGGAAAGTGTGGTGTCCCAGGCTAAGGGAGCACAAGACAGCGGAGGTAGTCGGTCGGACTAGCCAGCTCCGTGACAGTGAGCATGCAAGTTGTTCTCTAGTCAAACCCATAAATGTTTGGTGCTACAAACAAAAAGTACTTTGTCAACTTGCATGCTCCAGCTGTTTAATGATTAGACCTCTACTTTTGTGGGATTTTGTCTGGAAACATTGCAAAAAAAAAATTATATATATATATATATATAAAAGCTATAAAACAAACATTTCTTTGTCCCAACCATGTCAGTTATTGAGATTTTCTTACAAAAACAGACTGAACATTTTTATCCGTGAAGTTTAATTTAGCATAGCTCAGGAACATTTGTATTATGTGAAGGTAAGCAACAAAAACACATCATTCACTTATTATGTGAAGTGTTATATAAATGCATGGCAATGACATCATACCAGCTACTCATAGAGCCATATTTAATTCTACAACACACGCTCTAAAAAAAGAAACAGCGAAGGTCAGAAAGAACAAATGGAACGAAATTAAGACACAAAAAAAAGAAAGTAAAAGAATTGACAGCAGTGTTGAAAGACATTGATTCTCTCATTGTAGTTAAACTTAAATCTTATTGAAAATTCCAGTATTGGGATTTTTGTTGCTTTAAGGTGGCTTTCCTTTCATCCACCAAAATATGGATGATATATTTTAAGGAGGTCTAGAATATATTTTCGCTCAAAATGTTGCTTTAATGTGACTGTAATCAGGTACTTAGAGGCTTGATAGACATACAGACATAGAAATTGACAACAGATAAGAACCATTCGGCAAATCTAATCTGCTCATTTGCCCTGGTGCAAACTCAGACCTTAGTCAGTCCTTGGTTTTGTTTTAGGTTCAGGATAGAATTATTCCATCAATGTTTAAATTTACTCACTGTATTATCCTCTATCACTGTTCTATTTATTCACTACCATCTTTTTAAAGTAACATTTAGATGTAATACATTACATCTAAACCTCTGACTCTACAGTTGTAGATGATGGCCTCTTATGTCCTATTCCCAATATTTTTAGGTTGAAACCCAAGCATAGAACAGCACAGCAATAAACTCTTATAACTAGGCGGGTATTGCTAACATTCTGTAATTCCAAAAAGCATCACAAATATCAATATGATCATTGTATGAGATTTTTTAAAATTAGTTTTAAAATGTCTCTTCTTATGGTGTAGGTTTTAATTGAAATCAGAATATTTCCACCTCACGCTTGCAACAAGATCTAAAATCATCAGTATACACTTAATAAAAATCAGATCAGTTACCAAGATCAGCCCATAAATAAATAGTATAACTCCAAACTATCTCTGTGAATGCATGTATGTACATTCAAATATGATTTCTTTACTTCTAATCATAGAATCTTCTTTTGTGTAGAGGAGAATTTGATTTCCAAACACTATAGGTGAATTTTAAAATATTCAGAGAAATTGATGTTCCACAGGAAACAAAGCGATAGAAATTGTTTCACAGTAAGAAAAATTGCATTCTTACACAGAGTAACAGAAAGCAAATTGGATAGAAATTTTGTCCTACGTGTTGATTATTTGGAACGGCAGTAGATATGGCAGATAAAGCACCTCCATACACACACTGCAAGGGTATGGATAAATGAAAGCGCGGTGTTTGGATGGGCATATAAACACTTAATCGAAGGTGCTGTTCCATCCTTCTTATGAATTTAAAACTTTTAGAATGAAATAAATTATAACATCATTTTGCCTCATTCATAATATTTCAGGGGGATGCCTAAATGGCATGTGACACTAAAGCAGGTGCTAATAGGTCATTGCCATAGAAACTAAAAGGCTCCTTAAGGTTTCTGTGCCGTTTTTTAATAATTACATGCTTAGAGGTAGAAAAAAAAATAAAAGATCTCCTAACATTAATTTGCATAACATGTTAGAGAGTACATGATGTTTAGTGGACCGTCGCCTTTAATGGGGTATGGAAATAATTTGCATGTGATCAATTCTGCGCTATAATTAGTGGTGCAAGGTGACAATCCGGGTTAGACAGGTGGGTGGCCACGCCTCTCTCCTGCCCACTTCTGGGCCGGATGCATGTCCGATTGAGACTGGCCTTGCCCCCTTTCAGTCTCTTGTCACACCCCCAACATCCTAAATTGGACATACTGAATGTTACGTGATTTTGCATTTTGTTTTTTCCGTATAGAGTACAATGTACTATGTGTAATGATCACTTCTAATCATTTTAAAAGTACATAATCCTAGAACTCCCTTATTTATGGGAAATTCTTTCTCAGTAGTATATGAACTTAAAAGAAAAAAAAACTTATTTTCCAGTTGGGGTTGAATTTTTGGATAACTGGTGTATTGTATGGCGTCTACGCATACGACAGCAGTGTTTTATATAATAACATTAGCTGTCCTCGCAGACCCCGTAGTTCAGGTATATGAATAAGAATTGTAAGGCTGAGTGGATGAAGGTCAGGTCTGAGATTCCATAAACAGACGGTTTTTTGATGATCGCACTGCTCAAGCGTATAATAAAGTTTTGGTGATTTGAAACCTGCTGCTTCAGCTGATATGATAGTAAGTTGTCTCTTTAGAGCAGCTTACTCAGGACTTTTCCTACCCTAACGCAATTCTTAAATATTTCTGATGTATCCTCAACCTGACATTCTCTTTATTTCCAGACTACGGCTAAAGTCAAAATTATATAAAACCAGAGAAAAATACCAAATTTCAAATTCAAAGTAGTGAAGTTAACTTGTTCATTATGTAAGAAAGCATAAAAAAAGATTTATTTTTGTCTTAACTGAGTAAGTGTGCCATATATATATATATATATATATATATATATATACCAAGACTATTAATAAGCCTCTGCCTGCCCTTGACCATGTATAACCAAGTTAAGGGCAAGTAAACTTTCATTTTAGGGTGCTATGAAGAATTTTATTGAAAAAAATTAACACACTAAAATAGTGCCTCCAAATAATATATCATGTGATAACAAGTGACCAGTAGCTCAGTACTGATGCGTTTCGCACTTTGATGTCAGGAAGTCAGGGCTGAACTGATGGTTATCACATGGGAAGCTACAAGGGGATGTCTTGGAATTAGGAATTTGAGTATTCGCTTAATTGAATTATCTCTCGATAACTGTGGAATCCTGCAAAGATGTTTGTAAATGTTAGTATCAAGAGCTGATTGTGACTCCTTGGATGTTGACTCACAAATTGTTTTATAGTAGTTTTATCTTATTTTTAAATACTCCTACCTATATGGAGTAACGTTTCTGGACACTTTTTGTGCTTTTTTTAGTAAGTGGATTCATATCATCCTTATTAGGTGTTATTTATTCACAATCATGTTGCGCTATGTGTTCATCTTTTTCCATTTTTTAAATATATATCTACCTCCGAGGAAGAGATTATCTTATTATAGGATCTCATATAGGGATAGATATATAATTTATGTGTCTACCTCTCTTATCACATGATATAGTATTTGGAGGCACTATTTTGGTGTTAATTAAAGAAAATAATTTTCACTCACATTTTGTAGACCTTATTTGTTCACTCACTTTATTTGCACACAATTTCTGCTGTTTGTTGAAGTTGTGTGTCTTGAAAAGGTACACATTATGTCTGGTTTGTAGCATATCTAAGTAGGGCTGATAATTATTGTCCATTTCTTTATATGAAAAAAAAACTCGTGGCTGTGTTCTGTGCAGCATTTTGCAATGAAGGATGTCATACAAAAACATAGAAGAAACACTCACTTTTACACCAAATGCCAATTTTTTATAAGCTGACGGTTTAGTATAAACTGTACTTTTGTATATACTCTATGGGTTCATCCACTAAATGGAAAGTTGGCAAGATAGTTGTGTTTTTAACGCGCTTTGTTATAAAGGGCCAAACAGGTAAAATAGTGACTCTATAAATTTGTTTGGGCCATTAAAAGAGGCCACCTTCGACAAAAGACTTAATCTTCTCTGCGACCAATACAGTTATATCTATTTTCCTTAATAAATAAGCAGTTAGTTAAGAATTCAGGACATATTTAAAATGGGTTTTAATTTGCAAAGGAAATTAATCCTAATGAGCACATTCTGGAAAGCTAGGTTTGAGAATTTAGTAGTCACAAAAAAACAACAAAAAAAAGCTTAAGCAACAACAGGGATTAAACCTTCTAAATAATATCAGTAATCAAAAGTAATGCGTGATAGCATTTAAACAGAAATACTGAGTAACGCATGGAAGAGTATGTGCCGGTTACTAAAATTATGTGCACTATTTTTTCTGTCTTTCTTTATCTTTTCTAAATCTCTCTCTCCCTCAATTTCTCTACTCTTACTTTCCTCTCTCTCTCTCTCTCTCTCTCTCTCTCTCTCTCTCTCTTTGCCTATTTTTTCTCTATCTCACCCTTTCTGTTTATTCCCCCCATTTCCCTCTCTCTTTTTTCTCTCTCCATCTTTCTTCTCCCTTTTTTCTCATTATTTTCTCTTTCTTATTCTCCTCCCTGCACATCACTCTATTCAACAGTCTCCGTCCTCTCCCTGCACACAACTTGATCCAACAGCCTTTCTTCTCTCCACACGTTGCACTTTGACGATTGGTTATGTTGGGTGGGACAAAAAATGAAGGTCCAGTCATAGTGCACCTCACATTAAGCTTCGCCGAGCATCACCGACAATTACTATGGTGACAAAACTTTCGTATGTATAAAAGTGATCTAGGGCATGAAATATGCATCACAAAAATGTCCACTATTAGTGAGCAGCTGCATAGAATAAGAAATTAGACTATATACACTATTAATAATACACTAATAATTAAGCCTTCACAAAGAATATATAGCACAAGCTGTATAATCTTTGTAGGAAAGATCCTAATTGCAATCTTACTTAGGCTTGGCCCATGTCTCTCAATATAATATTAAATCCCAGTCATTTGCATGTGTATTATAATCACTGGTCCTCCTATGTGCGTGTTTCAATGATTAACCAGAATTTTTGGGGTTACTATACCTTCACTCGTAAAAATATTAACTAATGATACAATGCATAGCCCTACTATTGTCTATTATATTGTTTGTTTTTTTGCTAGTGTAAGTACAGTGTTGATTTTTAAATCATCAAAGTACCCATGGTTCACCATCATCAACCTATGCCTTCTTTTCAACTCACAAATTCCATAACTGTGATTTACAGGAAATATCATCTTGGAAAGGAAACCATTCCCTAATAATAGGAAAATAATCACGTAACCTGTATTAATTAAAAGAAAGACAAATTCCTTTGGTAGGACTGTCTCTCACTTAGTATGGTGCCCAGAACAATTTAATGAAACAATATTAAACGAAATGTATTACATTATCTATCCTGGCATTATTCCCAGACTTTTGACCAGACTTTGTTAACACAAAAAAAGATTTGCTAGCAATCGGGTGCTCTAAATAACTAATCTTCCACATATGGTCATAAACTGATTGCATTTTTTCAGTACAATAGTATGTTGTTTGATCAACTATAGCTCAAATATATATTTCTAAGTTTAGTTCATGATCATAATGTTTCAGTGGAATTTCTTGGTGCCATACACATAATAATAATGTATTTACTTTTTTATCCATTAATGCTTCATAGATCCAGACTTAAGTTTATTTGATTTTAAACAAACGTAAATATTTAACTGCTTAGTAAATCATAAAAACCAATAATATTAGAAGTAGGTATAATATGAAAAAGGTGTAATATTATGACAAAAAAAGAAAAAAAATGAATTAGGAACATGTAGGTATAAATATCTTCACCCAATGGTGCTAAATGATTACGAGAAACAGCAATGGTTACAATACACAATCACAGATAATGTAACAATAATTTAATTATATTCATAAAATAAATCCTGGGAATAAAAGAATCATATCATCATTATTAACAAGACTGACAAAGAAATTACCCTACGGTACAGGCCAAATCTTCAGGGAATTTTACAATCTTATGGTAATTCCCAAACAAAAGTGCTTATAATTGAGGCTGCTTTAATCCTTTAATGTGAACCCATCTACAGATTACTAGAAATGTTGAAATGTAAATAGAAATTGAAGTAGTTTTACTTGGAATTGTATTTTTTTTTATTTGATTAAGAAATCTTGCAACATCACTCTTGTAACTTTAAAAAAAAATATTGTAACAGGTAAACAGTGAGGTTATTAAGTAATCAAACTGTACCAAAAAAAACCCCAGCAAAAATATAAAAGAAACATAAGACACATAACTATATTAATTCTCAAAACTTATGAAAGTAATCCATAATTAATAAATAAAGTATATATATAAAATTTTTGATGTGGAACAGGTTGAGTAAGTTAAGATGGTTAAGGCTTAGGTCAACTACCAGTGACTAAATGATTACCTAGAGCTCCAGGTCATACTGTTAAGTCTAGGTTTCCACTTGGGTTTTGATGAAAAATGCCAGGAAAAACGCCAAGAAAACTGCCACTGCATTTTCCTGCGTTTTGGCGTTTTTTCTGGAGTTTTTTCTGGCGTTTTAGCCTTTCTGTGGAAATTGATTTTTTGACCTTAGGCAGTTTTTCCAGCCAGGGATTAGGCTAAATGGCAAGTATTTGCCCCCTCCTGATGTAATTTCCTTGGTAGAGTTCTACTTAAACACGCCCCGGCGGACCCTTTTGTCTCTTTTCTGTGGTTTGTAAGGCATGCTTTATTCCGAATGTCGGCTCCTCTAGGAAGGATGGCCCCAAATGATGGTGCAAATTGTTTGCTGTTGCTTTTGGCACGCAGGATACGGTTGGGTATGTTTGTTTGTAATGGCATGTTCCAAATGGTGTAAATTCAATATGAACTTTGTTTTGTGTGAAACTGTTTGTTTCCAGCCTATTTCTCGTAGGACACACAGATACTGGGTCCATCCTCTGCATTGTAACTGTGGAAAAAAACGCCATAAAAAACGCCAAGGCAAAAAACCCACATGGCTTTTTCATGGCTTTTTTCTCTCCCATAGACTTCTATTGGAGAAAAACGCAAACGTCAACATGCTGCGATTTTGAAAAACGGCCACAGAGCTCAAAAAAGCAGAAAAACGCCAAAGAGGACTGAAAAAACGCCAAACAGAAAAACGCCAAGTGGATATGGCATTGTGCGATTTCCTATTGAAGAACAGCTAACATCTGGCCGCAGCGTTTTTTCACTAATAAAACGCCGTGTGGCTGAATTGGCGTTATTATGGGCGTTTTTGCAAAAAAAAACAACAAGTGGAAACTTAGTCTTAGGCAGTTTTAATAAGTTCTTAATGCAGTTGCTTTTAATAAGAGATGGTGAACATTGTTGTAGTTTATGAATGAAACCACTTTTAGGGCCAGGTGCAGAAAATATATTTTTCAAGGATCCAATGACCTGTCTTGACAGCTGTCATTCAGTTTGTAGGACAGTATCACCTTGGAAGGAGGAATGCAAAACATCTAAATGAAAGTAGGGGCATTTACTTGACTTTTTTAATATCTATTTTTATATCACAAAATTGTGAGTACTGATTTCACAGAGCCATCTATCTCTAAAACATGCTACATAAGCAGGGGGTGGTGAACTTTTTTGTATATATTTTCATTTAGCTGATGAAGTTGTTCATATCTCTTTTTAATCTCTGTTACAAAATAATAATAATAATAATAATAATAAACTGTTAGTGTAAAGGAAGACTGAGAAATAAAAGAATAATAAATAATAATAAAACACAAAAAATCAAACATCCACCCAGTTGCATCCTGAGAGCCCCGACAATGATTCTTCTGTGACATTTGGTCACACAAGGGATTCTTTGATTATCTGCAGTAAAAACATCACCACCAGAGCCTGTACTAAACGGAGATTCACCTTTCACAGCTGGCGTGTCTGCAAGTGGAAATACATTTATCACATAATAATGTCAAAATGTTCTTAGCAGCATTGATCTTCTCTTAACCTTTGCTTTTTGACCATACACCTCTCCTATTTTGTTTCCCTATTCAAACAGTTATTTATTTGTTACTTGTTCTTTTTCCCTTCGTGGATTATGTTTAATTAGCACACTTTTCAGAAATAATTATATGGATGAGTTTTCTCTGTGAGCTTTTACATATGAATATAAAATATTAATTTTGTGATATATACAGTATATATATATATATATAAATATATACCACAAAGTTTGTAAAATTACATTGAGTGGAATATATAATTGAGGTACCCAAGTTAGATGTAGAATCAATGTGACCCCCAAAAATAACAAAATATTATCAAAATTAAAAATTGTCGTTTGGGTGCATGACTGCTTGATGTCTGAGACAATTGCTTGTAATTGAATGCCTCCGGCTTGATGCTGCTTTATTTCTGTGTATGAGATGTGCGTATTCTATGGAGGGAGTGACACTGGACTGTTTCTAGGCAAAGTGGGTTCCAAGGCATAATGTTCAGGAACATACCCCCCCCCCACACACACACATAGACAGAACATTGAAAATATAGTGAATGTTTCAGAGTACATTACTTTTCAGTAATGATTGGCTTGGTGTCAACTACTTGGTCAAGGGATTCCCTTTAAAGCTCCTTGATGGGATGTTGCAGAGGTGGTATACAGAGGGCATACAAGGGCACCATCTCTCCTTGACCAATTTATTTTAGTATCATCTGCCTCTCTGCAACCCAGTGAGCAACCATCTCTCCCTCCATCTCATGGTATAAAAGAAATCAATAAAAGACTGCTCAGTTGTGTCAAGACATCTTTATTACTCCATCCAAGAAAGAAAAAAGGTGACATTTCAATTATTACAGGTTCTCTCTCTAAAAGAAAAAAATAAACAATAGAGCAACACCATGGCAACCCTTATGGCACATAGACACTTTAATGAAGTTTCAAAGGTGCAGCATCTTGTTCTCTCAGATAGTAACTGCAGATGGATGATATACTAGGTAAATAGATAATTATGTATCTTCATTAGTGTCCCATTAGTTTTCTCTGGAGTACTGTCTAATACAGATTCTGTATTCGTGGTCTATGCTTTTGTAGACGTGTTTTCCACACTTTGTTACTGAATTAGAAATTGTATCTTGCAGCATGTTTTCCGGCATTGTTCTGTTCACGAAAAAAAGTATTTTAACCGCTATTCTCTGCGCTTTCTCTTCTACAAGGTGACCTATATATTGGAGGTGTTGCCAAAGAGATGTACAAATCTTTGCCAAGGCTGGTCCACGCCAAGGAAGGATTCCAAGGTTGCCTCGCTTCTGTTGATCTAAATGGACGTCTTCCAAACTTGATCTCAGATGCTCTTTTGTGTAACGGGCAAATAGAAAGAGGATGTGAAGGTACAAAAAGTTTCAATCACACTGTGTATTTTACTTCCATAGAGTCTAGCAAGTTAAAAGACACATATTTTTCCAATATATATATACTTCTTCAAGCCCTCATTGTTTCTATGATGCCGTATGCTACTTAATTCATTTTAGTTAATAATTCCTTAATTATGTGCATATTGGATGACATGCAATATATACAAGGTGGCATAATACTCTTTTATATTGTGAATAAATGTGTCTGATATAGAATATTGTGATAACAAAGAGCACATATATATTAAACAATGCTAAAAAGTTCTATTCCAATATTCATTAGTATATATATTTTCATTTACAAAATAATATAATTAGAATTATAGCATATTCTCATATTATAAAATATCACTTTAGATGTGCAATGTAGAAGTATTCTCAAATTTCATTTATTGCTTGTTATTTTTCATAGATTTTTCTAAGTTGATCATGAATCTCATGTTCACTTATTGGGTTTTTTTTTCTTTGTGTCCATTTTGAGTTGTCATGTTTCATATCATTTTCTTTGTTTCATTTGAATGTTTAAATTAGATTTTTATTAAAGGTTTTGCAATGTGTTTTGTGTTTTTCTTTCATGTTGGCTTTCATGTTCTTAAAAGCTTTTCAATGGAAAGGAGAAAGAATAACATAGAATGTGAATGAAAAGCTCAGTTAATCATTTCATACAGCTCATTACATGTATGTGTCCACATATTATGATTTATAGCAACACATTTTATCTTTTATCATATCATCGCCATTATTGAAACCAATCTACCCATCTGGTCTACCCATGATTCAAGATTCAGGTCCTAATCAGTCCTTGTTCTTGTTTAACATTCAGAATAGCTTTGTGCCTTGTCCCATTTATGTTTAAATTCCTTTACTGTATTAGCGTCTGCCACTTCTGATGACAGGCTGTTCCATTTCAGTAAAATAAAACATCCTTACTTTACATCTAAACCGCTGACCCTCTAGTTTAAGATTATGACCGCTTAACATTTCTCCTCTTTTAAATATAAACTTCTCTCTTGTACTTTGTTAAACCATTTTAAGTATTTAAATGTTTCTATCAAATCCGCCCTTTCCTCTTCTTGCTCCCATACATATTAAGATCCTCTAGTCTTACCCAATTAGTTTGCAGGTGTAAACATTTTCACCATTTTAGTAGCCCTCTTCTGACTCTTCACTCCAATATGTTAGTAACCTTCTTGGGATGGAGTCTTCAGAAATGTACACATTACTCTAGGTACGGTCTGACCAGAGATCCGTGGAGGAACCACCATCATATCCCTGCTACTAATACCCCGAGCTATACAACTCAGCGCCCTGTTTCAAAGCTTTATTAAATTGCTTGCTCAACCATAAATTCTCAGAAATAATTTTCACCAAGCCCCACTCTTCTATTGTCAGTTGTCACTGATAGAACAATTCACCCAATGCTATATTCTGCCTAGGGATTATCAACCTTAAACTGCATTAAGCATTAATTGACTTAAATCCCTTGGCATTTGGCTTGTTACACCAGGAATGTCTACCCTGGCAGACCTTTGTATAATCTGCTAAAAGACGTGCCTTACTATTACCTTACAAGAAGAGTACACGGTGAGCTTATTGCCCCTTTCACAAATGAAAACAAAGCCATAGTTTTATGTTATCTTTAAATGAAAATGAAAATGTTAGTATAATGTTTTTAAATAGTGTAGAGCATGACTGTTTTTTTTAAATAATAGAAGAAAAACCTGAACTTATTTGCCATGTTTCAATTCTCGGAGCTGACTGATTTATATAGAGCACAAGGTTTGTATGCTTTAAGCACTCAGTGAACCTGACATAGAAACACACATGGCTGAAATATTATGACCATCTGTAATATATAAAGAACGTTGAAGACAATGGGCTGGAGTCCATGCCAGAGATTAATATTTCATAATTGATAGCAAACCTACCATGGAGTGCAATGAAAAAAAATGATCTTATCTTTGTTAATGAATCAGGACCAGTAAATCTATGTTTTTAGCTCATATTTCCATTGCCATCTGTGGTAGGACTGCTAATAAATTATGTGTGATAGAAATATCTCTGGCTTTGAATTCAGACCAGTGTCATCTTTTTTTAAACACGTAAATCAAATAGTGAAATAATTCAACACTTATGCAAAATGTTATTTTCGTAGGGTGATAATTTGTATTTTTCAGAGGATATGGTTTTCACTCACACACAGATCACTACTTTCAGTTCTAATATTATTATAAATTGAGATACCATCATAGACATAGCAAAAGACACATTTGAAATTACATAATTGCTAATCCGCAGGTACAATAAAACCAAAATACCGGTGATTCAATTTTGTAACATATGCTCTACAACCTAAATAGCTCAAACTAACAAAAAATAAGCAATCACTGACTTTCATGTTTAAATACTTACAGTATTTATGTAGGTATCTCTGTACTAAGAACACAAAATATAAAATGAACTTTTTTATAATATATAGCATAGTTAACCGGAAAAGATTAAATGTTGTTATATATTAACAGAGATAACAGTGTGTGGTTTCATTCACATTTAATTGTGTGGTTTTTTTGCACACTAATTTATTGTATAATTAGACCAATACCTACATTATTAAAATGATTTTCTGTGCCTAGGGATTTACTTCTATAATAGTACAGCCACTAATACATAACCAACTTGATTTATTATTGTGCATTTGTATTTTTGTCTAACGTACAATTAAGAACGTCATTAAAATTGAGGAAGGTACGAATGAACTCAAACAAGATATATTCTCCTCTGACATTTAGCACGTAATATATTCTTGCCTTAATTCACGTATGGGCTGTTTCCGAATTTCACGGTTCAATGTCCAATATTACCAATCAATATAATTATATAACAAAAATAAATAGAAAAGGCTAACCTTGCAATTGATTGGGTTTTTTTGGTTTTTTTTTACCACCATAGCACAGCTGGTTGCTTTGGTTTTAATGCTTTCAAACTTTTCTTTTCGTGGGTAGATTAGAAAAAGTGAAAATATTACCAACTAGTTCCATGGCACACATTAATTGGATTGTGTGCTAGATTAGAACCCCCAGTAGTCCATTTTCTTCAAACTACAGAGTCTGTTTGCTAAGCTCAATAATGAGTTTTCTCCAGATCAAATGGGGACTGTTCCAGATTTTGATTAAATTCCATCAAACTTCTTTTTCTCTTTAGCCTTTTCCATGCTTTCCCTCATGATACTGATCATTATCACATCTATCGTTTTATTCCTTCTTTCAATTATATCCACTTACCTTTATTCCACTGAATTATCCCTATCATTTAATTGGGGTTCTTTAAGTTGTTTGGTAGGAACTTCATCTTACAATTGGCTGGACTGGCTTGTGTCTTGAAAATGACTTGCTCACAACTCCAGTAAAATACATTTACTCTCATTAACATTCATCAGAATTTAGCGCTGGAATTGTAACTTAATGTATAGATCTTATGATAACACAGTAACACCTTTAACTGATAGGACTGAGTGTCTGCAATCCGTATCAGCCACACATTATGCTATGATTCCCTTTGAACTACAACGATTTAAACATGACTAAAACAAGAAGCAAAATTAATCTTGAATGTTTAAGGGCATCTTCATAACAAGATAAGTACTAGACATGATCTGAATTTGAAGGATGAACGATTAAGAGGTAAGGCATGAAAGTGTTCTCCTATAGAAGAGATGGTAGACAAAACATAACACTTTAGATAAAATAGGTAAAGTTTGCGTGAAGATGTTCAAAAGAATAAGTACACACAAGAATCCATTTAATCAATTGATTCTTAATGTACTGTTACATTTGAACCCTGTGCAAATTGATGAGGTCACTATAGAAGTCAAAGGAATGTGCTTTTTAATTGACACATTTACTAATTTGCACAAACCTTAGTCTTAATACGTAACTAAATAGTTTATTATACAAAAGGGTTGCAGTATTGATTGTTAATCAATGTATTAATATACCCCCCACACACACACACACACACACACACGCATGTATGTGCTTTTCTGTGTGCCACCTATAACATTCATAGTAAGCTAAAGCAAAAAAAAAATTTGCAGAAACAGTTAATCTTTGGGATAGTCCTAAATATATAGATTTTCTACATGAGTGGATTCCTATTGTCCCTCATGGTCTGTGTGCAAGTGATAAAAATAAACCACTGTGAAATGATTATTTCTGATAATAAAGCCATCACAAGCAGACAAGATATCTTATGCGTATATGGTGCTGACAAATATATATATACATATATATATAGCAAAATATATATTAATATCACAGATCACTGTATTATTTTCATCATTTTTTCATTCTTTGATACATTAACCATTTATATACTAGATAGATAGATAGACAGATAGATAGATAGATAGATAGATAGATATCACAATTTTATTCTTACTTGGCACCCTTAAGCAACTATTGAAAGCTTTTTATGAGGCTATGAATAAACTCACCATTATCAAACGTTATGCAAATAAGCAAATGCTGTGTCTAGGTGTTAAACATCTTGGGTGATGTCATATTCCAAGCACAGAAGCAATTATCACCTCCTTCCACATTCTGCTGATATTCTTTAATTTATTTACACTGCAGGATGTGCACTTTTTTTTTTTTTTTTTACCAGACTCATATACACTAAGGCAAAATGCCAATTGTGTGTTTGTGTTACTAGCCGGATTGAATAGAAAATAATGATCAATATCCCAAACAGAACTGCACAATGTTTGTCTTCAAAATGTTTCACTTACAAATAAGTAACAGCTTTGCATAAATAGATGGCATTCTACCTTCTCTGCAGAATTTAACCCTTTAAACTACACTAATTACAGCATTATAAACATGATTCCTACTACAATTGAATACTACTAGAATTTCACCGAGAAAGAATTCCTTAATCATTTGACTTTCTACCTCATTTATAATTCTTTTGGTTTAAAGAAAAAAAAATGACAGATCTTGTAAGGTTTTGAAGACAAATAAATAACATATGACACACAACAGTCCTAATTTAGGTGTACCATGGTTTATTTACCCCTTACCTTCTACCCTTGGGGTTGGCACTTAGAGAAGACAGTCCCAAAATGACAGCACCAGTGAAGGTCATCCTTATTCACTATAAACTAGAAAGGAACATATGCACCTCAGTTAATCCTTTATCCTTTTTTTCTTTTGATACTTTGAATCACTGCAGCTGGCCAAGAGACCTTTTATATAGTCAGTGTCATACTAAGGTTTTTTTAGTTTACCATGTGAAATAGTTCACTTAATTTTTTGTCTAAAGTGGATCTTAACACTCCTTCTGAAAACATCTTAACCCTTAACATTTGTAATCTCACCTGGGGGCATACATTGTTAATTGTTTAGTGTTAATCCCCTCGAAAAAGCATTAAATACACCTGATATACTTTATTTTTTATGTAGTACAAGAGAAGTGGACCCCGATCTAGTCAATCTAACAGCTACTCATTTTTCATGTTTTTGTTTCCAGGTTACTGACTACAAACAAAGTATAGCTTAATTCCATATTGTTCATGTGTGTTATACTTCTGTATTATCCTCCAAAATAACATAACTTAATGCCCTAGCATGTTACATAAAACTTTAAAAAATGTGAAAATCACTTGAAAACAACTCTGATTCTTTTGCTTCTGTTGCTCTGGCAATAAAGACTTAACCTATTAATCCCCCACTTTTCCAGCCAGTACAGTTTAGATGTAAGCATTCCTTGGGAATATAGAAATGGTGCCACATTTTGTAATTATTTTTATTGGATGAGCAGATTTGTAAGTAGGGATCTTGGCATCTGGGGCAAGGTCGAAGGCTGAGTCGCAGGCTGATGATACATCGGTTTTGAGAAAAAAATCACAGGGAAATTGCCATCAGGCAGCTCAAATGCGACCCTTACCAGATACAACAAAGTGTTAGATATCATATCAATTTGACTGTGGCTACGGGCCCTAATGCTATGACCCTGCAAAGGGTATAGTTGTAAAAGTGAGTGGGACAGTAGCTTTAGGAAATTACCACTGGTGAGGGCTTGAAACAAGCTATGTGGCGGCACACTAGAAAAACACAAAAATCATTTAAAATTTATACTGTATGTGAACATTTTCCTAATGTTCAACAAGAGCTCAAAAATATTTGACAAATGATCAGCCTTCTTTTACTATTCAATACATTACTCCGTGTCCTGGAAACTGGGATGCAGAACAAGCTTTTTAATCATATAAAAGCTGTTATTTCCTTCTGCCATTTTTTTTCTAATGGTTATAATTTAGCCAGTCTAACTTTTTGCAAGTAATTATGCCAAGTAGGCATTATTATTTAAAATGTTAGGTCTCCAAATCATAAACAGCAAACTGCACAAAGTGATCTCCCAGAGACAGATGTTCTGCTTTAAAGTAGCTATTTCTTAACAGTTATTCCAGACGAAATCTTTTATGTTTTTTTGACACAAGTCTTGAATATGGATCACAAAAGCTGAATTTCTTTGTGATTTCTTTAGACAGGCATTCTCACTTTAAAGAAAATGTGAGAAACATGAAAAATTCCTTGCTTTAATATTACCCTAAAACACTCACTATATATTTTAAATAAGCAGGGATATTTCACATGAATAAATCGTTATAATTATTCATTTGAAAAGGTTTGTTAACACAATAACAATGTAACATAAAACATAGAATCTGGTGGCAGATCAGCCCATCTAGTTTGACCATTTGTTCTGCTGTAAAATATCAGACCTTAATAAGTCTTGTGTTAGATTCAGTTTAAATATGTTTAAATTCCCTCTCTGTATTGGCCTCTTCCACATCTACTGGGAGGCTTCTCCCCTTATCTACCACCCTCCCCAGTAGAATGAAAAGGAAATAAAAAGCTCTTATATTTTGAATGTACTTTGCTGCTTCTACAAACACAGGAATGATTATCATTAAAAATCATTAAACTTCACTGCACCTACCATATCAAAACTACATCTTTAACACCCTTGTGCATGGCATTTTTTAATAAAGTAAACAAAAAAACATGGATTATAATAATACAAATAAAATTACAGTGCTACAAAGGTTTTATACACACACAAGATATACTAGAAATATATATATATATATATATATATATATATATATATATATATATATATACATACACACACAAACATTATATGTCATAATCAAGATAAACTGATTTGCATGACTATCCCCTCCATAAAAACTATTGACATTTATGAATTTGCCAACTTCACTCAAAGAATATGATCAATGAAATAACATATTATTTAAAAAAAACCTTTAAAAAGGTTAACTTATTTCTAGACAGAGTAATTTTTATAGCACAATATATTGATCGAGCAAATTATTTGCAACATGTATTTAATACAAATTTTGCATTGTTACCAATTCAAATGTATTGAATGTTTTAAATGTAATTATATAAAAAATTAACAGGTGATTGACCAGACAGCTTCTTTTTATAATTATCACTTATTTGCAATTTGAATGGCACAGTTTCAGGTCATTTAAACAATACTTGCAATATTGGTTGCAACATCTTGATGTTATAAGTCATTAAAATATAAATAATAATAATAATGAATGAATGAATTAATACTTGGTTTCAGTAAACGAATACAAGTGTGGTTTTAAGTAATGCTTTGAGCAATTATGACACAGCAGCATATGCTGGTCAATGAGTCTTAGTCAAATGCATTTAAAAAAAATTATATATATATATATATATTGTGACAATATATATATTTCTACATACATTATTTGGAATGTTTACATTGAATACATCATGGTAAAGAATATTTCAATATCAATCCAATCAAACAACAGCATCATATAATTTTTTACACACTTATTTACCCTCCTTTCCCATTAATTATTTTGTAAAGGACACTTTGGCATGGTTTAGCATTTCAACAAGAATACTTATAATGAGTCCATAAAGGGTATAAACTAGACTTGGGCACCAGGGGGCTCTTCGTGTTCGTCTTCGTGCTCGTCTTCGGGGAAAAAAAATTCTTCGTATTCCGCGAATATTCGCCCGTTCCTGTCTTCTCTTCGGGCGAATATTCGCGGACATTCTTCGTGCTCGTTTAATCTTCGTTTTCCTCCTGGTTGCCTAGCAGGGGTTAATACGGGGTTAATAACACATCACAGCAGCAGCAGCTGCCGTGAAGGTACGTGTGTGCAGCTCTATTGGTCGTTTCGGCAGGGGGCTGGTCTGGCATCAACGAGTGAATTGCAGAACTGCAGAATGCACTTCATTCGTTGATGGCAGGCGAGCCCCCTGCCGAAACGACCAATAGAGTTGCACACACATACCGAGGTGTACTGTCCATAGATGTTTAATAAAAGAATAGGGAATATTTTACATTTTTAAATTGATTTTGGACCACTTTACATGCCTAACATTTGCTACCTATTTACAATGGCATACTTTGCAACAACCCAACTTACTTATTGGACAGGACTGGAAAATAGCAGGACTGTCCACCAAAATCTTGGGTGTGTTGGCAGGTATGCTGATGGAAAAATGTTGGACAAGAACTAAAAAATAGCTTAGGGTTAATGTACGGTTATGTTTAAGATTAGTAGCAGTGCACTGGTTTGGTTAAAGATGGATTATGTCTAAATAATAATAATTTAATTTTAATGTTTTTTTTTTTTTAAAAATAGGGGTTTATTTAAATGTATTTTAAAGTTAGATTTATTATTTAGTACTTGATTATATTTATTAAATGTTTATAGTAGCGTTACCTACCGAGCTATAACTACCTATGTGTATTTGCATTTTGCATACCTAGTTTAGCTAAATTAGATGGGACAGGACTGGAAAAAAGCAGGACTGTCCCTGAAAAAGTTGGGTCTGTTGGCAGGTATGTGGATGGAAAAATGTTATAGGGTGAAGTGTGAGTTATAGTGTTAATGTAATGCTATTAGTGAGTGAAGGCCAGGGCAAATAACAAGGAAAAGGTCCTTGTGTTTTGTGCATTGTAAGTGTGTGTGTATGTGTGTTATGTGTGATGTCACTGTGTGTTATATGTGTTATATGTGTTATTGTGTGTGTTATGTTTGGTTGGTTGTGTATCAGAAGGAAAATAATGAAATGGAAAAGGAAATGGGAAAGGCAAATGAGTGGGCAATTGGCGACCCGCTCACCTGTTTCACCCCAGGGCAAAGCACCCAAACACTGTCAGTCTTAGACGTTTGGCAGCAGACTTCCAGAGCTCAGACACAAGGCCCTAGCGTAAGCTGGCCACTCCGGCGGAGGTAGCAGGCGTTGCCACACCGCAAACAGAGGCAGCCAGGGGGGAGAAACTGCCCTTACCATTAGGGACATTTTGGGCATGACTCTAGCCAGGAAGCGAACTGGCAGAGAAGAGATGCTGGCACCACCACCACCACCAGCAGCAGCATTGAAAAATGGGAAAGGCGAATGAGTGGGCAATTGGCGACCCACTCACCTGTTTCACCCCAGGGCAAAGCACCCAAACACTGTCAGTCTTAAACGTTTGGCAGCAGACTTCCAGAGCTCAGACACAAGGCCCTAGCGTAAGCTGGCCACTCCGGCGGAGGTAGCAGGCGTTGCCACACCGCAGACAGAGGCAGCCAGGGGGGAGAAACTGCCCTTACCATTAGGGACATTTGATTCATGACACTAGCCAGGAAGCGAACTGGCATCGAAGAGACACTGGCACCACCACCAGCAGCAGCAGCAGAATTGGGAAAGGCGAATGAGTGGGCAATTGGCGACCCACTCACCTGTTTCACCCCAGGGCAAAGCACCCAAACACTGTCAGTCTTAGACGTTTGGCAGCAGACTTCCAGAGCTCAGACACAAGGCCCTAGCGTAAGCTGGCCACTCCGGCGGAGGTAGCAGGCGTTGCCACACCGCAGACAGAGGCAGCCAGGGGGGAGAAACTGCCCTTACCATTAGGGACATTTGATTCATGACACTAGCCAGGAAGCGAACTGGCATCGAAGAGACACTGGCACCACCACCAGCAGCAGCAGCAGAATTGGGAAAGGCGAATGAGTGGGCAATTGGCGACCCACTCACCTGTTTCACCCCAGGGCAAAGCACCCAAACACTGTCAGTCTTAGACGTTTGGCAGCAGACTTCCAGAGCTCAGACACAAGGCCCTAGCGTAAGCTGGCCACTCCGGCGGAGGTAGCAGGCGTTGCCACACCGCAAACAGACGCAGCCAGAGGGGAGAAACTGCCCTTACCACTAGGGACATTTTGGGCATGACTCTAGCCAGGAAGCGAACTGGCAGAGAAGAGATGCTGGCACCACCACCACCACCAGCAGCAGCATTGAAAAATGGGAAAGGCGAATGAGTGGGCAATTGGCGACCCACTCACCTGTTTCACCCCAGGGCAAAGCACCCAAACACTGTCAGTCTTAGACGTTTGGCAGCAGACTTCCAGAGCTCAGACACTAGGCCCTAGCGTAAGCTGGCCACTCCGGCGGAGGTAGCAGGCGTTGCCACACCGCAGACAGAGGCAGCCAGGGGGGAGAAACTGCCATTACCATTAGGGACATTTGATTCATGACACTAGCCAGGAAGCGAACTGGCATCGAAGAGACACTGGCACCACCACCAGCAGCAGCAGCAGCAGAATTGGGAAAGGCGAATGAGTGGGCAATTGGCGACCCACTCACCTGTTTCACCCCAGAGCAAAGCATCCAAACACTGTCAGTCCTTGGCGTTTGGGAGCGGACTTCCAGAGCTCAGACACAAGGCCCTAGCGTAAGCTGGCTACATTGGCGGAGGTAGCAGGCGTTGCCACACCGCAGCAAGTGCAACCAGGGGGGAGAAACTGCCCTTACCATAAGGGACATTTGAGGCATGACACTAGCCAGGAAGCGAACTGGCAGAGAAGAGACACTGGCACCACCACCAGCAGCAGCAGCATTGGAAAAGGCGAATGAGTGGGCAATTGACGACCCGCTCACCTGTTTCACCCCAGGGCAAAGCATCCAAGCACTGTCAGTCCTTGGCGTTTGGGAGCAGACCTACAGAACTCAGACACAAGGCCCTAGCGTAAGCTGGCTACACCGGCGGAGGTAGCAGGCGTTGCCACACCGCAGCAAGTGCAACCAGGGGGGAGAAACTACCCTTACCATCAGGGACATTCGAGGCATGACACTAGCCAGGAAGCGAACTGGCATTGAAGAGAGACACTGGCACCACCACCAGCAGCAGCAGAATTGGGAAAGGCGAATGAGTGGGCAATTGACGACCCGCTCACCTGTTTCACCCCAGGGCAAAGCATCCAAGCACTGTCAGTCCTTGGCGTTTGGGAGCAGACCTACAGAACTCAGACACAAGGCCCTAGCATAAGCTAGCTACACCGGCGGAGGTAGCAGGCGTTGCCACACCGCAGCAAGTGCAACCAGGGGGGAGAAACTACCCTTTCCATTAGGGACATCTGAGGCATGATTTCAGCCAGGAAGCGAACTGGCAAAAGATACTGGCACCACCACCAGCAGCAGCGTTGGAAACGGAAAAAGGTGAATGAGTGTGCAATTGATGACCCACTCACCTGTTTCACCCCAGGGCAAAGCATCCAAAGACTGTCAGTCCTAGGCGTTTGGGAGCGGACTTACAGAGCTCAGACACTAGGCCCTAGCGTAAATTGGCTACACCAGCGGAGGTAGCAGGCATTGCCACACCGCAGCAAGTGCAACCAGGGGGAGAAACTACCTTAAACATTAGAGAGAAAAAATTTAACTTTCCAAGCTAAGAGCTGGGTAACCCAATTTGGGCAGATTGAATTTAAGAAAGGCAATCTGCTCCATCAGATGAGGTGCCATGCGTGAGCGCTGTGGACTCAGTATGTTTCCAGTCATAGAAAACACGCGCTCACTTTGAACAGTGGTTGGCGGACATGATAGAAGCTGCTGCGCAACCCATGAGAGTGCAGGCCACACACTCTTCTTTTCATCCCAGTAGCTAAGAGGATCAACATTAGGAGCAGAAGGAACTTCACAGAGGTAAAGTTTGACCATTTCAGCAGCACTACTCTCCTTTCTGCTGCTAGCTCTGTCAGATGGTCCAACTATACTGCCAAGTGCCTCTTCCCAAAACGCAGCTGCTCCACTCAGCTGTGTTGTGCTGCTTGTGGCACTGCTGCTGATGCTGCTGCTAGGGGTAGCAGACCACATCATCTCTTCCTCCTCCTGCACCTCACCCTCCTCGGACAGCATTCCCATTTTACGCTGCCAGTCACGCACCTTGTTGACCAATTGCTCCCGGTAGCTACTGAGAACATTGAATTTCAAAGCTAGCTTTCCCTTAATTCTTGGATCACAAAGGCACGCTAGCATCATTTCGGGACTCTCTTCCATTCGCTTGCGAAGGTGTACTTTTAGCAGATCCTTCAGCTTCCTGACTATGGCTGCTACGTCAGGATGTAGAGTGCCACCTTGAACAGCCTCACGGTTTCCAAGGAACACATCCATCTTGCTGCCTAGATGGGAGAACACTGGGATTACCTGGGCCAGACTGGCAGTGTTTGAGCTTAAATTTTCTGTGGCATCCCTGAATGGTTTAAGGACTGCCACTAGCTGGGCGATCACTGTCCAATCCTCCCTATTCAATGGAGAGGTAATCCCAATATTGTGCTCTGAGGCAAGATTATGGATTGCCCTCTGCTGCTCCAAAATCCTCTCTAGCATGTCTAACGTGGAGTTCCACCGTGTACTGACATCCTGACGTAGGCAGTGTACGGGAAGACCTGACCTCTCTTGCTCTTCCCTCAAAAGTTGGCTAGCCTTAACACTATGGTGAAAGTGCCCAGCGATCTTTCTGCAGCGGGACAGAACTACTGCTGCCACATTAGTTCCTTCTGACATTGCTGCCTTCACTACAAGATGGATGATGTGGGCTGCACAGCGCACACCAACAATATGACCATCTCGCAGCGCTTTCACCATATTGGCACCTCCGTCAGTTACCACAAAACCAACTTCAACATTGGTGCCCGCCTCTGCTCCCACCCAAAGGCTAAACATTTTCCTAATCGCATGCAGAATATTTTGGGAAGTGTGCTTTTCATCCATCACTTCTGCATGGAGAAGGAATGATCGGTAGCCTGCTGCAGCAACTTCCTTAGACACACCGGGCTGCCACCAGTGTGCTGTCAAAGAAAGAAAGGCATGCTGGGCGCTAGCTGCACTCCACAAATCTGTAGTGAAATGAACACACTGACCAGCAGCCTTGGAAAGCTCCTCTTTCACTGCTGCAACACAGGACCGATACAGCGAGGGGACAATGTTCCTGCTGAAAGTGGAACGTGACGGAACTGTGTATTGTGGAGCCACAGCCGCCATCAATTGTTTGAAAGGCTCCCCTTCAATCATGGAGAAGGATGCCCCTCCAACAGCAATGAACTGACCAATAAGTCGCGTTACTTTATTGGCCTGCTGTTTGGGCATCGTTCTCTTGGAGTGGAATGCCCCAAATTCTTCCAGGGTGGGCTGGGCATGCAGTGCTCCAACCTGCCTTGGTCTCTGGCTGCCAGCACTAGTTGCTGCTGCTGCTGCTGCTGCTGCTATTGGCTCAGAAGAAGAAGCTGTTGGGGTTTTTCCACGGCCACCAGCTATGCTGCCTGCACTAAGTTTTACCTCTGCATCTTTCCCCAATAGCACAGCGTTGTGTTGAGTGCTGAGGTGATGCTTCATGCTAGCACTGGTAAAATGGCCAGACACTTTCCCTCTGCTTATTAGCTTCCCACAATGTTTGCACTTTCCATAGCGCCCTTCTTCAACATTTTCAAAGTGCTCCCAAATTGGGGCGCGCATAGCCTTGGAGTGTGCCTTGGGTGCTGCTCTTACTGCTCGGGGTGGATGAACAGAGGCAGAACTAGTGGTGGTGGGACTGGTGGTAACAGTACTGGCCATAGTGGGACTGCTAATTGCTTTAGATTTGCTAGGTTTTGCTGCTGCTGCTGGTGGTGGTGATGGTGATGATCGTAGCGGAGAAGGTGGAGGCTCAGGGGAAAATTGTGCACTAGTCATTTGGACACTGCTCCCTGAGGAATCTGATTCCTGACCACTCATCTCCTCTACTTCCTCTGGCTCATAGTCTAGCTCTTCATTAGCCAGATCGAATGGAATTCCTGCTAGGCTGGAGCTAAGACTGATATCGTCGTGAGACTCGTGACTAGTAGTAGTGCGAGCAGGAAGAATAGACTCTGCACTTGGCCTCTCAGTCTCAGGCTCCTCTGCTACCTCGCTAGGTGGAGTTCCACTATGTGTAGCCCTCTCTCTAACTGTCTTTACAAAAATTTTGTAAGGACTTGGTGGCTTGCTAGAGGTACTAGGAGGACATGGCGTGGCGGTACCAGTGGGAACAGTAGGCGCAGCACTAGTGGTGGTAGAGGCGGGGGTGGTGGTGGTGGTGGTTTTCCCTACAAAGGAATGAGATCGCTTTGGTTTGGGACCCCTCTGAGTCTTGCTGCTAATTTGGCTCTGCTTGGTACCTTGCATGCTGCTGGTGGATGGGGAAGATGCTGCTTGGGGCAAAAGGCACTTCTTTTTAGTCACTGGGCTGGTACTACTTGTGCTACCCTTTAACTTTGAACGTGCTTCTGGTGCTTTAGGCTTTCCGTAAAAAACCATAGAGCTTGTGGGCCTAGCCGCACTACTACTGCCTGCTTTTGGTGCCTTTCCTTTACTTGATGATCCTTCAAGCAATGCTTCCCCAAATGATAAGCGAGAGCTTGGCCTACTTGGCCGACTAGACTGACGCAAAGGCTGCATCTTAGAGCTGGTGGTGGTGCTGGTGGTGGTGCTGGTGGTGGTGGTGGTGGTGGTAGATGGAGCTTGTCCCTCCTTAGTCCCAAAAGGAGGATCCATTTCAAATTTTGTGTTGTGTGTGTAGTGTAGTGTAGTGTAGTGTAGTGTAGTGTTTAAAAAACTATAAAAAAAAAAATAAATAAATAAAAATAAAAAAAAGGAAAAACGAATTAAAGACAAAAAAATTAGAGGAAGTTCTCTTCAGTGCTACTGCTTAAAAAGTAAAACTATGCACTACTGCACTGTGCTGTGTGCAATCTGCCAAAATCCTAAAGTTATTGAAATTATTAACTCAAGATTAACTATTTAATAACTAGCAGTATTTTATTTTTAATTTGAATTTACACGGGCCTAAGAGCTTAGCCTACCACTATGCTAGCCTAAAGCTATATTTCCTTACTATAAGTCTACCTCTAGGCAGACGCTCTCAAACCCACTAAGCTAAAGTGAGGTTAAATCAGATTCAGTATATGATTTATTAATTAATATTAAGTTATATAATATTAATAGATTAGAACTAATTTACTTATATATTATGTATTATAGATAGAAGAATATAGATTATGAATTAGAATTTAGAATTAGAATTACTTATATTATAGATTATGAATTAGAATATTATTATTTATAATATATTATAGATTAAGATTAAAGAAGATTAGAATTATTTTAGTACTACAGCTAGTAGCTTGAAGCTTTGCTTAGTACAGCTCGTCACAGTCAATTTTTCTTGAAAAGAATTAGAAATAAAATAAAATGTCACAGCAAAACGGTTATCTTCACTGCTTGCTGCACTCACTAGCCCAACAAGTTCACTTCACTGATGGACTGAGGTGAGCAAAACACTAAGGGTACTTTTAATAAAATTGAAATAAAATGTAAAATAAATGAGAAAATCTTTGCAAAACAGTTAACGTCACTGCTTGCTGATCAAAAAAAAACACAGCACTTATGCGGCTGCACTCACTAGCCCAACAAGTTCACTTCACTGATGGACTGAGGTGAGCAAAACAAATGAAATAAAATGAAAGATTAATTAAGAAAAATTGACTTGGTCTCTTACTGTTGCTAAAACAAAGCACAAACTATAGAGCTGCAGCACCAGTACTAATAAGATTAGCTGAACTATACGCTAGTAGTAATTAATTAATATTATTACTTTTATTTATAGCTAATTTAATTAACTATTAAGATAAGAAAGAATTAGAGAATTATTGATATTACTGATTTTAGATTAGACACTAGTAGATGTTCTGAATGTCTACAGTACACTCTACACTAGTATACTATTACTAACTATAACTGACAAATATATATATAATTTTATAATGAATTCAATTATTAATTATATTAATTAATATTACTGATTTTAAATTAGACACTAGTAGATGAATGTCTACAGTACACTCTACACTAGTATACTATAGTATATATATATATATGACTGACAAATATATATATATATATATAATATTATAATGAACTATTAAATTATAGATTCTATTAAATTGTAATTTATAAATTCTATTTAATTTATTTAAGCAGGACAGGCAATAGGCACTAGTGCCAGCCCAGGGCAAGGGCACCCCAGTGCCACTGAGGCACTGGGTGCACTGTCAACTCAACAGCACTTACACTAAAGTTGATGACAAATTAATTTAAAAAAAATTAAATTAATCAAATTATTATTATTAAATATATTAATTAAGTAGCACTGAAGTGAGGATGAAGTACACAGTGAGAAATGGCAGGCTAAGGCTTACCAGTCTCACACAGAACAGAACAATCTCTCTCTGTAACGCTCGGATGCAGCACAGCAGTGTTGCCAAAGCAGTCACAGCGAAAAATGAATGGATCTCTCAGGCAAGCTCTGGTCTTATAAAGGCGCCTTCAGAATTCAAAAAACAGCAGCACAGGCATTGGACGAGACCCTTAGCGTTACGTCACAAGAGTGAGCTGATTGGACAGACGAGGATCAGCTCACTCCTGTTTGAAATTTTGGCGGTTGCGCGGCAAAAACGAAGACGATCACGAAGAATCTTCGATTCTTCGTGATTGTGAGTCTTCGTCTTCGCCTACGGTTTGCCGGCACTGTATTCTGTTCTACGTTCCTTCGGAACGAACAAAAAACCGGCCTCTTCGTGCTCGTTTTCATGTTCGCCCGAAGACGAATGCACAAGTCTAGTATAAACATGAAAAAAACAGTTTGCAAAAGCAGAACATTAAAATGTGTAAAGTGGGGTAGGAAATAAATGTTTGGGGAATAGAGAGGAATAGAATGGATTAATCAAAAGAATGAAACTAATCAAGTGTATAGAATATAGGCACTGCAGAAAAAACTAAAGTGATATAAAGTGTTGCACATAAATACTTTTCTAAAGTGTTTTCCTGTTGCCTAGTAAGACTTATTTCAGCATTAAAACATATGAAATAAAAAAGAACAAAAACATAAAATGTGTAAATCTGTATGTAATGGTGATTATAGATACAATAAGTACAATAAGCACAACATATGATAATAAGACTAATAATAAAGACTATAATATCTGGTGACTATTGTGGCCCTGCTAGGGACTGTGACATTCCTTCTCTTGGATTCACCACGCTAGATAACAGTAACATGGAGTAGCGGCTTACCTTTTAAAGACATCTTAACAATAATACTACTTGGTGACTATATTCCTTTTGCTCTTGCTTGCTTCTATCATCTGAAACAATATATCAAAGCAGGAGTCCATCATGATTTCTGTACCGCTTCCTCGGGCTCATTATCACTTCAAACCAAAGGTCTGAGAAGTCAATTCATTCAAGGCTACGGTTCTGTTATTTATTGGTGTGTCTGAGTGCAGCGATGGAAGTAATAGAGTGGAGTTATTGCACACCTATATACTAACCATAATGAACACACAAGTCAGTAATAAATTATATCCATGTGAACAGAAGAATTAGCAAAGAATACAACACTACCTTAATTGACTCATCTGAGTTTGAATTTCTGACCAATTAACAGTTACTTGTGTATTTGAGGGGGAAATGATTCTCTATCCTAAAAAATACTCAACATTGTTATGGTTTTTGGTCAGTATCTGTATCTATCTGTGTTACACATCTAATTCCTGATAAGTTACTAAAAATAAATAAAATGATAGCCTTTTCTAAAGGTATGCAGTTACATGTCATTGTAAAGATGGAGATGCAAGCAGCTGATTTACACACCACCCTGTAGGTCACAAATGCCATCATATCATATATGATCTCTTGGAAGAAGATAGGTGTGCCATAGGGTTACTTTCTTTTATAAGGCCACAATTGGCCACTAATTCTTGCCCTTGCATGGTCTCAGCTAGTGTGTTCCACCACACTTTCTGCTGATATTAGTTTTATCCATTATCGAGCTACTTACTGACTCACATGGCTCTTCATGCAATGTTGAGGTGCACTGAAATATTACATAATAACCATGTGCCCATTTTCTCTGTGATTGAAGAAGAAGCAAATGAAGAATGATCTCTTTTCTCTTTTATACTTTATCCCTTCATTAAGATCTCTTGGAACTCCATGTCTTGCAACATGTAAACCCTCAATAACCTTCTCCAATTGCTCATGCACAGTGTAAAAAAAAAGCAAAAATATAATAATGCCAATAAAAATTGCTTTTGTTAACTGACATGCAAGTGGAACATTACAGTACGGACAATTAATATGTTTTGCACTATCGCTGTATTTGCAACATGGACCGCAAAGTGATGAGCAATACAAACATATGTATATTTATTACAGAACACTCCTACACGTCTAAAAATATTTAGCTAACGTTACTGCATTAGTTTTGTCGACTGTTAATTCAGAAACAAAAATGACGGAACTGACTGATGTGTTCGCTTTGAACATTATTTGCATTACATGGTAATAGAGGATGTAATATGCCTTTTACAGGATAACACATTCACCCCCTCATTCAACACTTCCCACATACAAACCTAATAAAAGATTTAAAAATGTGAAGTATAAGCAATACCAAAGTAATACATCTGGTCTGATGCCAATAAAAATGTAATATATATATATATAGATAGATAGATAGATAGATAGATAGATAGATAGATAGATAAATAACGTTTGTTCAGTATATAATTCATTGTAAATTAGTATGTTCTTAAATCCATGAGACTTGAGTTGGCCTTATGGACTTGAATAATAACAAAGGCAAACACTAGATGTTCACCTGAAAGAAACGTGTTGAGGGGTATATTGAATTAATATAGAAATGAAATAGTACATTTACTTTCAAATTTGCCTCCTAATAAAATTATCCAGAAACACTATAATATAATTATCCTATGAACACATGATATGAACACAAGGACTGCTATTTGAAGAAGTTCTCAGTCTTGTAACTTCAAAGCATGTAACTTGTTGTTTAATGCGCTGCAAGAAATGTTTTCTCCTACCAAAACATCCTTTCCTTTTTTCTCATTACCGTGAACATCCCTGAAGTATGATCGTTATATGATATACAATATAGTCTCTCATGCATAAAGTATAATCATCGTGTGCAAATCATTCTGAGCTGCATACATGCATTGCATGTCCCAGGGGCAACAGTTTTTAGAATCCACTGTGGAGCTTACATACATGATTTGACTGTGGACTACAGGTTTCATATGGGTTTAAGCCATCTTCCCCTTCCAAATGGTGGATTGTGACTGTAAGAGAGCAGATTTGTGATTGTTTAAGTTCAATTAAGAAAAAAAAACCCAAAATGGAATGGTCAAAATGCTCTATATCATTTCTGTGAAAGCACAAAACACAGCCCTGTTCCAAAAACATACAATTTGAATCACTTTGCTGTCTAATTGTATCAAAATATCTGGTTTAGAAACCAGTTAGTGGTTTATTCTGACCTAGGGCAACTAGGCCTCAGCCTGGGGTGGCAGGTCTAGGGGTTGGCAACCCTTCTGCAGCATAGCAGGGAGACAACCGTCCCAAGGTACCCTGTAGCTCCACTCCCCAGTGGGCCGGTTAAAATTGAGATCATTGATCTCCCCAGTCAGCCCATTAACTCTATTGAGGACTGTGCTGAGTCAGCACAGCCTTCAAAGTTTACTGCCGTCTGATATAGTGCATCCTGAAGAGGTGTAACGACAGGTTATGATCCTACCTGGGAACACTCCGGGTTTGACCCAGAAATTGCTGGGTGAGCGCTGCTCCTCCGGTTCTCCGGGTCAAGACTCGAATCCTCCGGGTCGCGGGAGCAGGGTCTTGACACGCCCCGCTCCCCGCCCATTTTTTCTGTAAATGGGGGTCTTTTCCACTGCCGTCAGCAGGAACACCCCCACCGTCAGCGGGAACGCCACCAACGTCAGTGTGCAGTCCCGGCCACGTCCTGCAAGGGAAGGCTACGGGCAGCCAGAGCCGAGAAGTTCCCAGGTATGGTTATGATGTTACATCTTAGAAGAAGGATTGTCGCTCGGAGGTAGCTGCTGGTGGCGCTATCCTGGGTTAGGCCTAGGGCAGTTCTTAAGATTAATCTGCCAGTACAGGCAATTTATCACATTTTAATACATTCCTAAATTATTTAGCTGATCTCTTTGTGAAACTGATTTTGGATTCCTTGAAACAGTTTTTTTTGCACCCCTCACTGTTTGACATCCATTCTTGCTTATACTTTTAACACAACACTAGTCAAGATATTAGTGCACTCCACAAACTTTTGTGTTGTAACATTTTTTATTTAAATGTCGGATTTAAATTACTTCCCATTCTCTTCATATTCCCAAAAAAACCAATTCCTTTTAATATATTAACATCAAAGTAGGATATAGAATGATAGTGAATGTTGTGCAGATCAGTTCATTACAGAAGAAAAAAATCTGTTTGTCCTGTAATTGATTGAAAAGGTCATTTACGACCTTAATATGGGTTATGGTCTTAATTGAACCAGGCACTGTAAAAGGCTCCGAGAAGTGGAAATTGGAGTGGGGGTAATCTCTGTTAAAGAGCATAGGAAGCACAATATCTAAACATGACAAATGGCTAGTCAGTGTGCAATCATGCATTCATTTTGTTAATGCATTCATTTAAAATTGTGAAAAAAACAACTTTTAATTTTCCTTCATTACATATCATCAGCTCAATTAACCTTTAGATTTGCAGTAAAATAGTTGCAAATGACCACTTTCTCATCTTGCCTTGCCTTGAAATTTATGGCCGTTCCCATCTATTTTGTTTGCTTTACATTGAATGTTTATTTTTGTGCTTTACACGTGGTGCATTGTGAATTATTTTGTTTGCTGGCTTCCATACTGCTTACTAACATTCTCCTTATTTTGCTTTTATTTTATTTCGCCTTCAAAGTTGCATTGATGAAAGCTGATTTGCAAGGTAGACTGCACTATCTGTTCAAACCAAGACTGAAACCAAAATGCACACGAAGAACCCTAATATAAATGTTTGTACGTTTTTGTGCATTAAATTGTGTTCTTCTTAGTCCTGCCTAAGACATCTCCTCCTTGTCTGTATAAACGCGGCTCAGTACAAGCCCTTTGGCGTTAACATATTTTGCATAAAAGCTTTCAGTCTTCACTTTGTCTGTATACTGACTACCTTGTTGTCCTCATTATCCTCCCTCTAATTTCCTTAATTTTCCAATGATCTGGTTCCGAGTCTTTAGAGGTAGAATTGGTTTGTGTCTCCCTTTTATGTCACAACTGGGCATGTCCATATATATTAGTACACTTGCTAAAAAATAACGTACATGGTTGTAATTGCCAACATTACCAGGAGCATCTACTTTTTAATCATTTTAATTAACTGGACTGATATTTCTCTACAGTTCTACATTTAAAAAATACCAATATCCATTTTCTATACTTTTATTGTTTGGAATGAACCAGAGAAGCAAAGTTTTTTTTTTACTTTTAATTTCATGGAATGTTACATACTTCTTTGAAAAACATTTTATTAAAACTGGTTATAATAAGAAAATATAGGTAATGAAATTATCTCCAATTAAGGGTGTTTATTAGCCAATATGAGCATTAAAAGAAAAGACACATTGTTGATCATCTTCTAATATATATTTATGCAGAAAAATAAGACACACAGTTGTTAAGAGACATATTGCGATAGATGTTGGCAACTACTATGGGAGATCGCGTGTTAGTAAGTTCTTGTATCGTTTGAACTGTGAACCCATTTGTATATTTTTGTTAATAGGCCCGAGTACCACATGTCAAGAAGATTCTTGTGCAAATCAAGGTGTTTGCTTGCAGCAGTGGGATGGATTCAGCTGTGACTGCACAATGACCTCATTTAGTGGACATCTATGCAATGATCGTGAGTAATTCATTGACGCTTCTCTGAAGCACCTTCTGTTTTTGGCAGGTTTTGAAGTCAGATCATAAATCTTTGGGGGCTACGCATAAAACATGATTGAGGTGCAAGGTTTGGAAAGTAGTCTTATGATCTGAGAAGCCAATAGAACAAGTAGAAATTCATGGCAGATAAGATCCATTTGGCCCATCTAGTCTGCCCAGTTTTCTTCAAGTAACGACTCAAACCTTACATTAGTTAAATAGTCCAATTAGAAGAAACATTCTATGGATTGTTGTCACATTGATAAGAACTTTGTCCTACAATCACTTATTATACATAACCCCCTTTGAGTAATAGTTGCATTATGTAGTAAGTAAATTAACAGACCAACTGTTAGCTTTTCCAATGGCAGTAGCAAAAATCTAAGTTATGATGAGTAAATCAAGGATAATGGTTTATGAGAAAGATACCAACATTAAAGTTGTTTGTGTATGTAAATAGTTTGAGGCTGAATTGCTTAATTAAGCTATCATTGAGCTTAAATCACTTGCCTACTATTTTATTCTTTATTTTCTTTAGTTTTAACATTTTAATTTAAAGGTTATAAATATTGCACCAAAATAATTGGCAAACCTTGTTCCTAGATTCTGGGTACTTATATTCACGGCTTATTAAGAATATATTCAAATTAAATGCTATCTCGCTTGTCTGTGCTCTGGAATCGTTCTACTTTTTTTTTTCAAATTTTAACTTAATTTTAAAACCATATTTCCAGAGCCATTTTCCATTTCCTTGAGGGCACATTAAAATTTGAAAGGGAAGGTGGTGGAAGAAAATATTCACTTTATTGAGACGTGACCTGACTTTTATTTAACATTTTTCTGGTTTAACTAAAAGTGATATTGGACTATAGAGTCTAACATAGAGTTACGTTATGGTAGATGTTAACAAAAAAAATACAATATTTATACATATATATATATATATATATATATATATATATATACATAAGTTATGGTGGGTAAAAGGTGATGGAAACCCTTCCACTTAAATTTAAGGGGGAGTAGAAGTATAATTAAGTATAATACTTCTACTACCCCTTATATATATATATATATATATATATACATATCCATGTTATACGCTACTGTATACTTAACCATTATCATTCCAATAGAGTAATATGGAAGACAGATTAATGCAACAAAGGTAGGTACAAATTTGTTAGGAATAATGCAAAAACATCATAACATAATAATTATTTGTTGAATTCACAAAAAGTGAAAATTCTTTGACTCTGTGGGCCGGGGATCATTCAGAAAATCCCTGATTGCATTAATTTTGTAAAAGAGCTGCAATCCCGCTAAGACTTAAGGAACTGTGATATTCATGATTATCATCAGTCTGATGTCTCATATCGATATTTCTTTTCCAGTTTGCTTAAAAAAAGAACTTATTTTTATTATTTCAAATATATATTGAATTTTTTTTATATGTATTGAAGAGCTACCATCTTGTTGCCGCATCAAATGGTTAACGATGTTTTAGAGGATTATAAACGCAATTAAGAGCAGGACCTACATGCAAATCCTGATATAGCAATAAAAGTGTAGGACAGGAAGTGCATTCCAACTTCCTGTCTAGTAGGAAGCTTCCAATTCAATCTTTTATGAGGGCTCGTGTGAAATAGGGCACCCATTTTTAGTACCATGTTGTTAATGCCTTTTTAGAGGCAAATATTATCTTGAAAGTTAAAGTATACATGCGAATAATGCAAACACGGAACATTAAAAAAAATGTTACAAGATGGTTTTTCAGTGATGGCTTCCATGATGTTTTTCTCCAATATGAGACACCTCTGCATAGTACATTTTTTGTCGGGGTTAATATCCAAGAATTTGTTAGGTTGTTTAAATCATGGCCATAAAAAGAAATGTTATTTTAACCTCTGCAAAGTCTGTAAAGTATGTTACATCAACAAGATACAGGTCCAATGAGGTTCCAATCTTATTACTTTATTGTTCTACTGGTGAATAAAAAAACGAGCAACATTTAGTTGATGGGCAACAATTGAAATGACCTATAGCATAGGTCATAAGGGTAAAGTAATATATCAGCTTGCTTCAAATGTTACATGAGATTTATTAAAAATAGACATAGACATAATATCTGATGTTTTGTTAAGATATGTTCTCTTTGTCTGCTGATGTATGGATGGCAGTTTGAGAATGATTAAATAAAAAAAATGTATTGTTTGGGAAGAAAGCCATGTCTCTATCCCTAAACAACTAACATCAGTGATTTTCCAGCTGGTCCACAAAGATTGCCAGTGATGCTTGTTTTGAATGTGCCCCTGTGCTTTAAATACAGAACTGTTGGTGGTTCATCAGTCGCAAACACATAAAAAGAGCATCTACTTACACTTATTTGAATTTATTGTTTTATATAGCACCATCATATTCTGTAGCGCTGTACAATGACATTCCAGTTCCAGTTACTGCCAAAGCACCAAGGGCCCCCAGGACTAAGGGACCTTTGAGGATGGGCTGATTGCACCTAATAGGTGGTCTGGTTCTGTGGTCCTTAAAATTACTTATCTTTATAATTTTTAGGGTAACAAAAAACGTAGCTTTGGAGATCATAAAATATCCCAAAACTGCTAATCAATAGTATTTATTAATCTCATGTGTAAATAAAATGATGTTGCTGTATAACGACTGAGCATAAAATCATAAAGTAATGATTAGGATTAAAAAATTGTAGTTTTTGTGATTATTTTGTCTTTCAATCCTACTTCTGTTTCATTATTACAGATCCCTAAATTGTGGTGTTTTTTTTTTGTTTTGTTTATTTTCTTATGCTTCATAAATCTAATCATTTGCATAGTACAGACTTATTCTTGAAACATCACTATGATTATATGTTTCATAAATCATTGCTACTGCCAAAATGTCAGGCAAATTATATCTATAAAAATGTGATGTATGATTTAAACTGTAGTGCAACAGACAATAGCAATTATTGATATTAGATTAAACTACCAATAAATACACTTTTACCCTCGGAATTCTTTGTATTTCTGACGACAGCTACTTTTCCTCAAACAGAGTGTTTAGGAAAATAGATGGTTTTTTGTTAGTAACAAATGAGCAATACACAAAATGTTATAAAATAGCACAACAACAATCAATATGCGAAACCCTTTCATTTAAATTTTCATATTAGATGTCATATGTTCAACTTTTGGAACAAATAAGAACCTGGTAATAATTAAACAGAAAAAAAGCCTAAAGCATACATCTGAAAATACAAATTTAGTGTAATTTGCTACAATGCAAGATCTCAAAAACAACAACAGCACCAATACTTTTCAGAAAATATCAATTTTTTGGCTTTTCTACTATGTATGGAATCCTACTTGATTATTATTTTTCTATTAAACTGTATGTTGTATAAGTCATGCACATTACTGTCGTTTCGTGTTTACTATCTTGCTATTCATGAGGACGCACATTTATATTATCTGTTCCTTGTTTTGTTCTGATTATGGGCATAGTGATTTCTGATATGAAACATGTGTCAATGAATCAGCAGATAACACGTATTTCTAAAAATTGCTTTTCACACGTAGATATTGTTTCGCAAGCGGGAAAAACAGTTTCTATTGTTGTGGTGCCAATGAGACTTTAGCGTAAATCGGATGTTAATGATATTGAGAAAATTAGCAGAAATGAAATTCAATTTCCTTGAACACATTTCTCACACTTAACACAAAAAGAAAAATTTGTTTCAAATGTACAAATTTGAATGAAAAGCATCAAGATATCCTGATTATAGTGTTTACTTTTCCCATGCTATTGAATAGAATGATGAAATCTGCCAAGCTCACCATGATTAAGATTTTTTTTTTTTTATGTGGCACCCACTTTGATACACAAGAAAAAGGATAGGAGCGAGCTGTTCAATTGAGTGTAGTGCAGCTAGAAATCCCGTGCCAGCATCACCCACCTGCCAATAACAATAATAATAATACAAGAAACAAAAGAAGAATGGACACCCACTTAAATGTTTGGAACTAATTCAAATGTACACTATATGGACATAAGTATTGGAACACCTGACCATTACACCAACATGGACTTTTATGACATTGTATTCTAAATAAATAGGCATTAATATGAAGTTGGTGCCCCTTGTTTTCCCACCAAGATATTTTGGACAATGCTCAACTTTGTGGGAACAGTTTGGGGAGGGCCCCATTGCTATTCCAGCATGACTGTGTCCAAGTGCACAAAGCAAGGTCCATAAAGACATGGTTGGATGAGTTTCAGGAAGAACTTGACTGGCCCACACAAAGCCCTGAACTCAACCCCATCGGACACCTTTAGGATGAGCTGGAATGGAAATTGCGAGCCAGGCTTTCTCATCCAACATCAGTGCCGGACCTCACAAATGCTCTACTGGATGAAAGGGCAAAAATTCCGACAGAAACACTCCAAAGTCTTGTGGAAAGCCTTCCCAGAAGAGTTGAAGCTATTATAGCTGCAAAGGGCAACCAACTACATATTAATGTCTATGTATTTAGAATGCAATATCATAAAAGCCCCTGCTGGTGTAATGGTCAGGTGTCCCAATACTTTTGTGCATATAGTGTATATAATCAAAGATTTTGAATGCATTTCGTGCTGTAACATTATTTGATGTCCTGCTTTAGTATTCAAAACCATGTTTCTTTTTATATACTGTGGTTTTGTCATAAGAAAGCTTCAAATGACTGTCCACTGTTGAGCATGCTTTACTGTTGCATACTGTAGATCGATGAAAATGTACCTGCGAAGGGCCAGCGAGTGCTAAATTACATATGTGCAGTTGCTTGCTGGATACATACTATCTCGCACTATACTTTTATAAATGACCTATGGGCGATAGTATATGGTATCACCCTTGGGCTGCATGCATGGTGTGATATAAGGCAACTATGGTAAGCACAGTATATTGGCATAGTGTTTATGCGCTGGCCCTTGGAGTCAACAGAGTGATCTGCCCCAGGATATATGGAAGAGAGGCTGCTGCCCCCTGAAGCTGCTGCTAGTCGGCCTACGCCAGAATGCGCCGCTAGCTTTTATACTATTGCAGCGTGCGGCCCTGTCTATCTAGCTTGTGGCCGCATAAAAAGGTTCATGATCTGCAGTAAATGTAAGTGACCTGCGGCATTTGGCACCGGGCCACCAGACATTTATAGTTACAAATTACAAATACAGTTCATGATTGTTCCCCTTTATAGGGAGCATAATGCCACATCTTTTATATTGCTAAGGACCATTGTCGTTAGACAAAAAGTGTTGTTTTACGTGCATTTGCAACTGATGCTGTGCATGTCCACAGGTGCTGGGAGTGCACTTTCACACACTCCCAGTGCATTTGGTGTTTAACCCAGCTACGATGCCATTGGGACGCTTTCGTTATTGAAAATAAAAAATGGAATAGCTGTGTGCACCGCACATTGACTCACAGTAGACAAGATAATTATTTTCAAATTATTTTCTCTCATTGAAAGTACTCATGGAGATATTATTTTGTTGTTAAAATATGTAATTTTTGTAAAAAGGATTTTTCATATTATAACACAGACTAAAAAAAAGTATAAAGCACAGCCAGAATCATTTATTTACTATCAATAACTTTCTTGTATAGAATACTGTATCCCAGTGGTGATTCTTAGAGGAAAGGGGTATATTTTGTGCGTAATACAATGTTATGTGAAAGCTATTTCCTGCAATTGGAAACAAGCTATAAAGCATCAGCGTAGACACCCTTAGTATTAGTAACAGCAGGTTACAGAAGGAAAGCTGTTTTCTTTATGCTTTCAATTTGTATAATACCAGT
Source organism: Spea hammondii (assembly GCA_029215755.1). Lineage (NCBI taxonomy): Eukaryota > Metazoa > Chordata > Amphibia > Anura > Pelobatidae > Spea > Spea hammondii. Next base: position 15,027,925 of record JARDYJ010000003.1, on the reverse strand, counting down.
GCCAGACTATGATTCCACAGAAATATAAGATGTAATTTGTATTTTATTTCTATTATACTGGCCGTACTTTATCACCTTTCATTTACTTTCTTTTTTTTAGCCAGTATTTAAGAGTTGCAACATGTTGCCAGATTAGTAGTTTTGATATGACATGGCAAATAGGAAACATAACAACATCTAGGTCTATTCACTGAGAAGGCACATGGTCAGTAGAGTTAACCACTCAATATCCTTGCCCTTACATGCTTACACTCTCCAAATTTACACATTAACTAATCTGTGAGCTGTTTGCGAGGGCATGCAAGGCCCTACAACTGCACAGGTAAAGATATGCAAGGGTATGCAAGTGTAGGCTTAAGTGTCATATATAAGTTTTATTAGTTAATTTAAAAATGATATGAAAAGAACACCCTAAGTTCCAGGATCTGTGTCACAGCATGTGAAGTAGTGTTTTCTAGTTGTCTGGCATAATATGTTTTTCGTATGTTGATCTTTTTTGTTTATGTTAAAGTGGCAATAAACGTTAAAATAAATTTCGGCATAATTTGTATAAACCAAAGTAATTTTTCCAGTGTACTTAAAAGTTTGAGAAAACAGCTTGTGCATTGTACATTATAAGCTATAAGTTGTTATTGGAAACACCTATCAATAAAAGAGTTTTTTTATATTAATATTAGTGCTTATGTACTTGTTTTAAGTAAAATGTTTTAATGACATAATACCAGGAACATCAGAAATCATTTCAAGTAAATTAAGAGATCAAAATAGTTTAGAGGTCACAGCTGCTCAGTACTAAAAATTATCAGTTGAGTTGAACATTAGTAATCCTTAAACATTTATCGGAACATTATGGATTATATATTTTTGTTGACAATATTAAATTACATAGTGGGGTCGTTAAGAAACAGACATGTGCAAATAGGCCAAAAATTATTCAGATGAATTAAATCTTCTCCCTTCTCTTCTCTCTTCTCTATTCTATCTTCAATCCTTAATCTGGTATATTCTTTATCCGCATCTCCGCAGACATAACCCAGCATTTTCTACCATCATGAAAGAATTTTTCAAAAGAGGAAGTTGCCAAAAGCACCAAATGAGGGCAATATGGTGGTGCTTGGTGCTGGCTTTTTACCCTCAGTTGTCACATTCTGTTTCCCAATTGGAAGATCGAGGAAGACGTCACCGCAGCTCTGCCATTTTGGCAGAAGTTCACACCCAGTTACGGGTTATGTCCCCCAGATGAAGAAAGAAGATAGCAGATTAAAGATTGCAGATAGAATAGAGAATGGAGAAGATGGAAGATGAAGAATATGTGGAAGAACTAGTGGAAGTTCATGGCAGAAGCGGTAGTGGTCAGCAGAGAAGCTAGAGAAACATTCAGAGAGCATGAGGGAGAGAGTGAACAAGAATGCCAGTGTGAGAGAGTGGGAGTAATTTTAGATGAAAATTAGGATCTTTTTGCTTCGTTTAAATCTGATTCCCAGGGAGTCTGGCCTAATTTTAGGGCTTCGTACGAATTGCCAAATTTATGAAAATTTGGTAAAATAATCGTATTAATCCGAATACACAGGCTTATTAAGAAATGTTTTGGTGGGTTAGGAATGTTACTTTGGCTTGTATGATCAATTCTTAATACGCTGGGGAAAGATAAGAGAGATTCTGTACCTTTAGGATAATGTTAATTTGGTATCTACTTTCTTAACTGTTAAAACTCAATGAACTAAATTATACTGGATTGTCCTCTACCTTTTTAAAACATTTGTTCTACTGTCAGTAAGACTATTCTTTGGTGTTTTCTAACCAAATGTAGGGAACACAACTGGATAAAATAGTAGACATCACTTAAATATAGCCCTTTTCCAATTTTTTGAATTTCTTATCATTTTAACAGAGTTTGACGGGGACATTTTTATGATGCTAGCCTGAAGTGCACAATGTCACATATTATTATTATATGATTCTGTAACAGATTGCATCTTTTATCTGGTTACAGTATCTCTACTTGATTATTAAAATAATAAAGTGTCATTTGATAACCATTTCAGAGATTATCTTTTATGTTCAGTAATTAAAGAGAATGATGCTTAGAAAAACTAACTACAGTTGCAGTTTTGTATATTTATATGTTCATTTGGTTTCTGTGCATCAGGGATAACCAACAGGTAGCTATCAAGCTGTTTGTAAAAAAAATAAAAAACAACATGATAGCCAGGATTCTTAAAAAGAACAATGTAATGGCATGGTAAGAAAGGCATCAAGGTAGTTGTAATTCCACAACAGCTGGACTTAGCCACCCATGGTTATAATATTGGGCACTTAAAAGAATATCCCTATAAATAACCAGACATGTTGCAGGACAATTTTCTACCTGAAAATAAGTAGGATTCATATACTTACAGAGCCACTCCAGCCATCATATCAACATTAATTGATATGATGGCCAAGCGGTTCTCTTGCATTTTCATGATGCCCCCCACACATCTACTGACGCATTGTGTACTGACTGCCAGTCAGCTCCAGCGCAAGGGTTGTCGGAGAGAGACCGCCATGCACATGCTTGGAAAGTGATCCCAGTGATTTTAATGTGCTTTCTTGCCACTGGTTAGGTGCTTCAAGCTTGAATTGTGCATAATTCAAGGCAGCCATCGCCAAAGACTAGTCTGCGGCATCTATAACTTATAGGTGCCTTTAACCCTAGCTACAGGACATATACAGCAGGTCAGATGTTTACAGCTGAATGCTTTGTTCATTCCTCATTGCTTCCATGATCCTGTGGCTTAACTTTGCTGACCCTGGACTAAGAAACGGCCCAGCTTTTATTGCCAGTCCTACCCAAGGTGTCACTTTTTGTGTATTGACTACAAGACAGATACCTGTGAGGAAGGTTTTATTTTAGTTTTGTATCCCTGTCCGGGTAGTATGATTAGGGCATAGCACACAAGTTTCTTAGGAGCTGAGATGGAAATTGAATATTCCACTTGTCCATCATACACATTGATAACAATATGGATTAGAGATACTGATGGCAGACATGCCTAACTTTCATGGGGAGATAACGCACCAAGATATTGAGGGTGATGACGGCACTGCTAGTACCTTATGGGCGCCATGCTGAATATTGCAATTGTGACAAATATTTACACCTCTTTACATGGCTTGTAGGTGCATATTTTATTTCACAGGTTAGCTATTAGGCGTCACTGGTGCATTTTGCTAAATCATTCTGCAAATGATTTAAAATAATTGATAGATTGCTGCATTTTTGCATTTTATCCTTGGTTTCATACCTGTAGTACCTTCACATAGATCACTAGACTAGATTCTCTCTCTGTCAACAATTAAACGGGCAAATTGATAATGAATATTCAGAGGTTTCTCATTTGTTTTGTTGAGGTGTCCCTTCCTGGTTCTTGGAAATTCGTACAAATATACAAATTTGGCAAAATTAGTTAAACTGATGTTCCTAGGAATAAAAAAGTCTATAAATCACATTTTGTATTATCCCTACATAATTACAGATAAATCAATCGAGAGCTTAAGTAGCTCAAATGTGGTAATGACAAATCCACCTTCATCCAAGCATGAATTTACAGGATCACTGTGACGACTTGTCATGTCTTGACATTTATAGCTGTTATTGTTCTGAAAAAGGGCCATGATTTTAACTTATGGTTATCATAGGGAACACAAAGTGGTACATTAATCAATCTGACATGAACATACATGTCCAGGAAGGGCAGCCTGCATTATACACAAGGGGAAAAAACTCAAAATATTTTAAATATTTTTTTTAAATGTTATCAGTAAAAAAAATGAAATATAAGGTTGTTTGTTCAGGATAATATCAAATATAGATTAGTCCAAGATATTCCTATTTCAGAATTGTAGTCTAAATAAACATAGCAATAAAAATGTAAGAATGCAAAAAAACAGAATGTTGCAGAATCTTGTAATACCTTTTTTATTGGACTAACAGTATTTAAAATAATAGACGAGCTTTCGGGAGTCCTCCCTTTATCAAGTCAAAAGCATTTCCCATTAGCATTAATAAATAAATAAATTAATAAAAGCATTATTAATTTAGATAGCATAGCACCATCATTTTCCACAGCGCTGTACATATATCATATTATATTCATATATCATATTATATATCATATTATAATCATTTTTTCAAATCAAGTGTTATTTCTTGTTGAACCTAGAAACGCAGGCTAAATACACACAGATATCTTTTCTCTTCTCGTTTTCTTTTATCTCTACTGCATGTTTGCATGAGACTAAATTAAACAACAGGAATTCTTTTGAAGGATGGGACCTTATTCACCACAAGCAATTATCTACAAAACACTGAGATAAAAAAAACCTGGGCAGTAAATTCACAATGTTATAGAGTTTGCATCTCCCAAATGTAAAAGGCTTTTAAAAACTACTTAATATTAAAAAAAGCACCTACATTCATTAAGAGAGTTTTGAAATGTATCTTCAGCTAAACTCTGTTTCATCAGTTTGTATGAAATGTATTAATATTTGATGGTCTACGTATTATTTTCATGCTTGGAACAAGTGGTTTGTGTGCCTGGTTAATATATGCATCCAGGACACCAGATGTGAAGGTTGTAGAAGAAACTATTCATACTACTGTTCATTTTAGTCTATAGTCCCATAAAATAAGAACACTGAAAAAGAAAACTTTATAAGTAACTTAAATAAATTAATTAAATTGTGCTAAACAAATTTTTTTTTGTCTTGTTTTTAGTCCATTTTCATTTCCTGCCCGTTCAGTTCGGACAAGATTCGGAGGGCTTTTGTTGTCGCTCTCATCCACTTTCTCATGCTCTCTCACCTGGTCATTCATGCTCTCTCACTCTCATTCACACTCTCTCATGCTCTTTTTCAATGCCCCTCTAACTTCCCCGCTGACCGCTTCCATGCCCCTGTTTCCCTTTCCTTGTCTCTTATTGTGCTTCTGTCTTATTTCTTTGTCCGGTTCTCCACATATCTTCTTTCTGCGTCCACTTCTCTATAAACCTGGCTTCCTAGTGATCATCTGCAAAAGTGCGGAAAGGCTTTCCCCGTTGCTTTTCCCTTTTGCGGAAGTACAGAGAGAGGACAAAAGTAATGTAGATAGATTCCCAGGGAAAGAGAGGTGCAGAAAAGCTTCTCTTTACACAGGAACGGTCTCTCCCCTGTTCCTCCAATCGGAGGAATGTGTGCCCAGAGGCTCCGCCCTTTTGCAGAAGTTCACCAGGAGGCCAGGTTCATGGAGAAGCAGACTAAGCTAGAAGACGGAAGAGCCAGATGAGCCAAGTGGAGCTGCAGGAAAGGAGACAGGGACATGCAAGCGGTTGGTGGAGAATATAATAGTTCCCTTATAAGACCACCTGTAATATGCTGGAGATTTGCCTTGTGATTTCAATATACAGAGACAAACTGTAGCGTTTAGAGCCATACACAATATATTACATAGCCTCTGGATTAAAGTATGTATTAAATAAAAAATATAATAAAAGCATTCTGACCTTTTTGATTAGTAGCATCTAGGCCTCTCCTACCCCAACTGGAAATTGTGTACTTGAATAACAATTTAAACCAAGCATGAATATCAATATACATATTGTTATAAAGATGCAGAAAGTTAAAGTATTGCAAAATGAGCTAGCCAAATAAATATGCAAATTAAGATGATATCTTGTTTTAAGAATGAATTTTGCTGAGATTTTATGCGAAAGCCTGCGGTGGTATAAAAGACAATCATGTTCACTTTCCTCTCTAGACTAATTTAGTTGTTTCCCAAAGCAGAAAACCAGCACAAAAATAATATTCTCCATAAAAAGTTTATACTAGTAGATTGATCTCAAACAATTATACAAATAGCCAACATAATAATATCTTTAAGACAAAGCGTGTTTACAATACACAAAATATAAGTTGTATTAATTGTGTTTTGTTTGTTAGTTAAATGGTCCGGCTAACCACAAGCCTGAGGTCTAGTCAGCTGTAAATAAATAGCTATTCATTAAAAAGCAGAATATAATCATCTGAGTGAGATTTGCATGTTAGAAATTGAACCAAAATCATATTTTGTAAAATTAAATTAGTAAAATAAAAAAAAGTCACAATGCCAGAGACATATTGTCAGTGGGAGCCGCCTTAGGACTGACCCAGGAAAGCACCCCCAGCCACCTTCTCAGACGCCTCCACATCATTGCTGATATGATGTCATATCTTGGCGCTCTGCCTCGTAAATGTGCATGGTGCCGAGAGAAACATTATGGAGGTTTTGCCAACTCAGCACAGATCTCTATTATGTCACTGGACTGGGTGGGAAGATAAGAGCTCTTTCCTTGTAACTGTCTCACTGAACAGTGCTTTCTAGAAGTATTTCCCTATAAACTTCACAAGCTAAAGATGTATTGAGTATTTGAGGGGTGTTACCACCAACACCTCGTCAAATCTTTAATTTTTGGATTGAACTCAGGATAGTCCAGCATATATTAATTCGGAGCTCATCTTCTGGGCTAAATCGAGTTTTGCTTGAGTAGCAATGATCAAGACATGTCTCTGGGTACATGGAGATGTACATCCACCAGTGTGAAATGGTTCAAACCTTAATAGAAATAACAGAAATGGCGGGTCAATGTTAAGCCTCTAGGCTAAAAGTAAGTGTTCCTCTAGAGTGTACCTATTGTACTACATGCATATTGGTCCATAATTTTGAAGGCTAAGATTGGTTTAATACTGGGCCAAATAATGAATTTGGACTATCCCTTGCCAACAAAATTTTAATAGATCTTTAATAGATTTTAACAGACCTTCTATACTGGAGCAGTTTTTAGAGATTTCCTTAAATCTGTGGGTATTACTTGGGAAATATCATTTTGCAGACAACACTCAGGATCATATCATGTCATATATTAGGTGAGTCATGTTAACATTCCTAATGAAAATATGTATTTGTAAGATCTTGACATATTTCTGGGTGTCCCAGCATACATTTTTATAGAAAAAATTACAACATGGCAAGATATCTTCAGGAAATAATGAATGCAAATTAATGTTAGTGTTAATTCTATTATTTTCCAATGTTTATGTTATAATGGTACATCATACAATTTATTGAATTCCAAAATATTTCTATGTCTGTTAGTTAATGCTAAATAATAAATAACATACTACTGCTCTTTATGTTATACCACCAGTTAAAATGATTAAAATATTATTTAATTGTAACAAGGTGAATTAAAATTGAAATTAAAGTTAATTTTACTTTTTTTCAATTTGTAAATTTTTATACCACGTATGTTCAGTTATTTATTTATTATCTAAATTAATATACAAGCGCCCATTCCTTCATGGAACCATAGAGTGACAATTTTTAGGGGCAGGAAATAATTTCCGGCTTTGCTCCTCTAAGTAACACATGCTTGATATATAAAAAAAATAATTTTGTTTCATCATTAGCTATAATGTCAATTTAATGTTTAATAAATTACCATATGAAACGGGTGAAATAACTTGACCACTAACGTACAGGCAGATCATAGATCTATGTAATCTATTGCTATTTCAGTAAAATGAGATACCAATAGAGACCATTAAACTTTACCTATAGCTCAAGATTAATGATACTATTAGATTGCCGAAACTGACCATAGTGAATCTGCACTACGGGAAATAAGCAACGAGCAGCGGCTTGATTAAAGCTTTGTTGCCTCTGGCTATCTCCTTTGGTGGAACTTGCAGAAAAAGCGAAGTTGCTTTTGCATGAAATTTCCACAATGGATATACATTACCATATCGAACAAAATTCTCTATTTTATTCCATAGCATGAAACATGTCTTATTCATTGTCTTTTGAAAGCTGCTTGATGCACATCAATACAAATTATTTTTCTCGGTGAGGCATTCAACACACAATGCATTCGTCTGATTATAACTTATCTTTAGCCAAGAGTTCCAAAAATGGATATAGACAATTCTGGCCATCTCAGATATCTGCAGATGTAATATCACCTAAGTGATGACATATAAGTGACTTCAAGTGAATCCATGCACAATATGGAAGACTAGATGTCATCGGAGAAAAGGCCTAATGCATTTTGCCGTCTGTGGTTAAGTGCCCCTAGATACAAAACTTGCTAGACATTTTTCTCTTTTTTGCCTCCTGTGGAGTCCTGTCTCCCACATTGCGCATGGATCAATACATTTAGTTCAACAAAATATAGCGGCCTATGTAGATTTTTGCTAGGACTGGATGGAATACTGCTTATACCCCCTCTCACTTAGTGCAGGTACCTGCAGAAACAGATATACAATCAGCTCCCCAAAACACACATATTTGATTAATAAAAAGGACCCCTGATTTATTTCAACCAAGAAAAAGGTATTCCACATGGCCAGGAAAATGGGATTTTAAATGAGTATTTTATTAAAGAAGACAGCTATTTAGTTTATATAGCTTGCGTGCTCAAAATAAAATATAAAAAAAAAATCTTAGCACAAAATCCCGGATTGAAGGCAAGTTAAGAATAAAATACTAGTATTTAAAGAATGTTTCATTGTCTAGTGTACAAAATATATTTAGTATTATTAGGCCCCTACAGAATTTCATTCACATTTTCTATTCGTTTTTGAAGCAGAAGCATCAAGGTTAACAACCTGCCATGTTTTCACGCTTCCGACCTCTACACTAATGGCTTCAACTCCTTAAGGAACATCCACACACGGAATAACCCTCTGTTTACTCCTATAATAATAACATTGCATGAAACCTTGTGATCCAGCATAACCTAAGACACATTTCAGCTTATATACAAGTTGCTTCATTATAGATATATAACATGCCTGCGCATTGACTATGCCAGAACATATGTGTAATATGTTGCCAAAATATGTCCCTGTATAGTAAGAACATTAGAAAAGAGATAACTTCCCTTTTTATAATATTTTGTATAAAATAACATATGAAAACATACATGTTTCTCTTTATGGTTATTTATCTTTAATATACATATATTTGATTAACATTTATATTAATATGTTACACATTTACTGTTCTATTCTGACTATGAAGTTATAGGATTTTTTTTTTAATAAGAAACTAAAATTTGTTGTATGTAATTTGCTTATTTCCCTTTTTTTCAAGTTTGCTTTTTTTAGACCGGAATATAAATCTATGGATAAATTAAAATGCAGCTATTTTGTGTTCCTTTTCCCTTAAGACTTGTCATACAGTAGCAATTGTACAGTAATTATTATCAGGATTGTATGCTTCCAAGGCGCCATGTGAAACTATAGTAATCCACTCCAGTGAATCTCCAAAAGGTATCACATTATTTTCACATATGCTTTTTTTTGTACAAAATTATGCAGAAACCTCACAGTAGCAATAAAACTATTAGAGCTGTAAAAGATATGCATGTTACATTTTGCAAAAAGCATTATAAAATTCAATTAAGAATCACAAACTGCACTCCCACAGGCAGTGCTGGGGAAGGCAGTCAAGCAGAGCAGTAATAGCTAGCCTTTATAGACTTGTGTTTTTGTCTCTTAGTTGCCTAGTAATCTTAATATGGTAATCTTTTTTTTTTCCTTTTCTTAACATACTTAGTCTTACTGTTTAATTATGCCATTAAGTATACTGGAGAAATTGAGTTACTAAACTTAATAATGGTTAGAAATGGAGAAAATCTTGTTTCTGCGGACATTTGTGTTACGAGTGTCATGACATCATGTTATGACATCATGCACTTGATTCTTCTGAGAGTGTACTGTGGAAGTAATCACAAATGGTAGCCCTCTGGCGCAACTCCATCTTTAGCACTTATTCAGCTTTGACCTGACTCGTCGTAACCTGACCTGAATCATAGCCATGTCTTCTTGTGTAGTTCTTTTGTTAGAGTTTGCAAAGCCAGCTCTAATGCAGCATGAATCCAACCTGGAACAAGCCGAGCCGTACTCTTAAAGACACATGGAAAAACCAAAGCACAGAAAGGGAGGAGGTTTTCACTTGCAAATGAACTAAGCCAGGTGTTGGGTTTAAGCCTACACTGGCTCCCCAGCCATATATACCCATGTATGAATTAGTATAAAACAAGACTTGATCTTCTAATATATGCTGCTTGTTTATCAAATATAGTGTAGATTCTGACACTTTTATGGCACCAAGTCGTAGAAAATTTGAAGTAAGAAACTTCTATGGAGGCTGTGCTGAGGTGGCCCTCAGGCGTAGGCCTGGGCCCCGATATGTCACTGATTGTATGCTTGTCTGTCAATAGATTGTTTCTGTATATCAGCATTGTTGCCAACCGTTCCAGCATTAGCCAAACAAGTGAGTTTTACTTATGAATTGAGTATATAAAGAGTTGAGGTTCCCAATTCAACTTTACAACATACAATGTGCCCCTTCCTACAGATACCGAAATACAGCAGGTGTGCACATTTAGCAAACATAAACGACTTGTTACTGAAATATTGAGCATTGTTTGTTTAGCCTGGCATTATGCGGTCTGTCTTCTACCTGCAGCTGCCAATTGATAGCATTTTGTGAATTTGGAATGAAGCTGAAGCAGAATGTATGGAGCAGATGCTCACTTATTTCTGTTAAAAATGTCCAGTGCAAGAAACCCTGCAAACCCACGGCGCCGTCTTGTCAGGGAGAAGCTGGGCATTTGGCATTGATTTGCTGCAGAGGTGTGCTGAGTAATCCATGAATTGCCTTTCACTTTTCTCTTGGTTTTTCTTGCTTCTCTAAATAGAAATTGGCCATTGAACAAAGGGATTTGCTAATCCATACTTGCTTCATTCAATCTTTTAGTTCTCTTATTTATGATTCTCATAACCTTGGCTAAGCAGTAACATAAGGACTTTTATTTATTTAAGAAGCAAATGGAAAAAAGGTAGATCATTCTTGAACTAAAAAGAGCCACAATATTTCGGAATATCTTTAAGAAATATACATTTAAACACAGGTTTAGTAGTTGTCTATTATATACATCACAATAACTTTAAATGTGTATTAAGTATTGGAAAATATCATTTTATTTATTGAGTGCATATAGAATCCATAGGGCTATTGCATGATAAGACGTACTTGTACAAAACGACAGGTTTGTGCAATCAATAAAATGTCACATATTAATTATGTCAGGTAGTGGCGTTCCATATGCTTGATGAGAGGACTACTTGTACAATCAGTGAATCAATGAATTCCTATTTAGGTATTTTCAAAAGTGGAATATGGAGGTTTTTCCTATTCATATCAGTAGTTCCAGTATACTGTGAAAATACATATTTATATAAATAAGGTCAAAGGATGAACAGTGGTACAATGGGGTAGTTATATAGAGGTCGAATGGATAATTATATGAATACAGTATATAGAAGTATATTTCTACCATTCGCTTCCATAAGGGCAGCTCAATAAGAATAGTCACATTCTTCAGTTTCCAAATACCGTTAGAAGAACATATACTTTTACATATATGAGAATATGATTACAAAATGTATATATAAAAGTACAAAGGCTTGTATATGTTTAAACTCATTATAGAAATACAGAGCCATCAACATTTTGGGGGTAATGGAGGTGATGACAAAGACTGCATTTGGAATTCCGGGACGTAGTATCTAAATCATAAACAACAAGCCATTGAAAACTGTCCTACTTAGCATTAACCTTTCCTTAGACAGATGAGAAACAATTATGGTTCTTACAATCAGATAAAGAAAGAATTTTAATCACAGACTTGAATGTGACAAAATACAGGTGCAAAGCTAAACAAAATGTGGACGCCACATGCTACCTTTTAATAGTGAAGCTATGGAAAAGCTGTTAATTGTTTCTACTCATGCAGAAGTCTCTACGACAAAATTTTAAAAACATGAACTGTTAGACAATGTTAGATTTTGTCCCTGTAAAACTTTATGAAAGTGCACATAGACAATGCAGTATTTTAGACTGAGCCAGACATTGACGGTAGTGCAGCATAACTCCTATGACTATACGCTAAGCCAGACATTGACGTGGTAGGCCTCTGCCCCTAAAACAGCCTGCTTGTGCCACTGCTGCCCCTGAAACTGCCTGCCTGTGTGGATCTAATTGTTTTTGTGGTATGATTTCACCATGTATTCTGCTTATATTTTTCATGGTTGTATATATATACTTGAAACATATATAAACACCATTACCATTGGTGCTGCCATCATGTGCTATAAACTAATCAATATACAGACTTGAAAGCCCCTCTCTTTTGTCTACCTCTAGAGCTGTAAAAAGTTGTTCTTCATACCCGTCAGTCTAATAGAGAATCTGGTCGTATTTTTTCTCTACCTTATATTGCACCATCAAGGTTCACAGTTCAAAACAAATGACCAGGTCAGCCAAAGATGTCTTGGCGATCAATGTGAACTGTGATGTAGAGTTTATCCACAGAAGTGGGAGTCTATAGGTAAACTTATCGGAGGGTGTTTCCTAACCAACTTCACTGTCCTGTTGTTAATGACATTTGTCATGTTGTCTCCCATTGAAAAGACCTTCTAACTCCCATTTTTGTGAATACACCTCAGTGGTTCTCAACACCTTCTTGAGCTTTACATGGCTGGACTCAAAAACAGAACTGATCAATCATGGTAATTAATCACGACTTCTAATCCTATGAAAGCAAAAACCTTCTGTTGACATAAGTCAGTGCCTTTCCTGCATATTTTTAATATGTTGGATTCAAGTAAAATAACTAATAATTGTAGTATATCTCTTTGCGTCTAGAATGATGATGTTCAAATTATATCAGGGGTAGGAACATCGATTTCAGAAACACTGACATAGATAATTCTATAGAACATATTCCAATATACATCCAGTCAAGTAGGTTTGGTATTCTGTTACAGAACGGTGTCTGACTTTTTGATGATTTTGCAGGTTCCCGGTAATGCTCACCACTTATTTCCCGGCCAGATATGGATATAATGGATATAGCGATCATTCATTATCTGTGGTTTAAAATTCACATCTTTCCTGCTAGATAATTAAGCTATTACCAAAACCGGGGCTACTAAAAATATTTGTTTCACCTTCTTCCTATGAAACTAATGATCAATTTAAACATTGCTATATGTTCTATATTCCTTTGTTACTTTAGACAAAAGTAGCTACTTTCTAAATTTAGCTAGCTCAGGACGGATTAAACATTTACAAGATCATAGGACACTCCTTCCCTTAATTTCAAGTCACAAAGAGAAGGGTATGGCTCTATTCCAAAAGGGATAAGCTTCAAAAAAAGAATATCTTCTTATGAGATAAATGAAACAGAGCCTATTATGGAACATTCGGGTTTTCTTTGCCAAGTATTTTCAGTTCAGGTATATCTCAAATGCGTTAGCTGCAGAGTTCGGTTAGAGACAATTTTCTTAACATGGATAGAATGGAGCACATTGTACAAGTAGTGTAGAAACCTTCCATCTCTGAACAATACTGAAAACCCAATTGTTCTTGGTTTCTAGTGTGCCATACTGCAATAAATAATGTTGATTCACTGGTGTTATTGGATCACTAACTCCTGCTGTTTTAGATTTCATGCTGCTATATGGTCACTTTTGCATGAGAGAACACCTCCTGCCATACACTTCCTTCAAAAAAGCAGACGTACATTAAATCTTTAATATTCTACCTTTGTTCATAAATCAGTTGCAGTCACAATGGTGGTAGAAACAGTTTATGTTTCATAAACAGACTGTAAGCTCTACGGGTCAAGGACTCCCATTCCTAATGTATTCATCAGGGTCAGTCTAGGGGAAATCTCTGACCAAGCATTAAAGCAGACCAAAATATAGTTGGTGACGGCATGCCTAGAGTGCACGATACGTAAAGTCCAGCCCTGTCTAAAATACATTCAAAGCAATAGAATGCATAGAAACCCTATAAAAGAAAGCACAGAAATGATCTAGACATCATGAGGAAGGTCCATGAAGCCCCTGTTGAAATCATTAACCCTGTAGCTATGTGTGGAAGTGGAATTAAAACAATTCCTAAAGTAGTAATTATATAATTGCACTTATAGTACCTCCACACTTATTATATCATAAAAGTAAGTCCACAAGCATTTCATTAATAAAAATATACACACATACATAAAATCCATGGAAGCTCACCAGGTAAGACTCGTGACTGCAAGGAGTAAGGGGTACACTGTAAATTGTAGGTCTTTGTAGTTAAAAAAAACCACATGCTAAATATGAATAAAAATTTCATATTTTAACGTGTCATAAAAAACTTATTTAATCCAAGATTTCAGTCAATATGTTATTTTGCGTTATGTCTTTCAGAATGTGCTTTCCATGCTGTGCACGGTTTGTTCCTTTCATATAAAAAGAACACTTTATACCATTCCAAAATATATTTCAATCTACATTTATGTTCAGCAAGTAGTTATTTGATTTTTGTCAACATTTGCAATTTTGCTTGACTTATCAGTTCAAGGAGCATCGTTTTTTAAGCTAAGGTGCACAGTGATGAAATCTATTTAATGTATTTCTTTTTTTCCAAAGCAGAATAACGCATTTCAATGTGGAAAACACGAATGATTAAAAATGCGATAGTATCAACGCAAGGAAAATTAATTTTTAAATTTAGAAATACATAAAATGCACTATTTTTCCTTGTTGTCTAACCATTTTAATGACTATTATTAATCATAACAGAAGTTTTGAGAAGATATGCTTCACCCACCTGTCTAAGTCACTAAGCCTAGAGAAGGCATTTTGGTCTCCACTTGGTGGTTTTTGGTTTAATTTATTAAAGGTCAAAATACAACTTATAATATTACATCCATTATTAGCTTTGCATCATCTGTCTCATAGAAACACAAAATGTGATTACAGATAAAAGAACCATTAGGCACATCTAGTCTGCCTGTTTTTTCCAAATGTGAAGACTCAAACCTTAATCAGTCCTTGGTCTCCTCTTAGATTGAAGATGGTCATGTGTCATGTGCATGTTTAATATGTATCCCTGTATTAACCCTGATGATGGTCTTCTAATGGCATCTTGATATGCTTTAGCGCCTTTATTTGTGGTAGAAGTTGCATAAGTAGGTTTGTAACATTCAGCCCGTATGGTGGATGAGTTGGCAATGAAGAGCCATAAGCCAAACCAGACCTGGGCCAGACTCACTCCACAGAGTGTCCATCTGAATGAGCGCAGTGACCAAATATAGAAGGAAGGAGGCCACAATGTGAGTTCAGACTCTAAAGGTCCTGCTTAGTTTTAGAAAAATGTGTTTTATCTTTCTGTAACAAGCCCCAGGGCGATACATCTGTATTGTGGTCTCGAATATCTCTCCGAATAATGATGTTACCTTGTTTCAAACATATTTATATGTTTCTGTACCTACAGTCTCCATTCCCTCTCTTGATCTCGTTCACAGTGAACTATATGTGGCCACAAGCACTCAGGATTTAGATTTTTTTTGCCAGGCAATAGATATAGCATAATGTGGTCTTCTTCTGAACAATATCTCATGTACCCACTGGCTGTGAATAGAAGTGAGCCATATCTTGTTATGCGGCAGAGTAAATATTTTCACACTGAGCACACAGAAAGTGCCAGCCATAGAGCTAGTTTAAGTACAATTGATTGCCAAATCATTTGGAATGACGAGAGCTATACTATCACCCCAGTGCCAATTATGTTGAATCAATGTTGCTTGAAAGATATGATTTTCATTAAAGTCCTAAGAAAAGACGAAAAGGTGTTTTGACAGGTGCAGAGAGTGTAACCGAGTAAGTTCAGCTAGAAATGAAATATTGAAAAAAGAAATTGAATATGTATCTTCCAGCTTTGTTGTTCATGTATCTCATTTTAACTTTACATGGGTGAATGCAATCACCGTTCTAATGATTTCCAACTTCTTTAATTAGCTATTTTATGTTGATATTAACATTGTCCCATGTTCCTTTTATCTAAAGTATCTTACATTGTTATATAAAGGAAAATCTTGATCAAAGACCAAGCACAGATGTGGATAAAAAATATTGATATAGAAACCTTATAAATGGGGATGCATTTGGAGAGCTTTTCTTTTATTTAACAATGGGTAAAAAAATAAATAGAAATACAACATATTTTACATATCAAATATGAAATAATTTGGGGATTCGGAGCTAGCGTATAACTGTATCTCAAACCTGGAGATAACTATAGCTGGTTCCAAATTTTGAGACTTTGTACTCGAGGAGGTGAGCAAAAAGAGGCCATATGCTGTTTTCACGAAGCAATGCAGAATATTAATATCTTAATCAGCATGAATAAAACTCTCACTCTTTAGTCTTTGCTTTGAAATCTGAGCAGCTGTTCCAATGGACTTTTGACTTTATGTTACTTACATCTGATCTCCTACTCCCTTCAGCCTTATCCCAAGGTGACGAAGGCTGTAGCTACACAGAAAATTTGATGGTGATGACCTAAGTAATTTAAATGATTCCTCTAGGGGAGTAACTGTTAAACTTATCATTAAAATTCAATAGGAAATAGTCACGGAATTAAGCATGTCCTTTAATCTAGTTAGTTACCTTCTCCTCTTACCTTAGCGCGGCTTTGTTTTCAATAAAATGATGTCCTTCCGAGTATTTGCTGCCCCTTTTTTCTTCTGGAACCATGGATTTGTTTACATGGTCAATTTTTCTGTATTAATGCCCCTTTGCTCTCTGCTTTGGTACACAAATGACTTGCTTGTTGAGTAAGCTGTGTAATTTAATAGGCACATAGCCTCTGCAGTAAATTCTTTGTGGCTAAACAAAGAACGTTAATAAATCCTGCGTCTTAAACAGAGATTTAGAATCAAAATTTCTTAGCTTGAAATTAAACTTTTCTGTCTAAAGCTTGAAGAACAAATTCAATGTTAAAACCCTATCACTTATATATAAATGTATAAATATATGATAAACAGTGAAAAACAACTTGGTCTACATTTACAGAGACTTAACCTGCGTATGGTAGCTAGATGCATTTAATTAAATGCTATGATCTGGTGGATTGAAGCAGAACAAAAGTTGACTTGAGCACATATGTAATCACCCCCAACTTGGTCTAGTGTTCATAGTATCTAGGACATGTCTTCACACATAGAGGCACATCTCCAGATCAATAAATTGGACAGGAATCATTGGAAGTACAGTTTTAGGACCAGGGTTGGCAGCAATAGTATCCCCCATGACCCCATATGGTTAAATCAAATGACCCCAACTGGTTACTAAATGAGTACGTAAATAATCGCGATTTCCGACAATACCGTGTATTCTATCTACACGCAAGAATTGCATAACTCAAATGAATTTAACATATTTTTCCTTAGAAGGAGCCATAATGCAACTAAAGTGCTTCATTTTACACATAAACAGGAAAATGTTTTCACCGTGAACCCTGGTGCATTTCTTATTTGTATATGAATTTCCATATGAATCACAAACCGCACGATACCAGCAGAGATCAGTAGTTTGTTACTCGTAGGAAGCACAAGCTCACCCCATCATCACTAAGACATACCCACCACTTGGCGTGTAGGGAGATACGTGTAGTGTAGAGTAAAACTCTGTTGCATTGTTTTATATAGCGCCATTATATTCCGAAGTATACACATGAAAATATAATTTATTTAGAGTATTAATAAATTGGCGTTTTAATAGCTAAAATAGATATATAGTTTTTTTTAATGTTAATATTTTATAGGCATTCTAAAATAACCATATAATTATCAACGTGTGATTGATAAATCAGATATTACAGGAACAGCTTTTAAGGGTCAGTTCGGATGAACGGTAGAGGTATCTTAGATTCATTGCCTGGTGTACAGAGAAAATTTGGTCTTCTTCTACTGAACTTAATATGTCACTTTACTGGAACGCCAGATTATTTAACAATTACGAGTCATAGAAGAGTTTATGTTGTCTGAAGCTTCCACTCTTCATCATTATTACTGCATTATATGTTATTGCATTTACTTAATATAACCTTTTCATGATATTTAAGTTTGATCGCTCGTTGGATTCCAGTTTTACAGTTAACTGCTTTTTATTTCTAGAAAATTTATTGTATCATTAAGGATTCTCCTGTAATCTAAACTGGCTTTCTTGAAATTATTAAAGGTGAACACAAAGTAGCCATTAATGCAAGTATAACTTGATTTTGATAAATGTATTATATTTGTAACCTATTGAATATTTGATAAAATATGCAACTTTATCTTAATAAAGCACACATTGCTAATGTAAGTTTGCATTTATTTGATTTAAAAATTCTATTCTAGAAAATGAATCAGCTCTTTTATATAAATAAATAAACACATATATTCAGCAATGCATTTACCGTGCATTTCCACAGGTGCCCCCTCTTTGTCAGAGTCTGTACTTCCTTTAAGACATGGAGCGCCACGATATGATGTCATAACACTGTACGCTGTGTCTTAAAAGCGTGGAGCGCCTTCTAAAAAAGACTATGGGGGTCGTATTGAGTTGATACAGCCTCCATAGAGTAAATGGCCCAGTTGAGGAGATCAAAGAGCTCCGCTGTAACCGGCCCACTGAGTAGCGGAACACTGGGGGAAGAGATTGCTCAAGAGGGTGATCTGCCCCTTGGTTTGGGGAATTGTCTTTTCCACCACCCTCTTGGTAAAGTAAAAATTCCCTGCATTACATCAAACTATGCAGTAGGTATTGTTGCGGTAGGTATTAGTTGCAGTAGGTTTTAGTCTTTAGCAGCTGTAGTGCAACCCAGCATTCCTTCTTCCTGGGGTCTATCTGGGTAAGCAGGAGATCTGAGCATGGTAGGTATCTATCTAGCAATTTTCCCATTTTTCAATGTTTTCCCACCATTTAAATGGGAAGTTTCCATAGAGATTGATCAAATTATCAATCTGGACATCGGTTCTTACCTTCTTTCAAGTAAGTTAAAGAGCTTTTGACATTTCCTTAGTCTTCCATTCAATGTACCTCTGCATTACCTCTACATTAATAAATTCCCTTAACTTAACCCTAGCATTCTCAGTGTTCCTGGTGAAATTGATTTATTTTCCTCTGCAGGTTCACACAGCCCAATAGGAAATGGCTGTATACTGTAGTTAATAATAATAATTAATATAATATATAATATATAATATATGGGAAAGGTGGCCAAGGCACTTTATAACATGGAAGAGACTGAATTTCTTGAGAAATTCAGTCTCTTCCATTTTATAAAGTGCCTTGGCCATCTTTCCCATATATTACTATTATATATATAACTGATATTTTAGCAGGTACACAAATTGTTCTAAAGAAAATATGGGAAAATATGGGTAAAATGACCAATAACTAACAAATCAATTACTTTATTTCCTATTTTTTATTTGGCTGTCCAGAGTCAATTTTGCCAGGGATTTGCTTTAATGCCAAGTTTTTATCTCATTGCATCTGATCTTAGCAGATGCTGGTCTCAGGGCATTTCTGCTGCCCTTCCACGCCAATGGCCCTATATGAAAATTTCTACTGCCTTCTAATTTCTAATCCAATGATTTATCTCATCTATAGTTTCTTATATTAAATAACACATATTACAGCATAAAAATGCCTTCAAATGCATATTTCATTTTTTCAATTTGTAACTACATTTGTAAAATACTGCTTAAACGGAAGTGTTCTCCAGAAACGCTTTTGCAGCCCTGCATTTTTACATTTTTTATTACATTCCTACAGAAAATCAGACATGAAAGAAAAACAAGAACACAAACTACCTTTATTTCGCCTACTGGACCCAGATTTTTTGTGCAGCTCCTGCCAATGCCAAAAGCATACAGCTATACACTTCTATCTAATAAAAGTGGCTCCCAAAGAGAGAAGGAAAAAAGAGAGAAGGAAACACAGACTTAGGGAAAATGGACAGAAATTGAGCAATGCTTGCATTAACAAGAAAATATGTGAGTTGAACATGGAAGTTGAACTCCATATATATAAAAAATTCGGTCAAAATAGTCCTTTATGGCATGACACTTCTAATCATCATACTGTAAGCAGTGATGTATCATGGCCTAGGCCACCTCGGTGTAGGACAGTAGGTCCAGGGGGCTGCAAAACTGGGGGGGCAGATGATGCCGGATTTCTCCCCTAGTGTGCTGCTGCTCAGTGAGTCAATTACAGAGGGAATCTCCATAGACGGCAGTAAAAGGCGCTGCCCACTTTTAAGACACGGAGCGCTGGGATATGATGTCATATTCCGACCCCCTGTGCTAAAGATGAAGGCCACGGCAAGTGGGTGGTGGCTTGCAATGCTGACAGTGGGGTCAGGATATGGCTCCATCCACATTACATAGGTGCAGTTTTGCATGCCCCCAGTGCTTCCTATGGGTGTTGTCTCATGAAGTGAATAAACCAAACTAAACTAAACTAAAAAGATTGACAGGAGAGTTTGCAGGAGTTTTGAGTTTAACTCTCTTACTTCATTAATTATTATGAAGGGGCAGTACTGGCAGGTTTCTCCATCAAGAAGGGCTGAGCTGGCCCTGTACACTGTATAATTCAATGAGTAAGAACATTTTTGGAAAATACTGATTTAACTATACATTATTCAGGGCCAGTCAAGCTCTTCCTGCTGCAGAATCTCACTGGGGGCGGACCTTCATGATGTATAGTGAAGTCAAGGATTTGAAACTGCAACTCTGCTGTCACCTCTCCCTTTAGTGAACAAAACTCCCTTTTTTTGCTGATCAGTATTATTATACTTTAGTTTTTCTTACATAAGATTAATTAACTCACTTGCATCATTTTACCCTATGTGGGGAATTCATTAGGCCGTCTCAAACAGATTTGTTAAAAAGCACTCAGCAAAAGAGCCAGACTAACGTACTTCTAATATCATGGAATTATCTGCCATAACTGTAATGGTTCAGCACCTCTCAATTCACACGCTTCATTAGTTTCCATCAACCCGCGCAGACGTGTTGTATGCAGGAGTCCAAATGATTTTAAGCTTGCGAGTGCAGTGTAATTATGAGGTAATCAAAATGAAATTTGACAATTTTGAAGTTAAATTGAAAATCACTAATTATATTGCTTTTATGAAAGCATACATTAAAAGGAGACAGCCGTATGCAAATGAGGTCCACGCAGCAGAGCTGAAAAGTGTTCCTGACTTTATCAGAGCCCTATGTAAAAAAAAAAAGAGAGAGCGAGGAAGAACATGGCATCTTTGAGATAATAAGTCCTTTTATAAAGCATGATTTACACACACTCTAATAAATTCTTTGGTAAACTGTGACGCCAGTAGGTTTCTCCGTTATTTAATATTAAACTGAATTGCGGTTAAGTGAAAGGAGAAGATATGAATTACACATTTCCACAGAGTAGCACGGTAAAATGAGAAAATTACTATTTTATCTGACAAGATAACAAGCCACAGTTAGACAATATGGTTGGGGGGGGGGGGAATGATCCTAAATATAAAGCTCGATTTTCTCTCCGGGTTTTTCTTGAGAAATAATTTGGTTTAGGGTGCTTTTGGTGAAGGGAATTCTTTGCCCGTGGTAATATGTCCAGGAGACTCTTGAGGAACTTCAGCAGCCGTGACAAGAATTATTATCCTAGCTGCAGAGATTGAGCTTCTGATCGAGTTATTGGACTATACCAGGGGTGAGGTGGCCCAGGCTGGTCCAGATTCTTCACACAAGGCCAGTCTCAATTCGGCTAGCCCATTTCCAGAGGTGGGGGCTTAGTGGTGTGACATAACGGTGGTGTTGCATGACCTTGTGGTTGTAGCATTGCAGTTCTCACTGTGTGCAAGGTACAGCGAAGACAGACTTCACTCAAGTTGAGTCAGTAAATGTGTGAGCATTGAGAGACTGTGGTGAGAGAGTGTCTTATATTGTGGTGTTAAGAGTAAATATGTGTGTTAGTGTGTTTGTGTTCGACGGGGACGGTGCAGGAAGATGCCCTCCTAGGTTTGTCTCTGAGGACTAATAATTTTTAGAGACAGAAATCTATGTTAGGGGACTGCGCCCGGAAAATGTGGACACATGTTAAATCTATTCCAAAACAGAAAAGTTAGGGCCAACGGTTCATCTTGTTAGCTCTTTACTGAGCCCACGATTAACATTACATTTAAAGAACAAGAAAAATGATAACTTACACCATGAAACATATCCATAAGTTCCATCGCGTGCGATCAAATATTTTTCAGCAGATGAGGCTAGGTAGCTTTACGCCAAAAAGAAAAAAAAAACGCAGAATTCAGAGTGCTGCTTTGTACAATATGCCATTACGTAAAGTACTAAACAATATAGGAAGGGCTCTCATTAATTGGAAGAGTTGTATTTTTGGATCCATGTCACTGGACCCAGATGCTTTGGTCGTTGAAAACAATTTTCCAGAAGCAGCAGCTGGCTTTCTGACATGCTCCTCGGGCTGTTGAGTTGATGTTTTGGAGCTGTCTCTGCGTTCAGCCACATGCAGCTGTCACTCAAGCCGTGGACTTGTATGCCTCTGCTCTGCATGGTTTAGAGGAACCCTTTGAATGATTTCACCTGTGCCCTTCTTACTGAAAAACACATGCTTGGAGTCACCTATTCGTAATCCAAAGTATGCACGTAGCATTTGCTGTGTGATACCCCAAATCAAACAAAAAGCGCACAGGCCAATTACCCCCGTGATCTGCACGCCGGCAACTAGGGACAGTATGCCAAGCGTCTTGCTTAAGATTTTATTTAGTATACATTTTACCGCAAAGATTTATACATCATGCATTCTAATACCGGCTCCTTGCAATTTCTAATCATCTTAATGTGTTTCGAGCCCATGATATGATTTTGGTATAGTGCAAAAATGCAATGCAGATAAAAATCATTACTGTAGAGGTAAAAGGCACATTATTTTTGGTCATGGATGAATGCATGATGAGTTCCAGAATTCTACTACAATTAAAATATTACAGATTTGACCTCCTGCGGATGAATAAAAATTCAGAGATCCCCCAGAAAATTCCCTGTAGGTGTCTTGCCCAAGGTATTACGAATGACTAAAAAAACTTATTAAGGATTGTCTTGCTCATCTTTCCTGTTGTATTAACCCCCAGCGCCTGATACATCTGTCACAGTGAAGGTATGAATTGAGATGTATAGGATGTGATAAATATACAGTACTGTATGTAATACAGCAGACCGCAGCAGACTTGGATCTAAGATTTCTGTAGGAGTATAACTTCTCACATGATCTGTCTGGGCATGATGGGAGTTGCAATAGAATAATAAGGCGATATATATGTGTCACAGGCTGAGGCAGAGTTTCAGGGGAGATTTATGCTATAGATGTACAGTACATGTATGGTCACCTCCACCAGTAAGAAAGGTTTTTAACAATGAAGCCATTTCCATCAATGGAGTTTCTCCATCTATTCCAAAATGTTTGCACCAATGACCTGCTATATTACCTACAATAACATATATACAGTAAGAGCAAGAAGGGTTTGCATGGACCTTTTGTAAGGAGCAGGCAGGGGACATAGCACTCAGTGGGGGGGGGGGTATGGATCCTGAACCCAGTTTACCCAGTCGTCTATGTCGGAGGGTAATTCTTTATTCATTCATACATTCTTACAATTTTTTGGTGACCTCATTCAATCTATCTGTACCATTTCCCACACTAAGGTCATTAATGTGTGTTTTACCACTAAGATTCTCAGAGATTAATATAGCACTTTGCTGGGTCAAATAAGTGCCGTAATTTTACTTAGATGACATGCTAAATTCTAAAATAAATGAAATAATGCAAAGCCTCTTAAAGCATGAGTGGTCAACCTTGGTGCAAAATATCATGTTTTCTGGATTTATTTAATAAATACACGCTTAAATAATTGAAAGATGCGGTAATGTGGCCTTCACTAAGATTAGCAGAATATATAATAAGGATGAGTGAAAATAAACCTTGGTCTGATACAAGTATTAATAAACTGAAAAGGAAGGAGAGGAGGAGGAGGAGGAGGAAGGAACATTTTCACATTTCCACTCTCATCTTGATTACCGTTAACAGACAACCCCAGGAACTTATAAAATATGCATACTGGGGGCAGTCTCCCCATGCATTAATATTTGAAAGTACTACATATTACATTTGACAACATCATTTTTAAATTGTGTTTGCATTCTTAACCCTTTCAGAGCTAGAGCGGCATGTTTGTTGTTACAGATGCAAATAGTGTTATATACCAGACTAGCGGTGCCTTTTATAGAGAGTTTAGACTCGCTATTTACAAAACTGGGAACCATATCTTTCGATAGGGGAACAAAGAGGGGTCAAAGCTGAGCTGTAGAGGGCAGGGTTATTCAATGGGATGGGGAGGAAGATGTGCACAATGTAGGGGGTACAAAAGTTTCCACAACATATGGATACACTCATCAACCCTCTGCCATACCTGGTGCCTCCAGAGTAGATACAAAGAGTTCCCAGGCATGTTCATTACTAGACCCAGCCAAGAGGTAAACACTGGGCCACGTACATGCTTACCATATGTTACCATATCCCATCTAACTAAAAAATGGATGAGATTCTGCTATACCCTGTGACATATATTATCTAGAGCGGCAGGTTCAGAAGGTCAGCAGTCCTTGCAAGTATCTCATGGGCGATCAGCTCCCCTGTGTACAGCTGCTCAATGGGCCAGTTACAAGGGAGAACTCCCTATCCAACCTGTACTTACTCTAATGAAGAATGAACCGGATATACAGCCTCTGTAGGAAGCGGTAAAAGACAATGAACCCCTAAAGACACAAGAGAACTGGGGTATGACATCATACTGATCCACAGTGAGGATGGTGGCATCAGAGGAAGAGGCTGGAGGGAGTACCCAAGGCAAACTGTAGAACCATAGATACCTATGGTATTAAAAATATTTTCATGCATAAGAAAACTAAACACAGGTTGCTATTTATATATAAAATAAAATGTGAATCACAAGCATTGCCAGTGCATGTTTTGCTAAAACAAACTAGTTCCCAATGAAGAGGCTAGGAATTCATCTTGTTCCTAATTGTACTGTAAAAACTTAAAACATGAAAGGTGAAAAAAGCAAAGTGTGGAAAAAACGAAATTTCACATTTAACTTTGGGACCATTAAGTTAGCAAGTGATTATGCAGCATTGATATGCAGTACAAAGCGCGTCCCATTAAAAAGCCCAAAATACTTCTAACACTGCTGAATGAGTAGACGTATAAATATTCCGGTTTTAAAGCAAAGCAGAAAAAAAAAACTACAAAGGCTCCTCTTTTGCAAAATAAAGTTTAAGTGACAAGTTTACTTGAAAGCCAAACAAAGACACGAGGCAGGGAGAATAAATGAAAATGGTTCAGCTATTGTTAGTGCACACACTACATCACCCTTTTCTTTTTCTTAGGACCTAATTAACAAGTTTTGGGCTAAGAGACATAGAAACATACAATTTGACAGCAGATTAGAACCATTCGGACCATTTTTCCTGCTGTAAAGACTCGAATCTTAATCAGTCATTGGTCTCATCTTAGATTCAGGAGCCGTATGCCTGTCCCATGCATGTTTAAATAGCCTCACTGTATTAGCCTCTACCACTTCTGCTGGGGAGCTGATTCACTTATCTACCTTTCCGAAAAGTAATTGCAGTGAGTTAAAGGTTCACTTAAAATGTGGCTGTTTATTAATAATTAGAAAAATATATATTTATATAAAACATATTTATTTACTTTAATGCTTACCTTGGAAACGAAATTAAATATATTTATTTAATTTTAATAATTAGATCTCATGTGATTGATAAGAAATGGATTCATATATAACTGCTAAACGGTATTTATGTGCGGTAGTAAAACATGGAAATGTCGGTTCATCTTATTCCAATATCAGAAAGCATATTTACGAAGCTATCATAGCATCTACTTTGAGGCAGTTATGAACCCTGCCAGTGACAGAGAGGTAATCTTGGCACTAAATGTAGTCATCAGGAATACTTAGTGTCCTCAAAGCTAATCAGATGTAGTGGGATTCTATCATTCGAAATTGCGATAGTCTGAATACAATAACTATAATTTCTCTCTGTAAAGCAAAAATAACAGTTTATTGTGTCGAGCGCTTCCCAGTGATAAGAAGAGGAGACTTTAATGTCTGGTAAACAACTTAATGTCATCTAAAAGGATTAACAACGTTTGCCAATGCAGAAGTCCCATGTAGATGCATCATATTGTGGAAATCTGTTCCATGCAAAGAACATTAGATCCTCTCTGGACAACTTATGGTTGACTGGTCATTATCTTAGCAGCTGTGCCTACAGAATGGAACTACTCATCTGAGCAATCTCCAGCATCCTTTTTTGCATACATTTACAATAAATGTACATTCCTCACCATTAATATCAATGATAAACCAAACAATGCTTTGTGGATCACGATGGCACGTTTGGAGAGAAGAAAAAAAAAAAGGATAACGAGAGAAAAGAGAATTTTGACTATTCAGAGCATGCAATCACACGCACTTGTCAGTAGATTTTTACCCAAATGAAATAATTTCCATATGAATGTGTTTGTCAAAAAGCATTTATTAAAAACAGAAAACATATTCTGCATGTAGTTTTTTTCTCCCAATATGTTACCGGTTACACACCGAAAAAATACTACAGGCTTGTTTTCAGCCATTTTCTGGCCATAGTGGCAGATGTCCCTCTTTTCTAGGGGCTCATTACATGTGCTGGGCGAGTTTATCACAGTGTTCTACCGCCTTGAAAGTCTTAATAATGTCTATAGAAACAGCAAAATGGTTTTATAAATTAAATCCTCTAAGTAAAATACATTATTTGCCTGAATCCCTTACACGGTACACCCAGGAACATAATCTGGCCTAGGAAGACTAGGCATGGGCTAGGGCAGCCTTTGAAGGCGTAGACTAGGATACGTCTCTTGCTGTCCCTCCAACCTTTTTGTTGAGGGCCCTTAGACGCCAAGATTTTGATACACAATATGAAATAAGAGATATTTTTCTGATGGTTTATTAAAATCCTGCCGATCACGAGGCTGAAGTTGGGAATCGTCCGCTTATACTAGTTCTTGGTCTCCGTTCAATGTAATGTAAGTAGAATGCAATTTTAACACCAACTGTTAAGACGCTTTGGGGGAAAAAAGACATTTTTTGTGCTGCTTTTGTGCCACAAGTGTTCCTGTCAAAAACATGAATAAGAACAAAAAAACATGAAATATATATTTCTGGGAGATGTTCGGATGAATACAATCGTTCCTTTTGTTACCCGTTATATTATCGAAACATTTTAAACCCCGTCCTTTAATTAACTCTTTCATTGCAATGTGTCTCTACAGGCTCACATTTTTTCTTTTGTAAACCTTTAGTAGATATCCTTATCCTGTCTCTTGGTTGCAATAATCTGCCGTATCTTGACAGTGCTTATGATGTAAATCTATAAAAGATGGAGTTTTTATGTAAACACATACATTCGGGTGGATGATCTCGTCAGTAATCTGTTTCTCTCTAACGGCATGCTCAGTATTTAGATGTATTGCAGTTGCACCTATTTTTTCCAGTTTTTCACTATTAACCCCATTTATGTGTTGCCTGTTGTATATTTAGATAACTATATCTTGAACCCTGCCCCTAAAGCTTTTGCTTGTAGCATATTGTCTGTTGATAATTATGTGTAAGGAAATAATAAAACAAATATGACAGATAGAACAAAGTCCATCTGTTTCAATCCCCTGCAGGCTGTTTTGAAGCCCTAAGTCACTTTGATGCTTTTTTTAACTACCGCACATCCTCCATAAGTATCTTACATTCATTCGCATTAAACACAAGGGAAATCGCCGTGTATAATGTATTGATTTGTTTGCTCGTTCGAATTAATAAATGACAAAGGTTATCAAGAGTGAGTAGAGAAGATTTGCTGAAATATTTAATATGGAAAATGTTTGTGCAGAAGGGAAGACGACCAGGTATTCTGCACTGGTAACATGAAAAGGTCACATAAATAACATGGAAAGCTCAGCTCTTCAGAATGGATTTGGAATGAAGCTTTAGTGGGCTGGAAGTTTTATTTTTAGGCATAAGAAAACCATAAGGAAGAAGGCAGTGAAAGCGGTTCATTGCATTGTTTTCTTCTTCTCGCTACAAAAGGAGGATTAACTCTTCGAAAGGCTAATCTTAAACAAAATTAAACCCTTACTTACAATTTTAATGTATTTATATGTTCTAATACACTTGGTGTCTTTAAAGATGGACTGATCACTGTATGGAAATCACCAACCATTAGCAACATTGCTTTGCTTTAACAAAAACCCTTCATGTTATTATAATTATTAAAAAAATCCCACATTTTTACCAAATATCTCACTCCTCTTGTTTTGGGGGTGGAATCCTTATTTTCCTAAAACCTCTAACATAGCTACCAATAATTCCAGTTTTGATAGGACAGTCCTGATTTTCAGGCACTGATGTTCCCCACTGGCCTTTTAGGGAGATCTTCCCAACTTTTAGGGAATTCTTCCCAACTGGTCCTAGGAGATCCCACGCAACCACTTTTGGAGTTGACTCCACCAAACAATTCTTGTCACCACTTGGCCCAAAAACACAGCTGTCTCAGTTTGGTCACTTGAAATGTCTTCTTCATTGGTTTTGTGAGGGGAAGGTCTATGTAAAACTACACATTTTATCCAATATGTAATTTAAGAAAAATCTGGATAAAAACTAGCGTTTTACCGGAAGTGTTTCAAAGCCCGTCAGTGTTTTACAGTCAGTAATTTTTACTTTTAGCTTTTACGCTAAATCAGCTGTTTGCTCTGTAATCTCTTTTAGGTCCCTGAATTGTGAAACGGTTGCGCCAAGTTACCTTATTGCAGCGGATTTATGTGTATAATGCATTGCATACAAGTTTATTGCAAGAATCTAGAGTCAGGAATAATGCCCGTTTTGAGCAGTTCTGGCCAAATGTATTAGGGCAATATATTATTTTGAAGACTGTGTTAACTTTTCTATTTCATGGTTTAAAGCATTGTTTTTCACCGCCCTTTATCTCATATAAAGTGGATGTTTTGTTCTGAAACAGAGAAAGGTAAAATGATCATCGTTCATGTTGTGCCATACAGAACCGAATGCTAGACAACAGAGGGAGTTTTTATTGAAATCCTAGAACCATTCAAACAAAGCATATTAAGCTACTTGATTCAAACCATCAATATATATATATGTTCCAGTGATGACTTAAGTTAGGAAATATTACTAAAGGGTTTATCTCTGGTCTCTTGAGATTTATTTGAATTTTAGATTTCATTTTAAAATGTGGAAAATAAATGACAATAGAGCTTATTCATCGAAAAAAGTAAAGTTATATCTAAGTTTGAAAAGAAACTTGATTTCATCATGCTCAACCTATCACGCAACTAGGTTGCTACTGATAAATAATTTTTATTTTTTTTTAAATTGTATGGACTTGAAGACAGCAGTTTGATATATCTCTCTCTAGAACAAAAAAAAATGTATATCAAGTCCTTTATTAACTTTGAGAGCACAAGCTTCATAGTTGGTGGATTACGTATCCTTACCCCTCTTACTATGAATACCTGTTCTATTTGCTAAAAAGGATATATGGTTCTCTATATTTGGTGTGTAATTGCAGCTAAGCGGTCCTTTTCCTTTTTTTTTTTTTTAGAAATGCAGCTTAAATGAAAAAGAGAACTATTGTAGTATGTAGAACATGGAATATGGTTTATGCTATGTTTAAGTCCACTACCTTATTACTTAGATCTTACTATTTAGATAGGGCTTCCATTTAATAGAGGGAGTACTAAGTTCTTGAGTGACAGATGGCACGGTAATGCATACCGGTTCAAGAAAATGTGGTTAATTCTGGCAAAAGTGAGATGCCATCTGCAAAGAATTTTCTAGTTCTCTTCCAAGACATTCCCGAGGAAAATGAGATATGCTGCCCAGATATCTTTCATATCATCAATGCAGAATGGCCTGACCTAATTCTTATTCCCAAGCAAAACAGTCAAAATATTCACAATCTGTTTCCTCAATGGTAAATCCCAGTTTGGCACAAGGCACATGTGAAAATAATTCATTCAATAACATAAAAGAACATTCACTTTAATATGCGATCTTTACTGCATCGTGGCTGTCAAGAGTGGAATCACCCGAAAGATCTAGTAAAAATATTTTATAGTAATATATACCATAAACTATTATTTAAAATCTGCAAACAGAATTAACATTTGATTCTGCCATAGGAGTAAGAAACGGGTCATAAATTTTGAAAATTACTTGCGTATGCCAAATTGCAATCGGATCATAATTTTTTGGAGCTGATGTAAAAGCCCTTTTTGTCTTGATTTTTTTGGGGGGGGGTATAAAAACTTAAATTCTTTCTTTCTATTTTAATATATTAGTCATGCTAATCCGGTTTCCTATTAAATTTCTTTTGGTTAGATACAGTTTTAACAAATGTTAGATGTAAGACACGAAGAAAGTGCATTTTTCTGGATTTTTTACTTTGAATTATTAAGATGAGTTGTAAAATATTACAAGCCATTACACACATCTTATGATCAATTAACTTGAGACTGTAACCATTCTGTAAATGAGAGAAAGATATTAACTAAGAAAAGAACACCTACAAGATTACTCGTGATGGGGAACGTTTGATAAATTGATAAGCAAATTTAATAGCTTGTCTCATTAGGTATCAACAAAACTTAATCTACAGAGACATTTACATGGAAGGAGGCAGTCAATTGTCTTGTGAATGTTTTTTCTAATTATCGCAGCAAATATCTTATCAAAAGAGACAGTGTCTTTTAGATTTCCCGTTTTATTGTACAGAATATTGCCTTTATTCAATTTCAAAGTTAAAAAACAAAAAGGAATGCAGCTCTGCACGAATATGGATGTTTATTTTTAGCTCATTGTGCAGAACTGTCCTGGATTGACCGATAATATTAATGTATCAGATCTTACTGAAAAATGTGAAGGTTAGCCCTATAAGAACCACAACATTTAAAGCAATATCCAAGTAAATTAAAGGAGAATTGTCATATTTTAAAATAGAGTACTAAATGATAAAATATTTTTTCAACTATCCTCCCATAACGTGCGCTATGCTTCATTAGCTGTGTTCTAATTAAACACATATTGTATTGTACTAGTTAACACATATGTATTACAAACATACCTAAGAACGTCTGTTTGTGGAGATGGGACTAGCCCCAGGCAGCCTTAAGTGAGTGGGCAAGGAGTGGGCACGGCCAAGCACCAATTCTCTGCCCAAAGAAAAAGGAAAATTACACAGACATCCGGGGAAGCAGCACTTCACCCGGAGACCCCGTGTCAAACCTGGATGGATAAATTGAAACAAATGTATTTTGTGTAGTATTTTTGGAAGAATTTGCCAATATTACCTTGCTAGTTCAGTAAAGTCAGGTAGTTAAATTTTTGTTTTACTCATCTGTGGCTTTGCTGCCTCCAGTAGACTGTAATGTTTTAGTTGGCTGTGCGTCAGATACACTGTTTATGGTGAACAAACAGAAACATTCTCCTCTATTTATGGGCCATCTGCTATTAGTTATCTGCACAGCTTTTCATATTGGGAGGCAGATTTGTTAATTTGCAATTTTTACTTGATTTTCTAAAATTCTATTACAAGGATACTGTGAGTCTGCTTCAGTGCGTCTACTTGTGTAGCCATTGTAGCTGATAGCCTTCCACTCTTTCTGGTGGTTGACCAATAGGAAGGGAGTATTATATATTTATATAAACTATACTATATCATGACACAGTACTCTTATGGACAAATATCACGGCTCACGGCAAAACCACATTCACAATTCACATCATCCTCAACCGTATATCATTAAGCATTCTTTTTTTCCCCATTACAATTTAGGCTGCTGTACTAGCAGTGTATACGGCAGACATTATCTTGTCGTTAAGTTGTCTCCAATCAAGCTTTATAGGCAACTCCATGCAGTCATCAGTGTATTTGTCTCTTTGGAAACAAGTACCCGGAGAAGGGGTAGGCAGAACTGACATTCCAGCTGCTAGGCAATGGAAACCCAGACCTTGTAAGCCAGCTTTTGAAATTGGGATCACAGTGGCGAGCTACTCCTGTGTTTTAAAACAGTACGTGCTCCTAAAATCCAGATGTAGTTGACAGCTGCGATCCCAGTTTCATTACTCTGCGAGCCAGGTCAATGTGCTTGTTCCTGCTAAGAACAGAACTGAACAACCAAATGATGTGCGTACAGTTGAAGACTTTTATGCAGATATTTATGCAAATAACTGCACCAAAATGTGTAGCCAAGAGAACATGTAATTCTACAGTTTTGGAGAACTTTAATACATGGGATTAGCGTTTTAACAAACACAGTATTTTTAATTTGTTTTACTAACAGCACAGTTCATATTGACAATCATTTTTTGTACCTTAACCATCAAATGTAAACCCTTAAAGTATCTATTCATTTGAAAAATGATATTACAACTGAATACTTCAGTTTATTCCTTTATCATTCTATGATGTTGGTTAAACGATAATTATGTTTGAAAGTAAAAAAAAAAGGCTAAATATCAACTAAAGAGTGGATATTTAGTGGCGTATTCTCACCTACGCCAATTGTAGCCAGTCCAAGGGGGCAGCAGCCCCTCAGCCACACAACAAGGAGCCAATCCTCTTATTGGGTGATCAGGTTTTCTGTGGCACCGCACCCCAACAGGCCCCTTAAAAAGGGTTCACAAATCTGCCTGCTTAATGTTTTGTATATGGTAGACTCATGAGCAGATATGTTAACCAGTTCCAATGGTTCCTTAAAGCATGTAGCTTACTTCCATAAGGATTATACGTTGAATAGAATAGCAAACTCAAAATGGACTCCAGGTTTGCTAACTCTTGACTCCAATTAGCTTTTGTTGAAGTGATTAGCCTAGGTGTTCAGATACTTTTTCCACCCTACACTGTGAATGTTTGAAGTATGTATGACAAGAACAATAGTTTAAACAGGTCTTAGATGAAGATCATATCATCTTTTAAGATAAATTTGTACATAAATGCTGGTAATTCCAAAAGCATTTACTTACTTTTTCCTACCACTGTATGTCAGTGTGCATTATACAGAATCCAGCACGGCATGCTATCTTTTAAATACAAATTTATACTGTATGTAAAAAATACACATTTGTACAAAATACAAACAATGGAAAAATGAAATCCCCTTGCAATGCGACTTTCAAACAAGAAGCTTAGGTCAAGTACAGTGGTTCTTGGAAGCCATTCAAGTAAAGCCTATATTTGAAAGTAGATTTTACAAGTAGGATAATCATTAGTCCTAAAGAACAAAACTATGTCAGAAGAAAAAAATATATATATATAATATAAAGAGTCTTTATTTCAATTAGTGGCTTAAGTTAAAACTGATTATTATTCTAACAATTTATTAATTTGGAAGCTCAACAGGATTATGTTATACCCTGGAGTTCGCCAGCAAAATACTTCATTTTTAAATCCAGCAGATAATTCTGTGCAGTTATGATGCTTATCTTT
The DNA here is from genome assembly GCA_029215755.1 of Spea hammondii. Classification (NCBI taxonomy): domain Eukaryota; kingdom Metazoa; phylum Chordata; class Amphibia; order Anura; family Pelobatidae; genus Spea; species Spea hammondii. The sequence continues at coordinate 14,994,353 of JARDYJ010000003.1, read as the reverse complement.
AGTAATTAATTATACTGTAATTAAAGACAAACTTTTAAATTGTCTTTTCATTCCACATACTATCATACGTATTCCCTTTGTGTATGTTAAATATCTATGGTAAACAGTCAAGGCATAGTAATTAAACATTACTATGTAGTAAAATAAATTTCTGATGAAAAATAACAGTGAAAAACAATCCCGTTGTTGATAATGCTATTAAGAACAATTGCTATATTCTAGCATAAGAGACTTCTAAGGACTAAACACTTCACTACTCAATTATCCCTTCATGCTGCCCTGGTAATTTTAGCTTTAGGCACCAGGGTGTAGAACCTGTGCACAGCAATCACTTATTTCCACCTTTGAAATGCTCCGTTTTTCTTCCTTTTTCTGTTAAAAAAAGAAATGGAAAGTAAGAAACTTAGCTGACCTTTAAGAAACTACAATATGCCTTAAGTACAGCATATGCAGAATTTAAAATAGGCAAGTAGTCTTGTAAATGGTTGTTTTTCGACTACAGATTTTCAGTAGGTTTGCTGTTTTGTAGCTACAATAAAATATAATTTCAATGTATGTAAGTGCAAAATGCCTACCGAAGAGTGCAATTGGTGGACCTGCTGACAGCACCACAGGTGATAGCCAATCCTTATGCTTGATCAGGTGGGAGATATAAAAGTGCAATGGGGTAGGCGGTGATGTATTTGGGTACCTGGCTCCTTAAGTCCTTCTGAGGAGGAATACCATGATATGACATCATATTCCAGAGTACAGCATAGAAAGTGGTGGCTACAAAATTAGATCCTAAGTGGTTGCTTGATGCGCTGCCTTAGGCCCTCAGGACCTACGTCCATGGCCTCCATTCTGTCTTCTAAACACCAGTATATGACATCATATAAAAGTGCTCTGCCTCAGAAGGACATGTCGCACCAGATGTATGCGTTATGTAAATTGAAATCAGAGAGCTCCTCAACCAGCCCATGGGAGTTGTGAACAGGAGATAATCTGCTCTAGACCTGTAACCCAGGTGTAGGCATAGCCAAAGACAGAGTACACCACTGGTACTAAAACACTAGGGCCAACCCAGAAGCACACGTGAATATGACCAGTAGTTCCCAATGGTTCATATTAAAGCATAACAGGGAATTTAGTTGAGATCTTTGGATGAGATAGAAACTGCATATGTAAAGATAAGGCATGTTAATGTGAAAAATGTTAGCATATTTATACATTGATATAATACTGTGACATTTAGCAGCAATCTACTCGATTAATCTAGTATGTCCTCTAAGATTTTAATCAAACAGATTTAAAAAAGTTGTTCACTGATTTAGGAACTATGGAACTATACTCTATGTACGTATGTGACTAGCTTTCCCAAAATGGAATCTGGAAGGAAAGCTCATAATAATGAGATGAGAACACCATTCTTAGGTGGGTACCACTGGTAGAATGTATAACAATATTGTAAATACCTCTAAGAATGTGCATTCTTTTACTTTTCTTAGTTGCAGCTTACGAAGTCTATGTGTGATACATTCCCATTATGTTGAAACCAATAAACAAAAAATACGGTGCTTAATTAGAACGTTTCTGTAGACGAAATATTAAAGAGATTAAATTAAAATATAACCTAACCTTGCATTTCTTCAATGTTGATTTTTTATTATGAAAAAGTACAGTAGAGCATATAATCAAGATTCAAAAGACCTTGCTTGTTGAGCGTTTATTATTGTCACATCTTTATCTGTTTACGGAGAATGAAATGTTAATGGTTTATCCTCTATGCATACATCTTGGCACAATTTGCATACAACGAGCAGTAGTTACACTTTCAAGATGAAGATGATTTGCGTATGCACTTGTAGTCTCAATTACCTCATACCTTTAACATGGGGTAATTGAAATGTTACCCTGCAAAATATGTTCAATAAATTCATTGAGTGTGTGTGAATTTGCACCTATACAGTCCCCAAGGTACACAACAAAGTTGACTGTCCAACATTAATCAAAAATGACATGTTTTTTTTTTTCAATCTACAGAACAAAACCAATATGTTTACATTAATTATGAATTCCATGCCACCAAATTGGGACTGTATGTGTCTCCAATTACTTAGTGTCTCATTACTTTATCTTATTGTCCCATTTTTTGACAAGCATTATTTGAAAGAATAATACACCATGAAAAGGAAGGCATCCTGCCTCTGTAGCAGAAGTACACAATTGTGTTAACTTTATAGTAAAGAATGTTTACGACATATATAGCTTTCAAGCATAATAATGCGGAACAAACTCAATCATAAAACAAATTTAAATAAATGTCAGAAAATCACGGTTCCATTTTTACTACTTAAGCAAAAAAGATAATCTAAACCCAACTTAAACTCAGATCTATATCATATCTATATGTAACAATCTATCTATCTATCCATCCATCCATCCATCCATCTATCCTTCCTTATTTTTACTTATTTAGTAGTTTTGTACTATACTTTTGCTAATCATTTATGGTCATGGTTTATACGCATTGTAAAGTCAAATTCATATGCTCAAGAATGTATATTTTTTTCATTAAAGAGTGGATGAGTGGTAGGATCATAAAATTTACAGGGTAGTGATGAAATGAGGTTTAGCAATGTGCTAACCCAGCAATTAGCCTGTTCTAGAAGTAGAAAATAGTCTGTCCTCTTTCTCTAGAAGATTTTTGAGAGCATCTTGAGACCTATCATGTGTGCGTTTCAAGGCTGTCACGCACGGCGAGAACGGATTAGCATTTGGATATAATTAATTAGCCAATCAGGACAATCACAATTGGACTAGAAGTAAGGTCTCTCCAGGTTACAGAATAACTGCTGGGAACTTGTGTTAAAAGCTACTTGGCTACATTATCCGAGTTTGCAGATAATTTATGGAAGCTATGGAGGATCGGTTCTTACCATTTTTATATAATGCAGACACTGAAACTAAAAGATATGCATCTGCCGACAAGATCATAAATATCAGACTTAATGCAGAGCTTTCTTCCTGGAAGATCGAGAAATTATTTAGAAACATATCTTTAAAGTGCTCTCGACGGCAAATTATTAAGCATTTTGCATTGAAAGTTTCTTTATCATTTGCTATTAATGACATGCGATTGCATCTTTTTAAAATTCAAATCTGTTTGATAAAGAACTGTACTTTGGCTTAAACCATTATAGGTAGAAATGCCATTACACTACGGAAGTACTCAGTAGAAAATCATAGTTAGTGGCGTATAAGCCATCTTTTCTAATTCCAGGAGCGCTTACAATCTACACATATATATAGACCGATCAGCCATAACATTATGACCACCTGCTTAATGTTGTATAGGTCCCCTTTTGGCATCAAAACAGCCCTGATCCGTTGAGGCATGGACTCTACTAGACATAGAGCTTTAAAAAATGCATTCAATTTTTATTGCATTGCTCCATGGTCTGTATTGCAATGATACTTACCTGCCCAGTATTCAATATAGACTAGACTAAGTCTTTATTCAGGTCCGAGAAGCTAGGAATAATGCATTGGATTATCTACATTCACAATTATGCTTTTCTTTTTGATGTGTCAAGAAACATTTCTAAAAAAATTAGCAATGGACCACGTCAATGAGTTTCTGCGTGTATTTATGTACCCAATAAATGCTGTAACAGTCAATGTTAACATTACCGAAAACAATATAGTCAATAATATTTCATTATAGTTTTTAGTCTGATAACCATAACTCACTACGATACATATACATACTACTGCTAGGATGACCTTCTACTCTGAAGTGTCAGTCCACTAATTCAATCCAAATCCATCCTCCAAGACATATCAACGTATATAAGAGGTTATAGATTTCATTTAATAGAAACTAACGTACAAATAGAAATTGTCCAAAATGACAAAGAAACTAATATGTCTTGAAGATAAATCGGCTGTGTTGCAGTAAAATAAACAGATAATGCACGTTAGTATCACAACAATTTTCAATTACTGTAAACATGCTCTTTCAAAGCAAGAATCAAAAAAAAATAATACAAGAAAACAATCTTAGTCATTGACCAATATTGGAATATTCACCCTAATAAAATATGTCTTTACAGCTTTTTTCAAATATAGCAAATAAACTTTAGTTTTAGAGAACAGTATATAAATAGGAAAGGGGGGCCCAGGAAAGAGCCTTCTTGGGGAAAACAAATCCAGCAATTTATTGATATTGGCATTTCAGTCAATGTGTTGGACTTTTATCCAGGAAAACCAGGTGTATCAAAATTGACATCAATGATAATTGACTTTTGGACAGACAAAAATGTCGATATCAATAGTCTGATTCTGCCTTTTTTCAATAACCTGATTCTACACTGAATCGGATGGCCTAACAAGAAAAATATACCGGTGTGACGGGACCGACCTGTACCCCGACTGGGTACTCCCGCCAAACGTTGCTTCCTCCTGACGGGACACCAACAAGTAACTCCTTCAGCACCGGGCAGAACCAGCGTTGTAGATAGAAGGAGGGACGTCGCTGCACCGAAGCCGCATTGGCACTGTGGCTATCCGAAGCTTAGCTACACAGTGTGGCTACAGCCCACCCCAAACATCAGGCAACACTCATGTTGAGGTGAAAACAGGACTCATTTATTAAAACCAAAGACAGAGCTATATATACACAAGTAAGAAAAGGGGCAAGACAAATATCACATGATCTAATTACCATGGCAGGAAGGAAGTAATTAGATCAAATCCTGCAACACAATATCCGGGGGAAGGACAGAATGACATGAGACGTAAATAATTACATTAATTGGGGACGTAGACGTGGAATGACGATATACATATAATTGGCTTAAGACAGACAATGGCCAGGACACAGGGATAACAGGAGCTCACAGGATTAACAGCTACCTGTTGTGTAATTGATAATTAGGTATGCAGCAGTGACACCTAGTCATACCTACAGGGGGTCTTAAGACAAGGGCTAACTCACAATACCAGGGGAAACACTTCACACTTATACAATTAACAATACACAGACAATCAGCCTTCTTCCTACCACAGGATGTCCAGCTGACGTTACAGTTCTGATACTCTGAGTGCTAAAACATGGGGTACATCAGCAGACTGAACCCCTGTATCCACACACAGAAGTCTCTACAAGGCCTGGGCCCATAGTCGATAGGGAGGAGGCTGGCTCTCAGGCCTCTCCAGGGGCCCCAGTGATGGAGGGTTCTGTCACACTTCTCCCCCTTCCAAATAGGACTGACACAGGAGGAAACCCCAAACGGGTTGACTCCGTAGTCAGTTAGTTCACTTAGCCCATCAATGCCCTCCCGAAACTGGTGCCCCAAATAATCTGCCCCTCCAAGAGCAGCACTCCCCCGCCCCACCTCTGACTCTCCAGAAAAATACAACTGCCGCTGGAGAGAAGTGCCTACAGCACCTTCTCTCTGGAATCTTCCCAGTCGCTGGGGAGTGATGATGCCTGCATCTTCTCCCTGGGGCTCCTGTTGTCGCTGTGGTGATGGGTTGGCAGCGCCATCTCCCAGGTCATCTGTGCGCCACTGGGGAGGAGGGAAGACACCCTTGGCTCCCTGAACTGGGGTCTGGGGCTGGAAAGGGAGGACAGGTTCCTCCACTTCCGAATCTGTAAGCTGCTGCTGGGGAGACTGGCCGCCTGCGCCATCTCCTGTGCACTCACTTGGTCGCTGGGGAGTGATTCCACCTGCACCCCCTCTTTGATGCTCCTTCTGCTGCTGGGAACATGGGCCGGCTGTGCCGTCTCCCGGGTCATCCGTCAGCCGCTGGGGAGGAGGGACGACACCCTTGGGTCCCTCAATATGGATCTGTTGCTGGGGAGATGAGCCGGCTGCGCTGTCTTCCAGGTCATCCGTCAGCCGCTGGGGAGGAGGGACGACACTCTCAGCTCCCTCAACTGGGATCTGATGCGGGGGAGGGAGAACAGGTTCCTCCGCTCCCAGAGTTGTGAGCTGCTGCTGGGGAGACTGGCCGTCTGCGCCATCTCCTGTGCACTCACTTGGCCGCTGGGGAGGGATGCCACCTGCACCCCCTCCTTGAGGCTCCTTCTGTTGCTGGGAACACGGGCCGGCTGTGTTGTCTCCCGGGTCATCCGTCAGCCGCTGGGGAGGAGGGACGATACCCTCAGCTCCCTCAACTGGGATCCGCCGCTGGGGAGATGAGCCGGCTGCGCTGTCTCCCGGGTCATCCAACAGCCGCTGGGGAGGAGGGACGATACCCTCCACTCCCTCGTGCTCCTGCTTCCGCTGGGGAGATGGGCCGGCTGCCGCATCTCCCTTGATTCCTGTTGCAGGTACGGGGCAGAAGCCAGGGGCTCTCCACCCTGTTGTCAGCGCTTCAGCTGAGGGGTATGGATCTGGGCGAACTACCCAGCATTCGGAGGACCCCGGTGTGAAGACCGCAGCCTCATCTACCCATCCTGAGTTACCATCCTCGTATAAACAGTCAACAAAATCCATGGATACTGGGGCATACTGCTGAACATGGTCGAACAACTCTTGATATGCCTGTTCCAGTTCCCATTCTTGTGTGACCAAATAATCCAGGTCAGCCCACAGCTCGGCCACATATGGGATAGCCTCTGCCCTGCGCTCCTGGATGTCTTCCCCCCGACACTCCGATGTACTTCCGAAGTCGGGATCCTTTTCTATGCTTTCCAATAGTAATCCCGGGCCGCCGAAGCCATAGCCCTCTGTAGGACCTTTATCCTCCAGCCCCGGGCATAGCTGTGCTGCGTACCACCGCAGAGCCCGATATCCATCGTCCAACCTCAGCTCTGTCTGGACCAGCACCTCTAACTCTGCCACCCATTCCTCTTTGGGCTGCTCTCCCAGCAACGGCATTCGTGCCTCCAGCTGGAACCAGTAAATGTCCTTGCTGGTTGGGAGGCACTTACCCAAGTATTCCTGTTCCCATCGCAGAGTCTCCCACCAGAGTTGTCGACGGATATGATCACTCCACCGCAGCTCGTCCTCAGCCGATACAGGTCCGTTGTGTTGGGCCCATGCCTCCTGCATACGCCATCTGAACTCCAGTTCCATAGCTGAGGATCCTGGCGTTGCTCCTTCTCTGCCCGAAGGGTGACCAATCCTGGTGCTTTGGATGTCCCCGCTCCGGTGTGAAAGAGGAAACTTCCGGCCCCGGAAATCAGACCATAACAAATTTCATTAAGGAAGCATCCCACCGCTTGCCACCAATGTGACGGGACCGACCTGTACCCCGACTGGGTACTCCCGCCAAACGTTGCTTCCTCCTGACGGGACACCAACAAGTAACTCCTTCAGCACCGGGCAGAACCAGCGTTGTAGATAGAAGGAGGGACGTCGCTGCACCGAAGCCGCATTGGCACTGTGGCTATCCGAAGCTTAGCTACACAGTGTGGCTACAGCCCACCCCAAACATCAGGCAACACTCATGTTGAGGTGAAAACAGGACTCATTTATTAAAACCAAAGACAGAGCTATATATACACAAGTAAGAAAAGGGGCAAGACAAATATCACATGATCTAATTACCATGGCAGGAAGGAAGTAATTAGATCAAATCCTGCAACACAATATCCGGGGGAAGGACAGAATGACATGAGACGTAAATAATTACATTAATTGGGGACGTAGACGTGGAATGACGATAGACATATAATTGGCTTAAGACAGACAATGGCCAGGACACAGGGATAACAGGAGCTCACAGGATTAACAGCTACCTGTTGTGTAATTGATAATTAGGTATGCAGCAGTGACACCTAGTCATACCTACAGGGGGTCTTAAGACAAGGGCTAACTCACAATACCAGGGGAAACACTTCACACTTATACAATTAACAATACACAGACAATCAGCCTTCTTCCTACCACAGGATGTCCAGCTGACGTTACAGTTCTGATACTCTGAGTGCTAAAACATGGGGTACATCAGCAGACTGAACCCCTGTATCCACACACAGAAGTCTCTACAAGGCCTGGGCCCATAGTCGATAGGGAGGAGGCTGGCTCTCAGGCCTCTCCAGGGGCCCCAGTGATGGAGGGTTCTGTCACAACCGGTATATCCGTATTGGCCAGACAGTGGAGTCTTCAGGTGAAGTCAAACAGAGGAAAATATGTAAAGTTATATAAGCTTTTAGGACCTCAGAGGTCTCTTCTTCTGATGGATGAGTATATTTCTGATCCTAAATATATTCATCTAGCTAGTGACCCTACACACACACACGCTTATACTAACCATGTACAGACAGACACATGCACACACCTAAGCTCTGTGTTTCAGTTATATTATATTTTGTACAAACTTCACACTGATCTAACAAATAAGGAGAAACTGGCAACATCATTTTAATGATAACATATCATTTGTATTCTTTAGCATATTGTCTGGTTTGTAAAAAAGGTTATTTATGATGTAAGTGGTAAATAAACACAGTACATGGGTACAAAGGCATTGCCTTAGCGAGTAGCTCAATTAAATGTTCCGTAAAGCAGTCATTTTAATAATGTTCTCAACAGAGTCAATGCTAAAAAAATGTTCAAGCATTTATAGTCTGTGCTTTTGTTATGTAATTAGGCAAAGATTCACAAAAAAGGAACAGGAAGACTTGGGAAGCTATGAGGATATCTTTGCTTTAGTATTCAGATGGATAATTGGGTTTGTACAGTGCTAAAATTCAACATATTGAAGCCAAAGATAACAAGTCCTAGTATGCTAATACATGACCAAAAAAATCATAGTTGTTCATGCACAGAGAAGGAAGTGGTATGCTAAAAACAGTTAGAACCTATTTATTAGTGTCAGGACCTAGGCTACTCATCCGACACATTCAGTTTGGCACACCAGGTAAATACCGGTACATACCGATCATGTCGTCCAGTGCAGCTGCCGGCTGAATGCGTCATACTACAATAGATTTGTATACACACCTGTGGCAGATCGGGTCCTGCTGTGTGCGGCCACACACTTTGTGGGTATAAAAACGTACCAGTACCTATCCAGCCAGAGTATGAATTAATTAAGATTTGGTGGCCACTGACCATAGGCTCTAGTCCGGCTCTAGTTTTAACTATAGTAGTAACACTTCTACCAGGTTCTAGCATAAAGCTGATCCTTCTTTAAGATGCATGAAATAATCTTAAATGTTAAAAATAATTGTGTTGTTAACTTGGTGAATATGTGACATTTTCTCTAGGAAATGTTGACTACATAAAGTGCCCTCTAGATATACCTAACCTATGTCGCTACAATATATAAGGGGTGAGTGGACAGTGTGTTGTTTCACTATAATATGTTATTTAGAAAGGCAAGAATAGTTTTCTTTGTCAAATTCTGTTTTCCCATAGAATGTGAGGTAGCCCATGGCTTATCCTATAATTTTTTTTCTTATTGAAGTATCATTTTTTAAAGAGAATTTAATGGTGGCTGACCTCACGTCAAGTCTCAGGATGAGTGCAGCCATTTTTCTTGTGCATTTATTTTTAGTGAATATTACCAGCAATGCTCATTACTCCTGTAATTGTAGCTCACCCTTTTATTACCCTGAATACACTTTTGGCAGGGGACTGACCCTTTTAATGGGGCAGAGGGCGGGTACCCCAGGGCTCTTACAGGTAAGAAACCCAAGGAGCAGGACTGACCATTAAGGTAGAATTTATAAAATCATCCAAACACAAGTAATGGTTTGTAGTTTATTGTTGACATCCATTGAACAATCCATACTGTCCCATGCTTTTAAGGCAAACAAAAAAACAACATAAGAATTTGTCATTTTATAAAAGAACATCTATTAAATGTTCACTTTTATGAGATTACAGTCAGATTGAGGTGGCTGAAAAGTGTTAAATTTAACAATTGTGTACATATTAGTGATGGAAAAAAATATATGACCATTGTTGGCTCAGATATATTTTTCCATTTCGCTTCATCATTTTTGTCTTTGTCATTCTATTGATCTTGCCTATAGTACTTTTTTTATACTTTTTTTAGTAAAGTTTCTAATGAGATCATTTAAATGTTTAACACAAAAACTGTGCAGAAATTTGAATGCAACATTTTATACATTATACATTCATTTTACTTTGTTTTTTATCACACAAGAGAATCCTGGGCTTAGTTACTTGCAGTTTGCAGAGAGGGGGTTAAGACCTTCTCTCCGCTGGAAGCCTCTCTCTGCTGTTCTACTTCGGTGGCCTGTGATGGGTGTGTAACCTTCTCAAAGCCATTGAGAGATGTGATCATCTACTGCCCTCTTGAAGCAACAAATGACCCAATCATCCGCCTCTCCACTGTTGCAGCACTTGATTTGAAATAAACATCCACTATCCTGCCAGAGTAGCATCTCACCTAATTATCCATTAATCTATCAGCCTTTCTGGAGCAGGAGCTGATCCTATCAGCCCCTTGCTAACCAGTGCTTTGGAAGTAGACCTAATGCAATAGCGTTCTTCAGAGGAACAAAAGTGTACGTGTTACAGAGAGAAGTTTAAGAGGCAATAAAAAGACACATAAGAAACGAGGATGGAAAGGACTAAGGATGGTAAGTGGAAGGATAATTATCAAGGGCAAAGAAGACAGAGAACAGAGGGACAGATAGTGAAGGTTGGAAGTGGTGTACATCAAAGACTCTGAATTTGATTGTTATGGTACTCAGTGCCTTGATAGCTTTTCTGAAACAAAATTCTATCCCAAACATAACACATCAATTCTTATATAATTTGTTATACTTAGCACCAATGAACTATATGTAACATATCACCCTTTTGTTACTGCCATCATTCCTTTGATACACAACTATAGACAGAAAGTTGTGTCCCTTTTTCGAGCCACAGTTGGCAGCATCATGTAGCTAACAGCAGTCGGTCAAAGAATTGTACTCTTGTGTTTTGGCATTACAAGCAAAGCACGACTACAACCTTTATTTATATTGCTGCATCAACCACATTTTTAACAAATGCTACAGTATTTACTACTGCAAAACATACAGAACTCTTTTCTAGAGAGGAAATGTTTCACAGTACATGTTTTGCCCACTCCCCGTACTTTGTGTATCGTCAATGGAACAATAAAGTCGAGACTGTAGGACATGAAATAGTTACAGCGTGATACTGTTGCTGCTAATAAACGAGTGTATATCTTCCTCTAGTGACAAATATTCCGTCATAGCTGCCGATTTTTGTTCATGTACCATCCATTTTGCACATGCCCTGACCATTTAATGCATAAAAAACAGGCTTTTATTTAATGCTATAACCAGAAATTTTGACCTGAGGGAATATATATCCATGCTGCAGAATTGTGAGATCCCCCCTGCATGCAGGATTAATTGCGGTTGTCTTTAATAATACTGCCCATGTAATAGTCCCGTATTAGATTATTTTTTGTTTGACCCCCTTGGTTTAGGTCGATTGAGGTCATTACCATCCCACGAGGGCATGGTTTACAGCAGGCCCATCAAACTGGATTCCTGTTGACTACCAGCATAATTAATGATATAATAGGAACCTGCCATGACTGGCGATGACGAGATGACCCTGGCGTTTAACGTTTTTATGCTCATGTAGCGTGTGGGCAGGCATATTTAGCCGGTGGCTGCAGACTGCGGCACCCAATGTGCTGCCGGAGCAGCAGATCTGGTGAACGTATGTGTTTGGCTAGCGGCTTGCCTGGTCTGTTGCTTGCCCGCTAGCATATTGATTGTACCAATGTGGGCAATTAGCCCTGTGTCTTCTTGAGTAATTAAAATAATGCATTAATGTTAATGATGTAAAGTATAAAAGGAAGCCCACTTTACATTGAATTAAAGAAAAAAAAAACTCAAATGCAAATGGTGTGACAATTTCTGGTAGTTACTCCCCTCAGCAGCAGTGACATGATTGGAGCGAGATTCATGTTCTCCTCATTTCCTTCGAATAAACCATTGCATTTTTGATCCAGAAGCTCTTATCTGATCATCTGCTGCTGTCAACAATGACAAGTATATGGCAATTTAGCAATAAGCATATGCCTATCGTTTTAGGATCTGATAATGGCTTTTGGACATCTTCCCACTCTTATAAGCTTATCATACCAAAAGAATAGCCTGCCAGCCACCACATAATGAATTCAAAAAATGGAAAATTAATATATGTAAATGAGAAGGAAAACCTGAAAATAATGTCAGTTATTATTATTACTACCAATAATGGCCAATGAAATGCAAATTATTCTGGGTGTTATTTTCGCAGTAGAGTGGAAGAGAGTGTATATCATAGGTTATGTCAACCAATCAGAAAAATTAGCTCACATCGGTATAATTTTTTCATAACCTGCATGTCAGTATAGATGTAATATGTAGGGAAAAAAACAATGATTTACAAAGGCTGACTGCTTAATTGATCTTACCTTGCAGTTATTGATACCAGGAGTAGGACTGGTCATCGAAACAAATGGGAAAGAGAGAATGCGAAAAAAAACGGAGCACTTAGTGTAAGACATGCTGGAAAATCGCATCAAATAATTGATGTTTAGCTCCTTTAGGCAGAAAAAAGACAGCTAAGGCTAAACGACAAAGTGCTGATAGAACATGAAGTATAAACATAGTGTACACACACAGATATTTGAAACTCATGGTACACCCTTCCTCCCTTAGCCAGCATGTTAAAATCAATAGCAGTTGCACTGCGATGTGATGTATGCATGCATTAGGATATATTTAGAATTAACGTGTATGCACCTGCTGATTATTAATATAGTAGAAAACTAGATGACACGATTAGCTTGAGTTATTAGAAGCTTTCTTATTTTATTATTTCTTAAATTATTTTATTTATTTGGTTCTTTTATCTCATTTTCTTGCCATTGCGCTCTTTGGCTACTTTATTCATGAGTTTTCAAAGTTAAGTAGCTACAGATGGGTATCTGATCCCTCTATGTGAACATCATCAAAGAAATGTCTTCTACAACACGCTTTGTTTTTTCCCTGTTTTCTTTAACATCATTGGGAACAATAAAGGGCAGCTGGGTAGTTAGACAGATTTAACCCCTTAAGGACAATGGGTGGTCCCTAAACCCATTGAAAACCATGTATTTTTAGCCCGTACATGTAAAGGCTTTGTCATTAAGGGGTTAAAACCTGTACACTTCCTCATAATTGCTCATGTCAGTGATAAATATGGCCCGTAGTGGACCCATGTCAGTGAAGAAGAACATACAACTTTGGTGGGATTATGACCCTAGGAGACATTCAACGATTAGCAGGTGCAATTCTTTTTTATTAAATATTGTAAGGAGGATAAAATCACTTTTTTTTTCATATGAAGAATGAAGCATTCCAAGGGTTCCAAGGTTATCGGCGGTATCTATTTGAGAAAATTCTCTACAGACATTAAATGTATCCATTCCATGGTTTTTAAGGCTTACATGGTTTGACAAAGCCACCAGAGAAATGCAGCGGTACAAAGCAATTTACTGAGTCATTCATTTACCCATGAAGAGTATAAGACCTAATTGCAAGGTGGTGTTGCCTAGTCTTGCAGCTTCTCTGGGGTAGGGGTCCCTAGGTATTAGGAGCCCTTTCGGCCTTCTTTGTTGTTTGACTCTGGTACAGATGACATCTACTGCTAATGACTTTTGTCATTTAGTGCTTGCTATAACATCACTGGCTTATTTTTGTGTTGCAATATGATCTAGTACACATCCATTAAAATTGGAACAGGACACATACACAAGGAAGGTTTTCAGGGAGACTTCTGAATTTTGTGTTGGATGGAATAAGGTTGCGTTGAAAACAATTTAGCCAAAACTAACTGGCTTCAACCCCTCCATTAAAGATCCAACAAAGTATTAGAACCGTTACATAGATGTTTATATTGGCAGAATTCTGAACATTTTATTGTAAATCAGATATTTCAACATCTTGTGTTATTTTGCATTTTACTTACATTGTTCTACAAGCTACAACCAAAAATATTAAGTTTCTCGCAGGTAGTAAAAAAAAAAAGTCATTTGATTAAAAAAAATGAGCATGTGAATGCCTTGTTATCACTGCTTTTTACCCGTAACCATCAATTTAGCCCAATCTGCATGTGGACAGGAATTGGAGTGTGTTTTTATTGAACAATACCTCGCTGATGAAGCATTGTAGGCTTAGCATTTCTGGTTATAATGTCAATCTTTGCAAAAATGTAAGAGAAAAATTTGACTTTGTTTTTCATTAGACGTACCGATGTCTGGGCTACAATTAACTTTTCATGAAAAGTTAATATGAAATATATGAAAAGTATTATATACAAAAGGACTTAACCCTTTAAGGAATGCCTCTGGCATGCATGGTGTATGCCTATTTAATTAAATGGTTCTCAGTTTTTGGGGGGTTTTTTTTGCTTAAATTGTTGAGATTAAAAATAGATATTTATAAAGTAATGGACTCAGATGACCTTTATATGGTATTCTGGGCCATGAAAATGCATTGCCTTAGATAAAGATTGAATATGGGGCTGCACATGTAATGCTTATCCGTCATGAAATTACATGAAAATAATCTCCATGTTCATCTCTTTGAGTTAATGCTTTGTGTAATAACATGAACATGGTATTATTCACCTTGGAATATTAATTAATGCTATGCAGAACCCTTTATAAACTCTGTGGGCCAGAACAACTATAGGGCCTATAGGGATAGATACCTTCCAATATTTCAGATGGCCAAAAGGGCACATTATTAGTTTTATGGGGCATAGTTAGGGGCCAAACTTTATTAAAGAAGTTTTCATGACCTATACAGGATAAGCCAGAACTTGAGAAGAGTATTGTATGTGCTCAAATTTATTCTAAATTCATTACTGTTGTTTAGAGATTAATTACTATGAGATTAATTGCGCTAAGCATTGTAATAGCCTAATACAAACCAAACATCATGATCCCTAAGAACAAAACCCAGAAACACTGTAAATCAAATAGATTAAGCATTTATTAATTGCCATTGTTTGGGTCATTATAACCATTTATTTCATTATTTTCCACTGCTTTTATTGAATCTGACTTAACATGAACATAATTACCCATAAAAACCCACATGTCGAACATGGCAATAACTGAAAGGACATTTTAAGGGGAATTGTTCCATAGCCAGAAGCCTGGTTTTTTTTTTTCTTTCTTTCATTTGGCAGCAATGAAAACTAAGGGTAGAAAAATATGTGTTAGGCTACTTAGTATTTTGGATAAATGCCTAAGAATTTAAGTAGCAATTTGTGCAAATGATTCCGGCTGCAGAACGCATTAATGATTTGTAAGTATAGAAAAATAATAGCGGCCTAAAATCTCTAATAATAATAACAAACAGATCCACCGCTCTGATCCCCAGGGGGTTAATCTTTGGGTTATTTTGTCACGTAATAGATAGGCATCAGTTACAAGTTGAGAAGCGTTAATTTTACTCTCGTCGTATAACCCTGCATATTTTGTAAATTACTACATATTCATGTGTCACCTTGATCATTTACTAAAGACCCTGTTCTGCAAAAAAAAATCATGCAAAAGAAAAAACAATCTCATGTGTATTGAAAGGAACATGATTGACAGCATCAGTCGATTGGGGGATTTGTCAGTTTATACGATGTTAGTATTTCACCTTTATGTGTCAGGATTGAAAAACGCTCACACATAACAGATTTTTTACAAAAAGACAAAATACAATAAAATATTATAATAAAATGCTGTATGCAGCTATCGCAGAGATATAAAAATAAAATGATTATTTCTGTTGGTGGAAAGGAGGATTCAGCTGTGAAATGTTGCATTGGCTTTCATTGATGTTCTTCATAAAAGACAAATAACAAGGAGCAGAACTTGAGTTATTATGTAGAAAACATTACACCAATACATTCTTTGGAAAGTATTGTAATCACCCGTCCAATCAGTAGGAACATTGCACTGGTCGCTAAGCTGATTAGATCACTTCTCAAAATTAAGATCCACATTTCCAGGGAAGGGGCAGAAACCGTGAGGGTATCATGAAAGGCCTACATAGTATTTATTGTATGGATAATGTAAGTATGGAGTAAATCTGGGTCAGCAAGCATGGACCAGAGTCTGATATATAGCTTGGCCTTGGAGTGGAGAGATGTGAGATGTTCCTCATGTTTTGGCCATCCACATGGACACACGCCTTATGTTGTTGGCAAGTCCAAGCCGAGGCTGATGGTCTGGTTCAGCTTGGTGCATATAATGGATTCTGAGATTATATCTAGGCTTTGCTTCTGCTGTGCATGTAGAATCTATGGATCTATTGAAACTTATTATGGGCTTAAAAACCCTCCGTTTTTTTATGCGCCTAGTAACATCCCTCCACTGGCTTTATATCTTAATTTCTTGTACAAAATATACATTCACCACATATGCTTTTCAAGCGGAAGGCACATCTGAGAGTTCATTGTGGACATGCACAGTTAATGCTTCAAATTGAGCTAAAACTTGCATACTGAATACATTGATTTATTTACGTCTTTAAAGAAACCCCAGTGACTAAGCCTAATAGGTTTATAGCCAAGCAGTTTATCAATCACATAAACCAAATTATTCCACAGAACAAGGCAGTTAGCAGTTTGCAATCACCGGATTTTAGCTTTTTTTTTTAAATGAAGGTTTATTTATTTATTTATTTACTTATTATTATAAAGGAGGACAGATTTATTTTGTTTTGAAAGCATATTTAATATGTACCGATGCTCGATTTTGTTTTTAAAACTGCCTTTTTATAGATATAATAATTTCACAATTTAGCAAAAGAGGGTTTAAAAGAAGAGATTATGATCTTCTAATATGTTATATATATATATATATATATATATATGGTATATATATATATATTTATATATATATATACTTGTATTTCTTAGAAGCACATACATATATCCTTGGAAGTGACAATATACTTTTACAGACAAAATTACTAGAAAGGTGAAACAGTAATACTAATCCACAGAAGAATTGTTAATTGTGTGTTAAAGGCATTCCATAATAATTACCAGGTTGCCGCAAGACTTTGAAATGTAAGAATTTCTAACACATCTGCATTTGTAGCACTGAGCTACACACAGGACATGATCTCCCTGCATTGTGACAAGGGCATTTTAGACTAAACATAAACGGTGCGCCTTTCTGTGTCTTATTTAAACCAGCAGTTGCTCTTACCACTTACCAGTAATCTTTCTTCTTGCTGACCCACAACTCAGTTTAATGGGAGAAAAGCGTTAGGATGCCAGAGATCAAACAAATTGTGTATTGGACACTTCTGTGGGTCAGAATTCTCCGTGAAGGGAGGTCACTGTTTGAAAAATAAGTTGTTTCTTTTGCCAGTGTTGTTATTAAATAGATTCTCTATAGTATTAGGGGGAAATGGTATTGGATAAATAGATGGCAGGCAGATAGACAAGCATACAACGTTCCTGCATGTAAAATAGGAAAGCTCTTTAGCAGTTGTTGCTGCTGCCGATAAGTTTTACTATGGGATCTATTTGCTAACACATGGCGTAGCTAATTGGCACGCCAACTTAGCCTTGTGTAACATCAGCAAGCAAACACTGAATGTCGGGGTGGATCTTGAGCAGAACCCATTGCAGTGGATTTTTAAGAACAAATGCATGGCTTAGAGTTTAATTTGTTTATGAATGATAACCAAGGTTGGACTGGGGCCAGAAAGATGCCCTGGCGCTTTAAGGCCAGCTGCTGATAAATGATGTAAGCTCTTACACTCTCACAGTGTGAGGCCATGTGTATCAAGCCAGCGGCCACTAAAAGACCACATCCGTTGCTCATGCAACACTAAATGTAAATGTGCAATGTCACTGACTGCCACTGATTGGCCAGATGCCCTGATGATAATATTTCTAAATGTGACGAAATGCCTATTGATGAGTTCAGGGTAGTAAACTTTGCAGGAAAACATGTAAGATGTTGAACTTGGAAGGTGCTGATCAGCACACCTAGTTTCATAGAGAGCTGTAGTTCAGAATAGCTGCCAGCTTAGTCTGTCTTATGATTAGCACAGAACCCACAAGAAGACTTAGGCGATAAATATATATTATCAAGGGAATTCCGGTAGCAGTTGGCCAGGTTGGTCAATCCATCCAAATGGCCCAAGTAATAAAGTATCCCAAGACATATCTGTCGGACAACACATAGAGTGGACACCTAGGGGACACGTGAGGAACTGCAAGTATGTAGTGTTCCAAAATGCTTAGATCAGAGCAGCCTAGGGGGTCACTGTACACTATTCCTATGAGCTACCAAGAAAAAATAGCTACAGGGAAATACCATAGCTTTGTGAATGGCTTTTGTAGCTCAGTGTCTCTGCTTGTTACATTAAAGATAATCTAAATGATTATTTTAATGATTTTGTATACATACCACTGACAATCTTAGTAGCACTTTACTTACTACGTACTACACTAACAGCTTTCAGCTAAAAGACCCATGGTGTTAAACCACAGTGCTAAGGTATTTTTCCTTGACTCTAATTACTTAAGTATTAAAAAAGTATCATATAATACAAATGTCATATTTTATGAACTTACTAGTACATTCTACAGCTTAGATTAGTAAAATGGGGATGTGCCATTTATACTTTGGTTGAAGTCGTAAATGTTTGATTTCCAACATGATACATACAGCATGCACTGCATTGTATTAAAAGTGGCTAAACAGCTGACATTTTGAAAACATTGGTAAATAGATGTATTTTTACAAGGTTGTAAGCCTTGTTACAAATTAACAAATTAGAGAGCATAAAATATATGAAATTATCAGAAAATATATTTATTTATAAAAAAATATATAAATAATTTGATCGATTAATTAAACACAACATGTATTCTTTTTTTCAGAAAAGGAAATATTTTAGGGTAATGTATTATTTCCATAAATACACAGTGATTACCTAAGGCTTTTTAGCTATGTAAATGAAGGCAAAACAGTTTTCCCATAATCATGTTATATTATGCATTCTGAATACAGAAGCATGTATTATATAGCACAATCACATGTGGCCCATCTGAAAATAAAATGTAAAATCCCTCAGGTGGTTGTTGTATGAAATATCACTGCAGTGACGGTGTTTGTACAGTAGAATGTGCTGTGTATCACAATAGAACCGAATCCCTCTTTAGAGTTTGTCCTCCTACATACACTCCGATTTCTGCATTGACTTTTCTCAGTGTTCTGCTAGCAGAATATGAATAATGAATGTCTTCATGTCTCCTACTGATCACATGTAGTATGGCTCCTTTAATCTACTGCACATTAATATACTGTCTCTCCTTAATATACACCAATACCCACCCTATATTATATACAACAAAAACAATGATAATGATAATAATGAATTAATAAAAGATAGATGCATTTCAATATATGCCATTTGTCTGCTACAATATACGCTATTTATAACACATCAAAAACACATTTTACAAACATTTTAGTAAGGGCCTTATACATTATAAAACCATACTGTATGTCACATATATATTAATAATGCATTATTTCTGAGATGAGCATTGCTGTACTGAAACAGCTAAACAAATTACTCATTTTAAAACCAATGCCCTGCTATTTGCATAGGGACAATAGGAACTTAATGCACTAACAAACGCTTAACTTTAACTAATTCTTTGCTGAACTACTTGTGTTAGAAGGAACATTAAACATATAAGACATGACCTTGGAAAGTCTAAATATCTTTTGGCCACCAATATTTCCCTATGAAATTGAGTCTCACTGTGCACATGCATAGTTAAATGCACTGCATTAGCAAAACAAGGGTTCTAAGGGTTAATATGTGTGTGGTAAGCCAAATTATCAGACAGTCAAACTGATTTACAATAATTCCATTAAAAGAATAGAGTATTTCTCTTCTAGAAATGTAACCCCATGAGCACAATGCATTGTGAGCATGTATATGTACGGGCTTTGTCGTGAAGGGGTTCAATTTACAAGGTGATCATTAACCAGAAATGAATGCTCACCTACAGTGATCATTATGAAATATTTGAGAAACCATGGGATTTTTTTTTTCTGTTGGGTTTGTTACAATGTTACTTTTTAATATAATGCGGGATCTAATAGAATAATAAATTCCGACCCCATCACAGGAAAGATATTAAGAATTTTAGCCAAACACAGCAACAAGCCATGTGTGTGTGCCCTCAGGCAAGCAACTCCTTGGAAGTTTTGCTTGGCGATCATTGCAGTTAAGGTAATTATCTTTCTCTAGTGTTGCAGTTTAATTTTTCTTTCTCTATCAATAAGTCTGTTGAAGGAGGGACAATAAAAAAGGTTTTATAAAAAGGTTTTATCTATGTTATTGATTGGATGGGAAGTAAATCTGTTTGGATCTCCGTTGCTTCTCCTCAAGAGACTATTTATTTAAACCAAAATAAAATATATCACTATTCGTCGAAAAAAAAAATAACAAAAACTTTGATTTAGGAGTACAAAAGGGGGCATAAGTAATCCCAGCAGTAAGAAATTGCTATTTTTTCATGATCCATTGCATTCATAGCAGTTGAGGCTGATTCTGTTATTGGGCTAAGAAGCCATGCTTTCTCCTTTCTAACTGCATTCATTTTCTTCTCCTTGACTGAGGCTTTACCTTCCAAATTGTTGTTGAAGTAAATAAAAAGGCTTTCCTGCAAAATGATCTTAGAGTCTCAAGTGGACATCTGTGAATGCTGGAGCATAGACAATATTTACATAAGGAACTGTAAAAATAAATGAAGTATCAGATACACTGTATCAAAGCTGAAGGTTTTCCTTTGTAACTGAGGAAGCAGTTATGATTTCTTTTATACCAAGCTAGCACCTAATCCAAAATGCCTACTTTGGAAAATGCACTAGAATGAATACCGATGTCAACATTTATCGGTTTGCGAGGTATACAGGTGCTGCTCCACTTAATGAATTTAACACTTTTGTATCTAAAAGTAGCATTGGACAGATTGTCCCTGGATTGTCCCTAGTTCTTTTGATGGCTCAAGGCCTTTCAAAACATTTTTTTTTACAGTCATGCCATTTTTAAAAAAAAAATGTCATTTTTTTGTCGCAAATACTTAATTGCCATGTGACACAAAAGTAGACAGAAATAGGTTATAAATGATAAAGCTTCTGTGTTTCTGTGTGTTTTGTAATTAGATGTTCAGTGGAAAGAATAAACCTACATTTATTTTCTTTACATACTAAAATTATGGTTTAAAAAGGTTAAATATTTTTAAAAAAATATTTCTGTGGGTTTTGTGGCTTCAAAATGGTCTTCTGCTCAAATTATTACGTAACCAGGGTTATTATTAGGACTTGAAGATAGATTTTATTACTACTGTGTCACTACACACAAAACTAGATGTCAATAAATTAAAAATACAATAACATCAGTTCACGTCCACAATATCTTTGGGGTTTCTTCACTAAACAAGGAGTTGTAGGTGGCTTAAATGGGCCAGCTGGGAAGATCTGAGAACTCCCTTGTAACCGGCTAAATGACAATACCTGGGAACACTCTGGGTTGTGCCTGGAGACTCAGGGACAAGGTTTTCTTCTCTGGTGAAGCTAGCCCTGCCCACGTCACCAGCCGCCCCCACCGACACCACCAATGGTGTCAGCCCCATCCACCAATTTGGTTGGGCTACTCAAAGAGAAGGGGCTCCGGGGAGCCAGTGCCTGGAAGTTCCCAGGTATGTCACTGAGCAGTGGTGCACTTGGGACCTTGATCACCCCCAAAAGGGCAATCTCTTTCCAGTTTTGTGAAATGCCTAATTCCTGAACCAGCTGCCCTCCACACTGGATCTTCTACCCTGGGCCATGATGTAGTAGGCCTTGGCCAGAATTGACCACTGGATGTATAGTGGATGTCTCAGTGAAATAGCTGCCATAGTTACTGTTACTTTTCTTTAAACCTTTGAGCCTCTTGCTAATTAGGGCAGTTGGAGAATTGATTGCAGGCTTGCAATGCGTGCAGACAGTAAGTAATGAGTCTATCAGGGGAAAAGCACACTTACTCATTGCTAGCTTCACTAGCCTCATCGACACGTATGGAGTCTCACTTATTTAACTTAGAATTACCCCATTCATTTTCTTTTGGGTCCATAGACCTTGGCAGTTCTATATACACTGTAATGACATGCTTCATAAATTTTATTGATACAGTAACAGGGATCAATGTTTGCCACAATGATTTGTTTGCCCGTGTCATTCATTTATGTATACACAGGTGCAAATCCTAAATATTAGTGAACTATACACCTTATATACTGGTATATTTTATATTTATTCATGTTAATATTATGCATACCAGCATTATAGAAAATCGACCCTTTATAAATTAATTGCCATGCTAATTATTAATAATAATAATATAACCAAGAAGAATGAAGATCAAAGGGCTTTTTACCCTTTAATCATCTTACATTAAGCACATCTGTACAAGCTTTTGTACTAGTGCTAGATCGAGAAATGACTAAACAGTGACAACCTTTCTTAATAAATGAGATCACTTGATGGCTGAAGTGGGCAACTAAACATCTTCAGTCTAAAATAAGAATCTAGGTGAGGACATGTCCCTTCCAATTCACAGAAACAGAGCTGCCTGTTATAATCTGATTGTATCCTTCGGGAAAGTGAGCGTTAATTTAGTGTCCACTCTATACTGGAAGAATAAATCAGGAGGGATATACCGGTAGTTTCAAGTAGAAGCGGTTGACTCATCTGCTTAGTGAATAATAAAGGAGGTTTTCCCATTGGAGTGCACAGGGGTAACTGGGGTATTTGCAAAGTAAATACAAACCCTAATCCTGATCACCAACTGGGCTAAGATACAGAAATAACTGAAGGCCATAGGAAGCAAGGGGTTAATTAGCACCTGATTAACAGATGAACGCCGAACCGCTGCTATGATTTTTAAATCACATTTACAGTACATAGGGATTTGGTACCATGTGTTTGAAAGCTTCCGCAGCACATAAAAGCAACCAGCAGTCCATGCATAGTACATACATCTGTCAAAATAAACACATGGCATTCAGGAGGAATGTGTTAGCCTAATAAAAAATGTATTACATCATTTGGAAACAGAGGCACATAGATGGGGCGAATGGCACAAAAGAACCATTTGGCCCATCTAGTCTGCCTGTGTTTCCTGCTTTAATGATTTAGACCTTAATCAATCCTTGGTCTCATATTAAATTGAGGACAGCCATATGTCTGTTCCATGCATGTTTAAATTCCCTCAGTCTTTTGGCCTCTACCACTTTTACTGGGAGATTCTTCCACGTATCTACCACTCTCCCAGTAAAGTAAAACTTCCTTACATTACATCTAATCCTCTGACCCTCTAGTTTTAGCCTTTGACCTCTTGTTTTAATGTTGGTCCTCCTTTGAAACAAATGTGTTAGTTTTAGTTTATTATGGATTTTATTGTTTTTATTATTAGGTTTTAAAAAAACAACATAGAAAACCCTTAAATCAGAAAATGACAGTGTCTGATGGTGTGCCTAAAAAACTGCTAGTATGAGCTTGATGGGAGTTGTAGTCCATTATAATAGAGGTGGAGGGGATTTTTTTATCTCCTATATGCTTCCAAAATTAGTGATTCTGGGAAGGTGTGGATCATGCTTTATCTCTGAAAATTGTTATGGCTTGTTGATCCATTGTTATGGCTTGTTGATCCAATGAGAAATTAGGCTGCCATTATGAGTCAAAAGGGAACCTTTCCCCTTTTTGAGACAAAATTGGAAATCGCTTCAGATAAACAGCAAGGGTTAAGCTAAGTGGATTTGTGTCTTATATCAACCCAAAATAAAATAAATAAGGTATTTTACTATGTAATAGACGAGGTGTGTGATGATACTCTGTAAAGAGCCAGAAATTTTAAAGTAGGAGCTTCCCATGTTAACCAGTTCAGCACCCTTAGTGTAGCGGACAACAACCAGAATGTATCAGCTGATGCTGAACTCTGAACACTGAGGGTTAAGACGAGTCTTTTAAATCCCTGATCGAATTCCTGTCCCCCTCGGACAAATACACACAATTACAAGGATTATTACACACCAAGAAATTTTTTTATATATAATTGTGTTTTTTTCCCCACTATTGTTCTTGCTCAATCATATCTCTCCAGAACAGGTGTGGTTTCTACAAAAACCAAGAACAGCTGAGAGCTATTTCTTTTCGCAAATAAAGCAAAATTAAGTTATACCCAAGATGATAGCGGGAGGGAAAGGGTTACCGCAGCTCGCAATACATACAACTCATACCTTAAGGCATTCTAATTCTGTTAGACTATTAGCAAGATGTCCTTAAATCACAAAGCATCACTCGTCTGCAGACCCAGTGATCAAAACAACAAAATCTGTGCGTTTTTAACCCTTTGCATGCCAGGCATGCATTGGGTTACTATTATTTGTTGACCTCTTGCAGGCAATGGGTTAAGTTGATGTGAGTCTTCCCCCCCCCCCCCAAGATGTTGGAACATTTGATCTATAACATGGGAGGGGGCATGCTAATTGTGTTTGGTATCAGTACCCTGTGCAGAGATGAGCAGGGAAGAAGAAGTGCTCTTTTCTTTGAGCCTTTCTGAAAACTGAGCAGCACATGCCTTGGTGTTCAGTGAGTATAATAATAGCATGGGGAATCAGACAGGGTTTTTTTCACACCATTATTCAGCCTCCCTCTTTCACATAGGCTCTTCCTCTGCATTGCATCCAAGCTTCAGTGATTTGCTGTTTGGAGACTGCAGATTTGCATAGGCTTCTGGTTGGAAGCATATTCTTTTCCTTGATTCTTTCATAAGGATGCACTAGTCTCAGGATACATCCTCTGTAGTGGTGTTATAGTTAATAGTCAGGGCACTCAGATTGCTGGTAGGGGGAAGGCTGATGATCACTGAGTTGCTGTGGTTAAGACTGCTCTGTGAGTAGATGCTCTACATGCTGGATCCAGGAGAGGACATCAATTTTTATTTCTCTGTAAGCTTTAGGAAGTGGTTTTTTCTTTCCTTGTGCTTTAACTGGATATCCTGTGGATTATTATGGCTGTGATTCATCTTGAAGACATCCCTTTAATGCTGCTACTTCTACTAACTATGGATCTTTAATTGAAAGCAACTCCTCAACTTGTCACCTTCTTCTGATTTGGAGAGGATCAGATCTAGAGGTACAGACTGTGTGCTCTGTGACTATGTGTTTGGCTGGGGATTGGATTCATTGGACCAGAAATCTGGAGGAAACCGTGAAGTAGAGGATACTTCTTTATTTTGGGAGGAGTGCAGGAGGAAAAAAAGAAAAAGTGGGAGAAGTACAAATGTCTTTTGGGATGACACGGTGAATTTCAAGAATTCGGATAAAAGTTTGTCCAAAACCTGCATCTGGGAGGCTGATCTGTGTCTGACTACTCCATGCAGCATCAGCATCAGCTAAGGATGCTTTGGACCTCCACTGCTGGTGTCAGTATACGTTTGGCCATGTGGATACTCCCTTTCACACTCAGCTGGGTCCTTGGGGTGACCTGGGGTGCATCCAACCTGGGATCTCATCATATTCACCATTACCATGGGGGCAAGCACGTTTCTGCACCTATAGCAATCTACAGGTCACCTGCCTCACTAAGGGGAGGAAACGGTGGGTTCCTTTTCTTCTCCATACCGTAGCTATCCTTTTGATTCTTTTATCTCTGTTTTAGGAAGAACTTTGGGGAAGACAGGGTTAAATCGCCTGCTGGTGCTTCTTACCTGGCTTCAGCATGTTCCTCCACTATCACTTACCTTTTCTCCCACTCCCTAACCCTGATGTGCAGATGTTTACTGTAATTAGATATGCCTGTGCCATCACCAGCATCTTTGAGTGTTTCAGGAGGATGATCTAGGAGACATTGAACCTTGCTAGATGTTCATTTAATAAGACAATACGGTACAGCACTACATAGACTCAGAGCTGTGCTGTTAGTAATGAATGCCAAGGTGGGAAGGCTGTGCAGAACATCGCAAGATGCTGCAGGATGATTCTTTAAGGCAATGTGGAATGAATTGAAGGCAATTGTACTGGTGTAGGGTTGGGGTGCAAACTGGGGTAGTTCAATTGAACATTCCAGGCAGAACATTGTGTAAAAAGTCTTATGAGGGGGTTTTCAGCCTTTGAAAGGCTGGAGACTTTGTTTTTTTTATGATCTGTGCCCTCAGTGGCTTTCTCTGCAATCTTCTAGGCTTACCAAAAAGATTTTTTTATATACTTAGTGACCCTCCGAGTGCTGTGTGGTTTGACTGTTGTTCTAGAGCCAGTACAAAATGCTGCAGCACAAGCAGAATACAGAATAAATACAGTAATATCTGGTCCAGAATCTACAGAGATCAATCATACACGGGCACAATACACACACTACAGTCCTAATACATCTTATGTGTTATAAATGTAATACGCTCATTTTGCTAAGATATACTCCAATCCCTATTTTCTACTGAATTTCATCTTATTGTAGCTTGAATTGGTTTCATTCACCTAGAATCAGTAACATAATTGTTTTATCCCCTGTTTGATGATTACTTTGTCAGCGCTAACCTGAAGGAATGAATGTCAGGGTGAAAATAAAGCGAAATATTCATTAGAAACCCTGATAAGACCGAACATTTGGAAACGATGCCTGGAGAATGACTATTAATGGAAGAAATATTTTCTTAATATACTCAATGGCAGTGATTTCATTTAATCTTATGTTTGAGTTCTGAATTATATATCCGTAATATATAATCTCCATCCCTCCCCGCTAAGCCCAGAGTCGTGAAAACTGGATAATTTAAATTAACCCCAAAATGTCTTTATATAAGTGCGAGTGGGAGACAATCAAGGGTTTAGCAGTTTTACTTTCATATGGAACTTGATGCAGGTTCCCCGGGGAAAATATACCGGTGAAGAAAATTTATATTCTATGCAGAAAGTGCTTGATCTCAGGAGTCTGAAGGACTTTCAATTGTTTCCAGGAACATTGTGTTTAAAATGAAATATATATTAAACTGGGTCATAAAGGCATCCCTTTACTCTGCTTAGTTCAACCCTTTTGATATATTATATATATATATATATATATATATATAGCTTGATCGATCGATCGATTTATCTACATTATCGCCCTCATCTTGTCCTGAAGCACAGAGAATAAGTGAGGAAACTATTTAAATGTCAGATTTTCATCTTAAGGAATTAAAATTTTCATTTGTTTCACACTACCACCATTATAGATCCTATTCACTTTAAGATCTACCTTATACTTCTTCGGTAGGTATGTTGATGGTCTATAGGTGGTACAAATGCCATAAGAAGGAATAAGGTCCCCTCACTATTATGCAAAAAAATGAATTCCTTTATATTTCATTGGTGTTAGCAGTGGGGTTTTGCAGTAGCACCTCATATTTCATATTTATAACCTGCATGTGTTTATATATTTTATTGTGTGATCCACGTGACATTTTGTAGAACTCCCAAGGACATTTGTCAGGTCTTTCTTGTAATCACCTTGTCCTTAACTCATAAATTCCTGATGGTGTCCATAAGGCTTATCACTAAAATATGACATTGCTTTTGTGTAGTGACTTGATATCTTAAATCTTTCAATTTGTTACATATCAGCTATGAGGTTCCCACGGATTGTCACGGATATAATTGACTCCATCATGGACTTGACTTTTGCTTCAGCTTTGTTCAGTTTTTAATAATGTTGACAGTGGGTATGTGGACATGCCACTTTTCAAAAATCTGACAAGTTTACAACCAAGCGTACAAAAAGCTCTTTAATATGGCTTCTACAGATCAAATAACACACACACACGTATATATATATATATATATATATATATATATATACATATATACGTTTATGCCCAAGTAACCATTTTAACTCTTTGCTTGTGTGGCAATAAAGCCATTTTGATTTTTTTCTTGGAAGCTGATTGGTGGAATAAGGCAGAATAAGGGGAAAGGAGTTAAGTTCTGAAGGTTGAAGTCATTATGTATGCAGCTTTTTGCATCACATGGACTCTATAACACAGGATGTCTAAAACCGGACTCTACTATGCAAATAAAGCAAGTATTTTTGAAAGGATAACACCCACCAAAACATAAAATATAAGAGTAGCTTTTCATATATACACATAATCATTATGACATTTTTATAGATGGAGGTAAATCACTCTATCATTATAATAATAATAATAATAATAATTATTATTATTATTAATCGATTCATATAGCACCATCCTATTCAGCAGCACTGCACTTTGCTATTATGGAATAATTATGTCCACCCAATTTTGCATACAGTATCCCAGTAATAATAATAATATTAATAACTTAATACCTAAATCTATTGTAGCTGGCTATAGTATCGGACTAAAATTCTCTATGCACAATAATTTGTTTGATTTGATGCCTACAGGAAAAGGTTCTAATGTTATTGTGACATTATTTGCATATCGTAAGCCTAAATCTGTTACATAGTGTCCGATCCATGAACATATCATTACTTGCAATGTAGGTGTTTGTTATTCAGTTTGTAGACTCTAGCAAATCATGTGCAGTCACCTAGTTTACAGCTTTCCTTTTGTTCTTTTGCCAGTCTATAAAAGACGTTTCAAGAGACACGACAAAAGACAGAGGATTTTAGAATCTGTTTTACAGTATAAGAATTGTATGTGCTCTTTATGTTTAACCTAGCATAATAGTCTCTGCAGTACGACTGATTTCCAGAATTGTTATTGAACTGACAAATATGAAAAAAAAAACAACTTACATGGATGATATGTCTATATCATTATTCTAATGCAAACATGGTGAAAAGTACCATGCTTCTATAATACTGTTCTTTACGCTAACCCTAGGCATGCATAAAGCCACAACATAGTATAGAGTACTGTACAACTGAAATATATATTACATGATATAAAACCCAATAAGATATCTTCTCTGTGCGCGAGCTATAAGAATGGGTGGGAGTGAATGCCTTTGCAGTTGATGTCTCTTTTGTTGGTAGTGTCCTAGGTGGCCCACCCTGTCCAGTCCAAGGAAGGTACCCTGAGGTTTATCATTTGGTTCCCTAGGCTTATGTATAGTTCTTCTACATTGTGGGGCCCTGGGTGAAGAATATGAGTAAGAATTATAAGAATGTAAAGATAAACATGAAATATATAAAAAAGTGCCACAGACAAACTAATCTTCTTCATTTTGTAATTGAATGATCTTCTGCAAGTCAAATGCCCAACATCTTATATTCTTTTCTGTCTATCTATCTCTTTGTCTTGTAGTTTCATTCTTGTAGTAATAAACATATTACACAATATCTTTCTTTCTCTCTCTCTCTCTCTCTCTCTCTCTCTCTTTCTTTCTCTCTTTGTCTTTCCTTTTTTTCTTTCCATCAATCTATCTTAGTCCAGAAAGAAGCTCTGCCTTAGTCTAGTGCCTGCAGCTTCATTTTTCTTCATTTTCCGTCTTTTCCATGCTTCATTTACACTATCATGGATTGTCATTTACAAGACTTACAAGGTGGCAAGCAGATCTGGTGGTAACCTCTGCATATTTATGTATGCTGACCCAGTTTCAGGGGATTGTGCACAGTGAGAAGGCACTGCATTTTTAAAATGAATTCTGGATGAAATACCCTGAAAATATTTTGAGCTGTGTGCCAGACTATTATGGCCAATCTGTATTATTTCAATGGATTGAAGAAAGAGCAGCAGCACGGTTAATGTTATCGGTCGTTCATACGCGGAAAGTAATTAGAAAGTTAAAAAAAAATTCTATGTTTGTGAACACTGCAGAAAATGATTAATAATCTACATTTTTTAAGAAATGTTGCATTATAATGGAAAGCTGGCATCTCCTGTAATAGTGTGGGTGTTTATTGAGATAATGACCTTGATTATTTTCAATGGCAGAATTTTTTCTTTAACCGCGGCATGGCTGTTATCTGATTGTCACGTGATACGATTATCTGTAACCTACTGTTTCTCCACAGGATGCACGGCTTAAACTGATGCACTGCTTGTAAAGATCAATCAATATGAAATTGACTTTATGAATGGAAAACAAAACTGTTTTCCTTTGAAAATATTCTTTTGACGTTATGTAAGGTGTCAGACGGCAAAGTTTTCCCCATTTCCACAAGTTTAAGTTCTACTAGAGGATTGGAATATTTTTAAACTTACTGCAAGATGAAACCTTTTTTTCTTCTTCGCACTCATCTAAAGGTTAAGACATTCCGAGTGCCATATTTTTTACAGTTTGGTTGGTTTTATACCAATTAAATTAGGTGTCACTTTATACATGCATCAGCACTAAAGTCCCTGAATATTTTATGCAATATGTGATACTCAGTCAAACATTCTTTATAAATACTGGCTCACTCTTTTAAATAACAGCATATATCGAGCTATAGATTTCTGTGAATGTCGCGGATCAGATTAGTTCTTACGACAAGACCATTGTACTGGTTGCTACTCAGGCAAGGCCATTAAAAACAGTATTCAGTGGGTCTTTTTGGCGGGGGGGATGCCATGACATCACTGGAGTGGCAGATCGGGTGATATAGTTTGTGGCTAAATGAGCATAAAAATGTTATGTAAACGTTGTCGTATCCAACCGTTGGTCGTGGTTATGTTATTAGGGGACCACAAGTCTTAAAGTGACAAGCCTTAAAGGCCAGACCTACCCTGCTTTAAAGAATAAGGAATGCTGAGCTCCAGAATATGACATCTTATACCGGTGTTCCGCCTATTGAAGAAATTGAGGTTTGGAGATAAGAGATCTCCATTGAGCAGTAGTACAATTGGGCAACATGAACCCAGTTTTCTGGCACAGGGACTTTTTCCCTCCCAATACCTGCCTCCCTAGTTGGCCTAGGCCAGAGTACACCTCTAAAGAACCTATGGTAGGTTCATCCATAAACCTGAAAATCAAAATAACCAAGAGCCCTTATGTCTTGTCTTCATTGTATCCTCAAAACATCTGAGCTGTATTTTGTTGTAAGTTGTGCATGTTCTGGATATCGTTATCTAGAATATCACCATTTGAGGAATAGATTTTTGCTCCCTCCATTCCTTTAGGAATAGTTAGAAATGTCATGATGGACATGCTATGCTAGGGCTAGAAACTCAAAAACACAACCAACACATTCAAAAAACTATTGTGTGAAACGTGCATTTTAAAAACACTGATTTCATGTATTTTCTTAATACTGTGATACACCCTATTCTTTCGCTATTGATATTTCCTTTGCAATTATCGTATAATTGGCTGACATGGGACACATCTTACGGAATACAGAATAAATATATCTGTGTAAAAAAATCCTTTTGGTAGCTAGGAATAAGCTTGAAATCAGTGTACGTTTTAGAGTTTCACAGGCAAAAATTATCAATAGTAAGAACGCAAGTCCCGAAAGTATTATTTAATTCTGTTTGTAGCAAAATTGTGCCAGAAAAAAAGTATTAAAAAGAAAACACAATTGATCATGGTATGCTAGACATGAATCCAGTTATTAAGACTAATGTAGTTATGTCAGAAGTAAAAAATTGCCTTTTTTTTCCCTCCAATCCTCCCTCCCACACATTTTCACTCTCTATCTGACAGGAAAAGTGAAGTGGTAAAATATCTAATACCCGTCAGAAGTAATTAGCGTTTTATAACAAATATTTTATGCAAGTCTTTTACATAAAAAAATGGTGAATTTACAGCATTATGCACTTACGTATATATTTGGTTAATGTGGGCAGGTGTTAATTTTCTAAATATAATAATGCCTGCATTGCAATTAACCTTCTGTATCCAGACCTCTGCTTTATCCGTCGTGTTTCTCTCGCATTTTCAAGAATAGCTGTGCTTTTCTGCTTTTATCTTCTAACACCATCCCCTTTACTTACCCACAAAGTTCTTTGTAACAGATGGCTGTTAAAACATAAAATATCGTGAAAACTGCCTTTTGGAATTTAAAGATATCCTTTTGAAAGTCTTATGAACGTGCTGTAAGGGTCTCGTTATTTAGATTAGCAATGATGAACTATATCGAGATGATTGAATCGCGCAACATGCTGTACTGTGGTTGCTTCCTTTGGGAATGCGTAGAAGGAACAAAATACATTTAACCGTTTGAGTGCCAGGTTAAGTAGTGTATTGCATAGCGGGCCTTCCAGTGCTCACTTATAACTCTTCAGTCTTAGTGTCTGAAATCTCCGGGCCGTGGGATCGGCGTTTAGACATGCCATTCTCCCTGCCCATGGCTATTTACCCTCCGTCCCCAAACACATGTAAAGCGGTTGGGGCTAGTCCCACCTATTGACAGCATCATCCCACCCACTGACACTGCTGGCTCCGCCCAAGAGGGAGGGCTCTGGGAAGTTCCTACTTATGCTTATAATTGGGTTTTAGATGTAATGTAAGTATAATTTTACTTTTTTTATCTACATTTCTTTCAAATGTATCCCTTGCTGTTAATCCAGAAGGCAGCCCCCCCCATTGAAGAGATTTCCAATTATGTCTCAAAAAGGGAACATTGCCTCCTGGCTACAAAGTAGTTGTCCGATTTCTCACAGGATCAACACCTTAATGCCATGTTGGGATGTCCTTACTGAGAGAGTGGTAGATAAGCGGAACAGCCTTCCAGCATGTGGCTATCCTGAATCTAAGATAAGACCAAGGACTGATTCAGGTCCTTACAGCAGGGAAAATGGCAGATTGGGTGGGCTGTACGGTTCTTATCTGCTGGCAAATTCTATTTCCACATGTCTGCTTAGCTGGAAATTCCGCCCTGTGTAGGAGGACGTTATACAATATGAATGCTTTAAAATGCATCGTAATGCCCAATATTGTCAGATATCAGTGAAGCAAATAGTGTTTGCTTCACTTCTCTACATCTTTCACTGCATGAAGCAGTTTCGGGATCAGTTGGACTCCGAATGCATCGTCTTGTAGCAGCGGTGTCCAGGGTTGAACCACGGCGGTATCCATCGGGAAAAATCAAACACTTTTCTGCTAAACACGTCAATGTGCCCCCCACGCCAAAAGGGGCCAAGCAGTTGTGCTTCACGCTCCAACACAGAAATACTCCGGGGAGCAAAAGGAGTCTAGTGGAAGGAAATATCTCTCTCAAAGGTATATACATATTAAAACAACTCTTGAAGTGCCCTGTTTCTTTAACTGAAATCCTCATGGTTTGATAAATTGTAGAATATTAAGGTAGATAATTATAGAGTGTATATGGTTTAAAATAATGAATAATTCTATGTAGGGCCAATTTTCTAACATAAAACATACCCGATCTGCCGATTAGGGGAATCACTCAGTGCTGGATAGGCTTCCCCGCTTACTTTCGTTCTCCGAAGCCTTAGTTCTTATGCATGAAAAGGCTGCTTGAAAAGAGACTGATGTCTTTTATCTGCAACCCTTGCCAGGTTGATCCTGAAAGGAATCAGATCGTCTATGTGCCACAGGCCTGCAATGGGAAGTAGTCCATTATAAAAAAAATGACTCCGATATTTCCTCTCTATTAGAAGAAAGTGTGAGCAGGGTCTGTCGTTAGAGAGAATGAGCTCATTTATAGTTGATGTATTTATGATAATGTGCAGCGGGAAAGAATTATATTGACAGGAAAAATGAGTTTGTTTCGTAGAAGATGGCATTAATTCAGAGGGGTTAGGGTTAAGGGCATGAATGAAGTCGCTAATATTAAGGTTCCTGGCAAAAGTGAGTGTATATAGAAACTGAATTAGAGTTAAAATATCTTTACATAATGAAGACGGTAATTATCATTTCCATGCAATAGGATAAATTTGTAAAATACATACAATATCTGTTATTTTTTTTGTATTAAAACAGTAAGTACATAATGGGATCAAATGTACCATTTCTAGGAACTGCCTACAATAGAAACTTCAAATAATGGCTGCTTGTTGCTATAACAACATAAGCAGGGGTAGCGGGCTGGAGACCGAAGACAGACAGGGCGGTGATGTTAATTCGAGAATATTTCCAACATTTATTAGTGTTCCAAACCCCTCATCAGATATGTGAAACCCGAATATCGTAGGCAATTATTTGCCAGCCATTTATCAGTGAGGTTGGAATATCAGAGTCAGGAATAATATAATCATTTACATGTAGAACGTCAACTTGATCAGCATTTTCTTCTTGTGCTACATTTGTAGACTTTAACATTATAACATATTTTTTGTTTAAGGTAGACGGCTTTTAAACTGTAGCGTATTAAACCCATGTATGATACTGAAAGGGTTACTACACAACAAGCAAAAAATGCTAATGCAAATGGTGAAACGTTTATGAGTTATCACATTCTATCGTAAAATTTTGGTGGATGGAAAAATTAGCCTTGCAAGAAAAGATTAATTACACTATAATACTGTCTGTAACATAGCCATTCGGCATTCTGCAATGTACATTTATTTTATTACCGTTTAATGGTTTTCTCATGCAGTTTGAATAATGTTCTTTGTAAACCTGTAAACACAAATAACATGATTTGTTAACTATAGTAGGTATAGGCATTCTCATTTTATAGAAACTATGCAATTTGAGACTGAATGATAAAATACACACTATGAAAGATTTTAATTACAGACCCCTCATATCAGATCAAACATGCTAAGAACAGGCAGTTGATAATGTGTTAAAGGGACACTCCAACCCTCATATGCATATGATAGATGAGCGGCCCCTTGTTCACGATGTGGCCCTTGGAAAAGCATACGGGGAATTAAGCAGAATCCTTTTACAATGTTAGCGTAAAAGTGATCATTCTATATTTTAAGAATAGTACATACCAAGGTAGCATCTCTCCTAGCTTTAGGCACTATTTCCCCTTTAAGTAGATTCTACGTAATCCATCCTTCCTTGGCTTCCATGGTCTTGCGTTGTAAAGCTATGCGCCATACATTTTTTTATGCAAACGAGCCCGAATGTGCATGTACAGCCACTGGAGAACACAAAGCACGTAAATTGAATTTATATCGTGTGGAACTTCATTCTTGGTTTATCATTTTTGAGCTATAGTTAATTATGGACACTTTTTTTAGACTTGTGTTCAACAAGACCAATATGCTGTACCAGTCAGTTTTTGAATGTCGGCTGTGAGCGTATTAACATAAGTTAGAGTAAAATGAATAATAAATTAATCTCAGTCAGCAATGCATTTAATTGGATGCACTTTTAAATATGCATATTATGTACCGAGCTTTATATAACATTCTCCTTCTTGTCAGAATGGTTTGTCATCACGAGGTGAGTAAGCCTTTGATGTTGTCCGTAGACAGGCTACAGTACTATAATCAGAAGTGGAACACTAGTGATGGATTTCTGATAAACATCTCTATACAAGCTTTGCTGCTTCTTACATACACAGGCTATTGATTGGCTGTTGTTCCTTTACAAGATCTAAATAAATAGCAACAATCCGTGGCTGCTTATCAGGCGCAGCATAGTCTACGACTCAAGCCTGTCAAGTCTAATTTGGAAAGATTCTCGCCCGGCGAAAGCCCAGCCTTAGTCTTATATGGCATTATATACAAACACGGATAGCATTTTGCTATCTGTCGGCTTGTTTCCTACAGCATTAACATCGATAACATAATTTTAGTCATAGATCAGTAGTTAAATATAATCTTAATTTTTTAATATGCATCAGTATTTTGTCATCTTAGAATATCTTTTTTTTAAATTGCATCACGTTCTTCAACACCAAAGTCATCTAACCGTGTCTTTATGGAGCTTGCTTTGTGCACCGAGGCACAGTCATGCTGGAATAGAAAAGGTCCTTCCCCAAACTGTTCTCATAAAGTTGAAAGCATTGCATTATCCAAAATATCTAGGTATGCTAAAGCATTAAGCTTTTCCTTCACTGGCCCTAGCCCAAACCATGATTTCAATAAATAAGAGATGTGTTCTAATACTTTTGTCCATAGTAGTGGCCAGGGGAGGGCTGGCAGCCTAAGGCCTGGGGGGCAAGTCTAGTCAGACACACACACACACCAGGACAGGCTCTGCCACATCAACACCCACACACACACCAGAACAGGCTCTGCCACACTGACACCCAAACACACACACACCAGGACAGGCTCTGCCACACAGACACCCAAACACACAGACACACCAGGACAGGCTCTGCCACACTGACACCCATATCCAAAATGCTTTCCACACTGGTTTGCTGTTTTCCCCCTTGTGTATTGATGCCCCAGCCAGCCCCCCTTTGGTTTTAATGTATTTCCCCCCACACCCTTGTGTATTGCCCCATGTGGATTTGTGCCCCCAGCCAGCCCCCTTTGTACATTATGCCCTTTGTGTATTGCCCCATGTGGATTTGTGGCCCCAGCCAGCCCCCTTTGTACATTATGCCCTTTGTGTATTGCCCCATGTGGATTTGTGGCCCCAGCCAGCACACTTTGTACATTATGCCCCAACACCCTTGTGTATTGATTTATGTGATGTCCCCAGCCAGCCCCCTCCCTTGTGTATTAATGCCCCCTTTGCATTGTTAATAACCCATGTATATTCAACCCAGCCACCCACACCCCACCTTTGTGTATTGAGTTATGTGGTGCCCCAACCACCCTGTTGTATACTTATACCCCCTATCCACCCCCATTTTGTATTTAATTGTTGTCCCAATGCACCCCCCCTTTGAATATGGCTCCCCTTCCGACTTTTACCCCAACTATTTTTTTTTAATACTTACGTTTTTGCTGCTGTCCTCCAACGTGCTCTTCTACCTGTCACGAGGAACTGTTCTGTGTGACTCCGCCCCCTTGAGCGGCCCATCACATTGACGATGTGACGTACCGCTCAAGGGGGCGGAGTCACACGGAACAGGGCACTGTGGAGGCACGCTGGCCGCTTAATGCTTTTAAAGGGGCCAGCGTGTCTTACCGCCGCTTTAGGACTCACAGCCACATCGGCTGCAATGGCATCTCGGAGTTCGGCCGGCCCACCGCGGATGCTGCGGGCATTAAAGACGGCCCTGGCGTGGCCGAATCGGCTACTTAAATGGGCGGCCGCGCGGCCGTTTAATGTAGAATCAGGCCGGCCTGGGGGGCAATTGCCCTCCGGCCCAGCCCGCCCCTGGTAGTGGCGCACAAAGCAAGGTCCATAAAGACATGGTTGGATGAGTTTGAGGAAGAACTTGATTGTCCATACAGAGCCCGGACCTCAACCCCATCCAACACCTTTGGGATGAACTGGAACGGAGATGTATGTACAGTAGAATGTAATATCATAAAAGTCCCTGTTGGTGTAATGGTCAGGTGTCCCAAAACTTTTGTCCATATAGTATATGAATTAACCTTTGGTATTCTGGTAGAAACACAAAATTTGACATCAGATAAGAATTATTCAGCCTATCTATTCTGCTCATTTTTTCAGATGTAAAGACCATAATCAGAACTTGACAGATACTGTAGATACTCTACAACAATCAGAGCATCTTGAGGTATGGTTTGATAACCACTGGTGCATAGAATAAGGTAGAAAAAAAAGCTGTGATCATGTTGGGATTAAATCAGTAGATTAAGGTTTTAATATTTGAGGCTACGATTTGAAAGATAACTCACCACAAGGAAATAAAAAAATCTATTAGTTGCATCATTTCAATCCATTTGGAATTCTTAGGTAACAAAGTAAGAAGGCCAGCATTGCATTTTCAAATCAAGAACAGTATTTTAAGTGCGGAGACTAAGCCATAAAGGTAACTTTGTTACACTAGGCGACACTTTTTCAGTGAGCAAATGCAAACGGCAATAAACTGAAACATAATTTGTTTTACTATTATTCTGCCAGCATTTAAATTTATGTGGCACCTCCCAGCCCATGAGCTAAATCTGCAAACCTTTTAAATGCTAATATGATCCTAGTAGGAAGTGCATATCTTGGCACTAGAATAAACTACAAAGATAAAAAAAATAATTATAGTAATTGCTCTTACGTACGTATAGTTAATTGTCGTCATTTACTGCAGGTATAGAAGTAAATAGGCCGATTTAGGAGCTAAACATCAAAGGTGAGGTCTGAAAACCTTTTCTTTTACATATTTTTATAAACAACCTTTAACAATGTTGTGTATGTTACCGTTCCAAAACAGGAGATGATGAAACACGGTGTGCTTAACCATGTGTACATGATTTGTGTTAGAAGATGTTATTCAAGTCTGTTGAATAGAAGAAGAAAAAAACCTAAAATATAACCTTTATTCAAATTACTTAAAAAAGCCAAATTGTTGGTAAAGATATAAACGTAAAACCCTAGGGAAGGATATTCCATCTGAAGTATTGACACAGAAGCTCTACGTATATATCTAGCAGACCCTTGACATTCTCCCGCAGGCTGTCTCCAACAAAACTAAATACGTTGCCTGTCCACATTTCCAAAAAGGTCTTTCTAAAATCTCCAATATCCCTAAATAATTCACCTGCTCTGGGTAATAGGATTCTAGCTAAGAGCTGTTAACAGCCTTATTTAGACACCGGTATAACAAAGCTACAATAGCTATGAATGCGAACAAACAAAGAGACCAAAATAAAGAAACCGACGCACGTTTCATCAAGGGGAAACATGGCTTTGTCATGGGTATTGAATAAAAGTTAAGTTTAAGGAGTCTTCTACTTTTTAGTTTTAAATTGGATTTAGATTTAACATTGCTGGGATTTAATTCCCCTTCTGTACCCCGGTCTTGATAGCGGCATCAGTATTGTCGTTTCTTTTGCATAGAACACACATGGCACTAATGGTGAACCCATTTTGCATGTATTAATGCCAGTTTTGGTATGATTTTCCAATCATGCAGGGAAAATATTGAAATTTTCCATGATCATTTGAGCCATGGGAATGTCTATTTGGAATGGTCAATGGGAGTTGGCAGTCTAGACATCATTAGACCTCCAACCATCTCCCACTGTGGTAAATTAAGGGTATAAAGTGCACCACTGTGTACATAAAGGACGAGAGACGGGTCAAACATCTGTTCTGAGGATCATCAATGTCTTGTTACCTCTGTTGACTTGGTATCGCTTGTTTCTGAAGACATCTGTTTGTTCTAACCTTCGCTACACTCTTTCAATTGAAAAAATGGCAGATTTCAACACTGCGTTACCGTTAAAGACCATGCATTCTGCCTCCGCCTATCACATCAGAATTCTTGACATGAGACACCTGTTAATCTTAGAGGGCAATCACAAATACCGAGCCTTCTTCGTGTCATGTGTGTAACTGATTATTAACTTTAATATTTCTTATAACCATCCAGGTCTATTGCTCTGTTTTCTGAGCAAGATTTAAGAAATGCAAAGTGCAGAGTTGATGAAAGCCTTTATAGTGAACCGTGGGTTTTTTTACAGGACACATCAAAGATAACAATTAGATGAAGCAATTTACACAGTTGGATGATGACGCTGCAGAACCTATTAAATCTCTTTGGTTCTAAACTCATGAAAAATCCTTGTTTGGAGAACAATCAATATTAGCAACATGGTAGAGATAGAAACAGAATTTTAAGTGTAAAATTGATATACTGAAAGCAATAAAGAATTCAGCTAGATTCACTGTCTTATTAGTGTCATGGAAAAAAGTACATTTTACAACTGAATTAACAGACTGTAAAAAGAATTTCAGAGAAAAAGATCATCAGTAAGTACATTGCAAAATAGATTTGATTAGCAAGATAAAATGCTAGACCCTCGTAAAATAATATTGCTGGTCTTGCATTCCAGTCTATGTGTACTTCTTTCGTTTATTTGCTGTTGGTGCAATTCTTTCTTTGTTTACATCTACCGTGCTCGTTAATCAGGTGTAAATGACTTAAATGGCATAATTACAATTTCATAAAATGAAGAAGTCACGTACGTTTTCCATTTGCTCGGCATTTTGTAAGTGCAAATCCGCACATTAAAAAAAGTGCAAAGTACATATTTTGTTTTTTCCTCTATAGTCACACGAACCTTATAAGACAAGGTAAGAGCAACGTAAGCACACTTACAAGTGAAAACGACTTGCAGTGCCCTAGGGTGGAAAGGCAATTTGCGTCCAGCAATCTTCTTCATAGGAATCTCAGAACATTACATGCAGTATACCTAACCTTCTGTTCCCTCACCAGAATGACCTATATAACCTTACAGTCAAAAAACCCAGCATGTAAAGCATTAAATGCAAGACTGCGTTATGGCATTAGATATTTAAACATTAAAAAACACCTTCTAAAAATCATGGGCGTAAAAAAATAATAAACAAACAAGATCACCCTTGATAAAGACCTCTGGGTCGAAACATTGGGGATCTCCTCCACATTCTCTGCTATTCTGCCATTTATGTATCTATTTAATTACTTTTTGCTCTTTCAGCACAATTGTGCTTAATCAATTAATTGCTCTGCTTTTTATAGTTTATTTGCTTGTTTATTCTGTTTGAGTGCACCTCTATATTACCATATTTGTAAAAGAAAAATTATACATATATAAATTATTTAATGACTTAAGCTTGATATTTAGTCATTGAATATGTCTGAATGAAATCTAAGTATAATCAATAATTAGTTTTGGATTGGTAATGTAATTAGTAGTATTTTGTTTTTTACAGCAATGGTGACCTTTAAGTTTGAATAGAAATCATGGTTCATGAATCTTGGAGCATTTGGTGATATTTTAAAGCAATGATATTAGGTTAAGAGGCAAAAAAATAATATAATTAAATGATCATTGAATGTTGATTTCCTTGGTGTAACTCGAAGTGACAATCACATGGATATAATCTATAAACTATATATATATATCTATATATAGATATATATATCTATATATACATATATAGATATATATCTATATATATATATAGCTATATATCTATATATATATATATATACCGTATTTGCCCGAATATAGGCCGCACTTTCCCCCCCCCCCACTTTAAGTCTTTAAAGTGGGGGTGCGGCCTATATTCGGGGTCTAGCGCCCGATGCCCGGGACATGCAGTTCCGGGCGCCGGGCAGGCAGCGGGGTTAGGATACAGGTCCCCTGCACTGCTCTCCATTGCGCTCAGACAGTCTCCCCTGTTGGCACTTCCCACGGGGGTTAGTAACCAACTAGTTTATTAATCCATCAGAATTAAAATGGAGACCTTCCCTCTTTTCCACATAACACTACCCAAGAGCCGCTCTCCTCCCTGCACACAATATGATCCAGCAGCGCCTCTCCTCCCCGCATACTACATTATCCAGCAGAGCCTTGGTGTTTTTTATGATACCATGGAATGCGGCAAAGGATCATTTATGGTGCGCTTAGCTTTAAGACCCAATTCAACCAATTGAATCCTTCTAATGATTTCTGTAATTTTAGCTAATTTCACCTACCACTGATATGTTGAAATCATCTCCAGGGCCTTCATAGAGATTACCGAATTAAAATGTAATCATTTTGGAGGATCCAGCTCACTGAGG
Source organism: Spea hammondii (assembly GCA_029215755.1). NCBI lineage: Eukaryota > Metazoa > Chordata > Amphibia > Anura > Pelobatidae > Spea > Spea hammondii. Next base: position 14,952,857 of record JARDYJ010000003.1, on the reverse strand, counting down.
AAGACAAAGCTATGTTTAGATACCCTCCACAATAGCCTTCCTTGTTACTTCTTTACACGGTTATATTGCATATCTGTTCCCTTTAGTCTTCTAATGAGATTGTCTGTTTGTTGTTGATTGGTTCAGGCAACAGTTGTAAGGTTAGGATGAGACAGGAAGCTAATTTGGTAATGCTGGCTCTGCCACTCTGAGACACACATCTCAGCTTCGACGATGTGAACATTTAAACTACATATCTCCCAAATGGTTACACTATTTACGAAGCAAGAAGCACAATAAAGGCGGTTTCTATAAATTAATTTTGTTACATAAAGACTATGAGAGCCCCATTTAAGAAGAGAACTTTCCCATACGCTAAACACAGCATCACTTTGGAGCAGAAGCTGACTTTAATATCCTAGCCAAACACCTGGGGTACCATATCCATTATTAAAAATTAAAAAAATAAAGCTAATAATAAGGTTTTATGGGGATTAACATCATTAATATCTGTTTCAGATCCAACATTCAAAACATTAATCTTAAATATTTTATTATGTAAAAATTAAATCTAGGAAAGTTTGTGTGAAAAGCCTTTATTCTCATCACTTCCAAGTATGTAGTTAAGGTCTCAATGTCATAGGATTGTGTAAATTTCAAAGTACTGAAATCCCTAAAATTAGCATGTAGTGGTTTCTAAATTAATATGCATTTTTGAGAAATTAAATTACAATGTGTAATCCTAAAGCAATAAACTTGATGTGTACGCTGTGCATTTACATGATATCGGCAAAGCGAAATAATTTGTTAATAGCAAAACATCAAAGACATGTTTGAATGGTAGGGACCCAATAATAGAACATAAACGGTATAGCGATTGTGTGAAAATAACATGTTTTGCAGTAATAATTCTCTAAACAGCATGAAAACAGTTATTCACTGCTTTCTGTTCTCCATATAGTGCTTGATAGCTTTGTGAGAAAGACATAATTCATCTGGAAGAGAAGCCAGGTCATTTTATAGCCTGGTTTCTAAAATTCTACCTATCTGGAAACCAGTTGTTATTAGCTTGTAAAATAAGCATTTATTTATGAATTCAGTATATAATGACATAAACTGTGAAAATTTCACAGCAAGATGTAATCCAGCACATTTCTTATTCATGTCTTTAAGCAGTCTATCATTATTTCATTATATTTACCAGAATATAATGTTACCAGATTTTGAGGGACATTTATCGCAGCACTTGGTCCCACTGGCTTGCTTCTTGGCCATATGTTGTAGTCATAGAATATGTGCTGGGAATACAGAATCAAAGTAATTTATAGATAATGTCTAAGTTTAAAGGCTAAGGTTAAAGGCTAAATGAGGGAATCTAAACATGTATGGAATAGGCTTATGGCTATCCTGAATCCAAGGACTGATTAACATACCTGGGAACTCTCCGGGTTTGACCTGGAGAACTCCGGGAGAAGCACCACTTCTCCGTTTTCTGGAGTCAACACCCGAATCCTCCAGGTCGTGGGAGCCAGGTCTTGACAGGCCCCGCTCCGTGCCCATTTTCCCTTTAAATGGCGGTGTTTCTCGCAATGTCAACGGGAACACCTCCTGACATCAGCAGGAACGCCCCCTGACATCAAGTCAGCGGAACCGCCCTTGACATCATTGGGACCACCCACCGACATCAGAGATACGTCAGTGGGCAGTCTTGACCATGTCCCGAAGTAGCCGGGTAGCCAGAGCCCAGAAGTTCCCAGGTATGCTGATTAATGCTTGAATTATCCAGGCGGGCGACCACACTTTGCAGGACACAATCTGCCATTAAAGCAGGAATAAGGGTAAGTATGCATGCTATCGACCATCGGCCCACTGAGCATTTGCCTGGCGTGCAAGGTGGCCACTCTGGACCCTGTTAGGAGTATAAGCCATGCAACTATACCATTCAGCTTTTTATTTTATCATTTTCATGTGTGTATACATGTTTACAGCAAGCAACAGTAAAAGCTGGAACATTATGCTCATACGTTTGGCGTTTTATTTGTGTACTCTATAAATAAATTATATACATTTCTTCTGTATAATACAGTTTCTCTCTAACACATTAGCCAGTGAATTCCAGAGTTGTAAAGGTGGTGAAGTCATCTGAATAATACCAGATGCCCTCGGGCATTGAGCCTCCTTATCTAAAAATAATGTGCTTCTGTGTTTGCTGCACGGTATAACTCATTTGTCTCTAACAGTGTGCCCTATGCAAAATGGGAACAAGCAACTACATGCGTTCGTCTGTACCGCAGTCAAATATTTGTTTTTCAGTCTCTAGCTTTAACATGACTTATTTTGCACTGAATATATCACTCTGGAAGTCGTAAGTAATTTTATTGATAGATTATTCCCGAAGCTAAACTGGGGATAAATGGGGATAAATGCTGGATTATTCAAACAGCTGTGTCTAAAGTAATTAAATGTGATGCAATTATTTTCTGTACTTTTCAAATAAACTGTCTCTTGAAACAATTTATTAGACTAATTGTTCTAATTGCAGTATTTCGAACTTCAAATACGTGCAACAATAAAAATAAATAAATAAAAATAAATTGCATATCTGTTGTTCACAGATGCATTGTCAGTAAATGACAATGGATGAAACGCACAATCGTAATTATTCCCAGTAGGATCCGTTGTTTACACGCTGTTACACTGAAGTATATTTTGACGCATTGTTACATGGACAGTCTGATGCAAACAGGAAATCCATGAACGCCAAATGTTTTTTCGAAAACTAAGGTTTATGGTCTGTTACTCTGTAGAGTCTTTTTTTTTTAACTCTTTTTCTGTTTAATTATGACCAACTTTTTTACTGGCAGTCCAACTTTTTTTTCCAAAAATACAAATACTTAAAAAAAAATAAAAAATAAGCAAGGTTCTTTCCCTACATATTTTTGAGTTTCATTTGAGATGGAGGCTGAATTGCCTGAGAAATAAAGAATAAGATCGGATATTACTAAATCTAATGCCCCAGAGACTGAGCGAAGACATCCGGAGCCTCTGTTGCAGATCCAGAGGGTCCAGGATACAGGATCTACCGCAGTCAGATCTATGAGCCAGCCTATATCACTGTTATTGCCACACTATATGTATATATCTGGGATATTTTGTGTGAGGGCAGAGCTAGCTGTCTATGGAGTTTGGGTTATCCCATAGTGTCTCTTGTGGGAGTAAATGTGGGCAGAGATCGGGGAAAGAGGGCAAAACATGGGCGGGGAGTGGGCATGATGACACTCCATTCCTTTGCCCAAAGGGTGAAGAAGCTCTCCTGAAGACCTGCATGGCTTCACCCAGAGACACTAGGTCAAACCTTGAGAGTTCCAGGTATGCTTATAAATGGGTAGGAATTAATAGGTTTTCTGGCAGACATAGTCACTAATGATTTTCAGAAACTACATTGCGGACACTGTTGACCTTTCGCAGACACTTATCTCAAGTGCAAGATGGTATTTTTAGATTACTACTATATACTATCCTTACTAGGTGCTATTATACATGTGGGAGCATTAATGGAGATCCAGCTTGTGCTGACACAGGAAGACTATACCGTATTTCTCTATATTTTAAGTGCATAATCCTCCAGAGTAGAGATGTGGAAATCCCTCTGCTTTCCAGAAAACCACAGATGAAGTTAAGAAAACTGATAACAGAGAAAAGCCAATCATAAGTTATTCAGTATTATTGGGCCACTTTGCATGTACTTGTTAATGCCTTTTCATGCAGAAAATGATTTATTTTGTAGTGTTTACCCTCTGTGAGGCTATTGCATTAATAAAGAAATCCAGTTCTATTTCTAAAGGGAGAGTCTTGAGCCGGGAGTATTGAGCTATTTTCAAAAGCTATTTTTTTTCTGTGCAAGGATAACAACACCTCGGTTGCTTGTAAATGCATTTTGTGCCAAATAAGCCCTTATTCTGCGATAAGTATTTCTTTTTACTAGCTCCTAGCTTGGAAAGAAACATAAAAATTGAACATTATATGAAGAGCTAGCCTTGCAAATGAATACAGTACCCTGAATTAATTCTTTAAGCATTTATAGAAGAAAAGTTTCCCTAGATAATGATTTTAAAAAAAACCCAGTATCTTGGCAGGTAGAAAAGAAATCATTTTATATTCAACAAAACTCCACTCTCAACAAAAGCCTTCTTCAGTGTATGTAAACTTAAAAAAAACAAAATTTCAAGTTCCCCATGAATGCCTTTTTTTTGTACGATATTACCTGTTATCATTGCAGTAAGTGGAAGTGTGACCAACAATGTACTGATTTACAATAATTCTATTACTCTCCTGACCTTATGTATGCTATGGAGCAGTTTTCAAAGATATTCATGGGGTGTATAATGGCTCTAAAAACTAGCCTTTTAAATTAAAGTTGTTATATATTTGGAACAATGAGCACTTTGGTAGTGTTTTTTCTTTTTTAAACAATAATGTTAAGGGTATTTTGGATTCTATGATTGTTTTTTTATGAAGAACATAGCAGAAGAAAAAAAATATATACAAATTTATAGGATTATGCGACATGGTTTGTTCAGAAAGTTTGAACAGGGGTGTCTACATCACATAGTCCCATGGTTATTCTGGCTGTTGCCGTTATACACATGAGTAGAGCATAAAAATATATAGAGGAGAAGCAGGGAAGGATGTTGGCAGAGCCGAGCCATTGTGATTGCATAACTTACCAGTTTGTTTTTATCAATTGGCAAGAACAAGCCCCATACCCAGTGCTGGACTGGCAACAATGAGGTGGCCCTGAAACTTTAAGGCCAGGGTCCGTCTGATGACATAAGCACGGCAGACGACAGATATGACTGCCCGCACGCCACGTTGAGTCCGGGCCAGACCATAACCACACTGAGATCCAATGTTTTTTTGTGCCATCTAGACATTGATACCTCAGTTGTCATAAATACATGTAATGTTAGTTGCTAGGGCATAAGCATACCCCTCAGCATTTCTGATGTCCACATTGGGACACCTGTGGGTGGTATGGCAAGAGAACTTTGTTACTCACAAGACTTGTACAATATGTTTTATTAATTAATTTTATTTTAATGAAATAAATGATGACGTTACCTCTGGCCACATTGCAGACACTCTCAACAATTTAATTGCGGTTTACTCGCAGTATTTCATATTTATTCTGTTATTGAAGGCATCAAATTACGAACAAGTTATTATTTGGCAAAAAATCTAATTGCTTTACTTGAAAACATTATTAATGTATATATTTCATTGTTTCCACAGTAGTTATTTGCAGATTGTACACTGCCCCATAATTAGCTCCATAGCGTTGTCATTAATTTTGCAGAATTCATCATAGATCTTTTGTCATAGCAGTTAATGTGAGTTTATATCTGATTGAGTGCATAATTATTCCTAAAGATGACTGCCAACAACATTTCCGTTAATTCAGAAGAATTATCTTTCCGCATCAAGACAGAGCACTTTATTGTTTACAAGAAACAAGGTATTCCAGGTCATTTAACAGCATCTCTTGTGTAGGCATCGAAAGAAAATGGTTCAGATTGGAAGTGAAGAAAGAATTGCTCAAGATTGATCTGATTTATTTCATTTAGTTTATTTCCTTGTTTTATTTATACAAGTGCTTGGGTGACGCCAATGGGGAAGCAGGTTTTAAGCATGAACCCAATGGTAAATAGAACTATTTAGTGTTGAAGAAATGTGCATTTTGTTTCTTATTGCTATATTAAACTTTGTCAGCGGACCTCAAGCTCATCATTTTAGGTTAGCAACTATTGTGATTACTTGATGGCATAAATCCTATGAGTGCTTGTTAGACCCTCAAAGCATGCTTCTTCACCAGACAGAAGGTTCCCGAGGGTGATTATGATCCAGACATTCTGTTGTTTACCATAAGGCAGTATAATAAGTACTTGTTCATATTATTTTTTTCTCCAAAGCTGAGATTAGACAAATTCAAGTCATAACAAAGCATGGAGGATCACAAAAGCTGCTCCACAAGCTTAACAAGCTCATGAAAAAGTTTAAAAAGTTGCCTGTCCTGTCCCTAGAGGGAGACAAAAAAAGGTCACTTTTAACATTATTCACTGGGATTGGGTCAGGGCCGGCCCGACAATGGAGCCGAGTGGGGCAACCGCTCCAGGCGGCACTTTTGAAGGGGCCGCCCCAAGCCCTTTTTTTTTTTTTTAAAGCGAGAGAGAGAGAGGGGCACCGAGAAAGGGGGGTTCCCTAAAAGGGAACTCTTACAAGTTTTTATTTATTTTTGGTAGTATAGTTGTGTTGGGTAAGTTGTGTATGTAGGGTCCCTTAGTTGAAAGAGTGTATTAGAAAATGTACCTGTGGTTTTCTATGGGTTGTTCCTGGTTCCTCCTTATACACAAGCTGCTGTTTCTTCACGGCGCTCCAATGCCACCTCTTCCAGCCAGACCATGGAACATACAGAGTGGTGACATCTGCTGATGTTGGATATATCTTATGTGAAGCTGCATATTGCAGAAAATAAGGACGCGTTTTGCAGTCTGTTCTGCAATATGTAGCTTCTGCATGGGACATCAAACACTGTTTGAGGCCTCTGAACCTACTCTATATTGTGTATGACATCATCCCGTCTGTCTTTTGAGCTCAGCAGGCTTCCAGGATGTGATGAGAAGGCAGAAGAGTTTCAGAGAAACATTTGTAGGTGAGTATTAGTGTTCAAAAGAAACATAGCTTAAATTAACTACTTAAAGCATTTAATATGTAAACACTTAATGCTTTGTTAAAGACCAAAAACTTTGGGCAGGGTGGCGGGAAGTCCCCTTTAAAAGTTGAAAACGAATAATATCCCTGAATATCTCAGCATGCATAGATTACAGACCACATTGGAATATTCAGGGTTGCAGTACATTATTGACTAGACGATTATTGATCGACCGAATAAGTTGTGCACTCAGCAATATGTTTAATTTTGCATGAATTGATATTGAGTTGCAGTTTAGATATACATAGCCCTAAACCTACAGGCGCACACGGCCATGGTAAGCGAGTATGGAATAGTTTAATTTCAATTTGACAGCATGAATAAATGAAACATTTTCCATTATAAACTATAGCCTTGACATGTTTTTGTACTTCACTCTTTGTAGACAAAATTAAGAATTAAAGTATTAATGCAGGTCCCATTTAATTTAATGTGATTTAATTTTTAAAACGGTAATTACCGCTACCGTCAGGAATTCTCCACTGGATTCTGGGCTATACCTTTTTGACTTTTTGAACAGGGTTAGTAGCTTTCAATAATGTTTTATTATTTAAAACTGTATGTAGCGCTTGAGGAATTCTTATTATATACTGTATGTAGGGTTTATAAATCTCCTATGGCCAAAGATGGACTCCTTAAGTCATGGAGGATAAAGGCGTTGGTAGGACTTTAACAAGACTTCTATGACCTTTTGATTAGTTATTAGGACCTTTAATTGAACATTGTATTTTATTTACATAGTTTGGCTGAAAGAAACCATTTAAGTTACAGTTTATACACACACGATTGTGAATTTTTAGGCTGTAGAACGCTGTGATACAATCACACCCAGCACACATTTTGATCTCCTAGAAAAGAGAGACATCAGGGTAGGAAAGTGAACAGAAGGATTTGGATCATAAACAGGAACAGTCCCTCCTAAGGAGTAGATCACTAATTGGGAATGTCTCAGCCAATGTAAACGTTTGTCCTGAATCAATTATGTCGTCGGGTTTTTTTGGTGAATTTAGTGGAATAATTTGCAGAGCTTTCTTACTCAGACAAATTATATATCTAATTGTGTACAAACTAGGGAATACCTAATATTCTATTTATTTGAGAGAAATTGTCTCATATATTATTATAGTCCTTAGTCTGTGCCAAGACCGCAGAGAAGAATAGTCTCGAAAGCTTGCAGTCTATTAGACTCCAGCCAATAAATGTATTATCTATACCAAATTTATTCTCAGTCTATACCAAGAACAGTTCTATGGGCTGAAGCCTAGCCGCTTGGATATACACTGTCTAACACAAAATGACATACACAGACACACTGTTCATCTGCACTCCTGGGAAAACGTTAAATTATGCTGCTGCCAAAAGCAAGTAAATTGTTCATTTTTCACTGAGCATCTTTGTTTTCTTGTCAAACTTGGCTTGCTCTCGATAAAACTCTAAAATGATATGCCCACCACTGAAGTATTGATATTTAAATCACTTTCACACACTGGATTATATATTTAATTAATAAGAGAAAAGAAAAGCGTCCGCAGCCCTACAAAACCACTTTAGTCTGTATAAGATGCATTGTTCGTTAAATGACAAAAACAAACCTCACACATACAGTACGTTCTGTATAATCACAGCTTTTAATGATTGTGTGTTGAGTTTAACACTTTAAAAGTTATACGTTAGAATGTTAACAATATAGTTTTATATTATGAAAGGAAAAAGTTATAAAGGATTATTGACATGATTTATACAAAATACAAATATACCAGGGCTGGACTGGGGATGATTTAGTGGCCCTATAAGGCCAATGTCTGCCAAATGACATACATGTAGCCGCCGTCTGGATACTCCTGGTTGCGTATGTTATGTTCTTATGCTCACGCAACATGCAGCCGGTGGCCACATACTGCAGGACCTGGTAAGTATGAGGCGCTATCGCCGTTTGGCCAATGTGACAGATAGCCAGTCCAGAGGTAAAGATATTGTGAATTAAGTCACCTGTAAACAAGGATTTGGAGTGTGAAATACTAGTGAGGAAAAAAAAGCCAACTGAGATTCTCAAATAGCATGAAATTGGAGTAGAATATGAAGAGGTCAGCTGCAGACTATGCAGAATTTTCACGTTCACCAGGGGATTGGTGTAAAAACCCTTCACAGGTGTACACGTAACTAAAGAAACACCATTCCTAGTACTATATCATAAAAGGAGGTCATAATCCACAACTAGGGGGTCAAAAGCTTAGATGTAATGTAACCAAGGTAAGAATAGCCTCCCAACAGATTACAAACGGGATACAAGTATGCATTGGATCCGCATATCGCTATCCTGAATCTAAGACTGAGTTTGAGGTTTGAGTCTCCACATAAGGAAAATGGTCAGACTTGATAAACCAAATGAGTCTTATTTGCCCTCAAATTCTATTTCTTTGTGGTGACAAATAACCAGGTGCTGCTAGGTCAGTGTCATAACATTTAAAAAATTAATAGAGTGTCTGTGTTTACATGTGATGAACCCTTCACGGATTAGAATAAAGTAACTGATCCTTTGATATATAAGTATTTGTGTTTGCAGCGTTCCTCTTAATGGAAATTTCCCTGGTGTTATTTTAAGTTTAGCAACACATTAGTCAGAATTTTCTTTTAAAACATGGCACTAGATGTCTTTTGCTCTTCTGGCTAATTCCTTAGCAGTAGCTGCTTTTCTTTAGCATTCTGGTACATTGTAGCTTTTGGGTAAGGTTCCTGGAATATTTCCCCATAGCTGATGTGATTAGGCCCACATTATTCAGTGAGTAATGCCAATGATATCTGGCTCCAAAGCAGTAACCCAGTCTGATGTTTCATGTTGGCACACTACATCCCCAACCCTTTGAGAATTTAATTCATTTTGTTTTCGTTGTCGAATTCGAGAAGTGCCATTTTGGCCTCTTTTGTATTTCTGATTGACGCTGGACATCAAAACTAAGAGTTTGTCGGGGCTGTGGCATCTTTTAGTTAGTGCAGGCATAAAAACAGATGAATTGTTATATATGCCTTTTTATTTCAATCTTTTTTTATCACCCGGCAATCTGTTCCAGTAAATATTTCACGAAAAAAGTATTATATTGGATTTAATTTCTTACTGTGTAATTTCTGACTCCTCTGATTAATTAATTATAATAGTATCATCATTAGATGACATTGAATAACCTCTATGTGAAATATACTATTATTCTTCCTTTTTTTTTCTTCTGATGACATCATTGAACATACAATACACATAATGGATAAGGAATCTCTGTTCTACATTCAACCCAAAGCTAATATTGCACATTGGCTATATTTCTAAAGATCAGGTATGGGGTAAAATGCTATATGTGAAGCCAAGGGAATGTCAGCATGTAGAGAGGGGAATAGAAAAAAAAACATCAATGACAACTCGCAACCTCTGTTTCTGTTTACTTGATGTGTACGTTAATGGAAGACTATCTGACCACAGGATCTGCAATCTGTCTGGCCAGATATCAGGCTAAAACGAGCTGCCTTGAAATCCTATCCCGTGTCATGGCTTCTGCCTTGATCTCCCGTGGCCGGACTGTCATAATAATACAGACCTTGATACAAAGTTCGATAGGGCCCTCTTTGTGCCCATCCATATCGACTTTCGCATTGTTTAATTTTTTATCATTCAGACCTATCTGACCCCAGCAAATGCTATGTGGTTACCAGCAAGTGTCACGATGGAAAGATTTCCCTTTTCTTTAAAACAAATTTCCCTGCGCTTGTCATATTCTTAAAATTAGAACTTTTCATTGATCCTAAACATGCGGCTTGCAGTGTAACGTAAGTTTATTTTAGCGTTGTGGCTGTATGATAGTCGGTGACCAATTTTCGAGTCTCAAACATTTTATAAAAAAAGCAGAGGACAGCTGGTCTTTTTATTATAAGACATATGAAAGCAAGGCTCCCTTTTCAATAAATTATATCTCCTGGTGGTTTAGTGCAAGGTTTTTTTTAAAATTTCAATTTAAAAATTAATTTCTAATAGTTCCTCTGCATGACCGGAGCTAACAATAACAGGTTTGCTCAGGAAATATTATTGCCATTTGAGGTTTCTACTTCCAAATACAATCCTTTCCTTTTTAAAATTTTAATGAATTTACCTTATACTGGCTGATTATGGAATGTAAAGATATCGCGTTTCCTTCCTGTCGGCCAAAGTCTAGGAACGTGATTGTATTTGGAATCAATAGACATAGGATGTGCAGCTCAGTATAAAAGATTTTTAAATACAGCATTTTTTGAATATTTACGAGATAAGATGAAAGAATTTGGATGGAGATGAAAACGTTTGCGTAAGTTCACTTTTAGTATTAAATGACTTAAACTACTTGATGGTTATTGTCCGGGTTTGCATACCTCCAGCATTTCAGGTGTCCAGGGCACCTGCGTTAGGGGTGTGGCCAGAGGCAGGGGGGGATGGAATTAGGTATGAAAGTGGGTGGTGACAGAGGCATGGTCACCCACCTTACCTATGTAACCACCTCGCAGTGCCCAACTGTGCAAACTGGCCACAAAGGAGCTACAATGGAGTTGTGAGCTGTAACATCATAGACCTCCATTGATTTTACAGCTTTCTTGGCCTATAGTCCAAACTGCCTGTAAAGGCTACTCAGGACAGAACCCTGAAACCTGGACATTGGGAATTTGATTTTGCTTTTTATGTATATATTTTGGAGATCCTGTTCAAAACCACTCCAGATCATTACTTAACAATACTCCATCCTTAATGTATCTCTTATGTTTAAATACTCCATCTGCCCTTTTCTCTCTGCCCACTATCTCTCCTCTCTCCATTCCACCCCATTTTTGAGACTCACCCTTGCTTATTCTAACATCAAAAATCACCTATTTATAGAATAATTCAATCTATTTTCTTAATAACTCATAACCTAAATTCTGGAAAGAGATCATCCAGTTCCTCCAAGTTTGATATCTCCAGGTCAGACTTCTTTGATTATTCTTGACAACAAACAAATCATCCTCGATTAAGCACTCTCTTTAGCTTCTCTCTCAAACCCCCTTAACCCCCTAATAGATTGGACAGGACCCCGCTTTCTTCATGTGCCAATATGTCTTATCTGTGTTTATGTTAAAACTTTCCATATAAATACAGTATAATTTAATGGAAATTCGTGTTCAGAAATTGGACAGCTATAATTCTCAAACATATTAAATAACACTAAAATATGCATTCATTAGTCTGTTTTCTTCAGATGTGAAGGCCTCTGTGATGTCCTTGTGATGCACAGCATTACTGATAACTCGAGCACCAGGGTATATTTTCAGATGAAAATACTCAATTGGACATTTCTACTTAGCAGGGTTAATCTCTTCATGTGGTTTTCAAGTCGAAGATTCAGAGAAGACCACATAGCTAACCTACTTATAGCACATTTCAAAGGGTTTTGATTATTCTTATACAACCTCTGGGCATTTCTAAAGATATGATATGGCTTTAGATCACATCTCGCCAGAGCAGCAAATGACCAGCAGTCTCTTTTTAAAAATTTCTTAAGTGCAAATTATGAACCCACGCCAAAGTTTGATGTGCTATGATTACTTTTATGTAAGATAAAACACTAGCAGAGGCAAATGTACAATGGACATGATACTATTTACTAATAGCTTGGTTTGCTCCCAGGTATACCCATACCTTGCCTATACTCCACCCATAAATGCATATTTGGGAACTGTGCTTAACCAGAGACTTAACCCTTTAATAGCCCATCATGGTGATTCTATGTAACAGCTCCTCAAATATTTTAACCAAATGGCTCTAATACTGGTTATCATCGAAACATTTAGTGTCAGTAATCAGAATCACCTGTATTCAAGCAGGAATCTCAACCATAACATACTGGTAGCACAACAACCGATTGTCAATCTTATATATGATCACAGCAGTGTAGAACAGAAAGGAGTCAGGTCCAGACTGTGTGACCCCGAGATTGGGGCAAAAACCTCCCAAGAGTTCCAAGGTATGCATATGCCTCCCTTCTTTAATTATGCTCTGGTCAGCACCATTTATTTTAATATTAGAGCATGATAGGGGCACTTTTAAGGTGAATTTGATCCTGTTAATACCTTGAATAAATAAGTGAAGAATTACTGTGGAAAAAAATAAGCCTAAAGACTTCATTGCTTATGCTCACTGAAGATAAAAGCCCCAAGTAGTATAGTAGGGTCCTCATCAGAAATGGCTTCTCAAAAAGGGAGCTGTCCTTCTTTTATCACTGAAGTGCAACTTTAATGGAATATGGTTTAGTAGAGTTTATTTCATTGGAACCGTAGCTTTCTAGTGTCATAATACAGTTTACTCAATAGTTAATATGGAATACGTTCTGTAACGCTCATATGCTTTTGTTCCTGGGAAGGACACCGCTTCTGTTTCAACATCAGTTTATAGAGATATACACGCTGATATATTTTAATGCACTTAATACACGGCTTGACTGAAGGTGTTGAAAGGAATATCACCGGGGATAAAACTCTAAGGCATGAGAAGCCTTAGTACATCTCCTGCCATTAATGTATTTCGAGGCCATTACAAGGTGGATTGAAAAAAGAACACAAATCAGGATTGTCATTATCATAAACTTTCAGTGACTATTTTACAAGCAGCCATTGTCACTGAACACAAATTGCAGATTTTAATTGTAATCCATCAGGTCTATTGACTATAAGCCATTCACATTCATTCGAGAGCATTGCTCAATTTGGGTGATAAGCCCCCTAACGAGACAATAGCTGTGTTTAAATAGGGTAAAGATTTTTAACGTCTGTCTAAGTAATAGAATGGTTGCTATAAGATATTCTTTAGCTATGAGCTCCCCATTTGAATTGGCTTTTAAGAATAAGTAAAGCATCTTTTTGATTACTGATTAAGGGTGTTAAGTCACGCTGTTTTATCAAAGTTCCTACGCAGTGCATTCTTTTTTCTTATAACAATTAACGTTGCTAAAGTTAACAATAAAAAGAATTCCTCCAGGCTTTGCGTGATAAAGCAATTCCCAAGCAATGTTCTACTTGTACTTGATAATTTCTAATCATGATCTAATTTCAAAGGTGTCAGAATATCTATGCCTCCGAATGATGAAATAGTTTCCTTATTTTATGACTTATGCTCTGAATAAGACTAAATAAAAGAAAATCAGTGTGTCAATAGATAATGATCACTAGCAAGAGAGACAGATCAGGCTGTGGATTTCTGTAATGATAGCTGTCGGCTCGGTGTTATTGTCTGTATTTTCTTACATACTCCGTCGGTCCTGCTAAAAAACAGAGATTATATTGTGAGATATTTTACGGCTCAGAATAAGCAGATACCTAGCAGTGCAAGAAACAGAGGATCCACGGATAATGTTACTAAGGAGGAAGGTTCGCAAGATCCCTTTCCCCGTCAGCTTATAACGCTCTATGCTTCTTTTTGTTCAGCAAATAAATAAATTGACCTTAATCTCCAATCATGATTGCCCATGTAGCTAATGGAAGGATTAAATGAAATAAAACCCTTGTGCCAAGAGGCATGCTTTATAGGCTTCACAAGAATACATTTAGTTCGCTGCATAATAGATTATTGATGTTCTCTTATAAATGGTTGCATATCGAAGTCTTTTTAATTAAAGGAATGAAACGGATCACGCATATTTTGCATTTTATCGGCTGAAATTCAGAGATTGTGAGTTAAAACATAGATTTTGTTAAAGAAATATGCTTTTTTGTGCATTGTATGTGTAGTTCATAATTTTGATTATTTTTGAATAACCTTCACTTTCTAAAGTGTGGGTCATAACACCATAAAATAGCACAATTCCATTTTCTTTTTTTGGAACCTAACAAAAAGGTATTTTTTAGCAATGAAAATTATATAGTTCTACATGAAATTACATTATGTCATGTGCTTATTACTAAGAATCCTTTACCGACACTGCACCCGCTATACCCACGGTATTTCTCATGGTAAAGCAACATGTTTTCCATTTTGAAATTTCAGTATTATAACAAAAATGTAAGATTATACAGGACCAAGTTTTAGTTAAAGCCGATCCGTTGTAGGTGTATGCCATGGGTGCATCCATGTTAACTGTTTCTTGTTGCTCGTTCAGATAGCCAGAAGGTGGGGTGAGGAGTGTGGAGACAGTACAGGACATAGATTAGTTAATGCTGGTTCTGCCACATGCAGCCACTGACATTATCTTACCCGATATATAAAAGTCTCGTCCTTTAAGCTAAATATTATTGAAACAGTTACACGCATACGTCTTCAGGCAGTTGGAACAGATTTAGTTATCTAAAGATATCGCTGGCTCCCACTGTGATGCTGGGATGTCATCCAACGCATGCCACTGAACTAAAGATTTCCTTCATGTTGCGGTGGTAAAGGACAGTGACCTTATTAACCACCCATTAAGACACTTGATCAAACACATGTATTAATTCAATCTTTGTGGAAATAACATAATTACAGCATGGGCCTATATATTTGTCTCCAAACCACATAAAAACAAAGTGGGGGGGGGGGGATAAACACTTTTTATTTATAAATCTTTTACTAAAATAGATATATGGCCAAGTGTATAGCGGCTGATCCGTTTTTATAAAACATCAGCTTTTGTATAGGCATACCTGGGAACTTTTCGGGTGTTGCCCGGAGACGCCGGGAGAAACGCTACTTCTCGGGGTCTCCTCGGAAACCACCAGAAAACTCTGGGCTGCGGCTTTATAACCCCGCCCATTTCCCACGCCCATGTCCTGTGACATTATATATCCTTTATATAGCTGATTTTGTGTTTTCTTCTTGTTTCTAATTTTTCTTGATATTATTGCTTTCAGAAGCCGTGTATTTATTACTCCCCAGCTGCACGGAGCTCACCACACCTTGAAAAAAAGCTGTGCTGTATAAAGAAAAGAAAGTAATAATGTGATTCCACTGAGATTTCTGCCAGATATGATGAATTCTTATACCCTTCTTTTAATTCTTCCCTTGAATAAAAGTGGAGAAAAAAAATCATAACATGGTTAATTCTTTTAATTTGTCCTCTTATTTGCTTCAAATATTTTAATTAATTCTTGAAACAATTCATATGATTTTGCTTCACAGCGGTGATTGTTCTACTGTGCTAATTTGTACATTATTAGAAATTCCCTGTAAATAATTACTTCTTTTTATGGGGCAGAATTGTGTTTCATTAAGAATGCATCCGAGAGAGAAGAATCCTTTGGATTTTGAATGCAGTTTGGTTTTCTCTCCCTTTGGGGCATCTCATTTCATTCCTCAAAGTAGGAATTGAGCAGCGGGTTTGAGTCCGAACATTTATAATGTATAAACTTCTGCAGTAATTTCGTTTTTTCCAAAATCTGATACTTTCAAGCGATATCACATAGGCAACACTTTACTGGAAAAAAAAGTAGGTAAATGCTGGCCCAGATACGGTTTCCATTCCCCTGCGGATTGACATCCGGATTGTTTTTGATGTCTTCCAACATAAAAAGTATCGTGCCGGGTCAGATGTACAAGGTTGTGTTTGTGTATGGGGATGTCATAGAAACCGGTCGAGAAATAAAATACTTCTTTTTTTTTCATCTGTTGTGTCCGACCAGTTCCTAGCTCTGCAAGCTTTTACTATGTCCCTAAGGAAACAAATGCAGCAATTTGATCTTGAAAACTTTTTGGGTTTTGGTAAAGGAGGGGAGGTTATTCTAAAGGAGGAGAAATGTTAGAACAAGAGGTCATGAATGAAGAACTAGAGAGTCCGAGACTTAGATGTAATGTAAGTAGGTTTTACTTTACTTAGAGGGTGGTAGATCAGAGTGGTGGAGGCTAATAGAGCGAGAGAATTTAAATATGCATGGGATAGGCATGAAGCTATCCTGAATCTATCCTGAATCTAAGACAAGACCAAGGACCGATGAAGAGTCCTTGCAGCAGGAAAAGCTAGATGGTCCAAAGGGGGGTCTTTTCTGCTGCCAGAGACTATGTTTTTATGACTCCGATGATCAAATATGTGGACAGATACTCCATGATGTATTTAGAATAAGTACATTAAAAGATGAAAAAAGAGAACGCATAGACATTTTAGATATGCTCCTTCTAATGACAATACGGCAGACCTTCCGTCACTAATATCATAAGCTAAATGTGAATATATGTGTGCGTATATGCAGAGAGCATGTATTGTATTGCCAGCTATAGCCGGATGATTGATATTCACAGTGCACGTGACAGATGTACCATTACATATACTGTTGCCATAAGCACATTTTTCGGTCAATGTTTATTTATCAAGGGAACTCATTCTCTTTGAAATGATTGAATGGGGTTAGAAAAATAATAAATAAACATGAATTTGGTGTATGTGGACCCCAAAACTTGCAGATATTAATTTGATACAGATCTGGACGCTTTCTACATGTTTCACAATATATATATATATATATATATATATATATATGCTATCATCTAGAACAGTTATGCTCAGTACTGTCGTACATTTCCCCAGGGTCTATTTATTATGCCTTAGCTTGGAGCATAATACAGGTTGGTTATTCGACACGTTCTACATTTTGCCTGCTTGAAATTCATCTTTCTCATGGAAGAAAATCAATAGATATCATTCATTGAAAGTATTGCAAATGAAAAGGAATGTCATATATGGCTTCATTTTTTTTTTACAGACTCGGAACACATAGTTTTTTACACTTAAAGCCGTTTGTATTCAAAATGTGGATAAAATAAAAGTCAGATATTTTATAATTACTTTTGTATATGACATGTTGAATATCATAACATCATACATCCGGTGATTGTTAAAGAGACAGTCACTGGTTTGTCTTTCATTGCATAAAATGGAAGTAGTATCCTACACAGGTTATCGCCTGTGGATAGTGGATTTCGGGTCTCTGACTTCGGTCTTTGTGGTCCTCAGGGGTCTCTAGGGCTTCCTGCTGCACTGGCTGACGCATTGAAGTTGCCACTAATGACATCACACAATTTCACTTATTAAAAATAGCTAAAGGTGCTACTGTACCTTTAATCTATGTCTATTGTGTTGACAAGTGTGTATATGCCTTTATGCCTATCTGGTTCAATAGAATAATGGAGCATTATCACATTTTAAAAAATATATATATATATTTTTTCTCTTAATGGGTTCTGTTATTTTTTCCTACTTCTATAGAAGTAAGACCTCCATTGTAATTAATGCTGAAGTGCAGAAAAATGCTGCTTCTATTGACTTGAGAAAACAATGTCACATTTTCAAGTAGCTATACAGCATTTAAAAGCTTCTAAATGTCATTATAACCCTGACTTGTATGATAAATTATCCTTTGTGTAGGAGAATTAGATTGAAGGGCCTATTCGCAAGAGGTCAAGAAACAACCGCATGGTAACAGCAAATCTAACAAAGGCTTAGACAGACAAATACAAACAATATTATTGTCCGGTTTCGTACAACCAATTATATATATATATATATATATATATATATATATATAATACATACACACACACCATGTTCATTAGTTTATTCACAAACTACATCATTAGTGCCTTCACACCTCAAGGGTCTTATTTAGGGGCTTCTGGAAGGCAGAAAGAAATGCTGACTCCTCCAGCTCCACTTGTTAATATCATCCAAAGAAGAATTAATCTGAGATATTACCTTGCAAGGTCTCATAAAAAATTGCAAGTGCGTAAGCATTTATGGTAGACATTTTTTTGTAAATTAAAAGTTCTTTCGAAAGGACGCTGTAATGTTGAATTCAAATGTGTAATATACCTGCATTTCTGCTGTGTTCATCAATTGATCAAATGCAATATTTGGGGGGAATAACCCCATTATTTCTACTTGAATAAACAACCCTATTAGTTCACTGCCGTAAATTAACTGTTTTTTATGTAACTGTACCTGTCATTCATATGCTTACCCTGTTACAGGTCGTAAACACTACCCCACTACCTAGCTGGAGTTTGCCAGCCCCATTAAATGGCCCTTCAAAAATGAACCATGATAATAATGCTGGCCAGTATTGTAACTAGATGGTTACATGCAAGTGAAAGGATTTTTTAGCTGGTACAAAAAACCCCAAAACAGATCAAACCATTACGATATGGAAGACTTGTCCTGTTATTAAAACGATAGTCTATTGTCCTTGACACCCCAATTATAAAATAATGCATATTAAAGTACTCTGTGAGTAACCCTAACCCTCTGTCATATTTCTACACAGTTCTAGAAGACAATAAGCTCATTGTTATTCTTGGATGGCCTGAATGTACTACTACATCTCTTTGACCCCATTAACACTGAACCAACTTGTACACTTAATATTTATTAGCACCAATTTGCTTTCTTGTACAAGTGGAAGAAGAAATTACAGCAAATATAATTACATTTTGAAAACGGATCCTTACGCATCAAAGTTGATTACTGTCTAGTAGGGTCAGTCGGCCTTAGGGGTGTGCGACCGCACAGGGCACAAAACCCCAGAAGGCGGCTCCTCTCCAGGTGCGGATTGGACTACCCATTGCTGGCCCAAAATAAAGTGAACGTGAAGTCTGTTGACGCTGCTCTCTTACAATGCATGCTGGCTATTGATACTGAGCGCCGGGATATGATGTCATATCCTGACGCTTGGCACTGAAGCCACACGCATTGCGAGGGAGCACTGAGAATAGATAGTAAGAACATGGAGAGACAGAAAGAAAGATGTAGGGAGAGAGAATGAGAAAAAAGGAGAGATGGGGAGAAAGTCGGGAGGTAGTCAGAAGAGGGAGATGGCCCATAGCCAATGGTTTGCTGTATAAATATGGGAATATTAGACTTACCTAATTCTCTAATTATTAAATTCTAATTAGTTCATTGATGCATTTACATAAAAAAATGCAGACCTGTCAATTTACACGACCAGGCAAAGGGATAAAGACTGCATGGATGTACTTGCAATACAAAAAATATACAAAATAGATAAAAAAACATAGCAAGAAATGGCCAGATTATAATCGCTATGTTTTACTATAACATTTTTGTTGATATTAAATGATAAAAATACATGTACCTTTGTTAAGTATTTTTTTTTTCGGTTTAAAAAGGAAGTCGCCTGTTGTCCTGTTAATATATACCTTTCCCTGCAACATTATCCTTTGAAGATATAGTTCTGTATAGGAGATGTATCACAACAATACTTGATTATACCCAACAGCAAAAGAGCACGCGAGATTGATTCCTTTGTAATTACAGATGAAGTGAATCCTTGCCCATACACGGGGCACCATAGGACCCAAATTATAGTATATAGTCGTTAAAATAATATACTCGTGTGTAAAAGAGTGGTTGTGTTTACTGGTAAAATCCATAACATCCATTTTATTTTGGCGTGAAGAAAAACAGATTGCAGATGAGAAAGAATACTTTGATAACAAAATGCCGTGAAACATTCAGTGCTTTTCCAACACCTTCTTCAAGGCAGAAAAATAGGCCACAGATGTTACATTTAGTGTCTCAGACTGTGAAAAGGGGAAAAAAAAGGAAAATAGGAAAAGTATGTGTGAATGTGTATTTTTACAAACAATATAGAATTAACTTTTATGTATGGCTGCGTGACCGTCAACATATTCATGTCTAGGCCTAGGGTTGTAGGTCCATGGAGGCAGCAGCTTCTCTACCTCAAAACTGTACATAAAAATTGTGTATTGGGCAATCAGGCTCCCTGCGGAGTGGGCCGATTTACGGTATGGAGGACTGTTCCGAGCCAGCACAGCCTCCACAAGAGACACTTTGTGCCAAGATATAAGACACAGGGATATGACATCATATTTCAGCATTTCATGTTTTGTAGTGTGGATGGTGGTTGCGGAGGGAGGTGGTAGCCATGGAGGTGACCGGGGAGCACTGAGCTGGGTCCGGCCTAAATACCCCGCTTTGTGCGACCCTGCTACCATAGAGTAGAAGCTGGAGCAAATCTGTCTCAACCCCCCCGCCATTGTAATGCCATTGGCTCCAGTTTCACTCCCAGCTTCAATAGAAGGCAATTGCTTCACAGCGCGTGTTTCTGTATTAGCTCATAAACATGAAAAGTAGTTTTACATCTAGATTCAGTGGCATAACATGATAGCAAGACAATATGTGTGCTGTTTTTAATAGTCTTTTACTGGGGGTCAAATTTCAGTCAATAGTGCCACCATGTACTTTTATCCAACAGATAATGTAATTTGTGTAATGCATCCTACACTGCAGTCTGTCGTTAAATTATTCTTAAGTTAGCCCAGCTGCTTAGTGACGCCATCTTAGAAAAAAGTTTTTACAAAGAGGAGATTTTTAAGCTATTACAGTAAAAGTTATCCTGAATGCATTTTTATTGCAAGTTCTAGTTATTTTCACAGCAGGATATGAATTGTATAACTTATTTTTTCTCATAAAAGATATAACAATAGCGGAGACGTAGACTATTGCAAACCTGATGAAAATCTCTGTGAAATGGTGGAGATGTCTGCTGCAAGCAAATTTTTCTAAGTAAGGATCTGAATGAAGGAATGGCTTGTTTTCTCCACAGAATAAAGTTGAGGGGAAAAAAAGCGGTAAATACATAGTGTAAAAATTGTGGTGTTTCAGGGAAGGATTATGTCAAAAGTGTGACTTTTAGGTTAGCCTCTATCATGTGTTTGAGACACTCATCACTGAGCAATGTTCTAAGTTTTGCTCCGAATAAAGGCTGGGGCATTCGGCCATAACATGGGGCAAACTATTTCTTAGCTAGAACTGCCCACTGGATAGATCTTCATAACAGGTGCTTCTGGACGTGTATGAGGACCCACATACAGACTGAGAAGCTGCTTCTACCGGTTCTGATCTGTATAGTGCTCCTTCGTTCCCGAATTGTCAAGCTTTGGACTTGAGCCCACATAGGTTCCTTAAATCTTGGTGTGAATGTAGCTCTTAACAACTAAAGATGGACATATGCAGGAAGTATACACTATATGAAGTGAAATGAAAAATAAATGTATCCATAATAGAGAGTGCTGATCTCCCTTGTAACCAGCCTATTGAGCAACAGCATACCAGAGAACCTGATCACTCAGATTTGCTACCCTCTGGACCTGTCTGCTCAGTCAGAGTATAAATTTAATATAAGTTTCTTTGATTTCTAGAGGAACAAACTAGATTTTTTTCTGGGTTTAAGTGAGCCTGATCTGGAGTGGCTAGATGCCTACATAAAACTTTCATTGGTCACAAAACGAAGATTGTATAAAATATTAAACTGTATTCCCAGTGAAGAATCGATGCAAACAATCAGAACTTTCACTATTTGCCATTATTGTATACTTTCCAAATATATTTAAGATATGAAAGAGATCAGTTTTGTAATATTATCTAGATTTCATGAGCTTAGTATATGTGTAAGCAGTTTGTAAATTTTATATAT
Source organism: Spea hammondii (assembly GCA_029215755.1). Classification (NCBI taxonomy): domain Eukaryota; kingdom Metazoa; phylum Chordata; class Amphibia; order Anura; family Pelobatidae; genus Spea; species Spea hammondii. Next base: position 14,930,653 of record JARDYJ010000003.1, on the reverse strand, counting down.
TCTAAATTAGGATGGCGTAACTGGTTGCTAGTGCTGCCAAAACTAAGCTTTGTTGATACTCAATAACACATGCCAATCCTAGACTTTGGTTCTATGAATATAGGTGGCAATCTAAGCATTTAGAGCTAAGCCATTTAAACCTTCTGGTTAACATTGTATGTATGTGTGTGTGTGTGTGTGTGTGTGTGTATAAATATGGATCATCAAAAATGATGGGTTGCTTCAGGGCTGTACATGATACTGATGGTAGTGACGCCTCTGTGAAATTGGTGGATGAGCCCAATACACTGTGCCAGAGAATTAGATTATTCTAAGTGCAGAACAAATCCAGGTCAGGCATATTAACACATTAACTCTAGAGACTTAAACAGTACAAGGCAACGTTTGAAAAAACAAATGTCCAGTTATTGTAACTAAGAAAGGTGTTAGTGTCTCAATAATTCCTAATAAAGTGTTTCCTATGTATGTGTCCTATAGGCTAGAATATTACCTCTGAAAACCAATATACTAAAGCATTTTTTTCTCTCGTACTTATAGACAGCCACGGTTGACACTTGTATAGATATGTTTCCTGGAGAGAATAATTGCCTGTTGTTTCATAGCAGGTGGACTTGTACAGCAAAAAAATGTATCCAGATAAACCTCAGAGCTTAAAGCCTTCTTCACATTGTATCATATTATTTTTATCTTTTATCCCCCAGCACAGACATGATGGAAATTTTAATGAAGAAATAAAAAAGATATTGTTAAATTCTCCAGGGAACTTTAAAAGAAGGGAATTGTTGGCCATGTACAAAGATACTAAGTAATTCTAAGTATTCTGCAACAAATCACATCACAAGTCAACAAATAAGTAGAGTTTATTTTTATTAAATAAGACTGAATAAATATTGCAATTGTTTCACAAAGAATGGGTGAAATGTTTTCACTAGGATGTCCTAGACGTGACATCAAATGGTAACTAGAAACCTTCAAACAAAGAGATATCTTCTAAAATGTGAACCATCACAATTGATTTACTCAGCACCGTTCTCACCAGAGGGCTGATCATTATATAGCTCATGCGTGTATAGCTGCAACTGTTTGAAACTTTATTTTGGGGTTTTGAGTCTTTTAGAGAATATTGTGTCAATGTAAAGCCCATTTGTCTGCGCATTTTTCTATGGTCTGGCAAAATGTTGTAAAATAATGTTCGCACTAGGCTATAATCCCCATTTTAAAGGAAACCTAAAATTTTCAAGTGTTATCCGTGTGTTCTTTACTTTTAAGCTCTGTTCTCGCATACAGGGAGGAAGAAAAAGTCACCAAAACTCTATGATTAAAGGCTTTAAAATGAATGTGACCATGTATTAGTGAAATATTTAAATGACTTTTCCAATACTAGCTCCAGATTTCCAATATTGTCTTTCTTTCACTTTATGTATATTATAATTTAGATAAGGTCACTCTTTATCCCCTATTAATGGTTGTACTCTGGAGGCTGGTGACCAATGTTCTAAATAAATTTGGGCCCCCTGTCTGCAGTTCACCAGCCTTACTTTTCAGCTTAAGGATTGAGGTCCTCTATTGATGAAACGAGAAGCAGGTGACATCTTTAACTTTAAAGGAAGGAAAGCAGAGGTTATGACTTCATAACCTAATGTTTCCTGTGTCCCTCGAAGCAGGTGGGGAGCAGGAGAAGAACGATTTGCGCAGATCTTAATCCATTTCAGTGGAACCCCAGTGCAATCAGTGCTCCCTATTCACACGTGGCCCCTTTGCACGTCTTTTAATGTTACACCCATCATTCTATTCAACAGCACCCAGTATTTATCAACTACATCCCAGTCTTCCTCCAGCCCTTTTACCATGAGCAATGTGCAGTATGCAGTGATGTCACACATGATTAACTTTCTCAACCCCGTAACCTATTGGATTTAATGCAATCTCGCTTCCAAGCTGCATGCTTGAGAGGCTGCCCAATCAAGTAACCAGCAATTTCAACACAGAAAAATAATACTAAGCTTGTTTCTTCATTCCCTTCTTACTAGATGCTCCTGTTTTGCATTTAAAACTTGTTGCCATTCACTCATCATTCATAGCATCCCCTCTATATCTGTCAAAAGGCCTAAGCAGAAGATGTCACTTTATTTCCAATGAATACATACATTTTCACTCTGGTGTGTAATGGGGAAACCGGTATACAGGAAAGCAAATCAGATCATTCACCTCTATATATCCATTTGCTGTCAACCCCTTAAGGACAATGGGCAGCTCCTAAATCCATTGAACACAATGCATTTTGAGCCCGTACATGTACGGGCTTTCTCATTAAGGGGTTAAAACTTGGTATAGTTTTATGTATATTGCCCTTATGGGCAGGATTCCATGTGAAGCAGACTAGGGCTTGTCTTTGTGCCACTAGGGTATCTGGACTGGGGGACAGGGCACTGGCTATCACCCCAATGTGTTTGAACAGGTCTACCACATGCCAGGAACAGCCTCAGTAATGGATAGAGGGGGTGTACATAAGAGGTCTATAAAGCCTTTAAACATTCTGAATGTAAAAAAAAGATGGCGTGTACAGGTAATGGAGAGGATTCTTGTCTGGAGTATTGTTTGACTGAAGGCTGTTCCTTAGGCAGACTAGGAACCTGGTGAAGTTGACACTTTTCAGGGATACCGCAGGGAGCAGGAGCTTCTGGTATGATGGTGGATCTGCTAAATCCCATCAATACCTTATCCGTTTGTATTATACTAAACACAGTTTTTGTTAAATCCACTTGCCACTCGTGCTTTATGAGAACGCCTTTTTAATTATTGTGTGTGAATGGTAAATTCTGCTTGAGCGTGTCCTTGTTAACCGATTTTATTTCTCTAATATGTAGAATATGTAAACAAAGGTTTAGTGGGTGAAACTTATCATGAAATACGGATACTTGCAAGTGAGCACAGTTACAAATAGAAGAATGGCTATATCATACTGTGTACATAGGAAATTATTTTAAGCAATAATTATCTTTTATCTTTGAAAAATGGTGCAGTGTAAATTACATTTTGTGTAATTACCTAAAATTATAATAATATTCATTCAATTTTCAGGTATATAAAAAGACACATTTGTATGATTTCTTATTAGAAAATCTTATTTCTAATAAAAGTAATTCTTATTAGATAATCTTAGATATCTTATTAGAAAATGAAAGAATTTAATTCTTACGGCATGGAAAAAGTACTTTATCTTACCAAAAACATGCCCTTGTTTGCAGTAATCCATACTGTGCTCAATAAGATAGTGACACATTTTTAAATGTTAGCCTTCACAGCATAACATGTTGAAGATAAGCCAGCTAACGTTATCAAGAAAGACACTGTCAGAGGGATCAGAAAAATAATTTGAAGCAGAATAGTATTAAAGGATTTGAGGTGGTCTTCATATTGGATTATTTTTTCCTCTACTGCTAGATAAGGTGTTTTATTTAATTATTCGCCGTGGTCCACAAAAGTGTTCAGAGCTTATGTTCTGCACAGGTAGCCACTTACTGTCATAAATATGGCTAATGGATATATTACCACACACTGATGCACACACAATGTACATACCAAATCAACTGATTGGCCATACACACTTAACATACAATGTACATGTAAAATTACAAACGATACATATAACATGTAGTATGCTGGCTATAGACGCTGAGACCATCAGTGAGTATCGACCCATGTAATACAGCAGACTGCCCACCTCGCACCTATGTAAACACTATGTGCACAGCCATAAGCATATAGGAGTGTTGTACACATCATATACACAGCAGAATGGCTATACACACTAATACTGAATATCATAGCGGGAGGGGGACAACTATCCCCTCAAAGTAGTGGAAGAGTGAGCTGCCATTGGTATACACTTACATTGATTTTTTTGTCATACAACACATACATTGACTAACAACTGAGGCAGTGACCCCCTTCCCAAGGCCAGACCTGAGCTCTATAACCCCCAAGCTTCTGGGGGTTCCTACACCATGACAGATGTTCATAAATGCCAACCATGTGTTCTGTTCTGTACCTTTTTGCTGTGACCTGCATTAACTCTTTTTCCATATTCTCTACACTCTTCCTATCTGTCTCATTCTTCCACACTTTCTCTAGCGTTCTTTTCTATACCTCTGTATCTCTGTTTCCTCTCTGCCGCTCATGTTGTTTTTGCTCATTGCTGACCTTACTACATTTCCATAGGCTTGTGCTTTCATCTTACATCCTACAAAACCTCTCTCTCTTAATCTCTATGTCTCTGGATGGAGAGATGGATAGAAAGACAGGTTGATAGAAAGATAGATCAAGATATGGGTGGATAGATAGATAGATAGATAGCGAGATGGATAGATAGATAGATAGATAGATAGATAGATAGATAGATAGATAGCGAGATGGATAGAGATATATATGATAGATAGATAAATAGAGAGATAGATAGACAGATAGATAGATAAATAGAGATATTGATAGAGGGATAGATAGATTTATAGTTTTTGCCTCACTCCTTGTGCATTGTGTGAGATTGGAGCAGTAGACTTTATTCTGTCGCCCCTCTGTCTCTGCTTTCTTCAGTAAAACAAAATAGATTTCAAACTGTGCAATCTTTTCCATCTAGATTTCCTATTGATTTATATTGCATCAAATTGCTTGCCCTTATTGAAAGGATTCTACATTGAGCAAAAGTCAGCTTTAATAGATATGCACCTTCATGATTTAGTGTTTCACTGTATACGCGCTGACTTTTTCCCCCCTTAGATTTCAGATTGGCCGAGAAAACCATTAACGGGTCAGGGAGAGACCGTTACATGGAAAGAAATAATATGTTCCGAGACAAAGTGAAAGCATGGATAATATTTATCTGCCAAATCAACTTTATTATAAATAACAACAAGAATGGTGAATGATTGCAGGAAGATAAATATAACCATTAAATATCAATGCATTCTCATACTGTTGGAATATAACATTTAGGTTTTATATTTGCATCTTGTTGGCTGTGTCATTTTTAAACCTGCAACTTAGTCATGTGAGCTATTATTATTATTTATTGTTTTATATAGCGCCATCTTATTCCGAAGCGTTGTACATTGGGTAAACAGGACATAACAAGTAGTGCATAATGTAACAATTTGACTTACAGGAAAAATAGGTAATATATCTAGATTCCTTTAAAAGAAATAATACGAGGTTTGGTTTTTTTATGTACAATGTGATATGGTTCAGTAAATGAAGAACAGGGAAGATATTTTTTTTGCATCTCTGCTAATGACAAAGGGGAGTTTGTGCAGTTTAAATGAAACGTAACACATCATGACAATAGATTTGGGTCAGATCCCCTAAAGCTGTATTCCTACTAATGCAGTGGCTTTCACTGTACATAGACCCTGCTGCTGCTTCGAGAGAAAAAACCTTTTAAGGCTGGGCTGAGGATGGTATCTGAGCATTGTGTTGTGTTGCTTCTTGTTAGCCGGCACAATGGTTATAGACAGAAGAGCTACAAGAAACAGAGACTTTTACAAAAAAATAACACTCCCAAAAATACGTTTGTCAGGGTCCCACACAGGGCCACAGTCTAATAGTGGAGTCCAGTTTCAGGGAATGCACACACTTGCAAAGCACAGTTTTGCAGCCCTCAAATCACACTCGCAATGTGAGTAAGGCACAAAGCCAGGTCCAGAGACACGGTACAGAAGGATAGCCAGAAGCGTAGTCAGCACAGATTCATAGTCAGATAAACAAACAAGAAGTCAGATACTTTCTAACAGGCCAAATCACAAGCTCAACGTGGAATCCAGGCTAAAAGTCTGATAAACGGGTACAAGGTGCAGGTGATCAGCACTCAGTGGCTGCAGGTGGAATTACCCTGAGTGCAGCTAACAAAATACGGACCCCAGCGGGCCGTCTGCAGACTTCTACATATGAGTTTTTCATATGTCTTCACCTTTCTGCTTCCCTGTCAACATCTGGGCTATCTTACTGGTCACTTAGAATGATCTATGGCATCTCCCCAGTAAGAAGTCCAAGGTGGATGCTTCCCTACTTAGTCTTCAAGGCCACTGCAGGATAGACTTTATTGAGAAACCTATTGGGATACATTTGGGATGCCCTTAAACCCTAGGGATGGTAATTGGTGTGCCACAATGACTGGGTTGGGAGCTATTCTAGAATGGCATAAAGGAACATTTTCTCTAAACTCCTCTCCGTGGATGAGAGGTAAGGAAGAGAAAAATGGGAACTTTGAGTTCTGAAATGCCTAACTTTAATGATAAAATATAAAAATAATATACATTTTTAAAGAATGCTCACCTTGTTGTAAAGTGTAGTAGGACAGCTCAATGCTGTTAAGCTTACCAAAGCTCTCCGGAGCTTTAATAGACATTCCAAACATACACTGTTCTGACTAATACTGTGCCGTTGCCACTATGTAATTTTCAATTTTCAATGGCTGAGTAACTCCTTTTACATGATAGCTTCCATTTTAGAATTTCTTTCAGAATACATACACCATAGGTTTCCCTCTCGGTAGACATCTATCTGATCCATAAATATACGAGGACAAAGCAAAGGCGACAGAGAAAAAGACAATATATGTTATCATCTTCCACGTGGGACGTAAGAAGTGAAGCTTGGAAGTATTAGCATTTTTCATGTTATTATGTGACTTTTCTTTGTAAGAAAGCCAGGTGGTGCACAAGATTATTGAATCTACTAGTGACTCGTGCAGAGCCGCACAATTACACACTGCTGGGAATTTTCCACCACACTCTCATGATGTATTCTGTTCTTTCCACTAGTCTTTCTGAAGATTACTTTATTGCTTGATAGGAAGGATTCCATGAGTAGATGTCAGAAAGTGTTTCATCTGAACACTTTGAAGCTCGCTTGTTTGTTTGGTTTCCATTAGAAGACGTATAAGTGGAACAATATGTCTTTTTGTAGCAAAATGCGGTGTAGAAGTTCGCTGGAGAAACTGATTTCGTAACGACTTCAGGACTGGGTTTCAGCATTGGTCATTCGTTTGGATACCTGTTGAAACAAGCCCTTTTTCTTTGGAATATCACGGTCTTTACACATTGTTCCTAAGCTCAGTAGGGTGTCCTAGCACGTCTGCTGTTGTCTCTGTTCCAAATAAACTGACATTTATGCTTTTGACAGCTCTGGCAGGTTCTAGGACTGATGCGTACAATTCTTCTTATACGGTATTTACTGGTTTCTTCTAATTCTAGAAGTTCGGAATACTTGATGGGTACGTGTGCCCTACGGCCCACAATATCTGTGCATATAAACAGCAGAAATAAATTGTGTAAATAAAATACTTTCCTTTTTGTCTACATGATTTTCAACTGACATTTTTTGATGATCAGCGACTATGTTTATCCTCTAGTAAAATACACCCTATTTTTTATTGTACATTGATGGACGATAGATTGGGTTTGAGCACATACAGTGCTTTTGGCTGATATTGTGTGCTCTTCAGATACCTTGTCTGGTCTTGCAGCTTTCGATAACACATGTGATTAAAAATAATAATTATAATAATTGGCAAGTTAATTCTATATTTTGTGCACGTTTCACAAGATAGACATATCTACAAATTATAATGATTTTTTTCTTCCATTTATTGATAAGTAAAATATGTACCAACAATATAGGGCCACAAATGTAAATGAACAGTAAGTAATCTCGGTTCAACAAAATGACACCTGGGGGGTAGGGGTCCTACTGCTAGCTGAACTACCCTCACCAAATTGGGTGTTGTTCCAATCCCAGCAAAGCGTATCTCATAAAATGATATAAATATGATATAAATATCACATATACCTAAACACATTGTATACTATTAAATTATACTTTAATATGTTAATAATCAGGTCATATGCTCTGTGTGGGTCCCAAAATAATTTCTACAAAGCCCTAGGAGGATGCGAACATGACCTTTTAATCATATCTTTGCGTTTTTCTACGTTTTTAAAATGCAGGCAGCAGGAAAGCTGATTATATCTGCAATAAACATAGAAAACCATGAAAATTATTGCAACTGTTTTTATGTAGACACATGATTATTGCAAACAGAAATTGTAATCAAAAAGTAAATTAATTCAATCAAGAGGGGTTTGCAGCACATTGCAAAGCAGGCGTTTGATTGTCCACAGAGCTATTAAATACATTAAAAGTATCCAACGGCTCTCGGTCGGAGTCACGTTAAATGTATTATGAGTTTCTTCCTACAGCTTGGAAGTGTTAAGTTCTCCAGTTGCGTTGACATTTTCATGATTTCAGAACAGTTCTGATCAAAGTATAATACCGCCTAATATTCTTATGTTTCATTGTAGACCACATAGCCACTATTATTTGATCTTTACAGAAAAATACATAGACCAATCTACTGTTATAACATTCTCTATTAATATATATCTAAGAGGGAGCTGTCAGGATTTCTCCTGGGGCTTTGTAGATCAGAGATCCTTATCGGTGGGGTGGTGGTGAGTGGAGTTTGGCCATGAACACCGACTGCCCTGATGCCACCCACTCCCCAACCAATTCCTACCATTTTTATGTCTGTGACCACGCTCCTTCTGACTAAAATGAGTAGGTGGGGGAGATCTCCGGAGGCCAACCTTGGAGTTCCCAGGTCTGTTTTTATCTGTATGACAACATATAGGCATCAAGCCTTCCATGCTTGTTGACCTGTAAAGTACGTTCTCAACCTACTAATGGTTTTGCATTAAGACCATGCATGAGCAGATGGCTCTACCTGACCTGCTATAAACTAGGTGGCCATGTTGGGTGGTCAGGCTCCTAGGATGCTGCTGCTCAATGTTATGCTATGGATGTCTCCTCCTATGTCTTCCCTGGCTCTGCACAGCCTTCTGAGACAGAACAAGACCATGCTCAATGTAGGTCCACGGGGGAAGTTGAGGTGCTGCCCTGGGCCATATTATATGCTTACAAAAGGACATTGTAATTGGTTAGTAGCTATACAAAATGCATGTAACTCCATTGAATAACACTGCTGCTTGGTACATGTTCATTATTATGGTAATTTAAAACTTAAAAAATGAGCGTGACATTTCTAAATAAAAGATGCTCACTGGGAGAAATGATTTGGTCCGGCCATTGTAATGCAATTGAAATTTACAAGGATTAAAAAAAAACCAGAAGATAGCAGTGTTTTGTCTCTGAAACCTGCTGTAAAAGATCTAACATTCGGATGAATTTCAAAGTGAATTTCAAATATTAGAATGAATAGTCAGTGTAATGTGTGTTCTCAAATAAAATTATAATAATTAAATTATTTGGACTGGCAGCCTCATTTTACATAATTAAATACCTCTGTCCTTATGTGCACTCTGACTATTGGTCAGTCCCTGACTGCTAGTCTACTATCTTTAAAAGGGTTATGTATAATAAAGCAATTATGGTCCCAAGAGGTAAAAGTGGGATAGAACATGAGCAGAAAGTGGATGTGACCTACCCAGAAAAGAAGAAGAAGCTTACCCCGAGACTCTGGGAAGGAGGGCTTTACCTGGAGACTCCAGGTCAAACCTAAACTGTTCCCGAGCATACCTTTAAATTCATTATATGTCTTTTGGTAATATTTCTGACTAGATACGAATTAATGCAGATGTTTGCCTGGTTTTTAATTTATCTTTTTTGCTTTTATTTCTATGAATTCGGCTTCATTATTTTCAAGGAGTCAGTTGCTAAAGGACATTGTTAGTAAGCTGCAATCATAACAACCATAGTTCAAACTGTATTCCTCAGGTAAAGGTATGTTTTTCCCTTTGAGGACGGAACTTTCTGATTAAAATATTGAAACTGTAAGTCTTCAAGGCCTGGATCGTGTTCACACTCTGTTATATGCTAAGAAAGCTAAAAGCTTTTCTGTGACAAGGTCACTCAAAGAGAGCTTCTCATTGAGAATTAACTGAAAGTTAAACTAATTCAGTAGACTCAACAGAAGAAAAATCATTTTCTGTTGGAAATATACAGGCTTTGCTAATTTGAACGATAATTACAATTAACCATGCTGCTCATTAATAATCATTATAGAGTCAGGGAGTATGTAATTAACAGAAATGAGTTACATTGTTTATTGATTGTCAAACAAAGTGTCAAAGATGTGAGTTTATAAAAAGATTTGCAATAATGTAAAACACAGTGGAAATTTGGTTTATTTCCATGCATTTAAAGAGAAAAACGCACCGTTACAGTATATGTGAAAGAAGAACCAGCGTTAATATTCGCCTCTATGATGGCTTTTTAATTTTCATTATTACAGTTATGACGGAGTTATGATAATACGGTTTCTACACCCAAATATAAGATAGGGTGTTGTGTTCATGACCCATTAAAAAGACTTGTACGCATATATGCAAATTTCAGCTAATTTAGAAACTATGGAAATGTTTAAGAAAGAGAGGAAAAAGATACAAGAGAATGGTGGTGGGGGGGGAATTTAGCGCTCCACAGTTTTCTGGTGCGAAAGCGCCAGAATATATATGTTTGCACAAGAGAATGGGTAGTGAGATAGATGATATATAGTAGTCAGTGTGGCTGTGATAGTTCTCCTTGTATATTTAACCTAAATATTCTATTCAGTTGGCTATCCCAATTAATGACTAAACACTGGTGAATTTCGGCCTATGTTGACTAGGCCTAGGGTGGCAGGTCCAGGGGGCCAGCAGCCTCTCTTCCACATAATAGGGAGCATGATGGCCCTGACTGCTCTATGGGCCACTTAAAAGGGAGATCACTTGGCCTAGGGCAGTGCTGTAGGTAAATATGCCACTGTGGCTAATATACATACAGTATCTACCTCTCTATATCTTATACATATGGCCGTCATCGGCAATGTCATATAATTCAATACACGCTGTGTTCAACCAGAGGCCAAAGCCCCAGATTAGTATATAGTATACTTATATCATGTTATTTACATTTGCATAAGGGATTTTATTGATATAGATAAAACTGGATATGCTACCAGAAGAAGAACCTGTCGTCTAAACCTTTGTGTGAGGTAATTTCCTCTTAAACCATAAATTCAAAAGTGAAAAAAAGGACTGTTTTTAATAAAGACATACATTGCCATTTGAGAGCTTAACCGGGGAGCTAAGAAAGTCCTTATATGATAGCACGTTGTTTTTTCATATGTACTGCTCGTCCTTTGAGGACACATTTCACCAGGATATAATTTATAACACATCTATTTTTAGCATAATCTAATATACTCCATGAACCTGTGATTTAGTTGTTATTTAATTCGTTTTTCCCGTGTGATCCACAACAGGGCAATATTGTTGCAATATCACTGTTTTAACAAATACATTTTTGTAACCAAGTGGTCATCTGCTACCCGATTTCCTCAAATACTTATCTACAAAGTAGACAATATATTTTAAACATACAAATTTTTCTCCCCTTAATATGTATAAGAGAATAACGGAAAGATTCTATTTTTTTCTACTTTTAATAGTACTCCCCATAGATAGAACAGTTTTGGACCTAGTTGGGCCATAGCATTTGTACTAGGTATATTAAAACATGCTCCTGACCCAGAACTGCATTACAGAGCAGGCAAACGTTAAGTCAATTTGTCCAATTAAATATAATACCGTAACATTTGATTTCACCTGCATTCACCGTGTTAGCCTGATCTACAACTTTATCTAAAACTCCTATTCAAAAATGTTATTTATTTATGTACCGTGTTCTAACCTGACTAAATCCAGACCATCTGAAATACTGAGATTCATTGTATTCACAATTCTTCCATTCTATTCCCATCCACAAGTGTCAGACTTACAGTCTGTCGTCACCCTGCTCTAAAGTCAATTCTTAAATCATCCAGGTGAATAGTGTGACATTCTAAATGTAATAATTGAAAATATTTAGGTCAGTAGAATTATTTTCCTTTGGAGGATTTTAGTACTTTTTAATACTTTTTACGTTTATATTGTTATGTTTTTGATGTTTTTGTAGACACTTTTCCCTTAATTGCTACTTGGTATTATATGGTTTGTGGCTACGCAGACCTGGGAACTTTCAGACTTTGGCTACCTGAAAGGTGGGACTTATGACATATATATGGGTTGGATTTATGATGTACGTGGGTGGGACTTATGACATACATGTGTGTGGGGTACCCACAAGCACCTTGTTTGGGGGTGATTGGGGCTACTGACATGACCCAGAGATTTAGCTCCCTAATGTGGGGTCTAACATAGAGAGATCCCAGGTATGTTCAGATCTTTTTTCTTTTCACCTATTTTGCCAGTTTTTATCAGTATGTCCTACTTACGAAGAGAGCCGGTTCACCTTTTTTTTTTTTTTTTTTTAAAAACAAAAAAAACTTCACCATCAAATTTGCTGAAAGCCTCTGTTACATTTTTAATGTCCTCCCTCTTGTCCCCCCCCCTTTTAAAGGGACAGTTTAACGTTCACTGCAGCCTCACCAATGAAGAATGTGTTATAAAGTAAAATGCATTGTTTACCTGTAAAGAGAAAAGAAAGAAGAAAAGACGCAGCAGCTCCAGACTCTGCGCTCCTTTATTCGGATCAGTTTGGGGTGCTTAAAACCCCCTGGAAATCTCTGTGGATCTCTTGCAGTGCAAACAACTGAGGACAGAGAAACAATGCAAATGCATAGGGGAGATTCTGATTAATCCTTTTCACGCAGTTGCATTGGAAGAAAGATCATTCTTACAAAGTTCATATGATGGCTATAGTGTCTCTTTAAGGCAGAATAACTTTTAGTCCAATTACAACCCTCAAAACCTACAACCTAACGCTTTCTCTTATAGCAATGCCTTACTCCAATATCCATTTCCAAACCTTTCAGCCGGCCAATTGTTTGATAGATGTTCCACACTTGCAGTCAGGTGTAAGCCTTCTGTTTGCTGATGTAACAGCGGGCAGCTGCCAGTCCACATCTGGCATAATGTGATTTCCCATAACTGTATCTCCATTCTTCATTGTCACCTGTACAATCTCCTGTACTAAAACCCTATCCTATTCTTCATCCTGTCTAATAAGGCCATAAATCACTCACACCCAAATTACCATCCTTTCATTGGGGTCCTTTTAATATAGATTTATTTCAAGCCATTAAATTGTTTTAATTCCCAAGGTCAGTTAAATGTTTGTGACAAGGTTATACTAGAAGACTAGCAGGGGTAAGCATTAGTTTTTAAATCATTTACCTTCTTTATTTCCAGAATATTTTTTTTTAGAAATACTTGCCATGTGTCTAAGACCCTCTCCACTGTTTACATCTAAAGTCCATTATATGACATAATTCCTAAGTGTCCCTCTTTTAGGAGAAACAGTTGCTACTTGAGACCTAAATCTCTTTAGGTCCTTCTTTTCTCCCCTGATGTTCTTCTTCTCTAGGCCCTCAGAATGCTGTGTTCAAAGACCATAACAGTCCCAATAATATATATCTATATATAAAAAGCAGAAAATAAATATAAAAAATAAGATTAATAAATTACAAATAACAAAATGCTTTATTTGTTCCTCATTACTCATTAAATAGAGTCATTTTAAATAACAGTACCACTTGGGGGGGGCTGCTTACAGCCAATTTCAGCCAATGTCAGTCTTGCTTGTATTCCATTGGCTACCTTTTGTTCAAATCAGAGCCGTACCTAGTGTTCCTGGGGCGTGGGGCAGTGTCGGTGGCCTTGCCCCCATGGTGAGGTTATATCCAGCACCCCGAACTTCTTGCTCATGGAAGTTATGGTCCTGGTTATAATGCTGGAAAAATCTGGGTAGATGTCTTGCTAATAGCAAAATATTCTAAGAAAGATTGTAAATGAAACCATCAGCTATAATTCATAATATTTATCACCACTGAGCATCAATAATTAATGGGCTTAGTTTATGACTTAATAATAGTATTTTTTTCTAGGTCGTGGCAACCAGACTTCAGCATTTAGAAAGTAGGATAATAAATTTGAAGTACCACGGTACTAACAAAAACGTTCATAAGTTATACATATTATTGCAGACATAATAATAATAATAATAATAATAATATCACCAATATTCATAAAAGGCATAAGTTATAACTGTATTTGCTACATTAATTCTGATAGAGCGTAAAGATAAGGACCGAATCAATCAGTGGCATTTCTGTGGACGTGAACGGCATGTGCATACAGAGTGAACGGATTGATTCCCTATTGCTTTCTTTTCACAAGGATAAGTCTTCTATCTTAATATACAGAGATATGACATTTTACAATTAATAAAATAAATGTAACAAGTACAAAACATAACCATAGGATTGCTGATGGGGTAAGTATGGGGGGGATATACCCTAAGGGTCCCTAGATATGACTTGCAGTGGATGCTGCTGGAAACCTAGCCCTGCTAGAAAGCAGTTTGTCCAGAGAGGGCCAACAAAGTGTTTGACATTGATATATAAATAATAAGAAGTAGGATTTTCATAGCTGTTACTGTATGCTGTTATCGTATAACCATACGTCACTATAATGGACCCTTGAAACTCCTGCCCTGGGGCTCTACATGTTGAATGTAAGTGCTTGGTATTGGCAACTACTGTTTTGTATATATGGTCTATTTGTGTAGGTTTAGTGATCTACATTAACAGTGGGAGGATGAACCTGTAAGTTAAAAACTTACTTTTTGGAGAACTTATTTTAATAGTGCTATGAACATTCTAAAATGTATGTATTTTAAAATGTGTGTAGGTGGCACCAGTGCTGACATGATCTTGGTTCTGAACACTATCATTTTGCTTAGCGTAGAAAAGTATTTTAGATTGTTTTAATTCTTGCAAATTACTTGCCAGCAGAACACTGGAAGCATCTAAACAGTAAGTAATTGCTTATGATAATGAGTGCAAACTAATTTACTGGGGTATGTTAATATTCACTACACACTTTTAAAAGGACGACTGTTCCCAGAATACAACCATCTTATTTAAATTCAGTGTTTAAATTGCATTGTTACAACAAAGAGAACAATTATACAACAAATTCCTTGGAAGTAAAACCGTATTAAAGAAAATAGAAATCTATATTGTGGCTGCTTCATATTAATAGCATAAGGCAATGGGAAAAAGGATGGCATTAACTGTGTAAGTACCAGTGAGGACCATACTATATATTTCAATGGTTCTTCTCCCTTTTACTGAAGCTCAGTGGTGCTATTATACAACCTACCAGATATACAATAAAATAAAGTAAAAACAATAAAAAAGCACAAATATCACACAGGCTCTCGGGGTAATACTTAGAACAGTACTCAGTAATACAAAATGTTAATTATTTACTTAATTGGTGATCATAGAGTGCTTGGCACTCCGGCGCAGTGAAGACCCCCAAGCATTGAGACTAATATATCTGGTCTATGGTTTTATGCTGTTAAAATGTTACAATTCTATTCTCTCTCTGATAATACCCATGATAAAACCTCTGCATGAGTCTGTATTTCTATACTATTATCTTGTTTTTCGTAATGATTTGTATGAATTTAGGATTTTGTGAACGTGTTGAGTTAGTTTGGGATTCACAGTAGCATTTATACTTTTCGCTAATGGAAATTCTACAATAACTATATAATAATAAATAATAAAATCTCTAAAGTATATATTTTTTCTTGTCAGATGAATCTTCTTTGCTAAAATATAACCATAATATAATTAAAATCATTAAATTTCACAAAAAAAATTTCATTAAATAATGACATTTTTTATTATTCTTGAAGTACTTACATTTACATTCTAAATAATGCAGATTTTCTGAAACTGTAATTGGGCATTTCTGCCATATAGAGGTAGCTACATATTAAAAAAGAAACACAATGGTTGCCTTAAATGTATCTGCACTCTAGCACCCAATACAACATATGTTAACATGTCATTAAATGACCAAAGCTATGTCTTCTTTCCCTCTCAAATGAACACCAGAGAAGTTGAGGTTAAACAGGGCAGCTCGAAGGCTTGTGTTGACAAAGCTCGGGTCTGATGTTTCAGAACAGAGGGGAAATTATAACAGATGTTCCGCTACGATATGGGATTCACCCCTCTCTAGGAACAAATGTTCTCACGTTTCAATTTTCACCGAATACGTTAGACAAATTAATGTATGCTGCAAGTGCTGTCACTTGTATTACGAGCCATTGTAGAGTTCATATTGGTAGATGGAGATATATAGAACTGCTAAAATATGCACGATACATAAAACTTGTGGTAATGTGCCAAAAAAAAACCCAATAAAAACATCCCGAATGTTCTTGACAAATAATTATTTTAGCCTCCGATATCTAATATGACAAAACATCATTACAGACTTGAAGGTTTGTCTTATTTTTATTATGTAGGAATCGTTAAATGCCTAGCATTATATTTTTTTTAAAAATGCATAACATTATATTTAATAATGTAGATGTCATCCATGCATCAGCATTCCATTCTGTTTCTTATAGTTACTTCAAGAAATTGCTGTCACACGTCTGGTCACTGCTTTGTTCCAATCAATTTCTAGAACTGAGCTGTCAAGTTTAAAACAAAACCATGTTGTAGACATGACATACTGTTGATCACCGTACAGCTGCTGTTCTACATATAATATATATCACTTCAAACTAAATAACAAAAAGAAACGAAGAATGTTAAAAACAAGGATGAGGACATTTTGTATCTTTACCAGCAAATCGCTTATTTGTATTAATTCAATAAAAATTGCTAATTCCTTCCCAAAATCCTTCCCAAATAATTGCTTGAATGGACTCATACACCATCTCCTCAAATTATTTAAGGTTATTTTAAATAGGAACAGAATATCGTTTTTGGGGTTATTCTTGGGCAAAGGTTGGCCATTAGGGAATAGGCCATGTCAACTGTAGCACATTAAATAATATGAATAATGGGTTTTCAGGGCAAAGAATATACTTTTAAGCAAACATATTTTCAACATGCTGAACTTAGGAGGAATACTAGTCATATAGATGATGCAGATATGTGTTTATGTACAAATGTTATGTACAGTAAAAAATTCTAAGAACAAAAACTAAAAACCTCTTTGTTCTTGATATGCTCAATTCTAGCTTGAGGTTTTATTTTCTGCTTCATACATTTCTCAGAGAATACCTAAAATTACTTTAAACTATAAAGTTAATGTACAAAGTCCTGAACTACTTAGAAATCACAAGTTCTAATTCTGGATACATTTGGGTTAAATGTTTCATATAAGTTGAAAGAAGTCAAAAACAGGACACCTAATTGACTGTTTCCTCCTAAATTGCATCGCTACTGTTTCTCTGAGTGTTTTAACTTTCAAGTGGTGCAGAAACACACATAGAACAATGTTCCTAATGCCAAGTAAATGAGAAAGCTGTCTACCTAGACCACAGTATGAAATCAGTTGTCACTTAATCATGGAATAATAAATGTCTACCCTCTACTGCTGAAGCAATCAGCATGTGAATGTCAGAGAAGGCAGCAGAGGCGAAAAAAAAATACAGACTGGGGAAAGTGTTCACTACACAAGTAATCAAGAAAAATGGGAACAATGTTAATTTTATGTTTACGAAACGAGCCGCTGTAATGCAAGACCACTGCTGATGAATGTTTGAGTTGTACAAGCGAGACGAGACACCCGGTAGTAGCGGCACCTACAAAAAAAAGGAAGAGGGAAGATAGCAGCTAAAGTCATCTGTTCATGCAGAGATTGTAATGCAGCAAACCCACAAGTTCATTGTACAGTTTGGGAGAAAAGAAGAAACGCAGCAAGATGTCTAATGCTAATTTCGCATTTTTTGGTAGTTCGCTTGCTGCTGAGAATACCAATGACTTCCAATTAGAGCCGGTGGTTGTTTAGTCGTACAGTTCTATTCTTCTATATTCTAAGAGTCTTTATATCACTGTAGAAACTTTATTCAATTAGAAACACGCTAGTATAAACAGTTTTTACTAAGCCTATAGTAAATCAGTAATGTAAATATTATCTGTATTTAAAAAAAAAAAAAAAAATTTTTTTTTTCTTGTAGCCACTGAAATTAAGATCATCATTACAGCCCATCTAGCCCATTTTCCCTGATGTAAAACTTAGTCCTTAGCCTTGTCTTAGATTAAGGATAGCTTTATTATCGAATAATGTAAAATATAATAATATTATTAATCGGATCATGTAGATAATGGACAAAGAATTTAGATTGTGTAGACTTGAAATATAAATTACATGTTGTATAAATGTGTAGGCTATACAGATACAATGTAAAAAGGAGGTTGTCAATGCATAATATGATATAAGAAACATGATATTGTGATATGAAGCTACGTTTTGGGGATTAATTTGGAGACACTGACAATTGTAAATTTAGAGCTGCCTTATGGAAATTGTGATCCTTTGTGTGGTCGTTAGATGTCATGATGACGCATGATGCAACTGTATTTTTGTTGAAGGGCGAGAAAAGCCACCATCTAGAAAGGTTAAGGAGTTGGCATCAATTTGTTCTAATAAACAGAGAAATTTGATGACGGTTAAGTGGCATTTGGCAGTCTAGTCTGCCCATTTGTGTGCCTACTCTATCTGCGTACAATGAAAAAGTCACATACGGGGCTATTCACTTATCTCAAAAATGTTCTGGTATGATTGGCACTCAGTGTAAGGCACATACAAACAAACAGATAAGTGATCATTAAAGATACAATGCACTTTTTATCTGATATCACTCAGTGTTATTTGTCAGTGTGATGTGTTTCTGCCTTAAATGGTGTTTTTATGAGAGATGCGCAGACAGTAATATGCCGTCTTTATTGAGTGAAACGCCATTCCCTTATACTGGTCCTAATAATTGTATACAAGACATGTTTTAGCAGATTGATTGAACAATCAGGAAAACAGCATTTTTTTTAAATTATGGCACAGGCAACTTAAGCAATGAGAGTATGTTAAGATGAGCACAAATGGCATCACATCATTACAGATATTGAAAAATCTGACATCTCTATCGACAATTCCATTTCTTCTTTTTTCATGTTTCAAAAAGTGATTTGTATTCCAATTTAAATGCTTTAAAAGTGGCACAAGCTATTTTTTTTTTATTATTCTAGTCTAAGGACTACTAAATGTGCTGCGATTTGTTTGTCTTTATTTCTTACAGTTACAATAATATAATTGCAATAGAAATATAGAAATTACATTATTATTTTATTTATTTTATATTGTATTACTTTATCAGTTATTCTTAGTATTGTTTATTTTTAGCATTGATATTATTAGACATTATTATTATTTTATCAACCTCTATAGGAAGGTTGATGGAAATGGAATTGCCAAGCCTGGTGCTTGTTGCGGATATAAGAAAATTCTTGTTTCGAGCTATCGACATTTTTTCTTTTTAATTTTAATAGCTATCTTCATTTAATCAATAGCTTTTTCATCTGTCAGTGAGGGAGCATTTGAACACAATGTAGTCCTTGGCATTAGTCATTTAATATTTTCGCTCTTCTATTTACAACAGTAAAGTTTGAAACATGCCATTGCCAGCATATTTCCTGGGTGTATGATGAGAAATGGATCAATGATATAATTAATCAGTGATCAGTTAATTGAATGTCATTTCACAGTGCACTATTCTGGGATGACAGATCTTAGGCTTCAATGAAAACTAAATGGGCTGAAGTTTAATTAATAACATTTTAGGCATTTTTACATAGGGACCTCTGCGTTGGCCTCTTTACCATGCAAAGAATGTACGAGTATGTTTGGAAACATTCATTGCATTTTTTTTTTATCTAGATGGATATAAACCTGAGCTTAGTCTTTGCAAGGTTAAAAGTATTTCCAGTTCGCTGAACAATGCGAGATGGTATTTTTCTTAAAAGGAAATTGTATAATAGAAAAGGATAACTCTTGCTCAAGATATTGTTTTAGCACCGAAATATGCATTTTAAAATGATGAGATCGAAATAAATTAGCCCCGTGGATAATTTTTTTTACATCAATCATTTGGTCTTTAGTATTAAAATTGAATTAGAATATGTTTTATAAATGTTTCTTATTCCTTGATTAAATATACCGGTATAAAGGAATGAAACCAGATCTATATAGTTGATATATGCTGAGCTTGTTTAATATAAGTGTCTTAGACTATTCCTTACAATAGTTTTAAATGCAGATCAATCAAACGGGTGACTGTGTTGATTGTTAGGATTGTATCAGGAATGCCTATTACTTATGAACTATGAAAGTGATGTATTATGGCATTTGGAAGATACAATTGTTTGGATTGCATCTACATCTGATTTTTTGGATATGTTTTAAATTGCTTTCATTTTGTAGGTTGAAGTAATATGGTATATAGAGGGAGACATGAAAGTTTAGTGTTTGTCTCATTTGTTTCATGTTCCAGGTAATCAAACTTGCAGTCTTTTGATGTGGAAACGTTATTCCCCCCCTAGTAAACTCAACCCAATTGAATAGATTGATAAGGTTGGGTATTTGAGGGTCTCGGTAGCAAGGAGACTTTCTTTAGGACAGCCTTGCCGGATACAGATGTGACTAAAGTTTACCATAAGAATGAAGTTGTCAGCACATAAGGTTCCAAAGCCACATTCCAAAGATATTCCTGACACCTCTGGTGTTGATGTTTACCATCCTGGAAATGGTTCTTCAGCCACTTAAGGCTCTGGCAATCCACCAAACCATCAAAGAAGCCTGTGTTTCTAAATATTTAGTGACGTATGTTAAAATACATTTATACTGGATCTCACTTTTTAGCTCAAGAAACAACTTTGGGAGTCCGTGAAGCAGCATTTACCTTCAGCCGCCCCCTCCTCCTCTGTACTGCTTTAAAAGGCCCTTTAAGACACCGAGCGCCTGGATATGACGCCTTATCCCTGTGCTCCGTCTTAAAGGCGCACAGCATCTTCTAATCTAGACTATACAGCTGTACTGAGTCGGCACAGCCTCCACAGTGAAAATGGGCCGGTTGAGGTGATCAACGATCTTACCTGTAACCGAGCCATTGAGCAGTGAGATACTGGGGGGGGGGCTGATCGGTAGTAAGTTATAGTCCATAAATCTTAGTAGAGAGTGTGTATACAGAATTCAAGATATCATCAAAGTGAGTTTATAGGTTTTTACTTCACTGAGGAGGTGGTAGATAATTTGAACTTCCTAGTAGGAGTGGTAGAGGCTAATACAGTGAGGGAAATTAAACATGTATGGGATAGGCATATGGCTATCCTGAAACTAAGACAAAACCAGGCACTGATTAAGGTCTGAGTCTTTACATCTGGAATAACGGGCAAACCGGATGGGTGGAATGGGTTTTATCTGTTGTTGAACTCGATTTTTCCATGATTCTATTGATCAAAGGGCTGTTACTTTGCTACATCAAACCATGGCATAGTACCTATTGTACCTCAAACGTTGTTAGTATTTGCAAAGATGAAAACACAACAGAACATTATATTGGCCTTTTCAAGAGTGTTGGGAATATTTTTACAAATGCAATGGAATGCATAGTGTATATTTGCTTTCTCTATTCATGCACATCAAAGAAATTGAAAAAATAGCTCAACAAAAGTTGTTGTGATGGTTTCCTACATATGTAGGAAAGCATATAGCAACCATTATTATATATTTTATCTTGAAGATATATATATAGCTACTGTTGACAAATTTGTCATCTATCTATGGAACTCATTTTAATGGCCTTATAAAAAAAATTGTGTAGGCACTTCAAGAGTTAAAGCAATAATAAAAACATACGCTATGTAATTATATGGGTTATAAATCTAGAAAAAAAGGTTCTACAAGAGGGAGTAAAATAGATGAGAAGCAATGAGAAAGGAGCATTCACCATGAAAATTCTGAATTTGTTGATTCATGAACATAAAATTATATTGCCAGAAATTATTGCTGCGTCTTCCATAGATATAATTCATGTATTTGTTAGTGATATGCTTCTGACTCTTACACTGGTAATCATTTTGATCCTATATTAAAGTTCCAGTTAGGTATTTAATATGTTATCGTTGTGCTGAGCTAGAGAGTTCATTCTAGCATATCAACAGAAAAATAAATACATGCGCCATCTCACCCTAAATTAACCTTGAACTAAATGTAAAGAATGAACGGAAAGAAGCAGCGAAAGAATAGCAAACTGTGGGAGTTCTTTGCCTTTTAAAAAGTCTTCTATATCTTTGGTTTGTTTATTATTAATTATTAGGTTTTTATAAGTTTTCTTAATTATTATATGTTGAGTAAAATGTGATTCTTCTTTATAAAGGTGGATTGTGCCTGCTTATTTTGTAAGCTCACAAGAGCAGGATCCTCTTCTCTTTCTATAATAGTATGTCTGCATGTATTTGTGATATATGTTCTTATAATAGGTGAAAAGTGAAACCATTAATGGAACACTAGTTGAACTGGCACTCAAAATGCTTTATGTGTCCTTTGGTTGGAGTAGCACTACAAATACATAGATGTATATATTTGGGGGTGTGGCTTTGTGAAGGGGTTGGGCTAGTAATATGTAAGGGTGGGGCTAAACCCAAACTACCTATAGTGGGTGGTAGTAGGTATGGAGTTGGCTGGCCAGATAACATCCCTCTACCCTGAGACCTGGGGGAACAGGGCTTCACCCGGCGACTCTGTGCCAAACCCAGATTAATGCCAAGCACACATGCAAGTTTTTGGGTTTTTTATTAATAGGACTTAGTTAAGTGAAGCTCTGATTCAATTTGATCCCCCAAAAGCCCCAGCTGAACTTGATGGGACAAATGTCATCACTCTTATATTGATAACATTTATAGAGAAAAATATTGTCTAATGCTGTGTATAGATATATGGTTTGCGAGGAGTTATGGATTTACAAACTACTTATGGTCATTAAATAAGGGAAATTGATACAACTGACGGCTTTAACTAAAATATTCACAAATAATTGTTAAGTATCAGTGTGAATTTCACTACTGTCTTTGTTAACACGCTACCTGTAAAGCAACAAGGCAAAATAAATCAATAAAATACTGACAGGTTACTGGAAACAGAGAGCTCACAATACATCGTGCCATTCTTTTACAGAAAATGTGGGAATAAGGTTTGCTAATTATTTGTTAAAAAACAGTCTATGGATTTGTAGGGCAGACTAAAGTATATTAGAGAATATAGTAAGGGCAAATTGATTGGTGCTGCTTTTAGTGCATCTGTTTTCTTTTTTAATCTGCTGATGAAGACTAGGCATCATTAATGAAATAATGTGTTGGTCTGGAACTTGCATTTCTACAAATAAGTGTATGAATTTTCTAAGCAAGAAACATGTATTCCAGAGTCTTGTTTGTGTGAGATTAATTTTCTTTTTTCCCCCTCTCTTTACAGCTGGCACAACATATATTTTTACCAAAGGAGGCGGACAGATTACCTACACTTGGCCCCCTAATGACCGACCTAGCACCCGTGCCGATAGACTCGCTATAGGATTTAGCACGGTTCAAAAAGAAGCTGTTTTGGTGCGAGTGGACAGCTCTAGTGGACTTGGTGACTATTTAGAGCTACATATTGTAAGTAATGAATATTCATTGTTTAATCGCACTCTGCATCAAGTGTGTAGAACTTGATTTACAAATGTCATGTTCCTGACAATGTTAAAGTATTTCTCAAATTATCATCTAATGTGCAATATATTGAGTATCACTAAGCAAGACCATAAAACAGTAGCGCATAATGCATACTTCACAAAATCTTCTAAAAGAGGTACACTGGGATGGGTAGGATCAAGGCTTTATAAAGACATTAA
The DNA here is from genome assembly GCA_029215755.1 of Spea hammondii. NCBI lineage: Eukaryota > Metazoa > Chordata > Amphibia > Anura > Pelobatidae > Spea > Spea hammondii. The sequence continues at coordinate 14,906,851 of JARDYJ010000003.1, read as the reverse complement.
TAGTCATAGTTATTTATACAATTGTAACTATACCCACCAAACATATTATTAGGGGTGATGGATTTGGGTCCCATGACAGTACCGTCTCTCCAGGTGGAGGACTCTTAGGCGATATGCATATTGTACGCCTGATGTTACGTTTAGTTCCCTAAAAAGAAGGATTTCTCCCTGAGCAATGTTTTCATGACAACAAGCACAACATTTGATTGTGTATTTAATGTTGGGTACGTTAGCGGGCAGATGCAGTCATTCTTACACATGTTTAGGTTTTTGTTTGTTTGTACAGAATGTGTATTGTCATCACAACCAATATAAAAGATCGAGTTTAGATACCTAATGATACAATTGTGATACATTTTATAATGCCAGCATAGATATGCATAGCTTTTATGCTTCTATCATTCTATGGGTTTGTCGGTCTTCTAAAATGTATCACTTGTTAGAACTCTTTTCTGTACTGAACAAAGATATACGGCCAGCTGCATAGTGGACATCTTATTTATGGATCTAGAGTAGTGACAGGGTCTAAAAATATAAAAAGTCAAAAATGTATCTCAATTCTAGTTAAATACCTTGAATGACATTAAACCGACTCTCAGGAAAGAAAGCATAGTGTTTCATTTCTGTTTTAGTATTCAGTTGTGCTTTCACAACTTTTGATGAATGTATTCATAGGGCTGTTTGACTGATAACCCATGTGCGTCCGTGCATGCAGCATGTGCAGGGTGAGTTCCTCGGGTACACGTGCTTTTTAATGATGTCTTACGATGTAACCGAACCTTAAAATAGGAGGTCTACTTTATTCCCTTCTCGACTACTGGCGCTGCTACTTGTGCACAATTTTAAATCAAATTATTTTTCATTAAATGGTAGATGCCAAATAATGCCACATATTTTTACACTAAGGCATTTTGATTTCAGCAGGTGGGATTCTGATATTGTATGTATGAGCTGTAGAAATAAATAACTCCAATGATTATCTTATATTAATTAGGGCAAGACAGGAAATGCACTCAAATGCAACCTTGGTGCCATATTGGCTGATATTCATAATATATATATATATATGCATTACCTTTCATGGTGACAATTTAATAGTTATGACATGCAAGCAATTAAGTTGTGAAGTATGAAAGGGCCTAGGGCAACGGATCCAGGGGGTGGAAGCCCCTCTGTTGCATAACAGAGTCAGCAGAGTTCTTCATCATTGCCTTCTGCCAAGTCCCTTGAGTCTTTAAAAGGCAGAGAGCCAGGATATGATGTACCGGTAATGACAGGGGTGCAAAGAGGGTGGCTGGCAGCACAAATGGGGTGTCGTGTGTCATTGCACTGGGTTAGGTCTAGGGCAGCACTGAAAATAAATGGTCTTCATAATCCTCACCTAGAAGTCTCAGTGAGGTTTATGTTGTATGTTATTTATAAGTAGCCGTTCCGGTGCTACCAATTGAATGTTCCCTGCCGATTGCTTCACTTCGCTGTGCTCTATAAGTTAATTGTCTTTATTCTTGCAATTCCAGAGCAGATTGCACAAAATATAGTCTAGAATATAAAGCTTTATAGCTGGATAAAAATGTATGAGTATTTATCAGAGCCCGGAGCAAAGGTATCCCATAGCAAACACCATCTCCTTCATAATATTTCTTTTATGAGATGCTAAGACATAGAATCAGTGTTTGCTTTCAAATCAATACCAAAACACAGCGTGCGCGCATCATGATGTAGCTTCGCATTATTACAATTGCTTAAAAAACACCACATTTTGTAACAAAGGTGCGTGATTATTGAGTAGCATAAAGCTTGGTCCATTCGGAATAATTGATGATATGATAACGGGCTATTAACGTTCTTCAACATGCTGCTATCGACTTTTGAACAAAGGAACGTATTTTTTACAAGTGAGTAATGTAAGAATAACAATGCTACCAATTGATGATTAAATAAAACACCTCCAGAAATTATAATGTAGCGCACATTGGACCTGAAGATGTTACGTTAATAAATTTGCATACTAAAAAAACGTATCTCCATGGAGAATCCAGAAAATACATAGATTATTAAAAAAACATGCTACAGATGGCCAACTCAGAATTTAAGGGGTTAGCCAAGGCAGAAATCCTTTAATATCAACCTACACTGCTGCAATTAGAGAATACCCTTACATTTTTCTTTCATAAAGGTTCAATGATTTAATCCCTAGTATCTTGTTATGTAAATGCTAAAGTTCCCCCACTCTGTCCTCCACCTTTGTGGTGCCACCATGGCTGAATAAACTGGAGCTGTTGGCTTCACACTCATTTAGAGAACATGAGCGTGAGTGGCACCGGTAACCGGTGGCTCTGCATGGCCAAGATATTTGGTTAATCTTTAATGATGCAATAGAATGCGTTTTAAAAACGTGGCAACATTAGTGGTTAATGACAACATTTGAAATAACATCGAACATCAAAAAAATATTTACATGTTCTTCTGTACGACCTCAAGGGCTTTCTATGCATTGAGTCGTGGGCATGTAACAGTTAATATTGTGTTTATTTTTTAAGTAGAATGATAAATAACATGAGAAGATGGCTGAATGGTAGCCTTGATGGTTGATCTGTTAGTTGACGTGTGTAATAAATGAGTTTCCTATTATGCAAGTCTCTGGAAGACGGTTCCAACTATGTTTTGTTGGGCAGTTTTTGATCCAAGATCACACGTGTTCCTGGAACTCGGCATTAAATTACCAATGTATATACTAATTCAGTTTTGTGAAAAGAAATGGATGTGGTTCAGGAAATACTACCTCTGGGTCATCTAAGTGTCTGTGTAAATCAATATATCTAGAGTAAACAGAACTCAAGAAGGAAGACCTAAAAATAAAGCTGAGAGCAACAAAGCATGGCAGCCTTCTAATCTAACTGTAATGATATGAAATCATTTTATTTAGAGAATTAAATCTTCGTATTGACACCTTTAGCACTGCTGGACATGAATTATGAAACTCAGTGGACACTAGAAGTGTGTAATATAGGAAGGAGAGAGGAAGTGGAGAATTGATTATTTAAATAAGAGTTAAGGAAAGATTATTTGCACACCATTGCTGTCAACACCTTAAAACTGTAATCTTGTCCTCTCCAGATATACTGTATATGTGTATGTAACTGACTATAAGTATATAAACATACATATAGCATGTCACAGTTTATTGGGAAAACATAGGTATATAGCTTTGAGCATTAGTAGACTAGACATCTACCATGGATCACCAAGATTCCATTGTTGTTGTTAATGGAGGTTCCATCTCTAGACAGCGATGTATTGGGGCTAGGCAGGTCCAGGGGGCGGCAGTCCCCCTCCTGAAAAACCCTGGGGCAGACTTTTGGAGATCAGGTTTCCAACGGGCCCAGTGCTCAGCGGGCTGCTTACAAGGAAATTTACTGGGCACCTTTAAGACACAGAGAAACAGGATATAATGGCATATCCCAGCGCTCTGGGTCAGGCCTAGGGCAGCGCCAATGTTAGATTCTCTGTGCCTGTAGGGAATATCCCAAAAATCTCATTCTTTAGAAGATTTTTTCCAACCACACTAAAATAAAAAGGCATTTCCAAAAATGTTTATGTCTAAGTTAACATTTTTTTTTTATCTAATTAAGTGGATTCCTGTGTCGGAATTTGTCCCAAAATATATTTGTGTGGGAATGAGGCAAATGTGATGCTGGCATTTTGTGACCAATTTAATACTAACATTGTTTAATAAGATCGCCTACGGAAATTTCTCTCTCTCCACACTTTGATAAATTAGTCCCGTATAACAGTGAGGGGTTTTTTTTTTCTCACTTCTAGCAGTTTTCTAAGATCATTCCTTTCTGTACTCTACTTCCTCATTCCTTCACCACGGATTTTAGTGGCATCCGAGCCTCACCACTAAACAATAAAGGCAAACTAATAAAACCCATTTGATAGAGATGAAAGTGCTTTGACCTACAGCACAAAGTGTTTTCCGACTGTTTTATTTTTTTCCAAGGCCAGACATTTAATAAAGCACGTGCTCTGTGTTTAAACCATGACCCATTCTTTCCTCTACAAGATGGGCGCGGTTGCTGATTAAATATTAAAGGCAAGCAAAAATATAATGCAATTTAAAAGTCGTTACGCAAGACTGAGATGCTGCTAGATGTCAAGGCTAATAAATTCATTGTTTGCTTTGCTGGCTCTAAATACCCATAGCAGAATATCTGTACAAAGAGAGCTGACACTGGGGTCAAGCAGATTCACCTGCTTTAAGCTCAGAGTTCTTAGTACCTCTTCTTTTATATTAATATGAACTTATACTCAATGAACTCTATTCTTTGTCAAGGAATCTTCTGCGGTTCATTCTTATGAAGCTCTTATAATGATCTACGGTAATAGCCGTAAGACTCCCTAGCTTGTATTCCAAGTTAAAGTGTCCTGCTGTGCATGCATTTTTCCATGAAAGATTAATACATTATCATTTTTCTAATGCGTGATTAATATTCCTCATTAATCATGTTCTTATAAGATTCAAAGTAATATAAGGTGTTAAACGGTTTGTTCTTGTACAGAAGAACAGGTTTGTATCTGATCTGCAAAAAGAATATTAATTCCACCCTCTACAATATATATGAAGCAAAGGAGTGCTGGCACCTTCTGGCCCAGGGGGCTTCTAAAGTTAAGTGCCCTGCTGCCCCCTGGGCCAGCCCGCCCCTGATATCAACCTGTTACATGACTGATCAACAGCAAAGCGTCACTGTAACCACACAAAGAAAAAAGACACCAAGAACACCAAGAAGCAAGTTTAGGAGATAGAAAACAAAAAATAATAATACCGTATTTGCTAGATTATAAAACGACCCTGATTATAAGACGAACCCCCAAAATCTATATATTAATTTAGGAAAAAAACAAAAAGCCTGAATATAAGACTACCCTATAGAAAAAAATGTTTTTACTAGTAAATATTAATTCATGTAAACAATTTTTTCAGAATTAATAAAAGATATGATTGAGAAAAATATATATTTTTTTATTTCCTTTTATTTGCCAGCCTGCCCCCGCAGTTATGCACATCTGCCCCCAGGGTTGCCACTCTGCCCTCAGAAATGCCTTATACCCTCCTATATGCCACTCTGCCCCATGATATGCCTTTTAACCCCCTATATGCCAGAGTGGAATATAGGTGGTTAAAAGGCATATCATGGGGCAGAGTGGCATATAGGGGGTTAAAAGGCATTTCTGGAGGTAGAGTGGCAAATAGGGGGTATAAGGCATTTCTGGGGGCAGATATAACTGCTAACAGCAATCACACTCCTATCAAGCCAAGGCAGCCAGTAGATGCTGGAACCTGGGGATGCTAGTAGTGTGATTACAGCCTCCCTATGCCATGCTACCACCACCACCCCCTTACACATCCATGCTATCACACACACACACTCATTCACAAACACACACTCATTCACAAACATTTAAATACTCATTCATTCCATTAATCACACATACTTGCTCAAAAACCCTCCCCCATCCCCTTACCTGAACTGCAGATCTCTCACTCGAAGACTTCTGCAGGGGCCCGGCTGTGCGAGCAACTTCTCTGGCCCCGCCCCAAGAGGAAGGAGGGGGAGGCAGAATTATGTGACACTCTGCTAGCTTCCTGTTCTCCTGCTGCTAGTAGAAGAGACGCTGCTCGCGACCAAAGCACCGGTAAGCAGCCTGGCCCCAGCGGACATTTTTTTGAGGTCTGATTAGAAGACGACCTCGATTATAAGACGAGGGGTATTTTTCAGAGCATTTGCTCTGAAAAAAACCTCGTCTTATAATCGAGCAAATACGATATATTGGTGTTAGTGCTTCAGTGATAAAAAAGAGAACAGAGTAATAACAATATAAAAGACTTTAGAATTTAATGAATACTTACATACATATATATATATATATATATATATATATAAAATCACATAAATGTATTAGTAAAATAATAATGTCAGTATTATTGTCCAGTGACAATAAGGTTGAATGTTGTTGTTTAATGCTCATCTCCTTTAATCCTTACTCACTTTATCAATTTAAAAAACTGAGCATTTTCTTTTATGAATATGGATTGATGGATGGTCCAAAATGGGCAAAATGTTTATATTTATGAACGTACCATAATATGCTGAATTTGCAAATGTATCTGTGTGAACATATGGTTTGTTTGATAAAATGCACAGAATAGGTGCATTTTATCAAATAGCGAGTAAAGCAAGCAGCTGGCCGTCAGATCGCAGTATAAGTAAATATCTGCAATTAGTGGTTGATTCCATGAAGCGTATTTCATATACTGGTCTGTTACATCAGAGCAAAAGTTCATTTTGGGGCTACCCATCCTCAACCCCCCCCCCAAAAAAAAACTGAACCACAATTTAGATTTAAAAAGAGTTAACAAAAAAAAATGACTGACAGAGGAAAAGGACACGCCTTCAAAAATTGCGTGGAGGCATAGCATGCTCTAGACCAGGGGTGTCCAACCTGCGTCCCTCCAGCTGCTGCAGGACTACATCTCCCATAATGCTCTTTCAGCTAAGGGGTTGGCTGAGGAGTATGGGGGATGTAGTCCTGCAGCAGCTGGAGGGCCGCAGGTTGGACACCCCTGCTCTAGACATTGAATCACTATTGAAAAGCAAAAAAATAAAATTGAAGAATACCAATCTTTTTCCCAAAGTTTTATTAATTTAAAATGCTTGGCTGGTTGACAAACATCATGTTATTTTACAATTATAGATATGTCTCATTGATTCAATCATATATTTTTTTAGCAAGGTAAATACAAAGATCCAATTACTTACAAAAATAGGGTACTACTTAAAACATATTGTGTACAGAAATAATTTAACTGTTACAGAAATGTCTACAGACAACATACATACATACAGAAAATAGATCTTCGTAATATATAGAATTTAGATATGACTTAAGTTTTAAAGGGTAGTTTGGAGATAAGTTTGATTGGTTGTCATTGCACAAAATACATTACTTTGTAAGAAGGATTTTGTTCTCCATGGAACGCAAACTTTTCTTCCATATACAGAATGTGAGACCTGGAAGTGATATAATTTCTTGGATATGGAATATGATTTTTTGTCCTACTTAGAATGCCCTTAAACAGAATACTTTTATATATATATATATATATATATATATGTATATATATATATATATATATATATATATATTATATTAATGCATATATATATAGTTCCATACAAATTTTGGTTTAAAATTCCATCAAGTTCCACGTCATTGTTAATCCAGAAGTAGGCAAAACTCAAATTAGTATTGAGTAGTGGATAAATAAACTTGATAAAATTACCATTATTATAAAGTGTATCCGAGAATCTAGGTATTAAGAAGCAACATTACTTGTTAAGTGTGTCCTGTGTGTTATATTAGGTATTTTATTACAAATGAGATAGCTAGACAGGACGTAATTCAGATTGTCTGGACAATGATGGAACGATATAATTTTGCCCTTATATACAGTTTCATCCGTCTGGTGAGGTTGTAGTTCTGTGTGAGTGAAATCAAGGGCACTTGATATATGTGCAAATGAATATAGCTAGTCAGGTTATATTTCTGTCGAATAACTCACCCGAATGCCTTCAACTACCCCCTGCAGCTGATTCCCAATAGGTAATTAAGGTTTTTACAAGATGAGATGATCTTCAGATATCAAAACTAATCACTGACAAGTGATTAGTACTAAAACTGATCGCTGTTCTCCTATGGACGTATATTAACATCTTCTTAATAACATGATGATAACTGCTTTATTTTGAAACATTTCATATACATGGCTTGCACCTTAAAAATAGTTTCTAATCCCCATTTACCTTTTCCCAAGAGAAATCATACAGCCAAACCATATACAGTATATAACCTAAATACAGTAATCCCTCTTCCCGGACAGACCCCTTTGTAGAATAATGGTTAATAAATGGCGTAGGTTTTTATATTTGGTACTTAACCCTGCTGCAATATTAAAGCCCTTATATACTCTACATACCCCTATGGTTAAATCTGCAAGTAACACAAAGTAAGGGCCTAAACCGCAAAATCACATTAGCAGCTTGCTCGCCTTTTACGAAGGCATCACGGACAAAATAAACATGGCTGTTCCTTTAAAATCCCTTGAATTCAGCATGGCTTAGCTCTAATATGAGCATCGTGCACCTACTTAATCATACTGACCCTGAGGCCTTCTTTGGTATGGGGAGAAGATGAGACATTACTTCCATTGTAGACGTTCATTGACTGCGAAGTGACTGAACACATGCCAGATCTGCATTTCCACCTCATAAAGAAAGAGGCCCTAAATATGCTAATCGATGCCTTTCAACTAATGGTCGTGTGCTTGCAATGCTGGGAAGACCAAAAGATAAATATATACGCCCTTTATTCCTGCATTGTCAAGGTGAATTAAAAAAAAACACAACACCTTAAGTGAAATGGGACGCAGAAATACTGTATGCGCATAAATTGGACTTAATGGCGCTGTACAATAATTTATTTAAATGATAGAACAAAAAGTCGCATTTACTACGGTCAGTAGAAGACAATAAGTTGTAAATGACTATTAAGAAGCCGCCCTTACAGAGGCTGCCTCGACAGCAATCATCAACTTTACAATGGAGAAACGTGACCCAATGCTGAGGAATAATCATACAGGTCCTAGGAAAAGGAGGTGCATACATATGTGTATTTATATACTATTTATTTTAATGTGGAAACACAATTATATGGGATTATTAAATGTATAAAAGTGTGTAATATACAAAGAAAATAGTTTTCTTTTTGAGTATAAAATCAAGTGCTGTATATAGTAATGTAGGTTAGTGTTGACAAAGGCCTGGTTTTATCTCCTAATAAACTTCTTTTATCTGCAGAATTGGAGGCCGCCATTGTTGTCAGTCATGTGATATTTTGAGTGACTTTCTCTGCTCAAACACCACAGTTAGCTGATGCTTCATGGCAGTGCTAATGAAGTCCCTTTATTAGCCATTATTATTACGTAAAAGTTAGAACCGTTTTAAAAAAGAAAACATAATTTTTTTTTAAAATGTATTTCTAAAACTAATACTAATAATAAAAAATAAAATGGTGAGAATTCCCCCTCTAGATTGTAAGCTTGCGAGCAGGGCCCTCTCCACCTAATGTATCCGTTTGTCTTAGTCTGTCAATTCTCGTCATATCCCTTGCATATATGTATTGTATTAAGCGCTGCGTAAACTGTTGGCGCTATAAAAAAAAAAAAGATAATAATAATAATAAGAGTTGTGATTTGTTTAATGCAGGATTAGAGATCCCGACTCCTGTTAATCATGTTTACAGGAAGAGGTGAACTTTGCCAGACTCGTTGAACTTGTGAACTCTGTAGCATAAGTTCTTAATATCCATAGAAGGTCGGACAACCCATCATAAAATCGAGATGCTCTGTCATTACTCTTCACCTTTTTTGTGCTTTCAAAGTCGTTCAAGTCTCCGCCACTGCTCTTTCTGTCAAGCTTTGCCCAACATTCTTTTTTTCACACTACATTAGCTTTTTCCTAATTGATTCTACCATCAGTAGTTATTCTGGCAAGGTCATGCTGCTGCTGCCATCTTTTTTTTAAACTCTGCTTGCATTTTTCACTTCTGTCAACAAAACTTCTGTGCTGGACCCTTGGCCGCATTCCTTGCTGCAATGGTACCTACGGTGGGCTCAGGTAGACAGACATGTTGTGTCCTAAATCTAATCCCACATCATGTTTCATTTAAAAGTGATTCTTGTAGTGTGACCTCAGTCCACTTAAAGGAATGTTCCTCTATGTTCCTTGAAGTTTAAATATCTTTATTATTGCCTTGCTGTGTTTAACTATTTAATATACAACAGGACACGTTCGATAACTTCACACAGTAGTGTTAAATGTATTGCGTGTTTTATAATACAAACATTGCTGCCTAATGGGGCTGGGCAAAAGGCGAAAATTAGTTGCTGCTGGAAAAACCATGTTTCCGTAACCACTTGCGTCTTGTGCGTCATAATGTTTATATCACATGATGTTTGTCCCAACATACGTACGTCTTTATTGTTCTTACTCCAAAGAACCTTTTTTCGCTGCTTTTTGTCAATATTCCTTTCATCACGTCTGAACGGATAACCACTTTTTCCTTGTGCAGTCCAATTAAGGAACTATTATTAGCTCTTTGGATTGTCCCTTTGGATATTTGCATAAGGATACAAAATCTCCTCTAACACACCTTTTTTTCCCAGTGGAAACAAATTCAACTTTTCTAGCCTTTTCTTCTTTACGAAGACATTCAATTCCCCTTTTTAATGTTGTAGCCGGCCTTTGCACTTTTTTTCTGGTTCAATTTTTGCATCTATTCACTAAGAAGTGAAGTGGTCAGTCGACTGACCAGACAAAAAAAAAAAAAAGAACTAAATCTGCCTTCTGGCGTTTGGAGTTTCCAAAGTGAAAAATTAGAAGATTTCATGGCATCTCTGTCGGGAAAGCAGATGCATGGAAAAGCTGCTGACTTTAACTGTTGCATGGATTGTGATGTAAACATCATGTCATATGCCACTTTTTGCCATTCTTCACGTAAAGGCAAACATTTTCGTCTAGCTCTGTTGCTTACATACTAAATACATGGTAATATATTTAAGAAAACTGGACATCAGATCCTTGGTCATAACCATAACTCCATTTATATAATATATTTCTATCTAAAATTCAGACATACGTTATTTCGATTTACATAATCTTTTACAAAGTTAATATCCAGCCCTTTCTCTGAGGAAGTGGGTAACACATTCCAGACTATTATTAATCCATGTGGGGATCTGAAGGGTTAATTCTGTGCCCCAGCATGTGCCTGCATGAATCGAAAGATTTATTACAACTTTTTTAATTTACAGTTTGCAAAAGTACAAAATATTGTGACGTTCTTAATGTAGCCAGACAGCAGGAGTGCTGCTGTTTCAGCTTATTTTATTACTTTAGTGTCATTTATTATTATTGCCTGTCCTACATTGCTTAATGCTTAATATATCATATACAGATACAGCAGATATGTTATTTAAATGACCATCAAGAAGGAGGCCATTAATGGCTATAAAGTACTTAATAAAGCAAGTCCTGTCCCCTGTGGGGATCGCATTAAGAAAGTGATTCACACTTTTCAAGACGTTTCATGGTTGCCTTTGTAAAAGAAAGCACAAAATGTATCCACCTTTCGTTCTTTGAGTTCTGTGTGACATTATCTTTGCAGACATCATTTGCTAATGTTGCTGCAGGTGACGCATTAAGTTAAGATCTGCTGAATGTGGACCATTTTCTCCTTTAGTTTGCAGACAGAGCTTTTGTGTATCCCTTTACTGACATTGTCTGTGTAATTGATGGCTTGCAGCTTAACAGTTAAATGGTAAACCGTCACCTTGCGTATGAAAAGAAACAGAGCAGGGAAAAACACAAAAGCGAAAAAGGGAAGCAAAAATGGCTTTATGCAATCAGAACCGTGGGGTGATGAGCTGGACAAACCTCTTAAAAGTAGAAGTCACACCAAAGGACTTTATTATAGAATCGGGTGACGTTACGCCGCTGTATGCTCTAGATGCGTCTTCATGTTAGGATGTTTGTGTTTATGGTTGTTTTTGAAGACAATCTCCAGTAGAACCTTGATTTTAAAATTTTATTTAGTTTATATTGATTTTCATGTAAGGCTGGCATTGAGACCTCATGTATTCAGCATGGAATTTCATTTTTATAAATTGTTATTATGAGTAACATAATGAATGGTCAGACTAATCAACTAATCAACCCGGACCACAACACGGTGGTTCTCTGCTGGTGTGGAGGACCTACTGATGTTTACAGCCAGGAGACAACTGCCTAGGGAATGGGGAGTGTGTGTGTTTATGTATGTGTGTGTTTGGGGGGGGGAGGTAATTGCCCCTGAACTGCTCTCATTTATCATTCTGGGCAACCACAAGAATCATTTTTTTGTGTATTTAACATGTAGTTAATCACAAAAGTATCTATATTAGAGTTTATACAGCATTTACACCGTGTCTTGATCTTCCCCATGTTCTTATTATAGGATCCCAATCCTAGGTAGACCCCTTTTTGATTGCTTTATGTTGTGCCTCAAATATATTTCTGTCTTAGTGCCCTATGCATCTTCATTGTCCTTAGTAAGTTGACCAAAAGGCAGAGTAAGACGACCATTATCAGACGTATCTACAGTATAACCAAGTCATTGTCTAAACTACAACCAACAAGTTGTGCCTTTCGAGGAGGAAGCTACATTCATTAATTTGCCTTTGTAAAAAATCACCACTAACATGTTTCCAGCACTTAACTCTTTTCCCTTTTTAATGATTGAAATCATTTATTTCTTAATAAAATTGCAGCTGTACTAACGTTACATCAATCTAAGGTTCTAATGGAGAAAAATGCTCGCCGTGGTGGGTGTTTGCTGAATAGGTTGGCGGCCTTAAGCCTGTCTCCTTATTCTGTAGTATAAAAATAGTTAGCAATCACTTTAACCCCCTGCTAATTGTATTATGTTATTTCACCCCTGCATTCGGTATTGATTTTAATAGTCTCAGCCGTGATGCATGTGGTTTTATTTTGGGGCATTGCTTTAACAGCACCTTCTGGTATCTAGTGAGTAATGTTGCAACTCAAACACTTAATTGCAAGGTTTTGTGTACATACCTGCGAGTTGCTTTGCTTGACAAGCAATAATTCTTGTACGCAGCAGTGCCAGGGGACAACATTGTTGTTTGGTGCCATTATATTTTTTTTCTTTGTATCTCAGTGGAGCAGTTCAAAGGAACGTTCCTTGTGCTGTTTTCCAAGCCTTTAATTGCTTATGTCTGGGAACAACACCTGATATACTGTCCAAGGCTAAAATAAGATGGCTCAGAAGCTAATATTTTCCTGAAAGCACATTAGCAATCCTTAACCCCTTACATGCTGCAGGGCCATTCATTATCTTGATTCTGAGACTCAAAGATATATTTCTTGTATTTTGTATTTTTTTTTATTTTTTACGAACTATTGTTTAAGTAAATTAAATCAGCTGAGTGATTTTTACTCACATGAACTTCTGTTGACTTTTAATGTTTTTTTGTTATATTATACTTTTTTATATTACGAATCTCAAAAATATTTTAGACCTGATTCCATGATTTCAGTTTTAACAGTTTTTTCCCCCATTTGGTAACTGTTTGACAGAGTAATTGTGAAATGGAACATCAAACATATAAACGTAACATACAGACCACTAGTAGCTTAATAATTGCTCATTAAACATAGCCTTAAGTGCATTAAAATTTGTAATGGGATTTGATGACCATTTTGTAGTGTTATAACACTTTAAAGAAAGCATATGGGAATCTTGTTGGAATATTTAAAGATTGGGCTTGATAAAAGATAAATATTTTCCTCTTGATCCTTAGATCAGTACTTTGGATATTGTCAACAACACACTATACATGCAGCCGAGTGTATAGTGAACATGTTTCCCAATGCACATGCTGGGAAATGCCTGGTGGGCTTCTGGTCAATAGCCCCATACTTAACCGATCTGCCACTCCAGCGACCACATGTGCCTCCACATGTTACTTGGCAGCCCCTTAGTCATCCCCAGTCTTGCTCTGGCAACTAGTTAAGGGGGAAGGCAACTAAAAGATTGACCATGGATAACAAAGCATACCATGTGATACCAACGACAAAATTGATTACTTAAAAGATCTATTAGTAATCTCTTATGTCTTTGTTGGTCATTATTTCATATAAAAAGTGAGCTGAAGTTTTAACCTCCTGAATGAACTATGGAGATCTCTGCAACAAAGGCTGAGCTGGCCCTGTATAATGCATAGTTCAATCAGTAATGTGATGTCCAAGAGTTCCCACTGATCCACTTATGCTTTATACAGGGCTACCCACATTAAACAGATTTTTCTCAATTTCAATATGTGAAGCCACCTCTTTCTCTACGGTAATAATGCTTTTTAATGTTCCTTTGGAAGTCAGCAATACACCTGCTCTTCTACCAGAATGCTACATCTGTGAAGGAAACATACTGTGAGTCAGTAGAAGCTACAATTCATCGAAGAGCCAAAGTCGATTACTAAACTGTTACAAGCTTTGAAAGCAGTATGGGTTACAAAATCAATGACTATCTTGTAAATCAAAATAGATGGAGACAAGAGTTGATCTAAGCTTGGAAATGTCAAAAAGGCTTAAAGATATTGATTGGGAGAAGAAACATGCCCAGGTAATATTCACTAAAAGTAGGCATACAGTTATGTTTTTTTATTCTATATTATAAATAGTAGACAGCAACAATATCATAAATATGTATTAAGATGACAAAAAAAATGCATAATAATAAAAATATTTTCAGTTTTTAAGTAGTCATAGATCTGAAGGACAAAAAAAGAGGGTTTGTGACTGTGCCGAAAGTTATTTTAACTGACAAACATATTTTTGCATATAATTATGCAAAATGTATAGGATTCATGTGTTGTCCATGTAGAATGTGGGATGGGAAGCTATGGAGACCATGTCGTTGTAGATTGTGACCTAATGGGTGGTTGTGGCTACATTAAAACTTTAAAACTTTCATTTTTAACAGAAATACATTCTCAATATATTTGTTGTAAACAGGCTTTTCTTATATATGGAGCTTTTAAAAAAATATTTCTACTGGATCTATCAGGATAAAAGAAGAGCCTTTATGTTTTTGACATTTTTTTATTTGATTTGGTTTTTATGAGGTTTTGATGTTTTTTTTCTAGTCCAGACTAGCAGTAATAAAACTGTGAGGTTCAACATATTTTAAGCTTTCATTTCTGTGCATTTGGGACTATTAAAAGTGATTTCTCTGATGTTCCACTTACTCCTTAACTGTCAAGGTCAGAACCCATTTTCTAATCAATAAAGTCACAGACACAAACACGCTAAATTGGTTGGAGGTCTACTCTGTGTTATAACAATACTTCTTGCTTTACATCTTCAAATTATAACAAATAAGCAAAAGGAATGAGTAATATAAAATTGCATCACTAATCCTAATCTGATTAATATAAAAATGCACAAAACAAAATCCTATGTAAAGGGTTAGAGTTATCCAGGCTCTGTTCAATTATACCTTATAAACTAAATTCTTCTTTTTTTATTTGTAATTATTTAAGTGCTGTTGCCTCTGTTGTTCAGGGGAATTAGTGGCATCATAAATTTACCAAGAGAGGATTGATATCTTTCAGCCTGGGTTGAAAGCAAAACAAATCAATATAATAACGGTCGGAAGTACAGTTTGTAGACAATGTGCAATTTCCAGCCCATCGCACTTTCAATACAAGGTTCCACAGAGAATCCCAACAAAGAGCACAGTCTACTTACTCTATACACCTTGGTGGCTATAGCTGGGATTTCAAAAGCCCAAAACAAATGGCAGTGACCTGGAATCTTCATGTAAGAAAGACCCAGGAGGAAATTGCTCCTTACCACTCTTCCCCTCACTAGTATTCTTTTTTCACCCAACATTTCAGGTGTCCAAATCCAACCTCCGTTAGAAGGATGTGAAAAGACGCAGGGGGGACAAAATTAAAAGTGGAAAGAGTCATGGGGCCACTTGCCAGCCTTACCCAAAGTGCCACATTGGGCGTTCAGCTTTTAGACCATTGTGAGGTCGCCACATGGGGACTGCAGTGGAGGTCTGTGCTGAGATCAGAGGGTCTCTTCAACTAGACCATGATCCACACTGCCTGCAAAAAAGGGACAGGGGGAAAGCTACTCGGGACAGTGCCCAAAAACTGAGACAGTCCCTCCAAATCACGAGAAGAAGAGGTTATCTTGTTATAGCACACCTATCAGTTTTCAATCTTTGTTCTGAAACTTCTCTGTGCTCCAGATCCATGACCTTGTTATCAAATTGAACGCACAATAGAAACGCTACTGTGAATAAAAAGAAATATTCACGTTTACCTTAAGCTGCACTGACTATATTTCTGCCACTATTTAATATATGTCACTGGTGCCTAGAGTATTGTATAATTAAATTAGCTTCATTGACAGTTAGCAAACGTAGTGTTCAGCACTCACTTAAAGTTATAATTTATTTTAGCAATTAATTATATGGTGTCACATGAAGGTCAAATCACATGAACATTTTTATTCCGTTTTCTTCTCTAAACTATTTTCAAATCAAATAACCCATTTATTTTTATTCATTTTCAGAAAAGTATTGTTTTTATAGTGTGACAATAGAATTGCCCAGACTGTGCTTGGTTTGTAATTTCTGTCATCAGATATTTGAAGGTTATTGCAAACCATGAGTTGCAGATGAGTTGAGATGAACTGGAACATTTCATCTCACTGGATTCACTATGTACTATGCATAATGAATCGTTCATTGGGTGTCTTGATATATTTCCTCAAACCTTAACTCAGGTATATCTCGCTGTTTAGTGGCCAAACCCCTAATTATACCTGGGAATGTCCCAAGGTAGGCTGTCCAGAGTTCTCTGTCTCCTAGGAAAGTGGCTTACTGAAGAGGCATGACTAGCCATGCATTCTATAGATATATAAAGAGAAAGAGAAATATATGAAAAGTAAAGAAGTACATCATGATCTTCCAAATGTGGTTATTTGTTATTTTTAAGACAAGATTGAGGGTAAGGCTGCCATACCGAAGAAGTTCCCTGTCCCAATGGTGTGGGTGCAAGCAGAGGACAAGACTAAAATCATTAGTGACCCAGAGACTTGGGGAGCAGGGTTTCACTCAAACACGTTCCTGGTATGCTTACGGCTGGTTTCAAATTCCTTCTTGAAACCAGAAAGGTAGCAAATAAGACACTATTAGATGTGTTGAGTGGTTTTGCTTTTCCTTTATTCTACATGATGTATAAGTGTACAGAATAATTTAGTGTGCATCACTAGAAATTAGAATTTATGAGTATTTCGATGTATTTTGAATAACTCACATTATACGTATAGACGGGCACATCAAAAATCTACAATCAAGGTTATGTTAGCTCATGTCATTGCCTTGGCAAAAAAAACCAAAACATGCAAGTACAGGATACATATCTCCAGCCACCATCTCTTTCTGTTAGTGTATACGACGTCTTTGATTAATGAACATTGGAGGACGTTATAATTGGAATCGCACACGGAATTGCTTAATTCATTTTAACAGTTCCTATGACCGCTAAAGAAATATATTTTTAATAGCCTATTGAAATACCGGATTTCTATCTAAATGTTTACTAGTAATGTAGCTACTACTTTATTTACAAAGATTTTTTATCTTAATTGCTGTACTGGGCAGAATGTCAGAATTAGCATTCCAGCTTTTCCGTTCTTTACATGTTCCACGCAGTGCTAGTAATTACCAAGAGTAAAATATTACCGTGAAAGCAGTAAGTAAACATAATGAATCTTTAATCACAAGTCGCTTCCTATGGCCAAAAAAATTGTATCTTATTTCTTATATTTAATTCATAACAATACGATAATAGAGATGTCAAAACTATAATATGATGATTAGGACCGATTAGAGCCATCCGTATCTAGAATGTAATGTTTCAACATATTCTTAAGCTTTTACTTGCTATCTCTAAGTCAGACCTACGGATCTGCACAAAGCCTTCTACGTTTCCGTAGCTTGCATTTGGAGCGTCTAAAAGATGATATAATTTTCAGATTTGTTTTTTTTAAACCCAATTTCTCTGCACAAGCATATTTTCTCCAGTAGGGTTGTTCTTGCGTTTCTTCGAGTCCCATATTAATCTTCACTATAGTCTGATGAGTGGCTGATATTCGTACTGCTAGCTACATGACAGGGTTATTACTTTATGACCCTTAGAGACATTAGTGAGAGGCTGCTTTCAGTCACAAACATTTGGGCTGCCAGCAAACCTAATTGGCTCCCTACAGCTGTGTCTGTTCTTACCGCAAGTAACGGGAGGACTTTCCAGCAATTTATAAGCAATTACGCGAGTGTACTAACATGCATTTTACTTTGGTGAACAAGGTTCTGACCAATATATATTTTTATCACATACCTTTTCTTTGTCGCTAATGGTTCCGATAAACGCAATGCCTGTTCAGTGATACACATGTACACATCCCTAATACACCTAAGGAAGGAAATTTCATGTTCACTTATTTTATTTAGTGGGTAAACGATTATGTATAATTTATTACCAACTGTGTATGCTAAATATACAAAATAATGGTTATATCAAGACATTAAAGCGTGAGTGTCTCACTTTAGGACTTCAACCCTGTTCTATAACGTTCTGTTCCAGAGAATGCATCTGCAATGTACAAAATGCCTTGTGTGTGTGAAGTCACCTATACTGTCTTTAGAATGATAATGAGGTCACATCGATCACATGGAAATCATATTGGCCACAGGGCTTGGCCAGCGTGCAGTCTGCTGGCAAGTTTATGGACCGTCTTCCATATACTGCAACAGTGCAAGTGTTACAGCACCGGCAAATGAATGATGACTAATGGTAACTCTCACCACTCACGTCATCATTTAATGGAAAATACTAGCGATTAACCCCTTCAATCCCCTATGGACGTCCCGGTACGTCCAGCCCTTCGTGCAGCGTCAGGGACACATCCCTGCCGCTGCACGGGAGACCAGGCTGTCGTTTGACAGCCTGGACTCCCCACTGACAGCAGAAGCCGGCTTTGCCGGCTTTCTCCTGTCCGATCGCCTGTAAGAGCTTCCGGCATGAAAGCCGGTAAGCTGTTACATGTAAACTGCCCGATCGCGCAAGGATATCCTGCCCTCCGATGAGGCACAGAGACGCTGCAATCTCTATGCAGGTCTGTGAGGACCTGCATAGAGATCACAGTGTGATCGGTGCAGGGGGATCGCGGGGAGGGGAGTGAGAAACCATCTCTCTCACTCCCCCTCCCGTCCTGTAACAGAAAAGCAGAAAAATTTAAAAATAATATTAAATAAATCTCTAAAATAATAATATAAATAATACTAAAAAAATTTATAATGTGAGCTGTGATGTCACTGTGACATCACTGGCATGTTCAGGAGGTCCCTAGGAGGACCTCTAACCATTACTGTGTAAAAAAAAATATATACAAAAAAATGAAAAAAAAAATGTAAATAAAAAAAATATATAAAAAAAGATAAAAAAAATTCTTAAAAAAACCTTACACGTTCTGCACAGACATCGTTCATTCATTCACTCACTCATCCAACAATTAACATTACCCAATAATGTTACTGGCTATAAGGCTATAAGGATTATCTATTGCCTATTGATCCAGTAAGAAATCAAATCACATTTTGGAATCAAGAAGGAATTTTTCTCCTTTTTGAGGCACAACTTGTAATCGCTTCAATGCGGGTGTTTTTGCCTTTTGAATAACAGGTTGAATTTGATGAACTTTTTTCTCCTTTTCACCCTACGTAATTATGTTACTACATGTTTCATAAAAAACATAATTGAACCGAGCTGCAGTCAGGTTTGGAATATTAGGCTGATTTGTGTGTAAATACGTGAGGATGCATTAGCATAAAAAGCTGCAATTATGCAAAAGGGAAGAGAACACTTAATCACATTTAATGGAAATAAATAGACAAACAGTATAAAGTATCCCAGCATCACAAGCAAGGGGTGTTTGTTGATAACAGCTTTGAGGGTGAGACGGAGTTATAGCTGCAAGTCTGGTTCTATTCTAAAGGTGGCTCCTTCTTCCTCTAGGCAAGTCAATTAATTTTTCAGTACCTTGGGCACCAAACATTATTTTGGAGATACTTGAAGAACATCATTAGTCAATGAGTATTTCAAATATTCTCAAAATAGATTTTAATTAAGTTTCAACAGTGTGCAAATATTTGTTATCCTACAGCAATTAAAGCAATTATACTAATCTGTCGTGATGAATTCGCTAGAAAATAAGGCTTCCAGCAACGAAGATGTATGAACTGGTCGAATTTTAAAGCTCAATTTTTTTGTTGTTCTGATGCACACATTTAAAATGATCTTTCATAATCAACCTCAGATACAAATATTTGTTTTCTGATCAAGAATTAATGTTGCTAATGCCAACTGCACTTTGATACCCTAGTTAGAAAAAGACAATTTATTTTGCATTGCTGTGTTACATACGGTATGTCTGAAATATTATAATCATATTTCTATTATTAAAAGTCTTTTTACTTACATTTCCTTCCAATCATGGTTTTGAGTAGCATAACCCAGTTGGGTTATTTCTGAGCTCTTAATGAAGTGGGATGGGATATGGGGGGAAAGTAGCACTCATAGGGAGTGGGTATTTAAATAAAAATAGGGTTTTTTTAGTTGTCTGTAAATTTAACATTTTATTGTGTCCTGTAATAGAACATTCAATTAAAATTTAGATTATAAAAAGAAGGAACATTGTGAGTAAAGTTTCTATAATACTGCAAACTCTGATCCCGTGAATATATAAATGTATATATCATAAAGCCTTTTCTCCGATATAATTATGACTACACTCGTAGGGTTTCGTACATCCTCCCCTGCAGACGCTACTAGTGCAGGGTCACTAACAGGGGGCAAAAGGGGCAGCCTCTGCAGGCCCGTTATTACTTTTAGGGCTGACAGCATCTGTGCTTTGGGCCCCTGTTATTGTAATCATGCACAATGTAGGTCATGGCATCAGAACAGGCTGGTGGCAACGGTTACAAATGGGGTTGGATGGGCACTTGAAGCTTGTCCAAGGTCCTCCACTATCAATAACAACGCGCTTGCTCCAATAAAACTTGCGTGCCCGGCAGCTGCCTAGTTTGCCTAAATTGTGACTCTGCCCGAGAGATATCCTTAGAACAAGTGTCCCTGATACAGATACATTTATTATCTGCAAGGTTATAGTATGTTTTTGGTATCTTCTTACTTTTTTGATGAATGTAGTGCTGATTGCCTCAGCTAAAGATGAAGTCTCTGTTACTACTTCTAAAGTACTTACTAGCGCAACCAGAATGAAATTGGCACTAGAACTTGATATATTGATGCAAACTGACTCCGACTTGAAAGGATGCAATTTGCATATTTTTTTTAGCAATGCTTCAGTTTGTGCAGCTTGGTTCATATTGCCTCTGGCTACGAATTACCAGTGCTAAAATACATCAGATTTATCAAAGAAGGGAAAAGTACAATACAAAGAAAGTGTTCCTGTTTTTCTTTGATTCATTTAACACTGTGTTTCACGCTAGTTTTGCACTATTCTGAACTGGTAGCTGGACTTTAACCTTTTCGAGGCCTATGGTAAGAATGATATACTTTTGGCTATCTACATTATAGGAACTGCTACATAATTTAGGAACATTAAGGCGCCTACTATTTGCTGATGAATTCAACTGCTATTAGTACTTTATATAAGGTCTGATAATTGCTGTGGCGAGTATATTCAGACCTTAGATTTAGCTTTTTAGGGCAAATGTAGTTCAACAATACAGAAGTATGTTGATATTGCCATGGACTGATTTGGAAGGTTGCCAAAGAGTTGCATTTTATACCATTTTCAGTGTAACAATTATGTCTGAAGTTCCTTACTCTGTTGCCAAAACTGATTTGGGCAAAAAAAGTCCTGTCAATTGCACCTACACACTGGTAGCATAGGTGGGCCCAGTGACATATTCTGGCCTAGATCCCCTTCTGTGAAACCGGGGCAGATCATCCTCTGGGGCGATCAAGACCCCGGTATACAGCTGCTTAACTGGCCCACTTACACTATGGAGGCTGTGTCCTCATAGTCTGCATCAGAAGGTGCTGCATGCCTTTAAGACTCGAAGCTGAGGGGTATTACGTCATATCAAGGCCCTTAAGGCTGTCCTTTATAAGGCAGTGTAGACTCCGACGAGGAGGGAACGGCCAGGGGGTGCAGTTCCAGGCCATGCAATGGACAATACCGAGCCCTTAAGTATTGTAAGCAAGACCACAAATGTAACCTGGGGCTTGGTGGCATCTTAGACTGGCTCTATCTGCTAGCCACATCATCCTGTGGTTGTTCTGTCTTCTAGAGTTGCTACTTTGGCTGGTAACACAATGTAGCGTATCAAAATTGTATTAAGAGTCTTTAGTCATAGTTGATACATTTTACTGGGTCAACATTGAAAAAACTTATTGTTGTTTTAGAACATTTTTGAAAATGTCCGCTAGACGTTTATTGTACTTGACAAGCCCATGTTCTCTTTAAAAACAATTGAATACACACATTTATGTATTGCGTAAAATTCTAAACATTCTCAGCATTTTTATGTGCTTTTAAAGCAATATTTGTAAGAATACAGGAAAAGAAAATAGGAAACATTTTAGCTTGCATTGCAATCACTTTAATAAATCATGGTAAAGAAAGAAATACGACATAGTTATGAATCTCTTGAGTGTCATAACAATATGAAAAGTTACTGCGTAAATCAAAGTCACCCACTGGTATTTGGGAGAAAAATGTATATATACATTTATTTCTGGTTTTTCCCCCCTAGTTTTTATCCCAGTTTGCAGCACACAATCCATCTGGGCTTATATTCGAGACACATTTCCAACATCGATTGAGATATTGCACAAAATATACGATTCAGCTTCTTTTTATCTTGGCATCAACAAAGCCAAATAATTGTTCCATTTACATACTGTATTTCAAGCTTGTTCAGTACTGGAAAACTTTACTCACCCGTTACTCACCCAATTTGCACTCCTGGGGCAAATCAGTTGCTGCAGCGGGCACTGGCTGGATATACCCAGCCATACTTATGTCATTTAGTCGCTGCTCATCTTAATAGTGCCAGGGCCACCTAGTCATACCCGTTGGGCTCTGATTACTTCTATTCTGCATCTTAGAACTAGGCTGTCCAGAAGGTGTTTACCCCGCATCTTGAACCTTTTTGTGCTTCTTCAGGCTTTTGTATACATGTTCATTTTCATGGAAAATATGTTGGACACTGCCAAATGAGTTTTGGGCTGCAGTGTTACTGAGACATTTGGCTTGGCTTGTCCCAAGCCAAAAAGTTGCCAGCCCTTTGCTAGCAATCTGGTCCATCTTGCTTTTTCTTAAAAGCTATTTAACATACATAAAATACCTCTTAACAACATTTCTGCCATCTACAGAAGGCAATTCTGCCATTTAATGAATATACACGTACACAAAGACACAAACCTTAAACTGCCCTTTCAATGAGGTAGGATTAGGGTTTCCATATGTCAACAACTCATCCTTCCATATGTCAAACTCAAATGTTTCCAAGGTAGACCCATAAATTCAAGAAAAAAAAACAACTTTTGCTGCATCCAAGCTGGAACATTTTGTGAGTTATCTCATTATAGAAGTCACTGAAATTTTTCTTATTGTAAAATGTTTTCTATCAATGGTTCAAACTGTGTTTTACATCAAGCGATTTCTTTTGTTTCTTTGCGTACTCTGTCATTTAGATTGTATTTTCTCAAGCAGGAAGATGAAATAGAGACAGGAAAATGAAAACAAAGTAAAGAATTATTGCGGGGCTATTTGTCAAGTGGACTTTTAGCAGTTTGTAATAGTGTTAGAAAAAAAATGCAAGTACTCTTGTTTGTCATCTACGCCTATTGTAATAAATCTATATACCAAGTATCACATATTTGTTAAAATGAATCAGCGCTTTTACTTTCTCTGGTATGACAGCAAATGGATTATACTGAGAATAAAGTCATCTGTAATTATCATCTTTTATGTGTAAGAGTAAAGTCGGTATATGTCTATGTCAGGCAGTGTTCTAGAAGAGCGCTTCTCAAACCACTGATAATCCTGGATTTAAGGATTATCCAATTACCCTCATGTGAGGATACTGATAAAGACAGAAATGTTCTTGGGTGGTTCTTGGGAATAGGTTACAGAACAGGAGGTTATGGGAATATCTGCATCTTTTGTGTTCAGTTCTACCTAAGTGTTTCTACATATAGAATAATGGAAGGTTTTGCTTCTGCTTGAAAGCGATGAATAATATGTACATTATTAGGATCCGATAACTGACAGATAACTGGGGTTAGGTCATTATACCTCTTATTAATTCTTATTGTCCCAGTTTGACCCATCTGACAAATGTCACGTGTATGCAGAACAATGTCGTAGGAGCATGGTTCATTATTATACATGCATTTCTGATGTCCAAGTGAATTTGAAGCTAGGATAAATTAGTATTCAATCCATATTGATTCTAATACCCCATGTAGTGTTATGTTTCACTCTAAGAACTGTACACCCTGAATGCAAATGTATAAGTTGTCGATGAATACATATGGAGTGAGGAATCTTTAGCAACATAGACAGTTAAGACCCAATCGGACCATCTAACATTCCAATGTTTCTGCTGTAGACTTAGAGCTTAATCAGTCCTTGGTCTTTTCTTATATTAAGTATAGCCATATACCTATCCTATGTATGTTTTAATTCCTTCACTATACTGACCTCTACCACTTTTTCTGGGAGGCCGTTCCGCTTACCTACCAGCCTCTCGGTAAAGTGGCACCCACTTTGTTCACCACATCATGTGCTGAAACCATAATACGATTTGCTAAAAAGCAAGTGGGATAAAATAATATGACGTAATGCCCTATTTCAAATACATAACAGACCAATGGAGTATTAAGCAAATCCATAACAAAATGGCCAACAAAATATTACTTTTTTTAACCAAAACAACGGGGGGAGAAAAAACTAAATAGACTCATGCATCCAAACTGTGGATTTTTTGCATGTTTCTTTTCACAAAGCCAAATGCTAATTATGTGAGAATACGTTAATGTAACCCACAAGTTCCTATCACTTGTAGAAGATTTTGTTAACATTTCCATGGTAAAAAATGCTGTTGCTTTTAGCACTTCTGTCAAGATCACACTCCAATTTCTGGATGCATCCTTGTTTTTTTTCTGTAAAGTGGAAACTTTTTACACTGAACAACTTTTTTCTCCCCCTACAACTTTATTTTTTCGAGATAAGCTTGTATAGCTTTCTATAACACACTAAGCCCTGTTTAGAGCTTCATTACATTTTGCAATTAATTTGGTAATTTTATTTTGTGCCAATTAAATTCTCCTGTGAAATTGATGGCAGAAAGGGAATTAATATGGAACAAGGCATCAAAACTTCAGATTTTATTGGGTTTGAACTAAATTTGACCTACCTTTTTAACTTTCCTTGTCTGATCACTTACACGCTTAATAAACTCAGAAAGTAATGGCAAATTCTAAAAATTAGATAAAAAAGAATTAAAGTTAATTAATTCCAACATTTTTACATTTTATATTAGGAGCTGTGATTTTTGTTAATATCAGATTTGTTTCCCTCAATTTAATTTTGCAATAAATATATGCTCTTGGGTTTCTGCTGGACATTGTATATGGTTTGAATAAGATGCCATGGAGAAGCTACTTGACGTCCCCAACATAGTGTCCCAGGCCAATAACTGGCCATATAAAGTACATTGGGCAAGTCAAACTAAGTGACCCAGAGCACACTTAAGGTGCACTATCCATTCATATTGAAAACACATTTACCAAAAGGGAGTGCACATAAAACTTTATTAATATAACATAGCTCCCAAGTGTCCTGTTTTCTGCAGGAAAGTCCCAATTTACAGGCACTCTACTGCCAAACTGCCCCTTGGTCTTGTTTTGGCAAGCATCACAGGTCCACTGAGCTGTACAATTGTGCAAGGTCTGTGGTTTTGTAGCACATACTTAAATCACAGCTCCCATGTGGTCCTCATGGGATGCTTTGAAGCAGATTGCTACAATATTATATAATATGCTGCTGTTCTGCTTCAGAACATCTCAAAGTGCCTGGATAGGTGAATCCTCCTCCCCTGTCCCCTCTTCAAGAAATGTGACCTGAATTGTTAGGGGGTATGGGGTAAAGACCTAGTCATGGGAGATGTGCACCGTGATGGCATGTGAAACACAGAACAAAGTTTGAGTTAGTGATCCAGAACCATTAAAAAGAGCAACAAGGAACAATTACCTTCCCTTCTGCTATATTTTTTGGTCGATTTTGCTGTTATCAGCCCTTTAAATCCATCAAGGCTACCCTGGTCATATATAAATGACACAGCAAGGTGGATAATCATCAGATAGAAATGTGCATTATGCGCATCTCCCTGAAAATCGTGACTTTGTCCAAAAACGTAGCCGAATGTGACTTGCATATAAATTCTGCCGTCTCCGCAATTTTATAATTATTATTTTGTTTACTAAATACATTGCTAAATCACTTTTGAACTTAATAATTTATGTTGAAAAGTCTAATTAAAGCTTATACATATTCATTGGAAGATACTTTATCCTTCAATATTTTTATGACTCATTCCTTGTGCAGTTTCTTTAAAGATGTACTCTTATACCTGCGTATCCAGCAAACATGGATGCTGTCTTTCCAGGAGAGTTAAAGTTTGAGTCCTATCATACATTTGGACGGGTAGTGTAAGCCCCTACAACATGGCGGGGCAGGATTACCCCCATACTTATTGGTGGACGAGGAGGCCACATCTGAAATCCATAATTAAGAGCTCTCTGGGTCTGACTCGCAGTTTCTTCTTTCTCTGGATAGAGGGCCTACTCCCTGTTACTTTCCACCCACTTCCCTTCCACTCCCCACCAACTACAGTCTGTTTGTGGCTAGCCCCGCCCCGTACACACTGCAAACCCTGACCCAACATGTCACTGGCCACACCCCTTCATGAAGCCACATCACCACCAGAGGGAGACCTCTGAGTAACCTATCCTGGAAAGTTCGAATATACAAGGCCATCACCTGCAGAGGACTTCTCCATTTCACTGACCTTTTTGTGTACGGAAGCAGTGCCTTGTGTCGTCGACCACATAACAGTGGAGTTTAGGGATTTCTTGATTTAGATCTTGTGAATGTATCTTTTATTAGTCTCAGTGAAAATATAGTCTGCACTTTGAACTTTTATTTCTGTGAATTCTATCTGGGGAAAAACTTGGTAGACTTGTGCATTTGGATTCGAACTTTAAATGTTAATGAAATTTGCCCATTTCGTCAATCCATACGAATGTCCGAAAACAAGGAAGGAACCCAAGAAAACAAATGAAAACAAAGCAGAGAGCTCTGTATTTTCGTTTGCAATTTCCCGTAGCTCTGCTTCTTCTCTCCCCTCTTGTTCTTCTATCTTCTTTCGTTGTACACTTCTTTCTATGTCATCTTCTCCGTGAACAGGGCATCTTGGGGCACTAGCACAAAAAGTGGAGCCTTAGGGCACACCCTCTCCCCCGATTGAAAGAACAAGGGAGAGGCTGTCCCAGTGGCTTTACCCCTTTTACGGAAGTACTACGGCCGGAATAATGGCGATGGAAGAGAAAGAGAGGTGCAGAGCACAGTGAACAGAGTGTGAGCGTGAGTGTGTGAGAGAGAGAGTGAGAAAGTTAATGAGGTTGAGTGACAACAAATTTTATTTCCAAACGTAAAAAGCCTTCCAAATTTCATCCAAAACTAAAGGCCAGAAAAGAAATAAAAAATTTGTCAAAATCGTTTTTTGGTCCATTTACACAAGTCTAAAACTTGGTATATAACATTTCTGTATACATGCAGTAAAAGTGTAAAAATGTATGTTTCATTCAATTATTCTTTACCCTTTCATGCTGAACAAGACCTTTGCATGCCTGCCATTAGGATTTCCAGTGTGACATTAAGAATTACACAACCATCCGTGGAATACATCATTTTCCCCTAGCCTAACCTCATGGATGATGATCTTTATTTAAAATGCCAATATTCAATTTACCTTCAATCATCTCATACTGTTATACATCATCACCGCTCAATGACTCTTATATCTAAGTCATAAGTCAGACAGAATTACGATACATGCATGGTACGTGGCACCAAGATCCAAGCTGAAATATATCAAGGGAAACTGCGGACCCCTCACAGTTTGCCATTGCTATACTAACTTAGCATGTTGTTTGGGAGACTCAGTAGAAGTAGGGGATATTAGAGTCTTAATAGGAAATATATGCGAGTGAGAAATACGGTTTATGCAGACTCATATTTAACTCTGAAAACTGACATACATTAATTAATTTCCCTAGCTGCGTACAATTGTGATTTACGAATTATAATTGTATGATCTAGAATATGATGTAAGAACTAGTGCTATATCTGTCGTCCTTTGCTGTTTCGGGCTTAGATCCTTCTTGACATATTTATTTTTTGTTTGGGAAGAACACCCAAACACAGCATGGAGTAATAAATTCCAAAAGCAGACAATATTGATTCCTAAATCATACTAGGGGAAGCAGAATATTTTGTTAAGCCAAGATAAGTATTATTTGTTAGCATTTAGAATATCTAAAATAAAACATTGCCATTTCCGTTGAATACAAAATGTGCAGATTTCATTATTCACAGGGGAAAAAAGTTTTTTTTTTTGTAAAATCCAATAATCCGCTGATGGGATTTTAAATTGTAGTTGTGGTGGTTGTATATGAAAAATGATGTTGAAAAGAGGAATATGAAGATAAAATCCAAGAACTAAGGTCACATGCACATATTGACTTGTCAAGGTGATCTAAACCAAGCAATGGACTTTTTATTAACTTAGGAATTGTGATGTTCAATAAATTGATGTTCTTCTAGCTGTAGTTATTGCAAAATATATAAATAATGTCTAAACTTGTAACTCAGCCATATCATCTCAGCATGTATTTTGGCAAATGCATCTAATATGAACCAGAGACATTCATTCATTTCAAATTATGATTACTTTGGTATACAGCTTCATGCAGTTTTATAAAATATTCGTGTATCATGAAATTGTAGCTGCAAAACAGAAGAATGATGGAAATCTGACACCATAGGGAATTAGTACAATTAACAGGTAAATAACATCAAATCTTAAGCATTGTAAACAACAATAGAAATATTTATTTTTATTTACTACTCAGGAACTTCAAGAACTTTATGTTCTAAAATTAAAAAAAAATCTTTATGTCTCTGAGCAGCTCCGGCATTCTATGATCTTAAAACCTCTACCAATAAAAATATTTAATGCAATTTAAAAATAGTATTTTTGTCCCAGTTAATAGAAAAAAATGTAAATAATTGTGGCTGATTTACGTAGGTTAAAAAAAGAACTGCTCTTCTGACAACTTTTTAATCCTTTTTTTAATTAAAATTATTTACAAATATGTGCCTTTACATCTGTGTATAGCAGGGATATACCTTATGGAGGGCAAACAGATAAATAGCTATGATGTTAGTGCTATGCATTCGGAAAGTGACTATGTCAATATGTCAAGAAGTAAGACAGGGTTGGTTAGGAGGTCAACAGCAGGTACAGAAATGCCTTTGGCTACATATCAGGCTGGCATAGCATACTGGGAGTAGTCCAAAGCAGCTGGACTGCCATATGCTCCATAACCCCTGTGATCTGTATGAAAGCTGCAGGTACAGGATAAGCAATGATAATTACCCTCACCTAGCTTACACGGTGCATTTGCACATCAAAGGACCTTATTGCTTTTTTTTCTTTCTTTTTTTTTTTCTTTGTTTTTGCTGTAATGTCCAAGGTTATTGTTAAGGATAACTTTAAATTGCTATTTTGTTTCACACTTTCACAGATAACTATATAGTTTCCATGTTCAAACTAGAAACATAGAATTTCATGACAGAAAAGAACCATTTGGCCAATCTAGTCTGCCTGTTTTTCGTGCTGTAAAGCCTCAAACCTTATTCAGTCCTTGGGCTCGTCTTATAATTTCTGCTGAGAGGATAATCCACTTTTCTACCACCCTCTCTTGATAGGAAACCTAGGGCCAACCTGAAGGATTGCATCCCAAGGATGTGAGATGCTCTAGAGCTCCCCCCTGCTGATAGCTACAATTCATATGATGACTGGGTCAAAAGGCTGTAGGTTATTGGTGTCGGAGTCCACAGTAGCTTGGATTCCATTGAGGATTTGCAACTTTCTAGGGAGACCCAAATACTTAATCACTCCTATCATTTGTTACCTATAAAACAGAATAAAAGTCATCGCAGGCCCCTTTGCCGTATACTATAAAATCCAGTCAGCCTATACTGTGTTTATTCCCCAGAGCTATGAGCTATGAATTCACTGGCAATCGGTTGCACAAACCTCCAGCAGTTAGTGTGTTAATGCTGCTCATAACCTTCACATGGTTCTATATATTGCTTTATATTATAGCCACAGGGTGCTTAGCTTAACATGAACATGCTCTTTAGGCATGAAATGAGGTTTGTGCCAAGAATTGTAAAAACGGCCTATTATTATTCAATTTTCCGCATTCAGATGTAAAACTAGCACAGATATGCATGGATTTATGTCATGAATGAGGCAATTTTGTAATTTCCGTAAACACCAAAAGCTGAAGATTGCACATTAGGGGTCTACACAACCGTTCAACATAAAGTACAAATGAAGAACATATGTTATATTTGACATATTTAGATTTGCTTTTATGCTAAGCTATCATCACTGGTAATAATACATAATAACGTTGTAAATAAAATATAGACTATACTCATGTAAGTTAACTAAGATGATACTTCAAATTAATTATAGTAGTTCTTTGGCCAAAAACAAGGGAAATGTAGTATTTCAGTTTGTAAATCTTTTATTTTCAGTACCACATTTTAACATCATTGTATCTCTTCTGTATCTAAGCACATTTTGAAGCACGTATATTGGGCTGGATTCAGTTCCAGAGGGATTTCTATTCCGTTGCTTGTGATAGATTTATCTTGTTCATAGGATCCCCCCTAACACGTCTTGCATTTATTGTACATGGGTTTATTCACTAAAGCATGACAGGAAAATTCTTTGTTTGACTTAAGTGAATTTCTTATGCAGTTTGAAGGGCCATCCCTGGCGAGTTTCTGCTGTAGGGTTAAGTTGCCCCATGCACTGTGCGTACTTCCATTGTGATACGTTCAGGACCACTTATTGATTTAATTACACATTTTGCAGGGCCAATGTTCACTGCAGTTGACCCTTCAGAATGTACAATTGAGTCAATGAGGTTTATTCACTAAAAGGACAGTTGTTAGGCGACTTTGCTGGAGAGTTACGGTTTCAGACCCCCTCGCTTCATTATTCATTACAAAGGGCCAACACAGGCAAGGTTCTCAGGCGTGAAGGACTTAGCTGGTCTGTGGAATGTATAATTCAAAGGGTGAGGGTATATATGTATGTTCCAATATCCAAAACATAACCTAAACCTGTAAAATAAATAAATAATAATAATAATACATTCTTGCATTTAGTTCTATATATATCAAGAAGAATAAAACAAAAACACCTTTAGAGTATATTTATGATGCACTGCCGTTTATTAATAACAACCTAATGTTTTTGTATCAACATTTCTATTCTTTTACCTAATAAATTATTGAATATACTTTAGAATGATTTGCAGCAAAGGATAAATAAGGATACAATATTATGTGTACAAATATATTTTAAAGGGTTTACATAACCTGTTGAAAGAGCTCTACGATTAATTATTATAATTTTTTTTTTACATATCGGCTAATGAAGGGTTTGGTAGGTGCAGAGCAGCTGTGATAGCAGACTGTCTCTTCATTTATTGATGAAATTCTCCAGGGGAAACTATGTCTAGAATCGAAAAGCAACAACGGTAAACTGGTGGAAAACAAGACGGTTTGAGTGTAAACATACAAGGATTTATATATTACTTATAGTTGTAAATATTTGTAAGTATGAATTGGCTCAATATTTTTTAATCAACTGTACTAAAAAAATAAATCTAAAAATGTGGACACTTTTTTAAGTGTGCAGAATTTCAGTTGTAGTCCAATTATTCTTTTTTATATAATATTTTGCCTTTTTTACCATCCGTGTTTTTGGACAGAAGTATACCTGGCCAGTCTACTTTAACTTGTTTGTCAGCAAAATGTAAAATATATATGTTCCTAAAATATATATATACAAGTATGTCTATATGGCAACCCTACCGATAAGTGACTAATAAGTAAGTGCTTAAAGGTAAAATATGTAGGTTCTCATACCTGGGAACTTCTATGTTCTGGCTGCGCTCTTTGGGGGTGGGGGTTGTCCGCCGGGCTATATGAGAAGGCGGGACTTGTGTGATTGGTCTGGGGCTAGGCACTGGATGTGGTTAGTAGTGTAAACAAATTTGTATGGGGTGGGAGGGAAATCTCCCACAACCTGGCAATTAAGCGCTGTGACCTGTAGAAAGGAAGAAGCGGCTGTGAGGGCCAGTCATTGGTTGACATATATCAACGAGGAACTTAGTTGTGAAAAAACTTTAAGCTCCTCCTGGGAACACCTCTTAAGTGTCCTGGGTTTTATTGGGCTCTGTCCTATTTTCCCATGTAGCTATCCCAGTAGAGATTGTGGGCCAGTTGGGCAGATTCTTTGATTTCCCCAGCTGGTCCAAGGAACTGTAAAATGGATGGAGGCCTGCCCTGTTTCTTTCCCCCCCAATACAGTTGTTCTGTTACGTTGAGGCATATACTCCTGGGTAACATCACCATCATCCCTTCGCCCGGAGACTCAGTGAGAAACGCCGGTTCTCCGGGTCGCAACCTGAATCCTCCTGGTTTCAAGAGCGGGGCCCTGACATGCCCTGCTCCCCTTCATTTCCTCCTTAAATGGGGGTGTGCCCCACAACATTAGCAGGAACGACCACTGAGGTCAGTGAGTAGTCCTGGCCGCATTCTGCAAGAGGGCTCCGGGTAACTGGAGCCTAAAAGGTCCCAGGTATGCTTACCATGTAACATCATATGGAAATGAGACTTGTGGAACCGACAAATAAAAAAAGGTATTCTTCTCATATTCAACACATTTTCTTTCAGAATTGCTGTGTATGTACCATGTAACCAGGATGCCATTGAGTGTATGTAATCATTTTAATTAACTGTTACCTCCCTCA
This sequence comes from Spea hammondii, assembly GCA_029215755.1. Classification (NCBI taxonomy): domain Eukaryota; kingdom Metazoa; phylum Chordata; class Amphibia; order Anura; family Pelobatidae; genus Spea; species Spea hammondii. Next base: position 14,873,877 of record JARDYJ010000003.1, on the reverse strand, counting down.
TTAATTAAGCAATCAGCTGCTAAATGAAAGCACATATGTACTTTTAGTGTTTTCTTCCTGCAAAAGATCTGTGATTAGCATTTCTTTTATTTTTTTAATAATGACGTTATAGTTCTGTGTCATTAAGTACATTTAGAAAAAACAAAGACACCTCTGTAATGAAATATGCTGCTGCCACCACACTTTCCTCAATGGTGTCACAAGAATTCTGCTTGGCTTTGCACCTGTAATTCTCACAGGAAAGTTACAAACAGTGCTGTGAAGAAATTAAAACAATTAGCTGAGGAAAGTGAAAATTCTGTAAATTAAACTTTTCCCCAGCAAAGCTTAATAAAGTGAGTCGTGCTAAATCGAATAGACAGAAGATACAAATGTATTTAGTATGACGTGGATTTTGCAGAGATGGCTGGGAAAATTGTACATCTTCCGTTATTTTTAGGGACACTCTATCCGTTATATACATTTCAATGTATTTTTGATATGGTCATTTTAAATTTCTATGTGCTACGGAGGCAGCAAAGTATTTACCTTGGACACTACCCTGTGACTGACTCCCAGTGCCCCCAGCCACCCCCTCTGCAGCCACACACCTCACTTCGGATGTGTTCGTGTATGATGTCATATCCCCGTGCTCCCTGCCTTAAATGCGGTCAGCTCCTTGTAATGCATTCTGTAGAAGCTTTGTCGACTCAGGTCCGTGGGGGTGATCAACCCATTGAGTAGCGGCACAGCAAAGGGGCTTTGTGCCAGGGGGACTACCACCCCTCTGCTCCTGCTGCCCTAGGCCTGGTCAGCTTAGGCTGGAGAACTTTGGATTATAGTAGTAGTTTTTAGGCACTGAATTGAAATGTGGCAAGCTTGTACGTATTGGACATATGCTTACCGATGGTATGTTTTTATGTTAAGAAGACTCTATTTTCCCCAATCTCTCCATTTCATAGTTATGTATGCATAATATATGGATATTTATTTTTCTAAAAAGCATACCTTCTGTGTATATCAGCTGACAGTAGTGATCCTTACTTTGTGCTACTTCCCATTAAGTGATTCCTTCTCTTTCATTTTGTTATTCCTCCATTTTGGATGATCCCATTCTGGTTGCCATTGTAAGGGTGGTGTGAGCCGAAGACGTCGGGACAGGGAATCGTTATGCTAGTTTTGCTACCGCTAAATATTATGACTGGATATTTAATATTTCATCTTGTTCACAGTGGGAATATAAAACTATATATATATACTAAATTAAACAAAATGTTTAACATCATAGTATGGCTCTACTTACAACATCGCATCTGTTTTTATTTTCAGCCTGGCGTGTAGTTACCTTTAGGCAACAATTTGTGTTTTCATGTAAAATTATATTATTATGGAAGATAACAGCTAGTATGTATTAGCATTTGTTTCTGTTATCTGACAATATGTGAATGAATAATGTACTTCAGGCGAAATGGAAATGTCTACATAGAAATATATAAATAGCTGAAAATATGGGAAAACCAGGGGGAATCCAAAATGAAACTATAAGCTGACAAATCAGCATTATATTAAAGACGTTATTCTAGAATCGATCATAGGACATTTATATCACTAGTATAGCATCAATTCATCTTGACCCTCTCAGGCCTCAGTGGAAAAGATTAATTTAAAGTACCCTAAGTATATATAGAACAACACGTGTGTCCAATGTTGAATTAAAGAAACAGTTTAGTGTCCCTGACAGCCCCAGTAAAGAAGAATGCATATTAAAGTACCATAAAAGTACTTTAATGTGTATTGCTTAAAAAAGCACTTACCTGAGTTGGAAACTGAAGCTCTGCAGCTGACCTCTTCCTCTCTGGTCTGACAATTATTGCCACTGATTGGCTGCTTAAAGCAGCCAGTCAGTGGCGGGAAAGTTCTCTCATTAAAATCAGTGCTTTCTGCAAATTTGGACTGTGATCTTGGTAGCCTGGACCATTTGACACGCTAGCGTTGGAGCTGACTAACAATAAGTACATCACATGCAAGGAGATGTGTTCAGAAAAGTAAAGGGCAAATTTATGTGGGGGCATTCGCCAGAATAACCCCTTGCACTTGAAAGGGACACTCCACTGAAATTTAGGGGGACCTCTTGGTTCTCATATGCATTAAAGTGCATGTGATAGCTGAAGTGTCCCTATAACACCAAAATATTACGTACTGATATAACATAATTTTCGTAATCCAGTTTAGCATTTATTGCAATATCTTTGTTCAGATCCCGGGATTGAACTTGCTTTGGGGCAGGTGCCATGCCTTCTTACCACCTGTCTCTCTCAGTGGCAATTTAATAAGCGTTATGAAACTATACAATATCCCTTTTTTTGAGGGGTATAAAATATATAGCACTGGTTACCTTACCACTCCCCCATTTTGTAGGGGGCTCGCTATGTCTATCAGTGGGGGGGGCTCCCTTTAAAATGATGCACCTAGGTGCCAGTGATGTCAATTTCACCCCCTCTTACCATCGCTTCTCTTCCGGCTCTTAATACGTTAAACACCCAATAAACATTTCAGTTGCAAATCACTAAACAAATTCATTAACCAGCTAAAGCGACTTGGCTTGATCCTAATTCTTTTCCTGCCAACTCTTATGTCAAGTGTCAAGCTAATTTATCAATCAACTTCACTATCCCTTTCACAAATATGTTGATATAGCCCGCTAAAGAATGACTTTAGTTAGAAAACTCCTGGAATACAAATGCATAATGAATGCTGTTTATAGAAGGCAGATTGATGGCTCTGAGATATTCGGCTACCAGTCACAATCCCAAGATTAATTCTTAGGGAATAGATTTATTAATTAAACATGCAAACAACACAATTTTTTGTAACGGATACTATTACCGCCATATAAAGCCTAATCTTTTCACTGTGTGCTCTATTCAATGTGAAATGACATTAAATTGTTTGTCCTGCTTTCTAAAGACCCAATGTTAACTCAAAGCTATAATGATATTAGACGTCTACAGAAGAGCAACTTTATTAAACGTGGCAGCGTTATCAGGGAAAGTGAAATGAACAGAAATTTCACATTTTTGCTTGTATAATGCAATAAATCAAATCAGATTTTTGCCCTGCATATTTATTTTACATTGCAAAACCACACAGGCCACGCCAAGTATTATGTAATACATTGAGCATTTTAATTTTTTTGTTTAATTTCTTAAAGTGCCATATATATTGTATTCATATGTCTGGAATTAAATATTCTATTGTTTATTATTATTATTATTATTTAATTTGTTATAATATATTAATAATATTAATTTGTGTAAATATTAATATGCAGCATATCATATAGGGATCCTTTTTTTGTTTAAGATTTTTGACTATACCTCTCAAATTTCCCTATTTAGACATTTTTGGATATAAATCCCTCTGCTCCCCCTCCCCCTCCTTCTCCAGATGTCACACTTATACATCCCTAACAGTAGAAATAGCGAGAACTGGATTTATAAAAACTATATTTAAAAATATTATTCTTCTCACAAACATGTTCCTTTTGTTATATAAATATCTATAAAATAAGTCTTGGTAAGGCTTCATTCCTTAGTTATTCTTGTAACAACATTCTGTAAGGCAAAACTCTTCCTAATTCCGTTTAAGACTTGTGCAGTGCATTATATCATCGAACTACCATATGCTTTTACAAGTGTATCCGGAGTGTCAAAGTGGATCTACAAGTTCCCAAATCCTACAATTTTCCTCCAACTTACTTGATAAATCTTTGTAATGATGTTTGCAGGATTAAAATAAAGGGGGTTAGTTCAGAACAGGAAAAGAGTAATGTAGGGTTAACAAGCAAATGTAGCTTTTTTTAGTTAAAAAATGGTCCCTAAATATGTATTCAAATAACTCCAAAATAATTCAACTGGATTCAATTAAAAAAGAGACAGCACCAGCTATACCAAAATAAATGTGATAATGTGAGGATGTGACAAATCTCTGTGATCTATCTGCTTTTTTATTGCTACAATCATCCAGTGCACAGAAACTTTTTAACTGTAGGCAAAAAGTGTACCTGTGAATCCAGTAAAATAAATTATGTATCTATTTTTTATTGTCTGTTTAGGATTTTTGCCTTATTGTGTATATCTGAACTCATACAATTTATCTTGTTTAATTTCACACAGTCTCCACTCAACATCAACACATAACCAATAGACTTGTGCACATAGACTAAAAACAATTTAAACACATTTTTAGTTTAAGGGTTTTTCCATTCGGAAACAGAATTGTTGTCACTCAACATTCACGCTCTCGCACCCTGACTTTCTCACAGTCTCTCAATGTCTCCCTACCCTCTCCGACAACTGTTCCTGTGTCCCTGTCAACCAATATAAATAGAATAGAGTGAAAACGGTGTTAAAACAATAAATTTGACCCAAAAAACAATTAGAAGATAATGAACTTAGTTTTTTCAAGAGAAGGATTCAATGCTGGATCTGAATTTATCACAAGTCACTGAATAGCAATTAATGCATTAATTGGAAAAAACATGTAAAACTCAATATCACTTTAAATGGTTAATATATATATTTGTATATATCAAACAATTCATTAATAACTCTAATAACAATGTAATATTTACACTGTATAGGCTACTCAAGTTGCAGCTTGATATTGGCTAATTTCCTGTGACGTATAAAGTAATAATCTGGGCTGAGAATGTGTTGCTGTGATTCACAGTATTTTTTTCTGTATATTGCCACCATTAAAATTTGCGACTGGTTTACAGAGTCTTTACTTTTCCTGTTATCCTTCATGCAAATAATTGCCAGGAAACACTTTCCACATTGAGATTTATTGCTTAATTATTTCACACTATAATAAAGTGAACCCAGGGCAGACTTACACAGTATATTTTATCTAGAGGTGTCTATAGTTTATAGCCGTAGATTATGGAGCCATTTAAAAAAATATATATATAAATAACTATATGTCAAAATAATTTCTTCTGTAGTAAATGAAATAGTGGAAATACTTGCTAGAATTCAAAATATACTTCCTGTTTTTGACTTAACACAAACATTCTTCATAGGTCTTTATATTACATGTTATTGTACAAGGGAAGTATAAATAAGCTTAAACACTTATTAACATTATAATGCATAGTAAAGTCTGAGTCTAATTTCTAATTTGTTTCTAGTTTTTAGTAGATCCACCATTGTCCTTGTGCAAACCCTCATTTTATATGATGAAATATATCCCATATCTGCCAACAGTCTCAAAACTGGTAGGAGAGTCCAGTTTCTATAGATGCCCCAGCAGAAATAGATTGTTCCACCACATGGGCACTGGTGTGCTATCTATGATATCCCTAATCAAGAATGCATCTTGATGCTAGTAACTTAACTATGACAAACTTGGGATAGGTCTTAGATGTTGTTCAATAAAAAAAAGAAAATGAGGACTCCACATTGGATATCCTAGAGAACCTTCTCGCCTGAAAACAGATAAAGCCTTATTGGTCCAAGAGAATATAGAATCTTTAGTTGAAGGTAGTAACTTTTACTAGGCCAACGTAGAACATCACATTAGCATATGAGACTTAAAAGGTCTCTTTTACATATAAAGAAATGTTAAATTATTGACCAAGCTTTTTCCTGGGTATTCCGGGCCATACTTGCTTATATTTATCATTACAGTAAAATGCAAAATGATATTACTTTTTACACTTTAAGCAAAATTAGGTTATTGCACCTTTGTATGTGAAATTCACATATATATGTGCAACATTTCCCACTGATTATAAAGTGTTTCTGAAAATGAGAACCATTTAACATGTCTTAAAATGTTATTTTTTTAAATTGTTTTAAGGTTAGGTGCTCATAACCTGTGTCATGAGATTACTATATCATCGCATCTTCTAATAGTAGCGCTGAATGAGTTAAAATTGTTTTTCTTTCTTTTTTATTTAAGAAAAATACAATTTAACATTACATTTAAAAACAAGGACCACATATAACGTTTTGGACCTGTTTTCAAATAAAGTGCGTACTAATTATTTAATTAATTTAATGAATTAAAAAAGGTTATTTTAACTTTTCTAAATAGAATACATAATATCACATTAAAATTATGTGAAATTGTTATGAGACTGAAGCCGGTTGTATCTGATTGCCGCTCACTGGGTGCAATTGAATACTGGCTAGCTGTGGCTCAGTTTAACTTACATTTAGTTAGTCTGTTAGCTTTGGCCTTTAAGTTGGTCAACCTTCCTAATGCTGAGACTACTCAGGAACTGATTTTGTTTATCTTGAGTGCTTTTTCTACTCAGCAAACTACTTGACTTGCGAATCGCTGAGTTACTTTAATTTTCCTATCGGACTTTAATTTTCATATCGGAAGTCAACTTGCATGAAATCTACGTGGAATTTGTTCAGGACGGCAGTCAAGTTGACTTAAATGAATATAGGAGCTGCTCTATTACAACCGACTTGGTGTCATTTTCCTTAGCAGACTCAAATACCTGCCATCTTGAACTCATCCTCCCTAAACATATGAGGGAAAATAGTGACACCCTGTTTTAGTACAAGGGCCTAATGACACAGAATTTCTGCTCAGATTCCTGTTGCACGAATATGTTTTGGACATTATTGTATACAATACATTTGTTTTCTATCACTTCTTTTGAAGCGGCAGAATTTGTATATCAGCAACTCTTTCAATGTAGAAGAGTTTGCCAGTATGCTGAATTATAAGAGGGGGGGATCTCTTCAAAGACTACACACAGATGTTCACATGTTTCTGCTTGATTAGTCATTGAATTTTTGTGTGTGTTTGAAAACACCAAATGGTTAGCTCAACACGATGATTTTTGCAGACACACTTGGCGAGCAGAACAAACGGAAATTTTCAAATGTTTCGAGCCTTCCTAATACCGTATTTAAAAAACTGAAACAATTGTTCTTAGATCTTCATCTCTTTAGAAGTTCAGTGAACTTGGTCTATGACACTTAGAGCATAATGAACTCCATAATAATGGAGCAGTTAATGCCCATACCTCTGGACATTGGAAAGAACTAAACAACTTAAGGTGAATAATTATAAATAAGTAATATTATGTACCTTTCCTCTGTAATATTGTGTGAAATGTATATCATCCCTACCACTTACCAGAAATTACACCCACATGGCAATGATGCCTGGGCAATATTTTTTGTCTTTTGCGTTAATACAGCTGTTCAATGTGTCATTATCTGCTAAAGTACCATTAAATTAAACCATAAAAGGATTCAATTAAGTAAGTCTTGATAATTGTCATGTCGCCTGTGCTTTTAGGAGTTTAAATGTTGAGTTTATAGGCAGTAATATTCACGTATTGATGGAGATGTCACTTGCCTGATCCCATTGAGAAACTAGTAATTGTGATGATAAGTTATTTATGGTTATGTAGCACTTGAATTTATACGCTCAATTAAATATGTCTGAACATCATTTCATTCTACTTAGGTTAGTAGGTTACTAGCAGAAATTATGTTCAAAACTCTTAACAACTATTTACATAATTGGATTTCTGATAAACCTTTGCAAGTGAAGTGACAGTGTGCTTTCAGATGTGCGGATTAAGTTATTTAATGATATTATAATTATACAGAGATTAATTATTTTGAGGGGTTGTTAAATTATTTTGGATCTGTAGGTATGGAATCCACACAACAAAATGGACTGTTCTGGTATATAAATATCTTCCCAAGTTTTGTTAAACTTCATTATCCCTAATATAGCTGAGTGAACTGGCTTTATCCCAGTGGAGAAGACAGCAAACTGGAGCTGAGACAGTTTACACTCCTGCTTACCTTGTTATATAAGGATTATCCGGGGGCTTGGGAGCCAAGATGGGATTTGGCCCTTGGCTCAGCTCATGCCTTGCTACCACCAACTCACCAAACTCTACCCTGTCGTGGAAAAAATATATTAGATTTAAATATTTGTTTAGCCTACAGCAAGGTACTTGTTGATCCAGCTAGAATAATTTATAGAATAACTTCTAGAATGGATCAGAGCCTTACCTTTTATGGCTAAGGATGGCCAATTCATAGCAACCTATCTCTTTGTTAGTTATAACCTTTATTGCCCTGTGTAGTTTACATTTATGCCCTTGTTATTCCTATAATACTAACCATCCAACAAACATGGGTCCCATGATACAATTTACATTGTATTATGAAAAATTAGATGTCATAGAAATAATAGTTAAAATCAATTATGGGTACGTGGTAAACATTTTATTTTTGTTATAAGTAATAAACATTTATTCTTATACTACTTAAAGAGAACATTTCTACACCATGCCCTATTAAGTGTGAAATATACTGCCAGGAACATGCATATTGTGATGAATCCCCCCGGTACAGTAGGTGTTAACTCCTGATTAACGGGCTACAATGAAAAAAATCTTGATTGCCAATCTGCTGTTGATGAATCAAGACAATAGGATACATTTCCATTTAGTGAGCATGATAGATTTTTACCCTTCCGGCAGATGATTCGAGAATTGTGTTCTGATATTCCATTATCAACACCCATGACCCATGGTTGTTCCATTCTAACAAATCATTTCACACAACAGATTTTTTTTTCCAAAGCATACAAGTGAATTCAAATTCTCATTTAGCATTACAACAGCTGCAAGGTCAGTGAAAGGAACAAAAATAAGTTTTGGAAATAAAGACTCCTTAATACGCTGTATATGTTTTTTCTTAGGAATGTTGCTTCTGACAAATTACATGAAAGTCGACGATGACTTCAGTGAAACAAACCTCTCAGTGAGACAAGTTTTTTGAATCCGACTAATTATATTTAGGTCACAATGCTATGACCTGGAATAAACAGCTTTACAAAAAAGCTTCTCAAAACTACATACTGTAAAAGTAACTAAACACTTTCCATTCTCTTAATATAACACAACACAAGCTGATTTCAAATATGTTTCAAGGCTTAGTAGATTGGACCATTGTTGTGAAACCGAAGACCCATTGGTCTGATGAAGAGGTTTTTTTTTTGTAGAGGATAACTAAAAAGCATACCCTATATTACCCCGTCCACCCTTGTCTAAACGCCTACGAGTTACAGAGATTTTGCTACTGACCCAACTTATCTTTGCTAAAATGCAATCAACAAACCAAAATCGAAGAGGACTTTGTTGGTCCATTAAGTCAAGTTGTGGTGCGAGATTGTGGAGTCTCCCACCTATTTGCGTCCAGTTACACCAGCTTCCACATTGAGTTGAGTTGGTTGGTTTGGGAGCTGCTTCAAAAGGGCTTAAACACAATAATACAAGCATGTTTCCTGACCAGAAAATGATTAAACACTCAACTAATCTGAACTGTAAGGATACCTAACTCTTAGAGTCTTAAATTAAATAATAGCCTTTTAATTTGTTTGATTTACAGAAAAGTAGATTAGTCAACAAACCCAGGTAGTATTTTTTTTCATCATAATTTCCACTTAGACGTAAATGAATTCTTTGTTAATAATAATACTATTAGACTTAGTGGAAATGGACCAAAAATGATTTCGACATATTTTTCATTTTGTTTTTGGTCCATTCGTTTTGGGATAACAAATTAAATTATCTGTAATACCGGTTCAGACAAAATCCGGAGGGCTTTATCCATTCAGACACAAAATTCATTGTCCGTCACGCTCACTCTCTCTCGCGATGACCTACCTTTTCTGCTGACCACTTCTGTGTCCCTTCTTTTGTTTCTTTTTTCTTTTTTTTTAATTATAAGCATTATCTGAAGAAGATTTAGGGAAGTTTTTATAATTTTTACCCTATTTAAATGTGCGTCAATGTCTTGGTTTTCTTGTAAATACCGGACATCCTTTGTGATTTCAGTGTATGCCACCTCTGACATTTTAGTATGGAACAATTATGTATTTAAAATAAAAAGATCCCTTTTCCCATTAGAAACAGCACCTATGGTACACAAAGTGAGCTAACAGTATAATGATAATATGCCACTTTCCGATTTGGAATTTAGAGAATGAATACATTTTTGTCTATTGAGCTATTAAATGGCATGCTGAAACGTTCTGAATTAGGATTTGATTTTCTGACTGCATCTTTAAAATAGCTTTTTGATGTGATATTTAAATGCCAGTGAACTGTGCCTAATAGAAACATTTCAAAATCATTTTATCCTTTTATATCTAAAACAGGTTTACATTCCTTCCATTTTTTATAAATTTCTAAGATTTTTTGCTGCCATAATGCTATTCAATCTGTCACTATCCTGCAGTTTCCTGGTTCAGTGCTTACAGCAAAAGGTTATTTTGCAGTGTTGACAATAATATTGATTTTCTGCCGTACTTTCTAATACTAATTCTCCTGTAGCCTATGTGTAAACACAAAAGGTATAAAACCCCTTTAATCTCTATGTTTTCCACTTGATAACTCTAGAACAATGTTCCAGACATCCCTAAAAAAAGGAGTATAGTTGTGGAAAGGAAAGCCAAACTTGGGCCCTTTATGTTGTCTACTTAGTGTTCTATTTAAGAACTGTATTCACTAAAATCAACTCCATTGAAGTTGTGTTGACAGGGCTAGAGGTCCTATAATATAGACTGGACGGTGAAGTAAAGAGCCATTATTTTAAGGATATGAAAGGAGGAAAAAGGGGCATCACTCAGTCTTTTATAAATGTGATTTTTAACGTACGCTTACTTTGTGTGTGGCACTTATTTTGTAGAAAATAGGAAGATGTCCATTACAGGTGAAACCATTCCCACCTAACCTCTTAGCTTATTTGTTATGGTAGTTTGACTTGTATTCTAAGACCAGCTAATGTATCCGTCATTAAAATTATGTTAGGTGCTCCATCCCATCCAATCAAATCTTCATGGAGTGGCTCTGCTCGGCCTTCTCTCTCGCCAACATTCTCAACAGTGGAAGTGCTTCTCCTCACAGCCCATCAGTGGCTTCTCTGTCAGGGATGGCAGCACCTGTTAAACATGACACTGAATGAGTTAAGCATCTGTTAACATGACATTTTTAGGTACTTTTCCATTCTAGCACTATATGCCATGGAAGTCTCTGAAGGTTTGATATCCTAGTGGAATTCCCACTTTGTTTGCTTATTGAAAAGCAGCTTGGAAAAGGGCTAATAGGATGGCACCTTAAATTCTGGAGTATAACAGAGCCTGGCATCTGGTTCCAATTTTAATTAGGGATTGAAATGCACATTAAGCAGACTTCCTTTGAATATTGTCCCTCCCTTGTGTCATTTTACATCCCCTTTTCTGCTTCCTTCAGGTCTTTTGTTCTCCCCTGTCTGTCCAATGCAGCAGTATGTCTTATCTCACTTCTCAGGTTGTCTGATGCCTTTTGCTTTCATTTGAACCTTCTGACCTTGGTTAGAATATGTTCTCAGTTCCATTTCTGACACCCTAGTGTGTAATGCCTCTTTTGATTATGAGTTTGTGTTCTGAAAGAGATGCAAGAACAGGTCAGAGGAATCCTTGATAGCTTTGTCCGTATGCAACTTAAGCACCGGGAAAGTGAGCAGTTATCTTTTCTAAAATATTCTGTCTGATGCTGCACTGCTGCGTGAGATCAGATATACTTTCATAAATGGTACAAACATATAGATAGGAATCTTCATATTATTATTATCTTGTTTAAACAGTTAGCAATTGGTGTATTTTGAGAGAGAAGATATTTTCATATTGTTAAAAATTACACCAAAATAATCTGATTTCATTTACTTTGCTTACATACTTGGCTGTTTTAGTACCAGAACTAATTCCTCCAGGTCGCGGGGTCTTTACACGCACAATAGCCGCCCATTGCGGTTTAACTAGAGTAGAAAAATGGAGGAAAGAGGGACATTATTAAGGGACATTAAGTACTTAGGTCCTTAAGAGGGTCTGTTCCAACTGAAAAGAGATACATGGGAGCAATGTGTTCTTGGCATGCACACATTACATTATTTATACTAAAGCAGACTTTTTAAGTAAGTCTTAATTCCCTCTAGCTCTTCGCAATCACAGCGTAGTATAGTGGTGAGTTTTATTGAGTCTTCATTGGTTCACCAGTCTAATTTTACGTGTCTATATCCCTAATTCATGCTTCTACACACCTAATTCATAGATCTGGACTCCCAATCTGTATCTTGGGAGAACAATGAAAAAAAAAATTTAATGGCTCCACCCTAGCACATTGTTTTCCATTTTATCCAACCACCAAAGGTACTCCTGAGATGTATATTGAACAAGTGAAGCCTATGGAGGTAATTCAAAATAATATCTTGTTTAACATAAATAACATATTTTTGGTAAATCCAAGTGTTGTCCATGTTTGGTGGTCAAGTCAAACTATCTATCTCATACATCCACTTTTGTGATTTCAGTGATCCAGAAATCCTGTACTATATCGCAGTCTTGAATGCTTTGGAAATATGTTTCACATGCATTTAAATATTAATTGGGAAATAAATAAATAATAATAAATTATTATTGTTTATGAGCCTGAAGTGCTTAATCAACGAAACCCCTTTTTTATATATATTGTAGACATGTCAGGACTTGAACATGACGTCTCGGTTTGAACGCATCATAAAACAGTTTCCACATAAATGTAAGAGCAACATCCTGAGCAAAAACCTCATCAGTTATTAAGCACGTGCAACTGTGATTTCTCTGTAGAGGCGTTACCCGTACAGGTCTGCCAGGCATATAATCACCTCCTGGGAATCATGGATTTCAATCAGTGCTCCAGTTTGTGAAGTTGTGTGATCAGGATGAACAAAGTGATTAGCACTTTTACTTTCCAACTCATTCTACATTATCCGCGGACCTTACTGAGTCACCAGCTGGGAGGGGATATGGTCTCATAATAAACCAAATAATTATAGGTCAAAACCAAAGTTCAGGGCAATTGGCCCTCTCCATACCCGCACTGCATAGCGTGAAATATGCGTCATTAACACTAAACACTGATGAAAATATGTAAAATGTTTAGAGTTTAGCAGAAAAAATAAAAATAAATAATTATATATGTGTATATATATATATATATATGTATATATATATATATATATATATATATATACATATATATATATATATACAGAATATATTTAGAATATATATATATATATATCCTAGTTGGGTTCAACTGACACAGATAATTTAAATTATGTGATATATTTTAATTATCTGTGTCACTTGATCACAACTAGGTTAGCCAGTTTTTTACAGACTACAACTCCTCCTACCCTCATCCATCTATCTAATCTATCTTATCTTATCGATCTATCTATTTATCTGTCTATCTATCTATCTATCTATCTATCTATCCATCTATCCATCCATCTATTTATCCATCCATCTATTTATCCATCTATATATCTATCAATCAATCTATATATCTATCAATCTATCTATCTATCTATCTATCGATCTATCAATCTATCTATCCTGCTGATTATCGTCTGTCAGGTGTCCCCACTGTTATACCAAATTTTAAATTACAGAGACTGTGATCCCAAATAGTAAAACTAAAGAAAAGTATACAGTATTTGGCTTTGTTTGCATTTATACTTAGTGAGCATTTTCTTTTATTTTGAAAGTAATGGCAATGAAAGCTATTCTTTAAACCTCACAATGAGTATTTTCTTTCTGTCTGATCAACAATGGCATCTGTTCATTTTCTGGATGAGTGAGTTTTGAAGACTGCAGTTACCTTGCGAGTGATGAATGCTTTGGGATGCTTGGCTGTCTCCATCTTCAATAGTTTTACTATAGCCTTACCCTGACAAGAAAAGCTTTAGTGTCTGCCCCGATCTACTAATAATATTTCACGGGATTGATTATTTATCACTTTTCTGAAGCAGGTCGAAAGATCGCTATCTAATAAAGAGATCGGCTTTACTTGCGAGGTACATTCAGCTGTAAAAGCCAAACAGAAATCCTGAAAGAAAAAAAGAAGCTTATACGGCATGAGACAGCCTGTGAAACAGTAACTAAACATCAAATTTGATGGAGGATTAAAAGCATTCGGCCCGTCTAGTCTTTCCTTTTTTTTCTGATGTAAGACTCAGATCTTAGTCAATCCTTGGTCTCGTCTTAGATTCAGGATAGCTTAATGCCTATCGCCATCCGGAGTTTGCCTGGATACTCCAGATGAAGCTCCGGGTCTCGGGGACCACAGTCATCTCCATGTGACGGGAGTAGCGTTTGGACGCACAGCATTTTTAAGACACGCCCACTGACAGCAGCCCCGCCTACCAACATCATCGGTTTACCCAAAGCGGGAGGGCCCCGGGGAGTTCCCAGGTACTGTTTAACCCCTTAATGACAAAGCCCGTACATGTACGGGCTCAAAATGCATTGTTTTCAATGGGTTTAGTGACGGCCCATTGTCCTTAAGGGGTTAAACGCCCTCACTGTTTAATACTTTTAGGTATTAGTTTGTTTTTGGGAGAGTTTAAAATGCTAGCAATTTCGTTTTAAATTAACAAAAAGATCTCTGATGAGCATTCACTAAAGTTAGTTCAAAATCAAGTTAAAGGGTTAACTTGCAAACGTTTACATACACTCCCATGACGCACTTTGATGAGCAACTCAAATATTCATTAACATTGTAGTTGCTCTTTATTTGATGCAAGTGAAGCAGACACATCATCGTTGTGCAGTGGCCAACCCCAGGTGAACTGGACTGCAGTAGACTTTTGAACAGACACCCCGATGTCCCAGGGAACCCCCTGATCAATGAATGTATATGAAAGTACTTTATAAGTACTTCTTAGAGTTTCTCCTTTTCTGGTTCGATCTGTTATTTATTGAAGAAGTTACTATTCTCAAGATTGTAAGCTTGCGAGCAGGACCCTCTCCACCTAATGTATCGGTTTGTCTTAGTCTTGTCATATCCCTTGAATATATATATTGTAAGAAGCACTGAATAAATTGCTGGCGCTATATAAATAAAAGATAATAATAATAATTCTCAAATGCGCTCAGTGCTAACAATCCGTTTTGTTGGGATAGGCACCTAACGCTTATATTGGCAGGTGGATTAAACTGTAATCCCTCTAATTTGAATACCTAAGGTTTTCTTTTAAAAGAATTAATAAAGGTTATATTTTATATCTAGCTAACCCTTTCCTGCCCACTGAAGTTTTTCCATATCATTTCCTTATATAGTTTCATGGTGGCTATACAATAGTACCCATGGAAACATTTTATTACCTGTAAGAAATTTATCACTGATCACACTCCATTTTTTTTCTAATTTTGAATGCAGAGATTTAAAGCAGTGATATAGTCGTCACAGGTAATAGAAACCAGACTGTTGTCTGATGTGGCCAGAACATAGTAAACCGACAATTTATCTGAATCCCAGCTTGTGGTTCCATTTATTTTACTACAAGCAAAGATTGAAGATCATGTTTTAAAAACAGAAATGGTTGATGTGCTGGCATTGCGGCTTCAGACTCATTTTATACGGCAGATACCATCTCATGACTTTCCCGCATATGAGCCGGGTGTATATTATTTATTCACAGGTTAGCTTTCATTTCTGCTCCGCTTGCCTCCCTGCATCATTCCCCCTGTATAATGCTGTCTTTCAAACCAAACACGAGTTTTTCATACAGACATTCAAAGATGTGCTATTTTTTACACCTGATTCAATCTGTCATATTTTTATATTTACATTGAAGACTTATTTTATCTGTTTTCAGCAATACCCACACAATATTTAGGGCACAATGCTTTTTAAGTGGACAGGGGTATACCATAGACCGGTGCAGCCCCTAAGGTACAGGGGCCCCAAGGCAGCACAAATGTGGCCCTTAGACATCAATTGCTATAATGGGTGGTGAACGAGTACTGATTTTAGGCATTTACGTGCTCCAAGACGTAGTCATTTATATCCCAAACTGGATACATATACACATAGAAAATGCCCTGTTGGCAGGACATTACCCAAGATCAGGACTGTCCTACTTAAATCAGGATGGTTGGAAGGTATGTAAAAATATTTTGTGCATGTTGTGTAACCGTACCCCTATTTCCATAAGGGTAAAAAAACATTGGCTTGAAATACATTAAGCACGATTGATTACAACAGTCAGTAAAGGAACCTTTATCCGTGTGATTTGTTAAGCTTTAGGAATCTTCTCTCCACCTGCGCAGATTTTGTCACATATATTGTTTACAAGCCGCAGCTGATTTTATAGATTGGTCATTTTGTAACAGGGCTTTCAAAGCGTATTCCTTATTTGTTTTCATTTATAGCCTGCTCTTTACTTGCATTTCTTGCCCCCCCCCCATACTTTGATATATTCAGTAAGACAACTGACATTTATGTTGTGGTTCCTTGGTCATCCACGTATAACTACATGGCTCCAAATAAAATTCCAAATGACTCAAATACATGCGTTTAACCAAAATATATTTCAGTTTTCCTAACAATACTCCATTATTATTATTAACAATAAAAATAAATACTTTGTAATATATAATTAATACATATATTTGGATCGGTGCTTTTAAATCAAGTTAATAAAATCTCTTCAATCTCTTTGTTGTGTGTAAATATTTGACAGCCCGTCTTGTCTGCCTCTTTTTCCTGCTGTAAAGAAAATTTGCACAAGCATTAACATGATAAAAAAAAGTATTTTTCTCATTGATTACTTCTATGTAGAGGCTGACGACAGCATCTCTAAACCAGAGCTGTGCTTATTAATTCAGTTACAAATTGAACTAATTAATAGAAGGGTACAGGATAATTAACCCCGGGGCCACCGCTCCTGTTTGCGCTTTCGATGGGGCAGTGTGGGCATCACATTCTCAACAAACCTCAGCGCATTATAGAAAACCGTATCAGAAGCAATCTTCATTGTTACTGAAGAACCTTTAACTTTCAGGGTAGAGGGCAGGAGAGATTTCACGTTGTTCTCATTTACTTTTCTATAAACGAGTATTACTTGTGTGCGGTTTGTAAGTGAAAATTGAGCCGATTTTAAAACTTGCCAGGACCATATGACTTAGTTCTGCAATTTCTGTCTTGTAAGGCAGGGTCCATTGAAGAATTGTGTTTAATTGGTGCATTTAATTGGATGATGGTTTACTATTTACCCTTTATCTTATATTTTGGATACGCTACATTATCGACTTACTCCTGCTAATTAGTTTTGATCTTTGAAAATACTCTGGGAACCTAATATTTAAGTGGAGCAGGGGACATCGACTCCTCCATATATACTAAATATTTTCTGCATTGGGTATAAAGGATTAATGAGTTCATTTTAATTTTCTAGAACAACGAATTAAGAGCTAAGGGCAAATTTCACACCCATGAATATTTCATAGCCTCGGATTCCACACATTCCTTGTGCCGTCTTTAAGGACTGAGGGGACGTTAGGCTGAACACCCAACTGACACCTGCTCATTTACATTAGATTTTAGGGATGCGCGATCGCTGTCAAGACTCGCAGACAAAGTGTCAGTTCATGGAAAGGTCAGGATTGTCTTCAAGACAATAGCCTTTGTGTCTCTTCTTAAATCCAACTCATCCATGTTGTTGTTGATTGTTGATGTTGTTGTGATGCCAGTAAAGGTTTACAAGGAATATCATTATCTCTGTGATAGAAATATCATGATTGTGGACTAGATGCATCAAGCCTGGACTGGCGGAAGGAAATGGTGTAGTGTTATCACCAATTATAATGGCAAGACACTGGGGCGAATTTTAAGAAACAGAAATAAGGAGACTGAGAGAGGTCACTTAAATGTTGCAAACCAGCCAAATTGTTAGAAATACTTCACCCCTGAAAAGGAAAAAAATTCCACTAATTTTGCTTGATGAACCTTACGCAATATATCTACCCAGCTGGTATTTTTCTGTGCTTTAATAATCTCTGCACATTGTATTGTTCTTGATTGCATTTCTAGAAGACACGCTGCTTCAGGAGACACTACATGGTGGATACCTAGTGGTAAAGCGAGAGGGCCCCTCAGCATTCTTCACTCCAGTCTTTATGCCATGATATACAGTATTTGTTTAATGAGAACAGATAACTAAGTTGGACTTTGACTCAACCCCTTAAGGGGGTATCCATGATCGCATACGTAGCATTAACCTGACTTTTAACAAGCTTTCATGAAAAATGGAGTACTGCTCTTCTACTGACATTAATTGTATTAGCCCAGTGGGCTGTGTATACAATTCAAAATATTTAATCCCAGTATAATTTGTAATAGCTTTAGGCAATACTTTGATGTTCTTAGCAGCATTACACAATTGCTCAATAAAGGCTTGCACGCATAGATATACACTGTAGAAGATTTGTAGGTGGAAATGTCATTACACAGAGTGTGATTATCGATCCGGAGAAAAAATATACTGATAGAGTTCCGTTACTTGACTTGCTTAGCATGATGGTCACCTTATCATTGTCCTACGGCCCCTCCGTGTCCCCTTAATTTTGATTCCTTTTTAGTCCCAGGCTGAATTGTGTTATTACATTACATTTATTCATATAGCGCCAGCACATTCCGTAGCGCTACAGATTCGGTGGAGTAAGTTAAAGTCACACACACAATAACAAACTCGTACAAAAAGAGAAGAGGGCCCCGCTCTTGCGAGCTATGACTCTAGTGGGAATTTTAAAATAATCCCAGAATGGTAGAAAGGAAATATAGTTATTTTATTTAGAAGTCAGGGGCTTTAAGTTGCACTGTATATAAATAACTATATTGGAGGGTCCCCTTGTATCAGTGTTGTCTTAAATCACAGCCCCACCTAATTTTTCCCCATCTATGTGTTTTACTTGCAGTTCCATATGCTGCCACCAGGATGGCTAGAGCAGGTTTTCACAATCGAGTACCCAGGCTACACTAATAGTCTGATGGTCTGAGTTTTATTGATGTGCCCGTTGGAATAAAATGGGGTAACTGATTAAACTTCCAAAGTTTGTGTTCCTTGAGGACAGGGTTGAGGAAGACCGGTCTAGAATTTCAAGAATTTTACGAATCAATTACAATCTTTTGACTAAAGTGTGATGGACAGGACTGGCCCCTTAGGCCTCAGATGGATGGTTGCCATCCTGCTCCGTAAGTAGAGCACCGAGTATTCACTAGACGTGTTTTAAAAAAGGATAACAACTGTAAGATTTTAATAAGCATCAGTAATTCTAAGCATGATTGTAATGAAAAACTGTAGATAAAAGTGACAGTTACTTGTTGAGAAGATAAAAGGTTAATAGGGGGCTTCTTAATAATGAAAAACTAATGAAACAATGTCTAATATCACAATTCCTAACGCTGAGAGCAACATTACTTCATCATGTGTAACATATTCATACACACAAGTATGAGAATGATTTATGGTATCGTAAAATGCTGATACTATGAACTACTATTTTCAGTGTATAGAAAACATAATGTATATTATTTATATTTATTATTATTAAATATTTACCATATAGAATATTTAAGTTGTTGCTGGATATTCACAAGATAAAAAGGTTAATTTTACTAGAACTTTGCATAAGATATGATTTGCAGGATTGTATAATCATTTAAAAGGCTCTCATATAATTAGTTCCATCATATGGCGGTAATATACCTTTTTTTCTTTAATAACTGTTCCTTATTGTGTTTTATTACATAATGTTTTTGCTGCTGTGGCAGTACCCTCTGTAACCAGTCCTTAGATTCAGGATAGCCATATACCTATCCCATGCATGTTTATATTCTTTCAATCTATTAGCAACCACCATTTCTGCTGGGAGGCTGTTCCACTTATCAACCACCCAGTAAAATAAAACTTCCTTAAATTATAATATTTCTTTTCTGAAGACAGCACTGGTGTGTGGATTTGGTTACCATCAAGTTTTCAATAGCCCGTTTAAATATAATGGGGATTTACGTACTGATGGTAAAATTAAAGCATTAGTAAGATACGGTACACATATAATCCTTCTTAATTATTTTTAGCGTGCATTCCGTTATCATACCACAGGCTGCTTTATCATAGTTTTTTCCCACTCGTTTATATTACTTTTACCTGCAGGGGATAAATGATTATTACATTCTGATGTATATTTCATGTGATACGAGT
The DNA here is from genome assembly GCA_029215755.1 of Spea hammondii. NCBI lineage: Eukaryota > Metazoa > Chordata > Amphibia > Anura > Pelobatidae > Spea > Spea hammondii. The sequence goes on along the minus strand of JARDYJ010000003.1, from coordinate 14,853,778 downwards.
TAAGGTAGGAAGAGTTAAATATTCTGCACTGCTGTTTAATGATAAAAGGATTTATCAAGCTTATCGTAATCGTCCAGTTGTTATAATGCAGAGAATATATAGAGAAAGTGCTGATGGATGCAGTTCCGTGTATCATCTTTCAGTGGTTGATGAGAAAGGGTTTATGTTAAGGATGATGCATGTCGGCACATACAGAAATACAGCCATCTGGATTAGGAATTTTAAATGTTGGTTAGTGTTATCAATACACAAAAAGTAGGGGAGGTAGGAGAAGGCTGCCCATCATTTATTCAGCTTAGATTGTATGTTTATTAACCTATCGAATGCCACTATATACTGACTGCATTCTGAGCCCAGAAATGGATTGTAATTTGCAGGAATGCATTTATCTTACAACATTTTGCACTAAAAACGATATAATATATTTAGAATTTAGAACCTCGCTAAATTATAGCACTACAATTACATTTTTCATGCTTTTGAAATTGGTGCGTTGTAAAATGCCATGTTTTTTTACAGTCTAGCACTAATGTCGGTGTCGGGTACATAGCTACAAATGTTAGATTATATTACGCTATTTATTCAGAAAATTGTAACACGCGATTGATTTAGGATCAGTGCCACAACCATAAAACAGCATTTTTATTAAGTATTATTACTAATAAAGTGTATTTAGAGTTTGAATGACTCTATTACCATGTAGTTGGAGTATTTGCATGCTACATGGTGAAGGCATGTGATAAAGAAATGTCTATATGATAAGAACATGAGCTCGCTCTTTGGCATCTAATATACAGTAGCATGGAAAACACAATGTTCTGAACATAATAATTAATGCCTTTTTTATAGATGCATATGTGTATGCATAGAAATGAGACATTTTGATCCAAAATGTACTCAAAGACAGAAATTATTCAAACACAATGTTATTGTAGTGTACACTTTATATAATTATGTGTACTAGTATTTATAATATTTTTTTGGTTTTTTGGATTATAGTTCCTAGCAACATTAGCCAGGAAGTTTCTGACATGGCAAGATGTGAACTGACATTAATTCTAAGGCACAAAATACACCTCTCTTGAGCTTTGATGCTATTGTATTTAGCTTAGAATTATCTTTTTAACTTATATTATATTAACTTCTTTTTTTCATTTTGTGTTCTTTTAATGAAGATTACTCAACACATTGTATCAGCACATGGTCTATAAATATCATTTATTTTAATTTAGAGTTATATTAGTGAGCAGATGGTTTAAAAAGTTGGTGGACCTTTATCTATTCCATATGTTTATGACTTAAACTTAACTTTTTAGTGAAATAACATTCTTACCGTCCTCATTTTAAATATGGAATGAAAATGTGCCCATCTACACTGAATATTTACCTGCATTTATTAGGGTTATTACCTTTAATTTGACAAAATGTCCATTCTAACATATGTCTGAATAGTTACATATAGTCTCATCTGCTCAAACTTAAAAAAGAAAAAATTTCCAAATATATAAAAAAAGCAAAAAAAAAGCAATAAAACATTTTTAAACATATTTTCAGTTTTAGATTTTTTCCTAAATAACGTAAAATAATTTCTTTATTTGGTTACGTACCTTGAAAGCATTATATTTCAATAGTTTTTAGGGGGTCGGTAACAGTTCACTGAGTGAAGAAAGCTGAAACACATCATGAATTATAAGGAAATATTATGTTAAGTAGAAGGGAAACGGCAGATGTTTGTCCTGACATTTAAACCAAGGTCATTTAATAAATGAATATGAAATAGAACATCCTACTAATGTGTTCTGCATCCCAAATGTATCAATTTCTATATTAAAATAGTATGTTGAAAGGGCATATGTTAAAAACGGCAATGCTGGAATATTTTTAATAATTGTCAAAGGTCCAAACTGACAGCTGAGAATTGTAGTTTTGATTCCCTTCTCACCTAATAATCATTATTAACCAGCAGTAGAATTGGGGATTTTTTTAATTAATAGCAATGCCAAAGTGATTGACACTTATTTTATTTAAAATGGTTATATATCTATAGATATTATAATATAAAACAATTTATATTATTATATTATTAATTAAATTATTATTATTTATTATAATCATATTTGACTCGGTTGCTATCTGTTTTAATCTGTATTAGTAGAGTAGAGTAGACTAATGATTGAAACAAAAGGCAGTGAAATGTTGTAGGTGCAGCCCCGTTGTCTGTAACATCAATAAAAGATGAGAAACAGTAAAAATGAGTGTGTGTATGGAGAAGTCGAGGATAAATGAGTGTGGTGCCAGCAGTGGGATACTGTATCCTCACATGCAATAAGGATTTGGGAGAGATGTATTTATCAAATGGCTAGTTTCCCAGTTATGGGACTGCATGGTGTGGTGGGAATTGAGTGCTTTATTGGAAGGTTATAGTGACTTAGTGACATGACATATTTTATTAAAGATTGGTCTTCTGCAAGTTTTGAAAATTTGGAGGCTGGTTAGGCTATTATTAATTACTCCATAGATTAAACTATTGGATATTTTAAAGCTGTGTCTTTGAAAAATGTTTTTCTTCAACAACCATGTCATGGTGGTCCAATCATTTTGCCGATTTAAATAAAATAAAAGATGAGAATTCCTCCTTGTGTCTAAAGGCACACCATGCCTTTAATTGTACCTTAAACTGACATTTAGTCATTCAAATCACTGAAACACGAAAGGCTAAAAGAATGGAAGCAAAGCTTATGTCAGACATTCTCTGTACCAATTTATAACACTGTGTAAAACATTCAAAAGCTAGGAGGAACAAATACAAGTATTTAGGGGCATACATTTCAGTAGCATTTTTATCCATACATTCTATGACTTTCTTTTCTTAAGATAGAAAAATATATATATATATAAAAAAGCGTTATAGTTAAGTTAGCCTTTAATTCTGGCAAGCATGTTTGGTGGCTCTCTGTATGTAATGGTGTTGACATAGACAAGTCCATAGTCCCAAAGAGCTGTGCAAGGACTTTAAGGTAATGTTAGATGGTTTAGGATGTGGTACCAATACTGTAATTCTGCTAGAGTCATTCAGCCCACCCAGTCTGCCCATATGCCCTGCTGTAAAGACCTTAATCAGTCCTTGGTCTTGTCTCATATTCTGGATAGCCTTATGTATCTCCCATGCATATTTACATTGAACGCCATGTGCTCCCAGGGGCCCCCACCAGGAGCACACATATTGGGAAGGACTTTTTAAATGTTTCTTTTTAAAGGAATCTTGTTACCACATGGACAACTGTCAATGCCTAGAGTTATTAGAGTTCTTACAAGTCACACATCTAGAAGGTTTTTTTTTTCCCATTTAGATAACGAGAATGTTTTTTGTCAATTACAGCACATTTTTAGAACACAAGTCAGGAGTTTCAAAATATCACATTCCAACACTTTGTTTAATTGTTTTGTAGAAAATAGAATAAAACATAGAACATGTTTAATTTTTTTTTTCTTCTTGAGAACCTGACATTTTTTACAGTAGGTAATTGTCACTTCCTTGAATTGGTCAGTAGGAAGTGAAATTCTTGACTGTCATAGCTTGAAAATTAGTACAGTAAGGTATTGATGTGTTCCTCATTAAAACAACTCCTTAGGGAGAGAGCTGTACTTGAAAAAATTACCCTTTGCTCCACTTTCATTTGATGATTTTGTGAGAGCATTGAAAAGGCGTCCTGCAGCCTTCTGGCAAGACTCAGCAAATCTCCATTATCACCTCAGATAACAGGAGGGAAGGTACTTTTGATTCATTGTCACATTGGTACAAGTGAAGAAAGTAGCTTTCCCACAAGTGTGAATAGATTTTGATAAACAAATGGACACTTAGAAAAAGAAATGTGAGTGAGCTTTATTGCATAGACAGAACCTAATAATAAAAAAAATATAAACTCAACATGCGGTATCTTATTGTAGGTTTTTCTACATAAATAGTGTCCCTTCTTCAAAAGGTCTTGTGATTTTGTTTTACCAGCCTGGTTAATTAATAATTATTGCATTTTTAACTATACAATTTAAACAATACTATAGATTTTTTTATTTTTATGTATGGCATTGCTAAACTTTTTATAATTAGGGTCTGAACAATGGAGTGATAGGCTAAATTAAGAGATCTGCCATGTTTAATTGGAAGTCAAAATGAACACTGTAAAAGCAATTACCTGTCAATTTCAGTGAAAGAACAAGATTTATTTTCCAGCTTCTGCCCTCCCATCTCTCTCGCTCTCCCATCTCTCTCGCCCTCCCATCTCTCGCCCTCCCATCTCTCGCTCTCCCATCTCTCTCTCTCTCTCTCTCTCTCTCTCTCACAATGGAGAGACTAGATGGGCCGAATGGTTCTTATCTGCCGTCAAATTCTATTTTTCTCTATATATTAGTAGTTGGCAAGAAGCTCCAATGCAGATGTTCAATCTCTTTCAAGAAGTTCCCGATCGTCAATTATATTTCAGTGACAGGTTGCTAAAATGTTCTGGTGCAAGCAAAGTAAACGTATTGCTATAATGATATATTGAAAAGTTTGTGTTAAAGTAGTTGTTGCATTAGTATGATGTAATTCAATAAAAGATGACCATATCGTAGAAATACTTGCAAGTGAACTTGTTTTGACAAGTGAATTTATAACTTACATTTATATAATTATCAAATAATAAAATATTTGATATAAGTGATATTGATACATGTTTTAACTAATTTGGCGTTACCTCCTCAGGTTTTGTTTCTGTAAGTGTGAATTGTTATATGACACACTTATTGTTTAGGGCCGGACTAGGGATGAGTAAGTAGCCCCGGCCCTTTTGTTCAGCAAAACAGACTTAGGGGATGCTTCTTGGATATTTGTCTCCAAAATCAGTTCCTCTTCTATTGTAATAGTCTACGACTGATGCTGTTAAAATATCTTGTATATCCAAACCCAGTTATTGATTCATGGTTGCACATTTGTGAAGAACAGTCTAAGAGTTCTTTCTTCATGATGTATCATGTATAGTGCTCTCCAGGCCTCAAATGTACCTTCTTCGAGACCTCTGTAGAAAGTGTTCTTGAAGAGTAAATCTGTGTGGTTTTGGAGAGCTGTGCACACTATGATTTCACTTGTTCAGAGTAAAGTACCCTGGCGGTAAAACAGACAAGTGCTTTTCATGTTATATTCCAGAAAAAGAGAAAAACAAAAAAAGAAAAACAAAATCAACATCTGAAAACTGTACCCAGAATCACTGACACTTTGCTGTACAATTAAAAAACACATTGAGATATTTGCAGTTTTGGGAAGTTAGTAACATCACTTTCTGCATTCAGTGGTATTTATGGTGTCTAGTTGAAATATATCTAAAAAGACACCCTAAGGCTAAAAGACTCCAATGTGGAACTAAGCAGTGATGCTTAAAAGTCCAAATCTAAGAGTAGGTTACTTTCAGGATATAAGACTAGAGCATTAGGGTAAAAGTTGAGTTGTGTCTTAAGGATTCAAAAAAAGAATACCCAGAGTTGTGTCATTAGGGTGTATGGGGGAACAAAAGCTGTGGACTATTATTTTAAAGAAGAAATAACATTTATGGGGTTGGGGTTCAGGAGCAAAAGTTAATTATGAAATAGCTGGCAAATAAAAATAATATTGGTAAGAAATCCAGATTACACTGGGATGTTTTAATAAAGATGTATCAGGATAAATGTTATGATATCAGAACTAGGCCTAGTATTGTGACAGTACAGATCATGGTATAATATTTAATATATTGGCTGGATATTAGGTCCGGGATGCAAAATTCCAATCCCCGAGAAGCACAAACAGGCCTTGCAGGCATTGGTTATAATTACTGTATAGCTTAGGTAGTGTTTCGTGTTAAGTATATGTTGATTTTGTTTTTCGGACCCAATTGGTCTATGTGGGGGAACTTTCCAAGTCTCCATTGATTGTTAGTTGACAGAATAAGTCCTAGATCGATGGCTATACCTTACCATTAGTTATTCACTATGGTGATCCCACCATATTTTGCCATAATCACTTCTTATAAATAACCCCTGTGTTTGTCTTTTATACAGTGTGAATCACATTTTACATTATTAGCAAATTTGTTATTTAATATGAATTAGTATTGCAAACCAGGCATTGAAATGGCCTAATTATATCAATATTGCATAGCAATAAATATATATATAAATTTTGTATGTATATATATATATATATATATATATATATATATATATATATATATATATATATATATAAGGCTAGTTAGCTTTCATTGAGCAATCAAAAAAATAACATCTTCATATTCCATTCCAGGAGTCATTTTCATCAGCAGCTTGTATTACTCTGATTATTAGCTCTCACGCTGCTGGAACCTGTTACTGCCAACAGATACCTGAAAATGATTATATATTACATTACATTTCAACTAGGGATTTTTGGGGCAAATCTGATCCCTTTTCAAATGAAACTTTACCATTTTTGTCACGTTTTAAAAGAAATTTACAGCTAGAGAAAGGTAACAGAAATCAATATGTTGTCATGACTGCTTGGAGCTATATGATTTGGCTCAGTGAGCTGGTTAGACACACTCATCAAATCTTTTCTGATGGCAGCAAAATGGCATAAAATAGACCATTGCCGAAAGCTATATACACTGAATTAACAGAACCCAGCCATTGATAGCATTGTTTTTTATCATGGATACTGACAAAAATGCATAAATCAGTATTGTTAAATATAAAAAAATAAAGCTTTGTGAGTCCATCTTTCAACTCTAACACCATCTTCTTGTATCCCGTATACAGTAACCTTACTATCACGTTGGAATTGTTTTATATTGAGTCGACTACACGACTTCACTTGAATGAACCATCAACACAATTTTCTTAGTAATCGAGTTAATCAAAATGTTATTTTGATAATTCTTTTTTCCAAAACTTCCATATGGCTTCTTTGAGACAAACTCTAAATCGGCTATTGCTCCGCCACATTTATCGATCATGAAATCCATGACTGGTTGACATACATACATGCTGTGAGTGGGTTTGATACCACCTGCCCAGAGCAATGTATCTGTCTTCTTTCACTTAACAAGGGATTTCAGGATTGTGCTGAGAAAATTGAAAAAAATGTTATCCAGTATCACAGAATTATAAATAGAGACATGGGATATGTTACCATTTTGTGTGCAGTTGTGTGCTACATGTTCCATTGTGTAATACATTCATTATCATTATTAAGAGCTTATCTTTTTCTTGCCTTTTTTCTGTTTAGTATGTGAAAAGTAAATCTTTATGTAATGGTAGCATATTTGCTCCCCTAAGATCAAAATGTCTAGAAGAGAGGCGGAGGAAAGTTCAAGATTTTCAGTCTAGAATATAATCCATTTTAAAGACTCACCAATAATAAATGAGTAGTTGATATTAAGTTAGGCAAAACTGAAAGTATTAGCCAACTTATATAGTAAAATTCCTACTTCCGAGACTAATGTGTTTACTTCTGTCAAACAAAAACAGAGTAAGTGTGTATAGTTGTCTGTAATGAAAATTCACTCAATACCTCTTAATCTCTATGAAGGACATGAATGAGACACTTGTCAGCCAGCATAAAAAAAAACTCTACTTGTAAACACATTTCATAGTAAATAAAGGCAAATATATGCATTTCATTTTCTGTTTTTTCCAGAGTGCATACTAAATGTAATAATTTCTATTGTTTTACATAACTTGCACTGTTTTTCATCTGACTTGCATAGACAAAGACACGTTGAAAAGATAAGGAAACCAATAATAAATTGAGAAATGTATTTAATACACATGCCTTCAGTGCAGAGCTGGAGAGAGAACAGATGTTATGGAGCTGCATCTGGAGTATCCATGTTGAGAAGTAGGCCCATTTCTGCAACAAGCTGGTCTAGCTTGGGGCGCTATATACTGCTACTGTGTATGGATATAACAGAGATTGAATAATTAACAAGATGTTGATCTTTTTCAAATCAGGCGATGTTAGATAACAGTGTATAAAGTGATGCCACAGCCTCAATGGATCAGTTAAAATACTGTGACTTTATCAAATTTTTGGATTACCAAGACAGCAAGAAAGAGGTAGAAGCTCCCAACATGTGGAGCCACCTGTCGCATACAGCTGGGTTTGCCCAGAGAACTCCGGGTCGCGGGAACAGGGTCTTCACATGCTCCAATCCCACCCATTTCTCTTTTAAACGGACGTTAGTGGGCAGTCTTGGCCGCGTCCCGCAAGGGTAGGCTCCGGGTAGTCAGAACCCACAAGTGTCTATAGTGGGACGTCAGATTCAGTACTTGAGGCCATACTAACTTCAGCAGAACTTTAACAACTATTGCCACACCATACCCACAAACTCTATACACACTACACACACCTGATAACCCTACCAATTATACTGTAGACTCTTCCACGTACACACATTATGGGCACCTGTTCATACATTGTAGGCTTTCCTACTTTCCATCATGTATTCTCCTATATTCCTGGCCCTGCAGTCGGTGGACTATTTAGAACAGACTTGGCCAAGGACAGACTAGGGATGACAAGACGGCCCTGGCACTTTAAAGCCAGCTGCCAAATGACATGAGCTGGATGTGAGGCACCTTACGTATTTATGCTTACGCAGCATGCGGCCAAGCATATCCAGCTGGCGACCGCACATTGCAGCACCCAATTTACCGCTGGAGCAACAGATCGGATGCATATAGAGCCACATCGACCTGTGGGCCTAGACTTAGGGCTTAAATCACCTTAGCCTGAAATTACCGTACATCTCATCTGAATATAACAATTTGTACGTACAAGTATAGACATTGGAGAAGTTTTTCTTTGGTTATTTCTTTGTCTTATTTTTTTATGTTCAGATTTTAACTTTTGCCATTTATAAATGTCAAATCAAGTCAAATGATGAAGAACGTTTTTAAAGATAATATAACATCCTTACTGAATGTAGTGAACTCTCTAAAAATGTTTTTCATTTATTTACAATGATTCAAGTAAACAGAAAGCGTTCTTTGATAATAAGGTATATAAAGTGGCTCAGAGTGACTTTTTATTAAATATAACAAAGCAATAAACTACTCCTGTCAAAAGGAAGTAAGTATATGATTCTGTGACATCAAAATATTAACATTTATGTTGAATAATGCTTTTGATACCTGTCTTAATAAACATCCATGTCCCCATAATTAAATAGATAAGTCCATCCATTCCATTCCTACCTATGCTGGATTAGTACAGAAGTTAAATACATGGGATATAAACAGTATGCAGTGAGATTGTATGTGTAAGTATGTGTGTTAGAGCGAATATGTTATATGGAGTGTGAGTATAAGTTTATGTGATAGTGTGTATGTTCCGGGTTAGGGCGAGGGGGCAAGGGTCCAGTGAATTTGACTTTGTTGTTTACCAGCTTTATTATCTATAATTCCATGATTACCTTTAATTAGCTTAATACGATGAAAATATTTATCAGTAGTGGCAATTTGTAAAAGAAAGTCATGGGTCAATTGTTTGAAAGCATCCTTAATTTAATGAAGGAAATCATACTTAATGTAACAATGAAGTCTGTGCCCTTTTATAAATGCAGTGACATTTTGTTCTGTTGTGGTGGGCGGCAGAAGAATCAAAGTGATCAAGGTATCTTGTTTAACAGGATTGTCCCTATTGTCACTATGTAAACTCAGTCAAAAAAATCAATCATTCTCATCAGACCAATGCTGATTGCTGAGCCGTGAACTATAAATTCAGACTCTTCTCTCCAATGCACTTCTTTGCCCTTTATCTTCTTGTCCTAGATATGATTACAGACAGACTGTCACACGGGGGGATAATTGCTGCTCAGCATGGAAATTACGAGAAATGTTTGAGTACTGTTCTCCTAATGCAGTAACATTTAATTTCTCTTCACATCCACGTATACCGCACCATCACCAAAATACCGAGTTAAAGGTTAACACAACTTAAGTCAAATGCACTTTCATGGTGCCACTCCTACACCATACTCATATATTCATTATATATCGAAAAGTGGCAAGGTGAAATTCAGTTAGTGTACCAATTAACATTTATAACTCACAAGCATCTGAGAGGTGAATACATTTCTGATTTGCTGTTGGCTTTCAGCTTGCATCAGTTTAAATGTGCTGTGATCAGGTGGGGGAGACTTGAGTATAGCAGGTTGAAGTGGCAGATTCTCAGGGTCACACAATCTGGAGCTGACTCCTTTCTTACAATGCTCTAAAAAATACCCCTTGTCTTATAATCGGGGTCGTCCTCAAATTGGTCTGACTATGAGACTAAGATCCAGATCCCCTGCAGCGATGCAGGGGACCTGGATCCTCCTGTGTATGTCCCCCCCAATTTACCGGTGCATCTGAGTCCCCGGTGCTTAGTCCGGGCCGCGTGTAAAGCTCTACGCGATTTGCGTAGAGCGGAAGTTGTCTACGCGAATCGCTTAGAGCTCTTCACGCTGCCCAGACTAAGCACCGGGGGACTCAGAAGCTCTGGTAAGTTTGGAGGAGGGAGGGGGAGGGAGTGTTAAATGGGGGGCATAAGGCATTTCTGGAGGCAGAGTGCTCTGTGAAATGCCTTTTAACCCCCTTAATGCCACTCAGCCGCCAGAAATGCCTTTTAACCCTCTATATGCCACTCTGTCCCATAATATGCCTTTTAACCCCTTTTAAGGCATTTCTGGAGGCAGAGTGGCACATAGGGGGTCAAAAGGCATGTCATGAGGCACAGTGGCATTTAGAGGGTTAAAAGGCATATCATGGTGCACAGTGGCATATATGGGGTATATATATAAGGTATATGGTTGAAAAAAAAGGAAATAAAAACAAAATATTTTTCTCAATCGTAGCTTTTATTAACAAACAATTGTTCACATAGTTTACATGAATTAACATTTACTGGTAAAACTTGTTTCCTATAGGGTCGTTTTATATTCAGGCTTTTTCTTTTTTTCATAAATTATTATTCAGATTTTGGGGGGTCGTCTTATAATCAGGGTCGTCTTATAATCGAGCAAATACGGTATATAAAACTCCCAATTGGTGTTTTTGCTACCAGTATGTTATCGTTCATTTCCCTGCTTGAATTCAGGTGACTTAATAAAATGTGTCCTTAAATAATGAGAAGTCAAGGTTTTTATGAGGACACATATTAGAGCTTTTGGTTAACACTTTTGGCGAGTCACTACATAGAATCTACACAAACAGCGATTAAAGTGTTAATACTTCAATAGTCTCAGGGTCAGCTCATTAACAAAGTTCCCAGACATGGCCATATCCCAACACACAGAAGCAACGACAGCTGCTCTGGGTTAGATCTAGGGCATCTCGAAAGGTAATTATCCCAAACAATATATTTAATATACACCAATAGTTCAGTCCATTAGAAAACTTTTCTTTGCAACGCAACTACGTTACTTTCAACTTTTAGAGATTAGTTTGTTCTCGCTGCAGTTTTCCCATCGGCCCGTGCCAGCTTGGTTATTTAAATTTCTGATTACCAGTTCACATATTTAGATAAATAATTGTTACTTTAACAATGCATAATGCAAGAGCAGAAGAAGAAGAAGAGAAAATCATACTCTTAACCCTTTGAACACTAGAGGAGTATTCAATGCTCTTATAATACAGCCACTACTTTCCATGGTTCCAAATTTTAGATTACTAACTGTTATTTTCACATTGCTTATAGTTTGGCAGTCATAACACATCTCCTGCTTTCCGGGGTTAACGACAGATGTTGTAGGCTTGTTACACATGAAGGGTCCTGTGCTGGGTTAAAGATCTCATTGTATTGATCTTAGAATGGCTAATGCTGAGTGACTATGTTATCCTCTTACTGGGTATTTGGAAGGAAAATGTAATTTTGTATACAGATGTAATGGTGCTGAGTGGATAATGAAATTCAGTTTGGTGCTGTTCACTGCCCTACACCATATGTCTATTAAAATTTGTATTTTTGAGGTGGCTCTGGGGGCAACGGTGTTAAATCGGCAATATATCAGACAAATAATTCTTGAAGCTAAACAGTACCAATGCATATTTCTTACATAATGCTGAAGAAGTAGTTTAATAAATTATGAAAACTGTCTATTTTTTAAAATTTTATTTTCTGCATTAAGAGTTGTTGGAGAATTTCAATAGAATATATTTTATTTTTCAATAATTTCTTGCAGGCTATAGTATTGTATATCGCATTGTTTGGTATTACAGCGCTGAAGGGGTAAATACTGTAATTCTCAGCTAGAAATTTAATTATGCATTTCTGCAAATCATTTGCACTTTGTTAATGTGAGTGATATTGTGCTACAGGCCAAAAAAATCCTTCTCACATCTGCTAGCCACTTAACATGCCCTCCTGTATTTCAAAAATCTTTCTTAATTAAATAAGAGCTTGTATTTCCTGCTTGTGAACCAGTGTTTTATTATCCCTTTTCATATTTCACATGTTAAGTAAAACGGTATTGCAGTCTTTTAAGCATTTAAAAATGTAACAAACATATTTGACGATGCTGATAACATTTTTCATCCTGACAACAAGAAAGAATAAATAATAAATAGGTCAATACTTACGAAAAACAAAAATGAATTGATCACACAAATGCTGCAATTGTTAATTAAAAGGCTATTTTTTCAGATAGAAGCTGCAGCCCTAGTGCTGCTCTCCTCTTCTGATGATTCTTGCCACTGATTGGCTGCTTGAAGCCCAATTGAATGCAGAGTGCTTTCTGTGCATGTGCATGGGGGTCTGTTCAGAAGAAATTAACTCCAAGTTTATGTCTCTTTTGGGTATGCCCTTTAAGGTTTCTATTATGTGTCCAACAGGTTACAGGCTGAGAGCGGGGCTTTTAGAAACAATGTTGATTTGTTATTTTCATGCTCCAAAAATGAAACTTAATTCATGCAATTTAACTCTAAATGTCCCAATGTTATATACTTTGTGGAAAAAGATTACAGAGTGGTAATGCATAAAAGCTTAACAATAATGTTCATTGTCAGGCAGTTTTAGGAAATGCTAATGGTATATGATCATGCATGAAATGGGATCTTTTGTAGATGGGAGCTTTTCGTATATGAAATCTTCTTGAAAGTTCTATAGACAGGCAGGAAAAAAAACCATAAATAAATAGGAATAAAATAGTTTTTGTGTCATTATGAGTTATTTCAACTATGAAAAGGGAGAAATTATTTGTTTTGCAATTTTTTTCAGAGGAAGCCATACAAAGGATATATATATTTTTTTTTTTGTTATTACCAGTTATAAATATTTGGAGGCAGACAGAAAATAATCTAAGAGAAAACATAAGAAAGGTGTCTTTTGATCAAAACGGTGAATAACACCCAAATACACCAGGGTAATTTAAATCTGTTATTATGAATTTGAAAGTGATTATTCTCTCATTTGGAATCTGACAAGTTTCTGAAATGGGCTTCAGTTTGACCTTTTTAGAATACTTAGAAAGGACACCTATGGGATTTGAGCTCCAGCACATGCTCTGGCATATTTTAAAAGTACTTCACTTTAAAATGAGAACAACAGCAATTAGCACTACAAATGTTTCTGAACCACGACCCTGAAGATCCCCATTTAGAATTTGATAAACAAGGGTTGAGTCTGAATAATGGTAGTTGTAGAGCGTCTAAAACCAGTAGAGAGCTACCTGTTTGGTTCAGGACATGGAGCAAGTCTAAACAGCTATTTCAAGACGGTAGTCGTGCTGGTTGAAGATTCCATGAACCGCTGCCGTGCCTTCCTGCTTTAGATCAGATGGATCTGTACCATCACCCAGTAGCTACACAAACCCCAAGCTCTATCTAATCATAAACTGGTACCATTTTCTTAAATCCCTGTCTTAGCTAAGGTCCCTGATGGCTTAGTATGGCACTTGCACTCTTATAATTCCTTAAGCGTATGGTATTTATGGCTCTGGGCAATCTCCCTAAACAGCCTGTGATCTCGCTGCTCACAAAACCATTACTTACAGTGCCAAAAATTCTGACTGTTCTGCAAAATACAAGTAAGTTGTGAGGTATGTAACTGTACGAAATGGATAATTCTGTATAACTCTTAGCAAAAAGTTGTAAGTATGATAAACCTTTCAGAATCCATTGTATTTATACAAGATGTGGAATAACTAAACGTTCCAAAACTTCAGCTGTCCCTTTATCAAATACCCCATGGTGGTATACTAAGGTTTGAGGAGGTTACAGTTCTTATCTCACTTCAACTTCTTTAAAATGGAAAGAGTTAAATGTTAAAATCTGTGCATATCTTGGAACAATAGATTGAAGGCACATTGACCTGATTTTCCTCAAACTAATACATTATTTTAATTAGGGCCTCTCACCTCATGGGATATCATCAGGACTAAGTGATTCAGCACTGACCATTATATTACTCCAGATTTACTACAGAAACATAACCTCTTTGTCCCAGTTTGGAATTCTGTTTGATAGAAATAGGGCAAACATTTTACTCTTGTGTCTTGAATTGTTGAATTCAATTACTACCTTAGAATTAAGGTAACATATGATAAATCACATATCAGAGTATGAAAGAATTAGTGGGACAACCAATAAGGTATATTAAGGCTGGGGGGCGGACACGGAGGAAGCTTGTGCTGGGCTTCATTGTGTTTGAAGGTGGCCCTGGATAAATAAAATAATAATTGTACAAAGATGATCTCCTGGAGAAGACATTGAAGAAGACATTTGATTACATGACCATGTGGTGATGAGAATATATTGCCTGTAGTACTGAACAGATAGCCTTATGCTACTAAACCTGATGCCTAAACAACTTTATTTTACAATGAGGGTTTCTTCTACCGATGGTAGAGAACAGAAATTAGCAGATATATCTGCTTACTTGTGTAGATGACTCTATTCATACTCCCCTGTGCTCACCCAGATATGACATCATATCCTGATGGCCTCGCTATGTCACCGCCATACGTGCCAACCAAAGATATAAGCATTAGCCTTTCACTTACCACCACTAGTCAATAAAGATATGCAAATGAAAAGAGTGTCATATAAGTGAAATGTAGGGTTATATTTGGAGAATGGCGTTATCCTTCCCAGATGGCCCATTTTATAATTATAACTTTTTAAGAAGTGATATCAAGAAAATATGTCAGAAATCTTAGATCCATGTACTAAATTATATAAGTGAACTGTC
This sequence comes from Spea hammondii, assembly GCA_029215755.1. Lineage (NCBI taxonomy): Eukaryota > Metazoa > Chordata > Amphibia > Anura > Pelobatidae > Spea > Spea hammondii. The sequence continues at coordinate 14,838,564 of JARDYJ010000003.1, read as the reverse complement.
TAAAAGACGCAGTGCATACAATAGTCCTGGAATCACTGCAGGTTACAGAAGTATGCTGTTCAGGTTTACTGGGATTCTTTTGGGGTGAATTAAGTTTGAATTATTTGTCTGATCAGCATATTCCATTGGGATCACTTTATTGGAACAGCATAATTTGTTCGGTTTGTCCTACCGTTACGTGTTAAATGTGGTTAAAAACCATAAAAACCATGCAGTGCACTATTTTCAAGCCAACTAACTTTTCATAATAACCATAGAGAATAAAGTGTTTTCCAGCTGCCTTGTGTGATATTGCAAGATATTGATATGTAGCCTTTTTTTCTCTGTAATACATAGAGAAATTAAAATGTTTTAAATGTTTTTTTCTCTGGTGTGTGGGATGGTAGCAATTAGTAAAAGACATGCTATGTGTCATACACACTGATCAAAAGAACTAGCACTTGTGATCAAGGTTTTTAGTTTGTGCATATTGTAATTGAAGTCTACGGTAATGATGATAGATTTGAGTTGGCACGTACACCACAAGCATATGGACAGCCTTTTAGCAATATTGATTTTGAAGGAAATAACCTCTGATACTTATGTTTCTTTGCCTCCTATAAATATGCCATTTCAGTACAGTAATCTTTCTTTTCCTCTTTTAGGGCATTTTTCAATTCCCTAAAGCCCTACTTGTTAAACTTAAATAAACTGATCTGCAGTTAGTTCCTAATTTAAATGAGATGTGTACTATATGAACAAAAGTTTTAGGACACCTGTCCATTACACCAACAGGAACTTTGGTGACTTTACATTCTAAACACTTACATATTAATATGTAGTTGGTCCCCTTTTGCAGCTATTACAGCTTCCACTCTTCCGGGAACCGTTTCCACAAGATGGGAAATAGTGTTTCTGTGGGAGTTTTGCCCATTCATCCAGTAGAGCGTTTGTTAGGTCTGGCGCTGGACACGAGGTCTGGCTTGCAATCTCCAGCTCATCCCAAAGGTGTCCGATGGGGTTGACATCAGGGCTCTCTGCAGGGTCCACACCAAACTCATCCAAACATGTTTTTATGGACCTTGCTTTGTGCACTGGGGTACAGTCATACTGGAATAGCAATGGGGCCTTCCCCAAACTGTAACCACAAAGCTGGAAACATAGCATTGTCCACAATGTCTTGCTGAATGAGACATACCAAGACATTTTAGACAATGCTATGATTTTAACTTGGTGGGAACAGTTTGGGGAAGCCCCTTTTCTATTCCAGCATGACTGTGGCCCAGTGCTGTTGCTACTACCACCCAGTACGTCCATTGTTTTGACTTATTCTGTTAATGATGTTTCTCTCACTTTCCCTCTCGCTCATGCTCAATAGCTTTCCCATTTAAGTCAATGAGAGATGAGTCCCAATAAAATCAGCTGGAGTAGCAGAAGCCATTGGCGTTCATTCTGGTAAAACATCAGTGTTCTGATAGCAAACAAGTAACTGACTGCCGGTATTCCAATTGACTAGAATGGGAGATTTATTGAGCATGTGCAAAAAGTATACTGACGAATGTACCTTGTCTTCAACAGAAACCACTTGAGTTAAATGAGATAGAAGTCTGATTTTTTAAATCCAATAACTAAAGAATGCCTGTGCCAATTTGTATGCAATAAAATGCATCGGCGTCCATTCAAAATTAACTTAAATGTGGACATGAAATATTACCAGAATATTTAATCACTCTCCTGTATTTACAGAATATAATGGAGGTCTGAATGTTAAATTTAGTAAGATGAATATTTTCCTAAAATAGTTTGAAAAGAAACAAACGCCTATAAGTATTTTTGGTATAAGAGACATATTTAAATGTAATAATTTTGCAGAGTGAGAATATTTTTCAATAGTTTCTTAATTCTAGCGTACATTACATTTTGCCCTTCAGGCTATATGGAAGCCAAGATAGCTAATGTGATCTGTATCTATTAGTGAGCAAGCTGAACTGCATCATTACAATATGTATATTTCATTGCAAGCATCCTTTAGCATATACTGTGGATGCGCCTCGGGTGACTAAAGTCCTTTCCAAACATCTTTCGGAAGCTTCGTATTGTCTGCTTGTAGAGTGAGACTCTGCACAAGGGGCTTGAAAATAAAACTCAGTATGTGTTCTTCTTTCAGCTGATGGAATTAGAAAATTATTGTAATGTTGCGCCGTTGACTTGGGATAGAATACATACTGAGCTTTTTATTCCATTATTATGAACAGAAATCACAAAAATATGTTCAAATCATGATATCCCTTTTCCCTTTTTCTTAAATGTTATTTATATACATCAGTCGCAAATATCTTTTTGATTTCTAATGTCTTGTGTTGAAACACAAGAAAAGATTGTCCTTTTTTTTGGTCTTTTTAGATGATATGCTTTTCGGGCTCGTGGTTTAGAATGTTACGGATTCTTCATATATGCAGCTAATACTATTAATGAGAAACACAAATATAGATTTACAGGCTAACTGTAGATGAACAGCATCACGAATCTTCCCAAATTCTACGTGAAAAGAAATACTGATTATTGCATTTTTAAATGACCAGACAATTGTCATCACTACGTTTCAGCTTATAATAAAGGTCCTCAAATCCATGTTATGACCCATGTTCAAAATACTTGAAGATCCTTATCAGTTGATTGCATTACCAACTGACTAGATTGTGATTTATGATAATAAACGTTATAAATTACATAGAAGAAAACATTAGGAGATACACTTTTGTACAGATCTACAAGTGTGTGTGCATACATGGAAACTTCCCAAGGAAGGCTATCCCTCTTCTCGGGGGTGGCTTCATGAAGTACCCGAGCTCCGTAGAACAAAAGGCACAGCTTTCCTCAGCTGATCCTACGTCGGCCACCGGGGGAGGCGCGGCTTCTCCTGGCTGATCCGAAGTGTGGCACACCACTGTTTTGTCGGCGTCAATTGATCAGGGGTGAGGGGGCTAAAGATGATGTCACCGCTGGCACCAAAATATAATGCCTCCAGCAACTCTCTATGAAGTTGCTTAGTTGTTCCTGGTTTTCTTCCTAATACTTCACCTTTTATTACTCCCTATTCTGATTTATTTGTGTACTGACCCTAGGCTTCTTTACTTGGTTCTGTGATCCTACGGCTACCTTGACGTCTGGCTGTGGTGACCTGACTTTGTCCTCGCTCTTTGTCCCAAATACTGTGCTTGCCCAACTACCTGCTGATTTTCCTTTGGATTCTCACTCTGATTGCAGCACCTTTTACCCCTGCATTTGGGAACCAATCCTACGCTATGCTAGCATGGCGCACCTGATTGAGGCGCTATGATTGTGTGTGAACATAGATTATTATATTAGTATAACATCTGTGATGCTCCACATATTTTTAATCCATCTCTAATGCTAAAGTGGTTGGTTATACTTATGTACTTGTCATAGATTAGAAATGAGTGGTATGTATAGCAGAAGAGAATTAAAATGTCATTAACATTTCCATTCTCTTTGGGGTTTCCCAGGCCCCTGTGTCTGGTTACCCTTGCCCTCTTATCTCCATCACATGCTCGTTCCTTCTATAAGAAGCAGAAGAGGAAGTGAGGAGGGTCAGCGCTAACAAGTCCTGGTACCTTTATAAGAGCGCACATGCAAGACAGGATTTTGTTGTTTCTGCAACTGCATAAATATCAGTTATCTAAGTATGAGATGTCTCAGACTTACTGAAATGTCAAGCGCTTTCTCCTTGAAAATAAAACCAAGAAAGCAGAGAGGCAGTTCTATGAATTTTATATTCTGCGTAAAACAAATCCTAATTATCACTACCGTTTCTTTGCTTTTCAGCATCAAGGAAAAATTGGAGTCAAATTTAATGTTGGAACAGATGACATTTCAATTGAAGAAGTTAATGCCATTATTAATGATGGAAAGTACCATGTAGTGCGGTTCACAAGAAGTGGGGGTAATGCCACCTTACAAGTGGACAACTGGCCGGTCATCGAGCGTTTTCCTGCAGGTAAAAATGTTACTATGTGATTTGCATAAAACCTTTTTTTTTAGCCAAATACAGTATACAGTTCTTTAGATGCATAAATAAAAAAAAATAAGCATTACAAACAATAAATTAATTAAGAGAAATTTGCAGTCGCCAATATTGTTTAGAAATGTTAAGCATGACTTGTGGCATTCCTTGCAAGCAGTATAAAGTATAAATTATAAATCTTAGTCTTACACGTGGAAAGGTTTTGACAAAAGGACTAAACAAAGAAAACAAAAAAAGATTCACTTTTTTAGAGAATACATTTTCTTCATTTTCTAGTATGTTTTGCATCCCAATAATGTATGATATGCAGTGGTTCTTTTTGTTATGTTGTCAACACACCCAGTGAAGACAACATGAGCAAAGGGGAACACCAAGAAAGGACAATATATGGGGCATACTGATGATAAAATCTCTCTTAACTCTTTGAACCAGAATGCAGTAGGTAGGAACCCTTGTCTGATTCCAAAGGGAGATAAAAATCATTGGAAAGGAGTAAAGGAATAAAAATCTACAAGAAGACATTTTAAGCAAGTTTGTCAGTAACTAATAGGCATACCTGGGAACTTCTCAGGTTAGACTACCTGAGTGCTCCCTCTTCTGAGTGCAATGAAGGGGCAGGGATAGCTGCATATATGGGTGGGGCTAGACCCAGACAGCCTTTAGTTAGTGGGTGGGAGTATGGTGAAGTAGGTGGGGATTAGATATGTTGAAACACCTTTCTCTACCGTGTGAAAGAATAAACTGACACAAGGAAAAATAGGGAGACACAAGGAAGGGAGGCTTCACCTGAAGACCCCCGGTCAGACCTGAAAAAATCCCCGGTATGTTCTTAAGAACAGGTGGACTCTCTTGAATAGTGATAAATTGCATGTTTTGCTTTCCATTAAAACAATATAGAATTTCTTTAAAAGGTATTTACTAGGTGAGATTCTAAAGTTCTTAGGCTCGTTAGCACAATTATTATGTAGTTGATGTCTACAGATACAAACATTTTGACATTTCTTCTCTTCTTTATGTCCTTCAATAAAGATCTGACACATTTTCCTAGAGGTTCCATCAAGTAGGAACCAAGACTCTTGTACGCGTGTACATTTTTACATGATGCACAAGAAACAAAAATACATTAACGCTCTAAGAGAGAAATATGCATAATTAAATATACAATTTTGATGAAATGCATACTACTTTATTATGTACCAGAATTATGGTAGTCACTTGTGCCATCCATTTGTAGATTTGTCAGAGTATGTAATCATTGTTGAATCACCTAATTAAAACCTTTATTGTAAAAAAAAAACAGATCGTTCTATGGATTTCAGTGTGATACACGACTCATTTCATTGATACTTAAATGATGATCCCTTTTGCACCTGAATGGTTAAGAGGAGCAAGAGAATCATTTTTAAGTTCCTGAAATAATTTGTTTTCCCCAAAGAATTCACTATTTTTGAAATTTTGGCAGAAATTATGAAATTTGCCCATAATAGCGAAGCACAAAGGGGCAGCAGCTGTGGTGAAGAATTATTCCTGACTACCCTGGTTTTATCATGGCAAAGCATTGGGTGGATTTATGCCTTGGAGACACTAAGCATTTGTTTTCTCATTTCTATAGAGCTGCTGTCATGTCTCAAGCGAAGCCTGCTGTCTGTCAGCCTTGGGCTGTCATCCTTCTAAGTCAATCTCTTCTGACCAAGCGTCTGTTTCCCATTTTAATAAGGCATAGAAAGAGCCTCTTACAGTAATGTTTCTTGAAAATGCTATTTTAGCCTGTTTCGTATAATTTCTAAGAATTTCTTACATCTTATATTTATATGTGTTATATTTATATTTGGCAATACTTAATTATTAATATTATTATAGATAATCATTTATAATTTCCTATATACCTTAGTTCTACTCCATTTAATCAGTCTTTTCTTTTACCATACACTTTTTATATGTTTAGTTTTTATGTTAATTTTTGAATGTTTGTCTCATATTTTCTAATTAATATCAGAGTACATTTTTTCACTGACCATATCAGCTGTCCCCAACAGATAAATATTGTATAATGAAGGTTATTACTTTTATTAATTTAGCTATATTTTCAAAAAAATGCATTGCTCTAGCACTTATATTATAAAATACTAAAAAATATTTTTTGTTTCAAAAAAAATAACATTGCGTAATCACATAATACATATCTGTTGTATTGTAACAGCGTAAAATTGAGTCTCAAAATCATTCTTATACTTTCTAAGTATTGTTATACTCCCAAAAGAGTACATAATGATAAAACTAATGTGCTTTATTAGTTTCTGTATGATGCCAAAAGACAAAAGATCAACTTGTATGCAATTTATGATGAACCTATGCTTCATCTTGTCTAATACATTTTAAGTGTTCATAAAATATAAACTAGACAAAAACATGAACCAGTTTCTCTCAGAGAAGAGCACATTAATTGTGACTTGAGAACTTCTACAGTTTTAAGTATCCATGGTTACCATCATTTGTGAAAAATGTATCTACGTCTGGGGCTACCAACAAATCCCTTATGTCGAAAACTAAAATGATAAATAATTCAGTTATCTGAAATCGTGTAGACTATATCTAGGGTTCTACCAATGCGTTGAAATGATGAAAATCAAAATCGTTTATATTATTCGTTGCAAGCATTTTATTTAACAACACAGCACGATTTGCTGAAAAATTCTTTTTTTTCTGTTAAAATGTACTGTATATATGGACAAATGTGCCTTAAACTGTGTAAGAGTGAGCAATGACACATACAATAAGTATGTAATGAAATTTAATCCTAGACACTTGTAGCTCGGCTCCTCAGCCTGCAGGATTTGAAGACACAGCATGTCGTTAAAGATTTCTGTATTTTTCACTCCTTCAACAACCCAATGTAATAAGTGGGAGTTAAGAAGTAAAAAGAAGAAAAGGAGAAACAAAAAATATATTTGATTTTCACCGTACTACCTATGATCCTTTTACAGAAATTAATCTCCAAATTCCACAGTAGGTTAGAACCATTTTTGATGAAATCTTTAAGACTTAGACAATACAATATTAAGAAATTATGTTCGTACCTCGATATGTTCTACATGGTGATCATTGGCTTGTTCTTATAAGTGGCAAATCAGTATTCAAAGCTGGTAAAAAAAAAAATTGGGTCACCTTGTTCTTCATGTAGAAAAACATGAACGTAGCATTTAATGATAAGTCTAAAAGGTGGCCAAAGATATCCTGTCTAGAAGAAGATTTAATTCTGCACAAACATCAGATGGTATATTAAAAGCGGCATTATGTACTATTTATCAGCAGTCAGTTTCAGTACTTGGATGGTTTGGGCCGACCCTATGGTTCTAGCGCCTTAACTGTCCATATGAAAAACGTGGTTGTCTCCCCTACCATCTCAGTGTCCTAAACAACTGGTTTGCTTAAATAGTAGGGTCAACCTGGAGTTAAGGCAGTAATATTAATTAGCTTAGGAAAAAGTCTGTTGTCTATTATGCATCAAACCATCAATTATAGTCATGTAGAAAATAATAAGATTATATATTCAATTATCCTGGGAAAGAACATGCATATTGACATATCCTCTTTCCTTCTGCGTAACACAATTACCCAAAAAGGCAAAACTGTTGATTTAATTACTTAGTCACCGCAACAAGGGATAGATAGATAGATGGATAGATAGATGGATAGATAGAATGAATAGTGCCAGCATTTTTTCCACAAACTATTAAAATTATTTTAATGTATGTAACACATTATATTGAATAGATTGTGCTCCTTTTAATGCAGCTCTATTAACATACAATAAATGGGATAAATACCGCAAAGTGTTGCCAATGTCTACAGCTAAAATGCCTATATCACAAGAAACATGCTAATGAGAACATGCATAATTCAGATTAAGGCTCGTTTTCTTGGCTTCATGCAGTTAGCCTGCGACAAGGGATCTCTAAAACACTAGGATTTATTTTTCCTTTTTTCAGAATGGCAATGCTAAGGGAATGTGAATTCTAATCGTCTTTTCACTCATAATACAATGAATAGCTAGCACGTGCCACATTGCCCTAATGCTTTATCTAGGATGCAAAATTGTGACGTCAGATACAGTATATTTATCAAGCATGCTTCAGATTGTTTTATCAATTGTGTCCGGAATACTAAAACCCATTCATCATTCTGGATAAAAAAAAAAAGACACTGACCTTTAGTTTGGTATTATGCCAAATTTGTATTTATTTTGGACAGATGCCTATGAATATCTAGGTTCTGTTTTGTTTAAGTAGATGAACCAAGTTTAAGTGTAGGCAACTTTGCCATTTTAATGTACTATAGACCATTTATAACACATGCTGTTACAGCTAGGAAAGTGTTAATAGCTTTTTCGTATGCATTCCCATTCATCCTTCACATAATGATGATAAATATTTGTGATTTAAGTAATACTGTGCCATCTTCCACACCATTTGTTCTGATGAACGCACATCATGGGAAAACCTACAGTATGTCATTTTAATTGCTTATATTAGATGCCACACGATCTTGTGCGATCAGCGCTTTTTGTTGTAAACCATTACTCTTGATCAGTCATCATTAAGCAACATCTGCCTAAAATCACAAAACCAGCATTTTAAGATAGGTGCAATTCTTCCTGTTTAGTCCAGCCATCCAGTGCACTTGTTGCATTTTAAGTAAGCTAGTTGTCTAAAAACCCATCCCTTTGTGCAACATTATAATAATAGAAGGATAAAGATCATAATTTTGGGTTTATTCATAAAAAAAGGGAGCTGACAGAAGAGTTTGCAGGGAATGGCAGTTTAATGTGACTGGCTTCATCTTACATTATGAACGCCCAACCCCACTGAGCTTCTGTTCCAAAGGTAGCTTGGGTACCCTATATGAATAATATTTAAATCCGCAAGATGTTATTTGCTTGTTTCAACTGTGCATTACTCAAGTCCAGCCCTTCTTGGAGAGAAATGTCCAGAGGAAGGGCCTTTATACATCATATTTAGTTCAGGGCATTGAAACCACAGCTTTCCTGCAAATGTGGAGCCAACCCAAGTGTGATTCTGCTGCAAGAAGAGCTTGACTGGCCCTGTATAATATATAATTAAATAAATCAAGGTTGTTGAAAGTATCTGTAAGCATAGCATTATGCATTACACAGGGACTGCTCTTGCTGGACAGACTTGCTCTTCATAATGAGTTAAAACCACAGCTCTCCCTAGTGAATATACACCATAATGTTGTCCTCCTCTTCTTTTTGCACTGAAGTGTTAACATTTTACAGTTTATTATTACTTATTTTATAGCACTATCAGATTGCCTAGTGCTGTACAATGTAATACCATCCAAAATAATGTTTCCTGACATGCTTAGCTTTAATTTGGATTTTTTATTTGTATGTTCAATTATATCCCATACTTTCTTTCTTACCCCACCGACACATTTTTTTAAAGCATTTAATTTCCAACATAAACTGAATTTCTACGTTGAGAAAAAAGCTAACACTATATATATTTCTATATTAAACATAAAAAATAAACTAAAAATATTAAAGGTTTAGTGGAATAAAATATTCTGGTAGTGAAAGTTTCGTTACATTTTTGGAATGTTCTACGTGGGTGGTTAAGATAGGTAACAATTTTTGGGAATGTTTGAGTTCCAGCTGGCATGTTGGTACAAAATAATGATGTAGTGGGTGTGAATAAGAAGCCTGGGGAAAGTAGACTTCAGTTAGTGTAAGGATGTGTAGGAAAGTCACAGAATAAAGTATGTTAAACCTGACTACAAGTGGAATGACTGAATAATTGCTCTTCTCAGTAGAATTCTCCATGATGTAAATTTTTCACAGCTTCACAGTAGATCTAACAGATGAAAATTATTTGCATACATAATTTGAATGCCATGATTCTGAGCCAGGGTAATTTGTTGTAGATGCTAAAAAGAAAAATAAGTTTTAATTTTCTTTTAACACCATGGAATATAAGTAGAATAGTATGTATGACATGAAAAAAAATTAATAATTTGTAGTTTGAAATGTTGTCTAAGTAAGCAGCATTTAGGTAATGTTTGTGCAATCAAGCAATATATGTTACTAGAACAATTACTATAAAGTATAAGACTCAGTCCTAACATGAAATAATTGTCCTTGTTGATGCAAATTAGTTATTATGCAGAAATTTATAGTTTGTGGTTTGAAATTACTGTGCACAGTGATGTAATTACCCTAGGTCTAACCCAGGGCAGTGCTGCCTGCCTCCCCCTCCCACTCCTTTTTAAGGAAGTACAGTGCGGAATGATGTCATATCCTGGCATCCCACTTTTTAAGGAAGAACAGTGCGGAATGATGTCATATCCGGGCATCCCGGATCTTAAGGAAGCACAGTGTGGAATGATGTCATATCCCGCTGCACCATTTTTAAAAGAAGCAGGGCACAGAAGGAAACTGGCGGACTGTGCTGACATTCTGTAGTAGTGATGGCTGAGAGTGTTAGGAGGGTGGATGGTACTGTATGGGAAGCCAGTGGAGTGATTGGCACAGTGGAGAAGCATGATAGGAACGGTGACAGAAAGTGTTGAGGACAAACTAAAAACTTAGATTGAGACCTTTCAAAATGCATACCTGCCAAAATGTCACAGGTCCATAAAGCAAGGTTGTATGGTTAAAGCTAGAGACAAGGCCTTTGTAAATGATGGCCATTTGTGTAACTGAGTAAGACATTTAGATGAACATATTAGAACATATTATACTTACATATTTTTATTTATAAACCACCCAACAATCTCCTATAAAAGAGAGGCATTGATAGAATGGGCAGGCATGTGCCTTTGGATCCCAAAGAAGCATTATTGCTCTTAAAGAGGGATGCTTTGGGATTATGTTAAAAATTTCGTTTTTTCATTTTTCAATAAAACCGACAGGACGTTCATCACTTAAACTACACATCAATGTAACGAGAAAGGGTGATCAATGTCATTGCCTCATGATGAGGACTGCTGAAAACATTTGTTCAGTCCTAAAGCACCCATCTGTTGTCATCTCCTCAAACGTCTGGTTTTGTCATTGAGTATCGTCTTACCTTGCCAAAAGCAATCAAAGAAATGGTGCAAGTTTAAGCATCGCCATTTGAAGCACATTACTGTTTTACGGTGAAATATCTCGAAGGCATACATATACAAATTGAAATGCCACTCTCCGACTTAGCAGGAAAGTCCAAGTCCCCACTTGGCTATGGGCTTCTTTTGGCTGCCACTGCTTTTATGACATGGAACATATTTTCCCTTGAAATGCCATTTGTTATCAGTACTCATGCCTCTGGTGTTTTGCTTATAAGACAACTTCCAAAAAGACACCTCATTGTTCTGCCGCTGTTGACCTTTGACTAACGATGCATAACATTTATAGTATAAAAAGAGATACGACCGGGACAGGTTCGGAACTAGTGTCAAAACAGGATTTCCAGTTCTAGGCATTAATCTGAAGTCTTACAGGTGTGGCTACTAAAGGCTAGATTCGTTTTCAAATGAAACAACACATATAATTCTCAATACTGTGTAAAGACCCTAATCACAAATCATTTTATAAAAGCTAGTACTGGCCATCCTTATATTTAATTATACTTATCCTTGTATTTAATACAACAATATATAACGTTTAATAATAAAGTTTACTATTATTACTACATATTTTTCTTAGAGATAGTCATATTAATGAAACTAAGGTGAAATATATTAAAGATAAAATATGCACATACATTTACAACATATTTTAGCTGCACATTCCTCTCTCATTTAAACCGAGTTAAGGTAAAATGTATGAACAGATATGCACACATAAACATTATAATTCTATGTGCATATTTTTCTTACGTACACTTTACCTTCATTCTTTTTAAATGACTCTTCTTAAGAAATACAATAAAAAAATAGGTTGAGAGTTTCTGTGTTGTGTGCCCGTTTCTGCTGTGAAACTACTAAGGTTCTGTAGAAAAAGAAAATAATAGTTGTTTTAATGTAAAAATGCAAAATCCAAAAATTAATCTAGCAGGAGAGTTGTGTTTCAGCTCCTTGACTTCATTATACATTAATATACATATTATGAAGGGTCTTCCCCAGTGAGCTTCTGCTGCAGGAAGAGATTGGCCCTGTATAATGTATAGTTAATTCGGTGAGATTTCTTCTAATTACCATTATACTGGGTCATATCAACTCTTTTTCTCTAGAGCCTTGCCAGTGTTTGGCCTTTGTTACGTATTACAAAGTCGGCAAGTTGAAACCACAGCTCTCCTTGTCAACTCTGCCTTTATTGAATAGATCCCATAGTGTTAAAGATAACCATCAAAGTGAAATAAAGATTGCTTAGTCTTCTAGCTGACTATATTCCCCAAATACAGTCCTTGCTTCCAGCCTGTACTTGCTGATGATATGATAGTAAGGACCAGAAAGGAATATGCAGCTCCCAATAGTTTTTAACATTTCCGAATATGAATCTCTTAAAAGTTTTTGGCATAGCAGTCTTAACGTTAAAAAAAAATATCTTAATGTTTAAAATTAAACTTCATGTATCTTATTTCATCAAATTTTAAACTATATTTTTTAATTTTAATAATTATGTTATTTCAAATTATAGGCAAACACTTGCAAATGTTATTTCCATATGGTAATATTTAATATTCTATTAGTATAGAATTGTATTAATGCACAAATTAGTTCCTTGGGGATGATATCATGCTGAAATACAAGCTGGAGTGTAATGTTTCTCTATTTCTTTTTTGAAAGAGAGAGACTGGGATATATATATATATATATATATATATAATTATAGAAAAAATATAATTTCTATAATAATCGTGTCCCTCGTTTTTCTAGAAAAGACTCTTATTTTGTGAGAGTGCTGTAGAAAAATTAGATCTTCCCTTTTTTAGGAATATTCAAGTCTCCCTGTGGGCAGTGATAAAGCAAATTCGAAGTCTTTTATAAAGGTTTATTTCTTGCGAGGACAAAGAAGGACACAGCATTAATTAAAAACAGATGGTATTAGCAGGCAGTCTGTATAATGTAGAGTAGGTTTCTTGGGAGAGATTAAAGACATATAGACATAGACATATGCATGTTTTGATTGGATCGTTCCTTGGCCACGGAAGAATCCAAAAAGACCCTCTAAGAGTTCTGTCTCATTATAACAAACACATTCGACATGCTCATGTTTTACCTGTAGCTAGATCCTGACCTAGAGTGACTAGTCCAAGGCCTAGAGTGGCAAGTCCAGGAGGGCACCATTCCTTCCATGGTATCCCGCTGTTAAATAGGTTAATTACAAGGGAGATCTTTGCGCCTTTAAGTCATGGCGCGCAGGGATACTAGACTAGATAGATGCTAGTGCACCAGCGGCGGAGGTGGCGGCCAGGTCAGTCCTAGGGCAGCACCCAAGGCAATTATAGATCTGCTTAACATGAACATATGAAACAAAGAAAATATGGATTTCATATAATGGTTACATGTAGCTAGATGAAGTAACTTTTCATAGCATATTTTATGCCCACCTATGATAACCATTGAAATGACTCTTTGCAATTCTATACGCACCAAGAATAAATTGCATTTTAGCAGGGCAGCGTAATAACTTTTCAAATGAAGGAAATGCACTTTATAGCGGTCCAATCTGACCTTCTAGTAATAAGTTATGATAAAAAAAAATGATTGACTTCTTTTGTCGGGCTTACAAAAAGATTGAATTGAACAGTTTAACCTTTTCCCCACTTTTTTTCCTGGCTCACATATAATATGCTGTGCTGCTTACCAAGAAAGAAGCTGTAACAGCCTAACTTTTCTTGTAACTGTCTCACATGCTGTCGTCCCTTCATTCTAATCCCAGACTTTAGCGCGGTATGATCGATACAACGTCTAGTTTCCCAGTAAACAAAAAAACTGTGTTTTAATAAGTTCATTATGTACTATTGACCCTGTGCACCAATCTTTTTATTATTAAATTTAGGAATGCCTTTCAAGCTAATGGAATCCTTGGAAAACTTTATTTATGGCCCGCGTACACACACTTCCTGTCTGATAGCCAGATGCCTTCAGCCAAATTCCTCTCAACTTTAATACCTAAGATATTTTTAACGCCACATAAAATAAAATAGATCTGTTTGGGGTCGGGGTGAGGAGGGATGTATAAAAAGTGATTTTGAGTCAAAGTTTAAAAGCACCGTGGCAACATATTGCAACCACTTTTTAATCTATTCTGCAGAATCACAATTTAAGATAAATCTTTTTTTTTTTTTAATTTAATTTTTATTTATTTATTTCTTTTTCTGTTGAAAAGGCACAATAGTCAAAATATACATAAACAGACTTCCAGGACGTGCAATGGCTAACACATAGTAGCACCTCTCAGCATGAGGAAATAAACATGAGAAAGAGCATCTAACAATATCCATGTTAATACATAAGCATCGAGAGGAGGATAGCGATCATGTAACGTACATAGCAATAAGAGTTGTGAAATAGCACGTAGCATCACAATAACATAAAATCGATAATGGTAGTTATGGACGAGAATCGTTTCGCTAACAGCCTGAAAGTCACAGAAAAAGTGCCAGTAAGAAACAAACCAGGACAACGGAATGCCTGGAGACACTTATTACCAAAAGTAGAAACCAACACTGAACTCTCAACTCTGGGAGCGAAGCACCTTAAACATAATGACCGGACTGTAATGTAAATCCATATGTGTGATAGGGAATAACGATCATTATCATGTGTAAAAAAAAGAAAAAAGAAAAATAAACAAAAAAAAAAACTGAGAAAAAACGATAAGAGCACCTGTACGCGGCCCGTCAATACCTGGGGTTAATCGCCCTCCCAGAACATGGCATCACGCATAACTAGCCAAGGAGCTAGTTACAATATAACTTTGTGAAACATATTAAGATAAATCTTAATATGTTTCACAAAGTTATATTGTAACTTATTGTTCTGACTTGGTGTGATGTTCTCAGGCTGACAACAATGGGTAAAAGTTAAATCTTAACGCTAATAATGAGGGTAAATTTAGGGAACTATCTCTAAGCTGGGTGCCTGTGAGGGTCAAAGTTGTTCATATTTAATTCAATCAGTTTTTGCTTCAGTCCCTATTGATTGTAAAGGTACCGAAAAAGTTGAGGTTAAAACCTCTTTCTACTAGCTTATGTATCTTCTACGTATATATTGATGTTATATTTTGTTGCAATCCATATAACTTGTTACATATATTAGAAAGTCTCTAAATGGGCCTTGTTTTCGCAAGCGAGGGAATGAACTTACTTATAATGCAGTGAATGCAAGCAATATCACGCTACAAATTTTGACAAGAATTGGGTTTTATTTTCTTATTGCCTTACCAGTCAAGATGATTCCTGCTGGACAACAAATATATGTCTTCTATTAGGCTTTATGCACATCTGTCGCTTGCTTGTATATTAACACTGACGTGCATGAATATTGCCTTAACCCTTCCAAAGCCGGTGGGTTTCTCAATAGATTGACAACCAATGCATTATGTAACCTACTGATCACCAGAGTGTTAAACCATTTGCCAGCACATACGCCTTACAAAAATATTGTAGTTAAACAAAATGAGTGCAAACAGTTTAATCTGTACATTGTGTTGCTTTTTGTCTGTTTAGTGCGGTGCACTTCTTTGATGGATAATATAATAAGTAAGCACAATCCCTTTCAAAGATGTTTTTTATTAGGATTAATCCAGAAAAACAAATACATTGAAACAATACATGGAACATTGTCTAATTTTCTAGGGTTATTTTATTCCCATTACAATTCACATTAAAAAAAAGCAATCAATACATCAGAGACGCTCCTTATATTTGAGATTTTGGTCAACTACTGCACTTGCAAAATAACTACACATCTTTTAAGATGAAACATAGATATACATTTAAACAAATCACCATGCGTCTTAACAACAAAAAAAGTTATATATATATTTTTTTACTTTAACCCCTTTGGAGCCAACTGTGTTCTAGAGACATGTTCAGGATTGGATTTTCACAGTAGAATACATACAGCACAAAGTGAACAGATTGTATAACAGTGATATCTGGGTGATCTTTGGGGTCTGATTGTCATGGCTTTTGACCAGTCTGTAAACCCCTTAATGCAGGGAATAGATATTTTTTGCCCTGAATACCCCAAACTTTAATGTCTAAATAAATCGTCATTAAAGCTGGCATGCTTTGTAACTCAGCCCACATATGCTAGGCTCTGTCCCAAGAAAAGCAGAGACGGAGGTACTCCAGGGTAGTCAGACGTGTACGTAAGCAAATGCCAAGAACAGTTAATTGTATCTGATGTTTATATTGAGGCCAGGATTTTAGCATAACCAAACCTGAGCACATTGGTTACATCACTTGTACTCAAACAAGAACATATCGAACTCCTCGTCAGTATGTGGCCCTCAGTGCTTCATTCTTTTTTGCTTAGGTATCACCGCAACTAGTTAAATAGAGCATGTTATTATTATTCTTAATAGCACTGCTTTTTCTGTTAGTTTGTACTTAGAATAATAATAGTATAGGTGTGCGTCATTAAACAGATGGTGGTGAAGGTGGTGAAAGTTAGCATAGTGATATTGTCTTAAAAAACCCTTCCTTATTTAAATGAAATCTTACAGCATAAATATGAGCATGTATATTTTTCTTTATAGGAACAGACATTAAACCAATTATTCGTAGTTAATTATTTTCCAGGGATCGGTTAATATATAGTACAATTTTGTTTCTTTTACAATATTTCAAAGCATACTTTTCCTTTGATATAAAATCGCCATATTAGTTTCTATTACCTTATCATTTGGTTGCATATAAATTGACTTAATTTTTCACTTAGTATTTACTAGTGTAATTTTTAAAATTTCGTTTGTGTCAAGTATTTTATTAAAAGTTTGCTATTTATGATATTCTATATACCACAAAAAATTATGCTAATGGATATCTAGTTTTTCTGATGTTCTCTTGGAAAGTACACTATCTCGCCCTTCCCTTTGATTTCATGAGCATATTTCAATCAAAGCTTAACCCCAATGGAGAGAAATTATTGCGTGAGTGATGTGTAATAAATGGCATGAGACCTAACATTCTTGTTCTGTCATTCCAATCAAAACTATTCCCTTAGGAATATCAGTAGCACTGGAAAGAAATCTTACATACAGATTAACGCACAATCCTTCTCCTATAGACGTCCAACTAGGGCTTCATTTGTAATGGTAATTTCATGACATCAGTCTGGAAATGAAAGGACGCAAATGATAAATTTCAGGTTGCATTTCTTTTCATGTCACTAGGACCCAAGCCAGGTTTTACTTGGAACTTGCATTTTTGGAAAAAACGGGCCAAATTCACACTGGTATTCATGTATTGAAATCCACTGAATGCTTAAGTACCTTCCCATCAAATTTAGCGGATGCGTTGTTTTTTTTTTTATTAAAACATTGTGGGCTTTTTATCTGGATAAAACCATATTTCACTTGTGTAGCTCTTCACAATGTTTAAAACTTAATTTTAATGTATGATTTTTTTTGACCCACAAAGCAAAAACTCTATGGTAGTTTATGTCATATTTGACAGCACAAAGCCCTTGGTTTGTAGTGTTTCCAAGAAGTAGGGCACTGACGTTTTTTCAAGAATTTCAAAATTCTTCTCTATTGAACATCTTAATGAGAATATGGTATAAAAATAACTGCAAAGTCCTTTGCTGTTGTCTTTGTCTGTCTTTTCTGTCCTTTCCCAAGTAATAACTTGATGAAAAAGTATATTTCATAATTGTTTTCAATTTTGTGTTTGACTTCCTCAAGATTTTACCCCACTGGATTATCTTGGTTATGAGTTGTATGGTAATCCTTCAGTACTAAAGGGTTAAAAGATATTCTTGATCAGTCAGTCCTAAAGTAAGGAAGGTATATTAGATGATGAAGAAAAGGTATGCCGACTGACCATGTATTTATTGTTTAAAATATGGTTACTGTTGTAATTGGGGCAATAACATCTCTAAGCATTCACAGAGTCTTTCTTCAAAGTATTCAAAAACAGATTTTTTCCAAGTGAAATATGTTTTTTGAAGAGGATACACGTGATAAATTAGCAGGAAAAAAAACAATGTCATTGAATCTATTGTGAAATGTGTGTTTCTCAGTGTATTGTAATGTTTCAGATTTGCTTTTGATGCCTTTATCCCTGCTAATACTTATAAACAAGCACCTCTAAATTTAAAGATTTCAGAAGAACCGTGTCACATTTGGAATGTTCAATTAACAAGAACGATTGAACTAGATCAATATCAAAATGCTACTGAAATACCTTTTGTCAAATCCTTGTTCCATGACAGTCAACCGCGATACAATTTTTCTTTTGATTTCATACAACGTGCGATGCATTTGTCCCATGTGATTTTTTGAATCTTGTGGATGAAAATTCCTTTTTTCTCACTAGCAATTAGCTTTGTCAGTTCTACTTTACATGGATGCACTGATAGTAACAACATCCAAAGACTGTATTAAGATCTGTGACCTTTCATAAATGACTAACCTGGATTAAGATGTTGGATGTATCCGGAAAAATTAAATATGTGACATCCGAACATGTTTAACTAGATAATAACAAATACCAAAACCACTGATTTCTTGTAAAGGCACTATCTGATGCTTAAATATGTTTTTGGGGTGTGTCTATTAACTTAATTTTAATAACCTAATTCAAGTGCAGAATTCTAATTTTCAATTAACATAGGAATAATTTTGTTTGCTAAAATAAAATAAATGAATGAATGAAAAGTCTGAAACATGATATGTTGTAGGTACAATTTTTTAAAAATCCAAATTTCAAAAAGTCATGTGGCAACTGTATAGCTCAAGCTTTAAGTATTAACTTTTAACCTTTGACCTTACAGATTTTAACCAATGAAATGTCTCTTTAAACTTTAAAGGAAACAATGATAACGAACGCCTGGCGATTGCTAGACAGCGAATTCCATATCGACTTGGTCGAGTAGTTGATGATTGGCTACTCGACAAAGGTAAAAAAACATTGATTAAAACTTCAAATAAAAATAATTTGAACATAACCAAATAGCATTTGATTGGAACGCTAATAAACCTATAAACTAAATTATCAGTAAAACTAAATTAAAAACATTTAAAACTGTAAAATGTAGACAGTAATATATGCATACAATGTATAATAATTTACATATCTTTTTAGAAACATCAGATGTTTAATAATCGTACCCTGTTAACGTAAGGTTAAAGGGACTGTAAATGCAACCACTAACTCAATCTATGAAGGCAACTCATAGATAACTTTAACCAAACATTCTAAATCATTCATAGATATTCATTTCCTGTTCCAGCATCTAAATTATTAACTAAAATATATGCAGTTTTCATATCTTTCTTATGGTCTTGAAAAAAATATTGGATTAAACCACAGGTATTCTAAATAGTGGGCAATATGAATTGCCAATCAAATGAAGTCCCTTTAACATTTGCACCCTTTGAAGGTTTTTTTTTTTTTGTTTTTTTTTTTAGAAAACCTTAATCAAAACCAGAATTTAAAAATTATGTGCATGCTTCTCATGTGCAGAAACAAATCTGCTTAAAAATGAATTTGTGATATTTATAATACTTGTAATGTTTGAGGCTTTTTTTTTTGTTTAGTTAAATTGTGCTACAAATTTACATTGGTATGTGTATCATTACTGAAATCGCCTTTTCATCTGAAAACAACAAATTGATGGTTTTGCTAAATGCCAATCAATGCTATTTTGTGTCCTAAAGATAACAATGGGTTTGTTTCCTCTATGGATCGTAAAAATGAACATTATATTATGGGAACAAACATTCAAATATAAATTATATGAGCTGATTGATCAAGACTATCCAAGTCTACAAATACTTTTCCCATTGTGGCTTAAAATAAATATTTAAAATAAACATATTATACCCACAATGGATCCATCTATAATTATAATGACGCATGTCAACCACTCATCTTTAAATACAAGTCATTGTGATGTTAACAATGAAAGCAATAGCTAATACTATTAGAATATAGAATAATTCAATCAATATCCCTGATTGGCTTTTAAGCAAAGCAAGTCATTGAAGAATACAAATCATCACTGATAAATATGCATATCACAGTCATTTCATTATAAGCAATGAATTATGAGCCTAAATTCAACCTTATAATTTATTGTCATTATTCACTCCATGAAATCTGTTGATCATCCTTTAAGAATATAGAGTTCACAATCAACATTTTCGCATGTATGTAATATTTTTTTACAGGGCGTCAACTCACAATCTTCAATAGCCAAGCAACAATTAAAATTGGAGGGAAGGAGCGAGGCCAACCATTTCAAGGCCAGCTCGCTGGCCTTTACTACAACGGCTTGAAAGTTCTCAACATGGCAGCTGAAAGCGATCCTAACATTGTGATTGAGGGGAACGTGAAACTTGTTGGAGAAGTGCCTTCATCTATGACCACCGAGTCCACTGCCACGGCTATGCAGTCAGAGATGTCCACATCGATTATGGAAACTACAACAACACTGGCTACTAGCCCTAGAAAGTCAAAGACACCTACAAGAGAACCTGTTGGTCAGGTTAGTAAATTTCGGTTATGTTTCAGTTCTTTTTAATGATCTGTAAGCATTTCTTCTGCATTGTTATATTGTTTTAATGTATATTTATACGTGTAAAAGCTAAATGTACACACATGCATGTGGATTTATGAATGTTCCTCATATAGGACTATTTCTAGCAACACATATTTGGATTATTTTTTTTTAAATAGCAATGAATTAAATTAATGTATTTAATGTGTTTATTTTTAACCAAAGACAATAGTTGCAGGTAAATGTATAACTTTGATTTTATTATATATATTGTAATATATGTTCTTTTTTCAATTCTCAATAATATTGTGTATCCCTACAGCAGATTTTACTGCACAACTATTAGAGACAGATAAAAGTGGTAAATTAGATAACAAAGCATCCATATAATTTTCAAATTTATGTTTAATTTAATTGTAATTAATATAATTTTACTGGGAACACAACACATTTACCATGGATGTTTATTAAGCATCCAGTCTTAATAGAAGCAGTGCAGAATTGTGCTTAAAATGGGTAAATATAAGTTGTGAAGTGCATTCCTCAAGATCTTTAGTGGAAGTAGAAAAAAATACCCTTTTTACATGTGCGGATAGCCCTTTCCAAGTGGACCTCAAAATGTGCTTTATTTACTATAAGTAATAATCTGCTTATAAGGATATTAACCAAGGTCTGCTCTGGCCTCAGAGCCCATTATGTTTCTGGTGCTTAATGGAGTTTATCTGTGTAACAAGAGGAAACATTCCTTTGCCAAATGTGTATAATTAGAACAAATGCACAGTGCGTACATTAAAACGCTTTGTTTACAGAAATTCAGTAAGGACCCCAGAATTTGGGCACTACCATTAACACTTAGTAGTCTATTTAATGTTAACTGCATAGGTTTTTGCCTCCTTTATATTTAAAGGGATGGCACCAATATATATATTTATAATATTAATATCTATCTATCTATCTATCTATCTATCTATCTATCTATATATCTATATATATATATATATATATATATATATATATATATATATATTGTTGCCATCCCTTTAGATATCTATAACTATATATAATATATATGTGTGTCCAAGAGATGAAGCACACTCACGGGACTCCTAAATCAGGGAACAAAATCCAATCTTTTCATCCAATTCACGAATTACATCGGTGTTCAGGGCTATGACCGAGACCCTTTATCATTACCAGATAGATGGTCTCAGTAAGAGCCCGACACGATGTTATTTGTACAGGGATAGTTGTGTTTTAATGTACAGTACTATGTGCTGTAATTTTCTAATTATACGATGCATAATACTTATTAATTCATGATCCAGTCCAGACTTGATATTCAGTGCGAGCCAGAGCAGGCCTAGCTGTCGGTTGTTGCAAATAGTTTCAATAAACGGCTCACAAAGAATGGCTGCTATTCCACCAAAAAAAGATTGTCATGGTGTTTTGTTTTCCTCAATCAAATGGAGCTTTCACTGATAACACAGAGACACTTAAATAGCAATTGCGATATACCCTGGGGGGATTGCATGTTTTGGAACAATGCAAACAGATTTTTGGCCAAGCAGAATTAATCTGGTTCCATTTCCAATTGAAAAGCTATGTGTGGTTGGTAAATCTGGAGGGCAAAATATGGGTGAAAGATGCATTTCTGTTTATGCTGAAGCGGTGACTTTGAAGAACATTCATCAAAATATTCTCACGACAGCCTTGGTTTGTGCCCCGTAACCTAAATAGAATAAAGACAGGCATCCAAGAAGCACAATATAGTCACTTTCACTTAATTTCACTTTCAAGGAAGGCGTTTTTATTCTTTTATCAAGGTGACCTCAATATAGATTTTGTTAACTTTTGTATTACTTATAAGGTTAAAATATATATCATGTTAAGAGACCATATTAAACTTGATAGAATAGTCTGTATCCAGCAGCACAGCCGGGCAAAAACAAAAATATGGCCATCCCGGAATAAAAAACGAGTGGAAAGTAACATGTTGACATATATGTCAAGTAACATCACGCAGCATGTGAGGTGGTGCTGTGTGCCATGTATCATCAGAAAACCGCAGGTTTCAGCCATTTTTGCTTTTTTTATTACTTCTATTGGCATTACCGCAGAAGTAGGTGAAAAAGCCAACTTTTAGTGGTAAGTTTAGCAGAGGTGTTATTCTATATTTTGCCAAGTTCTATTCAGCAGTTCACTTGCTACCACGTTACTTATTTACATTAATTTAGTGACAGTGAGGAGCAATAATTGTGTTGCATACTTGTTGGACGGTGTCTCTTATAAGTGGAGGTGCAGTTATCATTTTAGTTAGGGGTCCACAGTAATAAAGAGGGAGAATGCATAAGTTGGAAAAAATCCAAAATGTTGTTATTCCGATTCAATCACGTTTACCAATTAACTTCTTCTGGAGACACTGAGGATATGTGTCATGGAACTCAGTCATACATTCATAGCTGGGGACTCTTAAAATTTTGCCCAGTGACTCGGGGTGAAGTGTCGCTTCTCTGGGTCACTACGAGAATCTCCGGGTCGCGGGAGCAGCATTGCGGTACACACCACTCCCCCTCCAATAATTGTGTGTTTCCCGCAACGTCAGTGGGACTGCCCAATGACATCACTGGGACCACCCGCAATATCAACGGGACCCTCCTAACTGCATCCTGCAAGGATGGGCTCCGGGTAGCCAGAGCCAGAAAGTTCCCAGGTGTGCATATATTGGCTACCCCTCCCAAACATTTACAGCATTGCACAATTAACCCCTTTAAGGACAATGGGCGGTCCCTAAACCCATTGAAAACAGTGTACGGGCTTTGTCATTAAGTGGTTAAAAAAAGGCTGCTCATAAAAAATGTATTTTGCTTCGAGCATATATTATTCTTATCCAGCCTGCCTGCCACATTTATATTTTATACAGACACCTTTTCTTGATACAGTGCTCAGCTTAAAAATAAAACTAATAAATAATGAGTGGATTCTAGTTATTTCATCACTGACCTTACCTAGGTTATCTCAGCATCTTTCAGGATATTTCAACTGTCAGTATATCCACAGGATTAACTAATTTTTGGAGATTGTGTGTATTTAGCTCTTTCCTGCAATAGATTGAACATAAATCCTATTAAAATATTACATATATATATATATATATATATATACACACAGATATACATACAGTATATATATATACCAGTATATATATATATATATATATATATATATATATATATACATATTATTTGTGAGCCAATGGAGCTGCTATATTAATCTTTTTTTCCAGCGTCTCCATGATTATTATTGTATTACCTGGAAACTTTCTTATTTAGCTGACCCTTAGAGGATTGAAATATTAACCCTTTAATAGCCCAGAGATTTTATGTAGTGACTCTCCAAATTAGTTAACCAGATGACATACCAGTGCTCTTTGAAACCTTGACTTAATTGAGTCACTTGCATTCAAGCAGGGATATCAACCATAGCATACTGATAGAAAAAGCACTAATTGGGAGTCTTATGCATCACAGCATTATGGAATAGCGAGGAGTCCGTTCCAGACTGTGTGACGCTGAGAATCGACTCCTTCCCCCTGAGATTAGTGCAAAAACCCTGAGACTCAGGTTCGAACTCTTAAGAGTTCCCATAGATGATTATTATTCCTCCCAGTTAATGTCTCTCTTCCAGTTTTGTATGGTTCTGCTTGGTAAAAGGGTTAAAAGTGGGGTTAAAATAGAGCGAACTTCAGACTAGGAAATAGATAATAATAGATAATGTTCGTTTTGCCACATTTATACATCAATCCCACTTTTAAACCACAAATGTTCCTCTTGAAAAAAAAAAAATGAAATGTTTAATCTGACAGATATGATATAACAATACATATGGAATTAACATCTTCGACAATCTTCATAACAAAATAGGTTTTATTTGCAGCCTTCAGCTGCTTATAAATATGTATCCATTTCTACAATCTGTGGTATGCGTTATCACATAATTCTCGACAAATCAAATGCATTTCCTTATGTCTGAAATTACGAGGTAAAGCTGCGTATTCTTTTTATGTAAAATACCCACAGCTGAAAGTTTTCTCTCTTTTATTTTTTTAATCCTTATATTTACAAGTGCATCAATTCCTAGTAATGAAGGCATTTTAATTTTTTAGCAATTGTATGCCTTTTAGTAGCCAATTCATCTATAACAATATACAGTAAATATTTCTGATCTCATTTAAGTTTTTTTTTTTTTACATTTCAATAAAAATAATGACGGCATAAGATACCCATAAAGACAAGTCTATTCGGAAAAGGCAGTTTCGCAAGCTGCCATAATAATAATTGCTTGCATCTTTGCCTTTGTTCTTTCAAAACATCTTAATTGGTAATGTTGTTCCTTATATCTCATTCAGCCAAATCTCTCTTCCTTTATAGCAAAAAACATAAAAAAGAAGGTGGGTATCTCCATCATATTTTCTAATAGAGACACTTATTGCTTTGTTAATGATGGATAATAAAATCATACATTAGATGGAATAAAAAAAAATAATCCTTCTGCTATACACTTCCTGTAAATATATTCTTTATAATCGTTGGAGCACTGAATATTCTGCTCATTTTACACATAAGTATATCGAAATCTTTTATGTCGCCATAAAGTAACGCTGCAAAACCATTGCGCACTGTGCTTAACTATGAATATTTCAGCCAATAAAACCTATTCAGGAACATTTAACACTGAAAGATATTAGCGCTAGTGGTAACAATACATTTGTTTTCATGGTTGATAGGCATTCCCGATACTAAAGTCATGATTGTGGTCATCTGGTCCAACAAATGTTGTATGGGAGTATAACTTGGAAGTGGATAGTAATATAAATAACATTTGAGAATATAATAATGTGAACAGAGCTTGGTTTTATTTTGAGTTTCTTCTTACGTAAAAGTTTTACTGTCGCTAGATATTCATAACATTGCCCCTTTTATTATACTAGATTTACTCTTAGCAGTGAAAGCAGATGTAATATCTATTGAATAAGGCAACACGTTCAACAATAAATCTCTATAATACAATTATAATGTTAAATAAATTAGTATTTAACTTCTCACAACTAGTATGTCACCTCCTGAATGGCAACCATTTGGTGTATATTTGTAGTATAATGGCAACTGTGTCATTCTTGTTGATATGAAGCAAATGTAGGTTGAATATAGACATATAATATATATCAGTGCAAAATAAAAAATATTTAAACATTTCTCTACACTGCTTAAGAGGCAGGTCAGGCACACAGTAGGCTGGCTAGTTGAGATATCAGCACTTATTAAGCTATGGGACAGACCTGGCAAACCGGGGATGGCCAGATGACCTTGTGTTTGGGTAGATAAAACTAAAAAGAAGTCGTAGGGATTGTAAAGAAATACCTTTCTTCACATGGATTCACTATCGAAAAACGTCATATGTAGTATATTAGTATCTGAGATTATTATATGGGAGTTATTTAAAATGGAAACATTTTGGACATTGCTGTTTATTATCTCATAGAGACATTTGCCATTAATATATTGTCCACTCATTTTGGATCATTACAATTCTGTAAGAGATATTCATGAAAAAATGGTTCAAATTATTTGTCATATGGATGGCAGGTCATCAGTCCTCTCCAGGTCTGGGTAAGGATGCCAGGAGTGCAGTAGCTGCCAATGTCCAAACGAGATATGAGTTTCATTCTCTGCTGACAGTGTGATTTATTTATGTCGCTCATAACAAACCTGGATTCATCTGTGTGTTCTGATTTCAAACTTGACTATGAAATAAACTGATAGTAGATTCCTGTTTGATGCATATCTAAATACGGGAACTAAAACATAGGTGTTCAGAAAATATGTATTCGTAATTTGTATCGGTGAAAATGGTTTGGTTGCTGTCAGACTTCCCCGATATTATCTGAAACTAGTGAATATGCAACTAATCAAACACATTGACCTTAGTATCAAATTACTAAAACACCAAAGTATATAAAATGTGTATACTTATTTTCCACTAAAAAGTACTTGCTCAATAATAGAGCTAACCTTTAGTTATTAGTGATAATTGAAATAAAAATAGCCTCTTTTTGACAAGTTGGGCTTTTTGGCACTATATTGGTTGTATTAACAGAGTCTTCAAATAATTATAACAAAATAATAAATAAACAGGATAAACCGCCAAGTCCCCATTGTTCAGTCCTGATCAAAAAGTCCGGCAACTTAAAGGGAGGTGAGTAACCCTTAGCCAGTGTTGGATGCTGGCCTGGCTGACCTAGCTCCTCTGCCGCAAAACCAATGGCAGATCACCCCCAGTCTTGATGGGCAAGTTATAAGGGACACTTCTGATGCCTCTAACTGGTCTATTTACACTCTGAAGAACTGTGCTTTTGACCACAAATATCCTGCTCAGCCGCAAGGCCAGGGACTGGGCAGCAAAGAGCACTGCCTGGCTTATGCCTAGGGCAGCACCAGTATAACTGGATTTACAATAACCCAATATTACTGAGTAACATGCAGAGACGGATTATTAAAGCTTCAGCTACAGAACTTAATAAATTAATGTGCCAGCCCCAGGCCTGTTGGGCAGGTTTCCTTAACAGCTGATAGCAAGTCTTACCACCAGCATGAAGCTTGAGAAGACTTCCAACCGAGACGTAGTCTCCATTGGCTCGGATCAAACTGCAGCTGTCACAACAATGAACAAACAAAGAAAAGAAATGAAAAAGTGAAAAAGAAAGACAAGTAGGACAGGAATCATAAAAATACTGATGCTGCTGACACGTTCTGCTGCACTCTTCAAGAGTAGCAAAAACACACCAACAAGGTTGGCGCAGGTGCACCCCAAATTCCTTTGCTTAATCAACTTTAACAAATCACATAACTTATCTAATTTTAAACGCATCATTGACTTATAGCAAACATTTAAACTATGCCCTTCAGAGGTGCCTTTAAAGCATACCCTAGTCCTAATGGACCAATTGGGCCTTCTTTCTCATTTGAGGTCTACAGAGAAATTTCCTTTTAAACAAACAGAAAATAATAATAAAAAAATAATAATAATAAAACAAATATATATATATGTTTGAGAAATTAAGTGAAAGGTCTGAATCTTGGAAAACATTTGTTTAATTTGCCTTGTGCTGGCATGTATATCACTGTTTAGTGTGATTTACTGAAGTAGATGCATCCACAATGTGTATTATGACAAAAAAAGCAAAAAGTATAGAAAGACAAAACTGATATTTTAATAGAAAACGTGTTTTTATGGATGACGGCTACTATAATTAGGGTAATCAAACTACAGTACAATAATGCTCCAAATAAATTTATGTTTCCCTTGGTTACAATCACGCTTGATGATTTTGAGGCCAATTCTGTGGCTTTTACAGTTACTATATCTAAATAACTATAAAACATTCAAATGATCTCAAACGGGAAAGTACTTTTAAAATGCATCATTAATTACAGAAAAAAACCATAAATTCCATAAATAATTTCTATCCTTGTTTCTCCAAGGAACACGCACCATATTCTGGAAAAGATGTTGATTGTAATGGTCATTTAATACTCACATAGCGAAAGTACAACATGAAGGTATTTAGAGACCTTATTATTAGGCTCTTTATTCTTCAACAATTGGTTACGCTGTCTCAGCTACGTGCCCTAACCTTAATTTATTGCAGCGTTTTTACGAATAAAGCCATGTTTGAAACAACAGAATAGCTTCCATAGAAAACAAAGAGAATGTGCATAAATGTTTTGCATTCTTTTGTATTTATGTATTGCTGACCATTACCCATGAACATTAACGTAACTGGCACATTCTAAATTATATATATTTATATATATTTATATATAAATATATAAACAGTATATTAACCATACTAAACTCATGTCATGTTTGGCCTTTACTAAGATTTAAGGGAAATAAATACAAAAATATTATTTAAAAAATGAATAATTATTATTATTTTAATAATGGTATTTCTAACCGTGGTGTGTGTCTCTTATTTTCAACTTTGCGTTACAAGGTGGTAGATTTACACATTTTTCTGGCTCTCAGAAGGGAAAAGCATCGGATGTAATGTTTTGTGATTTATTTTAGGGTGTACAGATGGTGGGGTCTTTTTTGTGAACTGTTCTTGATCCTTGGGTTAGTTCGTCTTCATGTTTTCTTTTTCTTTTTTTTTATTCTTGAGAAACTAACACAAGCATCTGGATTTTCTGTGGCAGTAATTAGGGCAGGCTTACTGCCTGCTGTGCTGGAAAGTAGCTCAGAGACTTCTACACGAACAGATCCCAAGAAAGAAATATAGGAAGCTCTGAGTGCTGATGCAGTGCTACCAGAAACACAAGAGGGGGTAATTGTACACACTAGTGTTAAGCTTGTCATCTGGATTGTTATTGCTCTCATCAAAACACTTTATCACACCTCAAAGGAGAATATGAGCAAGATAAATTGATTCATTTATGGAAGCAGCAAATATCTTGCTTATTCACATTATTTTTCTTTTAAAAAGTGAATTTTATGGATTGACAACTCCAATTGCTCTAAATAACTCATAAGCTCATAGTTGCGAGATGTTAAAAGCATAATAACTAGGCATGTCATCTTTACTCACATTTTTTGCAGTTTAACTTTCAGTTTGCTTTGAAAGGTTCTCTCATTAGCTTATCCCATGGGAAAACAATTGTTGTTATGCATACATTCATTGGAAATGTACTCTACGCACTTGGCGCTTTCCATTCCAAAGGACGTGTACTGTCAAAGATGTTAAAAGGTAAATTATAAAAAAAAAATAGAAAATAGGAAATAGAGGTTAAATAGAAGGAAAGTATTTAATTGCAATGATGAAGTTAGACGCAGTATTATTGTTGCTGTTATGTAAACCAGTATGTCATATACCTGTATCATAGGTAGCTAGACCATATAAGTGTGTGCCCATATACTAACTGTAAAGTTATTGAACCGTGGCCCCTTGCCATTCCAACTTGTATTTCAGCAGTTCTGTTATATATTCTCAAAAGATGGGATGTAGGTTCTTAATATTTAAATGTCAGGGTGTCAGAACCTTTGAATATAGTGATATTCAGCTGGGGCTGAAGCTTTAAGCTTCACAATTGGCTTTACATAGGTACATAGGAGTGGTATTGTTGGTTTTTCAGAATAAAAAGATACTAATCTGGTAAATGAGATACCTATTTGGCTAACTGAATTGGGTTAGAAGAAAAGGTTACTTAAGTCTTTGCTCTTGGCATGTCGTTGAGTTCTTCAGACATGTCATATTATCGTTAGGTGTATTATTATATAGGTATCAATTATATTATAGGTATATATATTATTATATATGTATCACTATATTATTGTCATATAGCTTGTACTTGTAATAGAGTTCTGTTAACCAATAAGGATATTATCTTCCCTAAATGTCACTATGGCTTGTCAACATTATATCTCACACAATATTCTATAGAAATAGGTGACCAAACCATTATTTTAGATAGAACTTGGCTCAAAAATGCTTGCCACTGTGATTAGCTAATAAAAGAGTATCACTATCATATTAAATTTTAAAAAAAAACGCTATTGTATTTGCTCATTTCTTGTTGATGACACCATTCGCAATTGCAAAGTAAATAAACACAGGAAGTTCTGAACAGGATTCTAATTCCACTAATAGATTTGCGAAAAAATACAGCAACGTTAACTGAATGAGGATTACAATGGAAATAATGTTTGGAAAAGTGGCGGAAAATTTTAGATATCAAGTAATAGCCCTGTTTGAGCCAAGAAACATTAATCAACGGTTTACCTAACTTAATTGACTCCCCTGCGCTCTGTCAGGGACGACCTTACTCATGATTTGTGTCCTCTGGAAGGAACCCACTCATCAATATTACCTCTGCTATCTCATCCATCACCCTGTAGCAGAGAATAAATGATGCTTTTTTGTCAGCTCCCAGTTATTGTTTGGAAATCACATTTGTGCATGTGTTTTGTAGAGGCTACTCCATGGCCAGAGTGAGCAAGTGTGGATTTATTAAAAAATATAATAGTATCAATAATAATAATAATATTATTATTCATAATAATTCTAAACTGTCCCAAATCACAAAATCTGCTTGGAATGTCAGGGACTACTCAACAGTTCCGAAGCATTAATTTATTTTAAATTCAATACATTTAAAATAATAATATACTAATTATGTCAGATATAACTCTAAGCGCTTATGATGAGACAAAACCAAAACAAAAATATTTCAGAAATGCTCATTTGTGTGGAATTACAATGGAAATCATTGCTTGCTTTCTCCAGTGCCCATGTGCCGCACGGGATGATTCTTTCTATTCCCTTTGCTATCTTTGCTGAAAAAAAGCCAGAGCTAGACTGTTGCAGAACAAAAGCAACCCGATAGGAAGCTACTTCTTCAATGATGTGTTTCTATGGCAACCTAGCATTGTAAAAAAAAAAGGGAACAAACGCCAATTTTTATCTTAACTAAACTTTGTCAGAACAGTTACTAGAACTCAATATGAAATACGAAGGGAGTAGGCAAAGTGATTACAAGCAATGCAGTTACAATAGTGAAGCTCCAATATCATCAGGAGACCATACCGACTAAATGTGATGTTCCTCCAAGAGCAACATGAACTAAGTGTTCTTGCGTATTAACCAAAAGTGCACTGTTTATTTTGTTTTTCCTCAGTAGTTTCAAACCATTAAATATAGCTTTAAGTAGTGTTTTCTGCTTCTATAGCAACAACATAAATGATAAGTACCTTCTGCTTGTGTCAGATGACTACAGACTTGACTAAATCTAGCCAGAATTCATGATCGCTAGAAACAACAAGGGTTTTGCATCTACCCTAGTTAATTAAGAGATCTGTAGAAATAGGAAATAGGAAAAGAGGAAAGGGGATAATATGTATATATATATATATATATATATATATATATATATATATATATATATACACAGTATATATATTAAATCATTAAAAGACTGTATTTTGTACCTGTCTATTATTTTACATGTATGTATCTTTTTATTTGAAGAAAATTTGAAAAAATATTGGGCAAATATTATGGGAAATAAAAATGTAGCATTATTTTTAAATGGAAATTAATAGTATAGTTATATAAAACATGTAATCTTAAGACTCACCAGGTTATCTCATGGGTTTTTAGAAGGAACATTGGGTTTCAAAGTAAACTCTTGTATGTTAGATTACTAGTTGATCACACTGAATTTGTTGGTTCTATATGGTATACGCACAATAAAGAAGAATGTTAAGAAGGTTTTCAGGATAAGAAGAACATAGTAGTCCACACCATTATTTGATTACATGCTGCTATGGTGTCTGTTCATCCACCCATTATCGTTTCTTCTATCAGTCTATTTATCTCTCCCTCTCATTGCTTGTCAGTCTATATACGTCTCATGTTTTACATTGATTCATTCTTATATCAATTTATTTCTAGAAAATGTGCGACTAATTAAAATTCTTTAATGGAATTTGATGGCAGTGACGGTATGTAGATAACCACTGATTAACCAGTTTGGGTGCTGAGCTAGAAGCACACATTATGTATATGGGTCTTGTAGTGTTGTAATGTATTTATACATTTTACCTATATCATTTATTTCCCATAGATAGACTTAATAAATCACACGTACGTTTAAGAATCTGTTCTATAACTACCATTTCAAGCTGAATGACTATTGCTAAGGATAATACATGTTGCCACTTTAGAATCTCAGATTGGTGTCGGGTAATGACTTGTTTTAAATGAACTTATGGTAGAATCATCAGAGCTTTCTGCTTGTAGCAAAAGCCTATTCCATAAGAAAGCTCTTTTTAACATTTGAATCTCAGTATGTTTACTGTCTTATTCCCATACACGATATAAATCTCAACTGCTATGAATATTTTTTACGTCTGCGCCTATAAGCTTAAGATCAAGCAGAATCAGAAACACATTCTTTTTTGTCGTAATATTAGCATTTTTTATCTTTTGTTTTATACATTAAATGTTATTTCATATATTTTACTACATATTTCAGTGATATGGAAGTTTAATGACAAAAAAATTATGTTATGTTGACACATAAACAGGAGACAATGACGAAGATGAACATTGTGTCCAATATTATTTCATCCAATATTATTATTTCATATAAATGCAATATTTAGTGTACTGAGTGAGCTTATAATTATTGCTGTGTTTGAACTGATAAAAATATTTATGGTTCATTTTAGGTGGTTTGAACAAAAAAAATAAACATGCCCATTTTATTTAAAGTAGAGAATCAAGATGGTGCATTTAACCAGGGACATTTTTAAAATGCATCAAGTAGGGCAGTACCATTTATAATGGTACTAATAGTAATATATACTTTCTATAAGTGTCCTTGGCTTAAGAGGCCACCAGATCAGTCTGGTCAGAATTAGCTGAACACTAAAAACTCATTCATTGTAAATCTTTATATCAGCCACTTCAGGAAATTCTGGACAATAATACTTACCAAGATGTAAAAGATGTATGAAAACCCTTGACCAAGAAGTGATTAGAACCCTTTTTGTCCGCAGACGCAAAGACGTCTTCATGCTTTTCACTTGAAAGTATCAGTGCCCAGAATGAGCCCCTGTAGAATACTACAGACAGGCTGTCCATTTCACTGCAAACTAATGACTATCATTATCCTTATAAAAAGCATACTAAAAATCTACTTTTCCTTCATACAAAAGGGTAAGTGTCTAAAAGGGCATTTGTAATAAAGCTGGAGTAATTGTGCCATAACAAGTGTCTACATGTATGAACAAAGTGCTAAAAGCAAATAACCTTTTACATCAGCTTCACTAAAATAAAGAGTGAGCTTTTTAATTAAGAGTTATGTTGTAGACAACGTATAAAAAGTTACATAGATATACTGTTTTATAAGTCCCTTTATTGCACTAGAGTTTGCTGCTGTTGTATCCATGGTGTAATCTGTACTTAGTACTAAAAACAGAATCACAAAATGAGGATAAAAAGTAACAATTGTACTTTTTCCTTGCCTATAGAAGCAGCTGAAACATTTCTATACAAAGTGTAAAGGTTCAGAGGAACATTTAATGGGGATCACATCGAGGTTTAAATACTGCAATATATCTCATTTAAAGTACGGTATATTCCTGATTGGCATTGGGATTTTAGCAAAAATTTCCTGGACTGGTGTTTTAGAAAAATATGTGATGGACTCCCAGCAGAAGTGATCGGATTTAAACTTGAATAGGATAGAAATAGATAAAGGCTAAGATAAGACCAAGAACTGATTAAAGTTTGAGTCCTACATCAGGAAAAATGTGCAGACTAGATGGGCCGAATGGCTCTAATCCCCCGATAAATTCTATGTTTGATGATTCAAATGGGTAACAATAGATATCATAAAATGTAAATCTAACACACTCATAAAACAAAATGTTCTAAATTATACACTAAGCATACCAGTAATAGAAGCTACACATATATTTTCTGCCC
This sequence comes from Spea hammondii, assembly GCA_029215755.1. Lineage (NCBI taxonomy): Eukaryota > Metazoa > Chordata > Amphibia > Anura > Pelobatidae > Spea > Spea hammondii. Next base: position 14,804,317 of record JARDYJ010000003.1, on the reverse strand, counting down.
GATTACCATCAAGTTACCACTCTGAGAAAAATGATGATAAACGAGCTGTAATTATCACCACTGCATATAATAGCTTTTAATTTTCCCGCCGTCAATTGTTTGGAAGTAATAATATCCATTTCTTTAACAAATGTTTAACTCTGTCCAATCAAATACGTTAAAGTTTTGTTACGGAAAGGTATTAGTCATGCAAATATTGCAGAGGCATATAGCAGAATACATATTTAGTTAACATGCAATAAATCAATTAAGACTGAGCTTATTTTTAATGTTAAATATTCTTTAATATTCTTATTGTAAGATCTTGTACTGAGGTTGCGGAATCCAGAAAAACATCAGTTGATTAAATTTCTATTAACAGTATCCCACTCCATTTCCTCTTTTTCCATATTCCCCTTGTCCATTTCCCTTTCCAGTGTCCTTAAGTTGTTTCTGTCCCTCTCTTTCACTTGTGTCTGATTTATTTCTGTTTTATACCAATGTCTTCTTTCTCTGTATCCCTGCCTAGTTCATGCTCCCTTTTCCATTTTGGTGTCATCTAGGATCCCTCATCCCCCATGGTTGTGATCCCTTCTCCTTTCCCGCAGAAAGCATATGGTGGTGCACACTGACTGTTGCTCGAGCTATTGCACACATGCAACGATGTCAGTGCATATTTGTGCGCACTTCCTGATAAGAGCCACAGCATCCATACCACATCAGTTTAGCCTAATTAGGTGCCCTGGCTCTCAAGGGGAGACCATATTCAACCAACCCATACTGACCGCCCTATATTATACCTACTTAAAATTTTGAGACCTTAAATAATAGGTATTGCATAATTAATAGTACTGTACATTATTAATGTAAATAACCCTGTCTTTGTCAAAATTGACATGTTTGCTAAAATATCAGATATTTCATTAACATTTCTTTAAAAATGTATTAACCATCTGCAGCTGAATACTTTGTATTCTTTCAGTACTGAAACTGTGGTGAGAATGCCTAACTGGTCAGAAGCATAAAAAAAACAAAAAAAACAGAATTTCATTTAACATTAAAGTGAAACTATCATAAAAGCTTAGTTTGATCTTATGGAATGCAGATGTATGAGCCATCTGTTGCAAGACTGATTGTAAAAAAGGATGGAGGAGCCACCATCTCAAAAATATGCATATGAATAATTGACACAGGATGAAAAATGGGTGTACTGGTTCCTTGATGCCCTACGGGCAAATAGTTAATTTGGATGAAATTGACATATTTTTCTCAGGTCTGTTTAAAATATGAGCTTATGGATGAAGCATGCAATTTTATAGCAGTTCTAGCAATATATTGTAATGTTAATACAAACAGAGTTTTGAATAAAGGACAATGAATGCAGGTGTTTATCGCTAAATGGTTTGTCTTGTTAACCTATGCATTAAGAAGGGCCAACTGGGCCCTTCTGGAAGGAAATCCCCTGAGATTGAACATTTCATGATGCATTTTCAGTGGTGAGATATTTTTTTATCAAATCTCACTGCAGTTTACTGTCTAATGAATTCATTTGTAATGAAATTCCCCTATTAGTCACTATATTAGAAATAAAACTGTACATGTTACAGCCCTGCTAATCAGAAACCATTTGTGTGAATGAATGTAGGGGGCAATCTTACTACTTTGGAAGTGAATGAGGAATAAGGTTCATAGCTCATTCCCTGAGATATAACAATATAATGATGCTTGTCCTGGATAAATCTAGATTCCAGTTGAATTGTTTTGGATTGTGGATTATTATTAATATTAGCAACACATCCTGTGTAGATGGTATAGCAATTTAAATGCACTGTACGTTACCCTGTTAAAGTTACTCTAAGTGTGTGCTCTGTTTTGACCATTTGCGTGCCTGCGTGGCATTGCTTAGTGTTCCCCGGGCAGGTAATGGGTTAAGATTTCCCAGAAATGAATATATCTTATAGGATTGTGTGAACATGTTTTTACTACTCCATTACCCACATCTTCGGCACACACAGAGTTAGAAACAATGATTCTACTAAGATTCAACCATTCTTTATTGGTTTGAAAGGTGCTAAATTCAGTTATTTTGGGTTTATTTACGTACTTGTTGAATCACCAACATCTCGGTGGCACAGCCTCAATAAATATCGCTTTCTGCCCCAAAAATCCTAAAGTATCCATAATCAAAGGGAATGCTGCTGTCATGCATTGTGTGTGTAAAATCCTGAAGGACCAGGTTGCCATGACAACTGCAACTTCAATGTGCATATCATTTTGCCTTCTGCAGTTGCCTTAGCAACAGTCTAGAGCAATGATTATACATAATTGCCATTATATATACTTTAATAGAAAAAAAATGCTTCATATTTAATGTGGTTAACAATTAGAGCAAATGCATTGTTATGTTAATTTTAAATATTTAAATAACCTATTTTAAATTGCATAGCTGTGTATGTTTCACTAAATTGGTTATTATACATCGTTCTAAATGTTAACTGTAGCTGAACACATTTTAATGACGTAAGTGATATTTCTAAATCAAAGTTGAAATGTATTTACAAGCTCACTAAGACTTATTTCCTTGAAGGAAAAAACAGGACTGGCTCTTGACAATGATTTATGCTGTTTTCTTATACAATGCTCAAGTACATCATCGCACTTGACATGCATATGTACATATTTCAAATAAGATCTCTGGGCACCTGGTATAGTGACTAAACTAAATTTATCCTTGTTCCTTCTCCATACATTGGTAAGAAACGAAAAGGACACATGCTCCCCTGGCACACAACAGCTAGCCGTACTAGTAAAAGATTTCAGTACACGCTTAAGTGTGCGAGTGGAGACTTTGAGACAAAATTAATTAAAAGAGAATTTGTCTGTCATCCACACTTGCGTTTTTCTAACTACAAAAGACAGCATGGCAGCTGCTAATTCTATAGGTCAACAAGTAATCATGTAATTTCTGGGTGCCCTAGCTTCCTCATGCCTGTTTGATGGAGATACGGAAGAACAGGAGTCACCTATGGGAGACAAAGTCACGACTTTTTAAAAATCTAGGAAGACATCCAACTATATAAAATTAATGGAAATTGTTCCTTTCTTTCTTCATTATAGCGGACATGTTTAATTAATAGAGTAGAGCTGAGCGGACTAATATTTTACCTCTCTAATTTCTTGCCTTAAATGGTCAGTGAGTAACTGCACAATGAAAAGAACACGTCAGAAAAACAGTTGCTTGTACCTTTATACTTCAGTTAATCGGGCTTTGTTCCCATTTTGGGTTATTGTGAGTACATTGTGAGTGAATGCCGTCAATATCTGACATGGGTAAAGATGTAGGGGTTGAATTTTGACCCGTTTGTGGGCATTTGCAGGTATGTACTGCCATTCTAGCCTCAAATGCCTCATAAGCAGAGAATGGGCAAAGCAGAAGAAAAAGGGGCAGTAATTATTAATTCATTTCCTTCCCCATCTTCCTTGACTCTCTTGTGGTTCCCCTTAAAAATAGAACTTTTGAGCACATGCCACATGGAAAATAAGATGTGACGTGCAACCATAAACTGCAACTTTTAAAAGGTAATAGTCCATAGAAGTCAGCCAATTTCTAAATTGTAAGTCCTTTTAAGTAGCGCCGGCCTTACTTCTTGTTTCGTCCTAATTGTTATGTGATGCTCATACCTGGGAACTCTCCAGGTTTTGTCCAGAGTCTCCGGGTGAAGCACCGCTTCCCCAGTTTTCCAGGTCACCGCGTTCTGCCTTTGGGTCACATTTAGACACACCCACTCCTGCCCTATTCTCCTCCCACTCCTATTGAGATTTAAGCTATCTGGGACCGGTCCCTTTACGACGGAGGGCTCCCTATAGCCTAAGCAGGGAAGTTCCCAGGTATGTTCCCTGTTATGTCCCGTTTTCCCATTGAACAGCACTATGGAATATGAATGCATTAAATAAAACAATAAATAATAATAAATCGTATGGAACAAATGAAGTTGTTGGTAGATTAGCTTCCATTAAGTTCAGCATCCTATCTATGTGTATGTAAACAGACTATGGTATGAGAATTCACTGAACAATTCTGATTTATATACATTTTACATGTAGTCCTCCTTGTATAGCAGGTAGAAGGCAGGATTATGTAAATTATTAAATTATCAGTGAATAGGGACAAGTTTCTCTAGCAAGGGTTGAGGACACTTTGAAGAAACCTCACTGATTTAACTATACATTATATAGGGTCAGCCACGTTCATGCAGCAGAAGCTCACTTGGGTCGGACTTTCATAATGTATAGTGAATTTCAGGAGTTGAAACAGTAACTTTCCTGCAAACAGTGAATAGACCCTTTAGTAATTAGACCATAGTGTCTGAAATCCCAAAAAGAGTATCTTCTAATATATTCTCCATTATTTGGTTCTTTATCCACGGGTTTGGTTCTTTATCCAGGCATATAAGATTATTATTTAAAATAAGTCAGAAAAAAAGGCTTATTGTGGAACGCTACATCTGTATATGTCTGTATATGATGTCATGAAGGTCAGAAACACAGCCACAGTATGCGTAACCGGAGAGAGAATGACCTTCTTGCTCCAAGTAACTTTTTAGAACACTGACATTCATTTACAAGCATTTACAATAACAAACAGATAAACATGTATATTGAGATAGATGCAATCTATCATACACAAATCTCAGAGGTTACGAGGGTCCTGTTTCATGTTGAGCTAGAAAAAGGGAATTCTGGGGAAAAGAATATGAACTCTAATTCTTTAAATTGTTTTTCTGTGCTGTTCAGCAGATGTTCTGCATGGCTGGATACAACTTGACAAGAGTTGCCTATTATCCAGTCTATAACTCACTGGTACCAAAGAAATCAGTTATTGCTAATTTGTTCAGTAAGTCGATTTGTTCTTTGAAGAATGAATATTAATAATGTGTCACTGTATTATTTTGAGGGGAAAAAACAGCACATCGAGAGATAATGGAACCTATCTTCTAACACCCAGTGCCTTCACCGTAATTTATTCATGTCAAATAAGCTAATTTCCACCAACCTTCCACATTAAGCACTCCACCTTGTGCGGTTACAAGTTAGTGATTTTCTCAATTTATTTTGAATACCTCAATGCATTTAAGTCAGAACATGCTACTCCAGGAAAAAATAGCAATATAGATAGAAATGAAAATCACAATTTACTATGTGTATGTTGAGTGAAAATATGTTAAACTCAGATGATGGTTTGAATCATCTGAAATTCTGATTTGGTTTTGATGATTTTTTTTTAAAAACGTGATTATGCTTGTCATTGTCACTAAGAAAGTGAAGTTATGTAGCAATCTTTAAGCTTTGTAACGGTTATACAAATTTTATATACAAAAAAGGTCATCTTTATCAAAAAATAACCTTGATGTTAGAAAGCTGTGCAACATATTGGGAATTAACTAATGAATTAAATGCTCCAAATAAATTATTCATATATAAATATAATAGATTGGTTTAGTTAATCCAATGGAAAACTAGGGACAATCAAAAAGATGTTTGACATGTCAAAAAATATTCATAATCAGGACCATGAACCCCCCCCCCTCCTCATGTCAATATTATCGGAGGCATTTGGTGAAAAAAATATAATTGGGAGCAGACTTAAAATTAACGCCATTTTCTGGACTATGACACATCATTTATGCCAAAAGAAATCATCATAAAGACGTGTTTGGATCTTATACTCGGAATAAGGTGGGACTCATTGAGGTCTCATTGGATCTCTGATGATCCTCAGTGATTGATAACAACAAAGTCATAATTATACAATAATATGGGGGGGGGTTAAAGAATTTAAGTCTAGGTGGAAACTCACAGAGTTAGGATTAATGTAACTCTTTACATTTTTCCCCTAGTCTTGCTTGTATAATGTGCTAGAGAACTCTCAGATGCATAATTAGGAAGAATATTCTTATATTTTCCCCCAAAAAATCCATGAATATTATTATTGCTCAAACGTTCAAAGTTTGCATTTGTCATGTAGGAACATGAACTGGAATCCAGAACCACCACCTGTCAAACATAATTTGCTATGCAAGAATCTACAATAGCCTTCAGCTTGCAGCTAGGTACAAATAAAGACTCCTCGCAGTCCTAGCAGCAGCTCCCACTGCAGGTGCCTTCTCATCTCGACCTAGAGTGCCAATGATTCTCATTCACTTCTTTCATGCTTCTCTATTAGTGTCCATATCCGTATTACATGTCAAGCATAGAGAGGAGATCAGTGCCAGTCAGTATTACAAGGAATGGATGCAAAAGTGTAAGCAGTGCATTGCTTTGTAAAGTGCTGAATGTTCCCATGTCAATCTAATGACAGTGGTACAAAGGAAAATATAGAGAAAAGAAAAAAAGAGTAGGGCCAATAAATGGTAGGAGCTTGTGGACAGCTGTGAATCTTGTTATCATTGAGGGAACAAGTTACAGTGATTACAGTGGATGGTGAGAATCAGTTGATACTGACATGGGTAATTGAGGTAGAACATTAACAAAAGAAAGCAAAAAAGTAATGTATATTTGGTATGATTGGTAATTTGGCAAGATTATTGTTTTATGAAATATAAAATATATAACATGGGCAATTGTGTGAACAAAACAAAGGAATATTGGTAGGGCTGCCCTAAGGGGTCTGTGAAGCTCCAGGCGACTTGACTTTTGCAGGGCCCCCATCAGTGAGAAGCAAAATGATCTCATATATAGTTCTACTTGGTTGTTGACGGGCTGTGAGAGAAAAGCACTGAAAGCATTTTTCTCCGAGTTACTGGAAGGTTGTGCGGTTACATGACATGTGATGTCATGTAACCATAATTTTCTCAACACGGTTATTTATCAAAAGAAACCACAGAAGTCTAATGTTTTCAACATCTTGCTTGCACATCAAGGACAGATGGGAATGCAGGGTCCTTCTGGCACAACCTCCTCATTTTAGCCTACATTAAAAAAGATGGTCCTGGATATTTGGGTGAAGAGCTAAAATGAAGAGATGTGCTAAAGGTTCCGGATTGGATGGGAAAATGGCACAAGAGTGTGATACAGGGGTAACAAGACACATGGAATGAGGATGATTGGGATAGTTGGAAAACGATGTAAAAAGTTATCACGGGAATGCAGATGAGAGAGAAATTAGAAGCTGAAGAAGTGATGTATCATTGCATATTTTTAAACTATGTGAGCTCAACATGCACTGAGAAAATGTTTGTAATAGGAGGGAAATAGATCATATAAATATTATATAAATATATATTATACAAACCTACCGCTTTATAAAAGGAAAGGGTGGATGAGCATGCATTCATATGTCTGCCATAGTGGTTGCTCTATTTGTATTTTAAATTTAGTGAATTCCATTGCTAGGTTAACAGCAATTTAAAAGGAATTTCAGAGAAAAAATGCAGCAAAGACGAATGCTTTCATACTTGCCTGGGCTATAGAGATGTAAAAAGGTATTTACGGAGAAAATGCAGAATACAAAAGAAAATGAAGCGTTCATATATTGAAAATAATGTAATATGTTACAGGTATCAAAAGCAGTTCAAAGGAGAGATGTATAAGGCACAATATCAAAAAACATTATTTCTGCATTTAAAATGCATTTAAAATAAAACGAACAAAAATGATATTCATGTTTTTTTTTCTTCATTTTATTGCTCTTTTGGTGGAGAGGAAGATTGTATCTCCTTGTAATAGCTGGTATTTTACTGTAATTATTTGCAACAAGTAACATTTTATAGTTTCTGATTCAATCGCTTCAATCTCTTAATAGAGGCTTGCCGCCGTAGGAAACGTCATTTATGCTTGGCGGAGTTTAGTGTGAAGGTCCAATCACAATAGACGGTAGACTCTGATTGGATCATTGCGTTAAGCCCTGTACGGAGCGATGGTCTGATACGCTGTTTGGAGTGTGTAGTGTTTTGGGGTAATTACTGTATAGCGCTACGGAATATGATGGCGCTATATAAAACTATGATTGGGAATGAAGATAATGGATGATAGACCAGAGAGAGAGGAGGGACCATGTGAGGTAGGCAAGGAAAAGCTTGGTTTAAAATGCTCATAGTGGAGGCAAGAAGATTGGGTTAAATCTGTTTATTATTAATTGGTTCCCTGTTACTTTAAAAGTGCCTGCAAAACAACAATTATACAGAGATGTGCAAGCACCATAACAATCAATCTTTGCTTAAAACAGAATATTAATGTATTGAATTAATGTTGTGTAATTGCTATACAAAGATGTCTTGTGAAATTACATGACTTAGAAAAATTGCCATCCATTAACCTGGGAATACATTTGTAATTGCACTTAGGTGCATTGGAGGCAGCTCTGTGAAGTGATCAGTATGTTAATTACCAAGCTCTGGGCTGCAAATACAAAATCAGGCTAAATAACTGTAATAATCAACATCCCACCGAATCATTATAAAAAATAAATCCGAAAAAAAAAAACCACGCAGAATATGTTATCCTTTTGATTACGTGCGAAGATAAGGCAACATAATGCCTCCCTCCCTAGCAGAATCGTACGGGCAGGCACTGTGCTTGTTGACGGTCTGTTTCCGCATATTGAGGCAGGAGCAGGTTGTACTGCCAGGATTTTTTAGTTATTCGCGTGACTGTTATATCCAGGGCTTCTTATGTGCCGAACAAACTGCAGCATCTCGCTGCAGCAGCGTGTCAGCCATTGGCTTCTCTGTGACACGTGACGGATGGAGCTTTCTGTGTCTCTTTCCTCGCCAGTCTGTGTACGGGGCACCGATAGGCCAAGCTGATGCGCAAGCAATTTATCATCTTCATCTCCCACTGAGTCAGGGAGCTCTTCTGTCACCAGTATTGATTTCAGAGGATGGACTAAATTTCCTAGGATTTTCCATTAAGAATTACGAAAAAAAAAAAAAAAGCTATAAGCGCGCAGGGTAGCCAGGCAGACATGGATATGAGATGGCACTGTGAAACCTTTCAGGTAGTTGCTTTTATCACAGCCGACACTGAGCACAGGTTGAGCACTGCAGCATGTAACATGTCACTTATTTAATTTTTTTAAATTTATATATAAAATACCTAAGAAGGGGGTTGGAGGGGAAATCTCACCATTTAAGAAGTGAATAATGTTTTTTCTCATTAAAATAGAAAATGCCTGTGAACATATTGCATGCATGTTATTAAAGAAACACATTTCTGCATGTTGCGGTTTAAATATGGAAAGGTTTTTGCGTATAACTCAATGCCGTTGCTATTGTTTGTTTTTCTTTATTTAGTTTTTTTTTTAATCGCGGCATGAAAGCTTTTATGCTTTCAGTTAAAGTGTTCCTGGTACACTACTGTACAATATACCGTAAAAGAGAATACAAATATAAAAAGACGAGAGCTGCATCGGGCATTTGATATGGCAATTTAATTATTTTGGCAGAACTGTGGCTTTTAATCCCTGACCATGGCTAATTTTTTTTTGTCGTGAGCATAATTTTTCTTCAACATTTTGCAGAAATGGGAACATCTGTGACTCTCTTGCATGCTACATTATCAGTGATGGGGAATGCAATGAATTCAACAGATATATATGTTCTGCACATACAGTATTAAGAAATATTTTTTTTGACTAGTAGGACAGCACAGTAACTATGATTTCTTATGTACTTCTGAATGTGTTTTATGATTCAGCCCATTGTTAATGTTTATCTGCAAGGTTATATTGTGTTAGAATGTTATCTTAATCTTGTCCTTTTTTTGTTAACATTCCATGGTATGATAAAGTGTTCTGTTACAAAAAATATGCAAAAATCTATTATTTAAAATATATTAGATAGCGTTACTAGTTTTAGTGGGAACACACCCAAAAATATAATTAATTAAAAGCTCATGCGCATAATATTTAAGAGTAAATTTGCCATGAAACTATATATATATATATATACATGGAGGGATATATATATATATATATTTCTTTAGATAATAATATAAAAAAAATCTTGTATCCGTTTCAGGTACATAGTGATGAGGTGGAAAAAATATTGCCAAACAAATGGACTTTGATGTATAAGTCATAAGATGCACTGATTTGATGTATAGGTTCCATTGACATGTTTGTGAAAAGGTTATGTATAGAAACAAATTTAAGCTTTATAAATCTTCAAAAAGCTGACATCTATACTTGGATGATAAAAGTAACGTTTGTGTGTATTCTGGGGGAATGTAGGTCATGTTTTTTTTCATATTTGTTTTTCTGCTGAAATCTATACAGATTAAAATGATTGGCTTTAAGCAAAACTGTATGAAGCATACACACATATAGTTTAATGGAATTAAGTTTTATTATTATTATTATTATTGTATTTATTTTGTTTGAACCATTTGCCTGCCATGCATGGCATGGGATGCATTGCAGTAAGTTATATAACCGTGCAAGACTCAAGGGGTTCAGTCCAGATATGCCTTTTATTTCTTTTTTGTAACAAATACATTGGGCTACCTATAAATTTCAGTTTTCTGACATATTGGAAAATAATTATCATTGTACCTGTTCCATACATTCTTTTGTCGCTGGTTCAAAATGATTTCTTTACTAAATTCTGGGTATTTAAAGGAACTGTGTGGTAAAAAACAGATTGAAACATAGAATATAGTCATGCAAAGTTTTGACAGTTTAGTCCTATTTAAAATTAAATTAAAATTCATTGCGAGCTGGATACTATACTTCATTTTGGTGACACCAATATGAACTGTGACGTCACTCTTTTAGCCTTGTGCTATGTGATAGTGACCTCATATAATTTGGTTACATATGCAATTTATTTTGAATCCTTTTACCCAATTTCATTCCTATTTTCATTTTTGTCCAGAATGGGTCACTGGACACAACAACCTATTGTAAATGTACACTGGATCAAGATTAACATTTTGAGTGACAGATATTTGTGCTTGTTTAAAATGGTAAATGACTGCTTACTAATGATTTCATCGACACAGTTAGTTATTAGGTGGAATTTGTCTTGTCGGGAAAAAAAATAACTAATAATATCCAACTCCATATTATAAGGTCAGTGTTCTAGTAAGTAAAAGTGTGAAAAGAAAGGTTTTTGAATAGATATAGCTAATTATTTCTAATTATTTTAAAAAGCAAAAGGAATCTAAGATATTTTGTGGTGTATATATGGCAGGTAATGCACTACATCTGACATTCTACAATAGATCTGGTAGTATCTATGATCTCATAAGTTAACAAGGAATTGGTTGCTTCATTCAAAGTGGTCGAACTAATTACATCTTAAAAGGGCATGAAGTAAGAATAGTTTCAGGGAATGGGGTTGGGAATTATTGGGTCCTAGAGAAATAGAAAAAATGTCACATAGTCACATATGGTTATGGAAACCAAAGGACTTCAATAGACAGGTCTATGGCACCAGGTAACATTACATAGGTTTAATGATGTGTAGGATGAAAATACAGTATCTTGATAATGGATAGACCCCCTACCCCATGACCATGATGGATTCAAATCTGTCGTATTAATGGAAAAGCACACTTGCCCATCTTGCATGCTTTGAAAATGGAAAGGACTGGGAATGAGAACATGGTAACCCAAGGTCCTCAAACTCAGCCCTTCAACCATGATAGGCAAAAGAGCTGTTCACCCGTAAAACATCAATAAAATGCTGGAAATAAATAAAAGAAAACATACATGAAAAAAACAGCTCCTTAAACTAGATTTTATTTAGACTGGTTGAATATTCATAAAGTTTTGGTTGTTACCCCCAAATATTGTACAAAATTAAATTATTACTGGCCTTGTGTGGTTGAAATGAAATATCAGAGTAAACCAAGTAATTATGGATTTTTTCCACAGGCCAGCCTAAGGCACGATACTATCAATAGTAGATTTTCTGTAGACCTGCAAAAAAAAAAGCAAACCTATGGGAAAGTAACAGAAATCGCACTGATACTGTAGATTTTTTTATTACAGGAATCTAGGCCAAGTACAGTGCTTACAATAAAAAACTCGACAATAGATATACTTTTTACTGAAGACTATTAAGCGCCAAGCTCCTACTTGGCTTCTGAATTAGAATTAGATTCTGTTGCACTGAATGGAGGAACTATTGATTAGAACTTTAGTGGGCAATGTCATTCAAGCTACTATAACAATTAAGCACGAAACAGAATGACTAATTACATGAATAATAGGCTGCAGACGAGTGTACCTCAATCCGCAATGTCAGTGGGTTATTTGTATGAGTAAAAGCTGGCATTGCATGGTTTATTCAATAAAGTGGGAGCTTGCAGGAGAGTTGTGGTTTCTACTCACTTATTTAAATACTGTATATGCTTTACACATGGGCATCTAAGCTATTCTTGGAGAAGAAGCTTACCGGGGTTGGCACTTCATAATGTAAAGTGTAATCAAAGAGTGATAAAACTCTAATTCCTTCGTTAGTGAGGAAACTTCAAAAAGTGGGACATTAATAGACTTGTGCAAATGGGCCAAAAACGATTTAGACAAATCTTTATTTTTTCACAACAAATTTTGTTTTCTGCCTTTTTGGTTTGGACGAAAATTGGAGGGCATTTTACATTAGAAAACTAAATATGTTGTCACTCATTCACTCCCTCCTGCTCTCTCACACTCCCATTTAAGTTTCTCTTACATGGTTATTCTCTCTCACTCATATCTTCCTATCTTCTCGGGTGACCGCTTCGGTCTCTCTGCGTACCTTGCACACTCCACTTCTTCTCTTGCATATTTTTATCCTGTCTTCTTTCTTTGCCAAATGCTTCTTGTGTCTTCTTTCTTTGTCCCCTTCTCCTTGGACTCCCGGTGAATGTCTGTTTAATCGTCATGTGCACCTTTAAAGACTCATGAAATATCTATTCCAATGCATGTGTAGAAGTGGGTATAAGAAGACACAAGTTAATCACAGTAGTTATTTAACTTATGCCCAAAAGTAGCACTTTATTGGTGACGATTAAACAATGGATCTAATCTAAACACAACAATTAATGGTTTGTATAGCAACGTTGATGCCAATGGGATCTATTCACTAAAAAGAGAGCAATATGTTATGACTTCAATATGTTACGAAGAGCTACCCCAGTGAGCTACTGTTGCGGGTAAAGATTGGCTGTCCCTGTACAATGCATAGTGATATCAGAAAGCCTCTTCCACTAAATTATACATTATCCAGGGCTAGCTTGGTCCATCTTGCTGGAGAAACCTGCCAATGTAGGACCATGATAATGAACAGTGAACGTCCTGCCATCTCTCCAATATGTTAAATATGATGATCCTCTATTTGCGGTTTTGTGGACCTACTATTCAATTGTAATTTTAATGGGATGCTTAGGAATAATGCATGCTAGCTCTTTAAACACTAGATAATCCAAAGGACGCTATTCATTTATAAATGTCTTCAATTCTTTATTCACGTTGGAATAAGTTGTTTTTTTCCCAGTTACGTCAAAAGCAAACAGAGGTGCTAGAATATTCATGCTGTCCCCAGAGCTTACTCTAAAAACGCCCCATGACGCATTCCAGGTACTTTACAAAACATGTGGCCCTCTGCTTTGCCGATGAAAGTGCTGATGCAGCAGATTAGTTTATAAGCCTTTTATCTTTAAAACATTTTAATTAGCTAACCGACATGTTTCATTTCAAAGCAATGCTTTTAACTTCACGCTTCACAAAGTATATGTTAATCTTTGATTAGAATTGTTAGTTTTTTTTTTAACTAATCCCTCATGTTTTTTTCACATTGCAACATGTTCCTATAAAACAGCAAAGTGTACACTACATTTTAACACGGACACAAAAAACTGATATCACATCTAGTTTATTAAATTTGGAAAATCAATTAAAATGTTTTTTTTTCTTTTCTTTACAAAGAGAAATGAGGACCTTTTATTGAAGCATGAGATATTCAGGGTTATAACCTTTTGGAGAGAACTACAATTACCTTTGTTCATGAATATTTATACATATATATATATATATATATATATATATATATATATATATATATATATTGCGCAAAATAGGACACAGCTTCAAGACTGAAAATTGTGCTCCTATTGATTGTGCACGCGCAGAGACCTAGTGCTGTTGACTGACCCCAAAGAGTGAATTATAGCTCCTTTCATTGATTCTGACTGCCATGGCTGAAAAATTGCTTGAGTTTCAAAATATCTTTAGTCCAACAGGACATAATTGCGGCATATCACCTGTCTTTACCACTGCGCTTTAGGTTTTTTATGGCCTTGTAAGCCTTTATCGGTGCCGTATTATAGACCTCTACTGGCCTTTAACTTGGTCCATGTGCAACTGCAGAAAATCAAGCTTAATATAGAGGTGCAGGAAGTTCAGGAGAAAATCTCATAGGAAGGGGATTGATTTTTAGCATGTCCTATTTATCCGCCACACAATATCACATCTATTAATAACATATTGCCTTTGGTGCGCCGAGGGTTCCGTTAAAAATGGGCTAATAATCACATAGATACCACATTGCTGTGCCTTCATTACCTACATGATGGTATAAACGGAACTATACTGTGTATGATGCTATTAGCAGTTCTTATCTCTGAGGAGTTGGGGACTAACTGGGTTCACAGGAAGATGTCTGCCTCAAACAGATTCTTCATGGGAATTCTGGCCGTTCTGAAATGGAAAATGCATTATTAATGTTAATTACATTAAGTTTGCTATATATGAATATATGAATTGCTCTCTTTTTTACCTTGATGAATACCACCCTGAGTATGCCTGAAGGACATCGTACATGTTCATATTCTTTTATTAAGTAGGGACATTCGGGTTTGCTCAACTGCAACCTGGACCCCAATAGAGGGATAATGTATATATATATATATATACATATATAGTCTTTTTTAAAGTTCTTCTAATTTAGGAAAACTGAGTTGTAAGTATGTAGTGTGCACACATTTTTTGGTTGTTTTATAATTTGCTATAAGTTTCAGGAAAATGTTTTAATATTGCTTTATGGCATCACCATACCTGGGAACTCTCCGGGTTTAACCCGGAGATTGCCGGGTGAGCACTCCGCGTCGAGACCCGAATCCTCTGGGTCGCGGGAGTGGGGTCTTGACACGCCCTGCTCCCTGCCGATTTTTTCCTTTACATGGTGGTGTTTCCCCCCCGACGTCAGCGGGACCGCCCACAGATGTCAGCGGGAACTCCCCCAAGGTCCGCGGGACCGCCCACCGACGTCAGTGTGCAGTCCTGGCCGTGTCCCACAAGGGTAGCTGGAGCAGAGAAGTTCCCAGGCATGGGCATCACTCAACAAAAGTATTGGAACATTTACACACGAGAAAGCTACATGCTTATTGCTATCCCATGCATGTTTAAATTTCCTCACTGTATTAACCTCTACCACTTCTGCTTGGAGACTGTTGCACTTATCTATGACTCTAGTTTTAGATTATGAACTCTTGCTCCTCCTTTGAAATTAATTGCCCTCCTGTACTTTGTTAGATGTGTCTATCGCATCCCCCCTCTCTATGCTCTCCTACAGAGCACAGACAGAAGACATGGAAGACAGCCATGTTATTCAATGGCTGAAATAAGGAAATTAGAGTTTGAAAGATGACATCTATACATACATATTCTCCCAGCTGTCTGCGTGGCTTTACAGTTTCTGTGGGGAATTCACACACTTCTTTTCAAACTACTGTTAAAATGTGTTTGTCACTGCTAGCAATAATTAGACAGAAAGGAAAGCTTCTTTTCCATTTTCATTATGGAAGAATAACTCCGCTCATTAGTATTCAGATGGCAAAGCTCCACGGATTTCACAGGATAAAAATGTTCTATACTGCATAAATTCACAACAGGAAGTACCAGTTTAGAGGGGAAAAAAATGTACATATATTAAGACTTTTCCATCATATTAAGAAAAAAAGAAACACGTCGCACAAAAAGGAAAAGAAGAAAAATAAAAGACTATATTAAAGGTTCTGTTCCACCTACTCATTTCCTCATTCATCATTTTGGTGGGAATACTTAACTGTCATGTGACCCCAAACCAGGCATTGATTGTTGACATTGGATTTTTTTAACCCCTTCATGACAAAGCCGGTAGATGTATGGGCTCACAATTTATTGTTTTTAATGGGTTCAAGGACGACCCATTGTTTTGGTATTTTTTGGGTGGTGATTAAACCTTCAGGAAATGAGATGACGAGTTGCTGAAGTTTATTTGTGTAGCTTTATAGAATGCAAATAATGCTTGTGATAAATAAAAATGAATGCTGAATTTGATGATTATATATCTAAACATCTTATCATATCATGTTTCCTGTGTAGATATGGTAGGTCAGCTATATGGGCAGTCTAATCCCTCATGCAGTCACATCAAAGAAAATAAAAAAAAACTAAATTAAAAAAGCAATCACAGCCTCCGATGTCCTTGTTTAAGCCAATCAATGGCAGGAAATCGCTCCCATTGGAATTAATGGGTATGCTTCCTCCGCATGTATGGTGTGGTCTCATTAGACCACCATGGAGGTACCATATGATGCATATGATGACTGCAGTGCCCCTTTAAATTTAACTAAGATACGTAAACATGATCTCTGTTCTTCACCAGCTCTTTATCAGAAGGAAGGATTTATTTTAGTACATGTTCTTAATCTACAAAATAGATCACTGGTTTTTGAAAGGTAAACATTGATCCTACCATCAGCAGTAAAGATGATTTAAAAAGCTCCTCATGACTGGTTTGTCAGTAGACCAATAAACTCTTGATAGCTTCCAAGAATTAGTGGACCCTATAGACATACTTGGAACAGGAAATAAATTAAGAAAGTCTGTTGGATTATGGGTTCATCATTGCGGGCAAGACAGTTTCCTTTAAACATAAAACATAGCATATGGAAAAATCTCATTTAAGTTATAGTTATAGAATTTATAATAGCTCTCAAGCTACAGTGCAGTGGGATTCTCCATCTTGTTGTTGGATGACATCAAGAAACATGCTGGGAAGAGTAACTGATATGTCATAATACTATTTATAATTTCTTTATTAGAATCACATTGTTATAACACCTTGATGTCAGGTACAGTTTAAATTATTTTGGGGTTTATTTTGTCTTTTTTTTAAAAAAAATGATTTTATGAAATCTGACTATTTTGAAAAAAGATTCTATGCTTAAAAATAAATAAAGTTAAAATCCATTAAAATAATATATTAGGCACATGTCTGCGTTCTTCTTGGGTGAAAATATCTTTTGTATGCATTTGGGTTCTTTGTATAACGTATACATAACCTTTATTGTCCATTGTGGGCTACTGTAGCCTATGAAGATATCATGTGCCTCAAACCCATTAAATGCCATCGTAACAACCTTCTATTACCTTTGTTTGGATGTTGGATAAAGGAATAAATGCTCTTTTTTGTTGAACATATACTGCATCTAATGTTCATATATTTTTTTATTAGCTTTTTCTATACTTTTATTTAAGCATATTATTTTTTTTTTAAAAAACCTCTGCATTAAAATTGTCTACATTTATTGATTCAGACTTTGTAACTATCCATTAATGTAAATAAGTCCTGATAGGCTATTCCAAAAATGAAATTGCTGTAATATTTGAATGCTGGACAACCCATTGGTAGTCAAAGTGTTCATCTGATCAACCGAGGATGAAACACGTAGTTTCAGTTACAAAACATAAAAATGTATATTTTTCTGCCCAGTCCAAACATGAACTTGTGTATAGGGTCATTTACATTTGGTTGTTACAGATTGCTGCGGTCGCGGCTGAATGAATTACCATTTTGTGCCCATCTGGAAGCACACTATTATAGGCCGGTTTATAACGTTCTAGTTAAGGCATAACAAGATAATCAGAATAATGGTTTTTATGATATCCTCCTGACATTCTGGCACTGAAAGTGTTATATTGAGCATTAAATATTTAAGAGATGCCAAATAAAGGTGCTTCAATAATACTAGTTCCTGCCCTTGTAATTTTTGATTTAAATTAGACCAATTAAGCCCTCCATTGAACAGGAAGCACAGGATTTTATTACTGTGTTGATGACCCTGTTTTACATAAAAAAAATCCGGTGAACAGAATTACTGTGCAATTTAAATATGTGAATTCTGAAGTACAGGTGGTACAGGAAAATATGAGGAATAAGGAATAAAGTGTGGCTATAATACAATGGATAGGCTTTATAAATTCTGTAATAATATATTTTGGGGGGGTAATGAATGAAGCATTCTTAGTTCTCTAATTTTTGTAGGTTAAACAAAAACATTCCGGAAACTATTGATAAAGGCAAAGAAACTCTAGATATTGTATTAAAAAGCCAATATGGCTACATTTTTCTTTGAAATGTCATGTTTAAGAGATTAAAGATTATAAGTGTAATTATAAATACCATGTGTTTTTTCCAAATATATGGTAATGGATTTAAGTGGATTTTTTTCTGTAGAGGGATGTATATGTCAACAAACACTCAGCTATGTTCAGCAAAGGTCAATATTACTGTAAATTATGACATTAATGTAATGTATTGTGAAAAGAAGCTGTTTAGTCGCTTCTTTTTAACACTTACTCTCCCATCAACATATAAACTGTAATAATTTGTAAACTATATTCAAATTGTCAGGAATCGTCAAATTTCAGAATTCATATAATTTAATGAAGTTTTTGATTTGAACATCATGTGCAAAAATCTGACATTTGGTTGTGTTAATGTATGGCGATACATGGGAACTTCCCAGCGAAGGCTACGTGGCGCTCTCCTTCTTTAGGAGTAGCTCCACAAGGGGGCAGCGTTAGCTGTATGGAGATGGGGCTAGTCATGCATAGGATGGTGTTAGCTGTGCATGGGGTTTTGCTAGCCCCAGACAACATTAAGTGGGCATGGAGTAGTGGGGGGGGGGAATGGGCATGGAGTAGTGGGGGGGGGAATGGGTGTAGCCAAACAGCACTTCCAGAGAAAAAGGATACTGGACAACCCAGTAGGTGCAGCCAGACACTGTGCCCCTACCAAGAGAAAGAAAAAACTGACCTGGAGACCACGGTGAAGCCTGCTTCACCCTGAGACCCCTGGCCAAACTCATGTTCCCAGGGATGAGTATAGGTATCATGCCATTTTTTATTATTATTTTAGATTTTAGTAGTTCAGTGGATTGTGAAAAAAGCAATTCCAGAAACCAGGACACCTGTCAGCACAAACTGTATATCACAAACAACAATTCAAAAGGATCATTTATATATGTAAACATTGATTAGGTAGTGGTCTCAGGGCTATTAATGACCACACAGGCTTTTTAACATTTTGAAATATTTATGAGCCGTGCAAGTAAAACTTATCGAGTGCAAAGCTCGGTAAAATCAATCATCTACAAAAAGTTGGAGAAGAAAATTTTCCTTTAACAAAGGGCCATAGCTCTAGATAAACAAGCTCTAGGCATACCCTGGAATTCATTGTTCCATAGTTAAAATAAATAAATATATAATTTTTGGATTATTCTAATTTGGCAGCATAATCACACATTACTTGCTGGCATGTTGTGGTATTGTACAGCAAGAAGCATATGGTTATAACTATATATTGTATATTAAAAAATAATCAGTTTTGAAAAGGAGGGCTCTATTGAGTAGGAACAGGACACTTGGATTGCTCTTTGATGCCTTTAATTTTGTGACCTAATAAACAACACAATTGGAGCACATAGCATTGTAAACATACCTCCCAATAATATACATTTCTGGAACTTTAGTTTTATCACAGAAAGAAACAAGATAATCATAGAAAATTATGCTTTCTGTTAGGGAAAAGATGTTTAAAATAATCATAAGCCTTTCCAGTTTAGATCCACTCCTTTTTTTTCCACTATCATTTTGCGGTACAATATTAGATACCTAAATTAAAAAAAACACAAGATCCTTCTGGTTTTGAAACTATAATAAGAAAGCATCATGAACAATGAAAAAATCCATTTTCAACATCATGCATGAAATCTGACATTTTTCATTAACATGATTAGTTTATGTTCACATGAAAATGGAACATTGTCTTTATTTTGTTGATAGTGCAGAATTTTAATTTCATTCCAAAATATAATTTTTACTTTCTAATTATGTTAATGTAACACATGAATGAAACAGAACAAGAAAAACAAAGGCTATGTAATTAAACATTCTGCCAGAACATTCATTTATATTGAAAAATTGTATGATGAATATAACCCTTTGGCCACATCAGCTAAATATATCAATAATTATATTTTAGATATTTTTTTTAGAAAAGGGCTAATTACATCAGTTGTGAAAAGTCTTTGCTTTAACAGTTACTAGAATTTAGAAGATCGTATTATGCTTTTAGATATCATCCCATTAAGCACTATTTATCAGTGGAAATGTAGTTCCATAAAAACATTTTAAGCTGAATTTAACGTGACCTCTATACATACAATTAGTGTCGTTAGCGCTGGTGGTAAAAAACCCCTTATGTTTCTTTTTCGAATCAGAAGCTATAGATAGCGTCTTGCGACATTGAACAGTGAAATGGAAACGGTATTTAGATTCACTGAGCTTTATTAGGCCTGATTTATTTACATGGCATGAAATAATGTCTTTAATCTGATATTATGTCAAATGATACAATGTTATGAGTCCAGACAATAAGGCAAGGGGAAAAAACGAAGCCTTGAGTGGAAAATTGTGCATATCAACCAGCCCATGTGAATAAATGCTAAAAAAGGCTTTAATCGAATCAGTTTAAAATGCAAACCATCCCAGATAAATGAGCAATTGTAAGGCAGGTTATACTTCTCAAGCAGGATAATAGTGAACCATTTATACATGTCTAGTACACCGGTAATATATATATATATATATTATAATAAATGATTCCCAAGTATTTTAGTTTATGTATATTATTTTGCTACTTTTGAATTTTACCCCCAGCTTCATTCAGCCTGGTAGAACCATTACACATGGTGGTATTTTATAGGTGACGGCTAACTAACAATAACTGATTTCCGTAAACGTATTGATGCTACTAAAATGTAGTAAAGGATATTTCATCTCTCTAAAACATTTGTATTTTGTAAGGGTCCTCATCTCAATGTTCATCCATTTCAAGTGCTTGCATTCTTATATTCATCTTTGAAATGAAAAATAAATGACTTCATATGGGTCATTGTTTTATTGAAACTTACAACGACAAGTAATAAAGTCCCAACCCACTAAATGACACTTTTTCACAGCGGCTTTTCATCTTTCCCAACGTAATAAGAAAAGAACATCAATGCTTGTCACACGCCGCCTTGTTTTTTTAATGAAGCTGTTTTGCATCTCAAAGTTATCACACAGCAAGATCCGTGCGCATGTTTCCTAGCAGTTGGTGTGATACGACATCATCAAGAATAGACCCATAAATATTGTATGGAAATTAACAATGTTTTCATACAGATGAAATCAATGCGGTGGCCTAAAGCTCTGAAAAAAAAAGATTTTATGAACCTGTTACTTTTTTCACAATTTAGTACTTTGAATCTAATAGCTATTTGAGTTGACAACTTGGTCTGACCTATTTTTTTGTGCGCAATGCTTATCTAGAGGTAGCCTAATACTCTGTAATACATACCACGTTATACGCTTTCAAATTACACACCATATTTAAAGAATAGCAGTATATTTTATTTTAACTTTAGTTTTATGTTCCTGATTTATGCCGTTATAGTTAAGCATTTATATAGCTTTACATATATTATGCTCAGTAATTACATGATAAAATTGAAAAAGTGGGTGAATTGGATATTACTACATTTGTTTTTTGCATCTCTGGGCTTCAAAGAAATCTCAGTAAAACACGAATATTTAACCTGCAAATTCTATTGTCTGGGGTTTGTGAATATGCGCTGTCAAGATTATATTATATAGGAGATTGTATGTGCATAGATACATTGTCATCAATGGCAAGCTGTACTTATCACGCTCCTTGATTAACTAGTAAAGAAAAACGAAAATTATATAACCAGATATGGAAACATATTTTAAGTTCTTTCTTTTAAGCTCAAGATCTGTCGATGCCAGTCACCAGTTTGGAGAACTACAAGCTACATTTGCGTGATAAGATATATTAAGCCTTCTATCTCTAACCAGCTCACAATTTCTTTATACTAATTAAATTGGAAATGACATTAGCCTTCAGAGGTCTGCATCAGGTTTAAGAGACTAAGATTTCACACAGTTGATACCAATGTAAATTTGCATAAAAGTATCTCAGCTTGCTATATGTGGCATCGTGAGGAATCCCCATAGTCCATAATTTGATAGAACAGACCGGTGTAGCCTGGTCTACTTTGTGTTAATGGTGAACAAATTGTATCTTTTTTTAAGTCTACTATCATTTCTCTAAAAACATGTTACTATGGGACTTGAGTACTGTAAATATATTTTCAATAGTTAAGCCTCATAAACTAACCTATCTTATTAGAGAGAATACAACAACATACCGTATTTGCTTGATTATAAGACGAGGTTTTTTTCAGAGCAAATGCTCTGAAAAATACCCCTCGTCTTATAATCGAGGTCGTCTCCTAATCAGACCTCAAAATGTCCGCTGGGGCCATGCTGCTTACCGGGCTTTGGTCACGAGCAGCAGGAGAACAGGAAGCTAGCAGAGTGTCACATAACTCTGCCTCCCTCTCTTTCCTCTGGGGGCAGGGCCAGAGAAGTTGCTCGCACAGCGGGCCCCTGCAGAAGTCTTCGAGTGAGAGATCTGCAGGTAAGGGGGTGGGGGAGGGTTTTTGAGCAAGTATGTGTGATTAATGGAATGAATGAGTATTTAAATGTTTGTGAATGAGTGTGTGTTAGTATGGATGTGTAAGGGTGGTGGTGGTAGCATGGCATAGGTTGGCTGTACTCACACTCCTATCATCCCCATGTTCCAGCATGTACTGGCTGCCTTGGCTTGATAGGAGTGTGATTGCTGTTAGCAGTTATATATATATATACCTCCAGAAATGCCTTTTAACCCCCTATATGCCACTCTGCCCCATGATAGGCCTTTTAACTCCCTATATGCCACTCTGGCATATAGGGGATTAAAAGGCACATCATGGGGCAGAGTGGCAAATAGGGGGTATAAGGCATTTCTGGGGACAGAGTGGCAACCCTGGGGGCAGATGTGCATAACTGGGGGGCAGGTTGGCAAATAAAAGGAAATGTAAAAAAATATATTTTTCGCAATCATAGCTTTTATTAAATATGAAAATATTGTTTACATGAATTAATATTTACTGGTAAAACTTTTTTTCCTATAGGGTAGTCTTATATTCAGGCTTTTTGTTTTTTTCCTAAATTAATATTTAGATTTTGGGGGGTCGTCTTATAATCAGGGTCGTCTTATAATCGAGCAAATACGGTAATTCAGAAACATGTCTTTCTATACATTGTTTCCATCAGGAGATTTTGGAAAGCGTTAAACAGTTACACTGTGGGGTCAAAGAACCCATACAAATGGAATAATTTTCAGCAAATCAACTGTTTTTTATAATGTTTTGGCCATTTTCGTTATTAAGTGGCAAGATCAATCACTTAAAAAGTAGTTACTAACATCATCAATATAGGCAGGATTAACATACAACACAGCGGCTCTACAACTTAAAGTTAGTGGTATATCGGTTGGTTACTGATTCTTAGTATGAACCACCTATTTGTTTACCTACTGATTGTAAAAGATTCTAACACATTTAACATCTCTTTTAACCCTAGTAATATGAAATGGACCATATATAATTATTGGTATAGGCAATAGTCAAAGATATGTAATCATTGTTCATAAATAAATGATTATTAAGATATATTAATATGTTTCAATGATAGGCTTCAAGGTTTCCTTGATCTTAAAATATGGAATGAAGGATTTGCTGAACAGGCATTCTATAGATAGGATAGAAGCTTGCTAATGCATGGTATAGTTGTAACTCTAAAAGGGCATTACAGTATGCGTACAGTCACCACCTAAAATAGGGTTTAGACGTGTAAAGATCTTAGTGAGCATGTTTACCCAATTAGGTGAAGACCAATAGACTGACAAGACTGACATCATTATTCAAACCGTGTATATAAGTTAAGGCCTTGGAGAAGCATAGGAGGAGAGGTAGAGGGGAGATGTACTTGCCATCCACGGACTCTTCTCGTCCCAACACTCCCTCCCTCCATCCTCAGGAATGCATAGGACAGATGTCATGAACTAAATTCCTCTCCAAGGTTTTGTAAGACTTGTTTTATATTATTTTTGTTATCTACTTTTTATATTCTTCTTCTATTTTTTGTTCGTATTAAATGTTTTACCTTTGTTTGTATCTAAGTGACTCTGCCTATTTTTGACGCACATACATTTATATGTGTTATATTATTTGAAGTTTGTATTGGCCTTATACATTTTATTACACTGATCCTTTTATTTTATTTATTTTGAGGCATTGATTTAATGAAAGCAACCATTTGTTTCGTAAAACTGTGATGCATATTTGTTTTTTTTAAATGTATATATGTTTTATTTGGGTATATGTTGAAGGCCATGAAGTCATCACCGGAGAAAGCAATCCTTCCTATGTCTGTTACATTTATCAAATAGTCGGTGCATATATTATATGCTGGCATTGGTGTAATAAGTCTATTGCTTCTGTTTTCATTTTCAGAGCACGGATGATATTTTGGTGGCTTCTGCTGAGTGTCCAAGTGACGATGATGAGGACATTGATCCATGTGAGCCGAGCTCAGGTGGGTTAGGTTAGTCAACTTTTTTTTATTCCCTTTTTTCTTTAACATGTTTCATCGGTTAAATTGCATGCATATGCTAAGAAATATACAAACTGTAATGAACACTAAACCAGAATTTTAGACTTTTATTTATCTACATTTGCTCCAAGTGGTACATGTATAAAGTGTATTATTTGCATATGCCTAACCAGAATCCCATGCAGTGCTGGTAGCACTACAAGTTTAGGCTTTTTTTTGGCTGGTAGTTTAGTGTTTAATAATGCCTTAGCGACCCCCTCAATGCTGTGTGGAGGGATTTTCCATCACCTTTACCCATACAATAACTTATGTTCTACCACTCTCATCCAGTGGTCCAAAATGATAAGTTATGCATTATTATTTATGAGTTTTAGAAATGAATTACCGTAGTCATGTAAACAAAGAGAGCATTACCCTCCAGCCCTGATGAAATTCCTAATGCCAAAACCCTTTCCAAAAATAATGTGTCTGTTATGACAATCCAATCCATTTAAAAAAAAATAACACAGATCGCATAAAACAGATTATTTTTCATCATAGTGTGCAATTAAGATCAAAAACCTACAGGTACACAAATTGTAACTAGGCTGCAATAAAAGGGGATGAATTAGAGGTTATAAAATGTTAAGCCTGTCCAGGATTTAAAAAATCATGTTCACCAGACAGTTTACAAGAGCAAATATTATTAGAAATAACTTTCCATGGCGGATTGCATATTGCCTAGGTGCTGATTTCAAAAGGGCTTCAACATCAACTTCAATTAAAATGAGAATAATCAATTATAACAATTAAATGTGATAATCAAAAACGATCAAATTTACCACACATATCAAAATTATAACATTTTAAGTTAGAACAGGAATCATATGGATCAGTTAGGAGAATGACCATAATTCTAGATATTAGGTTATTGCATTTAGATAATTGCTATAGATAGATAGATAGATAGATAGATAGATAGATAGATAGATAGATAGATAGATTTGTTAAATTGTTTGTATATATGGTATTTGTTAAATTGCATATATAGTGACACACATTGTATGATGGTTAATTAAAAAAAATGTCTTTACATACAATGCTTCAGAATTCCCCAAACTGCATTACAGATTACTGGGCATAACGTAGCACAAGCTTAAAGTAACATGAGACACGATATATCCGTGCTTGTGTATTGAACCTTTGCACACAATCGTGGCTGATGCCAACATCATTATTCTAGTCAAGTCTGTTTTGAGACTTGCTATGCATATCAATCTCTGCATAGACTGGAAGCATCTGACCATCAGGAATGAGGGGCGCGTAAGGCTGGGAAAAGTTTTTTTTTCCCTCAACCTATTTAAGGAGAACCAATAATTTTTGCTGAAGTAAAGGGATTTCTCCTATCCACTAATCTGAAGAGCCAGATCATGATGCTCAGCTTCAGAGCATTGTGAGGTGGCCACATTGGAACTGCAACGGATGTCTTTGCTGCCTAAGAGGAGCTCTCCGACAGACCCATGATCCCCATTGCAAAAGCAGGGCACTGTGGCAGCTACACAGGACAGCAAGACAGTGCTTGCTGTCCTACAAACATGTTTTTATGGAGGACACAGATGCCTGAAAATGGTCTTATATAATTTCCTTACACTATACATATAAGAGGGTTTTGTATGGAAAATAACTACTCAAAATGTTGGAGAGCAAATTTGGTAAACACCTTTATTGGCTAACTGAAGTATAATGGATTGCAAGACGAGGTTTGTTCTTAAGGCATATTATCAAACTAGCTCTCTCTCTTTCTCCGGCCAACATGATACTGCTCTATAAAATTGTCTTATCACCATAGGAACTGATTAAATCTCCCTCCAAATTAGAGTTGTCCATTGATTGCCTCTGATGAATATATATCCTTGTTTCAAACTGTAAACTAAAGCCACACTTTATACATATCTCAGATGATATGAATAATTTTTAGCATTGATTTGAGATGTTTGTACATTTGTAATTTAGTACTTACAAAACAATTTCAATAAATATGATTGCTCCTCTAGGGATTGCCTCACCAAGATCTGGTTTCAGTCCAGAAAAATAATAATTGAGTAGCATGAGGTATAAGAACTATGAAGATGTACTTTATAATATAATATGTCCTTAGATCAATAGGCCTAGAATAAAAGAGTGACTGGCTACTGAAGCGTCTTTATGACGATTGTCTCTGAATAAAGAAAGACATTGATGTACATTTAAGAGTGATTAACCCATACAAACGATCGCTGTATAATGATACCAGCACAATGATATTGTCTTTGCCAATTAAGATGCACAGCAGGCTTAATAAGAGTATTCTATGAATGTTTAAAATTATGGTGGGTCACATGCCATAGACAGAAACCAATTAGGACAAACATATACCCGGGTCAGTGCAAATATCGATGAATGTCTGGCATTACATGCGCAAGAGATCTCAAGTAATGATCACACCCATATGGAGTAGGGAAATGTTGGATTAAAACGAAATACAATTACTGTTAGTCAAAACTCAAATACTCATTTTATGGGTGGTTACTGTCCTTATGTAAAGGGCATGCTCTAATCACTTTACAGTGTCTTGACAATAAGGGTAACAGGAGTGGTGCTGAGACTGGCTGTATAGGGGCTCCTAACCATGTGGTCAGAGCTCTATTCCTATGTCTTGTAGAGTTAAGCAAAATCAGCACATATTTCAGTTTTCTTAATAATTCATGCTGATCTGAGCTTGTGGTGGTAAGTGTGGGTTGAAGACATAGATTTCCATCCCAGTAAGCCAACAGCAGATCAGCCTCCAGGGCCTCTACAAACACATTATGCTTATGTTTTTGTAGTCCAACTTTGCATCTGAAATAAAGGCCTAGACAGTCAATATGGTACACAGGGTAGGTGGACCACTGGGTCTGGCATTATTTTTTCAGTTTCAATTAAGAAGATATAAATATCTGGATCTGAGATCTTAATCTTTACCTGGTATGATGTAATGCACGGCCCTATTTTTGGTCCCAGTTTAGCCCTTGTGGTTGGAACCAAAGTAGTGATAAACCTATACTAGTAAAATTATGTTTGCCTTTGTACCTTGGAACTCTCAAGTGGTATCCAAGAAGCTCCAAGAATAAGGGCTAACTTCTGTGCCTCTGAAGCAGTGCTGGATCTCCAGGTGTCTGGACTACCCTTGTTCCTCAACACTCTGCCCAAACCCATGTCTGGTGTGAGCGACCCTATGCAACTGCTCATGCCGTCCAAACGGGCCCCTCCTTCTCTTCTAAGAGACAGGGAGACCTCTGGCAGTCCAATGCTAGAAAGCATGTGACCAACAAAATCAACTGACACCTATATATTTTTTGTTCTTATGACTTACTTATGACAAACTGCCAGATGTCTGCACATTGAAGCACACAGATGGAGATGTTTTCCCATTGCTTTTCCCTCTCGAGGGTGCATTCCACAAAGGATCCAGCAGTATAACATCATTGCTAGTGGCATAGAAGTTAATCAAACTAGCTAGGTTTTGGATGGAAAATAGACGGGATTAATAATAAAACACTCTGCAGGGCACAGTGACACTGTGGGGGGCTTCATCTTTAAAAGTAAAATAAAAGTGTTGACTTCCTTTCAGATATTGTTTGCAATGAAAAAAAGGTTTCATGTGCACATAAAATGTTACTATACAAGGAAAGATTTTGTATATGTTTCTTATGTAATAGCAACACCACAGTGATAAAAGAGAACGTAAAAATGAAATGGTATCTTAAACACAGTTTTGACATTAGACTGAAGCCCAGATAAGCCCAGAGTGACACTTTTTTATGCTCCATTTAAAATATAGGCAAACAATAATAAAATAGAGGATAAAAGAAAATGTAATTCACTTAAAGCATGTGAAATGGAAAACTTTGATCCATAAAAAGATAGAATTGTTATCTGCAGAGAAACAGCAACACATCTTACACAAAGCCTGTCAATTATTGAATAAAGCATAGCATTGATTTAAAGGGAATGTTTGGTGCAACCTGAAATAGCAAGGCCTTGTCACTTACAAAAGAGAAGGAACACAGGAACACAATAACATGTTTAAATATATATATATATATATATATATTTATATATATGACCTTTTGTCCTTTTTTTAAGCACTTAAGTCACTAGTTGAATGTTTTCTGTTTATGTATAATTCTACACGTAGGATTACATGTAGTGTAAAGGGAATTTAGGCTGTTTTCATACCATGGCTTTATGAGCTCCTGTAGGGGCTTTGTGCCCAGTTGCTTGGGGGGGGGGTATGTTGGGCAGGACTAGATGGTCCCCTCTGAGCATATTGTCTACAAATTGTACTTTGGGCCTCAACATTGGGCTTTTTTTCTGGGCTGTAAATTGTTAGCTGTTCCCTGTTACAACATACTCCATGCAAGTCTGAAGCAATAAGGCTTTGTCTCTTTCTCCCTATATCTTCATCCTACCAAACATTATTCCTCATGCACCTTCCTGCCTGTCCTTAACAGCACAGGAAAGCCTTATCCCCGGTAATGCACTTTAGGAAGTCTGAGAACTTTTGTCAGAACATCTTCTCAATATCTGTCAACAAAAAAAAAGCCATAATTCAACATAACAGATAATGTATGTTTGCATGCCGATTTCCGTGTCATTTATATCTTACAATGGATTATACAGAATGTCACATAGTATAGTACTTTACATGATATATTTTCAATTATTAAGCCGTGTGCCTTGCAATTATTGAATCTAAAAAAGTACATCAATCCCCAAAACAAATATGTGTATTCTGAAAATAAACAGCTTCTTAATTGTTCACACAGTAAGTTAATGAGTTATGATCCATCACCCTCTTTCTAAGTACCACTGACAGCGTGAATTCATAGAAACTAACTTGTTCTAATAATTCATCCTAGTATTGAATTAATGGAACGCTGGGCGTTCGCTCTCTCTGTGGATTAATGAAAAGCTAAATCTATGCATTTCTGGTACGGTTTGTAAACGTCATTAGTATTTGTCTTGAAAATGTATTTTATATAAAAAAAATTATACCATCATACCCCAGTAAATACCCTGAAGTGGTAAATGCTTACATTCTCATGGTTAACTTAAAAACCTTAAAAAATGTAACTTAATTACCTTTTATATATATATCTATAAATATACATACAGGACAGGATTTATTATCAAACTATTCAGTGCAGGATTTCCCGATATATGTTACCATAAATGCGGGGCTGCTATCAGAAAATCTGGTACAAACCCAATACATACCTAAGAACCCATGCCTCATGTTCCTCCCTCCATCCTGCCTCATAGTCGCAATGGGACCATAAGGCCTCAGTCCCCAAAAAGTGGTTACCGTAGCTCCACGGCCTGCAAGGACCCATTCAAAGGATCACACCTAAAGGTCCCTGTCACATGTGAAGTGCTGTGAGTGCTAATCAGAGGTCCATAACAAGCCGGGACCATTTGTTTGCCTGGGCCCTGTACATGGAGACTGGGTGCATCCTCTAAGGGCTGCCCTACATACTTGATATGTCAGTTTACTTTAATTGTTCCAAGTTAAGTGTCAGAACTGTTTTAAAATAATCAGTAAGGTCTCCCTATACTAGAGCCAGGGTTAGCTACATCAAGAGGTAGGGCTATCCCAAGTGGGCAAGGAGTGGATGTGGTCAAACGCCAGGTAGAAAGATGAAATTTACCACAAGACTCTGGGTCAAACCTGGAGATGGTATGAGCAGAGGGTACAGCAGACAAAGAATTGAGTTATTTTAGAATAAAAGCGTTAAATAGATTGCGTGAGTAAAGAAACTTTGAAATAATGGAAGAAAGACTGAATAAGATTATGTTGGGAGTCTGGATGAAGGAAAAACAACTGGAGGAAATATGAGAAAAAAGTGGAGAGTATCCCATCAAGCCAAAACAGATGAAACTAAGACACCAGTCAAAGAAAAAAGAAAAATGTAAAGATGTTCTTGTGTCTTATGTTAAGAAGTCATATTTCATTTTAATACTATTTCTGAAATAGGCTGATTAATGCTCTAAAATGGATGCTGCGTATGTAAAATACAGCAGGTATAACGTTAATTGGAGTTCCTTTTTCTCTGTCTTCCACTGTTTAGCTTAGCTGTTTCAGCAGATGATACATAATAGTATAACATGCTGAATGAATATCTTTATTCATTTTATGTTAGAGATCATATGAACACCATAGACGATATTGCATTCACTGCATGAGTATGAAATTTGAATACTTAAAAATGTTCTTCTTCAAAGTAATCAGGGTAGTGCTCTGTTCAAATCTCTTTTTCCAAGACATCAGTATGAGCAAAGTAAAAAAAAAAAAGAATTCTTTCATTTAAAGTAGTGTTGTTACGTTAATTTCAATTCACAATCTCTGCGGGAGACCGAATTTGCAATGTTCTTTGTTCAATATTAATGAAAAGTGGTTAAGGAAGTGGACAAAGCTTTTTTCCCTGAAATGAAGTCCAATTTTGAAAACAGCTAGATATTATGCTGAAATGCATTATGACACACTGTAAAGATCATTGGATCTTATTAAATTATTATCTAAAATCATCTTATAGAAAAGATCAAATTTTAACGTTTTTGATGCTGGTGGGATGAGAAATCCTGAGAAACAGGATTAGAGAATTAAAAAGTCTAGACTATGAAATTTTTAAAATAATATGGCTTATAATAAATAATAGCCAACGCTATGTTTGCTTTATGTAACTCACATTAGTTAGCAACTACCATTGTTGAAATAATATATATTTCATTTTTCTTTGTATCCTCCCCTATACCATTTAAGAATCTTAGGACAGTTCACTGTGCATTAACATCATATACAAATATCTATTTGGCAGGAAACAATTTAAATGCAAACGTTATATATTTTGGTCACTGCCTTTAAATATTACAAACATATGTATACCGGGCAGATCCATGTGAAACAGCAGTCCAGTTATTATTACTTTATCTAAATGGACATGTACGTTCTTATTGTTATTTTCCCTACTCCTCCCTACCAATTACATTTCTATGTTGTGTTTATAACTTTCTCCTCTTAGTACCATTTTCTCTTCTCTATTTAGCCCAAGGTTTCTTTCCTTTCCTCTCTGCCAAGTCAGGACCTCTTACTGGTGTTTCCATGAAGGGAGCAAAAAGCCTGTGCCTTTTTTGTCACATGTATTTTTTTTATCTTTGCTCTCTTTCTTTCTTGACGTGACCACCGTGCACCCACAATGATGCCAAAGACACTATAGATAATTCTTTGTATCAAGAACCTTCTGACCCCTAGAAGGTGTGGCTGATTTTTGATGGCATCTTTGACTAAAATGTTAGAACATTAACAAGCATGCACCCTCTACACGTTTTGCTTAAGAGAATGTTAGATTTTTTCCTCTCGTTATTTACTCACAGAATACAACCTGGTGTGAAAAGGCTAGTTGAGCTGAGCTCATAATTATATATTTAACTATACTAAAAACAATTTTGCATCATTATTCAAACAAGTTCCAGGTCTTTTTGAGGAGGCAGTAGGTAACATCCATCAAATGACTGTTTCCATCGGCAGACTGAATAGTTAAGAAAGAAAATTGTGGAAATGTGCTTGGGTATGAGAGACGTTCCAGCAGGTGAAACATTCATTTACCTGGCATTTAAATACACGTCCTTGTTCTCTTTTTAAAGCACCATTGTTATTGGGAACTTTTCTTTCCTCCAGTCAAGCTGAGATGTGACAAAGTGAAAGTTAATTGACATCTTTTGCTAAGAAATGTTAGCTCAAGTAAAGCAAGGAACAGTTTTAATAGCAATGGGTAGATCCAACATACAGCAATGAAGAATTTAATAGTTAAACTGTAGATTCACTTATGAAGCAACCATGGCACGCAATAACACCCCAATGTAAGGATTGGACCATAAAGGACCTTATAATAAAATGAAGTCCAACAACTGATGATATCTACTCATCTCAAATACACATTGGGGTATTTTATGTCGTTTTGTTGAATCTGGTTTTACATATATTATTATGTAGTTAAGGCTAGATTCTGCTTTTTGTGTATCTATATATATATCAAACAAAATGTTGTTTAATATATATATATATATATATATTATATATAATAGCTATATCTAAATGTATAGGTAATGTTAAACACTCAACTACAGACAAGAGACAAACCAGAAGGCTTATTTTTCCCTCAGAAATCTCATGGTGTTGCCACAACCACAAAGGATTCTGGGTAGGCACATGCAAATAAGGTCAACAATAATGACCTTTTGTCTCTGTATCCACTTTATACATGGACCCCTTGAAAGTAATTGCCCACTGTACAAGACAGCCTTTAGACTAAACTCGGGAAGAGATGCAATAGCCAGATCACCACTCACAGACAGCTTTTTTTTTTTCCATAATCTCTTACACCAAGAAGGCTCAGGACCCCAGCTTTCTTTGCTATTCAGCCAAGTCAGAAAGCTGCATGCAATGGGTTCCTTCAAGACCTCCTAGCCTTTCATCATCTCAGCCAAAAAGATGCAGTCTGACGGAAGAGTTACTAGGTCCAGCCTTACCACAGAGCACCAGCCAGAAGGCATGGCTGAAGCGCTAATCACAGCAATCCCTTAGAGAGCCCTGCTAGTAGCAATCAACTCATTCCAGCAGCAAGAAGCAGCACAGCCTCTCTAAACATTACATAAGTTATGGTGGGTTAAGGTGATGGAAACCCTTCCATTTAAATTTAAGGGGTAGTAGAAGTATTATTAAACACTCATCTACAGACGCAATTACTTTTAAGGGATCCATGTGTAAAGTGGATATAGAGGCAAAGGTGATAATTGTTAACCTTATTTGCATGTGCCTACCCATAAACCCTTGTGGTTGTGGCAGCACCATGAGATTTCTGAGGGAAAAAAACTAGAACATATAAATTACTTTAAGTTAATATATGTGATGTAAGTAGAATGGAATTGCATTCCAAAAATTATCTATTCTCTGGAAACCACTGACTTTTCTTTCATTAAATTAAAATGTTTACCTGTCAAAAATTAGAAATAAATCACTGTAACGAAAGCAGTTTCACTAAAAATCAATAGGAGCACCTTATGCACATGTGTGTATATGTGGGGTCTCATTAGACCACCTATGAATCTCACACAAAGTAGAATTAGCGAAGGTTGGAAGTGAGCTCCAGTGTATTTGCGGGACAGTAAAAGTAAACTTTTCTCTTTGAACAGCTATATTTTCTTTAGGTATCAGGGATTAACCTTTAGTATTATTGAGACTACCCTATTTTGGTTTATACATTCTTTTGGAAATTATCTGCTGTAGAAAATCACAAAAAAAATTTTAAATTTAGAACATCTTCACACTGTACTTACAACAATATAAAAAATTTAATACTTTAATTGAATGGAGAAACTAATTTCCAATTTTACTTTATTTCGCCGACTCTCGGCATAGTGTTTTAGAACTTTATTGATGTTTAATAAGTAACACCTTCAGACTTTTCCCCCTTGATTTTTTGGTACTACAACGTTAAATCCAATTCTTGTGATTACTTAAAGAGTTACATTCAAAGCTGCATTCATTATTTTTCCCCCCTCTTGATGAGTTTTGCGAATAGCTGTTTTTGAATGCACAGGATTTTAATTATTGAATTTAAATAATGTTAAAGTTATTAAAAATGCTTAACAGATAAGGGAAATATCATAGTCATAATTAACTATTTTTGCTTTCATTTCTTTTTTCCAGCAAATCCTACTAGAGCGGGAGGAAGAGAGACTGTCTCTAACGACCCTATTCGAGAGTCCAGCAGCACGACAGGCATGGTGGTTGGCATTGTTGCTGCAGCAGCTCTCTGCATTCTCATTCTCCTTTATGCCATGTACAAGTATAGAAACAGGGATGAAGGTTCCTATCATGTGGATGAGAGTCGAAACTACATCAGTAACTCAGCACAGTCCAATGGGGCTGTGATCAAGGAGAAACAGCCCAGCAGCACTAAAAGTTCTAACAAAAATAAGAAAAACAAGGACAAAGAATATTATGTCTGATCGCAGCCGCTTAATGAACATGTGTATAGAAATAGTCTTCATTTTATCTGAGACATAAAATTAACAGACTTATTTACTTTACTTTTTATGAAGCACATTGAAAAAAAAGAAGACAGGGAATGCAATCAGGAAGGAGAGACTGTTTTTAAAAAAAATAACAAATTAAAAAAAAAAACATAAAAAAAATTAAAGTCAAGCATATTATGGTTTTAGTCCCCAGAAACAGGAGCCAAACTTGATTATTCAGTGTTTTCATCTACTTTGCCTATCATTGTACGTTGTTGGAATGTTTTGGAAAGACGCTAATGAGACCACAACATTCTTGAAGCACGGAATGATTTCCAACATCAAGGCATAATTTAAAAGAAGCTACCTATGATTCTTCTGGATATAGCCAAAATGCTAGCGCTTTCTCCAAAAGTAAGTTAGTTTTAATGCCAGAGAAGATGCGTCAGAACTTACAAACAAGGGGCTTATGGACTTGTATGGAAGTAAATAATTATAATGTGTTCATTATAGAGTCCTGGCTTTTCAGAAGACTTCTGTTAAAATCCAACAGACTTTCACAAAGCCCCTTTCTGGTTGCGAGGAATATGTTATGGATGCCTTATTTTCAGAAAGATGAAATATAAGGCGCTTTTTCAAAATAAAACAAGAGGGATAGATGCAATCATTGGGAACTTTTCATGCACGCTTAATATGTTATTACATATGTTTATATAAAACACATCTATATGTGCTTTCTGGACTGTGATAAGTGATGTTTTATAGCCTGTTGTATAGACAATGCAAAATATATCTGCTCTTCAGCCATTTTTGGTAAAATAAATGTTCTAAGTGTTGCTAGGTATAGAACGTTTTCTGATGTCTGATGCAACAGACCTGTTTCAGTTCTTTGCAGCCATCATCAACTCCAAATTTTCTTTTCTTTTTTCTTTTTAATATTGGTGAGTATGCCACTGGGATGAGTATGAATGTAAATAAATATAAAAAAAGTGTAATACTATACAGCACAATAGCCAACATTCCATTGCAGTCAAGTTACGATGTGTTGGGTCACACAGGTATGAAGGTGTTTCCAATTTACTGTAATCAGCCCAAATAAATTAATAAATAACCGAAACAACAATGGCACTCAATATTTCTTTATGTAACAGAATTAACATAAACTAATTCTTTTTTTCTTATCTTTTTTTTACACTCTAACTGAAGTAATCATTATGTTATTTTTTTTGAAAAATGTAAACATGTATTATTCACTACTTAAAATCAACCTATATACAGTATATATGTACAATATATGTACAATCACACACACACAGATAAAAAAGACCCAAACATTACAAAAAGAAATAAAGACAAAATAAATGTGTATTGTTTCTCCATTTTTGTTGAGAAAGGCAACAAGTACATGTCACTACCATTTCTTTCAAGTTAAAGCATAAAGATGAAATCTTTTGACCTAAAGGCATGATTAAATATATTCTTGTTAAAAAAAAAAAAAAAAAAGGCGTTACAATTGTTGGTGTTACAAGGGAAAGTATTTTTTTGTGTTTTATTCCAAAATAACAAAAAGAACACTTGAACTTTATAAAGTCAAATAACTTTTATGGGTAAAACCAGTTTTACATTCTAATTTTGTAGCAAGGGTTGTTGTATATTGTTTGATTAGGCACATGGTTAACAAAAACACTGAGTGTCATACCACTGATGCTTAAGGAAATGCAAAGAGAATACGTTAGTCAGAGAGAGGGTACTTCATGAGAACTCTGCTCACTTGAAGGTCTCCTGGGAGGAATAGAGATATTCACACATTATAGAAAGGAAGGATGAATTTAAAATTAATTTAAGCAGCAGGGGCAACAAAGCAGGAGACCTCGCTATTTTCAGCTAGTCACTGATAAATAATGTTTGAATTCCAGGGATGTTCTCTTGAGCTTTCATACAGCTGACAAAAATTGTATTACTTAGGGTTGCAAACACATTTAGTGTTTTAGGAGGAAAATTCAAGGGCTTTTCGATCAATCCAAGAAACTGACAACTAATATACAAAGAAGGTACAAGTACTAGATATTCTTACATAAAGAACATGTGTGGGTATTTTTTATTGCCTTACCATTGCTGTTTCAACATTATCAGCAGGGATACCATCTTGTGATTGATGCTTTATAATCCCAAGAGACAAAGATGGGTGAGTTGGTCATGGAAGGACATGAGACAAGCTTAGGCTGATCTATACATTGGCTAGTTCTATGAGCCAGTGAACCTCCAGATACCAGATAACCTAAAGGCAACGTGTGCAACTTGCACAAGACTCAAGGATGGAAGAGGAGGAGAGCTGTAAAAGCAGACTCTAGATCATCTCATGTTCCTTTCTGTTTGATGATACAGAAAAGTGCCAAACGTTAGGCTTGAGCCCACTGTGTCTTGCCCAGGTCTAACAAATGGACACCACAGAAAGTCAGTTGTTCTCAGGGAAAGACAGTGAAAGCTTTAGACATACAGAAAATAAATTATATGTAAATACCATGCCCTAAATTAGGCTTGCCAAACTTAAACAACACATGCGATATGAAAGAAATATAATGACTTATAACACATGAAGTATTTTATTTTATTAATGAAAATGTCAATTTTAGTTTGATATTTTCTATGTATACAATTAATTTGCCAACACTTGTTTATGACAAAAGATCGTTTGAAATATTGTGTTTGTGTCAACATATATTTACCTTAAATTTGTTATTCAGTTGAAAATGTTGTACTACAGTATGTTATGTATGTTTGCATTAAGCATTGCAAAACCATACCATACCATAAAAACGGTTTCATCGCCAAAGAAGGCATAGAATTTGTTTTGCATAAATGAGTTTTAAATTACCCTGTGGTTAAAGGTTTGAATATCATTCAGAAAATATATTTTTATTGCCCAATAATATACCACAATCTATCTGGAAGGAGTTGGTTATTTTCAAACGTGTAATGTGTTGCCTTTACAACAATATACAAAAGTGTGTTATGAGTTATGCCCCCAAAATTCAAGACCACATTGCCCCTTTATTGTGATTGTGATAGATATTTAAAATTATTTTACTTTGTTGCAAAGCCAGTTTATCCATTATCGAAAATGCTAAGCAAGTGGAATTTATTGTTTTGTTAATAAAATGTTTCTAAATACACCACACTGTTTATTTTATTTTTTACTCAAATAAGCGATAAAACTCATATGGCAATTGCCTCGCTAGCCTAATGTAACTTTTGTGACGATACATAATAATTAATTATAAAAGTGACTTTACTATGTAAGTAGGATAAGAAGTCTTTTCGGTAAGAGAGCGACTCTAGCCCCCAGTATGACAAATAGCATTTAGAGGGATAAAGGCATTATTTCACAGCATTATCAACTGCAAACCATTAACCATCAAACAAAAACTTGACAACCTTCTCAGCTGTGTGGTCAGCGCCATAGGCACCACCATCCCTCATCCCTAGATGCTATAATTTTACAGGATTAACTCCATGAGGGGCTTTAGTCATCCATCTCCAGGCATTGGCCAGGGACATTGTGTCTAAGATAGAAATATGAAGAAAAACAGAAAACAGGGAGGGGGCAAGTCGGATAACTGGGATAAGTGGGATAACTCTGCCAAGGGGTTTATACATGTTTATACATGTTACAGTCCAGGAATAAGTATTCTGTGTGACCCACATAGTCAGTGGTCAACACCACACCTCTTCCTGATGGGTCCAGTGTGGAACTCTCATGGGAGCTACTAAACAAATTGGATATTGTTCTTCTTTTGGCACTTGTATATCTGAAGCATCACCCAAAGTAATTAGTGTTCAGTAATAAGAATAATTAAAAAAGAAACAAAAACAGTAGCATAACCACATTTTGTCAGTTTTGTTTTTACTTAAACAAAAAAAATACTGTTTAGAGTGCTTGGGAAATGTGTAAAAATTTTATATGTGTTTGAATGTAATCATAACAGATCCACTTTAGAAGGCAATTAATCCAACTTCCTTTTCCAAAGGATAAAACTCCCACTGCCAAATGTATTGTGGAAGACATGTATAAAAAGGTAGGGCAGTTACAAATAAGCTACTCTATGGGAAAAATCAGAACTATATAAAATAAGTCAGATGTACATGATAAAAAAATGGAAAGGAAATTGGTATTCATAACATTATATGATCTACTTCATCTTAAAATGTTATGTAAACAGAACACCATGTATGTATACTACAAGAAGCTCATCATGCTAAATTATGGACTACTACATCTGATTTATAAAATGTGGATTTTTTTTAATACCAAGTCTTTAAATAAAAAAAAATATATTGCTAAGAATTCTAAAAACAGTACCGTTTTAAAATAATTATATGTGTACCATTGCAAATGTGATGACTAGACCCTCATATAAGGTTGAACAGTCTTGCTCAGCTCAAGCAAGAACTCTGCAATTTGCAGAGACCTTGCACTCACACCACAGGACTTCAGTAAGGTAAGTAGTGGGATGAAAGGGGATAGTGGGAAAAAAGGAAGACATAGTGAGAAAGGGGAGAAGTGGATAGTGAGAAAGAGATAGTAAAAAATTGGTCTAAATAGAAAGCTAGGGGAGAGACAACGAGGAGAAGACAGAAAAGGGGGAGATGAGAATGGAGAGATGGAAAAAAGGGAATAGTTAATGAGAATTAGAGATGGAAAAAAGTTGCAGAGACAACAAGAAAGGGGAGGGATGATGAATAAAGGAATAGATATAGAGTAGGCAGAAAGATGCGGCAAAGGGGAGAGATAATGAGAAAGTCATATATAGATAGATATATGCAATCTGGTCCTTGGGCAAGTCCCATTTCTGTAATCTGGGTGCTGGGCAAGTCCTATTTGTGCAATCTGGGTGCTGGGCAAGTAATGTGGATGCAAAATGGGTAAAGTGCAAGTCCTTACATGTGCAATCTGTGTAGTGGGGCAAGTTCTATATGTGTCATATGGGTGCTGGGGAAAGTTCTATATGTGCAATCTGGGTGCCAGGGCTGGCCTTTAGCGTGTACGATCAGTACCTGCAATTCTGTGTTTCCATGTGTTGTTTATTTAATGTATACCTGAAGTACATGGAGGAGGGAAAAGCAGAAGTGAGCTATGAAGGCTGTGCCAACTCGCCACAGTCCTTCATAGTGTTAGTGGGCCGGCTGGGGAGATCAGCGATCTTCCGTTTACCCAACCTACTGCACAGTGGTACCACAGGAAACCTGATAATATTGAATACGGCAAATTTTACTAGATTAAAGTATTACTTCTAGGATGATTCAGCAGTAATATGAATGATGTCTCCAATGCAGCATTTAGTGATAATTGTTATGTTCGTCAGCATAAATGAAACACCTTTAATGTTTGACATTTATAAATGACCTTTAACTATTGCAGTAATTGATATAAATATATGAAAAGTGGATGCACATTACCTCAAATCCCGATACAATAACTCCACAATTACCTTAGAATGAATTGGATGTTACCCCTAATGTATCTGAAGTCGATATAATTAACTAATATTCTCACAGGTAAAGTTTTAAATGTAGAATGCAAGGTTTAACACATATCTTACGATTAAAAAACTATTGAATAATGAGAGAGTTACTGCTGCAAAAATCTATGCCACACACATCTTATCATGCACGCACACCACAATCAGTCACACACTCCCCATGTTCACCAATATTATTTAACATTAAGAATAACATTTTCAATGTTCGTACAACCAGTATTGAGTCTATTGGTTCTTTTAAAGCCCTCATCAACCTAGAAAAAATAGTTTAATCCCCCATTTTATGCCCCCACTACCAATACTACCAATACTAACCTCATTACCAATACTACCCTCATTTGTTACATCACCCTCCATCAACTATAATTAGCCCTAGTTAAAAAGTGTTTTCATTAAAGTTTGGGAAGATGGCGATAGGAACACAAAAGGTTAACAGGTGAGAAGAAAAGTATTCTGGTAAAGGCCAGACCTACAGAACCTGCAGCAGCACCAAGCAGTTGAAATGGAGGTGACCAGCCTTAGCACAGGTAATTTAAAGGGAAATTTTCCCTTGATTCGGGACTGCCTAAATCTTAACAATTTTAATTTAAAGTGCTAAATGTGGAGGAACGGCAAGTGGACTATACTTAATCTTTACGAATAATGTCCTTTAGGTCTTTTCAGAATTTATACGCAACACTTACATTGTCTAGGCTTAAAATCCAAAGGATTTTTTTTATGATTACTTGTATATTGTCATACTTGAGGAAATGCAATTCACGACTTTTTCCAACAGATTTTAATATGTAAATACCTCTTAGATGTTAGTATGCACTGCAAAATGATTAATGTAATTTTAATTTCTGTTGTCTGCAACATATGTTGTGGCTGCTGAATGAGTTGTGTTTTTACAGACTGTTAAACAGCAGGGATATTTAACTGTTGGTCATACATAGTCTGCTTTCACGGAAAAAAAATGTTGCTAGATATAATGCTGTGCAGCAAACAACTAGCTCTTGCATGTGTGACTAAAGTCAAACGTCTGCTTCAATCCCTGTAATACACTACAGTAGTCACTACAACTTCTCAAATCCACCCCACAACAGCACATTTTCTGCACTAAAATAAACTATTCATTAACTTGCTGTTTTGTATATTAGTAATGGACATTAATCTCAACCTCTGCTAAACTAAATGTCACTGTTCCCACCCCAACTTCCATCAGTCTTTAACTGCTGCAACTGACAAGTTAAAATGGCGTCAGCTCACTTATATATCTAATGCTTGTCCCCTGCCGATGTTACTGCTAATTGGCCAGAGCGAAAAAAGTAAGGAAAAACTCCCACAGGTTGTTGGACCTATCAATCCCAGCCATAACCATCCTGTTCTTTTGGCCACTTCTACCCATAAGTCATTAATATGTGCCCTCCTACACCCAGTCCCTCCCCTTTACCTCATCAACGAGCGCTGAAGCGGCTTGTAATGGCACCAAAATGACTTATAATGGCAGCTACATGTGACGTTGAATGGACAAATCTTATCGAATTTTGGGAACTTTTGCAATTTGTTTTTGTCAGTTTTGTCGGAAAACGACCTAATCTCCGTTGATTTGTACGAACGCACAAAAAATGAATGCACAACTCTAATATATATACATATATATAAAAATTTCCATGCAAAATAGTAAAATAAAAAATAGAAACAAAGAAAAAGAAAAAATACCAAGATGGGGCCTACTTCTCCCACCCCATGTGCAGTGGGATGGGGGTACTAAATAAACTAAATAAACCTCAGGAGTATTATAGAGCCCACCTATACCCCCCACCCCATCCTATGGTACGTACAAAAGGGTTTAAAAATACATAAATATACCCCACGGAATGCATGGACCCATTCAAATTCTTTTCAAAACTTTGAAAAAACAATACATTTTGATCTCCATTTGTTAAGCGTTACTGTAAATTTATACTGAGGCCAATATTTTATTGCTTCTGACCCTTTTAATATATCAGTAGTCATAAGAAACTGACAGTAGACAGGCAGCTGTCAATCATTCTGTGAGTAATTAAATTTTAAAGACCTATACAGAGCCAGGGATTAATAAGACAATGTTGCTTGATTTACAGAACACTTCTGATTGTCAGTGTGTCACTAACCTCTACCACGATGTCAACAAGATCACTAAAAGAACCATATCTTTAATAAATAACGTGTCAATGGCAAGCTGTTCAGCGTTCATGAAGTACTTTAAAGATGATGTATTATGTTCCACAAGGAATTTATATAGTAATGTGAAACCTGTGTGGGTATATTTAATAAATATGGCGTTGTTTATGAATGTTGATGATATAAACAATGCTTAGAGGTCATCCTTGAGTTTGAGAAGTTTACTGTCACTTCATCATTCTTGGTTGTAGGTCATAATATATAGCAACAACGAGCTTGATATTTCATAGAAGCTGATCTAACACAAGAGCTTTAAATATTTTGTTAACCAAAACTGTACGTTTTTATAATGTTCAAAATAAATTAGAGATTTGCACATTGTATACCTATGCCTAAATGAACCGTTTTTATATTTTGATAGTATGTTCTACTTATCTGCTTTTGCATCTATGATGCTTTGCAGAAGTAGGAAAATTAAAATAAGAAAACTATTTCTGAAACAAAATGTATTCACTTTTGTATGTTTCTTAGGTTTTTTTCAAGTCCATTTCTGGACTAGTAGTTTATGTGGTTTTGCAAGAATTCCTGCCGCAAAAGTTAATTTTCAAATGTTTGCATGAAAAATGTGTCCACTCGTAGGAACCCATTGAATTTGTTTTAGTTATTAGATCTGTTTAAGTTTTAAGGATAAACATAAATGTCTCTAAAAACAAATAAAGAAAAACCTTTCATCTAGCCCCTAAAAATACTATTCTACAAATAAAATGTTTTATGTAGGTAATTTTAGAAGGAGCTTTGTACTATCTGTGAATTATAGATTATCTCACAGTTGTCTTCTTGATGTAGACTGTAACTTTACTTGTGATTCTTAATTCCATTACCAACCACAAAAAATACACAAATACACAAACATATTTATTTTTGAGGTATATATTTACATCACCTCAACGTTTAAACCTTGCTCTTTGAGAGGTCTGTTGACAGCGGCTCAATCTGCGCACGGACTTGAAAGTCTGGTCTAGCATCAGGCCAATTTGCTTGGCATCCTCCTTGAAGGTCTCTTTGGAGCTCGGCCTGGTCTAGCATCGTGCCAATTCTCTCACACAGCCAACCTGTCTCTCAAGGCCACAGACCAGACACCAGCAGCTTCTCCATGTCCTGATCCATGAAGACCTGCGAAACCTGAGAACAAAAGAGGGAGAGAGAAAGACAGCCGTAGAAAGAAAGAAAGACTGGCCAACAACACAAGGGACAAGAGGTGACAAACTACACAAGGTAGGATTACACACAAAATGTCTCACCCTGGCCCATACTTGCCCCCGTGAGCATCAGGATACGCGTGCACATACACTATGAGAGAATGAAAGCACATACGTCATAAACAGAAGCTGGCTGAAAAGTGTTTTCTAGGGTGTCCCACTCATCTGTAGAGTCCCCAGTGTAGAGGAAAGACATATTTATTGTATTGCTACAAAAACATTGGTTGTAATTAGGACCCAAGGTTGGGCCGCCAAATTATGTGCTAGATATT
This sequence comes from Spea hammondii, assembly GCA_029215755.1. Classification (NCBI taxonomy): domain Eukaryota; kingdom Metazoa; phylum Chordata; class Amphibia; order Anura; family Pelobatidae; genus Spea; species Spea hammondii. The sequence continues at coordinate 14,760,234 of JARDYJ010000003.1, read as the reverse complement.
CATGGCCACACGTTCCTTTTACTTGTTCACGCGTCATGCCGGCATATCCAGCCGCTCACTACACAACACTGCACCTGACCTGCTGTTAGTATGAAGCGTTGTTGGCCAGCGGTCCACCGGGAATTTGTCTGGTGTGCCAAACGACCAGTCCTAGCCTGTTAGGACCTTTAAAAACTAGAACCACTTCTGACTACCAATAAGATACAGTATAAAATCATAATAAAAATATTATGTGCTGCATTGAAATCACTAATGGCTTGTTTTAAAAAGTAATATATTCTTATCACAAAAATCATGTTTGCTTGTTGATATATTTTAAACTTCTTTGTTCAGTATTGTAAAATAGAATGCAGATTTAATAAAGATTAATGAATGTAGTCTGTAGATATTACTTTATTGTTCTCTTTTACTGTCTTTACACATTTGCGTGCCTGTTTGGTACATTGAACACAATTGCAGATTAGAAACCTAGCCTTGGGTGTTGTGGTTTTATTGGCTTAAACAATATAAGCTGTATACATATAGTAAGGTCCGGAAATATTTGGACACTGACACAAGTTTTGTTATTTCAGCTATTTACCAAAATAAATTTAAGTTACAGTTTAAAAATATGGGCTTAAAGTGCAGTCTATCAGTGCAGTGGAAGTGAGGTTATTCACGTCCAAATTGGAGGAAGGGTTTAGGAATTACAGCTCTTTCATTTGTAGCCCCCACTTTTTCAAGGGATCAAAAGTAATTGGACAATTGACTCAAAAGCTGCTTCATGAACAGGTGTGGGCTGTTCCTTACTTCTTCATCAATTAAGCAGGTAAAAGGTCTGGAGGATATTTGAGGTGTGGCATTCCCATTTGGAAGCTGTTGCTGTGAACCCACAACGTGCTGTCAAATGATCTTTCCATGAAAGTGAAAAAGGCTGCAAAAAAGAAAAGAATCAGAGAGATAGTAGGGACATTTGGAGTGACCAAAATGCACAGGTGAGCTCTGCAACACAGAAAGGCCTTGACGTCCAGGGAAGACAACAGTGGTGGGTGACAGTAGGATCCTTTGCATGATAAAGAAAAACCTCCTTCACAACATCCAGTTAAGTGAACACTCTTCAGGAGGTAGGCATATCATTATCCAAGTCTACCACAAAAAGAAGACTACGTGAGAGGGTTCACCACTAGGTGCAAACGATTCATAAACCTCAGATTAGACTTTGCCCAAAAAATCTAAAAATGCGAGCCCAGTTCTGGAGCAGCATTCTTTGGACAGATGAAACTAAGATCAACATGTACCAGAATGATGGAAAGAAAAGAGTATGGAGAAGGCTTGGAGGCAGTGTGACGACATGGGCATGCATAGCTTCCAATGGCACTGGGTCACTAGTTTATTCTGAAGTTTATTGACGATGTGATAGAAGTTTTTTAAGGCACATAAGAGGAATAATCTCCAATGTCGAGTCACCTGATCTCAACCTGTTCGAGCCTTCATTTCACTCGCTGAAGACAAAATTTACGGCAGAAAGACCTGCAAACAAACAGAAGCCAGCTGCAGTAAAGACCTGGCAAAGCTTCACAAAGGAGAAAACCAGCGTTTGGTGATGTCCATGCTTTCCAGACTATAAGCAGTCATTGCCTGCAAATGATTCTCGACAAAGTATTAAGAGTGAACATTTTATTTATGATTTTCCTCTTCCATTGCAGACTCAGAACAACAGAAATCACTAGGCTATATCTTGAAAATATTTGATCATTGTACAGTCATAAAACTTAGTCTCACTAGTCGAAGAACAAAATTATACAGGGATTAGGGAATAGCTCAATGAATTAATTTGATCTTGTTTGGTGATAAAGATGATGTTTTTGGTACACTTGAGATTTAAAATGGTTTATTGTAAACTAAAAATATCCCAAAGGTTATTTGCAAATATGATAAAGCCACATTGTGTAATCTGAACATGGACAGTGAATCTGTGACAATCACTGATAGGATTGGGACCTGCATGTCTTCACTTATCTCCAGATAACATTCTGTAAAACAGCCTCTTCTGTCTTTGTCTCTGTTTTTGCTCAAGTCAAAATGGTCTCAATCAATACCTTTTTTTCTTGGCTGATAACATAATAATAAAAGCCTAATTCTTAGTATTAAACTATTTTAACAATGAAAAGTATACATCAAATGTATTAAATCTAAAAACTGGTATTGATCATTTATTAAGAAAAGAAAAAACCCAATCCAATACACCAACTAAAAATATCTTTATTTAAAATGCATGAAATATGATAAATTGAAGCAAATAAATTGCTTTTGTATTCATTATTTGGTTTCTTACACTTCTTTTCAAATGGCAGCCTCGTTGTACTGTAAAATTGTGGAACACATTAATACAACATGTCTTAGAACACTGGCTGGATCTGGGTGATGTATGCCCAAAATATACCTTAGAAATTCTCAGCACATGTCCCTGACACCTTCTGGACTCTCCTTTTATTATAGAAATAAAAAAAAGCTTCCCCAAAAAGTTAGGATGGTGAAAGAGGTGCAACAGTAGTAGTAGGGCACTGAGCCTGGCAGGCAGACATTGGCAGGTGATAGGGACATGCAACCCCGTGGACCAGGACTGGATTTCCCCAATATTATATATTTATTTTTTTTTAAAAAAAGGTTCCCCAGAATAAGAAAGGTCAAAGAGGTGCCACAGCAGGAATAGTAGAGCACTGGGCCTGGGCAGGCAGACAATGGGAGCCAATGGCAGATGGTAGGAGCATGCAGCCCCGTGGTGCAGGACTGAGTCTCCCCAATATTATATATTATACAATGAAGAATAATAGGTGCTAAAAAATAAACTTGTCCACAAATTACAGGTTTGGCTAGTAGCATGAATGGCCAACTACTCAGGAACAGGGAGAAAATTTAGCAGTTTGTTTTCGTCAGTTCAATCGGAGATCGCCTTAATTTTTGTTGATTAGTATGACCACACGAAACAGGCAATTTGTAAAAATAAAGTTTGTACAAAACTAATGCACAAGTCCAATGCCTATCCTACTTCCAGATATCTCCCTCTGGTGTTATAAGGAAAATAACACTTCGCCTAGACATAGCTTCCATATTCTTATGGAGTCTGTTAACTATTTAATAGTACAGAATTGTGGAGGTAGAGGAGTCCTGTGGCTGATGCCACCACCTTATGCAGACTGAAGAGGACCTGAAGCAACCAATGCTCATGTTTTAAAAAAAGAAGCATTCAGATGCCAAGAAATATATATATATATATATATATATATAAATATATAATTATAAATAAATCAGTACTCATAAACATTCATATAGATGTTCATAAATTAATCAATGCTCATCTAAATAAAATATACACATTTTTACAATAGTATGTTAAACATAATTTATTTTATTAAAAGGCAGTGCTCATCAAACTATTCGTCCAGCGTCAGAAAGAAAATATTCAACAAAGTCATCAGTGAATGAGCACCGAACTGAGACCATGTGTGAATACCATCCGCAGGGAAAGCTCCTTATTCTCCAAACTTCTCTGTAAATGTAATCGCTAGCGCTGTTGATTCCTGCTGTCTCGTCCAGTCCCCCAGACGATACAGAGAGACGCCTTTTTAGATATTAAAAAGCAAAATGCTGCTGGCGTAGTAACATCAACAAATTGTATTGTACACAGACAAAATGCACTTACATGTCTGGATTGGACCAATAGCACATAATTCCGATGTAAGATAGTATTTCTTTCTCAGCAACCTCTAAAATAAGATAATAAAAAGCCCTGCACATTTTCTAGTTCTGGACTACTTCATCAGGGGCAGCTCTTGGCTTCCACTATTCATCTTCCTTTTCATTTGGCTGACATTCATTCTTAATCATGGTTAAATGTTTGTGTGTTAATGGTTAATGTGTGTATAATGATAAACACAATAACACTTACATACATAGCAGTGTATACACTGTTCGGCATGTTTACACAAAATGGTATGCAATACTTTGTACTGCGTCTATTCCACCAATGGGAACTCACAATACCTAGCGTAAATTGGACAAATATTACAGATTAATATGTCCAAGCTGAATAAAGGGAACTTTGAATATTCAGAAGTGTCATATGTTATAAGATGTATATAAAAGTATACTTGTACATTAAATACAAATATGTTCTTATTAAAATATGTAGTCCAAGAATAGGTCATACATGGCTATATAGGAGTATAAATCACCCTTTCTTTATAAAGTTCTAAATTCTAACCATATTTATAACTTAAAATAAGTATTTTGTATTGAAGACTTTCTTCAGATAAATATATGTATATATAGTCCATATTGGTGGTGATGTGCTCCTTATATAAGACAACTTTTTTAAAGAAAAATCATAGACATTTTTTTTGTGCAGTTACAGTTATTATCAAGATTATCTGAATGTATCTGTGAGTATCTAAATGTAGTACAGTAACATGACTTAGTTAGACCAGCGGCCAATTGTTCAAAATAAATAATATTATTCATATTTCGTATATATATATATATATATATATATATATATATATATATATATATATATATATATATATATATATATATATATATATATATAGAATATATTGCTTATGGTTAATTTTGAATAGAAGTTGTGATGTTTGTAATAAAATTGATAATGGTAGACATATTTTATGACATCTAATCATTTAATGCAAAAAACAAAACAGATTACTTTGTAAAATCAAATTTAGCTTTAGGGTTAAGAGAGTTTCAGTGTGTAGTCTTAGAACATAGACTGACCTTGGATAGAAGTCTCAAGGCATCTGGCCATCCCATCTTTATATCGTTTAGCACTTAGTGTGAAGAACACTGATAGCTGTTTTGTTTCTCAACAAAAGAGCTGAATCAGACAAAATGGTGGTTTAATAAAAGTAAAAAAACTATTGCAATTACAATTTTTCAGGCTACAAGTCTATAATTCAAAAAAGAAATCTAAGTATATTTTATTAATTTATTAATTCTGTTTAAAAAAAAAAAAACACATACCGATGCTGGTCTCGTAAAAATGACAAACGTATTAAAAAGAACCTTAGAGAGAGATATCATATATATATGTTTTTCCTGGACAGGTAAGTAGTGTAGCTATATTATTGGGAAAACAAATACAATCACAATTTATTTAGCTAAAACGTATTGTTGAATTATATATTAATATATAATTATTATAATATGGAAAATATATTTTAATAATAATAATTTTAATATATATATAGAAAAACACTGGTTATTTTCCAGATTTATTTATCCAGGTGTTTAATGATAAAGAATCAGGAGAGCTCCGGCAAGATTTATTTGCTAAGATACGTTCACAATTGATATGAGAATTATAATATAAATGTAGCCGTGGGGCTCTGAGATAAAAAACACAATTGCACATTTCTAGATTAATGAAACTTTTGTTCCAAAATATTTATAGCATATTGTATAGAAAATGTTTAATCATGTTGAAAAGGTTCTTAAAATAGACAAATATATATATATATATATATATATATATATATATATATATTTGATATTGGGGTTAAACTTTGTGTTGAATAGATTTTTCAAGATAATATTTTTATATCCAACCATGCCTAGGCTTTAAAAGCACATCCATTCCCCATGAGTTTGTAAAGTTTGTTTGGAACCCAAATAGGACACTTAGTAGTTTCCCAGTGATTGCGGTAACATTTGACACTCAACGTGCTGTTATGATATTTGTCATGATGTTCAACCAACCCATGAGGTGCACTGTGAAAATCCCAGGTGGAAACATCTGATAGCTTTAAAGATTTGGTTTGCCGTCTAGAAGGAGCATTCACATCTGATCATAATAGGTAATTCATAGTCATTTGCAAAATGGCTAGTGTACAGCATCTCAAACCGTAACAGGACAGTTGCCAGAATTAATTAGGTGACATTGAAGTGGATAAAGCCCAAAAAGCAGAAGGTATCCATCAACTGAAGCTCAGGTCATTGATAGCTAGATTATCAGTTGTTTGAAAAATCCTTAAAACATTTATATGAGTGTCAAATGTGCACAAATGATCTTTCTTGCCTCTTATAAGAGCTCCATCCAAGTCTGGGTTTTAATACACTGTAAATAGGAAAACCATATGCAAATCTATTCAGGTGGAATTGCCAGCATTTTAATTAGGTGGCTAAAATTAGCACAATACACATTCATCCTCAATTCAACTTACCTAGAAGTGTGCAGAGTAATTCGGATGATTCTTGTGAATTCTGTATGGAATTTGGCACCCTTGTGGAGATCTCATTATATTGTGGTCAAAGTAATTTTTTCCTGGTGTGAAACAAAATGAGCTTAATATTGTCCTTTTTAAACAAATATTAGCAGGAAACAGAATTTGATTGGAATCATCAGTCTCAACTAAAATGTTTCTATGATAAACATTTTTATATGTATCCACCTGTGAATGTTTTAACTGTTGCAGAAGAAAAGTGATGTCACAGCTAGTCTACATACACATTAGAACTGTTCAGCAGTTTTTCTTTGATGGGAAATATTGACTGATTGTATCTCTAGTTTTATGAGCATTCTCACCTCTCTGATTTGTATCGGTATAAATAGTTACGTACATCATAGTTACAAAGTAAAGATGAAAAAGACCATGAAGTTTGTGTTGATCTGGATAAGGTGAACTTTGGTTAGAAGGGGAAATAACCTTCAGGACTCCCTGGACCATCATAATAATCCCTGGATACCCTTACTTGCCAAATTTACCCTCAGCCACACAAATCCATAGACGGTATATTTCAGAGCTTTACAGCCCTCACATTTAATTATTTACTTCTCTTTTTACGTTGGGACTACAGATCCTTTCATATTACCAGATAACGTCTTAACATCCATTTCTGTGAATACAGTGACGATTTCCTTCATGATGGCTACATAGACCTTGAATGTATATGTATATTATGATGAGATCATGATGTAGGCACCTCTCTGCTAAATTAATTATTTCTGACTCTCTTTATTGTTTATATTATTTGTATATATCTGCACATATTGAACTGATGACCACACATTACACATTTATACTCCCATATCATTCAACTGTGCATATCCAGCCAATGGCCGCACATTACAACATCTAAACTGTTGCTGGAACAGGAATAAGGGTAAGTATATGCCACTATCAACCTCAGGCCCACTTTACATTTTTCTGGTAAGCCAGACGGGCAGTCCGGGCCTGCCTTAATTGTGTTATGTAGCCACCCAACCAGTTTATACTGAATGTACAACCGTTACAGACAATACTCATCTCATGTGTCTGTATGTGTGATAGCCTAGATCAGGGGTAGGCAACCATCGGCACTCCAGATGTTGTGGACTACATTTCCCTTTATGCTTTGCCAGCATTATGACTGTAAGAACATTATGGGAGATGTAGTCCACAACATCAGGAGTGCCGAAGGTTGCCTACCCCTGGCCTAGATGATCCACATTCTTCATCCACCTTGAAGAACAACAAATATAACGCACACCTAGAATTTGGCAAAATCTTTTTAGATCCAGCAGCGAGGAAGTTTGTGGGTTTTAGAAGAATAACAAATAACGTACTGTGATTCCAGAATTTACACTTGTTGATTATATTCTCTACAATTAGCAATGCAACCATTATTTTTACTGCTGCAAATAGCTTTCTAAAAGTGAAATGCTACTAGATGTTTACATTCAAACTGTATACAGCAACAGAATGTAGTGTGTATTAAGTTTAACAAGGTAAATAAAATGTTATTGTTAATTATCTCCCAACTGTATAATATTTTTTGACACTGGATTTTAGTGTAGAAAATGTGCTTTTGATGTTTTCAGTCTGTAAAACAACAAAAGTTTTGCCAGTAAAACAACACATTATGTAATAAAATTTAACTAGATAAACATGTTTTGGTAAATTGTTTCCTAATTAAAGAACACGTTTAGAACTCATCATGATACATTACAGCGTAATAAACAAATGGTAACACTTATTTGTAACTTTAGACTCGCTTGGCTGACTACTCCTATTTTTTTCTTTGGAAAACAAACATATTTTTGCAACATATGGCTTTAAATGTAAAACTTTAGAGTCCTCAGATAGTTTATTTATTTAGAACTTTTTAAGATTTTTTTTTTGTGGCATCATTTTTCTGCTATGAAAATGTAGGGAAATATAATTGACCAAATGTACAATGTCTGTGCAAAAAAATAATTAAGTAAAATTATGCTTTGTGCAAAGTTAAACACATTTAAAATCAGAAAGCATATGGATAGACAAGACATCTCTTTAATTAAAGTTTTTTATTGCAGTTGACTGTTTTCTGTATGTTATAAAATGTATTGCTTGTGTATATAATGGTTATTGTAAATTTATATATATATTTGTACGTAGATTAGTATGATTCCTATCTACTATTTAAGGGCCATAAAATATGGAGAATTAGTATATACACAACATTTTGCATCTGAGGGCTCCATCGGGGAATTTTTGTAAAAGATATGGATAAAGTTTTACACTCTAGAAATTAGAGTCCTTATCAGGTTGTAAAATTCAAGGTAGAGATCTAATGTGAAAACATGTAGAGTGTGAGAGAGCATGAGAAAGCGAACCAAACCTTTCGTATGATCCCAAGGGGCAGGAAACTAAATTTGGTGTCCCACATCGAATGAACCAAAAACTAAAAAAAAATTGTTTTTGGTTCAGTCTAACGTACAATATATAAATCATATGACTCACCAACTCTATAACACAATACAAAGTATAAATCAAAATGGCAGACCCAGCATGAGACCCCCCAATGTTTTGGTGGCACTACTAACTTTTTCAAGGGATTGATCTCTCTAATGTGACTCGTGGGGCAACATATATCCCCCTTATATCGCATCAAGTAACATCCAGTTTAGTTCTAGCTGTGGGTGGCCGTCATGACACCACTTCCAGTATGGTGTGTACACCAAGAAGGTCACTGTAGTAGAGGACTGCATTGGGACGTGGATCCCGCGGGCTTGCTGGTGTTGCGGGCGGGAGCGGGCGGTCAGGCACTGTACCTTTCGGGGCCCGTTAATCCCACGCAGTCCTGCAAGGCTGCCTTTGCACTGCTCCCTTACAGTGTCTCCTCTCTTGCTCCGCCCAGGAACCAAACGGAGTCACGTGATGTGACGTCACTTCCCGTGACTCCACCTTGTTCCTGGGCGGAGCAAGAGAAGAGACACTGTGAGGGAGCAACTCGAGGGCAGCCTTGCGGGACTGCGCGGGAAATCTGCAGTTCAGGTAAAGAGTTGGGTGTGATTGGCCACAAATGTGGCGGGAGTGGAACACCCACATTGCGGGACTGGGCGGGATTGGGCAAAAAATCTGCGTGAACGGGAATAAAAAAGCAGTCCCGTGCAGGGCTCTACACTGTGCGCTCTTCTTTGTGTGTCAGTCGCTGTTAATGTAACTGTATTGAAGCTATTATAATTGCTCAAGTAGCCTAAATTTTTCATATTATAAAACTTAGCAACATCAAGATTAAATCTTGGAGAACCAAAATATTTGCAAAACAAGATACATTATTAGTGTAAAGCAACAATACATGATTTTAGACTATGGAATGAAATACTGTAATTTATCAGAAGTGTATATATACACACAAATGTAAAATCAGATGACAAATCCTAAATATTCATAAAAGCTTATTAAAATGCATAATGCTAAAAAAAAATTAGATTTGATTTTTATACATTCTAAATTACCCATCCTCCTAAGCAATGGATAGATGTGAGGTAGTATATTTGGGCATTTTATATACACCGATCAGCTATAACATTATGATCCCTGACAGATGAAGTGAATAAAACTGGTAATCTTGTTATCATGGCACCTGTCAGTCGGTGGGATATATTAGGCAGCAAGTGAACATTTCATCCTCAAAGTTGATGTGTTAGAAGCAGTAAAAAGCAGCTGAGCGACTTTGACAAGAACCAAATAGTGATGCCTAGAAGACCGGGTCAGAGCATCTCCGAAACTGCAGCTCTTGTGGGGTGTTCCCAGTCTGCAGTGGTCAGTACCTTTTAAAAGGGGTCCAAGGAAGGAAAAGAGGAGGCCATGTGGGCAAATCTAAGTGACAAGCAACTGCAGCTCAAATTACTGAAAAGTCAATGCTGGTTCTGATAGAAAGGTGTCAGAACACAGAGTGCATCTCGGTTTGTTACCTATGGGGCTGTGTAGCTGCAGACCAGTAAGAGTTCCCATGCTGATCCCTGTCCACTGCCAAAAGCACTTACAATGAGCATGTGAGCATAAAAACTGGACAATGGAGCAATGGAAGGAGGTGGATGGTCGGGTGTGTCGCTTACCTGGAGAACACATGGCACCAGGATGCATCCATGGAGCCCCCACTTTTCAACTTACAGGACTTAATGGATCTGCTGCTAATGTCTTGGTGCCAGATACCACAGCACACCTAGAGAGGTCTAGTGGAGTCCATGCCTCAACAGGGCTGTTTTGGCAGGAAAAGGGGGACCTACACAATATTAGGCAGGTGGTCATAATGTTATGGCTGATTGGTGTACATAAAGGTTAATTACACATCAAGCAAGATGTGGTGGAAAAGTGGAATGATGATCGGCTGCCCCACTTTGGTTTATAGGGGGTCATGAGGAACACTTGTAACTTTTTTTAAATTTCTTTACTTTAATTTTTTAATTATTGTTGAGGGTAATGTTTGTATTGTTTGAACAACTTTTTTGAGGTTTCATGCAAATTCATTCAACACATTTGCCCTTGCAAGTCTTAGCAAAATGCAACATTTTTTAAAAATATTTTATTAGGAAGGACAAAAGCAGTAGATGAAATGCAATATAATACACTGTAATCAATACTAGGGTAAAGTAAGTCAACCCTCAACCAATAATCAATCATATAAAAAGTAATGACCATAATGCAATCACGATAAAGTGTCATAGCAAAGCAAGTCGCCGTATCTTCATTTACCATTTTCTTCAGAAATAAAAATTAGGTGAAAAAAAAGCCAAAACATGGAAACGTCAAAACTCAGAACTTGTAACATATAACTCTCCCCACTCCCTCCATTTAACATGTAGTAATCCCATGTTAAAGAATTGTCAGGGATACGCGGTCTATTACCGTTTCCTGGCAATACCATGAGGTAGATGTTGTTGTATGTCACGGTCTAAGGTAAGAATATAGGGTTTCCAAATTTGGAATGTTTTTTTAGCTTTCCTTTCTTTATTTGAAGTGGCTTCCAGCTAGTTTATACGGAAGATATAATATAATTTTGACTTAAATAATGAAAGGTTAGGGGAAGCAGCATGGATCAATTGCAGTCTAGTGCTGCGGCTAAAAGAATGTGAGTCAATGTCTTCTGTCTTGGAAGAATTGCCAGTATGGCTGTTTCCAGTAACATAGATTTTAATGAACATTGCAGGCCAATGCCATATTGACTAATCTCCTTCCAGAACTGTTGCACCATCAGGCACAGCCAGAAACTGTGGTAGATATCAACATTAGGTTGGTTACATCTTAGACAATCAAAGGTAGGCTTAATGCCTATAACTCTAATTTTGGTGAATATGCAAGTTCTTTTGTGACTGCTAGCATGGAAGGATGTGCAGCCTCAGTCAAGACTGAGATAAAAAAAAGTCACATACATGTGTTTTCCTCTTATATTGTTTGGTCTAACGACTTCTCGACCATGTCTGCATTGCAAAGATTGAATTTTAGCTGCATGATTCTCTGTTTGCTTATTTGTATTTATGAGCAGATGTTCTTAATAAAATAGCGCCAGAGTGCACATGGTACCTATTTGGTTTACAAAATCCACGACATCTATAGAGGGACAGGAATAAAAAAATAATTTAGCATTTCTTATTAAAATGGTTTATGGAGCCAAGAAATAGTAGGACATGATTATCAATATTTTACTTCACTTTTCATTAAACATGCTTTGCCTTTATTAGTCAATTATCCCAACCAAATATTAGAACACAAATCAGATGTAAAGTGTATGATGTATTTTTGCTTGAAATGGACCATTTTTGTAACCATTTCCTATTTTGAAGGTAGTTATTTTATGTGCCTTATGTGCAAAATATTTGCTGTGACCATAAGAAAGTATTATCTGTTTGATGGATTTTGAATCATTTTTATTCATATAATTGCTTTCACAATCTGAACTACTCTGTACTAAACTATTTTGTATTGCCAGTCACACCTAAATATCGGCGATTCTAGTGACACGCAGAAGTAGAACTGCCTCTAGCCAAAAATGGCAGGCACAGCTGCTTGAACACAACCCCTACTGTTTCGTGGGCAGAATAAAACATTTATCAAGTCTAGTGTGTAACTTACTCCGCTCAACATGTTAACCATGTGTTTAAAATTTTAAACAGAAGACGATTAATCCACTAAATAAATGTATTCACATTTACTTTAACTATTACATCAATATATTATCATCCAATGAGTGAACTCTTTTGCAGGCTCAAAATCAAGTTTCTATATAGTTCAGTGCTGTATAACAATCTATCTATCTTTCTATCGCTCTATCTATCTATCTATCTATCTATCTATCTATCTCTATCTATCTCTATGTGTCTTTTTCTGGTATTGCAGCTGTTTAGAGAAAGTTTATGTACCTTAAACGCTTATTCGTATTTGTGAAAAGTCCCTATTTTATTTTAATTGCCCCAAAACTGTACTTGACAGGGCTGTCACCAGAAATACTCAGACTCAGAAAGAACACAACTAAGTAGCATCTCAATCTCCCCATGCCCCATTTCTGCTTCAGTCCCTGGTCTCTGTGTACGTTTAAGCTCCTATCTCCCATACCATGTTACACTCCCATTTTCATCCCCTAATATCTTAACTTTCATGTACACCACTCCCTTTCCTATTTGCATACTCCACATTGTTATCTCCACCAGACTGTGGTCTCTACAAACAGGAATGCTGTAGATGCCAACAGGATGTATGAATATTCTACTTCACTGAACAGATGGGAGGGATGAGATAGCCATAAGGATATCCTATATAAAACACAAGATAAAGGATAAATTAAGACCAAATTAAGGAAAAATACAGATGGAAAAATATAAAGAAAGGAGATAGGGCAAATGATTCTTATTTACCATGTAATTCATTTTATGTTTCTGCATGCTCCATATGCCAAACCTGCTCATGCCTCATAGGCCAGTTGTCCTGACCAATGTGCAGAGTCTAAGCTGCACTACTCACATTGAAATATTTTAGACCAAAATGTTGACCTCTCAGTAAGTTTTTTTTTCAGATTATTAAATTGAAAAAAAAAAACATTCTAAAAATGCTACAAAACTTAAAAATAGTTAAAAAAAAGTATATCCCTCTGTACATAAACTAGTATTTTACTTTCCTACCTGAAAGTTAATATTAAATGTCAATATTTTTTGTGTATGTGTCTGCCTCACAACTATCAGGGGTACCCTAAACAAAACAGTGCCACAAGAAAAAGCGGTTGGTTTTATCAGCTTACAGAGAACCAGAGCGTCACCGTAAATTATTTACTCCACTACATGCTTTATTAAATATAAAGACAATGATGAAATATGTGCTCTCAGTATTCTGACAAATGGTCCTCCATTGTGCAATAATATATACTAAAGGAAAATATGGTGTTTGCATCCAATATGAAGGTAGGCTCGGACAAAATATTGTTAACAGACAATTGTTAGAAAAATAAACATTAATAAACTGCACATTGGATCTATACATTAAGAGGTTGAGTGGTCAGATCAGTTAAAGAATAATGCCCTCTCTTTTACATTTTGAGGGTTTCAGGCAAGGATATGTGATGTGAAATATCCAATCTTAGAACACACTTCTAACTCGCATTTGCAACTCACTGGAGGTACACTGAGGTGGGAGTCGCAAGCGTACTGCACCCAGACGGACTTGTATCTGAGGATCTCACGTAATGTGATATAGCTTGACACCATACACAGAGTGTGAGCTGCTCCGTAGATATACTCTGCACAAGATAAGAGAGTACTTCTCTGAGTAAGTGTGCTATGGAGCTTGTGGGTGCAGGATTTGCAGGGATTTTATGTAATATGGCACCTCTGATTTTATTTGGGCCGGCTGCTGATTGGTTACTGGAGTCAGCTGACTAGGCTCAGCCAATTAGGGGCTGCCCCTCAGCCCTAGCCTCCTGATTGGTGGGTGGTGTCACCTGACCAGAGCTGACCAATCAGAGAGAGGCGAACCTAGGCCGGCTGCTGATTGGTTGCTGGAGTCAGCTGACTAGGCTCAGCAAATCAGGGGCTGCCCCTCAGCCCTGGCCTCCTGATTAGTGGGTGAAGTCACCTGACCAGGGCTGACCAATCAGAGAGAGGGGAACTTGGGCCGGCTGCTGATTGGTTGCTGGAGTCAGCTGACTAGGCTCAGCCAATCAGGGGCTGCTCCTGTGTAGCGTATTGGTTTATGTGTTAGCGTGAGTTTAGTTTAGGTTTAGGTGATTCTTGAGGTTCTGGGTTCAATTCCTTAAGGCTTATTTTTTACGTGGATCACCACGTAGACCAAAATTTAAGCCATCTTGTCTCGGCCCCTACAAGCCACCATTCTTTAGTGTATCTAGTGTGTTTGCTTGGAAGTCAGCTAAAGACTGTATTGGTGTAAAAAACTAAAGGATTGTTTTTCAGTGCCATCATGTCCAGTCTCTGTAGCCTAATGAGTAAGGTGTTGGGCTTGTTGTCTTGAGGTTCTGAGTTCAGTTCCCTGGGCTTCAACTCCATTTGTTGTGGTTTTGTTTTTTTTTAAGTAAGCACATAGACCAAAACATAAGCCATATTGTCTTTGCCCTTACAAGCCACCCTTCTTTAGTTTATTTAGTCCATTTATTTGGGAGTCAGGCTAGCTAAAGGACTGTAAAAACTAAAGGATTGTTTCTGTAGGGCCTTATACCTGTTCTTTGTGGTGCAATGGTTGAGATGTTGGATTTCGTTTTTGAGGTTCTGGGTTTAATTCACTCTAATTGATTTATTTGGTATGTTTGTTTGGAAGTCAGGCCAGCGAAAGACTGTGTTGGGGTGAAAAACTAAAGGTTTGTTTTTCTGAGCCTTTACGTTCATACTATGTATCCTAATGGATAAGGTGTTGGACTTGTTTCCTTGAGGTCCAGGCTTCAATTCCCCTCAGCATCAATTGTGTTTTTTTGTTTTGTTTTTAAGTAAGCACATAGACTGAAACATAAGCCGTCTTGTCTTTTCCCTTACAAGCCACCCTTCTTTAGTTTATTTAGTGCATTTGTTTTGGAGTCAGGCTAGCTAAAGGACTGTAAAACTAAAGGATTGTTTCTGTAGGGCCTTATACCTGTTCTCTGTGGTGCAATGGTTGAGATGTTGGATTTAGTTTTTGAGGTTCTGGGTTTAATTCAGTCTAATTGATTTATTTGGTGTGTTTGGGAGGAAGGCAAGCTACAAGATTGCAATGAGGTAAAAAAAACAATGGATTGTTTGCAGGGGACAGGTTTGCTAGTGTCTGTAGTGTACATGCTACCCTTCTTTAGTTTATTAATTGTGTTTGTGTGGGAGACAAGCAAAGAGCCACTCCCATATAGCTATATAGAATAATGGTTAAGGAGCTAAACTTGAGTCCTTAAGGCCCTGGGTTCAATCCCCTTGTCCTCATCTTTGGACTTTTTTTTTCCAGCTCTTTTCTACATTGTGTATTTTTTTTTGCTGCTGTTGGTTGGTGAGGGAGAAAAAAAAGCTATTGTTAGCAACCAGATAGACCAAAACACAAGCCACCCAGTTCATGCATTTAAATTGAATGATTTAGTCAAAGGGATTTGGGTCACTCTGTCAGCATTAGCCATTTCCCCCACATTTGGATATTTATATCATCATTCACAGGCCATACAAAATCATCAACTTAAAAATTACCCCTGCATTGTGTATTTATCCCACCAGTAAATTGTTTCCTGCAAACCATTCACCATGGATAAGCCGCCTCCGGTTTTGAATCCATTTTAAAGGGATACATCAAAGCTGGCTGCCTGATGGTCACCTTGAAAACACCTAACACAAGGTGCCTCATTTTCGCTTACCTTTGCAGCTCCCTTAATTTGGTTAGTGAACCAGCTTGGTGAAGCCATCTGCTTTCCCTCCTCCAGTGTAAGGATTCGTGGACTGTTGTACAAAAGCAAACATAGGGGTTTAACTTGAGTGAATTTGTAGCTCTGGGCAAGCTAGTCCTGGGTATTTGTGGATTGTTGCAATAACAGACCACCTCAATTTTAGAAGCAAGTCTGCGGCAGAGACCTGATTTAAACTCCTTGACTTTGCTATACATTCTAATTACCAAATTATTAATACGTTTCTGCTGCATAAAGAGCTTGGCTGGCCCTGTATAATGCCTAGCTAAGTCAACTAAATGTCGCTGGAAAATCTCTGACCTTTTAATTATGCGCTATACAGTAGCAGCTCAGCCCTTCTAGCAAGAGGAACCTGTAAGTATGGGCCTTATGGACTCTCCCGTCAACCCTCCTTCCACGGAATACTCTCAAATTAAGGAAGTGTCTGTTGAAGACTTTCTCCCGCCTGATGAGCCAAAACAGGCTTATCCTAGTCAATCAGCAGTTGCCCCTCAGCCCTAACCTCCTGATTGATGGGTGGAATTTGTGGGTCAAAGGTATTGAAGACAGTTCACTTTATCAGGGGGAAACTAACCAATGCTGGGTTGATGATGAATCATTTTCCTTCTTAAAGATATGTCTAAAGTCAACAGGAATGGTCACTCAGAAACCACTTTATCACTGACTTGTGCATTCAGATTTATACAAATTGCAAATCTAATCAAATTTGCTGATTTCATGAATTTGTACAAATCTCCAAAAATGAGGCAAGACTCCATGAAACTGTCAAAAATACAGCAAAAAGCTCTGAATGTTTGGAAAAAAATTGCAAGCCCTTTAACTCCCACTCTTCCACACTGTGTGAATGTCTGCCTACCATCTCTGCTTCTGTGTGTTGCATTTTCCAGTGATGTCCCCTCCCCGTTATTGGAGGATCAGGGAAAAGGACGCCACAGGAAGCTCTGCAATTGTGCCGTAAGAAAACATTGTGTGAGTTTCTGCCAAAATGGCGGCACTTCTGGTGCTGTCCTCTCTCGACTGGAGAATCAGGGGAGAGGGCATCACCGGAAGCTCCACCATTTTGGAGGAAGTTTGCCAGGTGGTTATGTATGTAAAGATGGGGACAAAGAATAAAGAAAAAAAATACTAGAAGTGAGAATAAAGGGGAACAAGAAGATGCAAAACACAGAGGAGGAGCTGCGAGACATGGAAGCAGAAGTGTTTGTCAGAGAAGCTAGAGAGACATTCAGAGGGCATGAGAGAGAATGAGTGAAAATGAGAATGTAAGAGAATGAGTGACAGCAAATGTGGACATTGGACAATGAATTTACAAATGTAAAATGCCCCCCCCCCCCAATTTTTGTCTGAAAAGAATGAGCAGGAAACGGAATTTGTTGTCCAAAAACGAATGTGCCAAAAAAGAAATGAAACATTTGTCCACATAGTTTTTTGACCCATTTCCATGTGTCTGCCTCGCTGATCATTTCCTTGTTATGCCTTTTTTTGTTGCTTTGGCAAACTGCAAATATTTTGAACTTTAAGAGTTAGTTTGGATATTTCTATATGGTAGTTATGCCTGGCTTTTGTCTTTTTGGTTTATTTTTTATGTTTGCTGTGTGCTAATATCATCACAAAAGAAGGATAAAGGGTTTTATAATGGTCTGTGGTTGGTAGCGTCATATCATATAAATTGTCAATAAGCTGACAATGCTCTGGATCTTTGTGCGCACATTTTATTTAGTTTTAAGTATGCATTAAGGTGAATTCCAAAAGTATTTATGCTTTATCTCAAAACAAGTTTTCTTGTTTATGTCATAAATGAAAAATTCCACTTTTGCATGCTTTAAATAAGGTTTTCTATATTATTATGACCACTTTTCTGACCTGTAGGTCTTGATAAAATCACTTATGGGATTATAGGGATGTACTATTTTTGAATCTCAGTGTGACTAAACAAATAACTAAAACTCTGGATTATATGTTGACTATAACAGAATTGTTCTGTTCTATCCCCTGGTTTTGCATCTAGGGTCTAGTTGGCCTAAGTCAGAATTTGTCACTGCATGGAGGAAACCAGTTGAACTTAATTACCGTATTTGCTCGATTATAAGACAAGGTTTTTTTCAGAGCAAATGCTCTGAAAAATACCCCTCGTCTTATAATCGGGGTCGTCTTATAATCAGACCTCAAATAGGTCTGACTATGAAACGACTAAGATCCAGATCCCCTGCAGCTGCAGAGGACCTGGATCCTCCTGTCTCCCCCGCCCACCCCACTTACTGGTACTTCTGAGTCCCCGGTGTGTAGCTGGGGCAGCGTGTAGATGTCTACGCGATTCGCGTAGACAACTTCCGCTGCAGCAGGAAGGAGGTGTGGCTAGCAGCGGGGGTTGTCTGCGTCCATCGCGCAGACCTTCCCCGGCTGTCAGAGATCAGAGTTCCCCGCACTCTGATCTCTGACAGTTGGGGAAGGTCTGCGCGATGGACGCAGACAACCCCTGCTGCTAGCCACGCCTTTTTCCGGCTGCAGCGTAAGTGCGTGGGATCTACACGCTGCCCCGGCTACATGACAGTGGAGTCAGAAGCACCGGTAAGTTTGGAGGAGAGAGGGGGAAGGGAGTGTTAAATGGGTGGCATAAGGCATTTCTGGAGGCAGAATGCTCTGTGAAATGCCTTTTAACCCCCTTAATGCCACTCTGCCTTCAGAAATGACTTTTTAACCCTCTATACGCCACTCTGCCTCCTGAATGCCTAAAACCTCCCTATATGCCACTCTTCCCCATAATATGCCTTTTAACCCTCTAAATGCCAGAGTGGCATATAGGAGTATAAGGCATTTCTGGAGGCAGAGTGGCACATAGGGGGTCAAAAGGCATATCATGGGGCACAGTGGCATATAGGGTTAAAAGGCATATCATGGGGCACAGTGGCATTTAGAGGGTTAAAAGGCATATCATGGAGCACAGTGGCATATAGGGGGTATAAGGCATTTCTGGAGCAGATGTGCATAACTGGGGGGCAGGTTGGAAAATAGAAGGAAATAAAACCAAAATATTTTTCTCAATCATAGCTTTTATTTAAAAAAAATAGTTTAGATGAATTAACATTTACTGGTAAAACTTTTTTCCTATAGGGTCGTCTTATATTCAGGCTTCTTCTTTTTTTCATAAATTAATATTCAGATTTGGGGGGTCGTCTTATAATCAGGGTCATCTTATAATTGAGCAAATACGGTATGTCAAATTTCTTCTTGCCATGCAGCATAACCATGATTTTTACTGAGGTTGAGTTGTGTAAGCTTGGTATTTAGAGAATAAAATCAAACGAGGAGGAATCAGACAGGGTCAACATTTCAAATGGGTTGGGTATATAGTTTTGTTTTAGGGAGTATAGTTTACTGTTCATCATGTCTGAAAGTTACACATAGTTGTTATATAACCAGTTGTTAGAATGTTTAAATATAAAACAACATATAAAAAAGTTACCAAAAAATCTTCTTAAACACTCGCTGATTCCAACAAAGTTAATAAAATATTTTGCTTTACACCCTTCTGATTATATCAAGAAAGTGTTAGTCTTTTTAGTAAGCCCAAAAGCACATTTTACACTGTAAGATTTTGATGTTCTTTTTATTTATAATATTTAAAAGTATATTTCCTTGGAATGGTGCAAAATCATGCACTTATTTGCTAGCCATATTCTCCAGATACATGCCATGTATTGAGAACAATGCTTAATTAATATTATCCAAATTACTATGGGGTGTCCTTTTGATCTTGTACTCAAGAGATGGGTAATGTAAATGTTGACACAAACAAAGCCTTAATAATGTTACATGAACTTGTTTTAATGTCAGGTTACCAAGCAGCGGAGGTATTTACGTGAAACAGTAGAATATTTTACGTGGCAGAAGCAAAGTGGAAAATAAGACATAGAAGACAGAGACAACTAAGTGACAGACAAAAATTGCACTAGGCAATAAAGAAAAAGAAGGTGCTATAGTATAATCGTAAATAATAAATGCATCGTATTATTAAATATATTATTATTAGTAGTAGTAAGAGTGACAATAATAAACTCACATTACAACAAGCAAAACAACTCAAATATTCATTAAAATACACGTTGTTTACAAGCTAAGGCAACCGTCTGGGATTTCACATTTTGCAAGTTGCTTGAATTTATGTGGACTGAAAATTAAGTTTAATTTGTCCTCAGGAAGGGACAGGAGCTAACACTTATCCCACCACCCCCCTTAGAGTGGCATTAGAGGTTAAACAATGTAAATATTACCCTTTGGAGGGTAATATTCCCTACACCTCCCTATACCTCTATGACAAGTGGGATGGAGGTTAAAGATTAACCATTTAGGAGGCATTGAGCTCTCCCCCGTTCGATTGCCTATGATGTGGAATGAGGGGGTTTAAATACAGAAAAAATATAATTGTGAAAACATCTCCACGTCTAAGTATACTAGGGGGGTGAGGATGAGGTCCATCCATTGCAACCTTTGGGAAACTGGACAGTACAAATCACACTAAAAAACATTTTCTTACCTGATATCAGTTGACAATCTGCAGTGCCTTTTAGTCATTATCATTGGCCCATGGAAAGGGGCCATCACCAAAAAAGCCCAATGTACCCTTTGCACCAGCAGCACCTAGGGATTGACAGATGCATTACCTCATCCAATAACTACAATGGAGGCATTTACAACATGCAGGAAACACTTGCCATTTTTTGCTCATGCTAATGCTAGTCCAGTTTACTGTCAATCCCCAGCTGAGTGTTCATGTGCCTCGACTGTCTTTTTGAATTGACTCAACTTTTAAGAATTTTGTGAAATCAATTAATTATACATGCAAGCTTTTACTAGCCAGCACAGGGAAGTGTTCAATCAGGACTTTTGGCAACTATGATTGCCAATATATAATTATATATGTGTTTGGTGAATGAAGGAAATGGTTATGATATTGGTTAGCTAAAGTCCAGCCCAGGTGTATTTACAAGTTTAAATCAATTGTCAATGTCACCAGTAAAACCCTAATAACCAATGTATTTATGAATGTATGTATTGTGACAAACATTCCTCCGTGTTGCTTCTGTGTCTGACAAGTTGGTAGCCAGAGTGAGTATCATGGTGGAGAGCTTAGGATTCCACTCTGACAAACTGTGAATGTTTCCTCTCAAAAAATATGTTTAAGCTACAGTAAATGATTTGATCTCGAATGCTTTATGCATGCTTATGTATCCTTAGGGGGGAGCACCCTCCCAAATGGTGCGCCCAGGCGCCAGAGATACTTGACTTATCACTGTTTAACCTATTATGAAACAGAAACAAAGCTCTGTGAACCAAGGTGGACATTTATAGTTTGGTTTTCAAAGATTTTCTGTCAGTAGTGATGGCTAGCCAAGTTGGCCCAATATTTAATTCATTCTATCATTCTATCTTTTCGGAAGGATATCTAAATGTCTTCTGTTATTTTTTATTTTAGAATGTTTGAAAGTTCGATTGAGCTTTCCTTGTTCCTTGTTTCCTTGTCAGCTTCTACAGCAAACAATTCAAATAGTTTTTCAATTAAATAATTTTAAAACATCAAGGCTTAATTTACTGTCACATTATATGGCCTGATTTGTCCTGCCATGAACTGATCATCTTCATTCACCCCTACATGAATTTAAAAAAAGCTCTTCCTCTCATTGACATATTCTTGCGGTGTCTTTGAAATATGATTAACATGAACTATCAATGGATTTACCTCATTAAAGTTATACATTGTCCTACTTATTAGGATGATAAAATCTAACAATTAAACCTGTGCTAATCATCTTATTGATTTCTTCATTAATGATGTGTATGCATTGATGTCAACTTGAGCTATGTAAAGAAATAAGTTGTTTGCACCCACAGAGGCAGACGTTTTTAAATTGATGTATGAATATTTTGCATCCGTATTGTCAATAGTTATCAACCACATATAGTGTTCGCCTAACTTAGTGTGTGTCTCTTTCACTTTATTCCTGCATTCATGCATTTTGAATTGACAAACGAAAAATATACATTAAATGTATACCGTTTGTTAAGTTTGAGTTTATCTAAATTTTATCTCACTTCCTTTTATGTCAAAATCCATGTACACTAAGTTGACTATAACGTGTTGTGAGCATTAGATCTTGAACAACATCCTTCACTTCTGGTTTTTTTTTCTCCGCTTGATGAGTTAGTTATTTCATCCTTTATTTTTCTACCCTGGGTTTCCTTGTGTTCATCTTCATAACTGTCTTACATATTGACCCAAAATATCAATATGGGCACTTTAATAAGCTGATTACTTTGATTTAAAAGACGAGTTGCAATCTATATATAGATTAGAATAAGTATGTTAAGTAGTCTATTAAATTCAAACAGTGTCGGTATGGATATGAGATAAGACAAGGAATTACTATGGGACTGGAGTGCACAAGGTAATTGGGTTCATTATGTGAAATGTTATCTATATGCATTGCTTGGAATTTGCCAGTATTAGAAAAATAATACATTTTGGTTAATGTTCCCTTTAAGTGTACATGGTTTCCCTTTGCAACTGTATGGGGAGATTCTGCAGAATCCCTCCACATACATTTGCCCTTTTCCCACCCCCCAGCTATTTTCCATGCAGGAGATGTGTTTATCTCTTGACATGTAATATAGGTGGCTCTGCAAACATTACGAGGGGGTCTTGTGAAACTAACCATGTACAAGTGCACAGCCAATCAGAGAATTATCTGAATATGTGGGAGATGGGTGAGCTGAAAATTATTTCTAAGGTAAGTGGTTTTTAATTTTTAACTCTTTGGGGGGGGCTTTTAGAACTGCCCCTTTATCCTCTTGGTTATACTTGAGTAGACTTCCCTGAGTAGAGTATTCCCTTTGATAATCTGCACTAACAGATGGACGAATCAAGTCCTTATGGTCAAAATATCAGAGGCTGGACCACTGGGGACTATTGTGGAGGAAGTTATCAGGTGCGGTGGACCAGAAAAACCTCTGCGCTGGAAATCAATCTCGATCAACAATTATTTCTCTTGGTATATTTATATATACGCAAACATAAATAAGCTTTTTAAATGAAGTATTTAATGTAAGTAGTAATTAGTAAAAATGTACTTAATAACAAAATAGCGGATGTATAAACACAAAACTTTTTCACTCCCAGATTTGCATGCAAAGTAGACAACTAATGGTTCATATGAGAGAGAGTGTTTGTAAAGCATGTAACAGATGTTTTCTTTGATTACCACAGCGTAGTACTAAATTCCCAGTTATGTTGTGAGAAGCAAATTACAGAAAGGTTTACTTTAAAGGAACATCTTGTTTTCGCAGAAGATGACTTCTCTACAGTGTTATGAATGCACTCATTTTTTCAATAATTAAGATATAGAAACACAAGGAACCAAATTTGTAACACTGATAGAAATGGCTTCAATGTCTAATTAATATATTTAGCGAGAAATTAATTAATTCTGTAATTAATTTATATGGCTAGCATGCTTGACAGAGATCATGTTTCTCTACAATATAGAGATTCAAAGGGCATATGTGAATATGTTGCGAACTACGGACTTTTTATTATTTTCTGTCCAGGAGGAATAATCCTTGTTATTGGAAGTATTACGTATACTATTTTTTTCTTGCGTAAACTACAAACATTTAAAGTTGTCACAAAAAAAATGTTTACTGACTGGGTTAATATATCTATTTTTATTTTCGTTATAAGCGTCATCATTTTCTACTGTTTCAGAAGATTTTCCAGGAACAAATACTGTGAAAGTTCAAGGTTATTTAAAGTAAGAAAACAAATTATGCATTAGGGCTCTTAGTAGATCTGATCTTTGTCATAATGTGAGGAGATTAAACTAGAAAATATTATATTGTAGAGCAAAATGTTTTTTTATAAATAGAGTCAGCTATGTAACAGTGTACAATAGAGGAATAGAAAAATATAATGTAAGAATGGTATAAAAGGATATTGAAACAAAAAAAACATAACAATTGCATCATACAATATCTACATAATACCTTGCTCTCACCTCTGACCTCTGGTTGTGTAGATGATGACAGCACTAGGAATGTTAGAACAAAAAGGCATAATCTAAAACTTGAGGGTCAGAGGCTTTTATTTTATTCAGAAGGTGGAACATAAGTAGAACAGCAAAAGTGGTAGAAGCTAATACGATGAGGAGATTTCAGCATTCATGGGGTAGGCATCTGGCTTGTTGAATCTAAAATGAAGCCAAAGAGTGATTAAGGTCAGGGTCTTTACTCAGATCTTAATCAGAAAAAAAATGGAAAGGCTAGATGGGCCACATGGCTCTTACCAGTCATCCAATTTTTATGTTTCCTATATTGGAGCTGTCATATTCCAGGTTATCACACATAATAACTTTCGTACCTATAGAAAACATGTTTATTATTTTGAATGGTGGTGTCAAGATGTCAGAACTGGAAAACCAGTTGTCTCAAAAAATCATATACAGTACTATACATATTAGGTAATAGTAGAAGCATTATTAAACACTCATCTACAGACACCAGACGGCTTGTTTTTCCCTCAGAAATCTCATGGTGCTATCACAACCACAAGGGATTCTGGGTAGGGGCATGCAAATAAGGTTAACAATTATCACCTTTGCCTCTATATCCACTTTATACATGGATCCCTTGAAAATAATTGCCCACTGTATAAGACAGCCTTTAAACAAAACTCGGGTAAGAGATGCAATAGCCAGATCACCACTCATGGACAGCTGCTTTTTTTTTTGCCAGGGCCCAGCGGTCCCCTTGAACTGCTGTGGGGGAGAGGTTTTCCATCACCTTTACCCACCATAACTTATGTAATGGTATCAGGAAATATATATTTATATGGATATACACATACTGTATATAAACTAATATTTGGTTTCCGTAGTCTTATAACATCTAGTTATAGCTTCTCAGCTTTTTGGCTAAGAGCAAGTGCAGTACCTTGGTGGTGGTGAAGGAACTTGATCCTCTGGCCTTAGGGCCAAGGTATCATTGAAGCCCGACGTGTACACTTGAGCCCCAGAGTAGCCCTGGGTCGCCTTCACAACCTTGCACTAACCGTTGTGGATGTGTTAGCGCGAGTAACACTGAAGGCCATCGCTACAGAGAAGCCCTTTTCACTGCTTGACCCTTATGGACGTGTGTGAACATTTTTTTAATTTTGCGGCTGCACGGCACTATTTGCACTTTTCTTTTGGTGCCCTTGTACCTATTAATTAGGATGGAATTCATAGACTTCTGAAACACTGCCTGAACACATATTTTCTGTGGACACGTTTTAGTTTGACATTTTTGGAACACTGTACCGCAATGGCTGGATTCCAATTATTTGTTGGGAGAGGTAGGGGATGCCTTGTGGCTCCCTACCTCTTCCTTACAGTGGTTCTCCGCTTCGGAGGGAACCAAGAAGATCCGACCCTCCTGCAGGCCTTCTGGCCGGGGTGGGAAAGAAAGGCCCTGGAGTACCCCATGGGGGGTTGCCGGGCAAACAGTTTGACGTTGGATTGGAGCTTTGCTGCAGTTCTTCACTGAATTCACGGAGCACACCATGAGAAGCACGGCACCTCGGGCTTCCAAAAAGAAAAAATAGTGATAGCAACTAGTTTTAATAATTAGACTAACAAAACAGATATTTGTGTTGGTTCAGTGGAAAACTAAATGAAATGCAGAACTTTTATCCTACAAACTTTAGTTTAAACAAACTCGTGGCAGCCCCAAAGTCTTAGTATTAAAAAAGATATATTAGTATTGCAGAAGATACTCCAAAGAAGTCTATGTGATACATTGAACAGAGCAAAAGGCTCAATATTCACATTTTTGATTAGTTTATTGTTGAAACAAATAAAGAGTTCAATTTATTGAGCACCTATGTTTGATTCCCAGCTCTGTAGCCAGAGGATATTATTGATTAAGGAAAAGCTATTTATCTGCAAAAAAAATAAACAAAAACACCAACATTTATTTTTATTTGTTTGGTTTGTGATTTAGAAATATTAAATATTTGTATGAATGCATGTAATTTCTATGTCTAAATAAACAGCCATTAATTGTTTGCTCTCACTCATTATTGTGTGCCCTTTAGTAGTGATGAGAATTAGTCTCCCCAGCATAGGTATCAGACAGGATACATGTTTCAACCATAGTTAATGCAAAGGTCGGGAATGATCAGTGGTGGACGTACAAAATACTTAATGGCTTTAATGACTGTACATCAATTGTGAGATCAAAGGTTGAGTTCTAAATCAATATTCTATGGTCCTCTGTCTTATTGATGGAAGAGATTATTTTGTGCACTGCCAACTCATTTTTTTTTTCATAGTGCATTGGGTACACTATTTCTGTAATTTGATGGCAGCCAGGGACCTTGATCATCAATGACACTGCAGTTTTATTATTATATTTTATTTATATAGCGCCAAAAATTTACGCAGCGCTTCATGCAATACATACAGTATATTCAAGGGGTATGACAAGACTAAAATTGACAGACTAAGACAAATCGATACATTAGGTGGAGTGAACCCTGCTCGCAAGCTTTCAATCTTGACTTTTATAATACAAATTTAAAAGTGGTATGTAAAATGTTAGCAGCTCATTCATATGCATAAAAACCAGAAGCAATCGATAAAATTTTACTTTTTAAATGTAATAAATGGACTCTACGTCACACCCCCTTTGCAATAAATACAATGGAAAAACTTTATGGCAGACAGGATAACCTAAAACACAACTTTTATGTAAGGGCCCTTTTCAGAAGAAGTCTGGACTGTAACTCCGCTAATTATTATTATTACTATGGTTGCAATCTATATAACGGTGGTAGATTTGGTAATGCTATTACAATAAAAGAAGAATACAAAATTAACAATAACATGCACAAACATAAAACAAGCTTGTACAGAAGGAGAAGAGGGCTCTGTTCTTGCGAGCTAAACCTTTCAGAAAGTTGATGAGAATGAGACCGTAAGCAAAGGACTGCTAGGCAATGATTGTTTTATTGTAGCAACAGCCACACGCAGAAGTCAGTGGGTTGGAGATCTTGATGGTGGGAAGAACAGATGGTTTTGTTTCAGATTGCAGGAAGTGGAGTATTAAGAGGATAGTTTGTATGCTTCTCTGGAAAAGTTGTTGAGTTTTTTGTAGCATTTAAACATAGATTTAATGGGTGAGAGTTTGACAGAACAAACTCCAAATAATAGGTATTGCATGGGTTAAATCCTGGAGGCCTGAGAGAAAAGAAGTGCTAACAGATCAGGAGAGACCCATGTCTGGGGCAGAGCAAGGAGTGTTTTTAGAAATTACAGACTTGATGGTATAGAAGGCCATTGAAGGGACTGGCGGTAAAGTCGATGGGATAAAGAGATTAGTCTGTTTCAGAATGAATTTGAGAGGTGAAAGCTAAAGTCGTGTTTTCCTAAAATACATACATTTTTCATACTTCATTACCAAAATTTTTTTTTCCAATGTAAAATATATTTTAGATATTTATAAGAAATATTTTCTTTCTACATTTACATTTTTGTTTACTTCCTTTGTATATGAGACTGGAATGTATACACACAATAATAACGATATGTATTATAAAAAATGTTGGAGCCCTATTTCCCTTATGTACTTATCACTTCATCCACAAAACTTTTTTCTTTTTTTCACTATAAATTTGCACGTTAATTTATTTTACATTACCAATGGAAATCAGCTTACATTTTGGATGACATATATCCCTACCTTTAGACGTTAGAAAACATGCAAGCTTATTGAATGGTGGGATATTACCTAATATATTCCAACCCATATCGATTAATTTGCATATTAAAATACTACTACTTCAAAATCATTCATTTAGAGTGCACTAAAATTGTCAATTTAAAAAAGGTATAGCTAATGAATGCATTCACATTAATATTCTACTGTGCGCAAATATGTAGGATCCACTAAGAATGTGAAAATTCATGAATAATTTGCTCCCCTCTAGTGTTTCATAATTACTCTCAGGAGGGTTTGCAGCCTATTTTTTCTCTTTTTATGTTATTTTACTAATGCTCAGTTGTAGACTTTTTATACAATTAAATAAGATGCTGCTTACAGACAATGAGCTTTGATGCCCTATTTCCTTTTCAAGAAGGACCTGGAAAACATTTGTGAAAACCAATGTCATGCTTATGAATATTGGATTTTTACATTTTTAGAATATTTATTGGAATATGTTATTAGTGCTGAATTTGGGATGAAAAATTGATGACTGTGTCGTATATATATATATATATATATATATATAAATATATATATATTTATATAAAAAAGGTTTTCGACACATGAATTTCACTGACATTCTCAATAAGTGTTAGGATTGCTTTTTTGGTGTAATCGAACTAAATAATGTATGACTCCTGAGAGACAGATGCTGTTCTTGATTTCAAGTTTCGGCTACATGGAAACTATGGTGCTTTTTCACTACATTATTCAGATATTGCGTTTACTGAGACAAGACCGCATAATATCTGATGGCTCTTCTTAAAAATAGATAATGTCCATAACTCCCTAACCTTATCATCAGTTAGGGTTGCAAAGTAAAAAACCTGCCAATTTCACAATATATGCATTTCAACATGCAATATCATTGTGTACTCCTCACAATGAATATAGAAGTCACATAAAATTAAATGATGATCCATGTTAATAAAATGTTAAAATGTAAGATAAAGTATAAAATTACAGGCTGTCAGATTATAAGTAATGAGAACATTCTAACAGCTTCCAATTTGGCTTCAGATAACGCAACATCAGTGTCTCAAATACATAACTGCACCTATACGAATATATTTGGAATACATAATTAGTCTGATACACATAGTAATGTAGGCACCCTTTTATGTTTTATCTAAACATTGTACTGTATGTGGTAAATTGTGTACATGAACACTATATACTATAACTAATATATCACCAAATGTATATCTGTCATTTTTCTTTACTTATTACCCATTATGAAGGGCCAACAATTGTGACCTCCTCTTGTGAGAAGGGTTGCACAGGACAAGACCATCAATCATAAGGTGGCTCTTGCACTTTAAGGCTTATCCATGGGGTGCCATCTGTGCCAATGACCAGCATTTGCCCAATGTGCCATATGGACAATTGGAACTTATTAACTATCTGTCACGGAAGCCTCCGTGACTTGGGCGGCGGCTGGAGGCTGTATTTCCCATGATAGACGGTGGACCCCTGGATTGCATTACATACATCCAGCAGGTGACAGTGGACACTAATTACAGTGCAGTATTTGGTTCCTTTGCTTGGATTTATGTTTGAGTCACCCTGTATCTGATTAGGGGTACAGGGTGGCAACAGTGAGAGAGCCAGAGCTCTCTAGAGCCCAGTTTCACCCTTCCTCCTGCCTGTCTGGCCAGTATTATTGGTTCTGATGGCAGGGTTGTGTTCGTGTGCTTTTTTGAGTGCTGTTATAACTAATTTGCATATAATCTGCATATTGTTTTACATATGGTGTGATGAATGCTGGTTGTAGCTCACCACCAGGTTATGGAAAAGCGCTTGGAGGCTCGTGGTGATTGCTTCCTCAATAAAAAGAGTTCCTGTTTTACCTCAATGTCTTGTCTTGTTGTTGGGGGTAAGTTTTTGTGCTGCCCTTGTCAGGGTGATAAAGCACTGTGTTGCTATACTACTGTGCCGCTTAGGGACTGAAGAGCTATGATTCTCGCTGCCTCCGTTGCTAGTCCTGCCTGGTAGTTGAAGTTTTGTGTTCTCCGTGGGGAGAAGGAAGGATTGTCTGGTGGGTGTACCCAGTCGGGGTACAGGTCATTCCCGTCACACTGTCCATTATGAATTTAGCTCTACTTGCAGGACAACTTGAATGGTGTTGGTCCTTCATAATGGACCTTCATAGTGAAATCATACGTTGAAAGTTTCATTATTACGTAATTATATAAGTTTAAAAGGTAAAAGTAAAAAAGTGAAGTCCATCAATATCAGCCATTTCAAGATATTTCTTCTGTTAAGATGAATCTACAGATTCAGATTCATGAATCAACATCTACGGATTTAGATTTATGTTTTTCTTCTTGTTCAGATTTTCATCTGGAGATCACCTTAAATATTTGTTTTCAACTTATATGTACTTGATGTCGTTCCAATATTTTCAGCAATCTATTTTAGAGGAAATAATGACAATACAAAAAAAAACACATAACGCTTGTACAGAGAGGCACAGTTATCAGAGGACGTGCGTTACAATAGAGATGATATGTTCCCCTTTTTCTTACCTTCTTTTCTTTTGTATAATATGACTGTCCATCGAAGACAGTTTGAAGACCATTAAAGACGATTAAATAGCACAGTAGTCTACATGTGCAGGGTTTATCTTTCAGCGTTGGAAGTTAAAGCTTTAAATAATCAGTGACAGCTGGATGTTTTCCAATCCTATCACAGCAGCATGTTGTCACCTTGGGTCTGATACTGTAATAGCATGAGGTGCTCTGTAGATAGTTTTTGCAAAGCACTCATTGTACACACTGAGACTAGCTGATATGGCAAGGCATCTCCAAATAGTTTGTTTTAATAATATTTTATGGGGTGTACAGTAAATAAGGTCAGGACCTTGTATGTTGGTTTTAGATTTAATGGTGGGCTAGCAAAAGGTTTTCAATTATCAAATCCAGCTCAGGGTCTGACTGTTTGGCCTAAAATATGAATGAGGCTGATCCCACCAATGTCTAATTTAAAACAGCTAAGTGTATGTTTAAAGAAGGGATTGCCTTGACCCAATTTAAAATATGAATGTACTATATGTTATGATAATATAAGTTGTAACATTATATAAAGCAAAAAAGGGTTGGTGAAAATACCGTACTACGAACTTGTAATTTTTAAGGTAGAGCATTAGGGAAAGGAAAGGATAAAGGGGCTAGGATTCAAATGGCTAGGGAACCTGCAGGGGTTTGGAGAGCCTATAGAAAGAGGCTTGTCTGAGTTCCTTGACCTATTCTATACAATCATATTTATACGAGACAGATATATGTTATTTTTAGTCTGATCCATTTATCACCCCCCCCATGACACAGGGGAGTGATCACAAATGGAAGTCCTTTTCTAGCAGTAACAGACAGTTATGGAAGTAGAAGCAATTTTTAATATAGCTTTGATTGAACACTGGCAGTGGAACACGAGTAAGTTATGGAGCTGTTTCATGCATTCCCTGGATGGTATATTTTGTTGCTGGCTAAGTATTTTCTGCCTTCATTTACAGACATAAAAATGTTATACTGTGAATTTGTAGAGCACGCACTATAAGCTTGAACAATCTTCAAAGTATTAAGCGGGAAACGTGCACTTGATCATAACAATATGACACATCATTGTATCAAAATTCCGACTTCCTTTTTTTTCAATTGCCCCATAACCCAATGCTTTTGGCAGAATGACAAAGCCGTTTATGTCTCTCCTGATACATTTCATCATAACCTCTTCTCTCCAGAAAATTCATTGCACATTATCCAAACTCATTTTCTTCCTTTTTGGGAATGGATCACACTTGGAAAGGCATCTAGGGAGTTTTTGCAAACCCATAAAAATAAACAAAGTTGATTATTTTTGTATTTTGTAATTTCAAATTGGAAATGCAAGCATTCTTTGTAGAAATTGATTGCATTATTTTTCTATGCAACATTGGCTTGCATGCCACACTATTAAAAGCAATTGGCGGGCGAATGCC
Organism: Spea hammondii; assembly: GCA_029215755.1. Lineage (NCBI taxonomy): Eukaryota > Metazoa > Chordata > Amphibia > Anura > Pelobatidae > Spea > Spea hammondii. The sequence continues at coordinate 14,728,316 of JARDYJ010000003.1, read as the reverse complement.
AGTTTAGTTACCATGAAATGTGAGCAATAGATAGTTTGCTCATTTTTGTTCTGCAATAAGTTATTTGCTTGTTGTAGTGATATCAGAAAGCAGAAACGCCAGTAATTATTGTGGCAGAAATATTTCTTCTAACAAGCATTCCAATGAATTAAATTGCAATTTCTACCAAGATACAAGATAAACCAGCATGCCTTTTAGCTTGTTATTTCTTTATACAGAACGGCTTAAAGATCAATACTTAAATAACAAGTTTTACGGTTCAAATGTTGAGTTGCTCTCAATATAATAAAATTAAACCTATGTTCAATATATACTATGAGATCTCCAAAAGCTAAAGACCTTAGAAAAGTAAGGTTATTGCGTTCAACATTTATTTAAATGGAAAATAAAAGATCATGTAAATATTATTATAATTATCATGATCTTTTTTTAAAATTGCCTTTTAATTTAAAAATCATTTGTATTTCTAAAATAAGTTCCCGTGGCGATTAGGGGATTTTAATTGGTATTCTTTAATGTGGACTAGTTTCTTAACCAGAATGTTAGGTTTTGCATTACATTCTGTCTGCGTCTATAATATTTTTGACAATTATATCCCTGGTTATGTGGCAGAGGGGCAGCCATTGCAGGGTCCACGTTGGGCTAGGCCAGAATATGCCCTTGTATCTGAATGGTGGTCAGATTCAGTGCAGTTCTAAGGTGGTTTATCCTTTTTTTGGTGGTGCATAGATCAAGTATTATATCTTTACAATAGTAAGTGAAGTGCAATATTAAAGTAATCATATATAGCTATATAATAGGGTGTCCCGCAATGGAACTTTAAGTCCCGGGCAGCCTCAATCTGGGACAATGCCTTGAAGGAGGTCTCAGCCAATCAGGAGAAACTCCTCAACTCTTCTGATACCCGAGAGTTCAGAAGCCTCTCCTGATAGGCTGAGCCCCTCCTTCACACCAACTCAGAGTAAGCTGTTTGACTCTGTGTGTGTGTGACTGTGTTTGTCAGTTTGTCACAGTGTTTGTGTGACTGTGTTTGTGTATGTGACTGTTTTTGTCAGTTTGTCACAGTGTTTGTGTGACTGTGTTTGTCTGATCAGACTGTGTTTGTCTGTTACTGTGAATCCTCTGAATCTGCTCATGCCTGGTATTAAAGGGGTTAACATGCTATATCTACTCATGTAATGATTGGGTGCTTAAATATTATTAAATGAACATGGTTTCCAAGGCATATATTAATATATATATATATATATATGTATATATATATACCTGTGTGTGTGTGATCTCATCTGCTTCATAGTGTGTCCCTGAATGGCAGAAAAAAAATGTGGTCACTCTACTACATAATCATGTATGTGCACTGCATGAATGTTCCTTCATAAAAACTATCCCATTACCAGAAAAAAAATAAGTAAAAGTAATACTAGCAAGAATTGCTAATTGTTTAATCAGGGAATTTTCACATAGTGTATGTTTTTCCCATCTAATCATTATATATCACATTGTGCAATTGTCAATAACGCATTGACACTGAATCATATAAATGAATGTTCAGAGTTATGGACTGAATACATTAAAATACTTAAGTTCATTAAATAAAAGCTATTCGATGAATTTGAAAAATAAGAGAATGAGCAATATATTTTGAAAGCACATTAACACCCAACGACTTTTTTGTATAGCTCATCCTTTCTGCTTTTAACCTCCTGACCTAACAAGAGTTTATTACAATACTTTAACTTGTCATTATAACTGCGGTAGCATCAGACATCAACACTACTAAAATTGCCACAAAAAGAATAAGACAAGAACTATATGACCCTTTACTCTAAGAGGCAGCAAAGAAATCATTAGAAAGAAATAGCTTTCCACTCATTGGTGTAATAGAGATCTTTTAGAGGATAAGAGAAAACATCTCAACGAAAGACACATGCTTCGTCTTTTGATAACTCAGCCCGGTAGATACTGGACGCACATTAGGTGCGAAGAGAAGACAATTTGCTGTATTTTAGCCATCAAGAACATGGAGAAATCGTTATTGACTATTAGCAAAACAAGCTGCAAAGGTGAGAAAAGAATACAGCGAATAGGTTTGCTTTTTTAAGTCTTTATGTGGCACCAAATAAAAGGTAATCATGAAATTCTTGACTAAAATGGCTGAAGTAATCAGCTTGTAAAATCAAAGCCTACACAACAACTACATGATTGATGAAATGTAGCATTTTATGAAAAAGGTAGTCTTTCAGACTCTTAACTGTTTAAAGATTTTGCTGCCCCTTGAGTTCTCGGGCTAATTTTTGTAGTTATTCTGTAGTTCTGCTGTACTTAGATTTAGGTAAGAACCTGAGAAACAGCTTTACATAGGGAATATACAGTATACATAAAATTTCCCTCAGGACAAATGAAGCGATTTGTAGAAAACTAGTTTAAAGCAAGCTATGCATGCTATCTCATGATTTAAGGGTAAAAATAAAAAAACAAACATTTATTATTTTTCCATGTACATACCAACTAAATCATTTCTTCTGGGATCTAAGGGAAGCTGGAAAAGGTCTGGGGCATACTGAGAATCCATGTAAAAAGCTTGAAACATTCTATACCTATTCTTAAGGACTTTTTAACTCTACTGGGCTGGGATATGATGTCATACTGCTTTTATTTTTATCATCTACTTCTATGATGGGATCCTGTTAAGATGGGTCGCATTTTGAAATGCCTTCATTTGCTTTTGTTCTTCTTAATCTCTTGCAATTTAACTGAAGTTGATAAAGGTGTGAGAGATACCTATTTTATACCTACTCTTAAAGGCATTTTAACTGCACTTGGCCTATAATAAAGATTAAAAAAAATCAACCACATGAACAGTTATGCATCAAAAAGAAAGGCTGACGAAAATGAATCAACAATAGAAGATAGCGCTACTGTGACAAATGGAAATCATAAAAATCTGCAACAAAGACGATGAACATTTTGTGTTGTAAGACATTTTCCTACCAATTCAAGAGCCATTTTCAACATCAAAGCAAATGTTCTAATGCATACTATCATAGCCATAACAGTGGTGATATGACAGCTCACACAATAACCCCCTATAGAAAAGAAATGCGTTGAATCCCTTACCTGATTATAGCTGCTGACACAATCACACATAGTATAGCAGAAAGTTAAAGTAATACAAAAACATTCATACTTGAGCTCCACAAGGCAATCATAGATGACCATATGGTTAGCTTGCAGAGGTGTGAAAAGAAAATCAGACAAATAAAATAGTGTTGTGCTTTCTGGAGCATTTCTATGGCAACTGAATTCTATATATATTAGAGGGGATAACATGCTGCTCCATACATTGAACATTTTTCTTATTTCTATCATCACACAGTCCTAGGCTTTCTGGAATTTTCTTCATTCAGACAATTATTTTAGTTTTTAGTTAAATACAATTTCATATATGTCAGGTTTCTCCCTTGGTCTCTTTCTCCCACTATCATTCCATTTTACTACCCCTCTTTTTGTTACCTTTCTTTTTTCTTGTCCTCCATTTTGCTCTCTTTCCTCCTCGCTCTCTCTCTTTTGTGTTTGGGTGATGTATAACATAAAGTACCTTACTATGGATAGGCATTCTTCTTTTTTTGTACTTACTGGGATGAAAGAGTGTTTCACTTGACAAATCAATGCATGCATAAAGAAGACTGATTAAAACTTAAAACTCTACATACTTTGTCTAAAAAATAATTTGTCACACTTTAATTTTCTGGGAAATGATATCTTGGAGAAGAATAAAATGCTATCATTTTAAGACACCTGGAGGGAAATAATTCGTTCTTCTCTTATAAAACAGTTCTTTAAATCAATAAGACAACATTTCATGTATTTTACTTTCGTACTGATGAGAACTGGAACATGAAAAACAGTTGAAAAATAAACAAGTGCATTCTGGGAAAAACAGAGCAATTCTGAGATGAGATGGATAGCCAATCTTACCTTCATTACTGTTAAGGGAAAGATTACACATAGCAGAGAAGGATGCGTCTGGGCTGTTTCAGATCTGTCTGCAGCAGGCAGGCTTTTTCGATGGCATGTCAATCACATGAGATTTTCTACTTGAATTAATTTGGCTTTATGTTCCACAGAATTCTTACAAAGATCAGGTGATAAAAATAAATAGTATTCCAATAGCTGGATTATACCCAACAAAGGGTGATTAGTAAGCCAAATGCATAACATGTCTGTGAATTAGCCTTTTGGTATTCAGCTTTGTGCTGATGTTATGTCCAAAGTAGACATACCAAAACTTTGTTTGAAAAGTCAGAGATTCTAAAACATGTTAAACATTGCATGTAATGCATCTAATAGTGACACAATCAGTTATGCTACCCAAATGGAGTTTTATTCACTAAACTTTAAGCTGGCAAAATGTTTGACTTATGTGTTCACTACTACCAACTCACATTCACACTCACAATTAGCACTTGACTGACTTTGCAGGATTAAAGAAAAAATAAAAAGATGCAAGTTAGGAGTGCAGGTGCAATCATGGCCCTCTTTGGTTATCAGTGGGTCTGGGGAACCCCATTTTTTTAAAATAAATATTTATTATTTTAAAATGCTTGGGATTTTTTTTAGTTGCAGATGAGGGCATGCAAGTTGCCAATGAGCTGAAATGCCTCCACCTGAAACTTGCAAAAATTAAAGTCAGATGTATTCCCAAGAAACTTGTTTATTACATGTTGCTTTATCATGTGAGGTCATGCAACCCCAGGTCGAGTAGGGTTAACTCTTCTAACAGGACAGGAGTGGCAATGATGAGTAGGCCCTGTCACTTTAAGGTGAGTGGCCGCCGGATGACATAAATGCATCAACAGCTGGATATGCACGAGCGCACACTACATTTTTTATGTTTACATGGATTGTGGCCGGGCTGTGTGTGGTTCTGTTAGCCAGTGGCCCATTTGGCATTTCCCCAGTGTGGCAGATGGCCAATCTGAGCCTGGAAGTGACTTTTTATTCAGCTGAGTGGTACTTGTTTTCCATCACTAAAGAACAAGTGGGGAGGCCTAAACTTCAAGAACCTAAGGTGACAATGTGGATTAAGTTTCAGCAGATTTTTATTGTGTATATGCTATGTGTTATCTAGCTAAAAATGGAAGTGTCACACATGAAACATCTATGTTTTTTGAGTAAGATATTATTTAGACATCTTAAGTGAATAACTTGTTAAATGTGTTTATAAGAAACTTTGAATAAAATAGTGCATCATGGCTATTAGGGGTTTTTGTAATAAAACTAGAAAAAGCACATTGACCCATTTCTCTAACCCTATTCTTACAGACAAGTTATACATATTTTAGACAATGCAAAACGATCAGATGAATGTTGATAAATATTATTGTGTATTCATAAAAGACAGGTAATGATATTATAATAACTTAATAATGATAAATCATTTGAAAACATATTAATGCATCTTGACCATTTTCCACAGCCGGTGAGCAAAGTTCTTACAGATGACATTTCTTCTTAAACTAGCTGATTCAGGGGAAATGTCCTCAAACAGCACACTACTGAACAGCCTTGTTTACATGGTTCTGTTTTCTGAAGTGACCGAAAAATAACCCTTGTCTAATATTCCAAATTCAGCTCCATAGCCCAGCATGAATATTTTATTTTCCTTAAACTTTCACCGCAGTAGCTTAGTGTGTAAAATATGATCGTTATTTATTAAAGTACCCCATGTACATCGGAGGTGCAATTGCTAAATTGTTCTTGTCCATTATAACATGTAAAAAAGTGTGAATTTTGAATAGTTTCATTGCGTGCCTTTTTTGTTTACTAATCTTTTTGGTAGGTCTGTCACATTATGGGTGGCTGTCTCAAAATTATTTTTACATTGGCATAGTTTCACTTTTGGGCATTCATTAATTACTTTCATGCCTAGGAGATGTTTGTAAATTAAAGAGACCTGGGTGGACCTAAGTAGCTGCTTTACCTGCTTATATGATATCATCACATCTACAAAATATTGAGAGCTGATATAAATATTATATTCAAATGTTTAGAATAAACATAATAAATGTATTCCATTTTTAGTTTAGGGGCTGTTTTTTTTCCATAAAAGTATTGCATGTTGGGGCCCAGTACATACCTACTTCATCTCACCCCATGCTCTTTCCACCACAATTGGGCTACTTGCAAAAGTGCCATCAGGCACCAAAGTCTGAAAAGGGTCTGTTGAACAGCAATCATCAGGGCCACAACGCATGCACGGCCAATCAGCCCCCCCCCTGCTTATTTCCCACGGTTCCTAATTTCTGGCATCCCGACCTTGTCTTTGGCATTCTTTTATTTGATTTCTGGTAAAAAGTTTCACCTTTTTGTGAGACTGGCTAATCTACCATTATCCAACTACCAGATCTAGGGAGGCACACGACGTTCTAGGTGGATCATCACTAAATATGCTCACACCCAAAGGCTAAACCTTAAAGGGTACCAGTTGGATGGGGAAAAACTTCACTTTGGGTCTTAAGCTGTCTTTTCTCTTGGTATACATGGATCTCCACTCAAAGGTTCTGCTTTGACACTCTGAGCGTAACATATATATATATATATATATATATATATATATATATATATATATATATATAGCACAGGAGACAAGTAACAAGAGCGGGAGGGTATAACATCAAACAGTATTATATAACAGAGGAAAATGTCACATACATACAGTGAATGTAAAAAAGTGAGACGGGCAGGTCTATTCATCAAACAGCAAGTGCATGCGAGTTGACAAAAAAAAAAGTTTACAGGAGTAAACTCACATGGACAAAAGTTGGAAAAAAGTGCAAGTGAGATGCAACAAAATATAAGAAATTAAACATGATGTCAATATTACATAGTGTCAAGGAGGTTTATCTAACACAAATTAATAACGTGTAAATAAATGTATGCAGTCTCTATCAGTGTACTGTTATATGTTGTTCAAAGCATTGTGCTCCATGGTGTATAGTATAGATGGCCGTGTGGTGTTTACGACATTGTATCTGTTGCCCACCCTACCCAGGTTATCAGGCACATCAGGATTCAGGGCAAAAAGGGATGCCCAGGCAGGCGCTGTACCTGGTTATAATATAAACCCCTATTGTTTTTTTTTACCTTTTTAAACTTTTTTTTTTTAAGTTCATCGCTTGGAGCAAAATCAATTATTTAGCTGCAGTTGAGTGTATGCAAGCTGAGTGTTATTTTATGTATGTGCCAAAACGAGTTGGCACTTTCCTGGTGCAAATGTTCATAGACTGCCAACCTGCATTTGCACTCACATTTTAGAGCAAACAGATACCGTACTACCCTGAAACTCTCACTTTTTCTATTCGACCAAACACTGCATCCCTGTCTAGTAACAAACATCTTTATGCTGCCGTTTGTTCATTTTCATGCATTGCTATTCCATTTAACAACTGAAGACATCTGAATTGTCATCTAGTTGAAATGATGTTATTTTCTCAGCCTCGCTGCTGCTTTTTGGTATGACTGCCATGCAGTATAACCACTTCTGACACCATTCAAACACATTTACTCCTATTAGATTAAATATGCAGCCAAATATATTTCAATCATGTTCAGTAGTAGCTGCTCTCCTAAAATGTTAAAATACGGCTGTAGGTTAAATTAGATTATTTATTAACATCAATGCTTCAGAAACAATGCTGAAAAATACTTAAACTTCTTGTATCTATGACATCAATTTACAAAAATGGGTGAATGATATCTAAACTCACTTTGATGGAAAGCTGATATAAAAAAAAAGAAAATAAAAGTGTCTGTATGTAACAGAGTGAAGCTCAGGGCTCCCTAAGTCACTTGTCTACATGTTAGCCGGGTGCTAGAGACTTCCAAAACAAACTAAGAAGGTTTTAACAAACCTCAAAAATGGGCTTTGTTCATTTTTTTGCACATTTGTAATAGGGTTGGCAGATAAACCATTTAAAACCTCGTATTTAAATTAAGGGTCTCAGCCAACCCACCTATATCTGCATATCAACACACAGGCCAAACTCGGCCTTGGATGCCATGGAGCATCTTACCATGAAATTGGACACATAGAATGTATTGTTTTAGGGGCAGCAGCTTTTCAGCATGAAAATGTCTTTCTACAAAACGATTCAAAGAATGCACCTAACAATATCTAACTCTTAAACAAACACTTAAACCTTAAAAAATGAAGAACACATCGCCATTGGTGCATCAATGTTGTATACTGTTGAACTACAGGGGGTAAAGAGATAAAAGCCACTTATCTTATTAAAAGCACTGCTCCTTGCGCTGTCGTTTGTAAGGTTTCTCAAATTTATATCAATGGGAGCAAATTCAGTGCATGCATGCGGGAGACTAGCTAGACCTCTTAGAACTCTTAGTACTTGAGTATAGCATGCACGCACTGGCAAGCCTGAGATGTCTCTGGCTGTACATATTTGCAAGGGGGGGAAAGGTAATTTAACACTGCTATGTATGGTGGATGTCCCTTTAAGTTATCTCTCTCCTATTGTTAAGCTGCCGAATGTAGTTGGTTGGTTTAGGCAAACTTGATAAAGGTGGGTAAGGAGAAGGGACCTCAGCAGAGGAAATTGATTACGTAGTTTGTTACCGTAAGCCACAGACCTATAGATAAGGGAATAAACCAATTATCTCCAAAACAATTAGACCAATAAAAAAATGTAAAAAATGCAGGCTACAGGTAGTTTTAGTAAATAAGTTTGGTTAATCTATAATGTATTAATGTATGAGTTTGCAAAAGTGAATATGCAAGTATTTTTACGAGACTGTGCTGGTTCCCTTGAGGGTTGACGTGGGTGTAAAATTAGTGAATCATGCTCATAGCTATATTACATATTTTTAGTAACTATAAAGAAAATAAATGGATTAACAAGTAGTAAACCTTAAATATGAACGCATGCAGATATAAAAGGGTAAGATCGGTATTCAAATTGTTAGTTTCTACATTTAAGAAACATATTACAAAGAAAAGTCTTTAGCTATATTAACTTCTTCACGTTTGCAAAAGCAATAGGATTCTTAAATTCAATGTGCCCGACATTTTCAGAAACATTATGTAATTTGAATGCTCATTCATTTGTGGAGCACATAATGGATATTTTGTCAGAGGCTAATTTAATATATATATATATATATATATATATATATATATAACCACACACACATATGCAATACTATCTCATATATCTCAAATAATGTTCTAAAGTGTATTAAGATGTACGATGCCACTACAAATATTGTACATATACTATTATGTTAATAGTATTATTAATACTATGGCATTGTGAATCACCCTAACATTCTACATACTGAAATATATAATGATGCTAAGTGAATATTAAAGTAATCATTTTAATGGCCCCTCACAACCCACACATTATATTCACAGCAAAATGCAGCACATTTTAATAGTGTATTTTAAAGCCATTTATCTATCCAAAAAAACTTCTGAATAAAACATAAATTACAAATCAAATTCACTACATTATGATTGAATTAGAGAAAATCACGTAAATCATACACAAAAACAGTTATAGTAATGGGTTTAAGAACAAACAATTGTCCTTAAGGGGTTAATAGTCAATAGTTAATACTAGTAGGTTACAGGTTAAAGGTCCAATTGAAGCAGTCAAGATGCTATTAGGGCACTTGGAATTTGCTTGTTCAGCTTTTATTAACGACAGTTAGGGTGAAGTGTACTTCTCTTTACATCAGGATTACAGCGCTGATCTGGTGTGATTTGCTGGTTTAGTGACCCTTCCTAGAGATCTATATGAGGCCATATGTGCCTCATAAAGGTCCTAGTTAGTGTTTAGGTTGTTGAATTCTCTACAGCAAGTGTGCTTCAGTTCTTTTGAGTTGCAGTTGTTCCAGGTAGCGTTTTCTGTGGCCTTTTTTGGTGCTTTGAGAGTTGGGGTTTTTCATTCGGCAGTCCAAAATAGAACAAAGTGACTGGGGGCAGGGATTGTTATCAATCTGATAGGTAGGTTGTGGTGTCCTGTGGGCTTGGTATGGGCATATACAGTATAGTAGTTAGGCTTTTTCATGCTGGGTCCTTTTTAATTCATGCCAATGGTTTGCCATTGACCCATTTTCAGTTCTGTAGGGTCTTGTGCAAGGGTTTGGAGGAATATGGCTTGAAGACTAGTGGGTTTTCACCACATTCGTTCAGGATTGGAGTTGCCACTGAGGCCTTCGCATGTGGTATTCCACCTTGGGGTTTATATAGATTAGGAAGATGGCAGTCTTCTAGGTTCTGTTTATATGTTCAGTTATTGTAATTTGTCTCTTAGGTCAGCCACCGGTGATGAACTGGATCCTAGGGCACTCTTTGTTTGTATTGGATATCAAGGCGAGCAGAGGCAGGAGCTTATGGGAAGAGCCTGTTGATTTTATTAGACACAGCAAGAGTACATTGTTGTTATCTGTGTAGGGTGGTTCCTTCTTCTATAGTTCTGCTTTGGTAGTGTGGTGGTTAGGCACAGAGAGTTGGAAGGTGATAATAGGGATTTGATGTCGGCTTGGTGCTGCCAAGGGTGGGAGTGCAGCCCTCTGGTGTGAGAGGTTAGGCAAAACTGTAGTGGCAGGGTGATCCCTGGGCAGGGATCCAAAGTGGTGAGAACAGTTAAGTCTGTCAAGATGATTGGAGAGCCAAGTTTTAAGAGGAGGCCAATGTCGACGACAGCTCATGCTGTCTTAAAGCATATCAAGGCTATAGTCCTACTGGTGCATTAACTCTGGTCTCTGATATAACAAATGTACTCAAGGCGTTAACATCATGTATGTTAAAAATGTAATTGTAGTTTTGATTTATTTATAGTAGGTAAACAAGAAATTGGTGCTAAATAAAAATGATCTCATGTTTATGTCTAAAATACATTTAGGATCATCATAGTACCAAAAGCATTTAAAGTAACTGTATAATTTGATGACATTCATTATGCATATATTTTAATTGTTATTAGATTTCATAAATCATAGTGAAAGTTGATTAATTTGTTGATAGAATCAAACCAATGAAATGTGTATGTGCTAGTATTATTCTCAGTCATCTGATTCACATCCAAGATTGCCCAATCTATAGAGAAAACGTTCCATTGAGTGCATTTTTAATCCAATACTGTGTGGCTAGAAGCACTGATCTTAAGTGTATCTATTTGTTCTGTGCTGTGTGGTCTAGGATGATAGATACGAATTCTATCGATGCACTCCTACACAGCTCGCTTGAAGTGAAACAGTATAAATGAAATCCATTGGAAAGAAGAAAATGGAACAATACACAATCACATTAAGAAAAATGATTGAGCAGATAACCAGATATTTGGTGAAATAATATTTTTTTTAGATAATAATTAAGGTCCATGATTAATAAATAGATTGAGTAACATTATTAATCCAATTAAAACCATCTTTAGATGTTGACAGATGATTTCCTCACCTATAGGAAAGGTAACACTCACTGGCAGATTATATGGCCTATTCAGAGGAGCCAGTGTGCCTCAACTACTAGAAAACAGGCTTTTGGAAGGATTACATTCAGAAATATGAAATGATATTCCTTTGATGTGATGTTTTCTTTTGCACAACTCTTCAAGGCTACATGACAGTTTTATTGGATTAAGAAACCTATTAAAGGACCACTGGGCCCCTACACGGATGGAAGGCATATTGGAGATCATATAAAATGTTACTGCATGCAAATGAGTTCATGCATTCTAGTTAGAAAATATTGGCAACTGCTACTCCCATTCTATCCAATGGGAGTGCTGAGCATGTCCAGGTAGTATACTTCATGTTGCTTCTTGCTTACTTTGTTTTAGTAGACACCTCTACACTAGGATCCATCTAAATATGTTATTGTAGTAGCCATATTCAACAAGTAAATTACATGTCTTTACACTTATTATGAGGTTTCAAGCTTGTGAGGTTCAGGGAAGAAACAGATTTGTATTATCGTACAAAATGTGTGTGCCTAAATGTATCCACTCTTTCTCATAAAAAAGCTACACATCACTGAACTGCATATTTATATCTAAACTTCTTTTTCTCATTCTACATTAAAGTTACAATAGTTTATACAAATTCTGGACTAGATATAAGGCAAAATGTCATGTTACTTTGTTTGACATCAGAGTTTGCATCTGTATAATCTAGAGTGCATGTCATTATTTTAAACATTGTGAAAAAAAGTACATAAATAATAATAACGTTACTAAAACAACGCTTGCTGTACCAGGTCATTAGTATTCACTACATGTAGAAAATGGCACTTCTTTATCTGACCTATTCATTTTTTTTCAGCCAATAATGGTGTTTCTGGTGAGATATCATTGTCGGTACATTATTCACTTCAGATCTTGGCCAGTATCCACTTGCTTTCAAAGTTACTTGCTCAGGCAAAAGAAGAATGGTACAACTGGGATAGAATTTTCCTGGAGGGCATTGTAGCAATTAGATAGATGAATGACTGTAACTTTTAATTAGACGGCTAGGTACGTATTCCATATCATTACTCTAGGAAACAAAGCTAATGTTATGCTGAATTGTGTTGTTGCTGAGCACAGTCAATACCCTACATATACAAAATGATTTCTTTGAAATCATTTTTAACACAATACTTGCTAATACATGTCATGTGTGATATTTTAACTGAGCAGTAATCACACTTTCTGCGCCTCTCCCATGCATTTTGCATATTAAAACAATTTTACAAAAATAGAATTAAAACATATTAAATCTTCAGAAACGCATCTTATACAAGATCAATAAAATGAATAACAATATTATTTTTTTTAACCAAACACTGTTTTATTATTTAGAGATACCGCATAAGCTTTTTTTCTTCCCGGTTTATCACACTTTGAAGTCTTTTATATTGAAGTATGGAGTGTGAGATAGACTGTTATTGCAATCAGAGGATTAGTATGATCTATGGTACCTGTGCCTCTGATCTACAACAAGTTTTAGAGATGGATTGTTTATAACCAAACTTCAGGAGGTAAATTACAAAACAAAAATAATATATAAAAAGCTTATACATTGCGATAAGGTGAGAGTAGCAATAGTTGGAATTCGGTTGTGTTTGATGCGGACCGAATTGTATTATTGCAAAAAATATTGAAAGGGATACATATGATAATTTAAAGTCTTTACCTTCAACATCATATAATTAAAGATTTTGCTAGTACATTGCAGTAGTTTTATTAAAGACCAAAGACATATATCATGCATTTCCCCTATTTTACTAACTTCCAGCAGCCAAAAAATCAATACATGCAAGGAACATATGGGGTTAACAACACTGAACTCTTCTACCCTACCAGTCATGAAGTACAAAACATCTGAAAATACAGCGTCTGTCACAATGACACCCTCAGTCTCTGTGTGGAGGCAAGAAACAAGAACATGAAATAAAGTAATCTTCGTTAAGTGAAGAACAAAAATGTTTAGTGGTTGAGATCATTAACCTTTTAATACAGTAAAATTAACTGAAGAACAAAAAAAATCATCCACAGGAGATTGTAAACTCTTGACAATTAATGTCAGCTTGAAACATAAAATACAGATGAAAATCCAATTAGTAAGGGTGGGTGATAAAAGATGTGGGATAATATTTGCACCTTGTCATTAATAAAATTTTGACTTACATCACTGCACTAGCAAAATCCTGTAACTTTACATACAGGTCACTCCTATTATTTTATTAAAGTTAATATAAAGACATCAAAAATCATTGGTATTAATACGGGAACCAAGGAACAACAGACAATGAACAATAGGTTTTAAAGAAAACTCTGCAATGCTGGATTTAGAAGCCCCAAGGATATGACATCAAGAGTAGTAAGTGTTTTATAGAAAGAAAAAAAAAGGTGGCATTGCTGGCTAATTGGATGACCCATCAAGGTCTCTGTTAAAACTAGGAAAAAAATATGAAAATAAATTATTAAATTAGGATTTATTTTGTGGTGTAAATTACGTTCTTGAACCATACATCTGTTAAGGGTTAACCAAACATAAATGAGAATTATGATGATTTGTGTTAGTAGAAACATACAGAGATCAATCATGCTATCTGATAGCATTGTTAGAATTAAGGAATGTTGAAAAATGGATCTAAAATAATTTCCAGAATTCAAGACTGGGAAGCCAAGGCTACATTGACAAATATGTGGCTACTAATAACATAGTTGCTTCCTCAGCATTGACTGTTCATAATACTCTCAGTATGATCACACAGAATTGGAAAGCATAGTTCCTCGTCTATAGTTCCATAAATGAATTGAGGTTTGACAGATGCTTTTTTGTGTGTACGGTACGATTTAAAAACCTTGGTGATCTACATCTAAGTGCACACACATAACTCTGTTGGAAAACTCTATAGTTTCTGCTTCGATTGCTGTTATCGATGTGGTATAGACTGGCAATATATATATATATATATATATATAGATATAATATTGATCCTGCATTCTAGACATTAATGTCTGAAAATCTTCACCAAATCTCCTAGTCTTCTATGTAGTGCCTCCTAAATGGTTTACATGTCTGATAGCTGCAACATTGTCCATTTTTAAGAAGAGCACTGCCATATATCTTGTCTTATACCCATCCAGTGGCGACTCTAGAAACAATATATAGGGGGGGCACACAAGATACCACAGTCAAACTGGGGGGCATTAATAATTTCCACCATTAAATCATACCACTGAAAAAACACACACACATATATATATATATATATATATATATATATATATTGCCAAAAGTAATGTCCTATGGAATGATACTTTTGTTATTGGACAATACAATACTTGATCATTCAACATGGGAAGCCTGAAGCCACAATTTAGTACGACTAATCCTTGAAATCCTTTAAACAACACAATACCTTAACTTTTCCACTAAATGATTTCAGGGCCTAATATTAGTCCCTGCTGCCGATATATATATATATATATATAAATATATATATAAATATTAGACCCTGCTGCCGATAGCAGGTATAGATCAACACATTAACACACAAACCCAGCTTTGCATGTATAGATCAATTGAAATTCACTTGTGATCTCAGCACTGAAGGTATATATCAAATAAACAGAATCAGACATACAAATCCTGTATTTGCAGGTATACAATAATAATATATGAAATGTAGCATTGCAGGTATAGATCAAATCAATACATGGAAACAGCATAGCAGGTATTAATCAACTGAACAAGACATACAAACCCTGTATTTGCAGGTATACATAAATAATGTATGGAAACATAGCATAGCAGATATGGATCTACAGAAGAACACACAAACCAAGCTTTGCAGGTACAGATCAATTGGAATTCACATAAACACACGGCATTAAAGGTATATTTAAAACCCCCTAAATTACAGGGATAGATCACAGGTTGCACACCCCAACCACGCTGCCCACATAGAACCTGGCCAGCACCCAGATAACACACATAAGATTTGCCATCTTGGTCCCATATACACCCTGCCTGTGTCATCCTGTTCCCCAAGGCTCAAACATCCTGCTAGTGCCATCTTTGCCCTTCCACAATTATACATCTATGATACACACAATCACATTAACTCATGCTCTCCCTCATTCAGACAATTCATCCATTTTAAGAAACTACACCCCTTGGAGCTTCAAATGAGGGGCTACATGTATTTCTAGGACAAAAGTTGAGTGCACAAATAATGATGGGATATGTCGCTTTGGCTTGAAAATATGTTTTTTCTAACCATAACGACATGTTCATTTGTGTCTTGCGCACTCCAGGTTTGTACTAGAAACACATGCAGCCCCTCATTTGATGCGCCAAGGGATGTCGTTTTTGCAAATGTGTCGTTTTTGTACCATAATTTAACTTCCCACATGAGCAGTAATGCCACGTCAAGGCTTCAACCCTAATTACTGATCATTCACACGCCTTTCATATCTCCATTCACTCACAGAAGCACACACCATACTTTCCATACATTCACTCACAGAAGCACACACCATTCTTTCCCCTTACAATCCCAAAGAAATGATGGTAAAGGGAAAAGAAAAAATCACTTTTACAGCAAAAATAAGTTTTGCAGTAAAAATGCAAGGCGCTCCAGGGATGATATGGTTACTCACGTAACGCACAGGCTAAATGGCTGATTTTAATAATATTTGCAGTTCATCAGGATTTCAAAAATTGCCTCCCTCTACCGTTGGCTAAATTTAATCCCATGATCAAAGGGGTCATAGGATTAAAAATTAGTATCGGCCATTTTTAAAAAGGGAATGTGACTTTTTATAGCTATATGATCGCTGTGGTAACATTGGCTACCACAGTGATCATTTAGCTAGAATACTTAAACTTTTTTTTGTTTAAAGTTAAACTACTTTATGTTTAAATAATTTAATTTGGGGGTCTCTAGGCAATTTTGATCTTTTTTTATCTGCCTTTAGAGACCCCCAAATAATTTTTTTTACATTTTTATTTTTTTTAACTTAATATTTTTAATTTTTTTTTTAACAATCTATATACCATTTCCTTTCCAATGGTATATGTTGGGGGTATGTAGCTGCTTAGATGCCTGAGATACAGGCATCTAAGCAGCATGCCCCCATACCTCTTTAACTGACAATTGTCATTGCGTGAGACGTCACCGGGCAGATCGGGTGGCCCCGGTGATGCCCTTCAGTGTGAGGGGCAGATCGCCGGGGTAGGTGGTGATGGAGGTCCACATCAAGGTAAGATAGTGCTAGTGACGGCATGGTGCCGTCGTTAGCACCTGACTGGGACTGCTAGCGACGGCACCATGCCGTCGTTAGCAGTCAAGGACTGTCCTGGGTGGTTACAAATTCGGCGGGGGGGCAAGGAATAACCTAGGGGGGGCAATTGCCCTGTAGCAACGCCACTGTACCCATCCCATGCATGTTGAAATGTTCTCATTGTATTAAACTCTACCAATTGTGCTGAATTCTGCTATCAGACAATAAACTCTTTTAATTGTGAGATCTTTGTAACAAATACAAGTGTTTGGGTCTTAGTTTTAAGCCAGTAAATGTAATTCATTAATAGAAAGAAAATGCTTAACAACTCAAAACCACATGAGGACTCTCTGAAATAATTTGATTTTGTTTACTAAATTCTGAATTTTATGATCTAAAAGCCAAGGAGGTGAAATACGAGAATTTTCATACAATTTCTATGAGATACCTGTTTAAAGAACCCAATATTCAATATTGGAAAATTAGTTTTGTCTGCCACCATTCCTCTCCATGGAAACAAAAGAGGAGAAAATGCTTACCTAAACGATCTGGAATAATTGTGTCTCCTTCTGCCTTAAGAAGAAGATGGAGTGAAAGGAGCTGCTTGATGTCTCAGGGTATGCAAACGTTTCTGAAGAAGATTTCCACTAGATGATAGAGACACTTTAACCTGAAAAGTAGCTCCTTCCTTTTTTAGCTCTATTAAATAGTTTGGAAGAAAAATATGTTTTTTCTCTGACACTGACCTTTTTATGAAGTAAAAATGTTAATGAATTTTCCCTGACCTTCAGAATCTTAATTACTATGTCACTTGAACTGTGTGACCAAATCGGTAGTGAGACATCTCTACCAATTGAAGGTCTAATATGAAGCAAATTAGACGCTTCTTTTTTGCACATAATGCTAAATTGGTGTTACCCAACAAACCGTCATCTGAATCAACCCTCTGTGGACAGATTTATCCATAGACATATTAGAAGCACTTGCTCCCTATGTATGTCAAGGGTTCTATAACATCTAATTACAAATAGATCAGTCAAAAGGTCTTAATCATAAAATAATTTGTATTTTGTAGATCTAAAGTAATCTTATCAATACGTATTGTGACCATCCATATGCTCACTTTTCTGGGAAGCCCTTTTGAACTTCACACCATCATTCAGTTTGTCACCTTCTATGGGAAAAATTCCAACCCCTCTCCATTAACCTTGGGGCATTTGTCAAAGTTATTGATAAGAGCATATTTGGTAGGCATCCATATACATAAAAAGTAAAATATAAAATAACAAGTATGAAAATATATATGAGGGAAAATACAATGTACAATGTACATTATGTACATATATAAATGGTATGGCCTGTTACCTTTGAGGTCTGCCATCATTCATTGTGTCCAAAAGTATGTCCCCAAATATGCCTTTAATTGGCATTGTTCTTGCATGGTAAAGGTCATTGTTTCATGTTCGTTGTGCTTACAGTGTCATGTTGTGTACCATTTGATTTTCTAATTATTTAAATCAGTGTGAAATATTAGTGCTGATTGAATGTTGAATTAAGGAAGCTACACTCCATTTATCATGTTAGAATTTATTGACCTTCTTGGTTGTGCACAGGTGCAGCAAATGTTGCAGTTATTT
Source organism: Spea hammondii (assembly GCA_029215755.1). Classification (NCBI taxonomy): domain Eukaryota; kingdom Metazoa; phylum Chordata; class Amphibia; order Anura; family Pelobatidae; genus Spea; species Spea hammondii. Next base: position 14,709,880 of record JARDYJ010000003.1, on the reverse strand, counting down.
GATACAAACCACAGGGCATGTGGCAGTTCACATTACTAAGTTAGAACAAATAAATGATCCTGATTTGCTTACATTACAATACTCTTACATCTTGTCCATATCTGAAAGAGGGCAGATCTCCCAAACTATACAGTATCTGCAAACTATTTTTATTTACATTGTGTAAAAAATATCACAATGTATTAATTAAGAAAGGGCTGAAACATGCTTATTTCATCTGTTCAAAGGTTTCTACAAAACTGGCATTGCGCCAATTTAAATACATTTTTTTTTATTATGCCCTGGGGAGGATAAGAGTCCTGCATCTTTTTCTTGAAACCACCTTTTCACCATTCAATCTTGGCATGGATCAGTCGCTTAACGATCAGTACCTTCCTCTGTATTTTTTGTCTCACTTGGATTTCCCGATATTTGACCTCTTGTTTATCATCTGGTTTACCCTATTTGTCTTTGCCCTTGACCTCTGCTTGATCTCTTCTTCGATTGACACCTGCCTTGACCATTTGGATTGTCCCTGATTACGTCTATTGCTCTCCCCCTCTTTCGAACCCTTGTGCTTCCACCTCTACCTACGGGCTAATGCTTATCTCCTCCCACAGACCACCTCCTGGTCTACACTTCTACTTCAACCCTGATGGAGTGAGTGGGTTCCATACCCCTTATAGGGTTTTAAAATTAGATTTAATCTTTTATCCCTGTCTTTTTCAGCATTTAGTTGATCTTATGTGAATTGTGTCTACTGCCAAGTTGTATTTACCCATCCTTTAAGCAGACCCAGTTGTAGTGAGATGAAAAATGATTGCTTATGTAGCTAATACCATACTATAACATCATTTAAATTCTCCCATCCTCCAAGTGTCCAATCTGGCTAGTATATTTTTTCATACTATTGGTTTAGCATTGCCTAAAAACTTCAGGTTTTAAATGTGGTTAGCTGTGTTTTTCATAAAGGCTGTATGTCTCCACTGTTAATGAAATGGATCAACTTTAATCGAAGTGCAAATTTTTATGGTATGTGTGATTATAGTATAAAAATAAGAATGCACACTTTATAGCTGAACACATTCATGTGTAATTATGACATAAAGACCAAAGTTCTGTAAATTTTTCTTACAATATTAAACTGCTGCTAAGTCATATGTTTTCCAAAAATTGTTCTTTCACAGATATAAATCCTGACATGAATCAGTCTAATATATCGAAATTGACATTTAAAACTGCCAAAAGTTGTCTGCCAACACAAAGCTGTTTCATATGCAGATTTAAATGTTTTAGCTATAGCTTATTATTAGCGGTAGTTATATCTAAGATTATCTACATTATTTTGCCTAAAAGGTTAGATGCTAAAGAAACCTACAAATTCACAATTGCAGTCATTTTATAGTCCTTTTTTTCTTTCTTCTTTTCTTTTCTTCTTCTGCTTTATTAGCATAATAAAGATGACATAAAAATAAAGACATCAATACAGAAAGACCAAAAGGATAGTTCTCTTATAATACAGCTTGTCAGTTGGGGACTTGATGCTAGGGCTCTGATAGAAGTCTAATATATACAAATCTTGGATGTTGCTATAGAGAAAAAAGAACAATATATATTTTACACAACCAAATGAGAAAAAAAACCATACAAACACATATAACTAGACTATTGGCAGGTGTATCATATATATAAATAGATCTATAGAAATTTCTTTGGATACACGCATTTGGGGGTCTAATTTATTTTCTCTACTTCTTTAATCAACTCATCATAAATCATACATGTTTTATTTGAATTTGAGGTATAACAACTAATACACTTTTCCATATTTAGTTTGGTATATTAATTGTGTGTACAATTTAGGCAATTTTGTAGCTAACATGTCAAACAAACCATCTATTTGTGATCTTCAAATACCGTATTTACTTGATTATAAGATGACCCCCGAAAATTTGAATATTAATTTAGAAAAAAACAAAAACCTTACATATAAGACTACCCTATAGGAAAAACATTTTATTAGTAAATAGTAATTCCTATGAAAATTATTTTTTTCATATTTAATAAAAACTATGATTGAGATAAATGCATTACCTGTATTTATTTCCTTTTAATTAGCCACCTTATTAAAACGTTCACCGGCTGCCGGGGAGGAGGATCCAGGTCCCCTGCAGCGCTGCGAGGGGGATCTTAATCTTAGTCTTATAGTCAGACCTCTATTTGAGGTTGGATTATAAAATAACCTCGAATATAAAACGAGAGGTACTTTTTAGAGCATTTGATCTGAAAAAACCTTGTCTTATATTTGAGCAAATACGGTAATTTTTGATCAGATTTAGGCAGTGCATAGTTTTGTTTACCTTTCTATACCTATTGCATTTTCCGAATTAAAATATCATAAGCAATATACAAACAAGCTATTGCTCAGCTCCTGTATTCTTTCTTGGTCTGCTTCACCCCGCTATTGTCTCCATTAACCTGACCTCCCAGAGTTCTTCTGCAACAGAGTAGAGCCTTGGGGAACACCATGGGGACAAACTCATCCCCGATTAGAGGAATGGAGGAGAGGTTGTCCTTGTGGTGCAGGCAGCGGATCCTTCCTTTTGAAGAAGTACTCCAGGAGGTTAGAATAAAGCCGGCAGATTCATTCTCTGGGAATCTGTTATTCAGAATCGAAACTATAATATAGCTGCTTTTACAAAAACAGTTAATTTAAAAAAAAAACTTTTTTAGAACTGTTTCTTTATACTCAAGTAAAGCAGTTGATTTAACTACAGAAACAGTAATATATTGTTGTTTTGAAAATGTATTTATTTTTGCAAAATGTATAGATGTATTTTTGGATGTTGTATGTAAAGTATGGTATAAAATCTTTCTTCATAATCACTAGTTTGTTTTTTGCTTTTATAATTTAACATATCACATTTTGTTTCATTCTTGCATCTTTTTTTCTTCTGTTTGCTGGTATTTGTATTGAATCATTTCGAAAGCTAATTAAATTAACCTATTTTCCATGCAGCACATCACTGTTCACATATATTTTACTATTTCTTATCCATATAAATTCTAACAAGTAGGATTAAGAAAATATGGTGATCCATAGACACTTTGGATGGAAGCTGACAGTTGTCTTAATAAAAATAATGACAACACTGGAAGAAATCATATTTCATTATCACATGCGCCTTAGGCAATCTCTTTCTCAGCTTTTTATATTTCCCTAACTTACCACTCGTCCACCAAGCAACATTAATATAGAAACGGCACTTTATTATTGGTTAACATGTCTAAGATGCATCTCGCCATGAGCAGATGGAAGAATATAACTAATATCTTGTTTAGTCAATAAAACAACCCACAGTGTAAACTACAGTATAATTTTTATGTTTACGTTTTATTTCATTTTTTCCCCCCAGCATGGCTTCTATGCCTCCCAGGGACCTTTTTATCACTTTTAGCCTCCTATTCCACTGGGCACAGGGGGGCCATAGATGAGTATAAGCAAGATGAATGTTTTAGCACATGCTCATGCAAGTTGAATTTGAGAGCTAGAGTTTAGTTGAACTCTTGCAAGTTTGTTACTGCAAACTTGCATTTTTCAACCAACAAGAACGCGCTTGCTGTTTAGTGAAGAGACCTGACAGACTTTCATTCAATGGAGGACGCTCATGCATATATTTACACTTTAGTTCTGTTTAGTCAGTTGAGTTAACTCTTATAATATTATAAATGATACTTATTAATTTCTTCACCATCTGAGGAGGAGACTTAACATGTAGTGATTACAAAAATAAGTTTATTAATGACTGTAAAGAATTCCAAATCAATCCAATAAAGTGAGAGTCTGCAGCAGTGATGGAGCTCCATCTTTGTAGGAACAAAACATGACACATGACAGATATAAAGAAAAAATGATCTTGGAGAAAAGACAAAAACACTCTTGATTTTTTTTTAAATCATGCCTTTATCTCAAGTACTAAACATATATAATCAGATACAGCTCAGCTTTTGTATTATAGACAGGGTTTATAGCAGTACACGATGTCTTAAAGGATTGTGAGCAGTTCATAAAACACTCCATTTATGATGCCACAGATCTAAAATGCTACATTTTGTTTATAGTCTAGCACATGTGTTCATAATCTTTACAATATACAGTAACTTGTATATTAATGCTCATTTGAAGCAGTCACTTTTCCCATATCCTACATTTTGCAGTTTTACGGCAAGACAGGAGGCTTCATATTTGCATTATCTTCTTTCCTAAAACCTCCAGCAGCAAAGAAATGGTTAATAACAGAAAAAGAAACAACCAATCAGAAATATGCAGAGTCCATAAGAAGGCCCACAGAACATTCCACTTCCTCTTCTTTGCTGCTAGCGGCTCCAGATGAGCACCTTCTTTACTAGTGTGTATTACCTGAGGGTGACCCCCTCTGCATGTTCGTTTTTCTGGGATGCCTCCCTCGTTCTACATTTCGTGGTGTCATGGCCGGATAATGACTCCCTGTCTCTTTGCCAGCTTTCAGCAAAGCTGGCTCTCTTGCTTTGCTTGATTTCTTTTCGGAGAGTGTCAGATTTTACTGCTTTCGGCACGGATTAATTTACCTTTTGGCCCGACGGCATGGTGGTTTCTATTTCTTGAAGCACTAAATCTTTGTCCTCTTCGGTGTCTTCCCCTACTTTCATGAGCGTCCTAATTGCATATCGCATGCTGTTGCTGTAGTTATCTGTCGGCAACGGCGGGCTTGCGCTCATCGTTACAGGGTCCTTTGTTCTTTCCTATGCTTCTCCTTTTCAGCCTGTTTCGGTCCCTACGGTGGCTAGATGGAACAAATAGATCCTTTGTTTGGCCGGTGTAGATGGGTCTTTTGGGGCCCATTCGGTTTGGGGGGGCTGCGGCCTCAGCAGCCCTTGACTTGGGGATATTCTTTTTGCTGCGGATTGGTCCAGAGTATCAACCTTTCCCACTTTTTATTACCATCCTCGGGCCCATGTTGCTTCTGCGCTGTTGGGGTAGCTTTAAAATTTCAACTATGAAGTCTCCTGTCTTGCTATAATATTGGGGATTGCTCTAGCCTTGGTATAGAGATAATCTTAATTTTATTAAAGACAGGAGGCTAATATTTCCTTCCCTGGGTTCTCCCCCCCTCCACTGTTTCTGTGTTTGGTTTGGCTATGTTTATTCTATTTATATATTTTGTGCATTGATGGTTATGTATTCAGTTGTGCTTTGAGGCAGTTTTTTCTGCAGTTTACTTTCACAATGTTTCTCCTTTTTCATACAGTCTGGGTTTCCCTGGATGTCCGCTGAAATCAGAAGGAGTTTTTTGTCCTCTGGTTCCTGGACTGTTGCTGTTCCGGTTCTTGGTTTAAGTTTTGTGCCACGTATTCGGCACATCAAAGAAGGGGAAGTGGAGTGTTCTGTTGGCATTCTTATGGACTCTGCATATTTCTGATTGGTTGTTTGTTTTTCTGTTCCTGCTGCTGGGGGTTTTAGTAAAGAAGATGATGCAAATATTCGCCTCCTGTCTTTAATAAAATTTAGATTATCTCTACACCAATTCTGAGTAATGGTGTTTTTAATAAACATACAGTAAATGAATGTAAAGAACACCTATGTTGCATTCCGTGGGGTATAAAGACATTCCTCCCCATTAGGCTGTCAATATTATTAAGTTGCTAATTTGTGTTGATTGGTTCAGACAGCCTGTGTAAGGGTTGGGGTTAAGAGAAGGGACATAACTTCAGCAATGGAAATTGATAAGGCAATGCTGCCCCTGTAACAGAGACAGTTCTCAGCTCCTATGCAAAATTTAGTAGTTAATCACATTGATTGACAAACAAAACACACTGTGTAGGCAGTATTAATTAATTTAGTTGCACTAAAAGATGTGACAGTGCCTTTTCCCTTGTCCAATTTTATAGTGTTGTGTTATAGTCTTGGAATCAGAAGCTTCTAATGGAAATACTAGGACATTGAAAAAATAACATATGAACTAGAAATATCAAAACAATGTTGATTAAACTAATCCTTTAGATAACAGGAAAATGTTCAATTATTACAACCAATGTCAAGTATTTCCCCTTAGTTCTCAAGAGGCTATTGAAATCCTCTGCATAATTGAAGATGTTTGGGGTTGTATTGTATTACATGAGACAAATGTATCCGATTCCCATCAGACTCTAAGAGAAAAACAAACTTAAAAATAAAACAGCAATAGATTTTTAAAGATTCAAATTGGAAGCACTGTATTCATAGCAATGTCTGCATTATGTATTCATCTGGCCATGATAGCACCCTTACTTTCAAACTATTTTGTGGGTGACAACAGAAAAAGTTTTTTTTCAGTTTTTAATACTTGAAAGAAAATGGAAAATACATGCAAAAAGTAAGACTTAACAGTAAATTATTATTATAAAACAATTAATTACTATTCAACAAAAAAATCAAATGGTATAAAATTAAAATACTGGCATTCATTATAAAAAAAGCTATAAAAAGAAATAAAAAAGAGGTATGACACAAGAGATATAGTTATATGCAACAGTCGTAGATTGTAAATTAATAACATATTGTTTGTTTGACATGGAAAAGGGAATAAAACCTAAAATCAGGTAGTGGATTGTCTATATAGGTAATTTTATACTTGTACTATTTGTCATAGCTACTAATTCCAAAGTTCACACAAAGTGTCTATTGTCGCTATTGTCGTAATGTATCCTCATGGTAAGAAGGTCATCAATTGTCAATGTGTTCTAAGTAATAATTATTGTAAGAAATTAGATATTTTAAAGTGAAATTTAAGTAAAATTCAAGTTAAGAGACATATGTGGCTTTAAAGGTTTTAGCATTTATTCCCTAGGAGATTGAAAGACAAAACTCTAGATTAGTACACATGCCAATCTTGCAATCAGGAAATAATTGATGAAGCTGGCAGTCACCTTGAACAAATGACAAAATCCTGAATAAGGTGTGGCATACCAAACAAAAACTCTAAAAAAAAGGTATGTATCTGGGTTTACTAAATAAGTTTAGTTAAAAAAATGATCGCAACATTTGTATAACAGTTTCCAGAGAAAAGATTTCATAAATTTGTACTGTTAAACAGTACTACCCCTGTATTATAGGATGTTGAACAGTCAAGCAACACTTCATTATTATTTTTTCTTTTCAAGTAATAGTTGCTATTAGGTCAGAGGGTTAACTTCTCCATTCATGTGATTATGAATTGCGAATTTACCAAATTTTTGTAAATTTGGCGATTCATACAAAGCCACTCAAACAAGGCCTAATCCCCACAAAGTGTGTGTGTGGGGGGGCAAAAAGCACCAAAGTTGGGTGGAAGTTCACCTTAGGGTGCCATCATTTTTTCCCGAAGTTTGCACCAGGTTATGTCTGATTTTTCAATTGAAGGTGAACTTCTGCCAAAATTGAGAAGAAAATGAAGATGTGGAAGTGAAAATGGTCACAGGAGAAGTGTAAGTGGTTGGCAGAGAAGGTAGGGAAACATTTAGAGAACGTTAAAGAGAGTGAACAAGAATGAGAGAGAGTTTGATAGAGTAAGCGTATGAATGAGAGTGAATGTGGGCACCGGGCAACACAGTTCCCAAATTACATTACATTACATTTAGTTATATAGTGTTAGTAGATTCTGTAGAGCAGTTACAATTAGGGAGGTTATTTTAAGACACATACAATACCAAGCTGGTCCAAGTGGTTGTACACTTCTTGGAAAAGGTGAGTTTTAAGAGAGCTTTTGGAAGTTGCGTAAAAAGGGAGAAAGTCTGACAGGTAATTCTACGGAAGGGGTGCAGCACGGATGAAATCCTGAAACACAGTTGGGGTAAGGCAGTAAGGTGAGTTAAAAGAGAGGTGAAAGGTCAAGAAAGAAAATATACATTGGGGTGTCATCTGCATATAGGTGGTATTGGAAGTCAAAGGAAGACATCAGTTGTTCGAAGGAAGAGGTATAATTGGTGGATAATAGAGGCCCAAGAACAGATCCCTTAAGCATTTCAACAGATAAGACTACCATGGGAGAGGTAGGATTTAAGGCAGGAAGGAGCTGTGTCATGAATGCCATAAGCATAGAGGGTTTGTAGTAATGGGGTGTGGTCAACTATGTCAGTGGACAGAGATCCGCATGCCCCATAAGCAACAAACTGATGCACTGTGTGTTCTGACACCTTTCTATCAGAACCAGCATTAACTTTTTCAGCAATTTGAGCTACAGCAGCTTGTCTGTTGGATTTGACCACACAGGCCAGACTTTACCCCCACGTACATCAATGATCCTTGGCTGCCCATGACCCTGTCACCGGTTAACCGCTTTTTCTTCTTTGGACCACATTTGATGGTACTGACCACTGCACACCTCAGAAAAAGTGCTGTTTTGGAGATGCTCTGACCCAATCGCCTAGCCACCACAATTTGGTCAAAGTCACTCAGATCCTTAAGCTTGCCCATTTTTCCTGCTTCTAACATCAAGCAGTGTTCATTTGCTGCCTAATATATCCCACCCACTATCCGCATCTTCTCTCCTCTCTTCTATCTTCAGTCCGCAATTGACACCACCAAAATGGAGGTGCTTGCAAAGACGTCCTTTCCCCGATCCTCCAATCGGGAGAGAGGACATCACATCAAGTGAAACTTGAACTCAGGGCAATATAGCTGCGCTTGCGGTGACGTCCTATATTGGGATTATGTCCGTGGAGATGCAGACGAAGATAGCAGATTGAAGATAAACGAGATAGGAGGAGGGAGAAGATAGAAGATGTAGAAGAAAATTCAGAAGCAGAAATAGTAGGCAAAAGTGCAAACATTTAGAGAGTGTGAGAGAGTGAATGAGAATGAGTGCGAGTGAATGTGGGTACTTAAAAATGCCCTCCCTCAGTTTTTGGCTAAACTGAATAGGCAGGGAAGTAAATGTGTTGCCCAAAAACAAATGGGCCAAAAATTAACAAAAAATTTTGCTAGTGACAAGTTCACATTAAGATTTATGCTAATCCTATTTATCTGCAATATATCTATGCAATTCCAAATGCATGCTGGATATATATTGATAGATATGAGCAAGTCACTATATTTTTGTTATCACTATTTAATGTAAATAGAAAAAACAAGAATCACATTTTTGAAAATGCAGACAAGGTAAAATCTGAGTCCTGAATTGTGGTTGCCTTGGAAACAAAAGACATAGCTCTAGAAAATAATCAAGGGTGTGCAAAATTGCTTCAGTAAATCTTTAACAGAAATGCAAATATACTAAAAAAAGGAGTCTGAATAGACCTAAATGAATATGATTATATATATAAGGCATATAAAAATAATAATCTATCTATCTATCTATCTATCTATCTATCAATCTATCAATCTATCTAAGTCAATATAGCTGTAAGTCTATAGACTTGTGCATTCTGATTTTTACAAGCGTTATTTTTAACTCTGTTCATGCAATTTTCCGATAACAAGGAGGCTCCCGGCGAAACAAATTAAAATGAATGGCAAAATGACCAAAATTAAGATTTGTCCATTTGTTTGCCATGTTGTGTCACCATTACAAGCCATTTTGGCTCGATTACAACCAGTTTTGGCACTCTTTGACGAGGTTAAGTGGAAAAGGACTGTGTGAAGGAGGATACATATAAATCACTGATAGGCAGAGGTAGCCATAAAATTGGGGGGGGGTGTCTCATTGATTGTTATTGCTATGATTGATGGGTCAAATTAACTGTGGGTTTTTTTCCTTACTCAGCATTTACAAAGGGACAAGGAGGGAGAAGGAATGATTCCAATTTTTGTGGGTTGGGCAAAGCTAACGCAGGTGTGTATGAAAAAGTAGTTAGGTACACCAATCCCAGGGCTGAAGCCTTCACGCTCAGAGTCAGGAGTTAAACTACCACAAGCGGCATGCAGCAGCAGCAGCACTAAACATCCTTAGGATCACTAAACATCACATAGGGTGACAGGAAGAGCAGAATTGGGGCAGAAGGGTTATGGATCTTTTCTGTACCATGATGAGGTTGCGCTGCACATATAGTACACCTGGTGGTAAGGGCAGCTATTCCAACTGATAAGCAATGTAAGCTGTCCCTAATGTCAGACTAGCTCCTCTGAAATGGTCAACTACCTCCTACTATTGCCGTCTAAATTATTGGGACCCAAAAGCTGTTATTTGACCAGGCCTCTCCTTAGTGGCTCAGCAGTTGCTTTCATGCCCAGCCACTTGTGTCCAAAGCGAGGGGGGTTTTCTCTGTGACAGGCAACATACTTGACATACCCAGCACATAATATTCAAAGTTATATGTTTTATGTGTAATTTTCTTTGCTATGTGGCTGATTCACAATACCTTTATTAATTCTTTGTTGGGTTATTTTGACAAATTACCAAACATTGTATTGAAAATCTCTTTGTTGACCACTTGACTTTATTTTTAAATGTACTGAAAGATTTGATGTCAACACAATGACTTTATGTTTCAGAATTTGCAGTGAACATAACCGTTTTATAAAAAATATCAAATGTTCGTGAAAAATCTTTACTATTGAAAAAAAAATTACTATTGAAAACAGACAAAGCATTATAGTCAAGAATAATATTATATGGGAATAATCATTACATAAAAAGTTTTTTAAATGAGTAGCCTAACAATATATATATACCCAACAGCAATGTACCCTTGAGAAAATATTGTATTCACATTATAACAGCAACTATACATGTCATAACTTATATGTCAATATTTAATAAAACACAATGGAATTATGGAACTGCACTTAACGTTTGTCTGAATAGAGAAGATTGTCTCCATGATAATATAAACATTTTTATGTGACCAAGAGAGATAGTCTCTTAATGTCCTAATTTTCTCAAATGTCTAGACTAGTATAAAAGCCAGAGTATATGATATCTTTCCATAGCATTTTCTCCATCAAAGCCTTCAAGCTAAAATGTTTGGGATATTACTTAGAAAGATAAGTCGGGTTCCACATCAGTCTTTTGTTAGTGACTGGACAAGTAAGAAATTATTCTCACGCAATCCATGATAGTAAATAGGAACAAACATTATGCGTGAGAAGCAATATGGGTTACTTGAAAACTAGGACAATGTAATGACCTGTCTAGGGTCACTTTAATTATGTGCTTAGCTGGCTGGAAAAAAACTGCATTTTACGAAAACCAAAACAAAAACAGAAGGAATATGCGAAGAAGAAGAAAAAAAAAATAAAATAATAATAATAATAATAAAAAAATAAATAAAATATATATATATATATATATACATACATACATACAGATTACATATATAAAAATAGTAAATTTCAGTTTTCTTGGAAGAACGTCAGAAACATTGCTGTGTAAGTGCATTAGAAAAATATAGTGACATAGCCTTTAGTTCACATCTTTAAACTGTCTAACTGCTTGTAATTACCTGTAAAACTGCAGTAATAATAATAATAATGGCTACTAAAAATAAGTGTTATCCTAAGTGTATTGATAGATTAGGTGGCAAATGAAAAAATTGCTAATTTAGCTTCAGCAAGGTAGGTATTGGGGTCTAATATTCCATCTGTCTTATTTTTCTATGCTGAAATAGAATAGAATTATGTCATGATATAAAGTATTGCATTCTTATCTAGCACTCGTGATCTAGTGGGGTTAATACACTCTCATCTTCTTTCACTCTTGACCACACTGTCTCCTTACCTTCTCTGTTGATCACTTCCGCTTCTGTGTCACGCAGCTCCCCTTACGTGTCTTCCATCTTCTCGTTCTGAATCTTCTTGTTCTCCTTTCTTTTATATGCTCTGTTTTTTGTTCGCATATCTGTGGACATAACTTCCCCACAAATGTCCACCAAACAGTAGAGGATTTGGTGATATCTTCTCCCACTAACCTCCAATCAGGGGAGAGAACATGACCGGAAGTTCCGCCGTTTTAGTGGATGTTCACACGAGGTTAAAGAAGAGAGAAAAGAGAAGAACAAGAAGATGCAAGACATGGAAGCAAAAGTGGTCATCACAGAAGGAAGGGAGACATTCAGTGTGAGACAGTGGGAATTGCAATTTATACCAATCTGTATGGACAAGTATAGTGGCTGGGTTTAAACCAAATGACACCCAGTCATGAACGCCGGCACATTAACCTGATCAACAGGCTAATACTGGCTACACATGGATATTAATTGGAAGCCAAACTTGGCATGCGTGTAAGGTGTTTTTTAGGACTTTGATCCTGCTGAGACTCCTACTAAACTCCTACTAAACTCCTACTTAACTAAAAGGGTTCATTTGCATACCTGGGAACTCTCCGTGTTTGACCCGGAGATTGCCGTGTGAGCGCTGCGCCTCTGGTTCTTCGGGTCAAGACCTGAATCCTCCAGGTCGCGGGGTCAGTGTGCAGTCCTGGCCGCGTCCCGCAAGGGAAGGCTCCGGGTAGCCGGAGCCGAGAAGTTCCCAGGTATGTTAATTTGTCATTGTATTTAATATTTAATTTCTGTTTGAAATACTCATATAAGGTATATATATATATATATATATATATATATATATATATATATACTACTTGAATTTTATTGTTTAAGATTTATTTCTCTGTAGTTAAACCTACTTTCAGTTTCAACAATGAGAAATTTTACCACTCCTAGTGGACATAGAACTTAGATTTAATTACATTTCTGATTTGGCAATGTAGGTCAGCCAATATTTCATATTCTCTCTAGTGCTGTAAATGTTAATGGTTTCAACTGTTTCTTTGTATAAGCTTAAAAATCTGAAATGCAAATTGGTTAAGGTGAAAAATTGAGCTCAGTATAGACAGGTTTGAGTAATATTTATTATGTGTATGCTTTTTAGGGTGGGCTTCCATTTCTGTATTTTTATGCATATTTGCAGATTCTGACAGAATTTAGGGTTAAGCACCCCATCTATCACACAGGTGCCATTGCATGAAAGTCTCAGTGTGTCAGTAAAGTCCCACTAATTCAGCTCCTTGATTAGCAATATAGCCATGTAAAATTAGATAGGACTCACAAAGGTTGGGGTACTTTGACAAAGTGACTGCCTAAGCAATATATGGCCATATAATGTAATGGAATCCCCAATATTTATATGGAATGTTTAGTTATTGTAGTTAGAAATCTGGAGTCTCATTTACTTCCTCTCATGGATGCCTCTGTTGAAGCCAGCAAGCATGAATATGTAAACTTCTTGCACATGCTCTTTAAAGTGGCTGAAGCAGCACCAGCCAATAACACGTGCGCTGCCAAAACATCAGTATTTAGATAGGATACACACTATATGGATAAAAGTATTACGACAACCCTCCTAATTGTTGAATTTAGGTGTTTCAGACACACCCATTTTTAACAGTTGTATAAAGTTAAGCACACGGGTCATCTCTATAGACAAACAATGGCCGTAGAATGGGTCATGGCTGAGCCAAAGAGTGTGCACAATAAGAAGTATTGCGAGTGGTGTAAAGCACACCGCCTCTGGAATCTGAAGCAGTGGAAATGTGTTCTTTAGAGTGCTCAACCAAGCTTCACCATCTGTGTCCATCAAGTCGGATGGATGAATCTGGGTTTGGTGGATGCAAGGAGAATGCTACCTAATGAAATACATAGCGCCTACTGCAAGGGATAATGGTTTGGGGTTTTTTGCTAGGTCCCTTAGTTCCACTAAAGTGTCATATTGATGCTACGGTATTTAGACAGTTGTATGCTTCCAACTTGGTGGGAATAGTTTGAGGAAGGCCCTTTTCTATTTCAGCATTACTGTGACCCTGTATACAAATTAAGATCCATAAATACTGTGCCTGGAAGCTCTGCCATTTTGCCAAAAAATATCCTCCACAAAAACCACGTTCCTACCAGCGGCTTCCTTTCCTTCATTGTAGGATGTCAATTTAAGTGCTGCCGCTTTCGCGGAAGTTTACTAGGAGGTCATGTTCGTGGAGATGCAGATGACGCAAGAAGACAGAAGATAGAAGAGAGGAGAACAAGAAAATGAAGAGAATGCTAGACAAGAAGCGGAGCTGTGAGACATGGAAGTTGAGGGCAGAGATGGTAGAGAGACATTTAGAGAGTGTGAATTTAAAAAGCCCCAATTTTTGTCCGAAATGAACGGGCTGGAAATGGAATTTCATCTGAATTGTTTTTGGCCTATTTGCACATGTCTACTGACGATCAGGCAAAATTGGTGCCAATATCATCAAAGAAACATGGATGTGGAGTCCAAAAGGTACTTGAAACACTTAAACTGGGTAACTGGCAGAACACTAACAATGCTGTATACACACAGCTTGTATTACGAGGAAGGTCACTGAGAGATCAGAGACTATATTATTGTAGAAGCCCAAGTCTATGAGCAGCTGTGAGTAGCTTCTGGAGCATAGATAAGAACCGAAAAGTAAGATCGGTTTGTCTTAGTCTGTCAATTCTTGTCTTGTCATACCCTTTGAACTTATGTATTGTATTAAGCGCTGCGTAAATTGTTGGCGCTATATAAATAAAAGATAATAATAATAATAATAATAAAGGGACGACATTACATTATAAGCTTGGGAAATCTTTCTTAATGAATGCTTGTACCTCTTGCTTAAGTTTGACATGTTGTAGATCATGAGGTTCTGGCCATAGGTAGTGCTCCACAGAAGATATGTCACCTCAGAGAAATGTGTGACCTTCAGAGGTCTGAAATAACATTCCTGACAAGTAGAGACTGTAAACTATCTGATTCATTGAGGACATTCTCAACCTTCTTAGAGGATAGCACAGCATGAAGTAGATGGCTAGTGTAGATTGAAGATGTTAAAATGTCTCATTACATCCCTCTGTACAAAAAAAGGAGTCTTTTTTTTCTTCTTTTGTTTTCTTTTTTTCTCTTGTTTTGTCTTGACAAAAGGAGTTAATACATAACCCTTACTGGCTTATGTGTGGTATAAAAAAAAACTGCAGTGTAGCTAGCTACTGGAGGATCATGGTCCAAACAATATGACCCCAGTTGCTATGCCCTTTGTGTACCATGATATATGGATGGGTCCAATGTGTTCATGATTACCTAGCAGGACAGAGAAAAAAAAATCTTCGAACTTTCTAACTACTAAAACATAAACTACTAACTGTACAAAACCTTTCAATTTTGATTGAATTTGCATCTCGTTCAGATTTGTGCCTATTTTAAGCTTAAGAATTTGCAAACTTAAGTTCTCACTTTATTCCAGCTTTGCATTTGGTTACAAAGCTTTTTATATGTCCCTAAAAGCTGTGATAGGAGATGTCTATAAATTCTGCTCATTACCAATTAGAGGTGTGAATGCATTAACACCAGTCTTTGTATACTCATTTTAACAACATATGTCATGCTGACTACCTTTCCATGCAGTGATGAAATGCCTGTTTTTATATGGACATTAAAGAAAAGATGCCGAGGTCTGGCTTTTATTAGGTATGTTATTAGATTTTGTGAGATGAGTTTAAAATAGGTTTTGAATTAAATATTTTATTTAATAATGAAGAGTAGTTTATCTCTATAGACATTCTTTCATGTCTTAGTATCTGTGCAAAATATAAAGAAAGAGAACTCCCTTAAATAGTGCACCATGAGAAAAAAATAGACCAAACTATATGAATAGAAGAATATAAACAAGTGTATTTATTAGATAAATTGATAAACATGAGCACTGCCACGTTTAGACCACAGCTCACTCCCCACCATAAGAACATACCATAAAAAAACATATGATATATTATCAGAAGTATAATACTGATAGTAAAATCATGGTGTAGACCGAGAGCAGACGAGGCCAGTCCTCTGTGTTTTGCTTCCTAGCAACCCTATACCACAAATTTAGGATCATTTGCGCTATATGCCCTTTTGTTTTAGGTATATTTTTAGTATTAACAGAGGAGTCACATGGGGCCCCTGCTGGCGATTTTGGTGTTGCTGAATGCCTTGGCAATCCCAATACGTGATGTGCCTGGCATGTCATTGGTCGATAAGAGGTTAAGGAAGGTCAGCACATCTTTACTATAACCAAGACTTCATCTCTATGCAGAACCATCAGCATACCAACATACATATTGTTGATTTTTTTCTTTTTGTTTTTTTGTTTAAAGTATTTTATTTGCATTTTAACAAAATATAACAGATGCCAAAGTTAGTGTGACACAGCACATCAGACCATAAGACAGAGGCCTAAGCACAATGGACAAACAAATGTGATAAAGCAATAAGAGCATAACAACAATCATTGGTCAGCATGTCATAATGCGGAAGAACCAAGTGCCCGCACTAACCCAAAGCATGGCACTCCAGCAGTAATTTGGCAAACAACATAGAAGAGGGAAGAAAGGAAAGGAAATGGGGACAGAGAAAAGAAGAAAGGAAGGACAAGAAGGAAGAAAAGTAGAAAAAGAAGAGAGACACCCCTCACGGTTCAGAGATGGAGAAGCGGATGAACTGGTCTGGGCCCCTTGAATGCAGAGAGCCACGGATCCCATATATCCTCGAAGTTTGACATACTATCGTGGAGTTTGGCCGTGATCTTTTCCATATTAATAATATGCCATATATTGGCCTGGATTTCTCCGTGAGTCGGAGGAGCCCCCTTCCACCTCCGAGCAATGGCCTGTTTGACAGCCGCGCAGATCCGGTGAATAAGTTGCTGATGAGAAGGCGACAAGGTGGGGTCAGGGACCCCCATCATAAGGAGGGCAGATTCTGGAGACAGGCGGACATCAGTATGAAGTGCTTTCGATAACTTGGCGGAGAAGGAGGACCACAGAGGCTGAACCAGACCACACTCCCACCACGCATGGAGGTAGGTGCCCTTCTCTCCACACCCTCGGAAACAGCAATCACTGGCGCCACTGACCATATGCGATAGTTGCACGGGCGTCGTATACCAGCGAGCGACCACTTTGTAAGCCCGCTCTTTTATCAATGTGTTAATTGTAGTCTTATGTAGAGTCGCCGCCGCCAAATCCCACACGTCGTCAGGGTAAGTAGTGAGTAAATCTTTGTGCCATTGGGACCGGTAAGAAGGAGGAGAAGCAGACGTAACCGATATAAAGCTGGAGTAGTGTGTAGAAATGGAACCTTTAAGCCGCTTTCCGGCCAGGAATCTGCGTTCAAAGACCGTTAAAGCAGCCATCTCACCCCTGGCCAAAAGAGAACGCACAAAGTGTCGGACCTGTAAATAACGGAACAATTCAGTTGGAGGGATATTTTTGGAGTCCCGCAGCGCGGCGAAAGAGAACATCCGCCCGCCCCGGACCAGGTCGCCAAGAGTGAGCAATCCAGCAGCCGTCCACCACCGGAAAGTCGACGGAGTCATGCCTTCCGGGAACTGAGGATTGGACAGCAGAGGCGTGAGTGGAGAGACGGAACCGACAAGGCCGAGCTTAAAGCGCCAAGCTCGCCAGAGGAGGAGTGTTGCCGAGATCGTAGCGGACGAGGACGGACAAAGGAGTGACGGATTATCTAGCCACAGGAGCTTTCCGAGGTCCTGGTGTGGGAAATAAGATCGCTCAATATCCACCCAGGGAAGGGTATTTGCCGGGCAAGACCAAGACTCCAACTGAGAGATCCTGGCCGCAACGTAGTACATAAATAGGTCTGGAACAGCCAATCCTCCAGCTTGCTTTGGTTTATACATGGTAGGTTTATTAACGCGAGCACGTCTGGACTCCCACACATATTCAAATAAAGTAGACTGAAAGGTCACCATCTCCTCTATCTTGATTGGGATGGGCAGCGCACGAAACAAATACAAGAGTCTAGGCAGTAAGTTCATTTTAACCGCAGTTATGCGCCCCAACCAGGAGATAGTATAGCGGGCCCATTGTCGCAACTCTGAACGCAAGGTCCCCAGGAGCGGTGGGTAGTTAGCCTGATAGAGCGAGTGAAAGTCCTTAGTGACACGTATACCTAGGTACTTGACCGAAGACGGCTGCCAGGAGAATTGAAAATCCTGCGCAAGAAGTCGTTGTACTTGCGGCTCCAAATTAACATCCAGGGCTTCACACTTGGAATCATTAATCTTGTATCCGGATATTTTGGAGAAGTCCTTCAGTAGGCGAAAGAGGTTAGGGAGCGATATCAGGGGGTTCGTCAAGGTAAGTAGGATGTCATCGGCAAACAGGCTTAATTTGTAGGGAACACTTCGTATCTCAATCCCCTGAATGTCCGGATCGGCCCTAACAGCCGCTGCAAGGGGCTCGAGACATAGAGCAAATAGGAGCGGGGAGAGAGGGCATCCCTGCCGCGTGCCATTTTTAATATCCAACGAAGACGACTCACAGCCCATCAGAGCCACCGTTGCCGTCGGGCGACTGTATAACGCTTGGACACCACTTAGAAAGCTACCTCGAAAGCCAAACCGGGCCAACACCTCCCACATATAAGTCCAGTCAATCCTATCGAAGGCTTTCTCGGCATCTAAAGCCAACAACATCGATTTCTGAGCGGTAGCTTTAGCAGCCTCAATCAAGTCTATTGTACGCCGAATGTTGTCAGGAGCTTCTCTGTTTGGAATAAATCCCACTTGGTCTGGGTGTATCAGAGACGAAATGACCGCACTCAGACGAGCCGAAAGTAGCTTAGCAAACAGTTTGATGTCGGAGTTGATAAGCGAAATAGGACGATAGCTCCCGCAAGCAGAGGGGTCTTTACCTTCTTTGTGGATCACAACAATTTTAGCCTTCAACATTTCACTGGATGGGGGGTCGCCATTGAGGAA
Source organism: Spea hammondii (assembly GCA_029215755.1). Taxonomy (NCBI): domain Eukaryota; kingdom Metazoa; phylum Chordata; class Amphibia; order Anura; family Pelobatidae; genus Spea; species Spea hammondii. Next base: position 14,691,155 of record JARDYJ010000003.1, on the reverse strand, counting down.
GCGCTGGAAAAGAACAAGCAGGCGAGGTGTGAGAAGAAGCTGAAATTTTTTGTAGTAGGATCCTGGAAGCCCGTCCGGACCGGGAGCCTTGGATGACTTGAGTGTGGAGATCAGTGCCCGAATTTCATCCTCAGTAACAGGACCGTTAAGGGACTCCAGTTGAACTGGAGAGAGGCGCGGAAGAGCGACTGAATCTAGAAAGCGACGTACAGGGCGGCGATCATGTAAGTTCGTAGGAGCTTTATTACCATCATATAGGTCTTGATAGTAAGTTGCAAATTGATCCGCTATGTCCCTAGGGTGAACCCAGCTCGCCTGATTGGCATCCACGATCTTGGAAATGATCTGCAGTTTCCGCTGCGCACGCAAGCGCCTCGCCAACATGGAGTCCGGTTTATTGGCCTTTTCAAAGAATTTTTGTTTAGTAAGGTTGAGGGAGTATAGCACATCTTGGCTCAGCAGAAGGTTCAACTCCCCTCTCGTCCGGACAATGTCCCGGAGGAGCGAGGCATCGAGAAGTCGCTTGTGTCGGGCTTCCAAATCAGCTAAGCTAGCCGTGAGGGAGTCAATCGCTTCTTGTCGGAGTTTCCTACGGCGGGCTGCTATCCTGATGAAGGTACCTCTGATAAACGCTTTATGGGTTTGCCAAATCAGAAGAGGATCTAATTCCGGAGATTCATTGAAGTCAAAGAAGTCATGGAGGTCTTGCGCGACCTCTGAAAGGACCGAAGGGTCTGTTAGTAGGAATTCATTCAATCTCCATTGTCTAGAGCCACTAGGCCAATCAGAAAGGTGAAGAACGCACTCGACAGCCCCATGATCCGACCAAATGATGGGATGAATTCGCGCAGCGTGAAGGGAGTTAGCCATATGTTGGCCTACGAATATGTAGTCTATTCTGGAATAGGACTGGTGGGGATGGGAGAAAAAAGAGTAGTCCAGCTCTTTGGGATGAAGCAACCGCCAGGCGTCAACCAATGCGACTGTCCGCGCAAAATTTTTAAGACGTCTTGAGTTCGGCAGGGAATGGGATAACGTAGAGGAGCTCTTTCTGTCTAGAAACCCATCCCAGAGTGTATTAAAGTCACCACCAACAATAAGCTGAAATTTACGGAAGGGCAATAAAAGGTCCGTCAGGTGAGAATAAAAGGCATCCGCGGGCGAAGAGGGCGCATAGACGTTCAAAATCGCCGTAGGCTTGTTCTGAAGAAGTCCCGTGAGCAGGAGGCACCTTCCCCATTTATCCGATTGAACGGAATGTAATTGGAATCCCAGGGAGGAATGAAAAAAAATACTGACACCATTTTTCTTTTGACTAGGGTGAGTAGCATGATAGTGCACCCCGAAAGGACTTATCCCAGTACGAAGGTAAGTGAGTGCTGCGGAGATGCGTCTCCTGGAGGAGTAAAATGTCACCGTGTAGTTTACGATAGTAGCGCATCGCAGCCCGGCGCTTCTGGGGCGCGTTGAGGCCCTTGACATTATGGGATATTATCTTGAGAGCACTAGACATTTAATGAGGGAAAGAGCGAGGCAAACCCTCCAGGAAAAAGGGAGAGCACAACCAGCAGCAACCGTGAAGAGGGGAGAGAAAAAGAAACGAAGGAAAGAGCAAAAAGAAGAAAGGGCAGAAAGAGTAAGGAGAAGACACAGCAAATATTCATATACATTGTGCAACCAATATTTTAATGTAGAACAAAGATACTGGTCCACTACAAATAGCCGGATAGTAGCAGAAACGACCAGAAAATCACTGCACTGACCTTGCATATGGTGAAATGTACAGTAAAATGAAAGACGTCAACCTCGGTCCCAGGGGGTAGTAAGTTGAGGACCACTCAAAATGGTATCTCCAGCCCTATGCGAACCGGAATTACCTGACAGCAGGGTACACTCAGTACCAAAATGAGAAAACATGGATCCTAGGACCCGTAAATATAGGCTATACAGCCAACATGTGCGTGGGTGTGTGAACCAAGCCGATACATCAGCAATGTGGGATTAGAACCGAACGGCAAATAAAAATAAAAAGAAACGGCACGGCAGCGGAAGAAAAATAAGGGCGTAAAAGTGTAAGTACAGGCTATACGGCCAACATATGTGTGGGTGTGTGAACCAAGCCGATAGATCGGCAATGTGGGAGTATAACCGAATCGGCAAATAAAAATAAAAATAAAAATAAACGGTACGGCAGCGGAAAAAAAACAAACCAATAAGGACGACCGAAATGTACAAAACAGAGAGCCAAACTTAGCTGTTCCAAGTCCCAGTCAGCTGCCACAGAGAAGCCACCGCCGGCGATTGAATGGAGCCCAGTCCGGGGAACTGACCGAGACGCCCCGGCACTGACGGGACACAGCCAAACTGACGCCGATGGCAGTAGAAGTGCCCTGCACGGGACGAAGACCGCGAAGAAGCAGCTCCAGGCGCGCACCACCGTGTGGAAGACAGCAGCCGAATCGTGGTGAGGATGTCCGGAGTGAAATAACTCGCAAAGCAAGGCGCCTCCGGGTCGCAGTGAAAGACGTCCCTCGAAGCCTCGAAGAAGAGGATCAGAGTCCCAGGCACCGGATGACAGGAGCGAGCGCGGTCGGTAGAAACAGACATAGTGGAGCAAAGGTGAGTACGCTACATCTGGTCAGCCGTCTCTCTATCCGCGTCCACGCCGTCAAGGTCTCGCCTCCAAGGAGCTGCCGGGACCTCGGACCATTCCCCCGCAGACTGGGACCCCGGATCTTGCCTGTATCTCTTGCGGCCTCCCGGCAGAGGCAGTAACTCCAGATAGTGGAGAAGCTCAGACGCCTCCGACATCGATTTCAGGGAGTAGCTTTTATCACCCGCGATCACCTGAAGGGCGAAAGGGAATCTCCAGCGATAGGAAACACCTTGCGCCCGTAAGTGGTCCGTGAGAGGCTTGAGGGTCTTCCTCCGCTGTAGGGTCCTAGGGGAGAGATCAGCATAGATTTGCAGCTCCACATTGTCAAGGGACAACGTCGTGGCTCTAGCAGCTTTCATAAGTTCTTCCTTAACGGCATAGTCTCTGAGCTTTACGACGATGTCACGAGGCTTTTCAGAGGGCCTAGGTCTAGGCCTCAGCGCTCTATGAGCGCGGTCCACTACAATCTCCTCCCTGGACTTGTGCGGCAAAAGCTGCTTAAGGACAGCGTCCAGAACCGACTCGACATCCTGAAGCGATTCAGGCACACCTCGCACCCTAAAATTAGATCTCCGAGATCTGTTCTCCAGATCTTCATGGGCATCTTGGAGAACGAGCACCTCATGGCGCAGTGCAGCAACATCAGCCTCCATCGCCCGTGCGTCCCGCTGCATGAAGGCCTGGGCCCTCTCAAGGTGATCCGTACGTGTGCCAATGTCCGTTATATCCTTCTTCAAGTCGCGAAGCTCATCTCTGATGTGTTCCATCAGGTCGCGTTTTACAGAAAGGACGAGGTCTTTGATTTCATCGATGTCACGCCTCGTGCAGGAGACAGACTCATCATCAGGAGTCGGGCCCGGGGCCGCCATTGGAGAAAGCGCGGGAGCGTCGAGGTAAGTAGGCTTTTTCTGAAAAATGTCCGGCACCACTTTCTTTTTAGCGGACTTACGAACACCACCTGGCATTCCCACAGATATTCGTGCCAATACCGCAGCCGGTAGTCAGGTAAAACGCTGATTTTAAATGCTTTAGACAGGGCGTCTCGGAGGAGCAGAATCACTGCACAACCATTTCGGATCCCGGTCGGCCACGCCCCCCCGATTTTTTTCTTTTATTACATGTGAACCGGACTATGATCAGGAGGTATAGGTGAAATCAATTTCCCCATATTTTTTTTCTTCATACCCCACTGCAAACAGGGTAAGAAAAGAGAAAGGGAGTGCTGCTTGTTAGCCTACATTTGTTGAAACGGCTACAAGATGAGTAGCTATGACACTGTGCCCTGCAGGAAAATTATATGCCCCCATTCCCATGCACGCGGGATTTAAGAAGAAAAGGAACTTGTCTCCATTTATAGGTTAATTAATCAAATTTTTATTTTTTACAAAGGCAATTTTAATTTATTTCACATTTCCTCTTTAAGGAGACAACATCAGCATATGAGAACACAAAGAGAGAGTGAACTAAAATGAGAGAGTGAGTGACAGTCTGAGAGAATGTGAAAGAGTGAGTTGGAGTAAATGTGGGCGTCACACAAACAAATTATGTTTCCAAATTTAAAATGACCCCCCCCCCCCTATTTTTGGTCGAAAAAAATAGTCAGGAAACGGAATTCATTGCCTGAAAACAAATGGGCTAAAAAAACCTGTCCAAATCGGTTTCAGTCCATTTGCACATGGCTATCATTAAGTAATAAGATGAATCTCTTTATTGAAATGATTTGCTAAAATTGCAATGCATTGCTGTGAAATAAGACAATAGACATTATCTTTACCAGCCTCAGGTAGTGCAATAACATTGCAGTTCAATTATTGAATATAAATCAAATTGCACAAATGCAGATTTGCATTGAATTCTGTGGATGTGATTAACCTTTTTTGGAACAGTTCCAATAGCTGCATACATTAAAACCTCAAAACCAGTTGAAGAAGGTTATTTTCTCTGCATTTTATTCTAGGTGTTAAATGACATCAGGCTTACCTTTGCTAATCACTTTGGTTTAATTGCATAATTTGCAATTTAAGGGGCAGTACTGCAGTACAATTATGAATACCAAGTTGATAAACATCAGCATTATAAAAGAGATTAATGAGTCAATTTGCAATAAATTCCTTAGCAATAACAAAAAGAATTTGCTCTACCGTGCTCATTATATCAAATATGTGTTTTAAAGTGCCAACTGTGCCAAACTGGATGTCCCCATGGTGGCCAAGATGGCTGCCCCCTATGGTTTTAATAATGTCACTGTTTCAATTTCATTGCTACAGTCATTTATTTTGATCTTTCTGCCAAAGACCGCAGCATTAATGCTAGCATTTATAAAGTTATCATGTTAATCTCCATTAGAAAAATGACAAGAGGTGATTACTACTTAAGGTGTACAGACATATTTGTGAAGAAAAGAAATATAATTGTCACTTTGTTTACTTGGACAAATAATTACTTTTTAATTGTAAAGTAATGAATCACCATAAGGCTTTTTAGTTATATATATATTTTTAAATGTGATTATGCTAAGTTGCAAATGGAGAATTTTGTACCAACCCTAATATTTTGATACATGCAAACAATAATTACAAATGTTTTATTTATTATGGCATAGGGAAACTAATTACCTTTTTTTATTGCAAGGGACTTAATTGAAAACAAGAGAGTGTTTTTCCAACTGATTAGACTTTAATATAGGCAATACCTTATTCCATTACCACATATTGGATGGATAAAGATAGGTACTTTTATGACTTAGCTTTTAGCCACCACCGACTGTCTAGCTTTATGTTCTCCCAATGAGTTTCAAATATACAATGGCTTTTGAAATGTTTAAGTAAACTCCATTTTTCTGGTGTAAAGAATACAACGGGGTCATAAAATTTGCTTCTTGGGAGGAAAGCATGGTATGTGTCCTCATTTTTAAAAAGCTTAACATGAAAAGCAAAGCCCTCTTTAACTAATGTATCCATATGTCTTAGTCTGTCAATTCTAGTTTGAATATATGCATTGTAAAAAGCACTGCACAAATTGCTATACAAATATAATAATAATAACAAAAGATTTTGTCAGTTATTATTCTAGAGCAAGATTTTAAAATTTTATACTTGGACCTGAGTAAATGTTAAATATAGCAGTCACAATCACTATCAAAATGGGTTACTGCTTTCTTTTAAAAACAATATTGTTTAGTTAGCATCTTCTAAAAATGTTTGGAATTTCAGAAAATGAAAAAATAGGTAAATCTCTATTGTAATTCATATTTAGCAAATTAAAGAATCTGCTAATGTAATAAAATATTTCACAAAATGAAACACCACTATCGCAAATAAATAATGTGTAGCTAAGTACACAATTTGCATCATATCATAAAGATGAATAAAGAAACCTCAAAACCGCTCTTGGTACATTTAAAATATTCACTCACATATTCTGCAGAAACTTATATTTGTGCAGATAGATGCTCAAAATAGTTTGCACAATGTCAAGTTTGTTCTTTGAAACGTTGTAGAAACGAGGTCATCATATGTAGTGGTGTTTCTTCTCCTATAAGGATTTATGGAATTCCTAAAAATATAATGGGCATAGTGGCTATTTTAACTTTTATGGTGAACCGATATTACTAGCAAACTATTACTATCTCTAAATTTTACATTAAAATATCCAAAATATCACCGATGAGGACCCACCCCAATGCTCAAAAATAATGATGAAATCAAACCAAATTGTATCACATAATACTGTGAAATTCTATACTAACATAACTGCAACTGCAGAGAGAAGAATAACGTCGGAACAGCAGAAGTTTCTTTATATATACTACGACCAAGTAGTAAATGAATGCTTTGGAAGAGCAAGAATTGAAATATACAGCACATGTTTAAATATGTCTAGTACTTATACATAAAATCCTAATACAATGTGTAGCAGTTGGGATCAAATGATACACTGCATGTTCTACTAACCTTCTGTGTTCCAGGTTTCTTTTCAACCTAAAATCTTACTGTATCCATTTTTGGTATCAGGTTAAATACATAAATCGCATACCTCTGTCAGAAGATATCATGGTTGGATGTTTGAGTGATGGGGTGATATTGGGGTCATTCTAAACAATGCACCAATGTTTTTGATCTGGTTGAAATGATGAACACAAGGTATTTTCTCTTGTTTAGTGATTTTGACATGTACATCAGTGTGTAATTTTTCTTTCTGCTGCGCAATATGGTGCAATGGGTTCACAGTCCTATCCATGGGATGAATTGTGTGAGTTATATATGAATGAACTGACAATTCTAGGATAAGCCTCAGAATTGATGGAGAATTGGGTATATCTGTTAAATATATATATATATATATATATTATTATTATTATTATTTTTTTAAAATCATGGCTTACATTTTTAAATACAAAAATAGATACTGTAAATAACAGCACTGCAGAATCTGCCGGCGCTTTATAAATAAATGTAATGTAAATGCATTAGAGATAGATATAGGAGATAGAGTTGCTGCCCACTTTCAAGGAAGGAAAAACAGAGGGTGTGCAAATAGATTAAAACTAGCTAATTTTTAATACAAATGTTGTCAAATGTACCTTGCAACATTGTGTGTCTCTTCTGATTGACAGCGAGTTATTTGTGGTGGCTTTTAGCAAGCAAACGGGGAGCCACTTACTTAAAATATGGCAAAGCATAAAATGGTTAAAAACTACTGCTTATTTCTGAGCTATGGACTTGATCTTGTTATTGTTCAAAAAGCAAATCAGAATCACTGTCATCTTGATTTATACTTTTCATGTTCAAACAAATGTATACAAATGTTGTGTATTACTAAGTTTCAATAACATTTCAATTTAGACTTGCTCTGTAGACCTCAACTAAATTCCAGTTACTCATACTATTCCGCTCATCACTATAAATAGTTGATAAAAATTGGATTAAAATACACATTTGCTACTTGACATATTTTTTTTTTATTTTTATTTTTTTTATTGTATTTGTAATTCCCCCATTTTAGTGATTGCATAGACCTCTTCTTGTACAGTCCGATCTGTCTTACAATGAAGTGTTGACATAAAAAAGGCAAAACTACAATTTTTATCGTTTACTTATATAACATTAAATTTTTGTAATGTCTTATGTATTTTTATGTATTTTTTTTTAACTGAGATAAATGGAAAGTTGAGATTTGAACACAGGTGGGTCTATTCATTAGTGAGTAAATAATAGTGTCTAATATTATAATTCAATGATATTTTATTTATTTTAATAGTACAATTAATTCCATTTTAATTATTACTTCATACATTTATGAATAATTAAAAATGCTACAACTTTAGTGTGGATTACCATAAAAGAAAATGTAATAAAATTCAAACTATAATACGTTAGACAACATATTATTACTCAAACTTAATAGTTAATACTATTTCTTATTTAAAAGGACAGTTATCTTACTTTAGACAAGGCTGGGTAAGGAGCTATTAAACAAATAATGTTGTGCAATGCTACAGTATGTTTTTCACAGAATCAATGGATAATTCAAAGAAGCATTTGATGAAGATGAAGTAGGTGTCAAAATTTGAATCATGACTTCCTAATCTGTTTACATCTCCAGAACAATAATGCTTGTTTTCATGTCAATGAAATCGTATTTTTGTATTTTATATCATTCAAAAGGGAATCTCCATAGAAAAGTGAAAACTCCCTTTGCGTAGTCCGATTTCAAATCCGGGTGTGGGACCATCAGTGGTAGCCACATTTTAGATGAGCTCGTCCATGACACCCATCATCCTTAGCCATCTGCATAAAACACAAGCAGAAGATTTGCTTACCTGGGTTGCTGCAGTGGGGGATAAGGTGCTGGACAAGGTGTCTGCAATTGGTTGATGCCAGAGGAGGCCCCTGCAGGTGACCAATAGAGCTGCTCGCATGGACCTTTAAATGCTTGCGCGATCCTACGGATTCCTGCTCCCGTTAACCTCTGTGATGCTGCGTAGATAAGGTAGGCTAGAGGGGAAAGGGACCAGGGAGATTAGGTAGGAGATATTAATGAAGACGAACACCAAGATTCTTTGTGTTGTGTGTCATCGTCTTCGTGTAAGTTTGGCCTCCGCCATGTTTGTTTCTTCAGTATTCGGGCCCATTGACCTAAGTATTTATGGAAGCTGTGACATACTTGCTATTATTTTGACCACAGACACCTCCCACCAAAAATTAATACAGAAACACATCACTATAACCTATTGTCAATTGACCATGACAGGCTTACACTGCATATTGGGGTGCACTGATATTAATTGGCATCATACACATACATGAATAAATTGATACATACACATATACCCTTCTATTGCCAGCCAAGACCTTCTGCTCCCTCAGCATGATTGTTTCATTTGTAATTTCCATTCAGCTCTAGTATGGACCCATTCTTTAGAGACTTCAACATTTCTGCAATACATTATTATGATAAATCATGCATTACAAGTAGTTGTAAGTGAACTAAGCAAATGTTGTGTACTGTTAAAATTACCACAGCCTTGCAAACCATTAAAAGACAATACCTTTCACACCTATATCAGCTGACAAATACACTACAAACCCTACTATTTGTTTGATGTGTGTCAGGAATTCATTATATAAATATATATATTTTTCTGTGGAAACTTTTTTGGCCTATCATGTGAGACAAAGCCAGTGCTAGAATTTCTAGTGTTTTCTGAACATTGATTTTTGCCTCTGTATCAATTTTTTACATTCCCAGCTAGTTACACACATCTCGGGCAAAATTACTTGAGAGATGTTTGATAACCCAGACGTACTATCATTACAATAAAGGTGTTATTAAGCTTTCCTTGTGAAAGATCAATTTTTCTAATTACCATGTCCCGTTCTTGTTCTTATTCTGAATCAGATCAAAACAACAGAGTATAATTCCTAAAAACTTCTTTAACAACAATGATTTCTTGTGTGTTCTGTTCGGTTAGTTTAAAAAATGAATGTGGTATTGTAGTAATAGTTTTGTGTTTCCTGTGTGTATGTACGATTATGAAAGTTGACCTTCAAATTAGTAATAAAATGCCTTATCCACTGACTATTACAGTGGCATTATTGTGGTATATCATGTTCTGGTTTGGCACCCCTTTTGGTCATACAGCCAATCACATGTGGGAAAGGCATTACTGAATTAAGTGTGACGGGCAGAACATGGTGAAGATCTAAAGTATTATGTTAGTAACTCAAACTAGCTAGTGCTTAACTGTATATGATGTCAAACCCAAGCAGGGCCGGCACCACCCATAGGCAAAGTAGGCAGCCGCCTAGGGTGCCTTCTTGGAGGGGCGCCGGCAGCCACGCAGCCTGCAGCCGCAAACCGCCGTCCTCGGTAATTCATTAGAAGTGCAGGCTGCAGCCGCGAGCCGCCGGCTGCAGTCATTCAGTAAGGGTGGCCGCGGCTCGTGGTCACTATGGGGAGGAGTGGAAGCGAGTGGGGTATAAATGATTGTGGTAAAAGGGGAGGGGCTTGTGGGGGTGGAGCCAGGGTGGCAAAATTATGTTTTGCCTAGGTTAGCAAAAATCCTTGCACCAGCCCTGAACCCAAGACAGATGTAAATAATGCTATAAGATGCAAAATTGTATGATATAAACAAACTGTAACACCGATCCACTAAGTGTAATAAATGAAGGGTATACTTTCATGTTTTGTACCAAAAAATAAATCAATTCTAAATGTTCTGTATATGCTAGTAAGCAACAGTAAACAGTGTGGGGAGGATAATAGGTTTATAATACCAATCCAGGAAAAAAAACATGCTTACCCTTGGTATACTGTGAGACCTTTGATAAGATTCAATTATCGGAAAGTTACTTGCTAGGGCATGTGGCTTTAAGCTTTGCGAGTTCCAGGAAAATGCATGTTAGTTTAATGTGAAGTGTGTGTTCCTGCCTGAAACTCACACAAAGTACACACCAACCAATTATACATTAAAAAATAAATAATAGAAAATAAAAAAGAGAGATGGCAAAATCACCCCCCCCTTTGCATGGTGAGGTAGTAACTAAGAAACCTGGGGAGAGTATATTGCAGTACTTACCCCTATCTACCCCATATACCCTATGGAAGGCACCTAAGCCATGTCTACCTCTTCCCTTCCTCCAATCCTGTTCGCCTTTGGATAGGTGGTTAAAACAAACATTTTACCCATGGGGGTTTTCTTTGCCCCCCTGCCCACTGGGGTGAATGGGGCTTAAATATGTAAAACATGTATTAGGACATACATTGACACTATCCTTAAAGGAACATTACACTGTCCCTTTAAGCTTGCTTTTCCCATTTACCAAAGAAATATGTGTACTAGCTGAAAAGGGTGGTTCTCTATCAGAACCTGAAAGATTATTTATACTCTTCTCATCATTTCAGCTATCATGTCCATAATAATGGGATTTTGAACAATGTTCCTAAGTAAAAAAAAGTTGCGGCCCAATTTCTTAAAAATATTGCCAGACAGTTATTTCAGACAAACTTTCTTATGCTTCTGCTCTTTTAGTCTGTGAAGATATGTTTATTTAAATGAAACTCCAAAACTGAGTCATTTTCATCAGTTCAAAATTGCTTTATGTGAAGAAACTTTTTCTTCACATAAAAATGCTCTCAAAATTAACTCTTCCTTACATATCAATTCCATAAGCTGAAATGAACAGTTAAAATGTGGAGTTCCACTGCTGAGTAAATTCTCAATGTAAAAGGGTGAGTTTGCAAACACTTACAACCCTCTTGGTACAATATTATTACTTTTTAGACCCTGTATTGACTTTCTTTAAAAGGTTAATTTTATCCCTCCCCATCTCAATGGACAGCGGATAAGGGGAGGCATAATTGGCATCTACCCCCCCCTTTTTTTAATGAAATTTCAACCCCCTAGGTTATTTTATTTTAACCCTCCACATCAGCACGGATTGAAGGGGTATAGATAGGTTCTATAAACATCTCTAAGTATTTTATTTACGCAGTTTAATGTGTTAACACATGTTTATATACAAATCATTGTGGCATTAGGGTTGTACATTAAGATTGTGAACATTGTGATGCACTCATACCCACCAAACATTTTGAGATAAAACCAGGGACATCAGTGATGGAAAGAAAAACTAAGCAACTTGGTCCTGAAAGAAAGACTGTCCCTATAAAAGAGAGACAATGATCAAATTACTTTTAACTTTGGCCCTTTTTTTTGGAGATTTATTTTCTTGTAGTATCATATCTGAATATTTCAGTACAATATACCAAATGATATTTTATATTGTACATTATGTTACTAAAAGAGATATTGTATGTGTCAGAGGCATTACAATTAAATAACACCAGTGCCACATGATACTAGCAAACTATCATTTAATAGAATATATGAAAATACAATAAAATATTAGGATTAAACTAATAGAAGCTCTGGTGTAGTTGAATCAAGATGTGTTTGGCAAAATGGTTTGCTGAAGGCAACAATGATTTAATAAGCATTCCCTTTCTTGTGAGAAGCATAAAATAATAATAATCTATTGTCTTCAACAGTGGAGATGGAAAATAATGTGAAATACATTGATTAAAGAAACTCTGACAAGCCTTTAGATCAAAAGGTTTATACTTAGGTATTTAAAAGTAATAAATGTCATGTTACGCATATGTAAGAAGTGTTATGTTGGATACAGGGGAAACATCTTTTTTTGTTAGACTTGTTTTGATACAATAAACGTTTGAATGATTGTGCACTTTTTCGATCACCTGCCCTAAAAAACATAGTACTATAACATTTTAGAACATATATTTAGACTATGATAAATGACAAATGAGTTCAATTTCCTGCCAGTGAGAATTATTTGATTAGGTCTGTCATTTCTGTTGCTTTCATTTTTTTCATTTCTTTTTCTTTTATAACTGACTAACCTCAACAGCAGCTTTTGAAGCCAAATCAAACAGATTGCTTTAATGTCTAGGTCCCATTATAAAAACTTGCTGACACAACAGTTGTGGTTCAAAATTTAAAAAATAGTAGAAATCTATTACTATTGGGCTTCTTGCATTCAATCTGAATTTACTCCCATTACATTTTTAATGATGATTTGGATTTCCCCTGATCTTTTGTTAAGTTATTTAGCATTTTATTCATGCCAACATAATCAAAAATAGAATCTGATTTCACCATCTATTCTACCAATTTTACCTTGTGTTGAGAGGCAGACATTAACCCCTTGAGTACTCTATTGATGTACAGGTACATCCACAAAAAGTAAAGCAAGATGCCCATTAGGACTTACCTGTACATCTTCCTTTTTCACAGTGGCAGGGAAATTTACCTGCTGCTGCATGGCAGATCAGTCTGTACTTGAGAGATCAGAAAAGGTAGGGAGACATTCAGAGAGGATGAGAGAGAGTGAAGGAAAATTACAGTGTGGGAGAGTGAGAGAGTAGGTTAGAGTAAATATAGGGGTACGATGAACAAATGTGCAGAAAATGGAATTGGTTTAATTAAAACAAATAGGTCAAAAACGGACCAAAACTGTGCTATAAAACAGCCTTGGTTTTTATGGAGTTAATTATTCTCACATGTTGTAAAAACAAGGGTAGCTATTTACACTTTTAAAATAAAAATCCTTTAAAAATTATATATTGTTTTACTTTTATATTGTTACTTTAGTTATGGGTACGGCAAAGAAACATAGCACTTAACACCTGCAATTACACATGGCCACCCAGAGTCAGATAATGAAAATGAAATATGCTTCTTTTGAAAACAGTTTGGAAAAATAAATGCTCATATTGTTAGCAATGGAACTATACACATTTATTTCCATAAAATACTAATGAATGTTTTCATTTGTTAAGCACATGAAGCTCCTTAAATCTCAAATCATGCTGGTTACACAATGTGCTTTTCGCATTACAAAGGCTAAGTAATTGAAGTTTAACTCTTCTAGTACTCTAGAGATAAGGAAAATAGATTTAGCCTTCTTGGCCAAAACAGGATGGAGTCTCTTTAATCAAGGGTGATACCTTTTGTTGGCCACACATAGAAAGGGATGTAGAGTAACACAGGTTTTCTGTATCAGGTCTCAATATTCAATGAGATGAAGCGTATGCGCTCACAACAGGAACAGCACCTCAAAGTGAAGGGGGTAGAAACTGCAGTAGCCATACTAAAAGGGAATCATAGTCAAAATCAACATCAGATTATACACATAAACTGTAACCATACACTAGAACAAACAGGAATTGTAATCATGAACAAGTTGTGGTCATTCACAGGAGAAAGGCAGAGAAGTCAGAACAGTCCTGCTCTTGGTGAGATGCAGGATTCAACAGTAAGAAATATCCTTGTGATGCTCTCACTCACTCATGCTCTCTGTCAATGTCTCCCTATCTTTTTCATGTTTCCACTTCTCCTTGGCTCCACTTGTTGTTCTTTGTTTCTTCTTTTTTCTGTCATCTGTCAGCTCTCCGCTGCGTTATCACAGCCTGGAGTAGTAGTTCTGTAACAGAGCGGAACCTCTGTGTACATTTTCTCCCCCTACTGGAGGAATGCGTGAAAGGCTGTCTCCATGTTGTGCGCCGAAGCTCTGCCCTGTTTCAGAAATACTACACCAGGCCCGAATAATGCAAACAGGTCTGTGGAGAAAGATAAGTGTTTCTACACTTCTCTTTCTTCTTGGATCTGTCTGCATTATTCTGGCCTGGTGAATAGCTTTTGGGGACATGGATGTGCTTGGAAGCTCGACCATTTTGTGTTACGTCAGGCAAAAAGGCAAAGCCTCCAGGCACACCCTTTCCCCTGTTCCTCCAATGTAGATATCAGTTACATGGAATGATCTATTAACAGGAATGCTAAAAAGCTATATACCCCCAAAAAATTTCTTCGTAGTACAAATTCAATATGTTGCTATTGTATTTTGAACTTCCTGGACAGATCTCAGGGTCTAAAGGTGAAGGGGCAAATTCTCAGGGTAACAGAGTCTGAAGCTGACTCCTTTCCATTCCACACTGCTGTGATCATATTTAAGACTCACAATTTGTGCTTTTTCTTTTAGTAAGTTATGGTTGATATCCCAGCTACAATTAAATGTATCTTTAACCCCTTAAGGACAATGGGCGGTCCCTAAACCCATTGAAAACAATGCATTTTTTTTACATGTACGGGCTTTGTCATTAAGGGGTTAAATAATGAGAAGTCAATGTTTTCATGAGGGCCTATATAAGAGCCATTTAACTACATACAATCCATAAGATTTTAAGAGTCTCAGGGGCAGAATATACAGAAAGTTTTCAGGTATTCTTTTACAACCTTAGGTATATTCTGAGGTGATGCATAAAAACATATAAGGAGGAAATGTAAAAAATTTAATAATTAATATTTTAGATATATAAAAAAATCTTGATTATAATTAGATCAGGGTAGATGGGGTCTACAACAGTAATTTAACGCAGTAATTTAATGCTGTAATTTAATGCTGTATTGCATGAAGCTGCAATAGGGTGATCTAATTCACAAACAAAATGTGTAAATATAATAAGATTTTATATCATTTTCAAGGATTTGCTAAATTGAATATATATAGATCTAAATTAAATTCTGGCTAAAATAATTAATAAATCCTATTTCTGTTTTTCCTCGAGGATACAAGTAGTTATTCTTAATTTGACCTGTCCACTACCACAAAAATGGATAATTTTAGCACTTTTCTTGTTAATATTTAAGCTTATGTTAAGGAAACAAGTTAGAGAAAAAGTCTTACAGAAAAATCCTTACTTGCAATTTTACTACTGTCTATCATTTTCACCCATTATTCACAGAGAAATCAAGATGAACATCCTCCTAAATATGCAAATAGACAATTATTTTTCCCCATAACATTACATTTTTCACTGAAACTTTTGCAATGAGCAATAATAGGTTTTGAATATGGATTGAAGAAGTAGTTCATTCTACAAAAGCATAAAACACAATATCATTAATTATAAATATTGCATTGGATGATGTATGGCATAATTATGTTCATTGTGAGAATAATTATAATTATTTTACACATGAACTTAACATTACTACTTAACTAATACATTAATATCCAAATAATGTATACATAATACAAAGGTGTACAGAATATAACAATATATGTATATGTGATATAAAATTACATAAGGAAAGTTGTGGTGGGTAAAGGTGATGGAAAACCCTTCCACTTAAAATTAAGAGGGTAGCAGAAGCATTATTAAACACTAATCCAGAAGGCTTGTTTTTCCATCAGAAAAAATGCACACCTTTCACCTCTGTATCCATATAGTAATACATTGATTTGCACACACACAGATACATCGATCAGCCATAACATTATGACCACTGATGATTAAGTGAATAACACCTGTCATTGGGTGGGATATATTAGGCAGCAAGTGAACATTTCGTCCTCAAAGTTGATGCATTAGAAGCAGGAAAAAAGGGTAAGCCCAAGGATCTAAGCGACTTGACAAGGGCCAAATTGTGATGGCTAGAAGACTGGGTCAGAGGATCTCCAAGACTGCAGCTCTTGTGGGGTGTTCCTGGTCTGAAAAGTGGTCAGTACCTATCAAAAGTGGTCCAATGAATGAAAAGCAGTAAAACCGTGGACTGGTTCATGGGTGGCCAAGGCTCATTGATGCACGTGGGGGGTGAAGGCCGTCCCACAGCTACTGTAGCTCAAATTGCTGAAAAAATTAATGCTGGTTCTGATAGAAAGGTGTCAGAACACACAGCACATCGAAGGTTGTTGCGTATGGGGCTGGGTAGCCACAGACCAGTCAGGGTGCCAATGCTGACCCCTGACTACTTCTGAAAGCACCTGGACCAGAACTGGACCAAAGGTCTGATGAATCACGTTTTCTTTTACATCAGGTGGATGGCCGGGTGCGTGTGCGTCACTTACCTGGAGAACACATGGTACCGGGATGCATCCATGGAGGCACCACCTCGCAACTTACAGGACTTAAAGGATCTGCTGCTAATGTCTTGGTGCCAGATACCACAGCACACCTTCAAAAGTCTGGTGGAGTCTATGCCTCGACAGGTCAGGGCGGTAAAAGGAGGACAAACACAATATCAGGTAGGTGGTCATAATGTTATGGCTAACTGGTATATATTATTAGAGTATATATACTCTGATTGATTTAGATTTTATACCACCAATATATTTCAGGTTACAAAGGACATGTTTCTGATCATGTGTGAAAAAAAGTAAATATTAACAAATCACATTACTTGATTTTAAATCTTTAACTACTAACCTAGCCAGAATAAAGGGGATTTATTTCTTCAATTAACTTTTGAGCTATATTTATTTAAACGTACAGCAGTGTCATCCATTGCGGTTATAAATTTTAAATACTAGGTCATTTCTGTTAAAAGAATTATTGATCTAAAAGACATGTAGTCCTTGAAAGACTTCCTTGTGAAGTAATATTTAACTCTTCTTGCACCATGGGTGAGAACACATTTTGTTCTTCCTTGAATGACAGATGTTTTTGTAGTTTTGTTACAGTTAAATTTAGATGACAACTCTATAAACAGATTGGGGAAATCTATGTATTTTTAAGACAAGTTAGGATATTCAGAGACCCATACCTCACAACACTTACAAGATGTGGTAAGAGGCATGGCTTGGGGCAAGTCTTACATAGGCATTTTATAGGTAGCGTGACACACTCATGTCCACCAAACATCTTGAGCTCCTAGGAAAAAAAGAGTGATTTTGCTTTTTAAGAAGGGCCTTCCCTCTAAAGAGGGGCATTTGGGAGGTATGGATACCCAGTATAAGACAAATCTTACATTTTAAGAAATAATGGTAATAACACAAAAACACTTTCCTCATTAGGGTCAGGGTATGCCAGTGCACGAAACATGTTGTATGTGAACCTCACAGTACTTGAACCTCACAACTAAAAGCAGCTTCTTAGTTCTGCCTACCACATGTCAAGCTGTACTGCTGATCCATTTATTTGCAGCTAATTGTCCATACTCTTGTTTTGTAGTCTGCACTTAGGAGATTTCCATCTGCAGCCACCAAATTATGATCAACTCCACCTGTTACCTGCTAAGTAGGCTATTTAAAGCTGCCTCGGGCCTGTATTCATAGCTTAATGATACTTTGCATGTTGAGCTTGCTCTATTATTTGAAATGAATTTCTTGTCTCTTTACTTGAATCTGGACCATCTAACCATGCTTCTGGTTTATCCTCCTGTACTGTGCCTCTGACTCTGTGCCCACACACATTGATTTTTAAATATATCAGGTATAAGTAGTTGACAAAATAACATACATTATATAACCGATGTATGCCAAGTTTGCCAACCCTTTTTGTACACCTCTGGTGTACCCTCTTTTAGGGTCTACATCTCTTTTCAACATCATCATTGTGTATGACCGTGATGGAAGATGTAGTTCCTAAAGGCTCATTAGTCCATTTGTCTTCAAATAATAGAAAATAATTTATATAAATGTATATGTCTTTATTGTTTTTAATTTGTTTTTCCTGGACATCACTTAACTCTGAAAATGTTAAAAGAACATGCTCTATGCTACTAAAATTGTGATAAATGTCTGGATTTTTATGGCAAATAGTAATGATATAATTTAACGTGCATGCCGTCGCTTGAAAGTCATTTTGTGAGTAGTACCATGAGAGGGCATGCATCCTCAGTCAAGTCTCGTTAGTCAAGTTAAGAGTCATCCTCTGTCATGGTAACTTTCACAAAATAACTTGCATATTAAGAAAGATGTGTTTTGTTTGTGAGTCATGACACAACCTTCTTGTGCACTTCACTATAACTAATGTCTTGTGGGTCTATTAAGTAAATTGAGTGATCAGTTGATCAGTTACATTTATAGATCAGTTGTTTTTATAGACTCAACTATAAACAAATGCCCTCGGATGCTAAGATCAGCAAGACAACCCACATATTCACTTATCTGTGAGTTGTTTCTGAGTGCCTGCAACTTTAAATTGAGTGAGTTACAGGTGAGGGTATACAAGTTTAATGTGAACTTGCATCCACTCTTCTATATGATCAGCCTTCCTTCACTATACCTAAAATATATTTTGGAATTGAAATAATTTTTAAAAGTGGGGTCCCCATGACCCCATATCAACCACCTTATGTGTAATTGGGTATAATTAAGTAAACCTGATTGTATATGTCCTTCTCCACAACAATTATCATGTGGGTATGCTACCCTGTGTTATAGATTTTGAGGCCTGGTAGATCATTGAAGTTTTGGGGCCGACTTTTAGGTGTGGGCATTATTTGTAAAAAATAGTTTCTACTGAAGTAATTGTGAATATTTCCCCCAGCTCTACCTGTAAGGTTTACTTGTAACTTGTAAGAATACCATTTTAATTCTCATACTGCATTTACAAAGAATATTAACCATCCATTTTTTAAACTTCAATTATAACATCTTTAGTGTTGAAGAATTAGAAAAGATAAACTGAAGTCTTAAAGCAAGAAGATTTGAAAACAGAATATATTATTTCACTAAGGGAAATTGTTTGAGACTGCTTGAGATGGTCCTTAAGGACCTGTCCTTGAAGATAATAGTCTGGCATTTCAAATTACTATATGTGTAATAGAGAAGAGAACCAAGCTCTTCCTGTACTCTTAGAGATTTCTCAATTTCAAAATGTCATAAAGGACTCTTGAATACACTTATTAATCTGTACTAAATCATAAATGGCAGATCTGTTGCCTTTAAGCAGTTGATCATGTGGGTCATCAAAATATCATTTTTGCATTATCCATTTTCCTATATAGTTCTACTTCATTCAATTTTTCTAAATTTTATCTAAATTTAAAACGCTTTATACTGTATATTGAAAGCTTATATAGTGTGTTTTGGCAGATGTATGCGATAAGGCTACACCCAAGAAGCAGAACATCTATTGGGATATTCAAATAGCTTGGAGAGCTCAAGAACCCATGTTTTTGTTTCTTTGTTTTTAGAAAGCAGGTGGTTAGTATTAGGAGGATAGATTGTATGCACCTCTTAACAGGTGTATTTATAGTGAGCATTTCAAGTTAGAATAAACCAGAGTGTGTGAAAATTATGTAATGGGCAAAATCATGGGCAAAATCATGGATATGCTAGTTTGAAGTGATAATCGTTGAGGAGAGAAGCAAATTGTGCGCAAAATAAGGATGGCTATTAGAATACTATTTGGAGATAGGAGCTCTATAGGTAAGGGTCAGATTTAAATGCAATTATTAAGGGTATGGGAAGCCAGTAAAAGGAGTGGCACGTTAGGCAAATAATGATCAGAAACCCCGTCTGGCAAAGGTGTTTAGAATTGAATCAAGTAAAAGGCCTCAGGCCCCTCATAGGGGATGTCAGTTAAAAAAGGACTTTCAATAATTTAGATGGTTGCTTGGGAGTTGTAAATATGAGTTGAAGATAAATTCACATGAGCTCAACTGCAATTCCAAAACTGTAAAGATTTATAAAAAAAAACATATATAGTAATTATAGATACACATTAGTCAACTCAACTTTTAAGGAATAGGGTCAATTAAATCCTATGTTGGGCATTGTCAGCATTCATTGACAGAATTAATTTTTATTGCATAGCCCATTTAATTACACATGGCATTTAAATGATCAACCCTGGTTACAATGCTGTATGAGTTATGACGTATAACTGTATTTTTAAGTTATTTTATAATTTTTATTGGCATAGAATTTATAGAAAGTAAACACAAATATAAAATAAACAGTGAAGCAATTGACCTAACCTGCAGAGAATCATTTAGCCTTGTACAAAAAATGTATAAATTTAAAATAGACTGCTTTCAGTATTGTCAGGAGTCATTTTAATATATAAAAAAAATTCTACTCACCACAAAAGGTTGCATAAGCAATATGTTACTTATACTGATATTCTTCCCAGATTGTTTTCATTTCTTGCAAATAATGTATTAGATATTTTCTTAAATCTTTTGTGTCAAATTTATATGAAACATTTCAAAAGCAAGATTTGTGTATTTGAATTTGTACTTGCTCCACTGAGCAGATTAAAAACATCAGAATGAATTATCCATTCCCCCCCCCGCACCATGAATTCATGGCCACTTTACTTTTCTCCTGCTTGTTCTCAAATGAGATTACCCAGTAAAGTAATATTTCTCTCATTATTTTAAGAAGAATTTAAGTGTAAAAATCTTTAAATGAAATTGGTACATTAATACAGTATGAAAACTTTATATTTGGCATTGTCACTTTAAGATTGTTTCAAATAGTAGTAGAAAAATAAATTATTTCTACTACTCGGAATTATACTGTGCTTTAACAAAATTTACAAATTTTCTGCGTTCATATGAATATCTGATGAAGAGGGCCCCCAAAATCAATGAAATTCTGCTTGGCTTTGGTACTCTTTGATGAGATAAAGTGGGAAGATACTGTGTAGGAGGGAACATATAAATGAATGATAATCATCCAAAAAAATCAAGGGAGATGATCTCATTGATGGTTATGGCTATGATTGTTGAGTCCAACAACCTGTAGGAGTTTTTCCTCACTTTTCACTCTGACCAAGCAGCATTTAAGTCTGCTGACACCATTTTAACTTGTCAGTAGCGGTTACAGACTGAGGAGAGTTTGAATTAGGTATTGGACTATGCTTGCACATGATGTGTTTTAGTTCTTGAAGTACAGAAACCATAAAGGACAGCATGACTATGCTCAAATCATCCATATAAGCAGGGCCGGCCTTAGGGGTGTGCGACCGCACAGGGCGCCATGGTAGCAGGGGCGCCTGCCCGGGACTTAACTTTAAACTTCGGGTTTTTTTGTTTGTTTTTTTAAAAACTTTATTTAACATCATTCATGTTAAATAAAGTTTAAAAAAAAACCCCGATGCTTTAATCTAAGTCCCGGGCAGGGGCGCCGAGCGGTTGCTCGTGAAGTTCTCAGCAACCGCTCGGCGCCCCTTACTCTCCGTGACTCCGTCGCGGTGCCGGCATCTCATGTTGTCCGGCGCTCAACATGAAATGCCGGCACCACGGCAGACCGAGAAGACGGATGCCTCCCGCTCTCACCGCAGGACTCCGGCAACAAGGTAAGCGGGGGGGGTGTAGTTTGAAGGGATAGTGGGGGGGCGCCAGAGGAGTAGTCCGCACAGGGCGCCACAACTCCTAAGGCCGGCTCTGCATATAAGCATCTGAAATGGAGATTGCGAGCCAGGCCTTCTCGTCCAACATCAGTGCCTGACCTCACAAATACTCTACTGGATGAACGATTCCCACAGAAACACCCCAAAATTTGTGGACAGCCTTCCCAGAAGAGTGGAAGCTGTTATAGCTGCGAAGGGGGGACCAACTACATATTAATGTCTATGTATTTAGAATGTAATGTCATAAAAGTCCCTGTGGGTGTAATGGCCAGGTGTTGCAATACATTTGTCCTTATACTGCATGTTTTTAAATGAGCTATATATCTTATTCGGGATTATAAAATTTGCAATCTGTTCGTTTCTCTGCCACATAATGGTTAAACTATATACATTCAAAGGCCAGACTTTTGAATTTTAATTTAAGTTAGCAATATCCTCATCTTTTCTTGATTAAATCATTAAAAATGTGGTTATTTAATCAATATGACCAAAAAAGGCCTGATTATTTTCTGATTTTGCCTTGATGCTACCAACTAATGGCCAGCATATTTTTTAACCAGAAAATCAATCCTAATTTTACATTTTAAAGAACTAGTTTCTTATCTCCAAGGATGCATCTAGTTTGCGCCACAATCTATCACAGCTCTATCACGGAATCACAAGCAATAGACATGCATCTACATTAAAAAAAACCTCTAATTTAAATCTAAATTATATCAAAAAGAGTAATGTCACTACTGATGCGCGTATTCTAATCGAAAGAAACTTAATATCAGTACTTGTCTCAACTCGTCGTTTGATTTACCAGCCCTGATCCTTTTCATTTGGATCTTTATATGATGAGGGCTCGTCACTAAAATGGGAGTACATGTAAGTTAGAAACAAAGTTTGCAGCTGATCTTGGCTACTTGCATTGAGGTTGCATAAATTAACATTCTATTTGAATTAAATCTGTGGTGGGCAAACATAATTTGAATCACTTAAAATTCAAAGGGACCAATAGCTATAAAGCTGAACTTTATAGGAATTTAGAAATTGAGGCCCAATTAGAGGGGTGATAATGAACAAACCTGGTATGTGCAAAATAATTTTCAATACGGCCACTTTAATCCTTAAACCTTAACATGGATTTTGAATTGTGTTACTTTTTGTAATGATTATTTTTTAGCAGCTATTGCTCTAAATACTTTAGATTTTTATTTGATCTATTTATTATTCATTATTTGTTATCACTCACCCTCATTCACGCTCTCATACCCTCACTCTCTCTCACAATTTCTCACTAATGTATCTGTGCAGGATTTTATATGTCCTTTGAAGATAAAAGGAAGAGGGTGTGCCGAAGTACTACACCATCCAAGAATAATGCAGTTAGGTCCCCACTGAAAAAGAAGCATTTCTATTAGGCTAGTGCATTCGGATTTGTACGAATTGGCAATTTACCCAATGTCGGTAAATTTGAAGAATCGTACGAAGTCTCGAAAACTAGGCCAGACCTCCTACAACATTCAAGCGCTGCCAAATTGCCCTCAGGTGGCGCTTTTGGTGACGTCCTCTTCCTTGATTGGAGGATCGGGGAGGACTTTACCGCAGCACTGCCATTTTGGCGGAAATTGACGGATTTGGTCCGCGGAGATGCGGACAAGGAAAGAGGTATCCTCTTTCTTTCAAGATTAAACATTTAAGATAGAATGGAGAAGAGGCAAGAGAGAAGATAGAAGAAGATGATGCAGAAGTGAGATGCATTTTTAGACCGTGAGAGAGAGAGTGAACGAGAATGAGAGTGTGAGAGTCAGTGACAGAGTGAGAGAGTGAATGAGAGTGAATGTGGGCACTGGACAACAAATTTAATTTCCGAATTGAGAAAAGCTCCCCCGAATTTTCAGCCAAAAAAAAATTCATTGCCTGAAAACGAATGGGTCAAAAACAAACCGAAATAAATTTGTCTGAATCGTTTTTGGCCATTGTCGGACATTCCTACGATGTAAATAAAACCAGCAAATTTACTTTCTACGGATCTAAAAGCACAAGTCTACTATTTATGGGGCACTTTGAATTTTAAGTGATGTATGTTATGCTTGTCCTGTATAGATTAAGGGTTTAGAAAGTATTGGAAAGTAATAACGCGATATTTATACTGGACCAATTATTTTGGATTAATAAATTGTGATGTGAATGACATTTCCTCCCCTCTAAAATTTGACTTTAAAATGAAAAGTAGGCGGATTTACAATGCTGAGAAAGCCAGAAAAGGAGAAGCTATGGATGCTGCAGCTACTGAACCTCATTAAACCTCTTTGACAGTGCATTTTCTAGAGAAGTTTTTATTAAAATATTAAAGTTGTTTTAAAATGTTACTGATCTATGTTTCTGTCTGTTCCTATTTTAATACAGGGACTACATCAAGATCCATTAACCCAAATCTAGTCAACTAATGAAAAAACTGTTTTAAGATAACATATTAGCTAATGCATATTAAATGTTTTGTATTCCAAAAATATTTAATACCGAATTTAAAAAGGAATTGGACAAAGGGTATTTGGGCACACAATAAAGGATTGGAAGCAATCCTTGAGATGTCACAACCATCATATGTAGAATAAGTACCGTATATTGGTGAACATGACAAATTTCTTACTATAACCTTAGAAAGCACACAATTCATAGCATTCAAGGGCATATTACATACAATACTCCCAACGGGCTCAAACAAACAGAAAGTTAGAGCACTTTCAATAAAAAAATTGGAGTATATACCCAAGTAATCCAAAGCAGAAAAACCCACCCAATAGATCTTTGCTGTCCCAGAATACAGTATCGTAATAGTTTTCTCATATTGTTGCTGGATATAACCCCCCTCTATATTTTAACATTTGTTGGGTAGTTTAATGAAACATTGATCGATGAAGGTTATGCAAAATTTATATGATAAAGATTTGATTTGACGAAGGAAGTGTGCAAGAAATTGAGCAATGGTATATAATGTACAGGCAGTCAGCAGTTAATTGGCCCAATTTATTACACTTAAGGTACTGCTATAGCATAAAGCAATCTTGTAATGCACGTGTGCTAACAATCAGGAATATATTCTCTTATCAAAAGCAAAACACCCTGTTTATCTGAGGTTTGTTAATGTTAACTAGACAAAAGCCTCTTTTACACATTAGTGTTAATCTGTCACTTTTCCCAAATCCTTTTGAGTTTTGTTGATTGGTCAAGCAATTTATAAGGGCTGGCTGAGGTGGTGGGATGTAATTGACCCAAGGGGGTACGAAGGACCGGGTTTTAACTAGACTTGGGCACCAGGGGGCTTTTCGTGTTCGTCTTCGTGCTCGTCTTCGTCAAAAAAAAAATCTTCGTATTCCGCGTATTGGCTAATATATGTTCGGACAGAATGCTGCCCTCTGTTGGTTTTACATTAAGTAGCACTGTTCCATATGCTTGAAAGAAATCCAAAGTTATTATGCAACTTAATGTAAAACCAACAGAGGGCAGCATTCTGTCCGAACATATATTAGCCATCTGTGGCAGTGAGCTCATTTGCATTTATTCAAATAAAATATATTCCCATGATCCTTTCGTGTAATGGTTTAATACAAAAAACCCCCAAAATAAATAGAAAAAAAGAGTTTGCAAGTTCGACAGAATTAATGTCCGCGAGTGCGGACATTTAACTGTTGCAGCGGGGAGACCAGCGGATCATGGGGATATATTTTATTTAAATAATTAATAAATGAAAATGAACACACTGCCACATATGGCTAATATATCTTCGGACAGAATGCTGCCCTCTGTTGGTTTTACACTGAGTAGCATAATAACTTTGGATTTCAAGCATATACTACTTAGAGTAAAACCAACAGAGGGCAGCATTGTGTCCGAAGTCATAGTAAGTTATTTATGCTAAGTTAAATGTCCGTACCGGCGACTTTGTTGGTCGCTGGCACTGACATTTAACTGACACAGCGGGGAGACCACTTTTAACTGTTGCAGCAGGGTCCCAGGTTGATTTTTTTTTTTCTGCCTAGCAACTAGTGGTAAGGGGCCGTGCGAGTGAGCCTATTGGTCGCTTGCACAGCCCTTTACCCTACGGATTTCTGCTCCCGTTATCCAGCGCAGCATCGCAGGGGTTAACGGGAGCGGAAATCAGGAGTTAAAAAGGCCGTGCGAGTGAGCCCTATTGGTCACCTGCAGGGTCTTCCTCTGGCATCAACCAATTGTTTGATGCCAGAGGAAGACCCTGCAGGTGACCAGTAGGCTCACTCACACTGCCCTGTAACCCCTGACGACGAACCTGCGGATTTCCACTTCAGTCAACTCCCGCGATGCTGTGAAGATAAGGTAAGTTAGATGGGGAAGGGACCGGGGAGAATAGTAGATGAAGGCGAAGATTCTTCGTGTGTGAGTCTTCGTCTTCGCCTACGTTTTACCGGCACTGTCTTCTCTTCTTCATGTCTTCGGAACGAACACGAAAACGCACTCTTCGTGTTCGTTTTCATGTTCGCCCGAAGACGAATGCACAAGTCTAGTTTTAACACCAGTAGTCTAAACCTTGAGTTGGAGATTTTATGCAGCTATGCATATTACCGCAATAAACACCAAGACTAATTCTTACCCACTACAGTTGATTTTCAATGTATTATCTCCTTCTGTAGCCATCTTCCTCCTCCAACCAAGTTAGTTCTTGATATAAAATCAATCAAATCAGAAATGATCTAACCTTATGTTCAACGTGGTTTAATAGCCCATACACATTCTCATCAGGTGTTCTAAAACTGCATTCTCCCTACATGAATAGGTATGAAAAATCTCCAGATTTATTAAAAAAATAAATAAAAAGATACTTTTGGAGCTTCAGGGGGAAAGCATATAGAACAGATGCATTCTGCATTGAGTATGAAATATATCCATGCATTTAAATAACTTCTGTTGGTTTATGATGCAGTTTGAAACAACACTGTTTTTGCATTTGTAATTAGAAAAGTGAACAGATGGCCTAGCATTCATTTGTGATAGGTCTATTAAAATAACTTATGCTGACAAAACTTGTGTATTACAGATTACCTGTTTCTTATAGTATGGTAAATGAATATATTGGAATACATTTAAATAAAATAATTTCAATATTTACTGTCAACAATTTATCTTGTAGTATATAAACTGGTGCAGAATATAAAATATAAAGTATAGCTCTAATTTAAAATTGGAATTTGAAGAAACAAAATACAACCTATTGAGGTGTAAAAAGACATATCGGCTACAGCTTCAATTAATGTGTAATTTAGTGATGATTATATCAGCATATAAACCAGATTGACCAAAATACATCGTTAGCAGCTGAGTTTGAAACCATTTATATTAATAATGTATACATAATATATGTATACATTATGTATACATATATTATGTATACATTATTAATATAAATGTATACATAATGTATACATAATATATGTTTTTAAAATACTGACCTCTAAATAGAAGAAAATATTTTTGATAATTTCAATACACCTCAATAGATGTACAGTAATTTGGGTTGTTTTATGTTATGTAATTATACTTTGAAAAACCACAGACCAAACATAGAAGGTTATGCATAAAAGTCAAGGTTGGTACAACAATGTAAAATTAGGGTAGTTAGTAAGAGTATTCCATTGGTTGGCAAGGTGTTTTTGACAGTTTACACCAGAATTGCTTTTTATACATAATCTTGATAGAGTATAACACAAAAGAATCCAACTACACTTTTCACAAATAACATAATGTTATAGATATTGTGGCATGTATAAAGGATCTCATCCTCAAAACTGGGAAACTCCTGTAAACTTGTACACCTGACAGAAAAAAAGGGGAGTTGCACACAAGCCCTTATATAAAATATATTATTTATTTTACAAATATTCAATTCATAAAAAACATTTCATTATATAGACAACAGAGGTTATAATAGGAAAGTAATCAGAGAATATGGAGGCAATATGGCTATGTATATATAAAGTGTCTTGAGTGCATGTAAACCATCATATGGATTATAAAGTGCTGAATCATTCAAGTACAATTATATTTTTTGCTCTATATAGAGTGCACCTATCTATTCTATAATCATAATAAATTTTACATGGTTCAAAATCCTCACTATGGAGTTAGTAAATATATAAGGCACTTATAGACATTTATAATAAATATTTGAGCAAGTCCAAAAAATCAGGATAATAGCTACGAGCAATGTGCTCCTTACCCATATTGCCAACCACTTCCCCAACGCCGTTTCGGTTCTCCTTTTTCAAGGGGTCGCTGCTATTTCCTTGTCCTGTACTGATATTTATACCCCTCCCCTCAGAAGTTTAGCGCCGAAACCTTAATTGGCGCCGGTGCTGCGCCTCCGCCCCACGATTCACTGCCCCACGTATCGGACGCCCCTCCCCATGGCACGCAAGCCCGAGAGTCTATCTCCCGAGTCTGCGTGCCACGGGCGGGGCGCCCAACCGAGAGCAGGACCTCAGGACGGCCATCGCCGCGCCGGCGCACTAGGTTTCGATTTGGAACTTCCTAAGGTTGTGCAACAGTTATATTGTGCCAACGTAAACCTTGAGTACATCTCCAAAAGATGTATAATGTATACATAATATATGTTTTTAAAATACTGACCTCTAAATAGAAGAAAATATTTTTGATAATTTCAATACACCTCAATAGATGTACAGTAATTTGGGTTGTTTTATGTTATGTAATTATACTTTGAAAAACCACAGACCAAACATAGAAGGTTATGCATAAAAGTCAAGGTTGGTACAACAATGTAAAATTAGGGTACTTAGTAAGAGTATTCCATTGGTTGGCAAGGTGTTTTTGACAGTTTACACCAGAATTGCTTTTTATACATAATCTTGATAGAGTTAGAATTTATGGTCAAAACAACTTTCCCAAGATCATGGCATCATTCATTGAAGAGTGGTTAATACTTAGAAATAAATGGCAAAAACAATTACTTCTTAGAAGCTAAGACTCCTTTCTTACAGGTTTCATTATCCTATGAATCCCAAGGCAGTCATATCATTCTATCATCATTCTTTTAGTTTGCAAAAGGCCTACAGTCAGCCGTGCATGATTTAGACCTTTATAACCTCAAACTATTTTATATTAATAACCTATGGTGATTTGACACACCAGTGTAACTTGAATGCAAAAAAACAACAACTTTGCAGTTAAATGTTGGTTATCTTACTAAACACTAGACAACCAATAAGTGTCCAAAGCAGGACATTCATTTAGTATTATATTGGAATTAAAACATTGATTATAAGTGGGTTTCTTGCCTATTTTGATTTTTTTTATGCAGTAGTGCATATTATACTCAACCCTTTCTATTTTTCTGACTACATATGACACACATTAACTGAAGAACTGTCAGTGGTAATCTTGGTATAACCAAGAAAATACAACATAATAGCTATTTTTTCCAGCTAATGGGAAACTTGGCAATAAAGTACGACATTTCCCCTTCAAAATTTGGCAGTGCTAATTTTAGCTGTGAATAAGTTGCACAAAAAAAATAAGGCAAATTGGCATCTATTTCAAAGCCTATAATTTAACTGTTTAGTAAATATACCCCTTCATGTCTTCAGGAGCAGCATTTTGTAAACAGAGACAGAGAGAGAGATCAGAAATATGCATAGTATTTTACAGCTGTGCACATCAAGAATCATTTCCATCCTGTATGCTGTACCATGGGATAAAAAATGTTTTCATTTGGCTTGGTATAGATTTTTATCTATGCATTTTACTTTTATTCTGTATTAAATGAAAGAGAATAATTTTTGGGTTTAACTCAACATTGAACTGGCATGACATAACATTTAAAGTTGTACACATACACATCATGTTAAAAGGCACTCAATTGTTAAAAACTGCTCAAGTTGCTTCTATGAGTTGTAGCATATGAGTGCTTATGATGTTGAATTTGAGCCATGCCAGAATAATTAATGACTCAAATGACTACTAAAGCTTTAAGTGAGTAAACTCCAATGTATAGCACACAACTGAAAGATTATTTATTTTGAGATGTGATTTGTATTTAGAGTTTAAAATATTTTTATATTAGATGTACTAAATAACAATAATGAATAATTATGCATTATGTTCTGTTTTTCTGCCAGTTGATGTTAGTTATGCTGTAAAAACTATACATGAAAATACAAGCATGTTCTGATTCATGTGTTTCAATGCTGGGGAAAATCAGGTGATATTCCCAAACGACCAATGATACCCAATCATCAAATAGAACAGTGGGGCAGCTACTTGGCACAGATGTACGGTGGCCAAAAATCAGGACCCTCCTATGAAAACTGGGACTTTTGTGAGTTATGCAGTTAAAGATTCTGCAGTTACCCTGAATTCTGCCCGTCAACCAGAGCTGATTTAAGGCTCTGGTGGGCCCAGGGCAAAAAATATAATAGGTGGGCCCCCTCCCACTAATATCCAACTGTCTTGCCAACACATTCATGCTGACCCATTTACCTATACACATGCATGCTCACATACATTTACACATCCATGCTCATATACACATACACGTCCTACTCACATACACATCCATTCTTAGATACTTATTCATACACATTCATGCTGACACACACATACATACATACATGCTCATGAACAAACACTTATATACTCTCACTCTAATGTACATACAGTCATACATGCATACTACCTCCTTTACCCTCTTCCTCCTTCCCTTCCTCACTCCTTTACCTCAATTGCAGGTACATACAGTCATACATGTATACTCCCTCCTTTGTCCTCTCCCTCCTTCCCTTACTCACCCCTTTACCTTCTGTCTGTGAGAGGCCGCACTCTATGTTTTTATCCACTCAATCTGACATATTTGCCGGGTGTGCCAGATAGACAGTCCATGCCTGATTGTAGAACAATATACCACATAACATTATCACAAGTTAGGAAACACTGAAAAAGGAGAATTAAGCCCTGCTCTTATAATCCTACGATGTACAGTATGTTTATTATAAGATATGATTGGTGATTATAGCTATGCAGGGACACCATTCAACTTGTGTATAATATAAGGGCACCAATATAAATTCACAAATAAAGCATTTTTACTTGAAGTCAACTGGGAAATACAGTAGTTCTGCAATTTCACTAGATCAAATAGTTTTCATTATCTCTCATAACGTTAACTTTAAGTAAAAATCTGGTAATGGTAAAGCAGGGAAAGGAACATTAGCCTGCTCAAATAAAATTCCTGCTCTTTGAGACCGTAAAGTATCAGTTCACTTGAAGGTCTTACTTTTAAACATTCCTCCAGCTAACTAAAAGCACTTACATTGTATTGAACTTCAGGTTGAATTTTGGTTTCCTAACAAGGCTTAACTATATTTAGGAACTGTCAGATGCAGTGGGTATTTTATTTTTTATTTTACAAATAATGGTGATAAAATAACAAGGATGAAGACGTGCAAAAGTTGTAAAAATATAGGCTGTTCCCATGACAGCAGTTAACAACTCTATGTACCATATGTTTCTTCTTTACTTTTAGCTGTTTAATTACTTAATTATTTTTATTAGCAACTGTACTTCTTTTTAACACAAACTCATTTTATCTTTGTAAAAAAAAATCCACGTACATATGATTTATTTGTATAAGATCCCCTACTATGTTGAAGTTCAACTACAATATTTTAAAACTATAAAATAGTCATAGGCTGGATTTGATTTGTTTGATAAAGTTTTTGATTTTATTATTAGTGATTAGTAATGTAACAAAGACACATTTTATAAACTACGTAGAACAGGTAATCCTAGATCAACATACTAATTTGTCAGTTTTTTTGCTAATTCAATGTTATTTACTAATGTAAAGTTTATTTTGGGATTGGCATATAATTAGGAAAATATATTCAATGTAAATTAGGTATATAGCACATTTTTTCATTATGCGGCTAAGAATTGGGTAATTTATTTGGCAAGCTATAAAAATGCGATATTTAGCTGTCCCAAGATACATTTTAGGGCTATTCATGTGTTTGAGGTAGTAACAGGTTTGTAAGGCCCTAAGCATGAGATTAATCAAATTAGGATTGTAAAACTGGCGATTGAGAAGGGGGAATTTATGTTTTTCCCCTCAGAGAAGGAGGTATTGATCTAGTCCATTTTGAAACAGGAAGCTAGACACGTATTGACCGTATGTATTGTAGGGATAGAACAGTGGATTCTTGTGCGGGAATTAGTGAAAGAAAGATATTCGGAACGATCTACAATGATAAAAGCAGCATTTCCAGGAATTAAGGGAAAAGTGACTCTGTGTCTCCATTACCTGGGTTAGATAGCATAAACCCAAGGCCAAACTTCTACAATAGCCCGGTAGTTCCAGAAATAAAGGAATGCGTCGGCATCAATTGCTTTGCATTTTCTTGGACTACTTAGTCAGTGGTTTGCTAAGCAATTTACTTTCTCATCCCAACTGCTAAACCATCAGGTTTAAGAATGGATGTGAATGTTGAATTAGTTATTGAGGGACAGTCCAGCCATCGTATGAATTCTAATGCATATGATGTTGAGAGGTCACTTGTGACATTTCCTTGGAAATGCATGGCGGATTTGGCCCCTTTCACGCCCTAGTGGTATTTTCTGCGTAGGAGGGATAGAGGGGCATGTCCTGCAATATGATATACTCACTGCCAGTTAGCTCTAGTGCTGGCTCAGCAATTATTTATTTCTATAGGAATATTTTCCAAGAGCAATGGAGCTGTAGCTTGATAGCTTCAGCTTTTCCCTAAAAAATAAAGAATGCATTTTAAAATACTCATAAATACTTTAATATGCATTATTTTTCGTGAGGCTGTCAGGGACATTATTCTCTCCTTTAATCTTCCATCCATCCAAAATATTGTTATTTGTTTTCCAACACCTGCTTGTCCATCACATATGTTTCACTGCACAATGCAGCTTTGATAAGCCTAGCTTTTTCAGATCCAGGTAACTATGTTTTTATTTATTTTTCAACACCTGCTCTTCCCTTACATATGTTTCACCGTACAAGGTGGCATTCATTAGTCTATCTTTTCTTTTAGATACGTGTAACAAAATATTCTTGCTTTCCGTTTACAGTTCTCCATCTGGAGTGTGTTAAATTAGATTTTAGTGTTGCGGTTAGATGTAATTTGTAAAGCCATCTCCCATATTTACAAATCTGGATACAACATTTACGATAACTTGAATTAAACCAGAATATCTAAGCACCTCTCAGGCAATAATTAAACAACTATTTAGGAAATATTATCCTTATATGATATATCTTGTTTTTTTTATATTGCAATAATCCATGGTTATTTTAGAAAAACTGTTGTAAGTAAACTGCTAGTTGTATATAAATTAATAATAAATAAGCTACTTAAATATGTACAGGGTGGAAAATAACACAATAGAAAAACACAATAGATGTAGGGTTTCCAAACTTTTACTTAGCACAAGCTTACATTTCAGTAGTCTCTCTGGAACGGAAAAAAAATATTAGCTTCCAGGATGATCTCTCTAAAATTATATTGTTCCTTAATGGCCCCCATTAGTTTTTTTGGAGTGAAACAAATATGCAGATGCAGTCCGCTTTTTCTTTCACTTCTTGGAATCGCTCAACACATTCAACCCACATAAGTCTATGCTTTCAGAGCATGCAACGAAATGTGTATAGCAGGGCTACAGACCCCTGTTACTAATGGTTATTTTCCACCCTGTACGTGCTGCCCAGACACCTTGCCACTAACCTCACTTTTGACATTTTTATGGTGAAGTATTTGTTTTCGCAGACAAACAGCTGGAGGAACTTCTAATTTTAAAATGCTTTAATGCCTACATTTGTAGACCGTAGGCAGTGGAAATCAGAATTGAGACTTTACAGAACAATTATTTTGTACTATAACCAGCAATTTCCCATAAAAAAAACGTATCTTTTCTTAAAGCTTTTCTCTCAATTTACCTAAGCAACCATTTTAAGGGTTATCTTCACTACATGACTGTAGGAAGCTTGAAAGTAGTGAATGAATCATTTCTGGAATTCCAACATAATCAAGTGATGTGTTTGGAAAGTATAGACATCTTACATAAATTTATTAATCTGCAGCCAAACAAATTTCTGCATGCACATGTCCATGAAAATTTATTTTTTTCCCAATTCATATTTAGAGCAAGAAAAAATGTGAAATAGTTACTGTGCATTTTTGAAATATCATTTTGTCCAGTATATGATTTCTTGGACCTCAGAATAAAGTCAGTTCATCTTTGCTTCTCAGTTGCAGCCTTGACCTCCATAAATCACTGCTTTTCCTTCAATGAAATTAACCATTTATCTTGTAAGACCAGTTGTCAGTTGGCCAGCTAGTGCAAAAAAAAACTTTAGGAACCTACATTGATTTTTCATTAGTTATTGTATTACATTCATTGATTTCTAGTGTCATCCTAATGAAACACCTGAAGTAGTCAATAAGATTTTGAAAACATTTTGGTTAGTAGCATTTGGATAGAAGAAAGTAGCCAGTTCGCATTTCAACAGCCACCCCAAGGTTCTCTCTTTACCAGCTGTGCAATGTTTAGTTAAGTGCTGTGTGACAAACAAAAACGTTTATTGGTATCAATTTTCTTGACAACATTTCTTACGTAGGTTTTCCTTGTTTAAGGTTTATTGTGCTTTTTTAATCACAGGAACATTTTTTTTTTCATGGCATTAGCCTAATGTGTCTATTTTATCTCAAAATGATCAATGGCATTATGAAAAATGCAACATTTTAAATTACTATTATATAATTTAAAAATTACTTACTGTGTGTTTCATCATTCAAAAGTATTAGTATGGGAATTTACCTGCTATGAGGTAGGGCAGGACAAAATGTTATTTCTCCAAGAAAAGAGCATTTTCCTTCTTAATTTTAAAGATTCTTTTCTGAGGACATTCCACTAGATTGGATGAATGTAAATAGTTTGCCTTTATTTAAAATAGAAAAATTATAGACCATTAAAGTTTATTCATTTAGGTTATGCGCAATAACAGTGCTTTGCTACAAAAAACATACCTAAGGTATCATCCTGTATTAAAAGTGAGGAGTGATGAGATATGAATGTAATATTGCCCCTTTACTTTACTGGAAATACTGTATCTTAAGCCCTACAGGGCCAGGATTTTTTATACCCAAAATCTGAAAGGAATTTTTTGGATTTTTACCATAGTTTTATTAAACCATGATTACTCTTTTACATATTTGATGCGCCCATATAAATTATACATTGTTTTGTTAAGGACAAGTAGGATCTTATTCCAAAATCATAGAAATACATAAAGCATTAGTGAAAATATGAAAAAGTGAAAAAAAAAATATTCTAAAAAGGGAAAAAATTTAGGTGCCAAAGCCAACCAATGACCCAATTTATATTCAGCAACATCCCCTAATTACAGTAATGGCCCACATACATATTTTTTTTATGTTCAAGAGGGTCACATCCATACTTTACATCATATACAGTATTATACTTTTTTACGGTTCGGAGGTAGTGATTTATTTATATATTTTCTTTACTAAGGACTAAGGGATATTGGGAAAAAATATTATTTTCAATTTTTCTTATTTATTTTGCACTGTTCCAAGTGCAGTATGGATCTTATGCATTTTGGATGCCAGTGATGTCATGGCAACTTCACTGGATTCCCAATACGTTTTATTTATTTATATTATATTTTTCCTATATGTTTTTATCACTCTTCTCCCTCTGTTCTGTCTAATTAGAGATCACAGCAGGCTCTATAACAGAGGTGTCCCAAGATTTTTTGCAGTTGGCTAGAAATTTATGTGTGCATGGTCCTCACTCAGTTTTCATTTAGGGAAAATATACCCTACCCTCTCTTACTCATGCTCTCTAACATGCTTTCACACTTTCACCCTCACACACTCTTAGACACTCTTGCTCACACGTTCTCTCGCTCTCAATGTCTCCTTATCTTCTCCTCCAACCATTGTCCCCTGTGCCCGTCTCATTTCCTGCAGCTCCGCTTCTTTTTTTGCCTCTTCTTGTTTTTCTATCTTCTGTTTTCTCCACTTCTCCTCAGCACAGACTTCACCCCTCGCCATACGTTCCCCTGATCTTTAGAGCACCCCATGTACTTGCCTAGATGTGGTTCTGTTTGGAGGTATGGTTACCCCTGTAGATCTCATGTGGGCTGCACCTCGATGTGAAAAAGTTAAATCTAAAACATAACGTTATTAGTATTCGAAATTAAGCTATACTATAGAATATGTGATAAATAGTTATATTCTGTAAAGCATTGAGAGGACCTACAGATTTATAAAAAACCTAATAGAATGGTCAAATAAATGGCAGTGTATACCTACATGAGTAGTTTCAGGAAATGGCTATTTATCTTCACCCCCTTATACACCA
The DNA here is from genome assembly GCA_029215755.1 of Spea hammondii. Taxonomy (NCBI): domain Eukaryota; kingdom Metazoa; phylum Chordata; class Amphibia; order Anura; family Pelobatidae; genus Spea; species Spea hammondii. Next base: position 14,654,887 of record JARDYJ010000003.1, on the reverse strand, counting down.
ACTTTCATACTGAGCAGCAGCTTTACCTCTAGAACATATACATACATACCAGATAGAAGAATAAGAAGAAGAAGAAGAAGGGAAAAATGACCACGCAGGATAGCTGCAACCTGCATTCTGCCTCCAGACATGATGGTGTTCAATAATAAATGAACCGGTGTTGTCTGCAGTCCGTATTCTACTTGAATGATCAGATACACAACCAGGCATGCACAAGAACAAAACAGCACTCTCACAACTCACAAAAATACAACTCACAACCTCCACAGACATAAGAAAAACTCACAGGATTTACACATATTGGTGGATGTATTTTGTTTAGTGCGTGAATGAAGTGCAGCTACACAAAGGGATGCAAAACAGGTATTATTTTTACCTAAATGTGGAGCTGAAATCCAAACCACAAAAGACAGATCTCCTCAAAAGTTTACATACATGTGCATTCAGTCTCATGAGTTATAAAAAGCAATAGGAAAAGAAGGAAAGTGTATGATATAAATCAGGATAGGAAAATGAACTGCAGCAGTTGGCGTGTATTACTAAGGTTACAAGGCAGAAACAAGCAGGTCAGTAACCTCTTACAGTGTAAGGTAAAATCCAAATAACCTGTGAGAGCCGAGAATATAGATCTTTCAGTTACTCATCCTTCCCACTTGCCGAAGATAGAATATATTCACTGCTCTGCTTCCCCCTCTCTGACAGTGAAACTCTGGCACATGGATGTGAGGTCAAAATACACCAAGGAGTAAGGAGGTAGTGTGATGCGAGGAAGGGGGCTCTGCACAGTGAGTACCTGGACGTGTGATAAAGTGCCAGTTTCGTGGGGCTTAGAGTTGTATGTGTGCATCGCTGTGGCTGTGTGTTCTCAGAGTGTCAAAAAGGTCAGTATCTATGGGTTTGTGTCAATGTTGCTTAAGTTGCCCACTGCACTAGTGGTCCCAAACTGCACTAGTGGGCCCCAATGGGCCTGATCTACACCCCAGGGTCTAAATCCTGACTAGTAAGCAGAGAGAGCAAAAACTAAACTGTTCTGTCACCTCCATACTGGGCTCTAGGGACTGTGTAATTCCTAATGGGTGGAACAGGCCCTGTCCCTTCCTCACAAATGGGCTACATGGGCCCTGTACCGCACAAAGAAGAAAAAGATAGATAAGAAGAGGAAAAGACAGACAATGATAGAGAAAAAGATAGCTGCTGACTGCTCCCTTATGCTTCTCACACACATGGTAGCACTCCTCTGTGCTCATGATGCTATATGGTCTGTAGGTCCACCTCCTTCACCATTGACAGGGCAGGAACAGATGATAGATGGTGTTTTCAGCCAATTAGGGCCCTTGAAAGAGCAGAGAGTCCAGTATATTGGCTGTACTCCCCTGATATCGGCCCCAATGTTGATGAATCCCTGAGCCGATGTAAAAATATAACATTGGGGAAGTTGAGATGATTCAAAATGGGTTCACTGCCACTCGTGTGTCAATATGAGTTGTTATTGATAAATACCCAAACCGTAAATTTTGGCCTACTTCTGCATACATTATGGAGTTATACATAGTACATAAAATGACATAAAAATTAATAAAGGGAATAAGGGAATTCTATTATGAAAAATAATAACTGTCCGCGCTAGATTTACTTGCACCTTGGAAAAAAAGATGACTGATAGGATTTTATTATGTATGTCTTGACATTTCAAGTTTATCCCATAGATTAAGGAAGTGAGACCACTGCCTTAGAGCTGAATAAAATAAAAGTATTTTAATAATAAGAAACAGAAACAATACTGGTAGTATAATCACTGGTCATCTCTTTTTAAGCCTATTTGCTATGAAATTAGGTCTTTAGTAGTACTCTATGATAGGAAAACATTTATTCAGTGGTAAAGTTAGTGATGGATTTATCTTTGGGACTGCCCTTGGCCCAACCAGGGGCAGGACTCCCAGTCGCCTCTTCCTCCATGGTCGGTGTACAAGACACAGTAAAAGTCGCTGTGCACCTTTTAGAAATGGGGCATGGGAATATGAAGTCATAACCTGTGTCTTAAACGTGCTTATTCCCTTTTAATGTAGTCTATAGATGCTGCCCTGAGCCGGCACACCTTCCATAGTGTAAATATGTTGGTTGGGGAAATCAAAGATCTTCACTGTGACAGGTCCATTGAGCAACAGGACACCAAAGGGGAGGTTTGATCACCTGAGAGGTTTTGTATCAGAGGGACTGCTGTCCTAGGCCAGAATACATCATTGGAGAAACTCAAATGCTGAAGAAGAAGCTCTAAGAATAGAACATTTGCTTATACTGTATGTTTTTGTGAATTCAGGCCTAGATCCATTACCCTTTCACCCATGTAGTATAAAGAATGTTGTCACTTTAAACCATTCAGTGGTGGCTGATGTTTTTCTTGAGGGAGTCTGTGCCAATTTTTTAAGTCTTGATATAGTTTTAGGTGACAACCATTTGAGCATTATATTATACTTTACTTAGGGAAATTACATTTCTTTCAGGACAAATTACATAGAAACATAGAATGTGATGGCAGAAAAGAACCATTCGGCCCATCCAACCTGTCCATTTTTCATGATTGTCCAGTTACTGGTTTCATTTCAGATTTTGAATAGCTCTGTGCCTATCCCATGCATGTTTAAGTTTATTCAACCCACCACATCTGTTGGTTGAAATAACTCCTTCAGGACCAGAGTTTTTTGATTCTTTAATGCCCTGAGCTTCTTTACCATGCGTTGGTTTAATCATGATTCGCCTTTTCTGTGTTTCAGGACAAATAGAGCTTCTTTTGAGACTAAAGAAACACACAAAACCTAATAATTATCAATTTCGCTTAGCAATAAAAAGTTAAAAGAGAGAAAATAGAAGATGAAGAACAAGAAGATACAGAAGTGGTCAGCAGAAGCGAATGTGTAACAACTTCACTAGTGCTTACTCGCAGATCTTGGGCTTCTGTGGTATACTTTCTTATATCCATTGCATAATCCATTTATTCTACAAGGCCCAATTAAGATTTGACTTGAGAAAGTTGGTGAGAAAAGGCAGGCAACTGTGGATTTATTAACCCCAGGGCTGGAGGTATGAGTCAACAAAATACCTTTTGGAAGGTTCAGGGGCCATTCTATACCTCCCTTCAATTACAGGACAATGAATAGAGGGAGGGGAGAAACAGAGGTTGGCTCTGTGCTTGTCAAAAAGGTTAACTTTACCCTAACCTCCCTATACCAATGGGTATGGTTGGAGGCAGGCGTAGCATAGGTAGGCATCATGCCCTCAAGGCTGTTTAATTAGATTTGAACGCCCCCCATTCCACTGGGCACAAGATATGGGCATGGGAGAGGAAGAAGATGGGCTCAATCCTTCCCACAGGGGGTTTTGTTATATTTTAACTGGCTGAGCCTAATGGGCTAAAGGTGAGGGGGTATTGGTGGGGTCTATGCCACCAAATAATAATATTTTATTACCCCCTACCCAACTGCACAGTTGTTTTAATGGGGGACTGGGAGATTCCCATTTTTTTTAAGGGTTTTCAAAGTCAAATAGAAATGGATTAAATTAACATCATCCATGTTCATTATGTTTCCCTTAAAGTAGTAACTGTACTATAGTTTTATTTACGTACTATAATAGAGACTATTCATTGACAATGACCCAACACAGCAAAAGACCTATGATGAAACAGTGTAGTCTTGATGATTAGAAAATATGGATACTCGCTTTATTGGACAATTATTTTATACAAGATTGCACACAGGTTAAGGAAGGTTATTGATGAGGAAGGGTGAGACACTTCTTTACCTTTCACTCCTTTTAAATGTCTAACAAAGTGATAGATGTCCATAAATAATACACATTTTCTCCTAAATTGAAATGCAGATAAAACCCATTATAAATTAATGTTATTAATCAAGCCTATGTTTAATTGTTCCCGTATATCTAAATAGTTCATTACGGGTAACTGAGTTTGTCAACCATCATTTGGTGCATGAACAGGTTTAAATCAGATTGCCTGATGCATAAGGTGTAGTACAAGCATATCTCTTCATAGACAGACCTAATCCTTCATGGTTCACTGAGTGCACTTTTATGAGTTCTTTTGATTGGTAATTGAGAATATAAATCTTGGAAGGACCTACATAAATGCAAAATATAAAGAAAAAGACATTACATTTCAGTAGGTGCCAGATAATATATTTTGTAAGGTGCCTTTTGAGACCAATGGAATTTAAATTAATTTTGCAAGATAGAGATTTAGGATTGGCATTTAAGCTATAAATGCTTTTGTGATGCACTGTCAACTGCAACCTATGTGTTTTCACTACCAGCGACTTCATGGTATATGATCTATGTGCGAAAGTCATTCTGAATCAAACCATGCAGATTATAGGAAGCAAATCATTGCTTTGGCAGTTGCGACCTAAATGACATAAGGTGTCCTATATTTCCAGTTTATTGAATCTCGTCATTAATGTATATGTGAAATATTTATACCTTTTCAGGTCTATTCAGGGGGCTACAAAGTAAAATCACTTGTAATTGAATGAGCACCATCAATGAAGCAAAGGTTGTTTAGTAAATACCTTATCATTTGCATATTCTAATATCATTTTAAGTGGATATTGTAAGAAATACTGGATCCATGTTTCAGGAAATTTATTGGGACTGCAGTTTTATATTGACATGCAGTAGTTAAATTGTAAGATTTTGTGTTTTTTCATTTCTATGTGTAGATTAAAACCATATAATTTAAAGAGGGTGTACTTTCTTTTTCACACAACTGTTTATGATAAGTTTTCCTGAAAATATTGTTCTAGATCAGGCCCGGATTGGCCATCGGGCACACCGGGCATTTGCTCGGTGGGCCGGGGCAGGGCCGTGGTCGGGCCAGCCCAGGCCGCGACAGGGCCGGATTGACTTAGGGGCTAATGGAGCTGCAGCTCCAGGCCCCTACCTTAAAATAGGCCCAGTCAGGACCGGACTGACTGGGCCTATGCGGCCGTCCTTAATGCAGGGCAAAAGGGGCACCTGCCCCTTAAGCCCGCAGCAACTGCGACCGGGCCCGCTACTTACCTGGCAGACGCGCGTGAGCAGCGTCTCTTCTACCGCCAGGGGGACGCAGGAATCCAACAAAACCATGTGAAGTACGTCACATGACCCTGCTGCGCGTCTGCTTCCCCTGTGCAGATCTGCAGAAGTCTGCGAGCGGCGCGTACATCATTAGTTCAGGTAAGGGGGTGAGGGAGGCTGTATGGAGTATGTGAGATTGAATGAAAGAATGAATTAATGAGTATATGTGAAGGAGTGAGTGAATTAATGTTTGTGAATGAGTATATGTAAATGAGTATCTGAATGAGGGAATTAATGAGTATCTGAATGAGGGAATTAATGAGTATCAATGTATGAATGAATATCTGAATGAGTGAATGATTATCTGTGAATTAGTGAATAAATATTTGTGAAAGAGTGAATGAATATGTGTGTGTGATAGCATGGATGTGTAAGGGGGGGCAAAGATGCAACAGGCAAGCTGTTTTGGTGGCAAAGATGCCACAGGCAGGCTGTTTTGGTGGCAAAGTTGCCACAGGCAAGCTGTTTTGGGGGCAAAGATGCCACAGTCAGGCTGAGTGAAACCGTCCGTGGAAACCCTCCGGATGCGGGTGTCAGTGTGGCAAAGCCTGTCCAGGTGTTTGTGATTGGGTGTCAGTGTGGCAGAGCCTGTTGTGTGTGTGTGTGTTTGGGTGTCGGTGTGACAGAGCCTGTCATGGTGTGTTTGGGTGTCGGTGTGCCTGTCCAGCTTCCTGGGAGTTGAGTGCTGAACCATTTCTTCTTTTTTTAACTGTCCTGGTATGTGTGTGTGTTTGGATGTCGGTGTGGCAGAGCCTGTCCTGGTGTGTGTGTGTTTTGATGTCGGTGTGGCAGAGCATGTCCTGGTGTGTGTTTGGGTGTCGGTGTGGCAGAGCCTGTCCTCGTGTGTGTGTCTGGGTGTCGTTGTGGAAAAGCCTGTCCTGGTGTGTGTGTTTGCTTATCTGTTTCCTTAATTTACAGTAGGAACTATTTCATTTTTACTTATTCAGAGATAAAATGCCCTCCTGAATTTGTAGTGACTTCAGGGGACAAAACATTCAAGGCCCTGAAATCATTTAGTGGAAAAGATAAGGTATTGTGTTATTTACTCTAATATTTTTTTAAAGGATTAGTTGTACTAAATTGTGGCTTCAGGCTTCCCATGTTGAATGACCAAGTATTATGTATATGTATGTACATATATGTTTTTTCATAAAAATGGGCTGCTCAGTCTGAAATGCCCGGGCCTGATCATGCTTGTTTTACATATGTAAGTGCATGTTACCTGAGATTTTATTGTACATGTATGTTTATATTGTTGCTTAAACTAGTGTTTTGCTTTATTTTGCAATCCATACCATCTCATTCCTTCTAGGATGTTTACCTGGTAAGATATGGTTCAAATGTACAGTATAGATATTAGAGGCATAGTTTAGTGTATGAGAAAGTCAGATTGAAGAATGCATATTAAGGTAGTTAAGTAATTTAATAATTTGGATGAAAACACAAAGTACTTACTATTAGGAGAAGCTGAAACAGCCAGTGATGGAGTTGGCTGTGGTTTGAGTGTAGTGTGTTTGTGCTTTGGCAAGCAGGAGATGTGTTCAGCCAAACACATTTCCTGCAAGCCTAGTAACTGGAGGGATTGGAAAGAGGAAAATACGGGGGGGGGGGTAAGTTAAAGGAGACATAGCTGTCACGTGCATTAAAGTGAATTTTATTGCTCAAGTGTCCCTTAAAATAATGTTATTCCACTATCATGTCCAGTGGCAAGTGACTGTGAGGTTTGACAGCCCAACAAATGTTACATTACCAAACCAATTTATAGAGCTCTAGGGCACCTTCCAGAGAATGGATGGAAGAGCGTCTTTGTATTGACAAAGACATATCACAAAAATAAAAAGGCTAACATGCATGATTATGGGTGGCATCCTAGCATTTGAAAAAAGCTACTGTATTTCACTGAATGATATGGCATTGTCAGGTCTGATCTTGTTAGTTATATGCTTTTTCTTCCACTATGTACTTGTGTAAAGCTAGTGGAGTAACAGACAGCCCCAGTTATTAAGGTCATTTAGTATGACGGCGCTTAAGACAGCACATTTTAAAGACCGGCTTTATATTTACGTTTTGCTGCATTTTGGTAATATTAGCATTAACGTGGCTGTTCTCCTGAAATGTATTGCATATTTATTAAGTCAGCTTCACAGATTATTCATATCTCTCAATAGCTCAGTGAATTTGTTTTAAACTTACAGTATATTGGTAGGTTAAAATAGGACACAAGTTTATGTAGTTCAACCTTTCCTGGACATCCCTAATTGCACTGATTTAGATTTATCCTTAAATGATTAACACAGTTGTGGTCACCACCTTCACTGGTTGTACATTCCACAGCATTATGGTTGTTACTGTGAAGAACTTACTGTATTTCTTGCTTGAGATGGAACTTGCCTGGTCTAAGTTTAATAAGTAGCCTCTTGTCCTTCTCTGTCTGTGAAGGCAAGAGGAAAGACTTCTTGCCTTGCGAGGGCAGCACACAGACCTTGAATGGATCTGTACATTGTGATAACCCCACCTCTTAGACACCTCTTTCCTAGAGTAAATAAATCCAATTTAGCTAAATGTTCTACTTAGCTAAAATAAACCATACTCCTTATTAATTGTGTAGCTTTTCTTTGTACTCTTTCCAATTCAATTAAATCTGTATTTTATGCCAAAAATTGGAATGCATATTCTAAATGAGGTCTAATTAATGCTTTGTATAGAAGCAAATGCACATTTTCAGATCTTGCATTGGTACACTTTGGAATGCATGCTAGTCATTTACTAACCTTCACAGTTGCCACTTACCATTGAGTTTGAAGTCAATTGGTACCCTTAGATCTATTTCAAGCACCAATGTCTACAATCTGACCTTATAATTAGCATATTTGTTTTTTTATACCCAAATGTTTCCTTAAATGTATCAATAATGTAATCTGCAATTTCTCTCAACGCCCATCACTCTCCCAACTTAACAAACACAGAAACACATCTCCTCCAGGCTCCGTACAGCCTCTTAAGGGGACTTTACTCTCTATGCATTCCAAGCCTCATTTGTGAATCTGGAGGCGGAAATCTTGGTCGGAGGACTATTTAAACCAGTTACATACACTGTTCTAGTGCCTGTGATAGTGCCTGGTGCATTTGGCTGTGTTTTAATGATTATTTGTTTCTGATCTGGGCTTGCGTGACCTTTCTGTCTGTCTCCTGTGCTTGACCTGGGTAGTTTATTGGTTATCCTGACTTCGCCTGTCCCTGACCTCGGCACTGAATTTTGACTACGATTCAGATTTAGCATTTTGTGTTCCTGGCCTGCTCGGCTACTTCATTCTGCTCCAGGATAACATGCCCACTATTCCTGAATTGGGTTTTGAAGATCGCCAACTGAGTTCCTGCACTGCTGGTCTTCCTCTCTTCTCTCTTTCTAACACCTTGTTATTATATATGTAACACCTATTTGACTGAGCCTGCAAGGGGCTCCAGGCCTATTCACAATTAGCACTACTTGATGACACTCTAGTTGCTCCTGAGCCTCTGCTAACAAGATTGGGAGATTTTTTCTCTTGAATTGTAGTGCCTCCACTCAGATCGCACTGAGAATATGAATATTTTATATCTGAATATTTGTCCTTTTTTCCCATATATCTTTTTGGAGGCAACTGTCTATACCTAAAGAAAAAACAACACGTATTATTGTTACTTTATCTATATTCCTTTCATCACTGGGTATATATTTGTACACAAATAGGAAAAAACATTTACGTTTACATTTTTTTTCACTACGGTTGTTTTTCACTATCTTTGTTTGAGGTCACAATTGATGATATATTACATATATTATTTTAATTAATACACAACAAATTTATATATATTTTTTGAGTATATGTATGTATGTATGCTCGTCCATTTTATACGTATTTATTGTGTAATCTGGGTGCTGCAGCGAATCCTATGTGTGCAATCTGTGTGTTGGGCAAATCCTATGAGTGCAATCTGAGTGTTGGGCAAATCCTATGAGTGCAATCTGAGTATTGGGCAAGTCCTATGAGTGCCAGGTATGGCCTCTGGGGTGTGCAACTTGTGATCAATGCCTGCACTTTAGGGTTCCCATGAATTATTTATTTGATCAGTGTCAGTGCTGAGTTTTCTTGTGAGTTTTCAGTTGATCTATACCTGCAATGCAGCCTCAGACCATTATTCCTCCTTCACCAACTTTATAGTAGTCACGTGTTCCAGGTAGCCTTCTCCTGACTCCTTGGATTAACTAAGCCCAGATTCATCCAGCAGACTTCTCCTAGACACTTCCACTTCACAATAATAGAACTTACAGTAGACCAGGACAGATCTATCAGGGCAGAATTTTCACAAACTTGTGCCAAAGGTGGCAACCTATGACAGTGCCACGTTTTAAGTCATTGAACTCACTAATACAGCCTTTTGTACTGCCAATGTTTGTCTTTGGAGATAACATGCTTATGTGCTTGAATCTTTACACCTATTAACAATAATTAGTAGGGGCAAAAAACCAGGAACATCTGGAGACAAAAGAGGGACAAATGGATTGCGGCCCTAAAGTGGTACTTTTCCTCCTTGACATCAGGGAGATGCACCAATAACGTGACCCTGTTAAAAACTATGCTCATCTATCACAACGAGAGGTTAGCCTTTTTGTCCATGCTGAGCCACATGAATCTTTTTTTCATGGTTTAGTAGAACAATTGATGTTTGCGTTGCCAAAGCTGCACATTAAAAAACACATTTTCCAAATGACCACTTTTAAAATGTAATCGAGGCATGTATAAAATTATATTAATGGATGATCACAATGAACCCATATATTCACACCAACTACTCACTCACAATTGTATTAGCGGTGTATTTTATGTCCATTTCTAACAGTTATAAAGTGATTTTTTCCTTTTCAAGCTGAAACCTGTCAATGGCAAAAAAAAAATAGTTTCCAATATAATTACTAAAATGTTAGCCAGCTCGAAACTTGTTAAAACATGCAAGATGGAATAGACTTGCCTAATAAATGTCAAGTTGGATGGTCTGAGATACTATTAATAATATTAGAATACTGTAAGACTTTTTCCTTTTTTGAACTCCACTCTGAGAAAAAATGCGTACAATCTGCTGAACAATAAATCACTAATTAGCTTCCGCCACAAGTTTCAGATTATATCAATGAATATTTAATTATGCCCCAAATATACAAATAGTCTGTATTTTAAATGTACAATAAATTAAGTAGTTTCATTAAAGAGTTTATTTAATGTATCTTTGCTATAAATATATTCATTCATCTCAGAAATGTGCATACTATATACTGTATATATATCCATTTTTGAAAATAGTAAAATGGTAATATAAAGGATCATGCATATATTAAGCAAAATAATGTCATTTTCTCATTAATGTATACTTTCAAAATATATATTACAACACAACAAAATTAGTTTAGTAGTTTTATCTTTTCTAAGTCATATTATCTATTAATGCACATTGCAACACCTATATGTTTCACTTATTGCTTGATTTAAATATATGCACACACACATTATATATATATATATATATATATATATATATATATATACAGTATCTCACAAAAATGAGTACACCCCTCACATTTTTGTAAATATTTTATTATATCTTTTCAAGTGACAACACTGAAGAAATGACACTGCTACAAAGTAGTGAGTGTACAGCCTGTATAACAGTGGAAATTTTCTGTCCCCTTTAAAATAGCTCAACACGATGCTATTAATGTCTAAACCATGGCAACAAAAGTGAGTACACCCCTAAGTGGAAATGTCCAAATTGAGCCCAAACTGTCAATATTTTGTGTAACCACCATTTTTTTCCAGCACTGCCTTAACCCTCTTGGACATGGAGTTCACCAGCAGGGTCATGTCATTTTGACTACTTGGTTTCTTTTTTGAGGATGACCTGGCAAGGATTACATTTTAAGCACCCTAATATTTTTACTTGCACCTAAAATATGTCGGGAATCAAAGTGACAAAACTGAGTGACCCATTACCTTTAGGGTTTATGAAAGGGGCCTGTTTTTTTGGAAACTTGAAATTTATTAGACCATCCAATCATTGTGCACTATATAATCATTCGGAATTACAGATTTATAAATCAGTCAGTAATGACAAATCATAAATAAGCATTTTTAAACAAAACCCCATGTTAATAAGAGCGATTACTATTTTTAAGGTACATTCAAACGTAAAGAAAAAGAAAAGTATGAAAGGAAAAGTGAGTATAGGAGTATAGTACTCAAAAGAGTTGAGTGATGAGTATAGCACTCAGTAGAGAGAGGATCTCGGGATACAGTGAGGGCCTGGGCTTACCAAGGACTATGATATGTAGAACTATGGTGCAGCAGGACATAGGCGGAGGGCATAGTAGGCATGCCATGGATTTGAAGAGGATCCCAAAGAATAGGCATTATACTTCTAGATAAGAAGGACACCTATGTTCTCTCCACGTACTCTTACAAATGTTGTGCTGCTTTTAACCTTGGTCAGAAGCCATTTGGCCAAAAAATTAATAAAACATAAGATTTATTGTTGTAAACAGTGGAACAGCCTCCCAGTACAAGTGTTAGATGGTAATACAGTGAGGGAATTTAAACAAGCATGATATAGGCATGAAGCTAACCTGAATCTCAGACAAGACCAAAGACTAATTAAGGAGTGTTTAAATCAAGAAGAAACGGGCAGACTTGATGGAGATATTTTTTCACTGTAAACTTTTAAATTTTAACAGATTTTACAAGCATGTGTTATTTTATTTTTTCTAGAGTGGAAATCACCGTACAATGTATACATCAAAAAGGGTAATTGGGTTTAGTTTCTGGTGTCTTCTTCATTTTATATAGAACAATATTTTTCAAGATTAATGACAGTTGTCAGTTATAGTTAAGTAATTAATTGCAGGAAGCCACTGACATTTTGACAGGTGTCACCATGAAAAGAATGAATTGTCTCCTTTTAAACTGTTTTAGTGAGATTAATTATGCTCAGTTCTAACACTGACCTTTGCACTTTTGCAATCCTGTCTAATACAAAATGTGTGTAGGGTCAGACAAAAAAAATCTACGAAAAGGCTTCTCCATAATATGATGGATTTCTATGGCAAATGTCAGTTTCAGGATCTGATATGTCAATTGTAAATCACCTACAGGGAAATATAAAATGGCAAGACATTCCTTAAACAATTTTACATGCATTTGAGTTATTTTTTCAGATTCTAATAAACTCAAAGTAATCCTCAACCGAATATACCAATAACCAAAATAACTAGCCGTGTCCATGGTTATGTGATACTGCAGAATTGAAACTGACCAGGATTCTTGAGACTTATACATGTTACTGACTACGCATAGAGGGTCCATTAAAAAGCGATGAGTGCTTTTGTGCTAGCAAAACCTTGAGCTTGCATGAGTATACTCAAGTTGGACTAGAGGCGCACATTTACTATTGCCATACTTAACACTTATTCATAGAGCGCTGGCAGATTCCCTAGCCCTGATCCTTCAATTGTGGGAGAGGACGTCACCGCAAGTGCAGTGTTGCCCTGAGTTCAATTTAGGGCAAAATGGCAGCGCACTTGGTGGTGTCCTCTCCCTTGATTGGAGGATTGGGGAGAGGACGTCACCGGAAGTGCACCATTTTGTCTGTGGTGATGCGGACAAAGATAGAGTGTGAGAGAGAGATAAAGAGAATGAGTATGAGAGAGTGTGAGTGAATGTGGGCCCACGAATTTCGGAAGAAAATACAGAGCTTTTTGCTGTGTTTTCATCTGATTTGTGGGGGATCTGGCCTCATTTCAGGTCTAAGTACAAAAATCCAAAGTCAATAATAAATTGACTAAGGGAGGGAGCCAAGAATTAAGAATAGGTAAAGTGTCAGTGGCAAGTTTTGTGAAGGTCTATAGAACATCATCATTGTCCACCACAGAACCCAGTAAATGTCTACAGCGAGCAAAGTTGGTGCCTTACCCCTGCCAAAAACCACCCTGTGCAGTTGTGTAGGGTTGGATTCTGCACCCCTTCTAAATACAGGAGGGGATTCTCTTATATGCATTTTCTGTTCCCCCTGCATTTTCTGTTCCCCCTACTAGTTGCAGTGAGATGTTCGGCCGCACACATGTCCTGCAATGTGATATATTTAAGGCCAGTCAGCTCCAGAGCTGGCTCAATAAACATTGCATGATATCTAATGAGCCCCACTTCCTCCGTGCACATCCGTGGGATGCTCTTTCACAGATTTCACAGATTTAAATTTTTTCTTGCCACAAATCTATGGACCATGGAATAGGCTGAAAGCTGTAGCTTCACCCTGAGAAAAGTACTTCTTTTTTTTACATTTGTTTTTTTACATTTGCGAGAATATTAAAAGACTCACAAAGTACTTTCATATGCAATTCATATAATTGGGACATCAACATCACCATTACCTTGAGATAGAATACACCAGCACTTTAAAACCAAAACCACCACAACAGTTACTATGAAAAACAAAAAGCAATAGGTAGTTTTCATAATGTCATGATTCCAGCACCTGTGCGCTAACTGTAGTAGCTCTTCACATAAAAGCGATAGGCACCAATGGTGTTTTATAAGAGAGATATTTGGTGAAAGAGATAAAAACATCCTTTCAAATAAAAAGGCCCAAATTCCGATGAAGTGTTGGTTCAGTGACTAACAGACAGGGTTCTTTGTAGTTTTATTCTTGTTTATATTATTAATGGTGTGTTACTAGCAGGCAAGCAGCATCTACTGGGATTCTATCTGAAGCCTAACCATCAGCATATATTGATATATTGATCAGTGTATACTTCCAGTTAGAGCTTCACAAGGAATGCCAGTACAAACAGATTGCCTAAATCTTAACAAAATTTGGAGACAACAGGGGGAAAAACATTGACTGGAAACAGTTTGCCCACAGTAATGTTACGCAGAAGTATTTTCTTTTAATGCTAAAGTGATGATGTCAAATCTTTGATGTTGTTTCATAAAACGTGCCACAACTATTTAAATTTACACCACTGGCTTGCTTCAGCATATACTGCATTGTTTGTCATGGGAAAAAGTCTTAGGTTCACCACTTGTGTTTGGTTCAATATGTTCCATTACATCTCTTTTCTGTTTAGCTAAGATGGTATCTGTGGAAAAACTTTCTCATGGCACTTTCGAATGCTTGTTTCTTTCTTTGTTAACCAGGAGCAAACATAGTTCATAATTACAAAGGAATGCTACGTGAATGTACTGGGGTCCTTGTTTAATAAAATCCAAGTATCCCATCAGGTTGTAAATGTTAATAATGATATAATTTAAACATGTTTGGGATTGGCATGAGAGTATCTGGAACATCACACAAGGCCAAGGGCTGAATGGCCATCTGCCATCTGCTGTCAGCCACATGGGCTGCTTTTTTGGTACCAACGATGCACACAGCTAACCCAAAAAGCAAAACTGCCCCAACAACAATACTAACTTGAACCTGAAGTCTGGTTTTTTTCACTTCAGCATATATTTTACTTGTTTGTGTGCTGACACCATTGGTAGAACATGGTTTACACAATCCTGTAGCCATGCTATACCCTATACTCTTTGTTTTGATGCAAAGTGAACATTGCGGGTTTTCTTTCATATTCCTTATTTGCAAGGGTTAATTTTATGACAGCCATGTATAACTTTCCAGTACTGTGGCAGGTTAAAAAAATAATTCACATATTATTTCACACATATCACAAGATAGGGCCTGCTTGAGCAAAAAACTCTTACGTTATTGAGAAGGATTCAGTCACAGAATGGTCAACATGTTTTTATAATAGAAAATAAATAATTGAAAAGGAATAATTAAATGGGTGGATATTAAACCATTGTTGACGGTAAATGCACAATACACAGCAGCGAGCACTTGTTTCATAGTCCTTTATTTATAGAAGCCCATCTTGATCATTATTATTCCGAATAAATGTCCTGTCTTATCATCCATTTATTATATTTAGCTAGATATTATTATATTATAAAGACTACACTGGATTTAAAAAAAAAAAAAAACAAAAAAAAAAACTCCATCTGTTAAAAACCAAGACCTTTATTTTGTTTGATTTTACAAGTACAAGTAAACCAATAAGGAAATGCTTTATTTTTGTGCTAATCTGAGATTTATATATTAAAACCCATTGGCGCACAAGAGAAAGAAGTGTTTATTAGACATATTGATACTATCATGTTTTGCAATAATTCATGGTTTTACAGCAACTTTATCAATTTCTAGTGAATCAAGCCCTCTGAGGTTACCGCTGACATGCATTTTTTTATCACTTCTATAATGAGTTTTTAGTGAAGTCAGGAAAAAAAAATTGATAGGATACTCACTGACTTGGGACCCAGCCACTTTAGAAACATATAAAATTATCTTGCCTTGTACCATATTGAATTCTAAACTTTTTTTACTGCCAGAAAAATGTAGTGACAAAATTTTAAGTAGATCTGCTGCCCATTTATATAATTAAAGAAACAGTCCAGCCATCAAATGCACTTTAAATGCACGCGATAGCTGCATGCTCCTTTGATTTTTCATGTTGACTCTTTTGCAAATACATCTCCCTGCATGTGACATATAGGGTGACCATATTTTTTTTCTTTTTTTATATTCCATTTTATATATATATATATATATATATTTTTATATTATTTTCTATTTTATTATATATCACATATGCACACCGTCACATACATACGGTATATATATATATCACATACACACTGATTCACATATACTATTATATATTAATTATTAAGAAGCCTTGGAAACCATGTTGATTTCAGATTTAATAATATATATAGACTCATTACAGACATGACTAGGTATAGAATGTTAACCCCTCTAATACCAGGCATGAGTAGATTCAGAGAATTAACTCCTCTATTACCAGACATTACACACACAGTCATACAAACAGACCCGACAAAAACTGTCACACACACACAGTTGGTGTGAAGGAGGAACTCAGCCTATTAGGAGAGGCTTCTGAACTCTGAGGCAGGAGAATTGAGAAGTCTCTCCTGACATGCATGCATGTTCATTTTACAGCTCACTGGGCTAGTCAGGGAAGATCAGGGGACCTGTACCTGTCTTGCTGAGGGCTCCATGCAACATGCGTCCTTCCACAATAACATATGGCGTATATATATATCTGGCACTTTAAGACTTAATGGTGACCTAAAGGTCTGCAGTGTGGTAGGCATATAAATAAATAAAAAACTACTCCACAGCTGTTCTATTAAACATTTCAACACTTGTGTTGCAGCATGGTGGTTAGGTCTCCTTCCGGCACTGCTTTGTGAATCCTTTTTTTTCTGCATTTTTAAGGAAGCATTACTAATTGTGATCCTTATGCATAATTTGACTGCATGCACATTTATATCTAACTGGGTACCTGCTGCTTTTAACCATTGCATTACTCTGAAATGCACTGATCTGTGTCTATAAAACAATTATTTCAGTTCTTAGCATTAAATCTCATATTCTTTGGCTGTTTTCATACAATTTCACATTTCTTTCATGATATAAAAAAAATAATCTTAATGGGCTTTACTGCTTTATAAATCAAATATAATGCTCCCATCACATGGTCCTCCAATAAAATTTCAATAATGGTCTTTATCAAATGTAATATTGTTTCTTTTGCATTTGTATTCATAAGAGTTTGGACGACACATTATTTTATGCATACGATAGAAATAATCATTGCAGTTCTGCTATAATAGTGTTATTTCAGCATGATAATTTAATGTTTTCAATTATATTAGAGATTTCATATAAATGTGCAATTATATGCCAATGTGATTTGACTTCTTTTTCTACAGCATATTACACCTTCAAATAAGTGTATTGTAAAATAAATAAATAAAAACTACACAGCCATAGCACAATTTAATATTTGACTTTTGAAACAAAATTTATTTTCTTGTAGTCCATGCAGCAGCCACTGATGGGTTCACACCCTTTCCAGCACAAGTAGGACAGGTGTAGTTTAATTAATTAATGAACCACAGGTGAAACTAACCTTTCTTCCCTCTAGTATAGTAGAAACTCGACTCGGGCGCCGGCCAAGTGTTCGTGTTTGTCTTCCACTAATATTCGCCTGTTCCCAGATTCTTTTCGGGGGAATATACGTGTAAGTTCTTCGTGTTCATTTTTTTTCGCCTATTTTTTGCAGAGGTTAATAAGGGGTTAACTTGGTAACTGTACACAGCTGCTTTTCACTGGTTGATGCCAGACGAGCCCCCTGACAGCAACCAATAGAGTCGCTCTTATCGACCTTTAACTCATGTCGCCAAAGCCATTAGTCTCCCCAAGCCAAGTTGATTCGAGGTGAGGTGTACCTTGCCCCGGGGGACTTAAATCCCCATTCCTCAGATGCCAAGTTGCTCAGAGTGGTTGTCTAAGATTCAGCTAGACACGCTTAAGGTACGTGTCATTATATGGTGTTAGAGCATATGTCAGTGTTCAGTACCTCATTGAGTGTATGTGTGTTAGTGTATAATGTTAGACTGTGTGGGTTGCCAGTGTATGGTGTTAGAATGAGCATGTGTGGGCATGTCATTGTACCGTTTTCATGAGTGTTTCTGTTTTTAGGGGGTATCAGTGTACCGTGTGAAACTGAGTGTGTGTTAGTGTATGGTGTAGTGTGTTAGTGTAAGCTGCTAAGAGTGAGTGTGTGTGTGTGTGAGAGTGTTAGTATACAGCGTGCCGTGTCCATGAACAGTGTTAGAGTGTGTGTATGATGCACAATGTGTACCTGACTCAACTGCCCTTTCATACAAAATAATTGATCTGCAGCCTATTCTGTACAGCTTCTTCATAGAAGAACAGGAAACAATTGCATCTTTGTAAAAACCGATTGGTGATTTTATTTTAATTTCATTATATAAAATACTTTTCTTTAATATTAAGTGATATTAACTAAAAGATCTTACGAAGTGGTCACTAAAAGAGGAAGCTGTTAGTGATAGTTGCACAAATATTTCCTGTACCCCTCAAGATGTATTATTACTCCTACCTATACATAGTTAAGAAATAATACTTTAATAACTGCTGTTAATTAGCACTCCTGGTAAATGTTACAAAGCTGCCTTACTGCTGCCAAATCTTTTCTTCAATGATCGCCAATGGTTTCTCCTGCACTCTTGTTAGGCTTTGTGTGTGTGTTCTTTGGTCTTACCAGCACACACAGTTGGAACATATAGGAGATGTACAGAACGCTTCCAATGTGTCTTGCTGCTTCATTTAGCAACAGAAAGGGATAGTACATCATTGCCACCAGATCATCCCAGATCTGCTTCAGGTTTATGTCAATTACGCCACTGAGGTCCTAAATGTTCAGGAGTCCTTCACGAAGCTAAAATACCTGATGACATCACTCAGCAGTGCGGAGAAATGCCCCCTGTAGTATGCTATGTGATGATCTGCACATGTATATAATCTGTTGTTTTCAGGAAAGCAGAGAGGCAGGTGATGCAAGTCCTTACACAGCCCAAAACCAATAAGAAGTGGTAAAGACTGAATATGTTTACTCTGAGGTTTGGGCAGCAGAGATGTCAGGCATGTCTTAAAATGCTTGGCCACTAACCCATGCTGATATTTTGAAATGTTTAGGAGCATACTGTACTCCGAATACTAGGTTTGTATAGTAGGTCTAATCTCAACAATGTGTTTTTTATTATTAATTGACACCTCTTTCATGTCTGTTAACAAGTCTTACAATCGCTGCAGAAATATTCAGTGTTCTTTCTTTGAGGACTGAGTGCATACATTTACATATTTGTTTGTGGGTTTCATTTTCTGCGTTGCCAAGAGCCTGTGTATGGAACCAACCGATGACGGAACATTAGTGAGTAGAATTCCTAACAAAAGTTTTTTTTTTAATCATCATCCTATACATTTCTCTTGGATAATTGAGGAGCTTATTGAAGATGGTATTCCCAGTAAGAAGTTGTACCTGGTAAATGTCTTCAATAGTGGCTGGAGACCACTGACACTGCTCTAATATATCAATCTCCTGATGTCACTATGTTCAAAATATAAGTCTATTCTGCCATTTGTTCCAGCTTCATCAGGGCACACAGAAGCAGGAGGGTAAGGTCGGCAACAACGTAGGGTGTTCACAATTTAGTTAATAGCTGACATGGCAGCCACATATCCTCTCGGTCAGGAAATACAATTGAGCCACAGTGGTGTTTTAGTTCTACCTGCTTATCTACTGACAAAAGACTTATTGGACTCTTTTAGCGGAGTTCTTGTGCATTCGTCTTCAGGCGAACATGAAAACTAACACGAAGAGTGCGTTTTCGTGTTCGTTCCGAAGACACGCCGAAGAGAAGACAGCGGCGGTAAAACGTAGACGAAGACACACACCATGAAGATCTTCGTGATCGTCTTCGTCTACCACTCTCCCCCCCCTTCTAACTTACCTTGGCATCGCAGCAGTTCACGGAAGTGGAAATCCGCAGGTTCGCCGTCACGAGTTACAGGGCAGTGCGAATGAGCCTATTGGTCGCCTACAGGGACCTCCTCAATTGGTTGATGCCAGAGGAAGACCCTGCAGGTGACAAATAGGCTCACTCGCACGGCCTTTGTAACCCCTGACAGCGAACCTATGGATTTCCACTCCTGTTAACCCCTTAGATGCTGCGTTAGATAACGGGAGCGGAAATCCATAGGTTAAAGGGCCGTGCAAGCGACCAATAGGCTCACTCGCACGGCCCTTTAACCCCGTAAGGTGCAACAAGTGCACCAGGAGCCTAAAAGTCTGTATGAGCCACCAACAGAGTCGTTCGTACAGACTTTAAAAAGTTAACCCCTAATGAAGCAACTTGTCCGGCAGATCCCACTGGTCTCCCTGTTCTAGCATTTATTAACTGATAGAACAGGGAGACCAGTGGGATCTGCCGGGTAAGTTGCAGCATTGGGGTTTTAAAAGTCTGTTAACAGACTTTTAGGCTCCTGGTGCCGTAACTTGTCCTGCAGATCCCACTGGTCTCCCTGTTCTATCAGTTAAATGTCTGCACATTTTAGGCCTGAATGCAACTTGAGTGCTAGGAACATATGGTATCAATTAAGTGACGTAGTTTAGAGGGTCTTCTGTGGAATGCCGGTGTATCATATGACTGTTCCAATAGGATTCCTTTACGTATACCCTAACCAAATGTAAAGGGGTATAAATTGGCATCACTACAAGGACAAGGTCTCTTTCCACGCTCTTTCCACGCTCTCACCTTCATCTCACCAAGATATTTAGCCTACAGTACCTTTTATCAACATTTGTTCCAGCATCGGTATTGTATGAATTGATAATTTGTTATCGAATAAACCTGATTAATAAGACATAGAAGCTGTGGTCTTGATTGCTGTTTGATCACTGGAGAAGCTTAGATATTCAAGACAAAGAATATTCTAACAGCATACACTTGCCCTTAAAGACATGCTTACTTGCCCTTACACAGACACACTTGTCCTAACATACAAATTTTCCTTCACACAAACTTTCAAAACACAGTCTCTCCTTTCCTTCTCTGTGTTCATTTTTACTCTGTGTGTTCCTTTCCTTTAGGTGTCTGCCTTCTCTCTCTCCTCCTTTCATTTTCTCCGTACTTGCTTTAAGCTTTCGTGATCCTGTGGTGGGAGCACAAGGTCTGTTCCTACGGATGTCTTACTGTCTTAATGCTCTTTTACTGTGCATGCAGCTTCAGTGCTGAGTGTCGGGATATGACATCATCAATCATATCATTATCCATAGCCGCCACACAGTGCGAGGGAGCACCGAAGGTCTGTAGGAACAGACATCGCACTCCCTTCATTTTGGGCCAGTTAAATGGAGATCAATGATCTCCCCAACTTTCCCTGCTCCTCCAGAGGCAGTCAGTTCAGTCCGCCTCTGAAGGGCATTGGTAGGGAGACAGACAACATAAATGGTGGTGATGCACACCAATGTATGTCTAAACATGCCTTGCGGACCCATGTTCAAGGAAAGCCGATTGTTTGTTCAGCTTTTACATGATGCATGCCACTCTAGACCTAGAAAATGGTTACATTTGTTCAATTTGCATAGTGTTCTAGGATACATTCTCAACAAATGTAACTTTTTTTTATACATGCCTCTAGGAACATGACAAAAAGCAAGAGTTACTCACAACCATATGTCATGTCATGGCAAAGTTTCTCTTTTTCCATCTTCCCTACCAACCACTGAAAAATAATGATGACAAAATAATTAAAGACAAATTGCCCTTTAATAATGAACCTCACATTACAAAATTAATGGTTACAGAAAATCATCATAATGAACATAGTACATGTTCTTCTGCACAAACACTGCTAATGTTTAATATTTTATCTAAAACAGACATGAAACGTTGGGCGGGTTACAAGGGTCAGTGGACAGGATAAATACCGTATTGGCTCGAGTATAGGCCGCACCCAAGTATAGGCCGCACCTTAAAAGTTAGGTGCTTTTTTAAAGAAAAAATGTAATTTAAAGTGTAATAGATATGCTGCCACTCTGCCCCCCCGAGACATGCTGCCACTCTGTGTGTCCCAACGAGACATGCTGCCACTCTGTGTCTCCTCCCTGAGATATGCTGCCACTCTATGTCCCCCCTGAGATGTGCCCCCCCCCCCGGCACCGGAAGTTGTATACCGTTCTGCGTAGAATAGATGTCCCCCGCAAGACACCCGGGACTCCGGGAGTCTGTACTGGTAAGGAGGATTGTTAAAGCTTACAGCGCAGACGTTCACCGGGGAGCGTAAACAACCTCCGCTGCCGGCACGTCTGCACGATGTGCTTTAACAATCTCCCTTGCCGGGACTCCCCCCGTGGGAATTCCCGGCAAGAGAGATTGTTAAAGCACACCGAGCAGACGTGCCAGCAGTGGAGGTTGTTGATGTGCCTCGCGGCTGCCGGTGAACGTCTGCGCGATGCGCTTAGACAACCTCCCGTGCCCGCACTCCCCCGTGGAAAGTGCCGGCAGGGGAGGCTGTCTGAGCGTATCAGAGAGTAGGATGCAGGTCCTCTGCACCGCTGCGGGGGATCTGTATCCTAACCCTGCTGCCTGCCCGGCGCCCAGAACTGAATGTCCCGGGCGTCGGGCACTAGACCCCGAATATAGGCCGCAAAAGTGCGGCCTATATTCGGGCAAATACTGTATATGGACATAGACATTGACAACGGCTCATAAGAAAGCTGACTTACAAATTCTTACTGGAAAAAAAACATTTAGCAACTGGTGACTTGTGGTGAAGGCACCATCTGAGTAACTATGTAACACAGCACCCATCTCAGATGTAAAAGACCCTAATTAAATGTCCCTTATTGTTATATATTATATTGGCCAGTATCTGCTAATGACTGTTAAGCTACAGCCATTTGCCATGTGTCCCCATATTTAGGGTTAAATGCAATTAAAAGTTTTTACAATTCATCTTTAAAATCAGTTAAATAAAAAATTATGAAGTGAACTCTCTATATCATTTTATAAAAGTGATTATAATAAAAAGTGTCTCCAATAAAATCTTATAAATGTACTATCCTATGCTATAGATTTTTATTTTATTGGGTGTAGAATAATTGACAGCCTCTGTCTTAGAAGACAAGGAAGTAATTGGTGATGTTATAAACTGAAAATATGATTTGGCTGTTTTAATAAAGGTATCTTAAACCATTACAGATCTTTTAAAGGGCAGAGCAGCATAGTTATAATCCATTAAATAGTAAGTATGACAATGCTTTGGGCATTTTGAATCTTTACTAATCTTCTGTGTTTTTAAATTAGATTAACTTTTCATATCATATTACATATTTTAATACCTATTACAGGATACCTCTAAATAATTATTATATACCATCTCTGATTTCATCTGAAGAAGTGCCACTGGGGCTGTCCACGGCATTGTATTAGATGGGCAAGTGAAAAAGGAAAAAATAATTGAATTTTGAACCTTGGTTCTACTGGTATAAAAAAGGTGCTTTATTTAAATTGAAAGTAACAACCTGCATTGGGTGACATAAGAGTAGTAGAGATTTATTTTAGTGAGCGATTTTCGGCCAGCAGCACTTAATACATAAAGAGACTTATCTCTTCTTCATCCTGTCATTCTATGACCAGGATTCGCCTTTTCTTGTCTCATGGCCCTACCGCAATAATTACTAGATAATTATCTAAGAGAAATGTGAGAATAAGGTACAAGATGAGCTTTAATTTCACATGTTGGCCTTCCACTTAAAAAATATCCATGCAGCTTATCAGTAAAGCTTTAGGTTATTAGAGTAGCTAAGTGACAATTTATCAGAGCCATTCCGAGAGGTTTTTAAAATATTCACATGGACTAATGCAGAAATATCTATTCTTGGTTACCAAACAAAAACCAATGTCGGCCCCAATTCAAAAGGCTCCTTTAAAGAGAAAAAAACCCAGAACGTCTGCAAACGTCTCAGTGGTCCTTTTAAATTATCATGTGGTCATCATCACAAATGCATGAGGGCATCCTTCAGAGTTTTCTATATACCGTTGCCCCTTTTCCAGCATCTCAGCTACTTGGTCATTGGGCATTCTTACTGCCAGTCAGCTCTAGCATTCCAGGGGAGTCTAAGGAGACCCAATTTTGCGCCTGCATAGAAAGTGCTCCCACTGATTTGCTTGAAGCATCCGATTAGTGCAGCAAAGTGACAACAAAGGAAGGTGTAATGTCTCTTTAATCTCAGGAAGGCTGACACAGGTAAAACAAAAGGTTTTTAATCAGTAATGTATCTCGTAGATACAGAGTTGAATATTGATGTTAAATGGTCAATTTAATAAACAGAATCACTGAGGTTAAACAAACTGGAAAGACGAAATGAACACATTGTAAATCTAAAATAAAAATGGCCCAGACTTTGAGTTCAATGATGTTGCAGTTGGTCCAGTCAGTCAGGAATAGGTGTGGCATAATCTGACGTTACAGCCAAGATTGGATGAGAGAATGACTGACAGCAGGAACAACCAATCAATGTTGTAGCGGTAAAAAACTGCTTTGAACCAAAGATCTCGAGGAGAATTCAGCCCTTAATGATAAAAAAATAATGCAATCTCCACGCTCAGATTGCAATTCCACAGGCAGCACAAAGGATAGATAGAGGCTTCTCAACACAAGTTATGAGGCATGATTTGTCCTCTAGTGTCAGGATCGCTATTTCCAAGCATCTGTATGAGGTTCAGGAGGAAATTAAATAGGGAGTCGTGGATGAAAATGAGATAAGGAGGAAGAGTTAGATCTGGTCATCTCTTCATGATTTGAGGGAGAGGGAAATAACACAGCTGCGGTACTTTCGCTATGGAGCTGCATCTTTTCTGTAGTATTTTCTTTTCTACGGTTTTAGCGAATGCATATGAAAGTACTTAAAAAGTCCATTAATAGCAATAAATTGTTAAGGAGGCTGTCTGGGGAAACTGGAGTATCCCTTTAAAGCTGCTTCATTGTATTCGGCGATTATGTCACACTTCTTTATAGATTAGGGAGCAATAAGGCAATACCAATTTTTTGATAACTAGACAACAACCAATGCTAATTCTCAAATTAGATTGTGCTTGTTACATATTTTTGGCTGCTAGGCCCAGTTTCCAAACCTGTATAATATCTGCATTATAAATGATTATTGAGAATCCGATATTTATCTCAGACTGAAAGGTTCACAAAAAGCAGTTGCATACAACATCTTCTGGGTATTTAATTCAATGCCAGGCCTCCATTTATCCATAGCCATTACTTGAAAATGTAACCTCAATTACTGTTTCTTGTATTGCAGCTTTAAGAAGAAATGGATGGCGGAATGTCAGTATGAAAAAAGAAGGCTAAGGTGACCTTAACTGTTTAAGTATGAGTAAAAAAATACTTCCACTTCTTCTGTACAATCCAGTTTAAACTAGAATCCTATTCTATGATAAATTAGATGGTAAATCTCATAAATCATGCTGAAGCAAACCATTGTTAATAGACTGGTTCATTAAAATCTGTAAAATTATTGCAGCATCACAGAAACACCCAGATCAATATCTTGCATCATTCGAAGCATTGTATTATTTTTACAGTAAATGAAATTATTTCAAAAAAGACCACAAACAAAACAGCTATGCCCTACGAAATCTTATGTTGTGTGCTTAAATCTGAATAATGCTGCTAATACATTTGGAAACATTTGGCTAATACTGGTGGAAAGTTATATTAAATATAATAACTGAAATTGCATAACTGAGTTTGGAGGTATGCATATGTATGTGAATGTTTAGAGAGACTGAAATTGGCACTTTAATACTCAAAATGTTTATGTTTTAAGCCACACCTCATTTAGGTTGTACCTAAAGAAAACTTTTTTTACATGAGACAATTATTTTTTTTCTGTTCAATTTTATAGAAAAGTAGTCAATTTATTAAAAGTCAATTTTTCATTCAAATTAAAGGGTTAACTTAACTGAGAAAACTAGACACAGCTCACATGCACCCACATTCTGGGTTCATGCAAGTGCTTGTGACTTGAAGTTAGTTCACGTGGGTTGCATCTGATCACATATATATGTATAGCATGTGCGCAGATTCCCTAGTACTGATCCAAAAGTGGGGCAGTGAAAATGAACATCAAAATTATTAATATACTAACTGACAATACCATGCTGGTATAGAAGTAGACGAGGACTCTTGTGAGATTACAACCTATTAAAGTCGGAAACTTATACTTACACTTGCAGATGCTCCCCTTTTAAACACAAATAACAACTAACATTTATATAACAAATTTTTCCCAGTGAGACCTAAAGTGCTTTTTGGAGCACACCCTTCGGAATTAACCAGCTGAATAATAGATGTTATGATTACCCAATCAATGGTACTCTTTTATCGACCTTGGAAAGATGAAGGGTTGAGTTGACCCTGGTGGGATTTGAACCTGTGACCCTCAGGTTTGAACAGGCTCTGCAGTCAGTGCATTTACCAAATGAGCTGTCTCACAAAAATCTTGAAACATCATGCCTTGACTCCCCATTATACACCCTATACGTGGGGTTGGGGACGTATTTATGTAGCCATTTTTGTTACTGTCCATCTTCACATTCTGTATGCTTTGGGGGCTAAAACATAATAAATGGGGCAGGGATGCTAACAAAAGCAAAAACAACTCCCACCTTGATTCGGATTCCAAGCCCTCTGTTGGACTTTAGGTTGCAGGCTGTAGTCACTGGTGCTTCCACAGGTCAATAGCAGATAAAATAACAGGATATGACTCCACGCCAACAATAAATGAAACATGAAACCCGAAAACTATTTTTTAACCGCCCCATATTTAAATTGTACAGCGCTGTTGAATATGTAAGTGCTTAACTAATGAAGAATAACACCACATTGTAACTTAAGAAGCCATGCAACACTCTCATCCCTTACACAGAAGCAAATATTAAGAGTTAGACTGGTTTGGTTTTTATGTGACATCTATAATGTTTTGTTTTTATTGTTACTCCATCTGCATGGATTTAGTAATTGTGTATGTTTCTTCTACCTAATTAGATGAAATCATGGCGTTGCGAAGGATGGAGAGCTCTCATGCTCCTTTGGTCCCAGGGTCTGGTAGGTTCTCCCACTTGTGATAACTTCATAATATTTCTATCTGATATTGGCCATCGTTTAACTACAATGGAGATTGTGAAATTTCTATAAGATTAGCTAAATTTATACTGTTTGTGTGAAAACTTCTAAAAAAAACCCAAATATGATATAGATACAGGATCGGACTGGTCAACTGGCACATTGGGTGTGCGACCAACAGGCGTGTGGCCCGGATCGCCAGTCTGACCCTGTATAGATAGATAGATAAAATCTGCATGATAGAAAAAAATGCAAATTGCAACATCAATAGTATTTGATGAAATAATAGTAACTGAATAATGTAATCCATTCAGAATTGTTAACATCACTTGAATATATATATATATACAGTGGCGTCGCTACGGGGGGGCAATTGCCCCCCTAGGATATTCGTTGCCCCCCCCCCGCCGATTTTGGAGCCACCCAGGACAGTCCCCTTGACTGCTAACGACAGCATGGTGCCGTCGCTACCAGTCCCAGTCAGGTGCTAACGACGGCACCATGCCGTCGCTAGCACTATCTTACCTTGATGGAGGTCTGTGGACCTCCATCACCACCTACCCCGGCGATCTGCCCCTCACACTGAAGGGCATCACCGGGGCTACCCGATCAGGCCGGTGACGGCACGCGCAATGACGTGATGACGTCACCCCGCAACTTTATTAATAACTGACAATTGTCAGTTAAAGCGGTATGGGGGCATGCTGCTTAGATGCCTGTATCTCAGGCATCTAAGCAGCTACAGACCCCCAACATATACCGTAATTATCTCACCTTTCCAACGGTATATAGCTTGTAAAAAAAAATAAAAAAAAATAACGTAAAAAAAAAAATGTAAAAAAAATTATTTCAACATAAAGTAGTTAAACTTTAAAAAAAAACAAAAAAGTATTCTAGCTAAATGATCACTGTGGTAGCCAATGTTACCACAGCGATCATATAGCTATAAAAAGTCACATTCCCTTTTTAAAAATGGCCGATACTAATTTTTAATCCCATGATCCCTTTGATCATGGGGTTAAATTTAGCCAACGGTAGAGGGAGGCAATTTTTGAAATCCTGATGAACTGCAAATATTATTAAAATCAGCCATTTAGCCTGTGCGGTACGTGAGTAACCATCTCATCCCTGGAGCTCCTTGCATTTTTACTGCAAAACTTATTTTTGCTGTAAAAGTGTTTTTTTTTTTTTTTTCTCCCTTTACCATCATTTCTTTGGGATTGTAAGGGGAAAGAATGGTGTGTGCTTCTGTGAGTGAATGTATGGAAAGTAGGGCTGCAACTAACGATTATTTTAATAATCGATTAGTTGGCCGATTATTTTTTCGATTAATCGATTAATCGGATAAAAAAAAACAATATGCAAATTTTTCGTTTATTTAAAATAATTTAATGAACTGGATGTTAAAAAACAACTTAAAATTTACATTAACATTCTTATTTTGTTATGATGTAATAAAAAACAATATCTTCAAAGTACAAGAACCCAAACACAATATTTATGAAACAAAATAACCCCAAACATTCTGAAAAGAGGTTCAAGAAACTTTGCCCCAGCCCTGGCACTTTGCACCCAGCACTTTGCACCCAGCACTTTGCACCCAGCACCCTGCACCCAGCACCCAGCACCCAGCACTTTGCACTCAGCACTTTGCACCCAGCACTCAGCACTTTGCACCCAGCACCCAGCACTTTGCACCCAGCACTTTGCACCCAGCACTTTGCACCCAGCACTTTGCACCCAGCACTTTGCACCCAGCCCTGGCACATTGCACCCAGCACTTTGCACCCAGCCCTGGCACATTGCACCCAGCACTTTGCACCCAGCCCTGGCACTTTGCACCCAGCACTTTGCCCTGGCACTTTGCACCCAGCACTTTGCACCCAGCACTTTGCACCCAGAACTTTGCACCCAGAACTTTGCACCCAGAACTTTGCACCCAGCCCTGGCACTTTGCACCCAGCACTTTGCACCCAGCACTTTGCACCCAGCACTTTGCACCCAGCCCTGGCACTTTGCACCCAGCACTTTGCCCCAGCCCTGGCACTTTGCACCCAGCACTTTGCCCCAGCCCTGGCACTTTGCACCCAGCACTTTGCACCCAGCCCTGGCACTTTGCACCCAGCACTTTGCACTGTGCCCCTGCACCCAGTCTCCAACTCTGCCCTGCACCCAGCCCTGCCCCCACACTCACACCCTGCCCCCACACTCACACCCTGCCCTGCATCCCCACCCCCACTCTGCCCTGCACCCAGTCTCCCACTCTGCCCTGCACCCACACTCACACCCTGCATCCCCACCCCCACTCTGCCCTGCACCCAGTCTCCTGCCCTGCCCCCACACTCACACCCTGCCCTGCATCCCCACCCCCACTCTGCCCTGCACCCAGTCTCCTGCCCTGCCCCCACACTCACACCCTGCCCTGCCCCCCCACCCCCACTCTGCCCTGCGAACCGCTCTGTGCGAATGGAGCCACTCGCACAGAGCGATTCGCACAGACATGAAGAATACTTACCTCCGGAACGCGTCACATCCGTCACGCAACTAAAAGAAGGCGGAGACTGCAGAGCATGTAGCAGAAGCGGGGAACGCTCGCGGAGGTAAGTAAAAGGAGCCGAGTGCTCCAACAACGAATCGATCACTCGATTAATCCATAACGGAAATCGTCGACAACGATTTCCGTTATCGATTATTATCGATTTTATCGATTCGTTGTTTCAGCCCTAATGGAAAGTATGGTTTGTGTTTCTGCGAGTGAATGGAGATATGAAAGGCGTGTCAATGATCAGTAATTAGGGTTGAAGCCTTGACGTGGCATTACTGCTCATGTAGGAAGTTAAATTATGGCACAAAAAGTACACATTTGCAAGAACTACACCCCTTGGCGCATCAAATGAGGGGCTGTATGTGTTTCTAGTACAAACCTGGAGTGCGCTAGACACAAATGAACATGTCGCTATGGATAGAAAAAACATATTTTCTAGCCAAAGCGACATATTCCATCATTATTTGTGCACTCAACTTTTGTCCTCGAAATACATGTAGCCCCTCATTTGAAGCTCCAAGGGGCGTAGTTTCTTAAAATGGATTAATTGTCTGAATGAGGGAGTGCATGAGTTAATGTGTTTGTGTGTATCATAGATGTATAATTGTGGAAGGGCAAAGATGGCACTAGCAGGATGTTTGAGCCTTGGGGACCGAGATGGCACAGGCCGGGTGTATATGGGACAAAGATGGCAAATCGTATGTGTGTTATCTGGGTGCTGGCCAGGTTCTATGTGGGCAGTGTGGACGCCAGGGCTTGCTTTGGGGTGTGCAACCTGTGATCTATGCCTGTAATTTAGGGGGTTTTAAATATACCTTTAATGCCGTGTTTTTATGTGAATTCCAATTGATATGTATATATATGTATGTTTTTTCAGTGGTATGATTTAACGGTGGGAATTATTAATGCCCCCCCAGTTTGACTGTGGTATCTTGTGTGCCCCACGTATATACTGTTTCTAGAGTTGCCCCTGTGTGTATATATATATATATATATATATATATATATATATATATAATATAACTTAATCTGGATTCTTCAATTGTCTTTTGTCATTTCCAAGGAAATCACATAAATTAATATGACTTATCTTTATCTTTTAAAGATTTTCGATCATTTGCAGCAAACCTAAAAAGCGTTGTGTTAAATGATACAATTTGAATGTTACTTTTTGTAACAGTAGATGAAAAGCCTAAAATCTTATAACAGAATTGTATGTTTTTGCATTTGTTAAAAATACAATCTATATTTGTCTTGTTTCATAAGATCTCAATCTTGATGCTCGGGACCCCCAACAGTGCAGATATTTTTGCCCTGCACAGGTGGCTCTTTCATTAGCACATGTGGATCTGTCAAAATAATGGAGACACTGATTGATACACCTGGGCTCTTGTGACAGCATCTTATTACACAGCAGTGTTGGGGATTTGAGAATAATATTGTCAAGTACTGTCTCATTTTATGGAAAGCTGTGAATAGCCTTCAGATGAGTAATCCCAATGTACTCTATATACAATTGACATAAGTACATAACATACATTCTCAAGTGTAATACTCAAGATGTTCCCTGTTTTGTACATATATATACAAAAACAAAAAGAAACATTTTCCCTTAAATCCTCAGTTGGCATTTCTCATTCATATTAATCACTGTATTATATCTGGAATCTTATCAATAGACATTGTAATTGTAAAATTGGGATATGATTGAAATGGAAACTAATTTACATACACACAATTATCTCATAGGATATTTGGGAACTTGCATCTATGATGATCATTAGTGTTAGTGTGTGTACGTATATATTTATATACCAAGTCTCGTGGTTAGGTTTGCTATCATACATACAGCATTTACTCTTCGGGAAATGTACTGAGGAACTACCAATAGCTAGCAAACTGCCTTGAAGATGCCATTTCTATAACATCATTTTTTACCCCCCCCCATGTGTTATTGGTAACTGCTGTCGTTTATTCATCTCCACCACCTCACAATGATTCCTACTCAATATTTTCAATCCAATGGAAAAATTAAGAAAATTGAGTATTTATCCCCCCGGAATTTTTTTTTTAATAAAAGAATCACATAAAGAAGGTGCACAAGGTATCCATGCTCATAACTGTGAGCACCTCATGTCTGGTTGCCTGTAGTTCACCTAAGAGGCAAGTAGGCCGCTACAACGAGGAGATAGCCATGGATAGACGTGGTGCAAGCCCTAGCTAGACTTTAAAAGGGTGGGAAGTGGATGGAACTTAGGCATGGAATAGGTATGACCCCATTCAGTGATTGAAGGTACTAACCCAGGGCCCCAGTTGACTGAGTCTCTTTTACCTAGAGACTCTGGGTGAAACCTGGAATATATCAAGTGTTTATTTGCCCCATGCTTTTCAAGCTTCTCAATTCCATCTGCTAACAAAACATTGTGGGCAGAATATTAAATTGTCTGATGATGTCAAAATGACGGTATTAAATCATGCACAATGACTTAATGACCCATACATTGTTTGTAGAATTTAAGAAGCAGTGCTAATCTGTATCCCACATCCCACAAACAGCACCCCGCATACAGCTTGTACATGGTGTCACGGACTGGGTCCAAGCTGATGGCAGAAGGACCCAGCGCGCCCGATGGTTGTTTGCAAGAGTCTGGATGCAGCAGTGGAGTCTGGGGCAGGGCCTGGTGCAGGGTGACCACACTCACCCAGGCGTTGAGCACCTAGGAAGTGCAGCCAAACACCAGCGCCCTGATATGGCAGCAGATGTAGTCCAGAATAAAACGAATCCTGCAGGCACCCAGGAGCAGGCATGAAGCATATCACACTGATCACGAGCAGGATGCTGCAGGCTGGGAGAATGAAGGCTAAGCAAAGGGTTAATGTAGCAGACACATAACACAGCAAAGGAAAGGGAGACCAGGCAAGAAACATGATATAGAATATACATGAGAAGTGGCTAGAAACAAGATATGAATAGAGCAAAATATAAACAGGCACTAGACGAGGAATAAACATAACTAGACAAGACATACATAGTACAGGGCACAACAAAGGACAGGGAAGAAGGCAAGGAACACAGGGGAAGGAGTGAGGAGCCGGAACCCTCGGACGCTTCTCCTATAAGCAAGGATAGGACATATTAACAGGGACATGGGGAGAGGAGAGAGGAACCGGAATCCTCAGATGATTCAAGGAAGAAGGGCAAAGGTACATAAAGACACACAAACATGACTACAGAAACTAGCCTAGGACTACAAGATAACTATTGGAGATTTCGTCACATGATATGGCCATAGTATGCTTAGCCCACCACTACGCCAAAGTACTCCAATGACGGTGGGTCCTAACGCTAATCCCTGCTGACAAGATACAAAACAAACCACACATGTAAACCAAACACAGCACAGAGACATACCTTAGACTGCAGACTGCAGACTGAGACAAACAGAACACAGGTGGGGCAAACCTAATAAAGGAAGCAGAGCTGAAGCAAAGAGTCGAAGCAGAAGCAAGGAATGGAAAATAGAACAAAGCAAAAGGAAATCCAGGAATGGATCAAAACAAAGCAGAGAAACTAAAGCAGGACAGATATGCAGCTCCGCAGCCTGGGCAGACCGTGACAGTATCCCCCTCCGAAAAGAGCGGCCTCCGGACGCGAACAGAAACAGCAATAGAAGGAAGGCCCGCCCTCTGACGGGAGAACGGAGGAAACAAGTCAACCCAGGAACCAGCATACAGAGTCCGAAAAACGTAGGAGTCCTTCGATGACCAGCACTGCCGCTAGTAGACAAATCTCCTCCAAAAACAGGAATCAGAATGACTGTACGGGATTGAGGAAGTAGTCTCTAGCTGACATTTAGGGCCAGACGAAGGCAAGGTAGATAAGCCACTTGACAAGGCAGACACGGCAGGAAACCCACTTGCTGGGCAGACGGCAGGTAACCCACTTGCTGGGCAGACACGACTGGTACAGGTTCAAGCACAGGCACGGTTCAGGCACGGGTTCAGGTTCAGACAACAGGTTACCCACTTGCAGGGCACACGGCAGGTTGCCCACTTGGAGAATACTCAACCAGGGTAGCCCGGATACAGGCATTCATACTGGGAGTCCATAGTGGGTCGCTGGCCGCAACTCAGGAAACCCTCTTTCAGGGTACACGGCAGGTTGCCCACTTGGAGAATACTCAACCAGGGTAGCCCGGATGCAGGCACTCATACTGGGAGTCCATAGTGGGTCGCTGGCCGCAACTCAGGAAACCCTCTTTCAGGGTACACGGCAGGTTGCCCACTTGGAGAATACTCAACCAGGGTAGCCCGGATGCAGGCACTCATACTGGGAGTCCATAGTGGGTCGCTGGCCGCAACTCAGGACATGACAGGAAGCCCACCGGAAGGGGCAAGCTTGGCAGGAAGCCCACCGGAAGGGGCAAGCTTGGCAGGAAACCCTCTGGAAAGGGCACGCTCGGTAGGAAGCCCTACGGAAAGGGCTCACACATCAGGAAACCCTACGGAAAGGGCACGCTCGGTAGGAAGCCCTATGGAAAGGGCTCACACATCAGGAAGCCCACCGGAAGGGGCAAGCTTAGCAGGAAGCCCCTTTTGATGGGGTGCACACAACAGAAAACCCCGTTTGGTGGGGTGTTTGATAGATAGCCCTCTGGCCGGGCTGGAATGCTGCAGACAGGCACGGAGGCCCACTGGAAGGGCAGACGGATACGGAGGCCCACTGGAAGGGCTGACGCTGCAAACTCCACTCCGCGAACTCCTGACCATTTACCTGCGGCCATGTGTCACGGACTGGGTCCAAGCTGATGGCAGAAGGACCCAGCGCGCCCGATGGTTGTTTGCAAGAGTCTGGATGCAGCAGTGGAGTCTGGGGCAGGGCCTGGTGCAGGGTGACCACACTCACCCAGGCGTTGAGCACCTAGGAAGTGCAGCCAAACACCAGCGCCCTGATATGGCAGCAGATGTAGTCCAGAATAAAACGAATCCTGCAGGCACCCAGGAGCAGGCATGAAGCATATCACACTGATCACGAGCAGGATGCTGCAGGCTGGGAGAATGAAGGCTAAGCAAAGGGTTAATGTAGCAGACACATAACACAGCAAAGGAAAGGGAGACCAGGCAAGAAACATGATATAGAATATACATGAGAAGTGGCTAGAAACAAGATATGAATAGAGCAAAATATAAACAGGCACTAGACGAGGAATAAACATAACTAGACAAGACATACATAGTACAGGGCACAACAAAGGACAGGGAAGAAGGCAAGGAACACAGGGGAAGGAGTGAGGAGCCGGAACCCTCGGACGCTTCTCCTATAAGCAAGGATAGGACATATTAACAGGGACATGGGGAGAGGAGAGAGGAACCGGAATCCTCAGATGATTCAAGGAAGAAGGGCAAAGGTACATAAAGACACACAAACATGACTACAGAAACTAGCCTAGGACTACAAGATAACTATTGGAGATTTCGTCACATGATATGGCCATAGTATGCTTAGCCCACCACTACGCCAAAGTACTCCAATGACGGTGGGTCCTAACGCTAATCCCTGCTGACAAGATACAAAACAAACCACACATGTAAACCAAACACAGCACAGAGACATACCTTAGACTGCAGACTGCAGACTGAGACAAACAGAACACAGGTGGGGCAAACCTAATAAAGGAAGCAGAGCTGAAGCAAAGAGTCGAAGCAGAAGCAAGGAATGGAAAATAGAACAAAGCAAAAGGAAATCCAGGAATGGATCAAAACAAAGCAGAGAAACTAAAGCAGGACAGATATGCAGCTCCGCAGCCTGGGCAGACCGTGACACATGGGTTTAATAAATCCTGCTACCAGGCCCGGACTGGCCATCGGGCACACCGGGCGTTTTCCCGGTGGGCCGGGCCACGGCAGGGCCGCATTGACTTAGGGGCTGTCAAAAACATCGGGGTTTTTTTAACTTTATTTAACATGGAGGATGTTAAATAAAGTTGAAAAAAACCCCCAATGTTTTAATTTAAACCCTGTGCGGCCGCAAACCCCTAAGGCCGGCCCTGGTGGGGGCTTCCCGGCCCCTTAGAGCAGGACCGGCCTTTGGGGTGTGCGACCGCACAGGGCGTCACACTCTAGGGGGCGGTCCGCACCGGGTGCCCCTCATCAGGGGGTGCCAACTTGCGGCACCCGGCACCCCTCCAGAGACGGACAGTAATGTCCGCCGCTGGAGGAGCAGGCTCGCAAGGGAGCGGTATCGGAGGTCTTTAACAGACCTCCGGTTCCCTTGAGTGATTTTAAGCTGGGTTCAACCCGGCTTAAAATCACTCAAGGGAGCCGGAGGTCTGCTAAAGACCTCCGATACCGCTCCCTTGTGATCCGCGCGGCAACAGATGCTGTGCGCCGGGGTTTGTTGTTAGATCCCGGCGCACAACACTGAAGCCGCGCCCACCGCTGTCCGTGCCCTCTGAACCGGAAGAAGACAGAGAAGACAGAAGAACTGAAGAAGAGGAGCGAAGAGGAGGAAAAGGAGCTGTAAGGAGAAAAGAGGAAAGGTAGGAAAATATTCAGTGAGAGTGGATTAGTATATATGTGTGGATTGGTGTATGTGTGGATTGGTATATATGTGTGGATTGGTATATACGTGTGGATTGGTATATACGTGTGGATTGGTATATACGTGTGGATTGGTATATACGTGTGGATTGGTATATACGTGTGGATTGGTATATAGGTGTGGATTGGTATATATGTGTGGATTGGTAAGTGTGTGAGAGTGATGGGTGTTATCCTGTACCATTTCCAATGTCTTTTTCATGATCTAATTATGCTCTAAAAGTACATCATAACTCCCATCACTCTATACTGTTCCATACAGTGGCAGAGCTGGGAGGCAGAGGCCTTGCACCCTCACCGCAGGACTCCTGAAAGGTAAGTGAACTTCAAAGAGGGAGAGGGTAGATTGTTAGGAGGGGGTAGATAAGGAGAAGGGCATGAGACGGGGGAAAGGGGGTAGATAGGGGGAAAGGGGGTAGATAGGGGAGAAGGGAGTGAGAAGGGGTAGATGGGGCAGAAGGGAGTGAGAAGGGGTAGATAGGGCAATCATACTCCTATCATGCCAAGTCTGCGAGTACATCCTGGAATCTGGGTATGCCTGGGCATGATAGGAATGTGATTGCTGTTAACAATCATATATATATATACATATAATATTGTTTTTTAATTGTTTTGTCCTATTTTGGTGTGTTACTTACTTAAAATAAAAGGGTTTTTTTTATGGTGTGGGGAGGTCATATTCGGTTTCGGACAGGTAAATGCTGCATTTTCGGTTTCAGTCCAGAATTCGTTTCGGTGCATCCCTACTACTAAGCCAGACAATGAAGTGGTAGGCCTACACCACAACAATGTTTGGCGTAGTATATAGTGATTGGGGTTATGCTGCACTATTGTCAATGTCTGGCTCAATGTATAGTGATAGGGATTACGCTGTACCACTGTCAATGTGTGCCTCAGTATATAGTGATAGGTGTTATGCTGTACCACCGTCATTGTCTGCCTCAGTATATAGTGGTAGGTGTTATGCTGTACCACCGTCAATTTCTGCCTCAGTATATAGTGATAAGTATTATGCTGTACCACCATCAATGTCTGCCTCAGTATATAATGATAACAGTGAGAAGAGGCAGAGGTGGTAGATAGTGATACAGGGGGATAGATAGTGAGAAAGGGGAGTTTTGTTACAAGTTTTTATTCCTTTCTTTTTTTGGGATGGGGGGGCACCAGAGGAGTAGTCCGCACAGGGCGCCAGAACACCTAAGGCCGGCTCTGCCTTAGAGTGGCGGACCCGGTTGCAGTTGCGGCGGGCTTAAGGGGCTCTGCCTTAATGCGGCCATATAGGCCCAGTCAGTCCGGTCCTGACTGGGCCTATTTTAAGGTAGGAGCCTGGAGCTGCAGCTCCATCAGCCCCTAAGTCAATCCTGCCCTGCCACAGGCGCGGTCGCAGTTGCTGCTTGCTCTGGCAACAAGGTAAATAGGGTGAGGGAAGGCGCTGCAGTGAGAAGGGGCAGAGGGGGGTTAGGTAGTGAGAAAGGGGGAGAGGGGATAGATAGAGGCGGTACATATTGAGAAGTGGGGAAGGGGGTTACATAGTGAAAAGGGGGAACATAGTGAGAAGGGGCAGATAAGATGATGAGAGGGGGTAGAGTGAATGCGTATGAGAATGAATGAATAAATGTGTGGATGAATTGTGTGAATGCGTATGACAATTAATGAATTCATGTGTGGATGAATTGCTTGAATGATTTGTGAGACTGCATTAATGAATGTGTTAATGATTTGTGTGAATGATTAAATGCAAAGATGGTACATGAAGGGTGGGCTTTAACAATAAATAAATAAATAAATATGGGCTGCTCAGGCTTAAATGCCCGGGCCTATTTTTTGTCCCAGTCCGGGCCTGCCTGCTACTGTTTAACGACAGCTCCTATGTGGCTGCAAGCAGAACGTTGCTAACTGTCTTTTTTGTTACAAGTTATATTTTAAATTCCTACAATTTAAATACTGCCTTTAAGTTTTTCATTGGCAAACAGTTAATAGTGTACATGTTTTTTCTTGTGCTACAATATCTCTGCTAAATTCTAAAAAACATTTATGAACTAAACTGTGCCTTAATAAAGCTATCTATAAATTGTGATCTATTATTCGCTGTTTTAATTACAAAGAGCATTGATGCCACCCTGTGGTTGCTAGTTGAAAAAAAATTATTTTTGCTATAATTTTGCATGGTTACATCTGACATTCGGCATTGACTAAGACACTGCTATTTCCATTTATCTTATAATTTAGGTAGGAAGAATCACATTTTTACATAATCCCATGCTCTGATTTTGAATGAATTACTCATTATGATGGAAGAACCTGATAATAAAAAATATACCCTATTAGGTTACCAAGTAATTCTGCAAGACTAAAATACTCAGAATTACTTTGAGGCAATGGGGTCATAATGTGCTGGCTTTAACATTTAATGCTTTTATTAATTTTTTTCCCTCCAGTTCATTACAAAATATTTTTTTTTATATTTTTAGAAAACATTACTAATAAAAAGAGACTACTTTTTAACCAATTCAGCATTTTGTATATATTGTAATAAGATAATTCTGCTTGCTTTTCTTGATCCAGTTATTGAAGATCGTGCTTTTTCCCGAAAACACGAAATTGTGCTTCTTCTCGAAAACACAAAATACTGACATGACCTTTAATGTAGAAAATGAGGTAGGTGAGGCCGACAGCTGGATATGGCAGGCTCAGCATAACATTTTTATGCTCATATAGCATGGGCATATGCAGCCGACAGTTACACAATACAGCAGCCAATCTGCCGTTGGAGCAGCAGATTGAGTGTTTATGGGGGGGATATCAGGAAGCAGCCCATTGGCCCAGTTTGGTCAGTCTGGGCTTGCTTGATATAAACTGAAGAATGCAAACATAATACCAATGTTGTCCAAAGTAAGAGGTCCTTGATACCTCACCATCTCACCATAAGACTGACCACTCTCCGTGCTTTAGTTCCATTGAAGAGAAGTCTTGTGTTTTAGGCATCTATTACACTTTCAAATCAAAGGCTAAATTTAGATATACTACCCTATAGTGATACTTTTACACTTGGGCTGACTATACATAGATGGTCCCATTGTTCATGAATTCAATGAA
The DNA here is from genome assembly GCA_029215755.1 of Spea hammondii. Classification (NCBI taxonomy): domain Eukaryota; kingdom Metazoa; phylum Chordata; class Amphibia; order Anura; family Pelobatidae; genus Spea; species Spea hammondii. Next base: position 14,615,841 of record JARDYJ010000003.1, on the reverse strand, counting down.
CAGTTACAAATGAATAAGTCCTAATGTAAGTAATGTACATATTTAGTTTCCTTCTTACACATTATTCTGTGACACAATATGACGTTTTTCCAAATTCTGTGTGCATTAGGCAGAACACCCCATAAAGAGCAATCAAAAACACCAGAAAGGTCAAGAAAAACATGAATGCAGGCCTATCCAGGTAAAAAAAACCAGTGATCAATATTTTGTCCCAAAAACAAAATAACACAGACAAGTTGACTTCTCCCAAAGAATGAAGAAGGTTTGTATAAGCTATTCCAAGCTATTTCTGAACTACAATTATTCTAGGTAGCATTATGGCGAGATCTGGGCAAAAAAGTAAAATTTTATTCCTACAGGAGTTATCACATACTCTTGCCAGTTACTGCAAAAGTTTGTGCTTTTGGGCATGAAATGTGTAAATGATGTCTTTTCTTTTCATGTTTGCAGCTTTATGAGAGTTCATATAAAAGATTCTACTTGATTCCCAAATGGTATTGTTATAGATGGGCGAAGTGAGTGCACAAGTCCTCCTAAGGGTTGTGATAAGTTAAGACACACTAGAGACACTATGACTGGACTACTTCCTGGACCTATTATTGGATTCCAAATGTTTTGTGAACATGTATTCTGGTACTTATATGAGTGACAAAACACACAATATGGGCATTTAAAAATATATGTAATTATATATGCGTACATGCACATATATGTACGTATGTGTCTTCTCTCCCCCAGTCTAGAGAATGCTGTGGGAAACGGGTAGAGAAATGACTAGGGGTATTAGGGCAGGTGGCACAGAGAGACCTAGCGAGAGACTGCAAGTCCCTTGTAACAAAGACTATAGTCTTTTCTTCCTTTTGGCTATATGTAACCCTATGTATCCTGGCCTTGGTTGTTTCCTGGGAAGTTTGCATTTGCTAATACTTAATAAGCAGTGCCTGTTAGATTTATTGGACTCACAAATGCTTAATCATGTATTCACTTTAAAACTTACAGCTAGTTGAGCTAGTCAAGCCTGCCTGATCCGCACAAAAGTAACATATTCTAATCAACTGGCAAAAGTCCCAGAAAATGAGGGAGAAGATGACTGAGCTGCATCAAGCAAATTTTTGTTTCATTTGGGGCCCTCTTTGTTATCGGGGATTCATACAAACGCATGATACTGGCAACATGTGTTAAAAATAAAGTTTATACGAATGCACAAGTCTAATGTATACTGTGTTCCTATGGTCAGATTAGCTATGTTTTTTGAAAAGAATAACTGTTTTCAATTCCTTAAAAAATACAACTATTGCCTGCGACACAATCTTGTGAACAAAATAAAAAAATAACAATAGGGCATGATCGATGTAAGGGTTGGCAAATGTTTTTAATGTGGAGCATCACATACTATTGAAAAGCTGAAATTGAGTGCCTGGATATATATTATGCCCTGATGTAAGTCAACAGTTGAAATTTCCTCAAATTCTTGCTCGCTTGTGCCATTACTGAGGAAACATATCTCTAACAAGCTATTATACTAATTCCAATCATGAGGTTAGTCAAGAACAAAAATGCAAGATAAATTTCCTCTGCAAGAGAAACTGACAAACATGGTATGTTTTCAGCCTTTATAATCATCAGTCATGTAGATGAGATTCATTTCTGTTTATGTACAATGAGCAAGGCTGTATGGGGTAGCATTTTCATTATTGGTTTGCTACCTAGGGTTGGAGTGGCTTACCAAGAGTACAGACAATGTTCTAGGAGGAGGGAGGATGAGCAAGAGGTTATGAGCAATGCTTAGGAGCCTTTATTCATTACCCTAAAATTAATAATGGGGAGTCTTTGGAATCTTTAGTTAGAATGATATGGGTAGGAGTCGTTAAAACACTTAGTAGAACCATACTCATGTTGAGTAGAAATATGTGCCAGGTGGTGCCGGCATGGTGGCGATGAGTTGTTAAGGGGGGCGAAGAAATAAAAATTAGGGCTAGGACCCCACAAATACGTGCACATAATAATGACATTATGACATCTGGGGCTGATGTTCAATTTTTTTCTTGTTGACAATAAATTATGTTCCAGAGAGATTGAAGTTTTAAAAAATGTGACGGTAGAGTTATCAAATCAGCCATTTTATCAAATCATTCATTTTACACAATGTTAAACAGCACATGTAAAGCGTTACCATGCGGAAAGGATGTCTATATAAAAAGAAACAAAGAATGAAAGTAGTTGCTCAGTTGTTTATACAACATGTTGTGTACAGGCTACATTGAAGATAGGCTGAAGCTTCACTTAGGGTAGGTGGGTTGCATGAATGTGTATGTTAGTGTGTATGGGTGTGTGTTAGTGTGAGTGTCAATGTGTCTGTATATGTGTGTGTTAGTGTCTGTTAATGTGTGTACCTTTGTATAAGCATCTGTGTGTTACATTGAGTTTGTTTTTGTGTGTAATTGTATGTCTCACTCTTCTCTCCCCTCAGTTTTCTCTATTCTGTCTTTCTCTCATCCCGCCCCTTCTCAAATAAAATACAGATCCTGCATGAAGATGCCAGCTTGGTACTGAGCTGCAGACACAGATTATTAAGGACAGTATGAAGTATGCTTATTTCATTCTGGGATGTGTCCAGGAGACCTGGTGATTCCGTGTATTACATATTTTGCATTAAGGATACATTTTCTTTAAATAAATAAATGAATGCTTAAATGACTGCCTTATCGGTTGCAGAGAAGAATGGAGTCTTATGAAGTTAGTATTACCTTTTTGTAGCATGTAGTGTTGCATTAGCTGTTAAGACATATGAGCTTAATTTAATGGACCTGCCTAAATCTAGTTGTAATCAGAACATAAAGAATGGTTGTTCTATACAAAGGATGTATGCAGTAATTCAATGCCCCGACTAAAAGCAAAGTAACGACCGTTCTCAGACAAAATGCATGTAAGCAGCAAACAACCATACCACATAATCATTTTAAAATTTGGCAATTTCGTACATTTGTATGAATCCCCATTGAAACTAACAAAAATGAATAGAAGAATCTCTGAAATTTGTTAAAATACATTAATTCATTTGCCACATTTTGGCTCCATTACATACATGAGCATAGGAACGGGGGGGGCGGACGGATCCCCAGGAGAAGTTGTGAGAGGGGGTAGATAGTGAGAAGGGGTGAGAGAGGGTAGATGAGAAAGGGGGAATAGAAAGTAAGAAAGGGGGGTAGTATGAATATTGAAATAAAGAGTGAGCATGAGAGAGAATGAATTAATGTGTGGATGAATTGTGTGAATGAGTGAGAGAACGAATTAATGTGTGGATGAATTGTGTGAATGAGTGAAAGAATGAATTAATGTGTGGATGAATTGCGAGAATACATTAATGGATATGTGTATCATGGATGTGATTTAGGGAAAGGCAAAATGGCACAAGCAGGGTGTTTGAGCCGTGGGGACCAAGATGGCAAAGACAGGGTGTTTATGGGACAAAGATTGTGTAGGGCGGGCTGTTTGGGCACATACCTGCAAATTTAGGGTTTGTATGTCTTATTCAGTTGATCTATATATGCACGTGCTGTTTACATATGTTGTTTATTTGATCTATACCTGAACTACAGGGAGCAAGTAAAAGAGAGGTATGGCTTAGTGAATGAGGGGATAAAGGGACTATGGGGATGATTACAGGGAGAGGACCTGTCACGGTAGGGTCAGAAGAAGGGAAGACTGCACTGAATCTGCAGATTCAGCGTGGCAAAGATTTTTTTTTTTGGTGTGGGAGCAGAGGGAGTGATTGCATGCTAGGGAGCATGGACCTGGGCCAAGGAAATGCTTGCCTAAGGTAAAATTTTTCAATATTTAAAAAAAGTTGGTGACAAAGATGACCTGGATTTAGATTAGGAGCCAAATGAGCTCTTTCCACCCTACAGAAGCAGTAGTATAGCTCCTACATTACTGGCACCACTATCTCTAGTGCCATCACAACCATTGCTAATACTGTCATGTAAAAAAACAAAAACCACTAGTATTGCTGCTACCTCGCCTGCTGTACAACGCAAAATCAAGTCTGGATATCTTCCTTAACCTTGATGGTGCTGCTGTAACCAAAAGGTGAGTCAACTTTGGACGGCATACTGTGTTTTTATGCTTACATAATCCGCAGCTTGCATATAAAGCCAGTGGCTGCACACTGCTGCATACCCTCTGCCACTGGAGCGGATGATTGAGTGAGTCTATGACACTGACTGTCAATAGCCCACCGGGTATTTGTATAGTGTGCGAGATGGCCAATAGTATGTATGTGCAAAAGGGTAGCGCTGCATTTGGCATGTCCTGATAGGACTTGTAAGTGAGGTTTGAGCATGTGTAAGTAGGAAAGGAGTAGCAGTGTGGTATATATCGTATGGTACATAACATGTGCCAGCATCTATATGATTATTGTGTCTACTTTTAGTTTGGTCAGGTTTAGTAGAGGTTAGATGAAAGATTTGGTAATAATTAGAAATGGCACGTATGGAGCATTCCAAAAGCACTTCATTTTACAGGTAAGTCATCAAAGAGTAATTATAGTCCTGTTATTCTGTGATACTACTTAAACACTACTGAACCAGTACGCATCAAAAATTATGAATACAAATATATGCTTAATAGCTAAATTAACTGATTTATTATTATATAATTGCATTAAATGTATTATTTTAAGCATTCATTGTATATTAGGTTAAATAAATGTCATGATGTGAGATGTCAGAATAACTGTTTATTCACTTTTGTACTTATACGTATATTATATTATAATTATACGTATATTAGTTTTTCTTTAAACAATATAGATATTCTTGTTTATTGGTCCCTAATTCTTTAAATTTTCTACCTTAAAATATTTTTTTCAAAATAAAGAAAGTAATAATTTACATAAAATGAACATAAAGCAACTGGAATGGTTGTATAATATTATGTAGATAATAAAAGTGATATTGTTAAATGATTTTGGCATTCTTACTGTCTGTTGTCATTTCATCTTTATAATAGCGTTACAAAAACAATTACATGAAAAAGAGCACAGTCATAAACCAATTATATAAATGACAATAACAATTCAGTAGAATAATTATCTAAAAAGGAAATGGATAGACAATTCTCTTCCCACTAGTGATTAATAAACATCTACCTGATGTTGACTTTCATTTAGAGTTTTCACATTTACTTTGCCTGAAATGCATTTGTAAGGTATTCCCAGTAATAAAATCTGAAAACAGAATTTCATTGCTTTAGATATATAACAAATTAAGCAAAAACAACATTATTTAGTTTTTTTAATGAGTTCTAGTACACTATTTCGACACACGGAGATCTTTTGTAGGTTTAAGCCTAATGAGCTGCAGCAAAAATATGGATAGGCCTTCCCATTTCCAAACCATATAGTGAAATAAATCACAGTTTGTTACCCTTTTCATACATCCTGCTGTGTACAATGTTTTTTTTCATTATCATAACATAAGTTATCACACACCTCCCAGTGGGCCATCATTTTAAGACCCAAAACCTTTTTTCTCCCCTGACGTTCTACTTTTCTAGGAGTGGACAGACCTGTACTGAACCTGTACTGAACTGCAGCAAACATTTAGCCCCTTAGCCTGTAGGCCGATGTGGTTTAACTGCCCTGACCTATTTTTAGTCACAGCCAAGCCCTGTTGGTTGGGTATGAGTGTATTGCAGACTTGCAGAGCCCTAAATGTAATTAATACTATTTGTACACAGCAGCAACTCAACTGTTGTTAAGTGACCCGAGATATATCAACAAGATGTTTTGCAGTGGCAGGGAACCCTCCATGCTGAAGCATGGGACATCTAGCTGTCTGATGAGAGCCCAATCCCCACTCTGCCACTCAAAGCCACCACTGCATCCATTGCACCAAGGTTGATGGCACTGCAGGAATGATATCTTAAAGTGTCAAATACCCTATATATAATAAATATTGTGCTAGTATGAACATTGATTTGTATGACTTCACTAAATTACAAATTAGTCATCAAGTTATCTACATCTTTAAGAGGTAAAAAACTTTACTGTTATAAACAATCATGCTATTGACAGCTACATGTTATTGTTCTAATTAAAGTTTGAGTTTTAGATTTTCTGAGTGTATAAACTAGGTGTAGAATTGGCATACAAATATAAATATGCTTTGTAAATGAGTGAAGTGGAGAGGACATAAGCAGAATTCCATATCAATATTTAGAAAATATGAATTATTATTATTCAATGATCCTCTGCTCAGAAAATACTGCTAAAATACGTTCAATTTATTTTAATTCCAACAGTATGGTAATAAAAATTATTTTGTTTGAAAGAGTGAAAAGGAATACTTGGTCCCCTGACCTTAAGTCACGTTTGGTGGGAGACGTGGAGATGACTTGAAGACTTCAGTGATCCCCTTTATAGCACTCTTGAAAGGAGGTGCCACATCAGAAGATTTTGGGGTCTAGTTTCCACTGTGGTCCTTACCAATCACTTCTTGGATCACCCCTCCACTTCTTTACATGGAAAAAGGACCAGCACCTCAGGCTTCAAAAAAGAATATCTCTTTGTATCAGTTTTAAAAAATAAACCTAAAACCCAGAATACTGTACATTTAAACATAGGCAAGCTTGGATTGTCTATGGCTAAGTTAAATGCTTTTGTGTTATTTATTACAAGTCACGTGCCAAGTTGAGATGAGTTGCTTTTTTAAGATGAGGTTTTTTTTTTTTTTTAGACTGTCTATCAAGTTGGTTTACGTATATCAGTCATGTCATCTTGCAATGGTATGAAAATGTTTTGCCCAACACCTAAAATACCCACATGTGTTTGCATAAAATATAAGGAATAGATACTTGTGTTTTAATCATCAAGTCTAAATGTTCTCTTGCAGAAATCTTGTTTCTGTCTGCTTCTGCTGTGTCCATACCATATGAAGTTGGTGAGTTCAAATGCTCCTACAAACTTCTATTCTTCTGATCAACCCTAATGATTACCAAAAGAATAATTTTGCAGAATTTGAAGGAGAAATCTTATGTTTCTGTCTGCTTCTGCTGTACCTCACATAGGAGTGTCCATACCATATGAAGTTGGTGAGTTCAAATGCTCCCACAAACTCCTATTGTTGTGATCAACCCTGCTGATTACCAAAAAAATAATCATTTTATCAGGTGTGTAAATTGGCCAGGGGGTGTGTATATGCCAAGTCAGACCCCAACCACATTAGCACAAACCAACTCAGAGAAATGTTCAACTCTCATCCTTATCTTTGTGGTCAGTTCTACATTTGGAATCAAATCTGTTCATAATTTTTTTTTTTATTATTTTCAACAATTCATGTATATAGTTACAGCATCACTATTACTAAAATTGTATTGTTACTGTTCCAAAATGTAATTGACCTATGCTTAATATTTGATTAATGAAATGATTTTGCAAACTTTTGGCATCCTTTACCCAATACAGTTTTTTTATGGATGATGTAAATATATGAAAACTCAGAACTGATGAATTATGAACTTTTTCTCATCTGACAACTTCTAAGTAATTTGAAAGCAAGTGATTAGAATCCTTACAGTAAACTCGTCACCATCCATTACCTTTAATATCACAAAATGACAATCTAGTTAAGGCTGCTGATGGTGTCAGTTAAATGATTGGTTATGTCTCACGTGTAATAAATATGAATCATTTCTGCAAATCAATGAATGGCAGCAAAGCTACCATATGTTCTCATTTCTACTGACATTCAATTAGTGTGTGTAAGATGTTTTATTCATAAACAGATTACACAAAAGCAAATAAGTTATCTGGCTGTTCATTTGAGTTATACATAGGATTTATCAATTGTTTGAAGAACAGAATTACTGTTCATTATTGTCTCAGGTTAAAGGTTCACTAACCATGTTATACTGAGTTCATCATTCTGGATTCAATTCCAGTTAAAGAAGGTATACTACATAGAAAATGGTAGCAAATTGGTTTGGACTGTGTGATTAGCTGGCCCTACTTTCATATAAAAAGATTTCAGGATACAAATATAAAGAGAAATGTTTTTTTTTGCAATCAAGAGCATTTGGAAAACTTAGGTATGTTAGGAGCATTGACTAGAATGTATACTTTTATTGTGATAGTCACCACTTGACCAAGGGCAGACATTGCATAATGCACTTGTCTAGAGGGATACAATTTAGAAGCAACCTAGCTGTAGCTTTTTTTTTCCTTATACGCGGCAGTGTCAAATTAGGTACTTGTGCCAAAGGATGCCGGAACTGTAATGGTCATATATTCAGTTATACTTCCTTAAAGTGGCAGGAAATGTAAACAAAATAAGTCAGGTTCTTTATTGTCATTTTAGCTCAAACAGTTTAATATGGATTGCTTGCACTTTGAGGTAGTTGGCTAAGGAAGTTCAGTCTTCATTAGCCCTTTGAACTCATTAGGGAAAGACACCTTCCAATGCCCCAGCATGGTGTTTGTTCTAAGACGGTACTTTGGACTTGCATGATAAAAATGTGTGTATGAATAATTTACATTAGATACCTTAAACCCCTGGTAAATACGAACAGGTATTAGACTGAAAAATAAAGTCTTAACTTCCACTCTGCTGTTTTTAGGATTGATGGGACCCAGCACCATCTGGAGTAGATTTTGTGATGCAGCACAAAAGCCAGTAAGGCTATGAAATACATGAATCAAGTAAATTTGATGGTACTGATAGTGTGTATACTCTAGGAACTCTGCCTTCTGCTGATAATCCTAGAGGCTAATTAAAATAACTGTTTACATAATAATAATCAAATGAAGAATCCCCTTTCTTTTGAATGCATCTGCACAACGGTAACGCCTACAAGGAATTGTACACTTCTAAGTATACCTCTGACAACAAAATAATGAATTTCAGCTGTTTGCAATGATGATAAATGGAAATTAAATCTGTAACTTCTCTTTGTATTGTGTTTCTCTTTTGTCCACCGTCTGCACTTTTCAACTCATGCCACCGGTTCATTACATACCTCAGGTTAAGCAAAAGAAAAGACAAAACACTCACTACGTAGTAAGTTTGCAATATGGATAGACGGCTAAAACAAGCTGAAACTCACAAATTAAGATGCAATATCACACTTTATGGGATGGGCAACCAAATATCCAGAAATGAAAAAAATGATTCATTAGTCTTAAGAAAATGATGAAATTTTGTCTCCGTGAAGTCTATAGATGATTGGGATTGTAGCACTCCTTTGATAGACAATTAGTTTTATCTGAAAGCTAAATTTCCAATTGCAGATAGACCTATATGTACATGGGTTTCTTATTATAGATAGAGAAAAAAGAGAAGAAGAAAAAGGAACACCAAGTAAACATGTATCTTCTGACATTATTGAGTACAACCAAAAAAACAGTATATATAACAAATATTCCACTTGGATAGCATGTTCATAATACTTATACCTGTAAATGTATGTGCATTGCATGGTTTAAAGACTTGTCCAGTTTAAGTTTGCAAACATATAAAAATTTATGTTTTTAAAAAAAAAATTATTTTCTCCTTGGATGATTTATTAACTCTGCAAGTTCACAAACAATTCTATAGACACAACACTGCATTTAAATGCATGTCTCACCTACAGTTGAAGGTTTTTAACAATCAATTCATTATTTGACACCTTGAAAAGTCAGTAAAATGAAATAAGGATGCCACTTGCTTTTACAACCTTGACTTGGAAGTTTTTTATTATTTTTTGACAGGTCCAAAGGCTCTTGAAACACCTATGTAAAATGAGCTGTTATTTCCAGGCTATGGTGGAAACATCTAGGAATGTGCCTTAATATCTTTCTTCTTCTATTAGTACAAATATATCAGCTTTAACGGATTTTGACATATCCATAGGTACAACATAAGCAATGAAGATGAATATTGTATGAAAACTTAATTTATTGCATTAAAAACAGAATAGAACATAATAATTTGCATTATCTTAATATACAATATAAATTATTATTTAAAAAGGTTTAACAGGGACCATGGTGTGGGAAGTTTGACACTCAGAGGGGACTGATGTATTTTAAAGTATAAGAAAGCATAATGTTTGCAATTTTCTGATACACACATTGCCCAAGAATTCCAAAATCAGGTATGTTTGGAGAAAGGAGCCTCCACGCAATCGTGTGATGTGACATCTGTGATGCAAAACAATAGGATATCATCCTGTTAATAGAAGTGGGAGAGCAAAATGGTGAAGCAACAGAACACATTGAAGGAGAAGCCACCAACACACCTAGTATTTATAGCAAATACTAAAGGATAGGAGGCGTTCGAGCCAACTACAACACCTACTTCCCTCTAGATTGTAAGCTTGTTTGAGCAGGGCCCTCTTCACCTGTTGTCTCTGTAAGTCAATTTGTTATGTTACATACTACTTGTTATGTCATGTCTACCCATTGTACAGCGCTACGGAATTTGATTGAGCTATATAAAACAATAAATAATAATAATAATAAGCCAGGCCAAGGCAGGTGTCATAAGCTGAACCATACACAACACTTCTTATCAAGGGTAAGACCTTTAAGTAAAGTTTGGGGAAGTCTGAACATCCCCATTTGCTGTGCAAATCATTGTTGATAAAGCCATACCTTGTCTATACTAAACTGTACTTAAATCTTCTGTTCTCCCTATTGTGTTAAATTTAACCTTTTTTTGCAACTAGATGCTGAATTAGAAACCACATTTCACTAACGTGGAATACCCAACCCTTCCCTGAAATAATTCTGTACTTTTCTTTACCTTGTCATGAACAATTGTCATTTGACAGGAGCCAATTGTAGTTGCCATATAAATTAAATAACATAATAAACATTGCTGTGTTGTTTTTAAGTAATTATTAAATCTTTAGTCTATAGAACAACATGAGAGAACTGCTAAATATTTATTTGACTAACATGGTATAAGATAATGACGGCTTTCACATTAAACTCGGCCAGACTGGCTCATTTGGCATTTGGCCGATGTGTCAGATGGACATGGAGAGTCTGTCTCTGGCATCAAGACAATCCTGGCTTCAATGCTACTATTTTATCAAGAAATGCACACTATTTACTATTGAAAGTTCTGGGGTGCCTCAATAATGAAAATAAGAAAAAAATAGGGCATATGAGCTAATTGCAGTCAAGCTCTATACAACATTTATTTCTAAGGCTTCTGTTTCATAGCGCAGACAGTATTTTGTTTTTTGTATACACTGTACAGTCAACACACTGTATTTGCAGCATGTTCACACTGTTTGGTAGGCCTCATTTTACACATTTGTATTATTTGAGCCTGAGACTAGCTTACCGCGCCGACATTTTTTGGCTCCTCATTTGTCTGATTGCAGCTTGCTGTCCAGGGGTTAATTGGGAGGAGGTTAAATTGCACCTCCCCCAACACATTAATAAGGTTTTGGTAGCCGTATAAACTGCTTTGTGTGCCCACTATGTAGGAGGTGAGAGTAGGTTCTCACCCTATTGAGAGTGTGCCTTGACGTGGCGGGTGAGCTTAATTATGCTTTGGCCAATTCATATAACCAAAACCTCTCATTTATATTATGTTTATATATTTTTTGCCAACTTTATTAGGGTGAGAAGCGCAGACAGTTTTTGTTTTTTGTATTCCACTCTTATATGTATAAGATGATTTTCTAGTAAATATATATATAATTGTGAAATCATTGAATGATAAGCAGTTCTAAAATGCTGGGCATGGGGCAGCTGAGCGGAAGACTTACACGTTGTTCTTAAGGTACCTTCTCCACAAACTCACTGCTTTAGAGTAACCCCCACTCCAGTGCAATAAATTTAAACAACATGGACCCTCTGCCATATAAATCACAAGGACAGTGTTTTAAATACTTTTTACCTGTATTGTTTATGTACTGCATCTTCACATTTATATGGATAATAATAATGAATCCCAAATGAGCCTGTGAGTCACAGGAGGAAACACATAACACTTCAGTGCAATACAGGTGCATAAAGATACATTTTGAACATATTTCATGAAATATTTGGTTGAAGCGTAATAAATATTTTCATAGCAGGACACTATATTGCTACTTTTTATGGGTTATAGCCACCATAACCATAAAATATATTGGCATTACATTCTGTGGGTCTCGACTTGCAGTTAAACATTTCTTCCTTGATGGTAGTCATACCTGCCTCTATGGACTTCCAAATTCCTGCAATTTAAATGCTGCTAGGATCTGTTTTTTAACTTGATAATGCAGCTGAGCCTTGAGTTGATGATGATGAATGATGAAGTTTTGGACATATTTGAGTTATGTTTCTTTTAGAAAAAATGAATATTTTTTTAATAGCTCGAGATAAAAGTCTTTAGTTGAAAATCTGTAAACTTGTATAAGCTTTTAGGACTACAGAGGTATCTTTGAATAAGAGACCTCTATGGAAAAAAGTGTGAGAGCATGAGATGGTGTGAGATAGTGAATGAGCGTGGGTGACAATGAATTATGTTTTGGGAAAAGGCCTTCAAATGTTGGTGGTCTTCAAATGAATGGATCGAAATTTGAACAAAAAAATCTTCTGAATCGTGTTTGGACCATTATCAAAAAAGTCTAAACTATATATATTCATACAGACCTTTTTTTCACTGCTTCCTTGCAATGCTGCCAGCAATTGCCAGCAAGCGAAAGATCAAAGAGAAATGGGGAGATAAAGAGAAAAGGGAAAGATAAAAGGGTGTAATGAAAAAGGTAGAGATGGGCAGAAAGGGGAGAGATAATGAGATAGGGAGAAAATAGTATTTATGTAAGGGGAAGTAACTGTGTGTCTATGTGTGAGGGCAAGCGTTAATGTGCCTACGTATGTATGAGTGTATAGGCAGGCATGGGTGTTTATGGGCAGGCATTTGTAAGGGTAGTGTATGCATGTATTTTGGCAGTCTATCCGATATTGTTACTTAAATGGTATATGTGTAATAGGCTTAAATGGTATATAATGAATAAAGGATGCACCTGAGCCAGACTGATAGGAGACCTGACTGAGAGGAGAACCCTCTAGGGTACAATGTGGGTGCTGGGTAACCTGTGGATGCATTCTGGACAAGTCATGTGTCTCCGTGCAATATGAGTGCTGGGGCCAGTCCTGTGGGTGCAATCTAGGTGCTGGACAAGTCCTATGTTTGCAGTCTGGGTGCTGGTCAGTGCACACATACAAGTAAAGGCCATTTTCAGGACCCTCTTCTTCAGGGTGTTTCGTTAGCACTTTGAGGGCATCTCGTTAGCACTGGATGTCTTGTTGCTCATGTTTGTGCATTTCACTGCACCTCGTCTAGTCCCACCTCCCTGGGCGTCCCTCTCTGTGCCTCCTGACATTCTCACTGGCCGGCACTTCCACTTCCTCTATGGTGGAGCACCGGAAGGTCATGTCACACCCGGCAGCAGCAGAGGTCGTCTGCGTGTATCGCACAGACGTATATCGGATCCAGGTCCCCTGCAGCACTGCAGCAGAGCTAAATGAAACAGCACAGTGTAGTTAGAGAGGGCTCCAATTGGGAGCTAGGTTGTTTCTTTTTATGATTTTGTTTTGGGGTGTTTTGTTTGAGCCGTTAAAAAATAAAGTTCCTGAGCCTGTTTATCATATACATTATCACATATTTTGTGTTTAACTCATTAATCCCATAAGGATCATGTATGTTTTATATACCGTATTTGCTCGATTATAAGACGAGGTTTTTTTCAGAGCAAATGCTCTGAAAAATACCCCTCGTCTTCTAATCGGGGTCGTCTTCTAATCAGACCTCAAATAGTTCCTGCTTTGGTTCCTGCTTTGGTTCCTGCTTTGGTTCCTGCTTTGGTTCCTGCTTTGGTTCCTGCTTTGGTTCCTGCTTTGGTTCCTGCTTTGGTTCCTGCTTTGGTTCCTGCTTTGGTTCCTGCTTTGGTTCCTGCTTTGGTTCCTGCCGTGGACTCCCAAGCCTGCCCTGCAAGAGGGCTTCTAGCCGTGTGCCCTGCAAGAGGGCTTCTAGCCGTGTGCCCTGCAAGAGGGCTTCTAGCCGTGTGCCCTGCAAGAGGGCTTCTAGCCGTGTGCCCTGCAAGAGGGCTTCTAGCCGTGTGCCCTGCAAGAGGGCTTCTAGCCGTGTGCCCTGCAAGAGGGCTTCTAGCCGTGTGCCCTGCAAGAGGGCTTCTAGCCGTGTGCCCTGCAAGAGGGCTTCTAGCCGTGTGCCCTGCAAGAGGGCTTCTAGCCGTGCTGTGTGCCCTGGAAGAGGGCTTCTAGTCGTGTGCCCTGCAAGAGGGCTTCTAGTCCTGCCGTGTGTGCCCCATCCCGAGGGCTTCCTGCCGTGTGTGCCCCATCCCGAGGGCTCCCTGCCGTGTGTGCCCCATACAGCGGGCTTTCAGCCAAGAGACTTTCCTTGTTGCTATATTGTTGTACCATCATATACAATACAACTCTTAACTCATTTTGAGTCTTTGATTTATTTCCTGCGCCTGTCTGTACCAACCCCAAGCCATCATGCATCGTGGGGTACAGACAGAGTCCCTCGTATCCCCTGCACCTGGGCTCCTTATCTACCTGTGTCCACGGTTCATGACAAGTATTTATCATACTCTTGCACTGTTGTACAATGGGCAGTACATAATCAATGGGTATGAATAATATTTGGCATAAGAGTTGCCCATATAAAATAGCATTTTTGGCTGCTTAAGGCACAGATCTCCCACTATTCTTAATAGATACCATTGAGAAACACAACCCTTCTTGACTTATCCCTCAGTAGATATGTAAACTGGAAGGATTGCGGTACAGACAGGTCAAACAGGATCTCTACAAAATATTCATGCATGGGATGCCCATCGGTTATATTTCCAGGAATAGGCTAACTCCAAGGGTGGCAGGTCTGGGAGGGTGGAAGCAGCCCAATTGCCTCAGGATGAGGACCCCCTTCCTACAAGGTACGGCTGATGGATCAGTATTGCCTTTGAGAAAAAAAATATATACTCAAAAATCTTTTTTTCTTTTGAATACAATCCAATCCGCACTTTCCTACCTGAACAGATTTAACGAAATACAGAAGATACAAACCGCAAACGTGATATTACGATTTTCATCTAAGCTTAAAAATGTGTATGTATAATAGGCATGCTACGGACGTACGCATATATATGCCTATGTGTTCCTGTGTGCGCATGAGTATGTATATAATGAGGGTGAAAGAGCAATAGCTAAAACAGGTACTAAAAACAAATCTTCATTTTACTTCCAAAGACATAGCAGTGGCAGAGAATTCAAGGACAAGAGCAACTTCAGATAAACACAGTGTCCCCTGCTCTATAAAAAAACCAGTTCCTTTATACACTCACAGTGATACCTTCAAAGCAAAGCACTACTACGGAGTTTGGAAAACATTACATCTGAAACATACTCTTATCTCTGTCAGTTTTGGTTTAACTTCAAGGTTATGCTTACTCTGGAATACTTCATAAAAATTGTCACAAAATTGCCACCAGGTCTGTTCTATTGCTAAATAAGATTTCTCAAGACGGTTATAATTAATCAGCATTTTCATAAGGCTTAGGGAAGAAGTTAGTTTCTCATTCTTAATATCCCATGGTACACCTCTGACAGAAGGCGGACCTTATACACACTGTCACAGAAAGATTTGGAGACGGTGAATAAGAGAAGCAATGGATGTTAACATGATATTTTTAACTTTGATCTGCATATCGTTTGGTTTGCATCTGGGTTTTGGATGTCATCCCATTTGTCAGTGTACGGGGAAGATTTTCTTGTGCCAGGAGAACAAAGTGGTCCAGATTCCACAGGACATCCCAAGGAACTCTACAGAATTGTAAGTCTTGGGAAAATGTATCATTGTGGACGTTAATACTCAAACATGTATGAAATACAAAATCCTACACTTTATATCCTTGGATTTATAATGAAGGAAGGGAATGAATTGTAATAGTAAGTAATTATTAAAGGGATACACGTGTGGTTTGCCTGATTTAGGTTTCTCACTGTATACGTATGTGTCTAGAGGTTGTAACTATAGGTTCTAATTGTTTACAGAATAGTTTTGTAATTACTGCAAATATTTTATTTTAAGGTCATAACTTATGGAACATTTTTGTTCTGCTTGAAAGTAAACTGTCTATCATGTATGTTACAAGCTGTTTCTTACATCCTCAGTGTAGTCGTAAATGTTTGTGTTCAGCTCGTTGCATTATTGAGGTTAAGGACGAACTGAAATGAGGTAATTGAAGAGTTCTCCTTATCTTACCCTCTCTTGTTTGTTTGCTGTGATCTCGGTTTGGCTCTGTAAGTGATTGTTCATTTAGCAGAGAACGAGGAAACGCTTATACTTCTGCTTCTGACAAAATTGATGTGTAAAGATTTTAATTGGATACATTTCTTGGAAAACATAACTATCTATTTCTTATCTGTTTAGTCCTTCTGATCATACATGATCAATGCATGGCAATTGTAATAGAAGGCACAGGCTTTATTTGAAGATCTGGAATAATAACAGTTTTTTGGATTATAGTTTAAAGTATAATTTACTATAATTAATAATTATTGGGAACCTTTATTTACCCCAAGAAGGGATAAAAATCAAATGAATTTTAAACTATGTGCATATTCTGAGAGATGATGCAGAAAAGATAAAAGCGGAATTGTAGCATTACTATCTGATAACACTATAGAGAGAAGTTGGATTTATGGTTTGGTTTTTCATATGGTCTCTCCTTTTGACGTTACCGGGTTTATTAGGTTCTCAGTTACGTCTCTGAGTGGAGTGAATCCTTGAATCCTGTTAAAATATTTTTGCGTGTTTATTCTCAATTATGAGAATAACAACATTATTCACTGATACACTTAGGTTTCACAATATATTATGAACCGTTAAGTTTCACCTAAAGGGAACACAATCTGTTTAGTAATATTTATTTATTTTTTTGAGTACTTCCTAAAAGTATTTGGGGTTTATTCACTAAACTGGGAATACGACTTTGCAGTTCTTGTTACTGTGTGTAGAGCTTAGCTTTCCCTGCATGAGGCATACTGCAAACAGCAAATTACTTTTAAGATAAGTTACTGATTTATCAATGTATTGTACAGAAGAAGCTCAGCCCATCATGCACTAGAAGCTCACTGGAGTTAGCCCTTCATAAAGCATAATGAAGTTGAAACTGCAACTCTCTTGCAAACTCATCCTTTAATGCCTTTAATGAATGAAACATGTCTCACTGACATGGTTTGCTTATGACACATGTTTATGGGTCTACCCTGAAGGGCTGATTTTTAACAAGGTCACAACTGGTGTCTTTCATTGTTACCCAGCTAGACAGTCATATGCAGTTCTCATCATGCATCAAACTTCAGGGGTATCGGAGTGACCCAGCAGCCCGTTTCTAGACTATATTCAGTGATGCCCCAAAACTAAGTAACTTTGTATTTATTAGTTTTTGAAAATTGTCCTAATTTTGGCTGGCATATTGACCAGAAAAGATTTTGGCTTTTTTATAACATACTTTATATCAGTTTTATGTCTTCACTATAAAAACTGGTCAATCCATTCCATACCTAAAATAAACAAGTAATTTACTCTTAACAAAATATTACATGTCATAATAAAGTATTTTAAAGCAAACTATTGTGGTTTGACTGCGTCCCCATGTCTGGTGTCCTGTAATTCTTAAGATTGTTTATATCATTTAAGAAAATTAAGTTTTTACAAGAAATCTTATGAGGTGTGGTTGATAAATATTGCATGATCTGATCCTGGGGTTTCCAATACATCTGCTTTCTTTGTCCATTTGATTACATTCCAGTCATTTCAACAGTCCTATTAATAGGAACATGCTTTCTTATCATTTTATATGACCATGTCCTAAAATAAATTAAAGGCACTGTTCTACTTAGAAAAGGCATTACATGTACTCTCTGGTATGTTAAACGGAAAAAAACGTAGCTTCTTCAATTTCCATGGTAACCTCCTTCTTTTGTGTCTCATGACAATTAATTGCTCCAAGCAAAAATATGAATGAAAATTAAATGTTAAAATATTTGTTTCTGGAAAGGGTTTGGGCATTTAGCAGTACTAACATGTTTTTAAATGTTGTATTTAGTTAGAATAGTGTTAAATGCAGCAGACTAGGGGAAACGACACATTTAAATGTGAGTAGCAGTGATTTTTACTAATTTTATTATAAATGCATAATGCTATAATTATTTTTACTTATGTTCAATGGAACCTATTGAATGTCCAACGTAAAATGTACACACAGGTGTCTGGAATGCTATTCCATTGAAGGCTGGCAGGGCTGAGTATTTTTTGTTAACTTCTATTGTCACTATGGCATGCAAATTGTACCAGAGGGGCACGCAAAGGTGGGTACACAGAATACAGATGTTTGCGTAGCCACGGTGCGGAGTGGGGTCATGTAATGTGCGTTATGCACAGCATGCGCAGCTCTCTATGGCCCCCCTCTTACTTTCCACAAAGCCCTGCTTGGTGCACCCTCTTAGCAAGTGTGTGGGTGTTAGTGAGTAGTATTAGAGTGTGTTAGTGTATGGTGGGTCAGATAATGCATGTAAGCATAATAGTAACATAGTAACATAGTTCATAAGGTTGAAAAAAGACCAAAGTCCATCAATATATCATATTATCAATTACACGTGATACCCACATCAGATATTTGCAAAAGCCAAATAAACAATAACAATTAGCCTACCTATCTCATTCTCCCATACTGCCCCCATACTTCACCCCAAAACATAAAATGTCTTGTTCTTGGACAGATATCTGCTGCATATACAGTTTACATACCCATATGAGTTCTTACATCAGAAAATAAATGAGCAGACTAGATGGGCTGAATGGTTCTTACTGTATCTGCAATCAAATTGTATGTTTCCTTGTTTCTAGACTAACACCCTGACTCTCTATCATACTGCCTGTGGTAAGGTGTAGAATGGGTCAGTGCTTAATCACTCAGCCAGACCCTCTGACTAATGAAAGTCTATCTGTAGAGTAATTTAACCGTAAGTACATAATATGTAGCTGGCAAAGTGGACCTCTACAGCCATCATCATTTTCAGCTTCTGAAAATGATGCCCTGCATGGAGAGAACCCTTACGAAAAAATTACTGCAGTTTTTCTGAAGTAATACTGCAGTTTTTTGGACATGAAAAAACTGCAATACTGCATTTGTACTTCACTGTACTGCAGTTTTACTTCAGTTATTTTTGTACGAAAGTACAAATGCAATAAAGCTGCAGTACATTGAAGTACAACTGTAGGTTTGCAATATAAAAAAAAGGTAAATGTGCAGTAAAAGTGCAGTATTGCAGTTTTTTCATGTCCAAAAAACTGCAGTATTACTTCAGAAAAACCGCAGTAATTTTTTTGTAAGGGAAGACCTTACTCCACACTGCAGGGCAGCTCTTTTCTGGAATAAAGCTGCAGGTTCACTCCTATGAGAGGGGTCACCCTGACTTATCTCCAAACCAGCGATCGTATCCAAGCACTATGCCCTCTCCTGATTTTGGGGCCTCTTGCAAGCGTATAATCCTGACATACCACATATATGTGGTATGTATGTACTCAGGACTCGTTGTAGACTATTTTTGTGTTTTCTTTTTTTGTTCCAGGTAGCCCAGCACATAGCACCCATCCTAAAACGTGCCTGAATTCCCATTAGATGTGTGCCTTTGTTCCCATTAGATTTGTGGGTACACTAGGCTACCTCAAATGGTAAGTTGGATGTCTGAAATGTATAAGCTGTCTGCTGTTAGAGAATATACCATTTGTGGAGGTTATTTTGGTGTTTAAGAGTAGTTATCTCAACAAAATTACCAAGTGTGCATTTTTGGTTGACCTGTGCAAATTTCTGAGCTTGAAAAAACTTTACAGATTCATGATTTGGGTCTCTCTCACGGAGGTAAAATGCTGATATATCGCCATACCTGGAACCTCTCAGTGTTTTGCCTGTAAACTCTGAGTGAAGCACCAATTATCAGGTTACTGCACAAAATCTCTGGGTCGGGTTTGGTGCTAGCCCCGTCCGCGATGTCATTGGCTCCACCCACTAACGGCAACAGGTTAGCCAATTGAAATCAGCAGACCACCCACTGATGTCAGTAGACCCGCCCGTTGACATCATTTTTTTAGTTTTTTTCCTGTTCCATGGTCCAGGGTACAGCATCCATCCTCAAATATGCCTGCATCATAAAAGAAAATTGGGGGAACAACTACAAATACTATCTATTCTTGGAAAATCCTTGAAATTTTTAAGCACAGTGCTTTCAAACAGAATATATTTTTTTAGGTTAAGAGTAGTTATTCCTTTCAAACCAAAAGCTGCATGTTTTTGGCTCAATGAAAATGGAAACGAAGATTTGAGGGCAGGTTGGGGCCCTTCTCACTATGTAGCACACATGTGGCATTCTGTTATTCGTGACACTTTAGAGATTCATTAGAATATAAGTATGTGTGTGTGTGTATATATATATATATATATATATATAAAAATACATTTCTTTCAAAGGTGTTTGTGACTCACCGTGTTAATAAATAGATGATAAAATTGATGTGATGTGAGCTTTCAGGAAATATATACTTTATTCATATCTTGTCAGCTACCAATGACAAGTGGAACTGCCAAAAAAACTATATATAGTTTTTCATTAGTAAAGTAAACACTTTTCCTTGGAAACGTGGTTAAACAAAAGGATGAGGAAATGTGTAAAAATGTCTCCGTCTCCCAGGGGTAAAAATTTGGACAGACCTCCTGCATGCAAAAGGGTTAATAAAAGGGGGGGGATTAATAATTAATGATTCGATATTAATGCTACTTTATCACGTTAAATGGTTCTCTAATAACTATAATATGATTATATAACTTTATTGTATGCACTCAGCAACAAAACAGTATACCATTGGATTTTAGGAAATGTAAATGTTTACCACAAAAGAGAAAGCTGTAACCGCTGTTATGGCAGACCACAAGAAGTGCTGATTCTAAACATGACATAATTTAAATGTACCTTTAACTTGCTTACAATAACAGTTGCAACCCAACATCCTCTTTCAATTCCTACCACCAAAGTACTGTTTTGTTCTATATTCAAGAGGTACACTATGCCCTATATAATGTACAGGACGCAGCTGACGTCTTTCCCATGTGTAATAAACACCAGGAACAGACTGGGGAGGAAAACTGGCCCTGGAGTTTTAAGACCAGCGGTTGTTGAATCACGTGTGGAGGGGGGCCCACTGGATGTACACAACCACACGCTACAAGCTTGTATCACCCACCTAGACTGTTGTAGTGTATGGCTGCATGTATCCAGCGAGAGGCTGCACACTAGACTTGTGCACCACAAGCTAAATAGATTCGGACAGAATTTTTGTTACGTTTTTTGCCTCATTTGTTTTCAGACAACAAATTTTGTTGCCTGGCAGTTCAGCTCGGACAAAATTCATAGGTCTTTTTTTATTCAAAACTACAATCTGGGTGGTCCACAGGGTACTTCAGTTATTGATATGTACCCTCCTGTACACAGTCTCTCCTACTTCAAGGAGTGCCACAACGGCTAGTAACACTGCCAAAATAGCTTGTAACGGCAGTGGCTACACATGGCAACGAATAGACGAATCATGACATATTTTCAGCACTTTTGCAATTCTTTTTCGTCAGTTTCGTCAGGGATCATTTTTGTTTATTAGTACGAAAGCATAAAACAGGGATTTTTGTTAATAATAATGTTTTGGTTTTTTTTAAAAACATTGAGACTGTGGACTACTAGATCAGCCTTGAGCTGCAATTGTGGTAAGTGGTAGGGACAAAAATGGTGTATTCTTATTATAACCCAATTCTTTAAAAAATAAGCGGCCTGATGTTTGGCACATTGTATCAACCCATCTCCTGTTTTCAATCACGTGTGTCCCTAGCCGTGGTCAGAAGTGGACATTTGTGCTACAACCCTTCCCATCCCCATACCTTTAAATACTGAAAAACAATATTAAAATAGATACATGAAATTACAAGTTAAAGTGTCTTTGCCACAAAAACAGACTGATCACTAATCAATAGCGCACGCTGACAATATTATATATATTTCCAATAAAGTAACGCTCTTGTCCTTTTTGTTTCTGCTGGGAAGATAAGGTATCCCAACATGGTACTGGCCTCATACCTATCCCTGATCGGCCGCTCATTTGGTAGTAACGTTTTATAACTAGAATAAAAAATGGGAGAATGTTAAGAAGAGTGCCTGCTATGCCCAAACAAAAACTACAGAACTTTTAATGAAATATCGAATAATATCAGTTTGATCTTTGGTGCCTCAAAATGTATACCAGAAGAATGATGCTATTATATGTAAGTCCTTGCACTTGAGTTGGATCTGTTATGTATTATGATATACATTTGTAGAATAATAGCCTTTTGTAACTGTTAATTTTGACCATCCCAGCAATGTTTTACAAATATTTTTGTTAGACATAAGGTATTTTGGCTTTGATCAACCTGTCAGAACAGCAATGTTCTGTTTTACTCCTTTTTAAGCAATAATATTATGCTTTAGATATATGGCATGTTTATTGAAAGACTAATGTGACCGACAAATCGTAGAATAATGCCTTCAGGATTGAATGTGTGAAAACAGAAATGAATTATATGTGATATAGGCTGTGACCAATTTTCCTAAACAATGCGATTACCTTAAATTCCCCCTTATGGTGCCGTAATATGTCATATTATACTTTAGATGTGAGTTTATTAAGAATAATTTTGGCCATAAATAATAAGATAAAACAGAGGTGAATTCACAGAACTGTGTTTACTGGGTTTATGTTTATAGTCTCTTACATGAAATAATTCTTAGTCGGTCAACCCTCAGTGGATTATAGCACGCTAGTTCATTCAAACTACATCCAAAATTAATTAAATGTGATCATAACTTAACTAACATGTCATAAAGACCTTTAAAGATTAATATACTATATAATAAGATCTAATGTTTATTTTTAGGCAGTAACATTACATACTAGACAGTACATTGGGCATTAGCGGCACAACATTTCCCAACATAGCAAGAGGTCACTGAAGTCTTGTACTGGCCACTTACTGGGCAAATGCCAAACTATTTTGCTATAATTTATTTGTCTCATTTGTGTAGGATGATGTCATTCATTTTGTAGAATTCTCCAGCACAGCAGGTTTAGATATAATAGACATAATTATGCAATTATTTGTTTGTGTCATGTGTTTACTGAACTGGTGAAAATGTAAATAAAATAAGCTGCTGAGAGATTGTAGCAATTCTACTTAAACAGAAAAGCAATTTTTCATCGGTTTAGAGAATTAATATTGTTGTGTACAACCGTTCAGTGCTAGCCATCAATTAGACCAAATTGTGCCCAAGGCATGAATACACTTTGTGGCACAAGATGTGTGTGTTTAGACAGTTTAATTCATAAACCCAGTTCCTGCTATTTCTATATACATTACTTTGGCTTAGAACACTGGGATACATTCGCACCTAGCAAACATCCCTAGCACCAAGAAATGAAGAACAACAGAGGAAAAAAGGAGACAGGGATTTAGGCAGTAAAGTGGCCCAGGGGTTGCCACTTCAAACACATCTTTGTAGAAAGAATATGTCACTGCCTGTCACCCCCATGACACAAGCCAGAAATGCATGGTTTTAAGGCTAGTCCTGTTTAGGGTAATTTCTCTAAATCATTTTCTTAATGATACGATACATCAGCCATTTACATTATGAAAACACAACACAGGCATTGCTGAAGTTTCAAAGTTTTCTTTTAAGCTTATTTAGGATATCTTACTATAAACCCACGCAGACCCTTTTTGACTCAGGGAATATAAGTATATGATCCAGCAAAGCTGTCACAGGTAGGCATTATTTATTCCTGAAAATTTCATTTGCAAGTAATACAGACTGAGAAATAAGTATTCAAACTGTAATTACCATGTATATTGAACCAACTGAAGCCGATTCTGAAATTACAAAAGCTCTAGAATACATGGCTTACCCAAAACCCAATATTAGTATCAAGCAGCCAGCTCTTCTGATACTCCTGGTGCACTCGCTATATGGTTAGCTCTCTCATGCTTGACCCAAGTCCTTTTTTGTGTTCTTGAATATGTCTCATTCCCCAAGTACTATGTTCAGGTATACCTGCACTTTTTTATATTGACCCCGGATTGACCACATCTACAAGTCTTGATAGCCTACTGGTTATATTCTGTTTACAGAGAGCAAGATCTCTATAGCCAGGGTGCTTTCAAAAACTCACTCCTAGGTGTCTGGTGTTTGGTAGGAAACAAAATATTATTGGCAGCTGAGTCTTTAGAATCACAACCAAAGGGAAATTGGGGCTTTTGTGTGTTAACATTATTCGCACTGATCATCCTAGCACTGAAGTCCACAAAAGGTTATTTTGTTACAAATAAGATAAATAGAGATACAGTTGTCTACATTTAAATTATTAAGTAGCTGGTTAGTGTATGACCTGTGTATTGTTCTAGTGCGGTGTGGCTGAGAGTGGTGACTTGTGTGTCACTGAAAGTGGGCATAGTGTGTATGTGACATGTGGTGGTGGCAGCATGTTAATGGGGGGTATTATGTACGGAGAGTGCTGAACAAAAAATATCTTTACTAGGACAAATATGCATCACATCCGCAATAATAGTATTACGATGTATGGGGCTGGTGTTAAATTATTTCCAGGGCATTTATTTCCAGTCCAGCCCTGAATACAATTTATTACTTACAGCACACAAATTACATATGCATATTATAGTCCGTAACACTAGACAAATCTTTAACAGTAAAGGAATATTGGGATGAAAAATTTTTTTTGAAAGCATAATTTTGCTTGGGGTTTGCATCAATCTTACTAGTTTTCTGAATTATATATGATGTCATCATGATGTTTACATAATTGTGTTGCATATGTATACAAACTTTGTAACACTATCAGTAACATTGCATGGTTTTATTTAGCGTCAGCAAAGAAATATAAATTTCATATTAAGAAAAAAAAAAAAGGAAGCTCCATAGCGGAAAACGTTACAAGTTATTTGGCAGTATACCAAAAGTGTGTTTTACATTTGTTTCCTGAATGCTACAACTTTCACAGAAATACAAGCACAGCTGTGACTGCTGAAAACATGATATGTAGCTTGCTAACATTACGCGTGATTAATGCACACTGTAGAAGACTGTCGTTTTATTATTAATAATAAAAACACTGGTGATATTCATTACAGAATTATAGTAAACCAAATAGCTTCATTTTATACCTGAATAGGCAATAGGCAGAACGCTCAATCCTATCAGTACAGAGCAGGCAATCAGTCCCTTATCAACAGGATAATGATTTTTACCACTGATTATGGCTCTGTTATGATTGGGGTAGACATTAGAACATTATATTGCAGACCTGATTACCGAATCCTCCTTTCGTTAAAAATGCTTGCTGTATGTTTCTTATTTCTCATTATAAAAAAAAAAATACTTTTCAAATGGTAACTTTCCATTTGATGGGGTTTTTTTTAAGGTTGTCAGCACAGTTAGCATAATATGTAGCAGGATTATACTCCTAAATTATATTACTTCTTGCTAAAAAATCTAAAACAATCAGAAAGTTCATGATTTAAGACTGAACTGGGCTCCAAAATTTCTGAAGGCTGCCCTGATCCCATTATCCATACTTTTAAACTCTCCCAGATACACCTGGAGACTCCGGGTCACACCACTCAATCTCCAAGCCGTCGGAGCAGCATTTAGGCACACTCATTCCCTGTCCTACTTTTTGGGGCTTGTCTCCTCCACACACATGGCTCACCCCCACATAAGTTGCTAGTCCCACCCATTCACACCAGTAGCCTAGTCCCTTACAAAGCAACTCAAGCCACAATTCTCAGATATGCCAGTTCCCTTCAAAGATATAATAGTGTTCATTTTGTGTTTCTGTGAATTTTTTTTGGGGGGGGGGTTGAGCTTCTAGAACTGGCCATTGAACTTCTAAAGGCAAGCAAATCTATTCTCTCTTTCAGTGTTTGCAAGAAACCAAAGATATAACTTTGCAGTAGCAAACTTGTTGGACAAGAGCAAATTCTCTAAACCCAACTCACATTTGCACCTAAAACAAAAATCATTCATAACTTGCATACTTTCAAGTTTCCCTTCTCCCTGCACAAACAACATAAAATATTTTAATAGAGACCAGGAGGCAACAATCAGTCTCCCCTCTCCCCCATCTCTGCCCTGTGGGTTGCAGGGGGTATTACAAATTAAGTCTAATAACCTATAACAACCTCTATGTCCCCCAGGTAGGGGGATGTGATAAGTACCATATAAGCACGCTTTTAAATCAATATACATGTTGTTTTGTGAGTGTAAGCACACAAGGGCATGCCCCCTCAGTCAAATCTAGTCAGTCAAATTAAACTCAAGTGGCCACTCAGCTTCTTGGTGAATATACCCAAATGAGTGAATTAATTGTGCACTTTCCTTATTGTTACTGTCAAGAAATGACCAAGGATAGCTTTTGTTGATTGTAAATCTCTTTAGTGATTGTCACGTTCTGCCCAGGCTGCGGAGCTGCATATCTAACTTGCTTCAGTTTCCCTGTTTGGCTTCGATCCATTCCTGGATTTCCTTTTGCTCTGTTCTGATCTTCCATTCCTTGCTTCAGCTCTTTGCTTCAGCTCTGTTTCCTTTATAAGGTGTGCCCCACCCGTGTGTTCTGTTTGTCTCAGTCTGCAGTCTAAAGGTATGTCTCAGTGCTACGTGTTTGGTTTACATGTGTAGTTTGTGTCCTACCTCTGTCAGCAGGGATTAGCGTTAGGACCCACCGTCATTGGAGTACTTTGGTGTAGTGGTGGGCTAAGCATACTATGGCCATATGATGTGACGGAATCTCCAATAGTTATCAAACAGTCCTAGGCTAGTTCCTTTATTCATGTTTGTTTGTCTCTTATGTTCCTTTGCCCTTCTTCCTTGTATCATCTGAGGATTCTGGTTCCTCTCTCCTCTCCCTTTGTCCTAGTCAATATGGCCTATCCTTGCTTAAAGGAGAAGCGTCCGAGGATTCCGGCTCCTCACTCCTTCCCCTGTGTTCCTTGCCTTGTTCCCTGTCCTTTGTTGTGCCCTGTATCATGTATATCTTGTCTAGTAATGTTTATTCCTTGTCTGGTTCACTGTAGTGCCCTGTGTTATGTATATCTTGTCTGGTTATGTTTTGTGCCTGGTCTCCCTATCCCTTGCTTGTTATGTTTCTGCTATATCCTTTGTTTAGCTTCCATACTCCCAGCCTGCAGCATCCTGCACGTGATTCCAGTGATATGTCTCATGCCTGCTCCAGGGTGCCTGCAGGATATATCTTCACTTCATTCTGGACTTCATCCGCTGCTATATCAGGGCGCTGGTGTTTGGCTGCACAACCCTAGGTGCTCAACACCTGGGTGAGTGTGGTCGCCCTGCAACCAGGCCCTGTCTAACTCCACTACTGCACTGTGACTCCTGCACACAATCTTTGGGAGCGCGGGGTCCTTTCAGTCATCTGTTTGGACCCAGTCCGTGACAGTGATCTAATGATATCTTCTAATACATTATGTCATTGTTGTTTATAATCATATAATGAAGATTTTATCATCACAAATAGTTTAAAAAATGATCAAGTCAAATCAAATTATTTAAATGATGTGCACGTCTCTTTCTCGCTCTTTCTGTGTCTCTTCTTTGCTTCCCCTCTTCGTTTTTTCACTCTCTTTCTTCTCGCTTAACCCAGCATGTGCACTCTGATTGGTCCATTCTTTAAGCCCTGACCAGTTTAACAGACAATTCCTATGGTGACAATGCATATAACATATATATATTAGATGAAGATGTATAAATAACACAAAGTTGTCTTATCAGTGCCTGCTTTTGAACCATATAAAAATTAGGGATTTTCTGAAAAAATATAAATGAGACAAAATTTGACATCCAACAAACAGAATCATTTATGCAGTTAGCAATAAATTCAGCCAAGTTTAAATGAAAACATTAAAGGACACCTATGTTATATATCAAAAATATAGATACATTTCGTATAAAGACATTAATGATTCTATAGCAAACGTGCTATCAAAAAATTACAATGTACATTCAGACCACCAAAGTAGACAGAATAATATTAATAGAGCTACAGCTGTTCTTTTGAGAGTTTTTTTCTTTCTAGAAGAACAGATGTTCTAAATTGAATGTGAGAATCCTAATACACTGTGTTGTGACATGCATTGTTCCCAAAGATTAAAGATATTGATGCTAGAAGAACTGTCTGTGGTGACTAACATGAAAGTCCGATAATAAAAGATGTTTCAAGAACTGTAATTATAGCCAGCATTCTGACTTGTCTTCTCATGCTGGGATGACTGCGCCAACAATAGGTGTATTGCGGTTATAACAATGAAGATATGATGGTCATACACACAGAGGAAAAAATTCAAGAGGTAAATATACTGTAAAAGTGAACTGATTATTAAGAATGTGTTTTCACGCTTTAGTACATAATAAACATTTTGGAAAGTTTTAGAAAGCTAATATAAACCTATGAAATATGCTGAACCATGGTCAACATTATGGAACAAAACATGGACAACAAAAATGTTGGTTATCCATTTGAAATAAATATGTTTTTGATTTGTAGTCTATATGATGGTAAATTTGCACTGAGCTACTGTCAATATTGCACTTACAAATAATTTTAAACTTGTTGTGAAACTTGGTTCAAAAGTGAAAGAATTGAAAGAATTTGTATGATTTCATTGATGCTTGAAAGGATTTTATGGGATGCCCTACGGCAGGGGTGTCCAACCTGTGACCCTCCAGCTGCTGCAAGACTACATCTCCCATAACCCTCAGCCAGCTCATTAGCTGAAAGAGCATTATGGGAGATGTAGTCCAGCAGCAGCTGTAGGGCCGCAGGTTGGACACCCCTGCCCTACGGCATGCTAACATGCAACATTGTATTTTGCTATCATCTGCCACAGTGTTTTCTAGTTTGACTATCTGACAATACTACAACCATAATAAGTGGGTGCAATACAACAAATAATCATTTAGCATTAAAATATATTTGACAATGGATGGATTTGTGGATATTGTGGCACAAACAATATGACTGTCACATCTCATTGGCAGTGAGCCAACTACTTTTATTATAACTACTAATTATAATCAGAAGTGGATGGATATTTATTTATTCTTGAACCCCATCTGCACCAGGCTCCCTATAGTGGGTGAGGTACATGATAAGTACATTGCCTTGTGGTATTTTTAACATATTAAGCAAGGACAAGTATTGCAACCTAAGAGAACAGCTGCAGTTGGACCATGCTATGAAATTGGATTTCAGGATGATAAACATCATTGACATCATGATACTTTTGTGTTACAGAGGGAGAATTTGTTATAACTTCTTTAATATTTATTATTTTTTTTATTTTACTTCATTGGATCATAATTATTGAATGTGGTCTTGTAGAACCCATATAATCCTTATTAGCAGTGGATTGGAGGTGAGTAAAAAATTGTCTTTCTCTCTTTAACTTGATTTTCATTGATCCTCACTTGGTTGTATCATCAGCAAAAAAGACAAAAAATGGCTGGTGGTCTCTACTCTCTGTCTTATTTTGGAAAGTCAATTCAAACCAAATCTGCATTGACAAAAAAGCTGTATTTTTAGTAATTTAAAAATTAAATATAAATTATGCTACTTGGACCACATTCCAGAATCCATTGCATCAAAAGTATTGCTGTTGTTTTATCTGCTTGCCAGATTATACATACATATAAAATGAAAACACCAATTAAACACATTAATTAATTGTACTAGTTAAAACTGCAGCTGTTTCAGAGGATATTTTATTCACTACTTTACCACGGCTATAAATATATCTGTAAACAAGATAAATTCCACTATTTACTTAAAAGATGGGAAAACCTGGGACAATTTTTCACAGGATGGTTATGCAAAAAGTAAAACAGCCTTACTTTTGAAACAAATATCTCCAAAATACTTATTTTCTTACCGTACATATAACCCTCCAACCCCCAAAAGATCATTATAAACATTTTTTACGATGTCATTTTAATTAGCTCAAATATAATTTGCTCGTGTATATATATATATATTTACTATTTTTCTATTTTCCAAACAAATCTTGAAAATGTTCTTGTCATATTATCTTGCCATATTCAAAGAAATTCATAGAACTTATTTTGCCTTATTTTTGCCTGATATTTCACTGTCTATCTAGTTAAACACTGCCTTGAAATTCCTGTTAACAAAATTACATTTATATTCCACTTCCTTATCTGCTAGACCTTCACCTTTTCTGAGAGCATGGAGAAAAAAAAATGCACTTCATGCGTGTTTTCCTGTGTGTGTCCTGTTTTTTTTTTTCTCCTGTGTTATTTGCCCTCCGAAGCTATGAGTTATTTTATAATATATTTCTTATTCCAACAGTATATATTACAGTGTCAGGTTATTTTATTTTTCCTTCCACTGGGCCTTCCGTCTTTTGATATATTGTTCCTATCCAAAAACAAATCAGTGTTATTATTAAATTATATAAACCATAGGATGATATATCCATAAATCAAAGTATTTGAACACTGTTGTTCACAAGGAGGATGAGGTCTAGCGGTTGATTATAATTGATTAAATTTGAAGGTTAGAAGTACAGCAAACCAGGGCCACAGTGATTTATATTGATGTTTATTACAATTGTTACACTGGTTTCCTTTTTTTTTTTTTAATCCAGCCTGATCATACCAATACAAGACCTTGTCATACGATAGCTTAGGTTTTGACCTCAATATAGAGGTAAGATAAACCTGATCGGTGAGTTATTGGAGTTAAATACCATTTCTGACACAGAGTTTTAAAAAAAAAAAATATTTACTGATTTATATTAGAACTGGGGAAAAAAATAAACTTTTTCCTTCAAAGGAGGTACAGAAAAGACACATGCTTTTGAACGCATTCACAAAAAATCTTACAGGATCAACAACTTCTTGCAAAGGAGTTGTGGGAAGAAACAATTTTTTGGTATTATCTAGTATTATTACTACATGCTTGGTATGCTTGTGGGAAGACAGAGCTTTGCCACCCAGGGCATTTTATTGACTAGTTAGCCACAATATAATAAATAAGCTGTCCTGTTCCATTCAAGTCAGCTCTAGACAGTAGGCACTAGGCAGCCATTATCCTGAGAAAAGTGAAAGGATTTCAAATGACCTTTCCCATTCTCTCTGTGTACCACAGAAAAAGAAGAAGGAATAACAATTCAGCCTGGTCGGAAGTTGTCGGAATTGGAAGGATTTCAACAACAATCAGATTGTGAATATTTGAATATCACTGAGTCTGTTTCAGAAGCCCCGCTGGATGTAAAAACACAAAATTAAGATTTACCACTGCCTGCATACATTTTAAGGTGCTATGGTTTTTCAGATCAGGGGTCAGCACCACGATCTTCTTGCATCCAGGCGGCCATTATGAGAGCAGAAACATAAGAATTCTTCATTAATGGAATTTGTTGCTAACATTTGTATATATGTTTTGCTCCCTGTACTCCTTTTTTAGATTGCTAAGTGTTTTTGCTTATATCTGGTTTCATTGAAAATTCACATTTGTGTTTTTGAAATTGAAATTGCACAAAATTATGCCATATTTAGAATAAGTGTGCTTCTTTTGTCTGGGGTGGAACCACTGTGCTTCATTGTTAGATGTTCATTATCATTGCCTACCTCTCCCTTGGTAGACCCTTATCTTGCTGGATACATAGATTGTTTACAACACTGAATTAGTTCAGAACCACTGCGCTGCATAAAGGCAGTTATCATGTCTGGTGCTTTTGGACAACTCCTTGAATGACTGGTATCATTGCGACTGATTTACACTATTCTGGGAGTTGATAAACTTTTGTCATCATCACCATCAGCAAGCTCCTTTACTTCAATTATTGTTGGATGCATTTGTAAACTAGAAACATTGAATCTGAAAGATAAGAACCATTCAACCTATCTATCAACAATGTTTTTTTTTTTAAAATAGGGGGCATAGGCTGGCTTTATAATACATAAAGGGTGGGGTAAGAGGGGAAACACTTGTCTGTTGTCTATTTATTTATATATCTACATTTTTAAGGCTAAATTAGACTCATCTCCTGTCACCTCCTCATGGGTTAATGAATCCCGGAGTACCTGTTTGTTTTTTTTTTAATGGGTCTAAACACAAACAGTCAAGTTACTGTATAAATTAGAAGTTGCTTATATAACATAGCGATATATGAACATAGTCTCTGTGTTCATTGGGTAAATTCAGAGTTAATATTTTTCACCTTTTCCTAGCCTCATGGTGTCTCACTGCTCAAAGCTTGAGCTGTGACCTTCTCTAGACACGTGGCAGAGACATATTGATATTTCAATATGTTCCTGGGTCTAATGAAATATAAATAAAATAGGTATGTATAACTCCAGCGGAAGTTGAAGATGACTTGATACGGTTAAGATATGATGGCAGCCAGCCACCACATGTCCCCAAGACACTGGTTTGTTTTTGTATTTATCTAACCTCAGAACAGGAAGAACTTTGATCAAAGTAATGTAACAGGGGAAAAGTACAGGTGGAGTTTAGCCAATTATCTAGACAATAGCAAGAGTAGTGATAACATAATATACAATAAGTTAGAAGGAGTGTATTTCAATTTATATAACAAACAGTAATTATCAAAATAAAAACTATACTTGTCAAGTCAATGTGTGTCATTTAATGAAAGAAACTTCATTATATTTGTTTATTTAAAGTTGTGTCATTGTCCTACTAACATTAGTGTTACTATTAAAATTTTCCAATTCTTTTTATGACTCCAGTCATCATATGGGCTTTAATGATCATGATAATTTAAAGCACATGTTTAGAGGGCCTTTCTCTACCATCCAACTATTTGGTGTTTCAGACCAACATGTTTTCTGATACACGATATACTTAAACACCAGTCTGCTCCAGCTCTTGGTCAATGAACATTATGTGGGGCTCTAATGAGACATTGTATTTAATAGGAATGGTTTCCTGTCACTGAGTGGCTACTTTAAGCGGCCAATCAGACCACAGAGAAGGAAGAGGGGAACTATAGCCAATGGCGTAACTACAGAGGTAGTAGTTATCCCCTTCTTCTCCCATTCCGGTCCAGGTCAGAAGGCCCTTTTCTAAACTATTTTAAACTGGCACAGGGAGACAGGAACATATCAGGGTTACATCATGTGACCCTGTGGTGAAACCGTGGTTCCTCTCACAGTGTGCAAGCAGCTGGAGCGAAAGCTTGTGTGAGCATGGATGTGTAATTGTGTTTGTATGAGCTTGGATGTGTAATTGTGTGTGTGAGTACAGATATATAATTGTGTGTGTGAGCCTGGTTGTGTAAGTGTGTGTGTGTGAGCATGGATGTGTAGGCGTTTGTGTGTGAGCATGTATGTGTAAGTGGGCCGAGATGAAGTGTGTGTTAGAATGGATGTGTACACGTGTATTAGTGAGTGTGTGTAATTTGTATAAAGTATTTACATATGTATGCCAGAGTGTATATTGGAAGAGGGCAAGGGGCAAAGAAGGCACAGACAAGTTGTTTGGGGGAAATGATGGGACAAACCAGCTGTTGAGGTTGCGGGGCCCCCAGGACAATTTCCACACCCGGCCCTTGACTGTAGCTGTAGGTCCCTACGGTGAGTGTTTAGCTTAACAAATTCTATTCATATATAGTTAATCTATGTATTTATTGTGAACATTAATTAAAATCTTTTCTGTCTTCTACTATACAATGCCTTTATATTTTTCATTTTTAAAATTATGAAATAGAAAATATAAGGACATTTACAGGTTGCCTTTAGTTATTTTTTAAATTCAGAAATCTATGTTTAATCTTAATAAATACTACACTAATTATAATGTATATAATATGTCTACAATAAAGCAGCAATATTTTCCAAATATGGCCTTGAAAATTAGCAGTTCGTTGTTTTAATTAAATGGGGCATGTCCTAAAATTAAACTTGAATCTTTGTTTAGACTTGAAAAGTAAATGTTATGGGGAAAAATAAAAAAACAAATAACATTAATTATGTGTGTTACATATTGAGGCCATTAGGTATGTTTAGAAACTAAATAAGCAATGTTTGGTCTATTCTGTCATCGTGGTTTCTCTCCTTCTAAAATTATAGTAAAACTTTCAAAAAAAGATTAAAAAAAAAAACCTGTTTCAAATGAATTCATATATTTCAGATGGTTATAATAAGGTAATTTTTCCCTGGAGGCTCTTGTCGAACGTTTAACTTCTGATGTCCACAGAACACATCAATGGATTGCTTCATCTGAGTGATACACAGCAGACATACATTAGTTTTTACTTGTGCTGAAACTGCCATTTCATCATCAAAGTAAGAACATAAATACACCCAAGAAAAGGAAATTACATTTCTTTCATAAGCTATTCTGTTGACAAAGTGTCTACTGTAAAGGCTTAACCAGATAACATCAAGGACTCATTTTGTACTTAATGTAAAAATGCTTATGTTGTAGTTTGAATAACAAATCTATGAGTTTGAAAAATAATTCTCAACGAATATAAATGTAAGCACAGAAACAGATAAAACCGGCTATATACCGTATAGAAATATTGTCCTGATACAATACAAAAATACTATTGTAATAGTGTTCCAAAGAGCATGTCTCAAATTAATACATAGTTCATTTTAATTTATAATCAGCAGTCAAGGGTCTATAGGACTAGATTATTATTATTATTATTATCCTTTATTTATATAGCGCCAACAGTTTACGCAGCGCTTAATACAATACATAAATTCAAGGGATATGACAAGACAAGAATTGACAGACTAAGACAAACCGATACATTTGGTGGAGAGAGCCCTGCTCGCAAGCTTACAATCTAGAGACTAGATTCCTGATTGTAGTACCTTTATCATCCAGCAGGGAGATGGGTTATCAAAAATTACAGCAGGGTCGGCATAGACCTATTAGAAACTCTTTGCTTTATATCATCTTTTCACTGACTGCTGGCAATTATTTAAAAGTAACTGGTGCTAGGTCTAATCTGTCAGCCAGGAGCCAGCAATGCAGGCTCCTACTAACAGCGAAGACTCCAGGCTACCTTATTATAGCCTGATCTCCCAAGTACCTTCAAGGCTATCCCAAAGACCATAGGATTTGTTATTATTATATCATAATGGTCACCTACCATGCAATCATTAGGATGTCAAAAATCTTATGGTCGTTAAGGGGTTAACCAATATGGCAAAAGTTTACTTTTCTCCTCCATGGTAAAAAATGGAACACAACTCCACCTTAATAAACCCATCAGGATGGTTTCTGGGATTAAGATGTAATTCTAATAACTATATAATGTAGGGTACTTTTCTTCATCCTCAAAGTGACAGGAGAAATATTGGAGTTTTATAAAGCTTTTAATATTTTTACTATGCGAAAATGTTCCAAATAAAGGCCAGAGCAAATTTGTTAATATTACAATATCATAACAAATGAGATGTTGGAAAACTACTATAATTCTACAATCACATTATTTACATTTCAGAAAATTGTACCATATTTCACATTTATAGCCACCAATTATGTTACTTTTGTAGGCTATAATTCTTGTATTTTATTTTGCATGAAAAAATATATGAAAATATAAAACAATATTTTCTGTTATAATTTATGAGTGATGCCTTTGCAGCTGTTATTCTGTGCATATTAGTGTGCATTAACGAAGAAAAAAAAGCCAAAAAAGAACAAAAAAAATCCCTTAGTGAAGTATAACCTTGCAGTAAAGATGATAAAAAGTGGAGATAAAATTTGTAAATTATAGAATGCTTTTTTTGTAATTTGCAGTGGAGATGGAAAAATAAATGCCTCAAATTGAGAACAAGCATTAGTGAGCACATAATTTATTCTAAAAATGATAATTTTACATGTAAAAAAAGCAACAAATGTGCTTTTATTATGAATTAGGATGAACTGTCTTAGTATGCGCAATTGAAAATATGATATTAGTTTACCTAGGATATTCCTAGGAAGTTTTCTAGCTTCTAGGGAAGTCAGGGGCATATGGTCATTCTCTAAACCCTTCCCGTTTCCCCAGCCACTGACCACTTATACCCTGTCCATTAAATGCCTATGACTTATAGCACATAACATATTCTATTTGTAAAAAAATAACTAGTAGATTTCTCTTACCCTAGGATTTACAAAGCTACAGGGTCATGGCTATCAAACCTACTTATATAGCTCTTTAATGAGGCACTTCTGACTTTTAATTAAGAATTGCAAGCAAAGCTCCTGCTATGTATCCCACTGTAGTCCTATCTAGCATGATGATTCTCTAGAGTACTCATTAAGGAAAAGGTGGCTAATCACACTGAGGGCAACAAGTATTCTAACCCTGTAACTCCTTGACAATTGCTTGTACTTGTACTTTTCCAGTTCTCTTCTACACACTGCCACTAGGATTGACTGTGAAGTTTTTGGCTAAACCATGCAATACCAATAAAGCCTTCTAAGTGGTTCAAATAATAATAACATACATATTTCTCCTGCACAGAGCTGTCAACTGGTGGTTAATTCACCGCTGAATTTTTGAATAATGACCTGTCCAGTTCAATGAGTATGACTTATGATAGAATTTAAGAGCACTAGCTCTAAGTATCACACCCTAGTGATTTAACAGTGATTACACATAATATGAATGATACATTAACAGTTATGTATGTATGAATTCATACCACATTGTGCTTTCAGGTTGTTTTTTATATATTTCTGTTTGTTGATAGGCATCATCTGCTCTTAGCTGATATGTGGCCAACTACAGTTGGACAAAAAGTAAATGTTGCTTTCTACAGGCATATTCACCCTGTAACTTTTCCATCCTCCCCGAACATTGCAGGTATTGACAGCAAGCATGTGAATGGGGAAGGGTAGAACCAAAGATATATAAAGGTGGGGCTAGGGCAGGTTTGGGCTACCTACCCTACTCGGAGAGTCACCTCTCGTTCAGGCCAAATGGTCATCAATTTTACAGCTCTCTGGGCCAGGATCTCCCTGACCAACCCATGATCTTTACTGCCTGCAAAAGTGGGACAATGTCCCAAAATCTGGACACTCCCATAGGAATCTGGATAGTTGGGACATATGCCTCTCTACTTTTTAAAACCTGCAGAGGTAATGAGAAAACTTTGAAAACAAGAATGTAACACTATTTACTTCCTGAAACATTGAGTGAGGCATGACATAAACAGTAAAAGTGAGATAAGTGGCATTACACATGTAATGGCGGTGGTGGCCGACACTACTACTGGCACCAGAAATCCTGATCCTGGCATATTTTATTAAAGGCATAATCCGTGTTTTATTAAATTAACCTGTCAGCCATCAATCTAATTATATTTCAGCTGCTCCCTGTAATTATCTATTTTAATTCCATTATTATTATATCATTACATAAGTTATGGTGGGTAAAGGTGATGGAAAACCCTTCCACTAAAATTAAGGGGGTAGTAGAAGTATTAGTAAACACTCATCTACAGACACCAGACAAGTCAAAAGGCTTGTTTTTCCTTATTTACCTTATTTGCATGCGCCTACCCAGAATCCCTTGTGGCTGTGGCATCACCATGAGATTTCTGAGGGAAAAACAAGCCTTCTGTAGATGAGTGTAGATGAGTGTTTAATAATGCTTCTACTAATTCCATTACAATAAGTAAATATTTAATATGGAACTAAAACATACAGTAATACATTACAGTAAAACATTACAATAATACAGGAGTATTTAAAAATAAAATAGAACTATAGTTTTCTTGAAGAGGGTAGCCCATATTAAACATACTAGATGTATATCTAACATATAAAAATATACCACCATACTACCTGCACCACAATCTATTACTTTGCAATAAGCATGGCAAACCTGTAGCTGCTTGTACAGGCACTATTTCCTTTCTAGTCTTACAATGGCTCTTTGAGCCCACTAGGATGCCATAAATGTTCTCCCAACATCCTAGATAAGACAGATAATTGACAGACGTGTCTGATAATATGTACAAAGTCAGGTTCTACGTTTTCTTTGTGGAGTCCTGGGCAACCCTCTGTTGTTGGGTTCCATATATACATTGTATTCATTTGGACAAACATGTCCATTTGATCACATAAGACCCTCGTTTATACAGAAACCCACTGCAGACGATATGGCAAATTTAAACTTTGATATTCTAAAGGTGCATGCAGTAGATGCAGACACAAAAATAGATGCAGGTATATATATATATATATATATATATATATATATATATATAACACAAAAGAGTTACAACTTAAGTTAAATTTTGTACAATCAAAGACTTCCCATCACGCAACTACATTTAAGGACCTAAAAGCAGGCGGTCTCATTCTCCTTGTCATAGAGAAGTTGACTCCAGACAAGCTCCAATGGATCAAACCATTTAAGTGGCTTAGAATACATTCTGAGTGTAAGCTAACTTTTCTTTCAGTTCCCCTGCCTTTGATAAAACCACATCTACAACCACATCTTAGTCGGAATATTGAAAGACTATTGGCGGGAAGGGATTTCTGTGAATGGGCCCCTGAAGGATGTTTGGACCTTAAGCAGCTGCCCCTACTCCCCTCTGGTAAAGATGGTCCTGGATATGCACATTTTTTGAACTTCCCAAACACTTTTTTCCCCTAAGAAATAAAGAGAGAGCAAAAACATAAATAGTTTTATTTTAGTAACCTTTAAAGACATTTTGGTTGTCAATTAGAGGAGAGCTGTTATCATCGGCATTTTTGTGAAGCATCATTATTCACATAAAACTAATTTGGGATTCCATACACTTGCATAGAAAATATGCGTAAAGCTTTTATGTTGGTGGCATGACTAATTCAAACTATAAAATGATTTTAGGAGGTTTCAAAATGCAAAGGCACTTTTATGACTACATTGAGATGTGTCACTATGCAAAATGAGCAAGCTTACAAAAGAACCGCCTAATGGTGTGAGAAAACACTAGTGATTTGGTATCCATTTTTTGTTTTAAGTGTTCTTTGTAAGACATAAGAACATTAGAGAAACAATTCAGCTCATATACTCCACTACTGATATGATAGATATAATTTGATTGGCAAACATCATTTCATATATGAACATTGTGTACAAATGCCGGCAGGTTAGGGAATAAGATCCCTGAAATTGCTGCTATAGTAGTAAGTGAGAATGTGGATTTAGTAGTGATGACTGAGGTCTGGTGCAATAAGAAAGATGATTGGGATGTTGTCATATCAGGATACTCATTTTACAGAATAGAGAAAGCAGAAAAGTAGGAGTGGTTGCCCTTTAGGTAAAAAAAAATAGTTTAAAGGGCAATCTCATACAAGGTATGGAAGTTAGCCTATTGACAGTTTGGGTAACTTCAGACTGTTGTCTGCATAGGTGTGATCTATAGACTCCCCCCAAGACAAGCAGAAGCGTTTGATCACCTACTGAAGAAATAACTAAGATGTCAATGAAATAATGGGGAATTTACAACTCCCTGATCTAGATTGAAAAAAAAAAAACAGTGTGGTAAACCAGGAGCAGAGAGATCCTACACTCTTTACAGGGATTGTGCCTTAGACAATTGGTAGAAGAACCAACAAGGAAAGAGTCTGTGCTAGATTTAAAAATAGAGACTGGATTTTACATGTCGCTGTAGTATGGTCGTTGGGGACCGGTGATCATCAATCAGTTTGGATACAGACAGAGGTTGAGTTGCACCACACTAAAACTTAGTTTTAGATTTTAGAAAGGCTGATTGAGGAAAACTGTATGATATCTAGGTGAGTCTTTGATTGCGAAATGTTTAGATCAAGTCCAGGTGAAATGCAATTATTGAAAGTTGTTTCGCTAAACGAAGCAGAACATTGCATTTGACACATGAGAGAATTTAAACATCCATGGGACAGACATAAATCTATCCCGAATCTAATATGAGATCAAGGACTGATTAAGGTTTGAGTCGTTACATCATTTAAAAGGGCAGACTAGATACCATCAAAAGTTTGTAACAACAGTAAAGATACATATTTAAATATTAATTCTGAACATGTATTATATTAATGCAGTTTGCAATATACCATAATTTACAAATCATTTAAAAAAACATTTTAAAAAGTCCAATGATTAAAACTTTTCAAAGAGTGTGTAAAGCCTTACTTTTTGAAGTTACCTTAGAAAGTTAGTGGAATGTTGATATTTTATCAATAAGTAATATTCAGATGGCCTTCTGAATAGGGAAAGTGAGGTAATACATATCTAACATCCGTGGTCAAGGTGAATTTATAGTCAGTGTAAGGTTTACATCCATTGCACAGGTGTCATGGTAAGCCTCATGTTCTAAGAAGTAAATTTTAATTCTCTAGAGATTAGGAACATACTATAAATGTATGTGTGGTGTATGCTTTAAAATGTTCAGAATTGGAAGAGCTAACACTAAATCACTTTTAGTTCCAGTTCAATTACCTCTTAGATTGCCTACAGAAATTTAAGTTTTGCTTTAAGTTCTGAGCAAAGTACAGCTAGGACTAGGGCAATTAGGTCAATTTTTTAAATTTATTTTAACACCATTTTCATGGACTTCTAAATGCAACAATTAGCATTTTTCAATTGACTACAATACCCTCAGACCGCAGAACATTATGCCCCAGGGTGACTCTGGTCATGCCTTGTTCATGTTAAGATTTTTACTATTTTGCCGCAGGGCCACATAACATTGAGTTATGTGGTCCTGCTGAGCGTCGCCCTCTCTGTGCAAAATATTGTGCAATAATTATAAGTTGAAATTTGACAGCATTCATCAATGAATTGTGGATGTTCCAGAAGGACAGTCGCATGATGGATGGGTTTACAAAGTGATAAACCTGGGAAATTTACTGATCAATCAAGAGGCTGCTCTTCTTCTGTAAACTGAGAGGGGGTTTCTTTTATAAAGCATTAGCAATCCAGTCACTTTATGTTTAGGTTTACAGTAAGACTGGCATATGTGGATTATTTATGTCATTTCATTTTATCTGCTTTATCCACAGAATATTTATGCTTACGAAAGTCACAGTTATACCAAGAGGAGCTTTCTCTGGATTTGAACACCTTGAGAAAATGTATGTATTATTGTATTTCTAGCAGTACTTTATTAAAATGTGCACATGTTGTTAATTTCTTATAATTAGCTAGACTGATTCAAAACTTGTTACTTAAGTAAAGTAATGGGTGCAAATCTTAATTATTCACCCATATACTCTATGAAGTCAAATGAAGTAAAATATCAAATAGTATTTCAATGTAAAATGTAAAACGGTTTAAGATGGGTCAATCAAACATTATATAGACATTTTTATAGATAAATGGCTTAAAAAGCTAGCTTAAACAACTCCCAGAGTTTAGACCACTGAACACATTGTGCTTAAAAGTAAGCATCAAACTATATAGGAATTGTAATTTCCTCTGGCATCTGGTATTATTGTTTATGTATTTTAGTTAATTATTTAATCATACAAAGATTTATTTTTAAATGAGAACCACATAACCTAATTCAGCATGGACTGCCTTTTCTACTCAATTTGAGACTTAATGATACTGTTGATGTTTTTTATGTATTATTTTATTTGTACGCTTGTCCATTATACGGACAACAGCAAAAAAAGAAAACGTGGTTATAAGACTTGTGCAAATGGCCAAAACAACATCTAGAGTGTGTGAAAATATTTGTGCCAGTGTGTATTTGAGCTAACAGGGCTTGTGTGTGTGAGCATTGATGTGTGTTTCTGAGTGAACATCTATGTGTGTATGAGCATGGATGTGTGTGTATGTGGGCATATATGTGTATGTGTATATATGAGCATGGATGTGTGTTTATGTGTGAGCATTGGACATGTATGTGTGAGCATAAATGTGTGGGTTTAAGCATGGATGTGTGAGCGTTAATGTTTATTTGTGTGTGAGTATAACTGTGTATGTGTGAGCAGGGATGTGCACATGTAGTGAAAAATGATGTTCCAGTGTCTATTTGAGTTACCTTGTGAGGTGCCGATGGCGGGTGCAAGGGTTACAGAAAAGCAGATGAAAACAGAAGACAGAAGACAAAAGAACAAGAAGAGACAATTGAATAAGTGGAACTGCTTGAAAGGAGACAGGGACAGGGAAACAGTCAGTGGAGAAAGTAGGAAGACATTGCAAGAGAGATTATGAGAAAGCATGAATAACAGTGTAAAAGAATGTGCCTGAGAGAGAGCATAAGAGACTGAATGTATTATTCATGATATAACATAATGGATGTGGGCATGGTTTTGGTCAGCGAAGTTATGATGGGGACCCAGGCAGAGCAATGTCTTGTGCTGCCATGCTTGGGATAATCAACACTCAGGAGGTGCTTTCCAAAACATATCAGAAACATAGAATTGACCAACTAAAAAAAGGAGACAGGCACATGGAAGCTGTCAGCAGAAAAGGTAAGGAGACATTAACAGAGAGAGTGAGTAAGAGTGTGAGACTGAGTGACCGTGTGAAAGAGTAAGTGAGAGTGTGAGAGAGCATAAGCAAGTCCCAAAGAGCAAGCATGCTGTACAATCCCTTGACAATGGTGTCCAGCAGGAAGTTCAAGGGGATGGGATCTGCAACATTTTTCATGGTTGGCTCACTATATAATGATAGGAGTCAAGTTTTACTACCGATTGTGTCTGGCTTGCTATATTATAATAGGAGTTATGCTGTACCACCTTCAGTGTGTGGATTACTATTTATTGATGTAAGTTACCCTGTACCATCATCAGTGTCTGGCTTGCTTTATAATGATGGGAGTTATGCTGTGCTACTTTTATCTGGCTCAATGTATAATGATAGGAGTTATTCAATATAACTAGCAGTGTCTGTCTCAATATATAGTAATGGAATTAATGCTGCATAAATCAGGCTCAGTATATGCTTATTCCCACTGTGAGCTGCACTATCATATTGTCACGAACCGGGGGAGCAGGTCTGATAGGAGCCCAGGTGCAGGGGATACGAGGGGCTCTGTCTGTACCCCACGATGCATGATGGCCTGGGGTTGTTACAGACAGGCGCAGGAAATAAACCACAGACAGAAGATCAGGATTAAGAGTTGTATTGTATATGATGGTACAACAATATAAACAAGGAAAGTCACTTGGCATGAAGCCCTCGGGTTGGGGCACACACGGCAGGAAGCCCTCGGGTTGGGGCACACACGGCAGGAAGCCCTCGGGTTGGGGCACACACGGCAGGAAGCCCTCGGGTTGGGGCACACACGGCAGGAAGCCCTCGGGTTGGGGCACACACGGCAGGAAGCCCTCGGGTTGGGGCACACAAGGCTAGAAGCCCTCTTGCTGGGCACACGGCAGGAAGCCCACTTGCAGGGCACACGGCAGGAAGCCCACTTGCAGGGCACACAGCAGGAAGCCCACTTGCAAGGCACACGGCAGGTTGCCCACTTGCAGGGCACACGGCAGGTTGCCCACTTGCAGGGCACTCGACTTGGGAGTCCACTTAGTGGGGCGCTGGCCGCAACTCAGGAACAAAATCAGGAACAGATCAGAAACCAAATCAGGAACAAATCAGGAACCAAAGCAGGAACAGATCAGGAACCCAAGCAGGAACCCAAGCAGGTAGTCTTAAAACGTCAATGTCAAGGCCCAGACTGAAGGGCTGGGCAGGTTTATATAGGCTGTGATAATCAGGTAGCAAGGTGCACCTGGACATGATAATCAGTCTGATTGGTTCTGAGTGGCAAGGGCGGCCACTAGTGGCTGGAAACATGAAATGAATCGCACAAGTTTAAACAAGTCCAGCCAGCGAAGGGTGCAATGTTACATACCCCCACCGCAAGGAGCAGCCTCCGGATGCTCACAGACCTGTGGCGCGGTGGTCTCACCATCTGCGGTGAGACTTATTTCTAGCACGTAGCGCTTTCTCAAACCCTTCCAGACCTGCACGACATATCACGTTTCCATTGGAAGTCACAACGAGATCAGATGGTACGGGTTCTGTTGTGCTGAGTTGGGCTGGATAGACTTCAGCTACTGGATACACGGATGCGATGGTCCCGGGAAGTGCTTGTCTTGTCCTATCTCGACTCCTGAATTCACCAGGGGTTAGGTACTCGCCCTGTGCACGGATCTCCTCCGATCTGTGTTGAATAGAGCCAAGACAGGGCTGGGTTGCAGGAGGGATGGAGGAACGCTTACTGGACCTTTGGTCACGGAGACGTTGTTCGTACTGTTTCAGTTCTGTTCTTTGTACGATCTTTCCATCTGATGCAAGGACGTTGCCAGGAGCCCCTAGGGAGTGTCGTGCGGTTTGGAGAGTCCTTT
The DNA here is from genome assembly GCA_029215755.1 of Spea hammondii. Classification (NCBI taxonomy): domain Eukaryota; kingdom Metazoa; phylum Chordata; class Amphibia; order Anura; family Pelobatidae; genus Spea; species Spea hammondii. The sequence goes on along the minus strand of JARDYJ010000003.1, from coordinate 14,571,343 downwards.
TCCTACTCCTGTGAGTGGTAGGAGTGGTGTTCCTTACTGCACAAAAAGCTGGGGGGTTGAGATCCATTACATCCTCCTCAGATGACGCACTGTCCATATCAAACCACTCGGGGGCGTCAGACGAGGTCTGGAGGTCATCTGACGTTACTATAGAGGGCGTAGGATCCTCAGGTGCTGAGGACTGGTTAACCCCTGCATTACCTGTCTGTGGTCGCGACAGGGAATGCTCCTGCTTTGTGACGTTGCTGACGTCATATGCAGGTTCCTGGGCATGGGGTTTCTCAATGGGGGTTGCGGATGGCTTGACTGGTCTGTGCGGACAATATGTTATCCTGTGGCCAGTCCCTCCGCAATAAAAGTACAGGTCATCCTCTTGCCTTCTCTGTATTTCCTTTTTGGTGAGCGGCTCTCGCTTAAAGCTCTTAGCAGCCTTCTTTCTTTGTGTCCGTGTCTTGGTCTTTGTGTCCACGCAATCAGCTTCTATCACAGTCCTTACTGACTTGCATAACTGGAGTACACATTCCGCCAATAGTTCCAATACTGCAGGTATCCCCGCGGACTCCTTGGAAAGGCCTTGACATCCGGGGGAGCAGGTCTGATAGGAGCCCAGGTGCAGGGGATACGAGGGGCTCTGTCTGTACCCCACGATGCATGATGGCCTGGGGTTGTTATAGACACGCGCAGGAAATAAACCACAGACAGAAGATCAGGATTAAGAGTTGTATTGTATATGATGGTACAACAATATAAACAAGGAAAGTCACTTGGCATGAAGCCCTCGGGTTGGGGCACACACGGCAGGAAGCCCTCGGGTTGGGGCACACACGGCAGGAAGCCCACTTGCAGGGCACACACGGCAGGAAGCCCTCGGGTTGGGGCACACACGGCTAGAAGCCCTCTTGCAGGGCACACGGCAGGTTGCCCACTTGCAGGGCACACGGCAGGTTGCCCACTTGCAGGGCACTCGACTTGGGAGTCCACTTAGTGGGGCCCTGGCCGCAACGCAGGAACCCAAGCAGGAACCCAAGCAGGAACCCAAGCAGGAACCCAAGCAGGAACCCAAGCAGGAAGTCCTAAAACGTCAATGTCAAGGCCCAGACTGAAGGGCTGGGCAGGTTTATATAGGCTGTGATAATCAGCTAGCAAGGTGCACCTGGACATGATAATCAGTCTGATTGGTTCTGAGTGGCAAGGGCGGCCACTAGTGGCTGGAAACATGAAATGAATAGCACAAGTTTAAACAGGTCCAGCCAGCGAAGGGTGCAATGTTACACATATCTATATCTGGCTCATTGTATACTAAGGAGTGCTAAGCTATAATACCAAAACATGCATAATGGTGATTAAAGTACACAACCTCTAGTGTGCCAAAGGTTGCTATACTATGCCATTGTCCCCAACATCCCATTAAGTTCATGCAAAATTGGAAATAAATCTCTGGACAACATGTACCGCATAAGTGGCATCTAGCGTAATTTCAAAACACAATAGATTGATAATAGTTATATTTTGTTGTCTTTTTATATTTTCGCATTATTGATTCTTGCTGGGTTTTGTGTGATATCCAATTTCCTTTCTCTGTAGAAAATGAGAAATATATTTAATAATGTGTGCTGAAATTTAGCTTTTATTTAAGCAGGACAGAGAGCGTGCTTTTATCTGTACATTCTTACTTTTTCCAGTTTAACAACACCTGGCTTTTGGCTTGGTTTCTTTTTTTGCAGTAGAGGACAGATCTGTGGGAGAGACCTTGAAGTTTGTTTTTCTGCCAGATACATGCAGATGTACAATAATACTGCAAGGAGGGGGGTTTATATAACTTTTTGGAAGAACAGTGTTATACTATAATACGATGTTGCTGACAAGCCATATTCAAGCTTTATTATTCATGTTTCATTATGGACTGGCCAGACTCCATGTGCATTTTATATGTGTGAGTGTCAATAAGACCATAGGGGTAGCAGGTGTGAGGCGAACACACTATGACTAATAAAAAACCGCGGCTGTAGTAAATTTGCACATTACTTATTTAGGCAACATTTTTCATATTGTTACTTCATATAAATTTAAAGAGAGTTTAATGTCCCTGACAGCCTCACCAAACAAGAATGCATATTAAAGCACTTCATGAGTACTTTAATAAACATTCTTCAAAGGGTCAAATAATGCACTTACCTAAGGGAGAAGTTACAACTTCCCTCCTCCTTCATGGTCCAATGATTCTTAACAGTGACTGGCTGCTTGAGGCAGCCAATAAGTGGCAAGAAAGCATGTCCATTAAAATCAACAGTTTCTGTGCATGCCCATGTGGAGTCTCATTAACCCCCTGACACACAAAGGTTTCTGAGGAAGTTCTCAGAAAATGTGTTCAGCAAAACACATCATCCACGTGGAAAGTAGCTGCGGTGTGGACAGGATCATGTAGGGAGATTCTGCAGATTTTCCCCATGTATTTACAAAGAGGACACCATGTAAAGTTAAAGGGACATAGCATATATCATATCAATGAAAGTGTATATGATAACTGGAGTGTCCATTAAATTCCAACTGTGTCATTTTGCATTCTCTAAAACTTGATGAGTAGTCAGGCATGGGGGCCACATCTAACTGCTTCTGCATGTTTTTGAATTAGGAGCAACTATCTGTATATTCTGGAATACATATTTTCATTTGCTTCCTTGCAGTTTCCCACAAGGCTTCACCCTAAGGTGCAGAGATATGACTTTATATTCTAGCACTCTATTCTTTGTAAGATGTTTGAGGACCGCAAGGACGTGATACGAGTGTCCCTGTTCTAGGTGTGCCATTGGGAAGAACATCAGTCCTTGGCAGTCCTGTGCAAATATAGATGAGGAACAACATACATGATCATACATGGTCAGAGAAACCTCACACATCAGTGGCGTGAAAAAAAAAACTAGCAATAGGATTGCTTTGCACGCAGGAGCCGGGAGATCTGAACAGACTCCCATCAGCAGCCTTCACTAATATGTGACAGGTGTGTTAAGCAAAAAACATCTCCAGCACAATAATACGTGCAAATGGAACACAACTGAAATCTAAAGATACCTTTCAGCTATGATATGTATTAAAATGCATATGATAACTGCAGTGTCCTGATGGAACCCAAGTCAGTCATTCAACAGGAATTAAACATAATACTGAAAAAATGTATTTCCGCTACGCCTTATATATTCTTGCAACAAGCAGAATACTTTCTTTTATTGGACTCACTTATGCTATACATGCCAGAGAGATAAGCAACTCAATATGTTTGACATCTTCGTTGTACTCCGGGGACTAATGCTCAGAACTTATGAACTAGTATCAGTTGGGAATTAATTACAGAATATGTTGCTATGGTAATTCTTGTTAGTGAATTGGAATATTCACATGTAAAATAATCACATTGCCAGTAAGAGGAAGCAACTGAATTGTTTTCTTCCTTTTATACCAAATAGAAATATAATTTTAGTTATAATTGATCACTAAATTCTCTTTTATTCAGTTTCATATATTTTAATATTTTTCTATTCATATTTATTGTTGTGTTAATAACACATGTCTCTATATACTCTAGGGGATGGTGTGTTAGCAGGATGCTGTGTTAAAGGGGCATTCCAGTATCCCAGAGTGACGCTCAAACAATTAAAATTTTTTGTATGGCGCCAGCACTGTTACAATCCGAGGAATAAATTAAAATCACACACAATAACAAACTGGTACAAAAGGAGAAGAGGGCCCTGCTCTTAAAACCTAGTCTGTGATTGAGGGGAAAGCGAAACAATAGGAGAGGACTGCTTGGATGGGGATAAGTTGATAGGGTCCATATTGTCTGTAGAGGTTGTTGGTCGTTCAGATGGCTTGATTAGGGTGATGGCTGCTGATTTCACAGGGAGATGGTGTTGCAGTTCCCTATGTTTTCCCTCCAGTTTGACTCCAGTGTAACTCTTATCTGACCACTTAGTAAGAGACCAGTGTAACTCTTATCTGACCACATAGGGAGAGTCCACTTGGGGTGAGGCCACTGCAGCTACATTTCCAAGCGAGGTCTAGGAATTTATAGGGATATCTCACAAGTGTCAGAGATTGCATATAGGATGCAGATGTTTCACGCTTTGTCTTTGGCACCAAAGTTAACCTTTTGAAATCAGAACGGTATGGAGACAGGCAGGACAGAGGCATATCAGGTGAAAAAAAGGGGTTTACAGCAGGATATGTGGGGTTTAACATATGGTGGAGATTAATACAGAAGGCCAGGTGAGTAGTTGGAGGAAATCATGAAGGCCAGGGATGGATGTCCAAATAACCCAGTGCAACTCTTATCTGGCCACTTAGGAGTGAGACCACTGCAGCTACATTTTCAAACAAACAAAAAAGCATAGGAAAGTACATTGTAAGTATTTCAATGTGCATTAAAAAAGAAAAATAAATACTTACCATGTGTGGTCAGATGTTTTCTGCAACTGATTCGCTGCTTGCATGCACTTGAAAAGGGGACAACATTTAAAGAAGTCACTCAGCTGTCATATTATAGTGCATATGATGGCTGGAGTGTATAATATAATATATTACACATTTTACTCATATTTGTTTAACAACAACGCATATGCAAAATGTCCTATTATATTGATCTTACCAAATGAGGAATGCCATCCTTTAACCCAAACATATATTGTATCAATATAATCCAATACCTTATACTGCTGGGTTTATTGCTAATAGTGCCTAGTTCTCCCCTAGTAAAAATTTTAAATAAGTATATATATAGCAGACAAACTCTATTTGATATGAAAAAAACAAGCAACACCTTTACTTCTTAGAGACTTTCAAAGTTTTTGTATTCAAAACAATACAGAAAAATAATTGCACATCTATATTTAGCTGAACGAAGGATCCTATTTCATTTAGTTTCATTGTACAGTGAGATTATATTCTTTTGAAACATAGCTGCTGTGGAAATATTTGTGTATGTAAAAAATCCATAATTCAATATGTATCATCTAATTTTGTCCTGCAGAGAAATTTCTCAAAATGATGTTTTGAAATCGATAGAAGGCAATGTGTTCGCCAACACGCCTCAATTACAAGAAATGTAAGTAAATTTAGGATTTCATCCACTTTGCAATAGCTCTTTATTTCAATACCAAAGTTTTTGCTATAATAAATAGAAATTCAGGTCAAGAACAAAAAAGGTCACCCATACCCTAACATAAACTATATGTGTTTTTATTCATGAGCTTCCTTAAAAAAATAAATAAATAAATAAATATATATATATATATATATATATATACCTATACATACATATATATAAATATATAAGTATTGTAGGCAGATAGGCAGAACATGACATGGAAATGCCATTTTTGAGTCAGCTTTGGTGCCATACATTCTACTGTTAAATGACTGTTAACTGTACACATCCAGTTTGCATGCATGTATCTTTTTGTACATATACATACCAAGGAACTTTCCAAGGAATAATACCCAGAGTCAGGGGCGTAACTAGAAACCTCAGGGACCCGGTGCGAGGATCTGTTAAGGCCGCCCCAACCCATCTATCCCTTTTTCACTATCTCCCCTCTCCCTCCCTACCCCCCCTTCTCACGATCTCCCCTCTCCCTCCCTACCCCCTTCTCACGAACTCCCCTCTCCCTCACTACCCCCCTTCTCACGATCTACCCTCTCCCTCCCTACCTCTCTCTTCTCACGATCTACCCTCTCCCTCCCTACCCCCCTTCTCACGATCTACCCACTCCCTCCCTACCCCCCTTTGTAGGTCACTTACCGTCAACTCCTGTGTTGGGAACGTGAGGCGTTTGTCTCTGGTGCCGGCGCTTCACTGCTGAGCACCAGCATATGGCGTCATATGCCGGCGCTCAGCGTGAAGCGCCGGCACCCGAGACAAACGCCTCATGCTCCCAACACTGCACTCTGGGCAGCGCTGAGGCAGGGGAGCAGAGGAGTCCTGGATTTCTGTCAGTCAGGGGGGCCCAAGAGGTGCCGAGCTGTCGTTTTCAGCAACCGCTCGGCACCCCTTGGGCCCCCCTGACTGGCAGAACTCCAGGGCCCGGTCGCAGTCGAGATCCCTGCGACCCCGGTAGTTCCGCCACTGCCCAGAGTTATTCCTCTGCTTAGGGAGCGACTTCATGAAGGGGCAGATCTAGCCAAAGATAATGGTTTGTTTAGCCACAGACTCTAGTGAGTATGAAATAGGAGAGAAGTGGGTGGTGGAGTTGGTGTGGCAAAATACTCTCCCTTATTATTTCACTCCATTATGTTGTTTGTTTTCTATAATAATAGTGGAATTATTCATTTTAGGGCATTTTTAGTATAATGTCTATAACAGGGTTGTCCAAGTTTTTTCTGCAGTGGGCCACTTCATCAGAATTGTATCCGTGCGAGGGCGAGGGCCGTGAGATCATTTAGCTGTCTGCCCTCTTCTATAAATCTTTCAGGGATCGAGAAAGAAAGCATGATGTGTGAAGTGTACTACATCTTGCTTCACATTGCAGTCAATAGCATCTAAATCCAAAATGACTCCGCAGGCATAAGTGGTCATGACGGATCACTACTAAAGTTATCGTCAATTAAGACATTGGCTGTCTAGTTGCACAAAAAAGTACATAGTTACATAGTTAGATAGGCTGAAAAAAGACATGCACCCATCAAGTTCAGCCTTTCCCATATCTGTTTATTTCTTGCTGTTGATCCAAAAGAAGGCAAAAAAAAAACAGTTTGTTGTTTAAATGTCTGTACAGAAAATTCCACATCCTTATTGTCCTTACTGTAAAAAAAAACCTTTCCTCTGCCTTAGACTAAATCTCCTTTCTTCCATTTAGCATGACCACGTGTCCTATGCATAGTCCTGTTTATGAACAGATTTCCACACAATGGTTTGTATTGGCCCCGAATATATTTATATAATGTTATCATATCCCCTCTGAGGCGACATTTTTCTAAACTAAACAGATTTCCATTAATTAACCTTTCTTCATAACTAAAGTGTTCCATTCCTTTTATAACTTTTGTAGCCCGCCTCTGCACCTTTATCGGTGCAACAATATCCTTCTTTAGAAAAGGTGCCCAAAATTGCACAGCATATTCAAGGTGCGGTCTTACCATTGATTTATAAAGGGGCAAAATTATATAGTTATCCTGCAAATTGATGCCGCTTTTTATACATAATACCTTACTGGCCTTAGCAACTGCTGATTGACATTGCACATTGTTTTCTAGTTTGTTGTCTATAGTATTAACTTTGTTTTTCTTCTGCCAGCATATTATCCAGCAAAGAAGTGCTGATATCAAACCAACGATTTACTTAGTGGTACAATGAACATTACAAATAACTTGTATAATTACTTGCTACAAATATCATCTAACATCATCTAACATATATACTGGTCGACTTAATGCAAACCAGAGGCACTGGTCTAAACCTGTAAAGTACTAACAATACAGTAAAATAAAGAGAGGTCTCAGATACCCTCAACTATATGTGTCATTCCTTACGTGTTTTATGTCTATGGAGTATTTACTCCTAAGTGATACCTTTTATTCAGTTTTCAGTACCTTAGACATATCCTTTTCATTTGAAGAGACCTCTTAACGCTTGGGCCACTTATTCTTCTACAAACAAGACCTCTCTCTCATATATATATATATATATATATATATATATATATATACACAGTATCTCACAAAAGTGAGTACACCCCTCACATTTTGGTAAATATTTTATTATATCTTTTCATGTGACAAAACTGAAGAAATTACACTCAGCTACAATGTAAAGTAGTGGGTGTACAGCCTGTATAACAATGTAAATTTGCTGTTCCCTTAAAATCTATATACACCTTTGGCCCTATAATTAATAACCTTCAACCAATAGATGTCATCTTCTTGGAACTAAAATGGCTATATCAATTGTGCTTTATGACCAACATTGACCACATTTACCAAGGCAAAGACAGTTTTGTAAATGTATGATCAGATAAGAAATGGATCAGGTTTTGATGAACCCTGCGTGTCTGTTTAAATCGTCTATAGACCATACTGCTAATGAAGAACAAAATAGGAGCTATTCACTAAATTCCATATTCATGTGTGTTAGTTAAAAATATAGGAGTTGGACAAAAACCCAACTCACAACTCCATCAAAGCCAACTTGATAGGGATGAGTTGGAATTAGTCCCCACCGCCAAGCCCCTAGTTGAGGAGGATGATGATATCCACTTTAAGTGCCAGGAGGGCAGACAGTAAAAATTACTGTGCTCCCCTTTAGCACTCCATTACCTTTTCAGGTATTATTTTTCACTATTTTCCATTACCTTTTCAGGTACCATTCAGTGATGATCTGTTTAGGTTTTTTTTTCAGTTGAGGACATGTGCCTTATTACCATTTTGTGCTTTTTAAGGTCTCAGACACTTGTATGCACTCACAAACTTACTAACCATTGATCAATATACTTTTAAGTAAATTGGCCTCAGAGTGTTTTGATATTGTGAAAGAAAAAAACACAGTAGTAATTAAATTACTTTTACATACATGATTATTGGCTGATTTCCTACACTATTTAAATTCTATTAAAAAAAAAATACACAATTTAAGATGCCCACATAAAGTTCCCGCAAGCATACCTTGGTACTTGCTGAATTTAACATGAAAAGGCCATTGCTAGTCCTTGGGGTGAGATTTTAATAGACTCTTCCCCCTTTCTGTCTACCTCCTGCTCCCATCACCAAGCTAAGACAGCTAGCCATGCCTCGCTCACAGCTACTTATGCGTCCATTCCTGCGACTGCTGCAACCCTGTAGTTACAACAGTGCTTATACTTATCTGTATGTCTTAGGATGTAAATATCAGAAACTAGAAACTGAGCATTTGAGCCAATTAAGTAAAATGTAGCCACTTCCACTAATTTATTGAAGAATTTATGAGGATATAATAATCTGTCTGGATTTTATTTTCTTTGCAGAAGAATTGAAAAAGCAAACAATCTTGTAAGCATTGATCGAGAGGCTTTCCAGAACCTTCCAAATCTCAAGTATTTGTAAGAAATTTCACAGTTATCACAGAAAAAAAGATAATATTATTTTTTTTATTATTACTTTATTTTGGATCAATGATAAGAAAATCCCCTTTTCAGTGTATTAATCATTACAAAATACACAAAGAAAAAATGGCATCTTATTGGTTAATTTCATATAATAATCATAGTTATATCATAGATAGATAGACAAACAGACAGAGTTGCCTTATAACAGATGATCCGTCTGCTACGTATTTTCCAGAAGATTCAATAAAGTAATATTGAAGAAACAAAACTGAATTTTAGTATCAGTATAGTATTAAATTAGATCTGTTACCGTGTTTTTATTCAGCTTGACAAACATTGTAATGTATTTTATGGGTCTAATAAATACTTTATGACTATGATATTTTCTCTATTACTAGCCCTGCTTAGATATCATATATTGCTGGTAATAACATTTGAAATCAATGGAGAAAGATGAAAGTTAGATCGTGAACCCAAAGTTAATTCATTTGGTGGCTGCTGGTGTTAAAGTGCCAGGGCCACCTTTTCATCTTCCGTCTTGCCCTTGTACAGCTCAGTCAGCACTAAGAAGAGTGAAGTTCAAGCATATGTATAATTTGCCATATGTGTAGAATGTATGTTTAAACCAGTTCCCTAAAATAAACACAAATTCATGTATGAAGGAGTTTCCCAAAGATCTAAGCATATTTAATATTCTCTCTTGATTGTGAAAATGCAGTGAATTATTTAGTCAGATAGCATTATGAATTTAAATGCTAGCCCATGGATATCATAATTACAATGCCCAGGGCTTTTCGTAATTCTAATATTAATGCTCTTAGTAATAAGGAACATTTCATTAGAAGGTTTCTAGGAAACAGATACATCAGACATACACTGATAATATGAATTGACGTGTAATAACCTTTTAACTCTTAGTCATTGTTTGAAGTATTTGTAAAACCAACTATAATGAAAAGAATGATTTTATAATAAGAATGTATCCACATGTATATTCTATTTTCATTTAATAAACAATGTAATGAATGTCAAAGTATTAGGCTGAATCATAATATTCTATTTCATTTTCTTTTAGGTTAATTTCCAACACTGGAATTCATTTTATGCCTACAGTGTCCAAAATACAATCTTTCCAGATTGTGGTATTGTAAGTTCTAAGCTTCCATATTAAATATTTAATCAGCTTTGCAATGTGGACTAAAGATGTGTGTGGCTTCAGTCATGAATTTATATTGCTTTTATTGCTGATTCTTGGTAGATACATAGACAAACCGATTGACGGACAAAGAATCAGCCTTCTAATATTGTTGAACACATATAAAATGTTTCAATAAACTATATTTATCTTAACAAATTGCACAAGACCATTGGTTTACTGTGATTAACCATTGGACAATATAATTTATTCACAGTAGAGTGAAGCACCCATGAACACTTATGCATTTTGTTCAGGAAATTAAAACTTTCACATAAACTGTTATGAGAATAACACAATGTAATAAATACATGATATTCTGGAAAACAACTTGTGCTGCTACATAACAACTACAAAGAACACATAGCTATTTAGCGCTAATATTCAAAAGCAAAATATTCTGGTAATAAAAGATAAATCTTGTTGACCTACATAACAATATCGGTCGCATGTTTACACATTTATCACCCCCAGGAGTTTGAAATTGTTGGGTCACCCAATAGGACATGATGGATGCCCCAAAAATCCAGGGTCAGGGGTGATAAATGTGCTCCTTGAATAATGGAGGACATAAAATGAGGATGTTATCTACAATAGCAAGGACTTAAGGCAGTATTTATATAAGGACTGAATCATTTATGTGCTCCACGTGTAGGCTTTCTGTATGTGCTTTAGAACCAGTGGTGAAACAAAAATATGTGGGGCCCCTCTGCAAGAAATAAGGTTGAGGCCACCAACCTCCTCCTACACAAACAGTAACATACTTATAGAAACACTAACACACTAACAGACTTACACAAACCCCATTGTACAGTGCTACAGAGTATGATGATGCTATATAAAGCAATAAATAATAATAATACTATCACACACAAACATACATACTTACACCTCACCTAATCACACTCCCATTACATCTATCAAACCTCACTCCCATCACACAAAATTCCTATCCATATATACAAAAAAAAAGACAACACTAAAATTACTCAATGCCACAATATAGTTATATAAAAATACATTTTATTCAATACAGTTATAATAAATCAAGATCAATACACAGTATGGAAATATATACCAGAAAGAAACACAAATATATATCAATGCTACTAGGATATTTTTAGTGCATAAGCACCAATATACATATTTTAACCCCTTCAATGCCTTATGGATGTACATGTACGTTCAAAAAAGCTCTGCTTAGAGGCCCTTTAGGACGTACGTATATGCCCTGACTTCCATGCAGTGACAAGGACATCACCCTGCTGCTACATCCCAGATCAGGCTGCCTTTTGACAGTCTAGACTCCCCCCTCCCAGCAGAAGACAGTAACATTGGCTTCCTGCATATCGATTTCTTAGGCAGCCGTTACCTAAAGAATGCACGATCACTTGATCTGGCATTCCCTTCCAGAATAAGCCACCGATGGCATCAACTGAAAGGTTACAGGAAGACAGGATATCCCCTCAGTTGAACTGAGGGCAATATGGCAGTGCGTCCAGTGATATCCTCTCCCCAATCCTCCAATTGAAGGAGAGTACATAACTGAAAGCACCCCCATTATGCCCTAACATTAACTGAGGGGAATATGGTGATGTGTCCGGTGATGTCCTCGGATCACCACCATATTTCCCTCAGGTCAAGTAAGGGAAAAATGAAGTTTCTTTCAGTGATATCCTCTCCCCTGATTGGAGGAAGAGGAGGGGGGGATGCCACCAGACAGTGTTAGTCTTACATAGATAATTGAATACACTGCTACTTGCGTTTTTCACGTATCTGCGTGAGGTGTAACCCTTTATTGGTCGAGGCCAGCTTATATTCATTAAAGCAATAAGCGTTTCTTGCTGATATATAGTGGTTCCATAACACATTGCCATAACAACAAAGAAACCAAAAAATGTGTCCAAATCGTTTTTGGCCCATTTGCACATGTTTGTAATCCCCAAAGCAAAATGGAGACTTCCCTTACGAAAAAATTACTGCAGTTTTTCTGAAGTAATACTGCAGTTTTTTGGACATGATTTACTGCAGTTATTTTTGTACGGAAGTACAAATGCAATAAAGCTGCAGTACATTGAAGTACAACTGTAGGTTTGCAATATAAAAAAAAAAGTGCAGCAAATGTGCAGTAATACTGCAGTAAAACTGCAGTACAGTGAAGTACAAATGCAGTAAAACTGCAGTAAATGTGCTGTAATACTGCAGTGAAATTGCAGTATTGCAGTTTTTTCATGTCCAAAAAACTGCAGTATTACTTCAGAAAAACTGCAGTAATTTTTTGTAAGGGATTGCTTGGTGATCACTGTGTTATCAGTGCAGGGGGACCAAAGGAAACAAAGTGAGAAATAAAAAAGCAAAAAAAAGTTTAACCCCTTAAGGACCAGGCTGTTTTTTTACCTTTTGTATCCTTTGGGGCCTAAGCTCTTTTAACACTTTGCTTGTGTTCAGATGTAATTTTCTCTTCACTCATTTAGTGTACCCAAACAAGTTATATACTGTTTTTTTCAGGAGAAGAAGGGCTTTCTTCATATACCATTGCTTTGATCATATCTAATTTCCTATAAATAAAAAAAAATCTGAAAAAGTTTTCTCACTTTTATTTGAAAAATGTTTTACTCATCCAAAAAAGCTAATGAAAAAAACCTGCTAAATAGATTCTACTATTTGTCCTGAGTTTAGAAATACCCAATGTTTTTATGTTTTTATGTTTTTTTGCAAGTTATTGGGCAATAAGTACAAGTAGCATTTTGCTATTTCAAAACCATTTTTTTTCCCAAGGCTGGTCATTCTGCCCCATGTTCTATTTCGGGTATCTTTGAAGCTGGCCAATGCAATTTACCCCATCAAACCATATGTTTTTGAACTAGACACTCCAGGGTATTTTAAGTGCTGGTATTTTAACCCTTTCCATGCACTAATTCTACTACCACCCTTTGTCAATCTTTGTGGTAGTAATTTATTGATTGTAGTTGGTTGAATGCAGTCTGGAGACCCTCTGGCAAAAGCCATGGTCCGCAGAGAGCTTCCAAAGCATCAGAAGGCTCTCACTGTTGAAACATTTCAGTCTGGAGAAGGGTACAAAAGAATTTCCAAAGCATTTAGATATACCATGGAACACAGTGAAGACAGTCATCATCAAGTGGAGAAATATGGCACAACAGAGTCATTACCAAGAAATGGACGTCGCTCTAAAATTGATGAAGAGACTGGAAGAAAACTGGTCAGGGAGGCTTACAAGAAGCCTACTGCAAGATTAAAGGGACTGCAGAAATTCCTGGCAAGTACTGGCTGTGTGCTACATGTGACAACAATCTCCCGTATTCTTCATATGAATGGGCTATGGGGTAGGGTGATAAGACGGAAAAACATCCAAGCCCGGCTGAAGTTTGCAAAAACAAACATCTAATGGTTTAATGAAACCAAGGTTGAACTTTTTGGCCATAATTCCAAAAGGTATATTTGGTGCAAAAACAACACAGCACATCACCCAAAGAACACCGTACCCACGGTGAAGCATGGTGGTGGCAGCATCATGCTTTTGTGCTGTTTTTCTTCAGCTGGAAGCCGGGCCTTAGTCAGGGTGAAGAGAATTATGAACAGTTCCAAATACCAGGCAATTTTGGCACAAAGCCTTCAGGCATCCGTTAGGAAGCTGAAGATGAAGAGGAAGTTCACCTTTCAACAACGACCCAAAGCACACATCCAAATCCACAAAAGCATGGCTTCACCAGAAGAAGATTAACATTTTGGAATGACCCAGCCAGAGCTCAGACCTGAATCCAATTGCACATCTGTGGGGTGATCTGAAGAGGGCTTTGCACGGGAGATGTCCTCCTAATCTGACAGATTTGGAGCGCTTTTGCAAAGAAGAGTGGGCATATATTGCCACGTTAAGATGTGCCATGCAAATAGACTGATTGCTGTCATAAAATAAAAAGGTGCTTCAACAAAGTATTAGTTTAACCCCTTCAATCCCAGGGGTTTTTGGTACCTCAAAGCCCGGAGCAATTTTGCCATTTTTGCGCTATGTCGGTTCAGCGATTATTCACTTTTCCTGTGAATAGTGTATCCATATAAACTATATATTGTTTTTTCAAGGAGAGATAGAGCTTTCTTTTGGTACCATAGTTGGATGATTAGCTGAAAATTTAGAATTAGAAATTTAGTAAAAACTAGCAAAAATTAGAAAAAAACATATAAGTTTTTTACATTTTCCCTCTGAATCCTCACAAAATTAGGTAAAGAGACAGAAAATTCCATCCAGATTTATCAATTCAGGTGTCCTGATTTCAGAAATACCTAATTTATATAGAATTTTCATACTTTTCCAGCACATAAAGCCAATATACTATAAGGTGTACATTACTTTATACAAAGCCGTAAATTTTTTACATTAGCTATGATGGGACTGTAACTCTAATTTTAAACAAATAAAACAAAAACACCCACAAAGGTATATATTTCTGTAAAGCAGACAACCCAGGCTATCCTATCAGGGGTATTTGGGCATTCTACATGCAGGTATTTGGCCACCAATCACTGTCAAAGGTGGCCACAGAAATTAGTTCCTGCGCTTTTTTCAACAACGCGTCTTAGTATTTTGTAGTATTCTTAGGATTTTTTTGTACAGGGTATGTGTTATGTTGTTCAGCCGCCTCTCCTGATTACAGAAATACCCCACATGCCTATTTTTTGTGGTTTTCTGGACATTACAGGGCACAAACGGGACCATGCGCGTTATAGATTCCAAACGTGAAATTTTCACGTTTTGCTTTAGTAGACGTATGTTCATTTGGGGCTGTTTAGCACCCCCCTAATTATAAATACCCCCATAAAAGTATATATTTCCGTAAAGCAGACAACCCAGAGTATCTCATCAAGAGCATTTGGACAATTTTCATGCAACCATGTGGCCGCCAATCACTGCCAAAGTCAGCCGTAGCAATAATTTCATGCGCTTTTTTCGCCAACACATCTGTGTTGCTGAGGATATTTTGCACATGGTATATGTTATGGCAGAGAAATCCAGCCTAAAGTGTTCAGCCGCCTCTCCTGATTACAGAAATACTCCACATGCCTAGTTTTTTTGTGGTTTTCTGGACATTACAGGGCACAAACGGGACCATGTGCGTTATAGATTCCAAACGTGAAATTTTCACATTTTACTTTAGTAGACCCATGTTTCATTTGGGGCGACGCTGGCTTCTGCTGCCAGGGGGGAGTCCAGGAGAGACAGCCTGGTCTCCCGTGCAGCGACAGGGATGTGTCCCTGACGCTGCACGAAGGGCTAGACGCACCGGTACGTCCATAGGGGTTTCTTAGTGGGCGTTTTTTGGACGTCCCGGTACGTCTTTAGGGGATTGAAGGGGTTAAGGGTTTGCACACTAATGCAAACAGGTTATTGTGAGGTTTTGGTTTTTTTCCCCCTCAAAGATTTCAGCTTGTTTTGCAATTGAATGGTTCATGTTATAGGTCACATTAAGGTGGAAAAAGTTCTGACGTGATTTATCTTTGTCTCATTCTTTAACATCACAAGAACCTGGCATTTTAACAGGGGTGTGTAGACTTTTTTTTATCCACTCCACTTACACACACACACGCATACAGTAACATACTCACACATACTCAGACAAAAACTTTAATGTAATAAATATCTCAAAATATTCCTGTATGTTTTAGGGAAATTCAAGACAACATTAATTTAAAGACGATTGAAAAGAATTCATTTGTTGGACTCAGTTTAGAAAATATTGCGGTGTAAGTATGCCTTCTTTACTAATATAGGTCACTAAAGGGGAAGTTTAAAAAATGTCTTTCGTACATCTAGCTATAGATGAACAGTTTTTTTATTGCGAGCATCAATTATATGAATAACTAGACTAAAAACTACTAAAGTAATTAAATTTAAAGATAACATTATACATTTGTATGTGTTTGTTTTTCTCATGTGTTGTCTACAGTCCTCACTTGTTTACCTGTCACATATTTTCCCTTCTGTGGGTTCTTCTCCCACTATTTTGCGTCTTTCTTATTCCTAGATGTAGCTGTGAGACCCAGGGCTTTTTAGAGGTGACTTGAGCCACATCCCTTACAAAAAATTGCTGCAGTTTTTCTGAAGTAATACTGCAGTTTTTTGGACATGAAAAAACTGCAATACTGCACTTTTAGGCTAGGTTTCCACTTGGTTTTTTTTAGCTAAAAACGCCCATAAAAACGCCAATAGCGCCACCTGGCGTTTTTTTTTGTGAAAAAACGCAGCAGCCAGATGTTAGCTGTTCTTCAATAGGAAATCGCAGAATGCCATATCCACTTGGCGTTTTTTTGTTTGGCGTTTTTTCAGTCCTCTTTGGCGTTTTTCTGCTTTTTTGGGCTCTGTGGCAGTTTTTCAAAATCGCAGCATGTTGACACTCTGGCGTTTTTTGCAAGGAAATCTTGGCGTTTTTCTCCAATAGAAGTCTATGGGAGAGAAAAAACGCCATGAAAAAGCCATGTGGGTTTATTGCCTTGGGGTTTTTCATGGCGTTTTTCCCCACAGTTACAATGCAGAGGATGGACCCGGTATCTGTGTGTCCTACGAGAAATAGGCTGGAAACAAACAGTTTCACACAAAACAAAGTTCATATTGAATTCTACACCATTTGGAACAAACATGCCATTACAAACAAACATACGCGACACATCAACTGGATCCTGCGTGCCAAAAGCAACAGCAAACAATTTGCACCATCATTTGGGGCCAATCTTCCTAGAGGAGCAGACATTCGGAATAAAGCACGCCTTACAAACCACAGAAAAGTGACAAAAGGGTCCGCCGGGGCGTTTAAGTAGAACTCTACCAAGTAAATGACATCAGGGGGCAGATACTTGCCATTTATCCTAATCCCTTTTAGCTGGGTGAAACTTCTAACTTGTAAAGGCTGGAAAAACTGCCTAAGGTCAAAAAAAGCAATTTCCACAGAAAGGCTAAAACGCCAGAAAAAACTCCAGAAAAAAACGCCAAAACGCAGAAAAATGCAGTGGCAGTTTTCTTGGCGTTTTTCATCAAGAAAAAAAACGCAGGACAAAAACCCAAGTAGAAACCTAGCCTTACTGCAGTTTTACTGCATTTGTACTTCACTGTACTGCAGTTGTACTGCACTTTTTTTTTATATTGCAAACCTACAGTTGTACTTCAATGTACTGCAGCTTTATTGCATTTGTACTTCCGTACAAACATAACTGCAGTAAAACTGCAGTACAGTGAAGTACAAATGCAGTAAAAGTGCAGTATTGCAGTTTTTTCATGTCCAAAAAACTGCAGTATTACTTCAGAAAAACTGCAGTCATTTTTTCGTAAGGGATACCAGTCCACTTTACATAAGGTAGCCTAAGTCTAGACCAGAACCAGCTTCTCTAGCTATCAGTCATTGCGTCATCCTTCCAAATGTATTTTAATTAAAATGTTACCTCTGCATTACAAACAAGCTAAAGAAAACACTATTTTTATAGACGGCTAAACCAAAATGGAATTGAAGAAATCCAAAACTATGCATTGAATGGAACCCATTTAAATGAATTGTAAGTAGGAAATTTGCCTTTCATGTGTATTATATCACATGCTATTTTCAACAAATTTTCAGAAATTTGGGGTTTATTTACTAAAGGGAGAATTGTCAGGAGGTTTTGCAGGCTTCCACTCCTTCATTGAAATATTCATTATGAACTTACCTAGGAAGTTTTGGGCTCCAGCTACCCGGAGCCTGCCCTTGCGGGATGCAGCTAGGAATGCCCACTGGCGTCAGTGGGTGTTCCCGCTGACATTGTGGGAAACATCCCTATTTAAAAGGGAAATGGGTGGGGAGTTGGGTGTGTCAAGACCCCATTCCTGTGATCTGGAGTGCCAGTTCTCCAGGCCAAACCCGGAGAGTTCCCAGGTATGATTATGAAGGGCTATCACATGCAAAATCGAGGTGGGCTGAAATGCAATTTACCTGCCAGCTATCATGTCAGCTATCCCTTTAGTGAATACACCTCTTTATTTTACAGAATCCTTAGTGGGAACCAGCAACTGACAAAATTACCAGATCATGTTTTCTCTGGAGCTGATGGGCCAGCTGTACTGTAAGTCTAATATTTGCTTATTTGTTAGACATTCCCTTATATAATTCAGTGTTGATTCATCACAAATCTTCACAAATTCTACTTCCCAAACCATATGCCACTTTAATGGCTATTTCCAGATAGTTTTAATACTTTTAAAATATAATGAGATAATATTTCTAAATGATGTACCAGGTATGTCACAAAAAATGATCCTACAGGTCCTAGTACAACATTGGTTAAAATTGCTCCCACATCTCCGTGGTGGCACCACTGTGTCTAAACTATTCATGACAGGAGCCGTCAGTCTGCAGCCAATCCCCTGCATTTCGATCGCTTTTACATAAAAAAAAAAATGCATGGGTAATGCAAGATGACAAATGCAATGCCTGTAGGCATTGCCACTGACTAGGGAAAATAAAAATGTTGGTGCGCTAAGCTAGTTCCAGTGTAAAATAAGGCCAACCAAACTAAGTTCTCTGCCTCTCCCTCATTCTGATGGTTAGTTGGAGATAGACAGAGAACTATAATAGAACAGTGTTTCCCTGTATCTCAAGTTTATTATTATAATTATTTTGTAAATTTGATCACTGTTGTACTTGACCCTGAGACATTAATATATTTTTTTAGATATATTTTTTAATAAGTGTAGTATGAACTAACCTGCAAACTCCTGCTTTAGTGGATAAAAAAAGGAGTATTTGGACATAAGAGTAATAATTTCAAGAGGAGTCATTGGAAACGGCACATCAAGTGTTCTAAGTGAGAACAATTATGATTGTAAAGATGTTATAATAGACTGGATAAAAAAGTTGTGGGTTGACAGGGGGCCACTGGCAAAAAAAGTTGCTGTAGTTGACGTTTAATGTATCAAAATATATATATATATTTAACTAAAATCTGCACGGAAATTGAGGCGCTTACTATCTGTATTTAGCTGTATAGCAATTTTTTGAATCTACCTGAATAAATTCTGTCTTTGATTTTTAGGGATATTTCAAAAACAAGAATCAGTTCTCTGCCAGCTTTTGGCTTGGATAATATAAAGAGGCTCATAGCAAGGTCAGCATATTACTTAAAAAAACTCCCACCACTGGAAAAGTTTTCAGAGCTGATTGAAGCAAATTTAACATACCCGAGCCATTGCTGTGCCTTTGCAAACTGGAAGAGAGAAATGTAAGTTTTATTTTTTTATTATTATTTTCCTGTAAATATTTAATTGGTGTTGGATTGCTATAATATATGAGCACAATAAAATAAATAAACGTACTTCCTTAGTATTTTAGTTTGGTATTTAGTTTTAGCACAGTGCCTAAACTAATGCTTAGGACATAATGATATGTATTAAAGGAATTAATAGCCTTTAAACATTTATCTGTTTGGGATGCAATCATTTTATAAATTAAAATGTGTATTGTGTATTTTTGTGTATTCAATCTTTGGGCAAAGGAGCAGCATTAAGGCATGTCTGCTCCCTGCCCAGAGTTTGCCCACATCTTACTTAATGTGGAAATGGCCCAGTACCTATGCATGGCTAACATCCACCTACTATCACAGGTGAAGGGATTTGGAGCGAGCCCTGGGAGGACCCCTGGCATGGATGTAACTCCTACATTATGGAAAAATTTTGATGTAAAATCTCTTAGACACTGGTGCATTTACTAGTTACCCTCGATATATATATTTTTTTTTTCCATTTCGGCATATATAAGATACTAATTATATTTAAGGTTTATATACTGTTTCTTAATATAAACATACGGTACCATCGAAGGGCAAACTTCATACAACTTTTTGTATTATATGCAGAATAAAATAGAATTCCATTAAGTGACTCAAATACTATTTCTCATGTTACTAGTCTGGTAATGTGACATACATTATTTCAATGTAGTATTGATTGGGAACATATGTTCCCGAGAATAGGCAATTAAAATAAATTGTGTGTGAAATAGACTTGCGGTCACCTGAGGTCTTATGAATTATGTCATTGAAACTTTGGTGATTTTTCAGTATCTTTTGACAGAATGCTAAAAATACAATGTGTCGGTGTAGCATTCAAAAGTCAAGCATGGTACCAAATGTTCCTTCCAGATTATAGCTTTTTTCCTCTTGAAATGCTACTTGTTTCTTTATTTGTCCTTCTTCTCACAAGTGAGATATAGTAAAATGCAAAGGAACCAGAAAGTATAATTATGTGATATAAATAAAATAAAGAATTTAATAATAAATATTATTTTTTTATTGGTGATGGTGTTATTTATTCAATTTATATTTTATATTTGTAATTTGTTTTTGAAACATAGATATGTTAAAGCGGTTTTATTGGGATAAATGTTATATTACAATAAATATAATATGCACATAAATCATGATTATAATGATTTAATATTTTCAAGCAATGAAGATTAATGAACATCAACATCTTATATTTAATAATTAAAAAAGGAACAATTAAAAGGATGGGCAAAAATAAATATGTCATGCAAACTGAAACATATGAGTTGTTACAAAGAAGTCTAATGAATTTAGTATAGAAGAGATATAGAAGAGTTTACAATTTGGTATAGAAGAGAAAAGAGTTTCATTAGAGAGACTTTCATTAAATATAATTTACCTGTCAAGCACAGCGAGGTTTGGGGACACTGATGCTAGGTAGGCCCACAAGGAGCGGACTATAGCAAGCTCAAGCCGAGGTCAAATACTGGAGACTGTAATTAGAGCAGGGATAAGACACTATAAAGCATAGACATGACCATCAGAGGGCAAGGTCTGATGTCTTCTGAGGGCTTATATAAGATAGGCAGTGAATAGGCACCAATTAGGGGTTTTGGCACCAAAATATTTGAAAAGTCTGACGTCACTTCCGTTCAGGGAACCGGGATTCCCATGACTCGCCACCAGAGGGCACGTGGAGGCAGATGGAGGTCTTCCTCTCCTCTGTGGTGGTTGGAGTGGCTGCTGGCTTACGGAGGAGGGTCTCCCTTTCCCCTGGGGGCTGCTGCTACCTGACGGAGGGGGTCTCCCTCTCCTCCGTGGCAGCTGCTGGTTGACAGAGGGGATCTCCTTCTCCCCCATGGCAGCTGCTGCTGCTGGATGGCGGAGGTGAGTTTCCCTCACGTCCGTGGTGGCTGCTGCCGATGCAGGTAGGTGACATTACCCCCTTAAATTCAACAGCAAAAGCCCAAAGAAAAATATCTTTATGATGATATATTAAATCTTAAGGTTTATTTGCTTGACATGTTATAGAGAGCAATTCTTGAACAGAACCTTCAACCATATATTCCCCAGAATAAGGAATATCTATATTTTAATGATCTAGAATAAAATTACATGAAAAAATATTATTTATGATAACATTCCGTTATATGTGCATAGAAGTGACTGTGTACCATGGCTATCCCTGAAGTCCTTCATCTGCAACTGGACAATGGCCGTTTTTTTCTGGTGATCATAATTTGTCCCAGAGGAGATTTTATAGTTCTATATGTTGTGTCATCTATTGCACAACAAAGCATTTATTTGAAAAAGTGCAAGAACTTCATAAATAGTTTGATGGCACACTTCCCAGTTCCTTATGTAACTGGTTCATGGAATGTTAATGAACTTTATAAAGTCTACTTGTTTTGTGTATATAACCTTGCGATAATCCTTACAGCTGTTGGTGCTGCGCCATCAATAATCAACATGAAATAATAAATGTAAATTATTTTCAGCATATTTTAAACTAATTTAAAATGGCAGATTGGGTAATATTATACATTCTAGCCTTAAGTTATCAAGTTATACGCTTCTAAAGGTATCATTCACCATACAAAAAAAAGATATAATACATATCGAAAATGGTGTTTAATATCTAAATTCCCTAATAGTTGATTTTTAATGTGAAATTTTCTAGTTTTTCGTAGCAAATGCAAGAACATTATGCCTGCATGTCACCTAGTTTTATTTGCATTGTTTTATTTTTTGTGATAGTAGAAGTATTATTAAACACTCATCTACAGATACCAGACAAGCAAATAAGGTTAACAATGATCACCTTTGCCTCTATATCCACTTTATATATGGATCCACTGAAAGTTGTACAGCGAGCAATTACTTTCAAGGGATCCATGTATAAAGTGGATATAGAGGCAAAGGTGATAATTGTTAACCTTATTTGCATGTGTCTACCCAGAATCCCTTGTGGTTGTGGCAGCACCATGAGATTTCTGAGGGAAAACAAGCTGTCTGGTGTCTGTAGATGAGTGTTTAATAATACCTCTGCTATCCCTTAAATTTAATTAGAAGGGTTTTCCATCACCTTTACCCATCATAACTTATGTAATGGTATTTCTTGGCTACTCCAAGCCTCAACTATTAAGCCAGTATCATAACCCCAAGCTGACAAGTCCCATAAAGGGTGAAACAGCCAGGCTTTATTGTTATTTGACAAAATAAAATATCAGGACTTTTGCATCAGAAGTCTGTGCAGTTCAATGGGGACTGTTTGGCCCTGGCCTTCTGGCAAGATCTGGGCGGTCCCCCACAGCAGTTCAAGGGGGTCTGCTGGGACCTGGCTTTCTATCAGGATCCAGGTGGTCCCTCACAGAAGTTCAAGGGGGAACTGCTGGGACCTGGCCTTCTGGTGGGATCTGGATGGTCCCCCGCAGAAAGAAAAAAAATCAAAGCTGTCAATGAGTGGTGATCTGGTTATTGCACCTCTTACCCGAATTTTGTTTAAAGGCTGTCTTGTACAGCGGGCAATTGCTTTCAAGGAATCCATGCATAAAGTGAATATAGAGGTAAAGGTGATAATTGTTAACCTTATTTGCATGCGCCTACCCAGAATCCCTTGTGGTTGTGGCAGCACCATTAGATTTCTGAGGGAAAAACAAGCCTTCTGGATTATCTGGTGTCTGTAGATGAGTGTTAATACTTCTACTATCCCTTAAATTTAAGTAGAAGGGTTTTCCTTCACCCACCATATGGTATTTATTAGACATGGGCACCAGGGGGCTCTTCGTCTTCGTCTTCGTGCTCGTCTTCGGCAAAAAAAAATCTTTGTATTCCGCGAATATTCGTGGACATTCTTCGTGTTCGTTTTTTCTTTGTTTTTTCCGGTTAAGGGGTTAATACGGGGTTAACGCATACCGCAGCAGCTCTGGCGCCAGGAGTTTAAATGTCCGTATGAGCGACTCTATTGGTCGCCCCCTGCTGGCCTAATGCAGCAACTTGTCCGGCAGGGACAGATATTTTGACAGAATAGATAGGTATTCATTTCATGTTTTACTCTAGAATTCCTACGAACATGATTTTTTTCCCAGGGAAAAATAAGTGTATTAATAGTAAATGATTATCAATGACATTAATTCTGTCGAATTAAACTGTTAGATGAAAGGCTCATGGGAATATATTTTATTTGAATAATTAATAAATGCAAATGAGCACACTACCATATATGGCTAATATATCTTCGGGCAGAATGCTGCGATCTATTGGTAAGATACATTGAGTAGCATAATAACTTTGGATTGTTCCAGATGCTTGAAATCCAAAGTTATTATGCTACTCAATGTATTTTACCAATAGATGGCAGCATTCTGCCCAGAAGATATATTAGCCATATATGGTTTTGGATGTATTCCCCGATCCCCCTGCCTCTGTCATTTTTCTACTTATTTTGGGGGTTTTTGTATTAAACTTTTAGACGAAAGGATCATAGGAATATATTTTATTTGAATAATTAATAAATGCAAATGAGTATACCATATATGGCTAATATATCTTGGGTCAGAATGCTGCCATCTATTGGTTAGATACATTGAGTAGCATAATAACTTTGGATTGTTCCATATGCTTGAAATCCAAAGTTATTATTACATTACTTCCATCATACACACAAAGATAGTTTCTATTAACCCGGATGACAACACAGTTTCTGTTAGGAAAAACCTGACAAGGGTTTTAGCTGATGGATATTAACCTGCAAACACTGTGATAGAAAGTCTTGTGTGATCCTATGCATTATGTGATGCATGTGATTTTAGTGACCAGCAGTGACAGTCGATGGACCTGGCTTATTTTACTTTAGAAAACCAGCTAAGAAGTTAGTCCATATCAAAATCAGTATCCAAATGATATTTGTAAACTACACAATAAAGCATTTGCTGTGTATGTGTATAGTGTTTTTAGTCCCCTAAACATTTGTATGTTCTCTGGGAAACATGGAATGAGCATGCTGGTTATGTGCATTGCTCTGAAGTCTATGACCAATCAATTGTATCCACTAAACCCAAGACTGCATTTCTTTTGAGACCATTGGTTGGGCTTGTAAAAGTTTTAACTCCTTAATGACAAAGCCCGTACATGTACGGGCTCAAAATGCATTGTTTTCAATGGGTTTAGGGACCGCCCATTATCCTTAAGGGGTTAAGGTTGAAGTTCAGAGGAATGTTTATAACAATTTACCGCAGAGCAGACCTTTGTTGGTAGGGCAAATAACTACCCTTAAATAGATATTAAACAGATGTTTCTGGCAGGAATGGGAACATGGATTAATAAAACATAAATTCTACACACAAGAAACCTCTTTTTATGTCATTTTTCTGGTAAAAAAATAAGTGTGCTCTGAAATAAATCACAATGTAGTTTTAAATGAAATCTTAATAACCATATTAGCAATTGTTACTCAGTCCTCACCACTTACTTATATACGACTGAAATTGTTCTCATAAATCTTTTCATCTGATACAACTGTTCATGTATAATTTGTGTTCAGTTATGGCTGTTAATACATGACATTTTAAGTAATTTTAATTATTCTGATTAGTTTTACTGCCTTTCTCATACATTTCATCTACAGGAATACATAATGTTTTTTTGGGGGCGCATATATGAAATTTTATTTTATATTACAAAAATGTATGCTAACTTTTATGGCACTGATATTGTACATTAAGTACATATTAAATCTTAAGCATTCTCACTGGTTCCAAGGAGTATAGATGATTTTACATGACAAATAGGACAAAACTAATTTAACAGGGCATTTTATCGAATAAAAATAAAGAAATACGAGTCAATATCTAGTAGAAAGGAAATGTCAGTATTGTACCTGAAAGTAATTTGTTGGAATATTTGATCTAAAATTATTTCAGTATTATACCGTAGATTGCTAGCAAGCGTTCATATTTAAGATATGGAGAAACTTTACAATGTGTGAGGACTTGTACCAGCAATAAAATATTGTTCAGGGAGTTGAAATAGATCACCTTGAAAGGAACATCCAGGATTTATTGGAGAAGATAATTGGACAGGGGACTTGCCAATTAGTCTTATGTTTGTGTAATTGCTGAAGGGAGATGCTATAACAATGGAAAATAAAATTTGTTTGTGCTTTAATTGATAAAAAAAAAGTTGTAATCATGAAACCAGGCAAGACTGAAGTATAGTTAAATTTAGTAACAGAATTATACACACCATTCATCCTTTTGAAACTGATGTTAGTCTAACACTAATTTTGTAATACAGGTTATCTATTTTGTTCTCTATAATAGTGTTTAGGCACATGTTAGGTTTCTGGTTCTGTATGTGTATTTTTATGCGTGCAGGTATTTTTTAGGTATGGAGGTATGTATGCAAAAATCGTTATTTTTTCAGCAGTGACATACAACTATATAAATAATTAAGGAAATTATAAAAAAAAATACACAAAGATAGAAAGTATTTGTAAATACTTCCAAACAAGAAGTTTGTAGATATTTTCTCATGTCCCTCATTTTGCAACTTAAGGAGCCATGTTGTCAGCTTATATGAAATAATTTAGGTATTTCACAGTGGTCCAGAAATTTCTGTGCTCTGGAATTTACCTTGAGAGTCAGAAAACACAAATGGCATTGGCAACAGGTTACATTTCGAAAGCATTGTGACCTTTTTGAAAATGATGTACCTCTGTGGCAAACATAAATATCTTGCTTATGGGGATCTATCAGGGTAAAATTCCCTAGTGCCGTGGAACACGCAGAGTCTATTCCAGACTTTGGGCTCAGTATAGTAATATGCACATAAAGCAAGCTGATCTCACCCGCTAGATAAAAAAGTCCCAGAGGAACATACACCAGAACTAAAATAAGGGAGGAAAGTTTTAGTTCTAAATCTCATTTTTCCTCAGCTCTAATCAGATTGAATTCCAAAAGACTAAAAATGAAGGGGCATACAAAACTTCAGTAACCAAATGATATTAAAAATAATGATGGTGCTAAAAGGCACAAACAGTTCACTGTCTTAATCATAAATCAGATTGTGAAGTTGAGTTCACATACAAATCTTTTAATTCTGTATTTGCCTTTCCATGTAACATAAGCACGATAATAAGCAAAGCACAGATATTTAACTATTCTATATATGTCAGTAATAAACCTTACAAATGTTCAGATCCCCCTGATACAAATGTAACTGGTAAAAGAAACAACTACAAGCTTCATAGTTCATAAGGTTGAAAAAAGGCCTAAGTCCATCAAGTTCAACCCTTCTACCTAACCTTCCTATTCTTGATCCAAGAAGTGTTTTTTTCCATGTGGCATTTGTCTATGAACCACATTGAATCGCTTGTCAATATTCCCATTAGCTTAAATTGTAGCATTTATTAACAGTGTTCTAGTTTCTAAGCTTGAGGATCTAATTTTAAACAGTTCATTGAATCGCAAGCCATGCTTTATTCTCGTCCATTAAAACCAGTTAAAGTTGAGATGACCATTTTATGGGTCCTACAATTCTACAACAAAACTTTTTTGTCTAACTATATTCATTTTTCTTTTTAACAGCTCCATTTTGCATCCAATATGTAACAGATCTTTTGATTATATGGATGGGAATGCAAATCCTTCGGACAAAAGATCTACTCAGGATGAATACATGTTCTCTGGTGGAACAAGCTTTGACCAGATGGACAAAGAAGAAGAAATTTTCTTTGATTATTTCTTATGTAATGAAATTCGTGATGTCTCGTGCTTTCCTAAACCTGACGCATTTAATCCATGTGAAGACATCATGGGATACAATACTCTCAGGGTGTTGATATGGTGTATTAATATTTTGGCTATTACTGGAAATGCTGTTGTACTGATAATATTAATTAGTAGCCAGTATAAATTTACTGTCCCTAGATTTTTGATGTGCAATCTAGCTTTTGCAGACCTGTGCATGGGTATTTATCTGTTGCTTATTGCATCTGTAGATATTCAAACCAAAAGTCAGTATTATAACTATGCAATTGACTGGCAGACTGGAGCAGGTTGTGGTGCTGCTGGGTTTTTCACTGTATTTGCGAGTGAGCTTTCAGTCTACACCCTAACCGTAATAACCTTGGAAAGATGGCATACAATCACATATGCAATGCAGTTAGAACGCAAAGTCAGATTTCGACATGCTTTAATTGTAATGATTTCGGGTTGGATATTTGCATTCACCGTAGCTCTCCTCCCCATCATTGGGGTCAGTAGCTACCTAAAGGTCAGTATATGTTTACCTATGGACATTGAAACTCCACTTTCTCAAGCATACATCATGTTCCTTCTAGTAATTAATGTCATGGCTTTTGTTGTTATCTGTACCTGCTATATTGGCATATACATCACCGTAAGAAATCCAAATGTTGTCTCATCCAACAGTGACACCAAAATTGCCAAACGCATGGCGATATTGATTTTTACTGACTTTTTATGCATGGCGCCAATATCATTCTTTGCCATCTCAGCTTCGCTAAAGGTTCCTCTGATCACAGTTTCAAATTCTAAGATCCTTCTGGTTCTTTTCTATCCAATTAATTCATGTGCCAATCCTTTCCTCTATGCCATTTTTACAAAGACATTTCGTAGAGATTTTTATATTTTAATGAGCAAATTTGGTTGCTGTCAAAAACAGGCACAAATTTTTAAAACCGAAACCTCTTCATCCGCTCACACAATTCATGGGAGAAATGGGCATTATGTTCCTGGACCAAAAAGTAGCACCGGGTCCGTGTATACATTGGTGCCATTGAATCACTAAAATACCAGTTTCAATATGAAAACTTATCTCAGGAGACATGAAATTTTATTTTCATGATTGAATTAATATAAATATCATGAATTGAATTAATTTACCAAAAGTGACAAAAGTGTAAAAAACCTGGGCTCCAAAAAACATTTGGAACCACACACTGTGACTTTCCCCCGAAGGATCCCCCTATTAATGGTTTGATTGCCTACTGTTCATCTTAGAAGGAACAATACAATGTATGTTCCAGTCTTCTCCCACTGCACTATGAGAAGGACAGACCTAAACTACTGGGCACTTTTAGTACTATAGACATGTAAACGAAAATATAAATGCTTTATGAAATTTTTTTATAAACATTGGGGATGTTCTTCAATAAGTAAACACATTCAAATTAAAACATACTCTTTGAAGCCCAGTGGTGATTTGAATATATTTAGATGTTTGGTAATTGTCTTCATAGGAGATAATAGAATTCAGACAATTTTGGGACTATCCTCAATCCACAATAAAAACAGACATCATTGACATGACAAAAAGTACATTGCTATTGGCAGCTTTTATTGATAATTACTTAGCATTGATGTTCAATGTCAGTAAGGGGCTGCAAAGGTCAATTTGATATCATCTGGAGGTAAATTAGTTTTGTTTCTTGTGAATGGTAAGACTCCACTTGGAATACACTGCTCGAATCTGGTTGCCTATTCTTTATTTTTTTTAAAGTAGGCTACAAATTCCTTAGTTAGGCTAGAAAATGTTGCAAAAAAAAACCTTTTGGACCAATTTGGACAGGTGTATTTGAAAGGTCACCTATATTCATATGTTACCTCTGGCAGCAACTCTTACAAGGACCAAAAAACCCATACCCAGTCTCCACCAAATGCTTTAATTCTTCAAGCCTTAAAGGGCAAATATCTTATGAAATCTTTCTGAATCAGAAGCCTTTTTGGAAATAAACAAAGGCAAGCCTTGGTAATTAAGCTGCAAAATATCAAAAAAGAGTGACAAAAAACAAATCAACATCCCCAATGTTCTCCCATATATCAAATCTCTACCCTATATAATATCCTCTTTCCTGATCCAGGATGAGGTTTTGAACTTTTCCTCCCTTATCTACCCACAAAGGCATCTTACTGATCTTGTCTCTTCTTTACATAAGCTTTAAACATTTAGATAAAATTATGCATTAATTGGAAATATTTTTGTAATTGTATATAATGGGAATGTTTTATTAAACGCGTTTGTTGCCCATGCGAGGACTTTCAGCTGGTTAATATAAATATGACTATTGCTTTTGTTGTTAAGAATGCTATTTGCTTATGCTTGTAAACATGCATGTATGCACCTGTACATAAAAAGCGGTACATATGCTATGAGCATTTAATCAAATGTCGAGTGAATCACTTAAATAGCTTGATATGAAAGAATTATAGTTTGTTCAAAAAATAGGTCTAAATAAAAAATATTCTGCCAATCAGTTTCACAGTATGTTTTAGTATTAATGATTTGTATAGCTGCAAGAGTTTACGTAGTGTTTGTACGTATGGTATGACTAAGTCAAATTGAAAGTGCTACGTAAGTTTAAGTGCCCCTTGCTTAAAATTTTAAATAATGATCAGAAAAAAGGCAAGATGCGGAGGAGACAGGAGACAAACGCCAAAGCGGAAGATAGCATGGCTGCATCAGCAAGATAGTTGGTACAGTACAATGGACAGTTGTATGAATTCTAATCCAACGTGATTTGGAGAGGTTTTTTTTTCAGGTGTTTTTGGTGGGGAATCATTGTAATAAATGATTAATGCATAATGTTGATACATCTCAACATGAAGAACCTTACTGTGTTTGGGTGTTTGTAATGCATAGTAAAAGTCTCTGCTAAAAGTGCCAACCATGAAAGAAAAGAGGTGATAAAGTAAAAGGAGTGAGACGGGACAGGGGCAGTATATATGTTTAATTTATTGGTGCTGCCAGAACCTTTGTATTTGTGAAGATATCTTTTAAAAAAGACTATTGGGTTGAAGATGCCATATTGTATATATAATATTACTGTCCCACCACAGATGTGTTATTAGAGATAGAGTTGAATCCAACACAAAGTGTTTACTACAAAGGTTGTGGAAACAGTCCGTAGTTTTTCAGTTACAGGCTTTATTTCGCCTGTACTGCATCACCTTAAAGTTCCCATGACATTTATTACCATGAGATAATTACTGACATTATAACAGATGAATGTCTGTTCCTCATTTCCAAAAAAATAGTTATAGATAGATGTTGTGCAGAGGTAGGTTAGTGAATGATAAATAGATCCATAGCTATTTTTAATGTTATTAGTTACATCTGCTTGAGCATTAGATTTATTGTAAGCATGATAATTGTGTGCAAAAAGTTGTCATTTTTAGAATTAAAAGAATAAAAACAGAATCTGGTTCATCTGCACAACGAATTGGAACGAGTGACAGATGATGACACTGGCCTGGATAAATATTGTCACTTTTGACAATAGTCATGTATCCCTGTGGTTACTGTGATATTATCTAAACTGCGAAGGTCCATTCATAGACTCAACATGTGAAATTCTCTTTGACTGGCAATGTGAGTTATACATGTTCCCAAATAATTCCATGAGCAGGTGAGCGGGGGTCCATATTACAATTCCAATAAATGTAAGTTATCCTTTTTGGAGCCTGGAATAAAAAACAGTGAACTGCTCAGCCTAATCACTCTGCATTAACATTAACAATTAAAAAGATCAGAAAGCACAAAAATATTATTTTTTTTCTTCTAATAAAATGTAACATTTTGAAGAGTGCTTGCAAAATTCACAGGACTTACCTCTCAAGGCTGAGTGCATAGTGGAGTGGAATGAGAGCATGGCTGAGTGAATGGTGGAGTGGAGATTACTAAAACACCTATTCAACTTTGGTATTTTGATATGGTATGATATTTGTTAACATTCAAGACAGGTTGCATGGGGACATAATTTTGTGTCACACTGGTGCTAAGCTTGTATTCACATAGCAATCCCATGGTCATGGATCGGTTCATGCCACTCCATAGTAGTCTTGCTTAATTCTAGACATAAGCAGACATATACCCTCTAAATCCTTCTAAATCTAAAGCTTTCCAATGCATTCTACATGCATTTGGCACTGCAACAGTTAACAAATATCTCCTCTCATTTCGAATGATGAGAGATCACAGAGTGCTCATCATGTGCTGCTCGTAGCTCTCTTTTCAATTTCCTGTCGATGAATTATTTGAGGATGAAAGTAACGCACATAAAAAAAAATAGATGCCATAAATGTCTTCCTCAGGAATACAAATTAACGCTTAATTTTCCTAGGTGAAAGTAACATTTTTAATATATTTTATAATGTTAAATAATACAAACCTGTAGATATTGATTTTCCAGTAAACAGAATTTTAAGTGAAAAGCTGTCAAAATACACACAGTACATTACATACCACAGGTAACACTTGTCTGGAACATTAAGGCTTCAGAGGATGAGCTTAATGGCTTACTAATCAAAATGATTGAACCTTAGAACAGAAATTAAATATCACCTTTAGAAACAGGCAACCATCCAAGAAAGTGAATCTGGAATGGTAGCTGGGGAATATTGACTCACTTGTAGCAAAATACAAA
The DNA here is from genome assembly GCA_029215755.1 of Spea hammondii. Classification (NCBI taxonomy): domain Eukaryota; kingdom Metazoa; phylum Chordata; class Amphibia; order Anura; family Pelobatidae; genus Spea; species Spea hammondii. The sequence goes on along the minus strand of JARDYJ010000003.1, from coordinate 14,539,341 downwards.
AATGTATTTTCTAGCAATACGGGAGATAACATCAATATAAATTTAGAGGGCTGTCAATACCACTGATGGAGGTTTTGATTAAAACTAGCTCATACTTATCAATTAAAGTCAAACTAGGTTTGTGCAATAAAGGATATTATGGACATTTTAAGAATTAGTTAACTTTATTATTACTCTCAAAGCTGTGTATTTGCTTTATTGACGGATAGGACATCCATAGAGGACACACAGAGGCTATCTGTAAAATCAGCACTTTCCATATTTCTGTATTATTTAATGGCACATACAATAGTTTTCTGAGTTGGAAAAAAATATTAATATTGACTAGTGATGAAAATCAACAATGAATAAGTTAGAATTGTTCATCTGAACATTTTATTGCTACAAAAACATTCCTCTAAATGATATTGGAAAGATGAAAACGTTATTGGAAATAAATTCTAATATGTGGATAGGTATTAACTTGATATTGTGACTGATAAATGAGACACTGAATAAAATATGTAAACGGCAGCTAGCAGGCATAACCCTACCATTTAAGCAGAATAGGCAGCTGCTTAGGAGTTATTGTTTTAATTCTTTTTAGTGCCAACCACCAATGGGCCTAGGATGCCAACCATCTACCAAATAGGCACTTTATGGTCTCCTATCCATAATCATTTTTAGTGAAAAACCTTTCTACATACACACAAGGCTTCTACTAAAGATGAAAATCCTCTCACCAGCAGGGTTCAAGCTCATGTGCAACCCATGACTAGGTGAACAGGTCCCATGTAGCATGTAGAGAAAGGAAAGGGGCAATGAATAAAAGGAGAAAAAGGAACCTCAACAGCCAATCAGAGTACATTCTGTAACCTAAAGGCCTCCCACCCTGGGTGCAGATTGATGAGTGAGAGGAGTTGGCTCTGTTGTGGATTAATCAGATAATATACATACATATGCTATATATTAGACATGTGCAAATGGGCCCAAAACGATGCAGACTAATTTTTTGGTTAATTTTGGCCTATTCATTTTTAGGCAATGAATTTCATTACCTGCCCATTTGGTTCAGAAATCTTATTTTAGGAACAAAATTAATTGCCTGGATCTCACATTCATTCTCATTCACTAACGCTCTCACACTTACATTCTAGTTCATTCCCACTCTCTTTTCTGCTTCCGCATATTCTTTTTCTTCATCGTCTCTCTTCTACCCTCTGCCTTTCATCTTCTTTCCTCTATCTCTAATCTTCTCCCTTCTATCTTTGTTTGCATCTCCACAGATGTAACCTGGTGCAAACTACTACATATATATACACTTACATAACAGCTTATTAGCTGCATTAAAATATTATTATTTTTGCTACATAAACATTGGCTGAGTATTTTATGAAATAAACAAGGTACTTAAATTCCATTGGTCAGATAAGTGCTCTGAAATTCACATTGCACTATTTTATATGAATATCTGGACTCATTTGAATATGAATATTCAAAATGCTAAATATGTGTGAAACATAATAACTCACAGCCAACTTATCCAATACATCAAGCTTCTGTAACTGCTGGAGCCAACATTATGAATTATATTTCATCGTAACATTGTAACTTAGGTTGAAAAAAGAAACAAGTCCATCAAGTTCAACTATGCTTTTGAATTAATCCATAAAGCTGCAATTAGTGTGGCCTGTTCAGTAAATCTTTGTATACTGTTCCATGTGTCTCTTTCAGAAAAGTAGTATTGAACTATTATTTGATTTTATGCATTAATTGCACTGTATTACTTTTCTTGGGGGCAGGTTGGCAAATAAAAGGAAGTAAAAACAAAAAAAAATCATTTTTTTCAATCATAGTTTTTATTAAATATGAAAAAATAGTTTACATGTGAATTAATATTTACAAATGAAACTTTTTCTTATAGGGTAGTCTTATATTCAGGCTTTTTCTTTTTTTCTAAATTAATATTCATATTTTGGGGGTCGTCTTATAATTGAGCAAATACGGTATATTTGTGATTTCCATAACAGACAGCTATGGATAACAGAAGAAAATATTGAGATTAGAAATAATATACTAACACTATATATATATATATATATATATATATATATATATATATATATATATATATATATATATATAAATACATTTTCAATAGACAAATCATTATTATGTGTAAATATTCTCAAAATATTTACTGAATAACTCTTGAGACTACACACAATATGGTCTTTTTATGCAGTGATACAGATCCAGTCAAAACATCCATTATAACAGATGGACCACAATAAAGGAACATCTTTTCCAATGTCATTTCAAGGTAATAGGAAATCCAAGATGATAAACTGGTTCTATACTATAATATGGCCATAGCTATAGAATTGTATTATATTATATAAGAGGTTCTAAGTGTGAGTAGAGGTCACAATACTATTAATGTTTTAAACATTTGCCATGGAAGGGCTAGCAAGGATCCTCACATTGCTCTAGATTGAAAAAACAAAAATCAGACAATCATCAGAAATAGCTGGCCAAGTACCAAGATTACTAGCCAGTTCTCATCTAGAATTTATAATCTGAAATTCAACCACTATCAATGTGAAAACAAGGTAGAGAAACTAAGAGCTCCTTCAATAATTTGACTAATAAAATAACCAGCCTAATTCTACACGTCACCACTCATGCAAGACAGAAAATAATTGCAGCTCCGAACAAACCACTATGGATATTAGGAATTGCAAAAGGATAATAATTTAAAAGAGGCCCAAGAAAACAAAGTCAGGCTAAAGACTTTGATAAAAGATTGTAATACCTTCATAAAGTAAAATGAGGGTGTTCCTAACAAAATTCCAAAATAAAGACCTTTGCAGATCAAACTGCTGCAATATAAATCAACTTTCCAGCATCTGTAGCCTATAAAGTCTTGGGCAGATAGTAAAAACAAACTACAGACTAATCAATCCTGGGTTTTTACTCTACAATGCAAAATAAGGAGTTGGCACAGATGAATAATGTCAGAAAGGGCTAAATATGGTAATTAATGATACAGTATCTACAATAAAAGAGTGACCTAGATATGTTGGCTGCTTCTCTACAGTTCAAGAAATAATATAATACTCTAAGCCAATGCTTTTTGTTCGGGTGGGGGTGACTTTTTAAAGAATTGAACACCAAGGACAGTCATGAAAAATATATGGCTTTAATAACATTTTAAATTAATAACAAAATGTCATGCGTGTTTAAATTTTCTCACTGTTTTACTCTCCACCACGTCTGTTGAGAGACTGTTCCATTTATCTAACACCCTCTCTGTAAAGTAAAACTTCCTTACATTATATCTAAACATCTCTTGTTCTAACATTTCGCCTCCTTTAAAATTAGCTTCCCTCCTGTACTTTGTTAAATCCGTGTATTTAAATGTTTCTATCACATCTCCCCCTCTTCTTTCCTCGAAGATCCCTTGAAGATCCCTTAGTCTTTCTGTCAAGCAAACTCCTTACCATTTTTGTAGCCCCCCTCTGAACTGTAAAGCGGCAGAACTCCCTGTTGCTGCTACTAATGCCGCTCACTATACTATACCGCTTTATTGTATTAACTGCATTTTATTCATCAGAAATAAATACTCTTAAGTCCCTCTCTTCCATTGTCACTGACAGAACAGTGCCCCAGTGTGATATTCTGCTTTAGGATTTTTACATCCCAAGTGCTCTAGTTTACGTTTATCAACATTAAATAGCAGCTATCACACTCTCAACCATTCTTTTAATCCATTCAACTATTTTGGCTTCCAGACCCATAGGTAATTTATTTATTTATCAGTGTCAAATGCCCTACCTACTGACATCTACGTAGGTGATATCTACTGCTCTTCCCTGGTCTATTATTTTAGTTACTCAGTCAAATAAGGTTAGTTAGATTGACAAGATCTTCCTGTAGTAATCCCGTGCTCTCTCTGATAATGAAAAACAGATATTTAACAATCCTAACATTTAGCATGGTTTTCATTATTTTACCAACATCTGGCATAAGAGTAATGGTCTGCACTTGGCTGAGTATTTCATGCTACTTTTTTGAAGTGGTACTACAGTTGCAAACTTCCAGTCTTTTGGAACTACTCCTGCCAATAGTGACTAAATATGTCTGCTAATGGTTTTGCCATGACACTCCAGAGCTCTTTTAATAACTCTCGGTGTATCCCATTGGGGCCCATGGATTAGTTTGTTCCCTGTAAAAATAAAACCTAATTCCCTTCATTTGTCTTTATTTTAATTATTCCCGGTTTATGATTTCTACTTTCTCATCTTAATCATTTAGAGTTTGCTTATAGTTCCTAAAAGCTACCATCTTCTCATTTAATACATTTGACACATCTGCAGAGAAACATGGTGGTTTCTTTTTGTCTTACTAACAACTTTGATGCGATGACAGTTCCATTTCTCCATCTAAAGATTTCAAGACCATTGACATACAGGCAGTGGCGACTCTAGAAACAATATATAGGGGGGGCACACAAGATACCACAGTCAAACTGGGGGGGCATTAATAATTTCCACCATTAAATCATACCACTGAAAAAACATATATATATATATATATATATATATATATATATATATATACACACCGGTATATATATATATATATATATATATATATATATATATATATATATATATATATATTGCCAAAAGTAATGTGCTATGGAATAATACTTTTGTTATTTGACAATACAATACTTGATCATTCAACATGGGAAGCCACAATTTAGTACGACTAATCCTTGAAATCCTTTAAACAACACAATACCTTAACTTTTGCACTAAATGATTTCAGGGCCTAATATTAGATCCTGCTGCTGATATATATATATTAGCCCCTGCTGCCCAAATATATTAATATTAGTCCCTGCTGCCGATATATATATAAATATATATATATAAATATTATATCCTGCTGCTGATAGGAGGTATAGATCAACAGAATGGAAACAGCATTGCAGGTATTAATCAACTGAACAAGACATACAAACCCTGTATTTGCAGGTATACATAAATAATGTATGGAAACAGCATAGCAGATATGGATCTACAGAATAACACACAAACCCAGCTTTGCAGGTACAGATCAATTGGAATTCACATAAAAACACGGCATTAAAGGTATATTTTAAACCCCCTAAATTACAGGCATAGATCACAGTTTGCACACCCCAAAGTCAGCCCTGGCGTCCACACTGCCCACATAGAACCTGGCCAGCACCCAGATAACACACATAAGATTTGCCATCTTTGTCCCATATACACCCTGCCTGTGCCATCTTGGTCCCCAAGGCTCAAACATCCTGCTAGTGCCATCTTTGCCCTTCCACAATTATACATCTATGATACACACAAACACATTAACTCATGCTCTCCCTCATTCAGACAACTCATCCACATATTAACTCATGCTCTCCCTCATTCAGACAACTCATCCACATATTAACTCATGCTCTCCCTCATTCAGACAATTCATTCACACATTAACTCATGCTCTCCCTCATTCGGACAAATCATCAATTTTAAGAAACTACGCCCCTTGGAGCTTCAAATGAGGGGTTACATGTATTTCTAGGACAAAAGTTGACTGCACAAATAATGACAGAATATGTCGCTTAGGCTTGAAAATATGTATTTTCTATCCATAGCGACATGTTGATTTGTGTCTTGCGCACTCCAGGTTTGTACTAGAAACACATGCAGCCCCTCATTTGATGCGCCAAGGGATGTAGTTCTTGCAAATGTGTACTTTTTGTACCATAATTTAACTTCCTACATGAGCAGTAATGCCACGTCAAGGCTTCAACCCTAATTACTGACCATTCACACGCCTTTCATATCTCCATTCACTCGCAGAAGCACACACCATACTTTAAATACATTCACTCACAGAAGCACACACCATTCTTTCCCCTTACAATCCCAAAGAAATGATGGTAAAGGGAGAAAAAAATCACTTTTACAGCAAAAATAAGTTTTGCAGTAAAAATGCAAGGCGCTCCAGGGATGAGATGGTTACTCACGTACCGCACAGGCTAAATGGCTGATTTTATTAATATTTGCAGTTCATCAGGCTTTCAAAAATTGCCTCCCTCTACCATTGGCTAAATTTAACCCCATGATCAAAGGGATCATGGGATAAAAAATTAGTATCTGCCATTTTTAAAAAGGGAATGTGACTTTTTATAGCTATATGATCACTGTGGTAACATTGGCTACCACAGTGGATCATTTAGCTAGAATACTTAAACTTTTTTTTTTTAAGTTAAACTACTTTATGTTTAAATAATTTTGTAAACTTTTTTAAAAATTTTTATTTTTTTAACTTAATATTTTGTATTAATTATACATTTTCAATTAATTATTTTCACAAGCTATATACCGTTGGAAAGGTGAAGTAATTACCTTTCCAACGGTATATGTTGGGGGTCTGTAGCTGCTTAGATGCCTGAGATACAGGCATCTAAGCAGCATGCCCCCATACCTCTTTAACTGACAATTGTCAGTTGTTAATAAAGTTGCGCGGTGACGTCATCGCGTCATTGCGCGAGACGTCACCGGGCGGATCGGGTGGCCCCGGTGATGCCCTTCAGTTTGAGGGGCGGATCGCCGGGGTAGGTGGTGATGGAGATCCACAGACCTCCATCAAGGTAGGGTAGTGCTAGTGACGGCATGGTGCCGTCGTTAGCACCTGAGTGGTGCTATGTCGTCGTTAGCAGTCAAGGGGTTAAAGTCCCATTGCGGGACTATCCTGGGTGACTCCAAATTCGGCGGGGGGGGCAACAGAGGGGGCAAGAAATATCCTAGGGGGGGCAATTGCCCCCCCTTGCCCCCCTCTAGCGACGCCACTGCATACAGGTATCTTTCCATTTTAAAAAAATCACCCTTTCGAAAATGTAAAGCCTTCTTTTTAGTTTGGTGCAGCACAACCTCCATTCTTACAAATAAACCACACTGACTCACTGGAGCCCAAACACTTTCATACATCTATCTAGGACAGCCTCCTTCCTTGTTGGCTCCTCTAACAATTGCCAAAGATACAACCCCTGTACAGAATTTAAGATGTCTCTGCTCCTGGCTGACCCTGGTGTTTGGTGCTTTCAGTCCCCCATAGTGATAACCGTATCTTTCAATGACATCTTAGTTATTCAAACTCCTCTGCATGTCCAAGGGGTCTATATATCACCTATGCAACCAACCACTTTGTTACCAAGTTCTAAAGTTACCCACTCTTTAGGTTCTGCTCCTTACCTTGTATAAGATTAACCTTTAAGTTATTTCTAGCATGAAGGGTAATTGTTCTTCCTTTTTCTGCCTCCCCTATCTGTTACGTATAACATGTATGCTGTTATCGTAACATCCTGATCATATTGCTTGCTTTACCAGGTCTTAGTAACCACCTCTAAATCCACATTATCACCATGCAGTAAGTGCTTGAATCGTATTCCCTAAACTGAGGGCATTTATCATACCACTCTCAAGCTTTGCGTCATCATATGTTGTGGTTTACTTATTTGTATATCTATGCTGATCTCAAATTCTCCCTGGACCTACACTAGCTACCTCTTTAATGCTACATTTGCCCTCCTCCTGCACCATAGCTTAAAATCTCCTCTAACCATTGTCTCCTCCAGTATAGCAGCTCTTTCATAATTGTATATCTTCTTATCATTTAAGATGCTGCTTCTAAAAATAACCTTTGGCCAATGTGATGGGCTCACATATCAATGTCAATATCAGAGCTACCTGTCAGCTTATTTTATAAAGAATAATAAAAATAAAAATAAATGGAGTTGAGAGCTTTAAAGAACATTGCCAAACAGATTAAACATCGTAGAAAAATCCAAATAGTTTCAGGATTTTCATGCTACTGTTTTGAAAGTAGATAACTGCTAGCTGGTTCTAATAATGCTAGATGGTTCAAATATTTCACACTGAAGTTGCATAACCTTAAGTAACAATTCAGTTTAATGATATGTTTATAGTGGAATAAATGTTGGAAGTAAATAAATTAAGAAGCAGGTCTTGGCTTCATCAAAAAGCGACACATAATATTCCACCTAGTCTATCTAGCGAAAGCATTCTCCAACTCTGCTCCTGCTGCCAATATTTTACTTTCCTGATTTGACCCAGAGTTTTCATATTAAACTCAGAGTTTAATGGTAAATATGCCAATTCACAGGGTCACAAAGAGTGGAGCTAACTCCTTCATATTCTACTCTAATTTAATAATATTTGGGTACCCTAATAAGGGCTTTTGACTGTTTGACTAGAGGTGACCTTATTAAGTCATCCGGTTTGCCTTCCATAAGGCATGGCTATTTTAAGAATCCTTATTAGAACTCTTTGGTTTGGTTTGGCCAACATTTGTGAGTCACTGTCTTGAATTGTGAAAGACTATTAAATGATTCACATTCAAAGGGACACAGGGTTCAATTATTCATAAAGTTCCAAATTCTTTGTACATCCTATAAAGTGTTAAACTTTTACTATTAATGGATGTTCTATCTTGACAATCCAGAAAGGATTTCATGAGAATAAGAAGGTTTTCAAAGTGGGAATAGTCAGCAAACTATGCAATGCATCTATCAGTAGTTCTATTTATTGAGCACAAGCTGTGTGTCCAGGGTCACCATGACCTACTTGTACTATTTGTGTCGTAATTACCCATACATGTAATTGAGCATGGGTAGGAAAATCTATGATTTTGGAACTTGTGTGATAGAGTATTTTTTATTTCTTTCTTTAACAAATGTATCTTGAAAATGCGTTTTAAATAGAAACCCTTGCTACAATAAACACATTTCAAATCAAGATAAATCAAGAGTTCTTCTTTTAAGAACTCATTTTTCCCTCTCACTGCACCAAGTAGTATGTTTCTATTGTGGGTAATTTTATTTTTTTAATAATTTAGCTACTATACTAATTATAACTATTTTTTAGAGCTTATAAACTTTGAGGAGATATTTTATCGGCTTTGCTGGGGTATTAAGTTCCTCTACCTCCAGGTAGACTAGTATGTGAATAACCCACAAACGGGCTAAGGTATAATAGAAAATGGACAGCAACATTGAGTGGCTGAAAACTTTTAGCCCACGGAGCTTGCAGACAACATACTCAGTGAATCCTGTTTTCTCTTACATAGACTTGTTTTACTGCCCCCGTTCAAGTCTTTCCGATTCCTCTTATGGGTGTGAAGGAGTGAGCAAAGACATGTATGTCCATCAATGATCAGTCATACCCAGATCATCAAGGGCATATTGAGTAGAAGTCCTTATTTGTAAATTCACCTGCTGAAGGAGAAATCATTTGGCTTATATTTTCAACTAAAAAGTTTAACCCCTTAATGACAAAATGCATTGTTTTCAATGGGTTTGGGGACCGCCCATTGTCCTTAAAGGGATTAAAGGTGCGGTTTTTAATAACATTAATTACACTCTGTAGTAAATTAAGCAAGAAAGGGTTTGGCCACTAAACCATACAAATGCTGCATCCAGCTACAAAAGTGTTAAATCCAGCATTTAGTTAGATGTAACAGTTCCTTTTAGCAGTTATTGAACACAACATTTTTATAGCTGCACCAAACCATAATCTGAAATTTTTGCTGCCTATAATCATCATTTTTTCACTTAAGATTTCTTCTGGGTTTTTTCTCCAAGACATCTATAGATATTTTTTTTAATACTTATATAAAAATGCTTTGTGTGATTTTAATATTTTATTTCTATGCAAGGACATTCAAGCTGGATACTTTTGTTGTATGAATTTCCCAACCTTTTATCCTTATATCCAAACATTTATGTTGTATCCGCTGCTCAGAGGAGGGAGTGGAAGAACACATATTGCGTCTTTAATGTTGTCCCAGCAGGGATATTTCTTTGCCTTTGTCTGGATAGCAAAAACACAACAGGAAACAACGTTTACTGTTCTCTTCTACCACAACAGCAAACCGTTCTAGGATGTCTTTTTTTATTATTATTAATAGTAGTAACGGCTGTTTTGACACCGGGCAAAGAAAAGTTGCGCAGCGTGACTTGACACAAGACAGTTATACTGCATCAAGATATAAAGATATCTTTATAGAAAAAAAAGTGTTAATAACGGGTACATGCGAAAGGCAGAAAGAAATAAACAAGGTAATGAATAGGTACTCTTCAAATTTATGAAGGACTTTTATTTATATAGTGTATGGAAGCTATTTCAAGCCTTTGTAGGAAATATCCTGAAGACATTTATTTGTTATTTTCTCTAAGATATGTGATTACATACATTCTATTTCCTAACAAATAAAAAAGAATGTGTTAACAAAGGTATGGCATTTTAGCAATTGGAAATATAGAGGGGTGGTTTAATTTTAGATGTAACAAACTCATCGTTACTAACATACCTATATCTGTATAATAGACTTGTGCATTCAGATTGATACCAATTAAAATTTTAATGAAATATACCAATTTTATTAATCCGTACGAATCACTATAAACAAGAAGAAACCCTCAACCAAACAATCGAAAACAAAGCAAAGAGCGCTTTCGTTATTATTTTCATTTCAATTGGAGGAACAGGGGAGAGGGTATGTCTGTAGGCTTTGCCCTTTTGCAGAAGTTTACCGGGAGACCCGGTTCACAGAGAAGCGGACGAAGAAAGAAAACAGAAGAAACATGATAAAAGAACAAGATGATTCAAGAGAAGATACAGAGCCAGGGACACAGAACCGGTGGGCGGAGAGAGTGTGAAAGAGCATGAGAGACTGAATGAGGGTGAATGAGGGTGAGTGACAATGAATTTCATTTTCAAGTAAACTAAATTTACCTCTTTATGCCTCAGGAAATGGTGGGCCAATAACCACATAAGTCCACATTCCCCAGAAAGTAGGGACTGGGAAGCATTCCAATGCCCAGTAATGAGGTGAAAGCATATGGATCGAGGTACAGAACTTAGCGTGGGTGGGGTAGAAAGTTGAAGTTCCATGAATGGTTATGCAGACAAGCAGGTAAAAGGTTGAGTTATAGTGTCAAGACTCTCTCTCTCTCTCTCTATATATATATATATATAAATATATATATATTTAATGAATATTTACTCTATTAGGGGTTAAATGGGCAGATTTCTATGGACTGTTACTCTGCCATTGGTGGCGGTAAGGCAGCTGGGGACATGACAAGTACATTTAATTTGGAAAGAGGTTCTTTACACTCTCAGATATGAAGGCAGTATAAAATAGCAGCCTACATTTTTCTGAAACTAATAAACCCCCCAACTATTTACTTTATGTTTGAAAATACAAAAACAAATGTCTTTCCAAAATTATTGATTCTGAGTTGGTTCCTCACATACATTATCTTCCTTCATAGCTAATGATTGTCATTTTAAAACCAGGTAGACTTTTTAATTATGTATCTGTAGTTGCGTGGCATAAAGGTATAAACAGCAGGAAACCATAAATGGATACTTTAGTGTGCAGTGAGTATATTAAAATAATGTTAAAATATAAGACAATGTAGCGTCTTCATTCATTAGCTGGAGCTTAGTTTAGGGGATTGCCACTCACGTACGCTCAAAATCACCTGGCAAGGGCAAACCACCCAGCCCTATAAATTAATAAAAAACATATTAATACAACGAAGAAACAGCAGTAAAGGTTATAGGGACGGTAGCTGAAATTATACTAAATTCTGCCCAGTCCCCTTACACCATTTCCTCAGAGTTGTCGGATGTCAACAATCCATAAACCTGAGAAAATACTAAAAGGTTAAGAAACATATTTTCAAAACAAAGGCGTGTGTGGTGAAATACTGCATCTTTTGCCAAGTATTAATATAGAACATTATTATTTGTATACAGAGATTATTATTATTATTATTATTATTTGTCCATAAATTATATGGAGATAGAAATAAAATATCCTTTGTTGGAATATCCGTTATTAAGATTCCCTTAGCATGGCACTTTTTCCTTGTCCATAAGTCCAGTTCACTTATGAAAATGAATGCTTACAGAGGTACTGAAATACCAAATTACTAAAGACTGAAGAATCTGTTTATCACGGCTTCAAGGTTACTGGAAATCAGCAGTATTGTTCCATAAAATGACAAAAGCTTAAAATATATGACTGAAGATGAGTTCATTGCCAGAAGTGTATAATTGGTTTAGTTTGCAAATATTAATAAGAAAAAAATAAGCAGCATGCCTTCTCAGCATGAACAACTATTAAATGGTGATTTTTGTTACAAAGAAAGTGATATTGGTAACAAACACACTTTGATTTTCAGAAAACCTTATTTTGCATAATATGAAAGCAGCTCTCAAATGTACCTCCTTACAGCAGTAACCGTACTGAAGTTAATCTAAAGAAAAAGTGAACTTTGAAGTCTCAAGGACAAATGGCATATTAATTTATGCAGAAGCAATTTGATGTGACATTATTAATAGCCAATGCCTAAAACAGTTGATGACAAGCTAAGTAACTATGAACTAAATTAACGGAAGGAGATAGTATCTCTAGGCAATTCTACACTTGATATTCTTCTTTGTTTTAGGGCTGTGATATTGCACATACTATGCACGTTCGCATAATGAACATACTATTACAAATGTCATAGTATATACTAGACTTGGGCACCAGGGGGCTCTTCGTCTTCGTGCTCGTCTTCGTCAAAAAAAAAATCTTCGTATTCCGCGAATAATTCGTTTTTTCTTCTTTTTTTCTGGTTAAGGGGTTAATACGGGGTTAACGGGTACAGCAGCAGCTCTGGCGCCAGTAGTTTAAATGTGCATATCAGCAACTCTATTGGTCGCCAGCAGGGAGCCTCCTGCTGTCGACCAATGAGCACACTACCATATATAGCTAATATATTCTTATTATAAAGAAAGTAATATATAATATATTATGCTACTCGATGTAAAACCATCTTCGCACAGAATGCTGCCCTCTGTTGGTTTTACATTAAGTAGCATTGTTCCATATGCTTGAAATCCAAAGTTATTATGCTACTTAATGTAACGTACCAACAGAGGGCAGCATGCATTAATTAGCATTCTGTCCGAAGATATATTAGCCATATGTGGCAGTGTGCTCATTTGCATTTATTCAAATAAAATATATTCCCATGATCCTTTCGTCTAACAGTTTAATACAAAAAACCCCCCAAAATAAATAGAAAAAAAGAGTTTACAAGTTCGACAGAATTAATGTTCGCGAGTGCATTTAACTGTTGCAGTGGGGAGACCAGCGGATCATGGGAATATATTTTATTTAAATAATTAATAAATGAACCACATATGGCTAATATATCATCGGACAGAAAGCATAATAACTTATTAAGCTACTCAATGTATCTAACTAACAGAGGGCAGCATTGTGTCCAGGCCCGGACTGGGACAAAAAATAGGCCCGGGCATTTCAGACTGAGCAGCCCATTTTTATGAAAAAACATATATGTACATACACATGCACAGTGGCGGATCTACCGGGGTCGCAGGGGTCGCGACTGCGACCGGGCCCCGGCGGCAGGGGGGCCCAAGCCAAGGGGCCGCCCGAAATCTTTTTTACGTTTTTTTTTTTTTTTAAATAAGGCAGGGGCGTCCAACATGCGGCCCGCGGGCCAAATGCGGCCCGCGAGACCTCGAGGTGCGGCCCGCGTAAGATCGGCAGCCAGGGCAACCGATCTTACACGAGCCGCACCTCAAGCCCTGCTACTTACTTGTGGGAGGGTCTTCTGGACAGCACAGAGGAAGCGGAGTTCACGTGACTTCCTACTTCCTCTGTGCTTTAGCAGAGAAGGCAGAGGGAGGCCGCGCCCCCTGCTGAAGTCTGTGAGCGGCATCGAGGGAGCTGCAGTACAGGTAAGGGGGTGGGGAGGGTGTTTGAATGAGTGTGTGTGATTGAGGGAATGAATCTGTGAATTAATGATTATATGAATAAATGTGTGTGTGTGTGTGTGTGTGTTAGCTAGCATGGATGTGTAAGTGCTGGAACCTAGGCATGATGGGACTGTGATTGCTGTTAGCAATCACACTCCTATCATGCCAAGTCAGCCAGTACATGCTGAAACCTGGCCAGCTGCCCCCCTTGTGTAGTGATAATGCCAGCAGTATGGGGTCTGCACTTACAGCCACCCTGTACCAGCATGTACTGGCTGACTTGGCATGATAGGAGTGTGATTGCTAACAGCAATCACAGTCCCATAATGCCTAGGTTCCAGCATTTACTGGATGGATGTGTAAGTGCTGGAACCTAGGCATGATGGGACTGTGATTGCTGTTAGCAATCACACTCCTATCATGCCAAGTCAGCCAGTACATGCTGAAACCTGGCTAGCTGCCCCCCTTGTGTATTGATGCTACCAGCAGTATGGGGTCTGCACATCACTTACAGCCACCCTGTACCAGCATGTACTGGCTGACTTGGCATGATAGGAGTGTGATTGCTAACAGCAATCACAGCGAGCACAGTCCCATCATGCCTAGGTACCAGCATTTACTGGTTGCCTAGGCTAACAGCAATCACACTCCTATCATGCCAAGTCATATTGCTAATTTTGTCCAATTGCGTGTTACCTACTTTTATTAAACATGTGCGTTTTTATTATTTTTAAAGGTGGGGGTCATTTTCGGTTTTGGCTAAGTGAACCCTGAATGTTTTGGTCCAGAATTTTCATTTTAGTTCATCCCTAGAATAAATCTAGGGAATCCTGAATTTGTAGTCGCAAAACTTTCAAGGCCCAGAAATCAGTGAGAGGAAGAGTAAAGGTTTTGTGTCATTTTACTTTATTTTAATCTGCATATTTTATTAAAGGCCATATTTTTTGTCACAGTGAAAAATGAGTGCGGCCCGCGCACGTATACAATTCTGATGAAGTGGCCCACTGCAGAAAAAACTTGGACACCCCTGGATTATGCCCTTTGTACATGCGCCCCTTTTTCTTTGATTATGATTCAATATGTAAATTGAATTTGTTGAATTAGTTGAAAAAAAATTGTTGGGTAAAAATCATGTTTTTTTTGGGGGGGTGGGGGGGTGAGGGGGTGGGGGGGGCCCTTAACAGATTCTCGCACCCGGGCCCTGAGGCGTCTAGTTACGCCCCTGCACATGCATAATACTTGGTCATTCCACATGGGAAGCCTGAAGCCACAATTTAGTGCGACTAATCCTTGAAATAAATATTATAGCGTAAATAACACAATACCTTATCTTTTCCACTATTTCAGGGTGATTTCAGGGCCTTGAATGTTTTGTCCCCTGAAGTCACTACAAATTCAGGAGGGCATTTTATCTCTGGATAAGTTAAAATGAAATAGTTCCCACTGTAAATTAAGGAAAAAGATAACCAAACACACACACCAGGACAGGCTTTTCCCACACCAACGCCCAGACACACACACCAGGACCGGCTCTGCCACACCGACACCCAAACACACACCAGAACAGGCTCTGCCACACCGACATCCAAACACACACACCAGGACAGGCTCTGCCACACCGACATCCAAACACACACACACCAGGACAGTTAAAGAAAGAAGAAATGTTTCAGCACTCAACTCCCAGGAAGCTAGGAGCTAGCAGGAAAAAGGGCAAATGCCCGGTGTGCCCGATGGCCAGTCCGGGCCTGAATGTGTCCAAAGTTATAATAAGTTATTATGCTAAGTTATATGTCCATAGCAGTGACTTTGTTGGTCGCTGGCGCGAACATTTAACTGACCACTGGTGTCCCCGCTGTGTCAGTTAAATGTCCGTACCACCGACTTCGTCTTCGCCTACGTTTTACCGGCACTGTCTTCTCTTCTACGTGTCTTCAGAACAAACATGAAAACGCATTCTTCGTGTTCGTTTTCATGTTCGCCCGAAGACAAATGCGCAAGTCTAGTATATACCTGTGGATAAACTGTAAAAGTATTTATTACCTGTGCCATTTTATGTAAAGCATCTCAATTTCAAAAACCTTTTCAATATCATAGTTTGAGATGGAATACAGAATGCGAACCACATCATACTTAATGTACTTAATTGAAAAAACATTGAGAAGATCGTTGTAGCCTATCCTTAAGCACCTGCGGACATGAAACATATGAAGTGTTTTCTGTTTTCCCCCTTTTTGTGATCTCTTGAGAACTATTTCAATTTCTCAAGACCTGTGGTTGGAACCCTGCCATCTCCTCCAGTGTGAGTGTGATTATTGTTTCCTAGACTGTATGGAGCCCTCAAGGACTGAAGCCCTGGTCCATTCTACTAACCCCCAGAAAAAAATTAAACCAAATAGTAAACTCAAAATGTATTTTTTTATATTATCATTCTAAGAACCTGCCTCTATAATAAATTGTGACGCTATATCTAATCTATATATCTTACTGTACAGCAGCGCTTGACTGTTATATCCATCATCAATAATATGTTCTGGGCATCTCTGAAGTCTCAAATAAAATATCAGTCATGGGTCTTTTCATCCTGTCCAAATAAATTTGGTAATATGTATGTTATAATACCAATGGGAAACCACATCGACCATATGTTTATTGCAAAGACTATTTTGTTCAATTAGAATGTGTAATTAGATGCTTTGATATTAGAGAAACATATGAACTATAATGTTTTCATATAATATGAATTGAGTAAATCCTAATAACTCATGATAACCCAAGAATAATTGCTCAGTATGTGGCCATATTTAATGGTGAACATGAAAGATGAACATTTTAAAGTGGTTTATTTGTGAACGTTTCTTACTTTCTGTTCCATTAATATCAAGTATCCAACAAACAAGAAATCTTAAGGTTTTAGCGTGTCAGTTAATAGATGGTAAACTCTTATGATACTTAACATACAGATTTAGGGATTTTTTTCCTTATAGCGTGTGTTTCTAGGGCAATTTGCAGGAGAGTTGCAGTTTGACCAGCATCTGCATTTTTTTTAACATAATAGCCTGTGTGTTATGCATGTCTGATTAAGCAAAAATACAGCTTCCCTTTTTTTATATTTTTTTTTCTTCTCGTCAGTATTACTGAAAAACAAGATATATTTCCCTTTAGGATCTTGTAGTTTTACATAACATTAATTTATACAGTACAATTAGATTCCAAAAAGTGAAAAGCAACAATAACATAACAAATTGCCAATAATATTTGCCCATGTTTAGATATATTGGTACAGAAGCAGAAAAGGTCTCTGCTTACAATTTATTAGTATTATGTAAGACTATAAAATATATAAACTTTAATTTAGCCATGAACATGAATAACAAAAATTAGATATGGATAATTGTTTTTTCAGTGGTCAGAATGAAGATATTTCAGTCCATTCAATAAAAACTCAAGTGGGTTAACTGGTTGTTTGCATGTACATGTCTTTGCCTCCAACTGTGAATTGAATGTAAAAGGACATCTCCTCACCTGAAACTTACAAAACTTTACAAAATGTTTTTTTTTCTCAAACATTTTAACCTCCTTCACCCTAGACTTGGACTTTTTTTATTTACTTATTTCTTGTAATTTTTTTTGTGCAACAGGCAGGCGACTCACAGGTTAGAAAATCTGAATTGCTTGCTTTCTTCATCTTGCTTTAACTTGAATGTCCTGTAGTCAAGTGGCGTTACTAAATGTTTTGCAACTCATGCAAGTGCGTTGCTGCAAAATTACACGTTTAGTCTGCTCTCATGCACATTTAGATTTGTGAAAATGGACCAAAAACGATCCCAACAAATTATTCTGTTAGTTTTTTGTCCATTTGTTTTCAGACTACAAATGTTGTTTTGTGCCTTTTTGGTTCACATAAAGATTGAAGGGCTTTTCATATTCAGAAATTTAATTTGGTGTCACTCTCACTCACATGCTCTTTCATACTATCTCTCATTCACGTTCTCTCACACTCTCATTCACTCTCTCAGTGTGTCTCCACTTCTTCTCTTATATTTTCTTGTTCTTCTGTTTTCTATCTTTTTTCTTCATCCACTTTTCTGTGGACAAATGGACATGGCTTCCTGATCACACTCTCTCTCTTAACCTTATTGACTCCTTATCACACAGCCTATGTTAAACAATACAATGGCTCATTATTAAAATCCAGACACTCTGACTAATATAAGCCTATAGAGGAATAGACTTCATTATTATTATTATTATTAATTCTTGTTTTATATAGTGCCATTCTATTCCATAGAGTTGTACATTATCATAACGAATGCTAATGTCAGTAGATAGCATTGTGTTTTATGCACAAAGACAAAACTGTATTTCCACAGAACGTCCTCTTTAAAAAAAGTATTGTAACATGTATTAATTGTTTTAATAATACAATATAATTATAATGCCAAAGTTTCTTAAATTAAATAGAAAACATTGTGTAAGGCATACATATAACCCCTACATATAGCTAGTCATATAAATATATGAACTGACCTTATGAATTTGCATTTGATTTAATTAAATGAAAAGCGGCTGTGTAGAAGAAGCCATGTAGCATTTTATTGTTGTTGTGTTTCATGTACAAGTTTTCAGTGCTTTAATATTCACATCACATAATAAATGCTGAAGAACATGGGAACCTGCGGAGTTAAAGCAATCTGCTAAAAATCATAAGGGGTATAATTGTTTGCATATAGTGCGGCAAGGCCAATACCTTTGTCTTCTTTTTCTGCCCCCTACCACTGCCACAGTAATTTCGCACATAAAACATCAATCACGGAGATAAAAACTATTAACATCAATGTTGTCCTTTAAAACATTCTGAGCTTTTTTTTTTATTTAAAAAAAAATTGAATGCAAATGTAAAGTGAGAACCTAAAGCACAAAAAATACTACAAAATATACAGTACTGAGCAAAAGGTTTAGGCAGGTGTGAATAAATGCTGTAAAGTAAGAATGCTTTCAGAAATGCACGTTAATAGTTTATTTTTATCATTTAACAAAATGCAAATTGAGTGACCATGCTTTGCCTTCAAAACAACTAGGTACAATTGCTCAAACATTTTAAAACTAGACTTTTATATGTGTGTTTAGTGTTGTTGTTGTTTCTTTAGCACTGTAGTCTCTTCTTATCCATATCAAAAGCCACCATTTCATTGTATTTTATATATTTATTGTTAAGTTGGATATATATATATATATACATGACAAAACATCAAATATGTGTATATATCTATATCTATATATATATATATAGATATAGATATATACACATATTTGATGTTTTGTCATGTAAAATAATGAAAATTCACTGCATACACAGAAAATTGAACCTCATAATTCAAGGTAATGTAAAGTATTGAAATTTACTATAAAGATCCAATTTCCATGGAAATGCATTTCAGTATCCAAGGTCTTTTGCCATTCCACAGGAAAGTGGGATACCAACAGATGCTTTTCTATAATGTGCAGGCAGTTCTGACATTAGAATTCTCTTCACATTTGAAGTTATCATAGAAAAGCATGGTTAAAAATAAATGTTATTATCACTTTTACTTGAAGGATGAAATTGCGGCAATTTTTTTGAGAAATGGCCAGAGCATGTGACACACAAATAAGGAAATGGTAAAAAGCATATTTTCAAAGTATTATTTTCAGTTTAACATAATACAGGAAAAACTATATACATTCTTTAGAGAAGATGGTAACAGCAAATTTGGTCTTGGGTCCCACTGATGCTGTGAAATGTGAGTTTCAAATGATTATTTCTATTGTACATTAATGTACTCTAATTGCCTTGTAGGCTAACTTGGTAAAATTCCAGTCGGTTCAAGCATTCTCTATTGCCCTTTCTTGTAATTGCCTGCCGGATAGTGCAAAATAATTTAGGGAGGCAGTTCATTTTTAAAGATGCTATTTCACCTAACTGGGAAATATACTGTAATTTTTATCCTATCTAATTATTTTTTTGTATTTTGGACCACAAAACAGCATAGCTCACTTTTACCAAGAGGTGAATAATGAATTAACCCGCCAGTCATACTGATTGAAGTTTGAAGGTCAACCAGTACTTTCTGACCTGTTTTAATTAGATTATTTTTGTGGTTAAACACCCTGATGTCATCCACAGATAATTTTAATGTGTGTTCTTTAGCTTTATCGTTGACTCTGATACCAGAAACATATTGGTGAAAGAGTATCTCGTAAGCCAGCACATAGAGTTAAGGATAGGGGATAGCATTTTCTACAGTAGCCATAGCCAATGGTGAAGAAAAGAGGCCAAATTATAATACAGAAGTCAAGAGTTTTGTGTACAAGCCGTCTTCTTAAAGCTCTATGCAATGCCATATCTTCATATAGCCGCTTCCTTGTGTAGCTTTTCAGCACAATCTTCCCTTAATTTTATTGGCAATAGCTACTGGAGCAATAGATCTTGTCATCCAGGAACAAGGTCCGCCTGGTTGAAAATATTGGAACCATCCTAAAAGTATTTTGACATATATTTTTTTATCCACATTTAACAGTAAAATTGGTAGAATTTTTTTTGCATGGGTTGTTTTCCAGGGTTGTCCCTTATTTGTAAGATATTGTTATTCAGCAGCTTTGGTAGAGACAAAGCTGCCCTCTAAGGGGGGAGACATGGGTTTGGGATCCGAACCTCCTTTAGGGTGTTTTCTCTATAGTTTAACACACAAGGTTATTTAATTACATGGGGCAAGGGAAGAGAGGGGCAATCAGCACCTCCTTCCTTGGTAAAAGGGGGTACTGTAATTTCTGTAAAGCTTTTATTTATTTTGTTATTGTTATTTGATTTTTTTTAAATAATGTGAGTTATTGGCCCGAGCATGTAAGTTCACATTGAGCTACAAGTTTATTTTGAAAGTGTTAGCATGTATCTCAAATTACCTGACTTCTTAGTAAATAGGCAAAATTGTTTTCTAGCTAATAATGTGCCTGTCCTATTTCTCTTTTTTTTAGCATGCTTCTTTCAACTTCTCTAACCTAAGTGTTGTGCTTTTAAGCAGTGATTTCTGTATTCCCACCTTAATGAATTTTGAGAAGAGTGCTAGTACAAGCCTTTTTGTGTGAACTCCAGGGAGTTCAGTTTGTCTGATATAGTTATCAATTTACAATACCTTTGTTTTTCTTAGTTCCTCATTGTACATGAAACTCCTGACTCACTTATTAATAATCATGATGTGATTTGGAAGAGTCTTTATAATGTGGGCACGGTTGGACTATAAAGGATTGCCCATAACAGATGAAGAAGCAGTCTGCAAAGTGAAGTAATCATGCATAAATATTACTAGTCCATGAGTATGAATGTGTTCCTATGAGTAAACATGTCTAGTTATGAGTTTTAAGGTACTTTCTTTGTTAAATTGCATTGAGGCAAGTAGAGTGGGCACCAAAGTGCTCAGCAGGGTCAGGACTATCATAAGCACTCTGAACCCATATTGATCTCTCCTGGACAGGGAGTAAAGGAGAGATGTGAGCTAGGGGTATATTTTTGAGTTGAGTATTACCCTAGTTCAGGCAAAGTCCACATTCTGCTGAGATCTATTACTACCATATCACAACACAAAGTATATAACACTTACCTAGAAAAACTTGACTACAAGTTTTATTGTCATTGTAGTAAATAATAATTAATGGAACACGCAATTTAAAATCCAGTAGACTAGTGTGCCTGTGATTATGAATGTACTAAGTAACAAACAGGTTCCCTAAGGAGTTAAGTCAACTGAAAATGACTGAGCAGAATGCTAAAGTGTCAGACACAGTTTGAGTAGTTTTGAAGTATAACACTTAGAGTAACTCATTCAGTCATTAACACAAAGGAAATAAAACATGAGCCACAATTTTCAAACTAGACTTCATAAAGCCGATCAGCATGAGCCTTTTCTAGAGCCAGTCGTTCTTTCTGTAATTTATTTTAATTAGAATGTGTTGTAAGTAAACATGAATTAATGAAGCTGACAAGACTTACGCAGTAACAAAAGAAAAGGCGATATTTGAAAATAAACTAAACAATATTAGTTTAAGTTGTCAGTTATGGTTCTAGGACTCAAGGGCGCTTGAATACTTTACTCAGATCACTCGAAAAGTCTTTAGAATTTCCCATCCAAGATTTTTATTGATGTTTTGGCTACTCAGAGCATTTATTCTCTATGGATATTGATATATCTACAGCCTTGTATATATTCACTGAAAAAAGGGCTCCTTAACCTCATGCACAACAACAAAGCAGCTTTACTTTAATGAATGACCTAGGAGCTCTACCAAGGCCTGGCTTGGACAACATCAGCAGATCTTCACTTAAAAAGGCAGATTCGCATCTCCAGCATTGGAGATCTCCAGTTATTGATGAAACATTCC
The DNA here is from genome assembly GCA_029215755.1 of Spea hammondii. Lineage (NCBI taxonomy): Eukaryota > Metazoa > Chordata > Amphibia > Anura > Pelobatidae > Spea > Spea hammondii. The sequence goes on along the minus strand of JARDYJ010000003.1, from coordinate 14,517,043 downwards.
TGCTAATCTAGATGAGACTAGGAACCACCTAATTATCATTTTATAAAATGTGTCTAATAAATTTAGACAGTGAATATGTTTTTGGACTCTATTTATTGATGTTATTCACTCCACCTGTGAGATTGGGACTGTATTCTATATTATCAAAGATGAAAATCACATTTTTGAACTTTCAGGCTGTCCATAAATTTGGTAAAGGTTGAACAATCTGTATTATTGTATATTAAGGTTGGCGAAGCTGCATGTAACACTAAACTGCCCCTTTAAGCAGCTAACTCCTGGCACAAACAGCAGAAGCAAGAGGAAAATCACAAACACCTCTACTTAACACACGTATTCATTGATCTTTCTCATTGATTTTATCATGTACTTCAATGAAAAGTCTAGGGCAAACAGTGTGTCTGCTGATCTGCAAAGGTAATCCAGGCCAACCATGAGGAACACATATCATTTTTAGAACAAATTTATTTACAAATGTTGCATTTACCCATATCACTTGCTCTGACTGAAGGCTTGATAAAAAAAAACATGTTTGGAATAAAACTGCACTCATTTATCCCATTGCTGAGCACCTTTTAAATTTGCTCAGACTCCCAACCTGTGCAATATCCTGCTTATAAGACAGTTTTGATTCTTCCTCAGGGTTGCTTCTTTGGGAAAAAGTAGATTGGTTAGGTTTTAGCGCTGGGGACACAGCTCCTGGAAATTAAGGATTACCTTTGTGACCAACTCTATTTTGCTGTTGCATACCAAATTATTTTTACATACTAATGCTCCCACCATTAAGACTTCCCCCCTTTGGAAGTCAGTGAAGCAAGGGCATTAGAATATCAGGTATATTGCCTTCTCAAGCTATCATCAACTTCAACTACCTCTGACCTCATGCCTTTATAACCACAAAGCTTTCAAAAACCGTGTTTAAGCTTTTTGACTTGCTCCATGAATATATGGGCTTATATATTATTTTGAACAGTTTTTTACACATATTCCTTTGAGCAGAACATCTTCAGTTGTGACATCATCATTCTGAAACCTAGACTGCATCTAGGTAAAATTTAGCCATCAGAGATCTACAGTGGGAGATGGAAAACCAACAAAACCCTGGTTTTATAACCAACAAACCTTATGCCTGGTAAAATTAAAACATTTTGAAATAACAGAGAGCAGTCATTGTAGATGGAGTCCATTGTCAATGCCACTAGGCAATGTTGTAGGTTAATTTTAGATGAACACTGTTAGACACAGAGAGAGAGTTTTAGGGAAAGAAACAATAGTTGGAGAAGGAAAATGGCTAGGAGGATTTGTGAGTGATACCGTGAAAATATAATCTGGGTTTTTTACTACTGGCAATTACTGAAACATATATCTGCTGTAAAAGAACATCTTGGTTAAAACCAAATATCCTATGTTCTGAAGAAGTGACCAATTATAGGAAGACATTTCAGCCACTAGTTTCTATATCAGTAGGGATTGTATAGAATTCAATGGATTTACGGTCCCCAAATAAAAATAAATACATCCCAAAACAGTGATTCTAGGATATACCAAATGTATCCAAAATAGCAGTAGACATAGGCGGAAATGCAACGCTGCTTTAGATGCACAAAATGAATTCGGAAGCCTCAAACTGGACTGGGCACTTGCCTTGTAACTGTATTACATCATTAACATCTTTCACGTCAGCCAATATTTCTATACATCTAACAAAAATAAAACCATTCATGTTGATTTTTGTAATTTAATACAAAACTAAATTGAAAGCACATTTTAAAAAATAACATTCTAACAGAAAGTTTAAAACGTATATAATATAGTACAGCACCGTAATCCATAAGTATGACACATGCATATTTACTCTCACCATTGGAATGTTATTTAATTTTAATTTCACTTATTTTTTTCACCAAATTGTGTAATTGTTTATGTGTTGCCCAATATGAAGTTGAATTTCAACATTCAGTGTTTGTATTTAAGTTTACAGTAACACAAACCACATAACATTTTCTTCATCAAAGCCTTTACTAAATATTGATCATTTAAGTAGTCTGCCATTGATCTGCAGTAACGTCAAACATCAACAGAAACTATTTTTACGCTAATGTATTTGAGTCATTTAAATAGCCTAGAACTGGGGTTTGTATGTATTTGTCCTGCTCATTGAGATCTAGGCAGAGGGGCAAAATGTTTAAACACAGTTCAGCTATAATAGTTCACAAATAGGTGTTGGTTCACTGAAAATCTGATCCAGTGGGTACAAGGTTAAATGAATAATGTGCCCTTGATGCTTTTCACTTCTTAATTTTGGGTACATCTATAATGAGCAGTTCCCCATTCATAATAGATAAAACCTTAATTAGTTATCGTAAGATTTTAAATAGCTCTTCTTCAGTTTTTCTTTGTAACCTGAGCACCACCACATGGTGCGTTTATAAAGTTCTCATACAGTCACGGAGTTGTTTTTTCGTAATTTTTTTATTTCTTAGCTACTAGGTTTGGAAACATCATGCAATGATACATTTTGATATTTGTATTAATTCAGTATGTTTTAACTATTAGTATGCATCTGTTTATTTAATAATGTAAACATAAAAAACACTGAAAAGTCGGATTTGTGGGGCTGCTTGCTGGAGCTTATCTTCTAAAGAAAATAATGGAGGAATTGGTACACGAAAGAAGATGTCTCTTGGTGCACTGAGTATTTTCAGGTAACAAATAACAAGAGGCAGGGTCCAGATAAGGATCAGTTGGGTCCCTGGGGCAACACTGTTATATAGGGAATGTGCAAATACCCATGCTTGAAGAGAGGGGTACCATTCACCAAGGGGTCCCTATTTACAGCTCCACCTCACCCAGCAGTGCAATAAATACATAAATTATACTGCAGCAAGCAGGTATAAGATGGGGCAAATCCCCCATTTTCCTATTGTTAATCCTCAACTGCCAAGGGAGTGGTGGGTTGTCCTTTTAGATTCTACAACTGGGCATTGCTGTTTTGTCTGTCTCCCTGAATGATAGGTAACCAGACCCTGAGATTCTGACGGTTTATGATTTAGACATTCTTAAATGCAGACATTTTTTTCTCAAAGATAATACATGCCAGTTCCTGTACAGAAACAAAAGTGTATTGTAGAATATCATGCAAGGGGCATAAAATAGGGGCTGGCACCTTCTGGCATAGGAGGCAGATACAGCTGAGTCCCCCACCAGCCCTCTTTCCCCCTGCCCCACCAAATAACATTCACACTAGCACATACACCCTTCCATACATTCACTATAACACACAATTAGTTACATACGCCGATTCGCCATAACATTATTACCACTGACAGGTGAAGTGAATAACACTGATAATCTAGGCAGCAAGTGAACATTTCGCCCTTAAAGTTGATGTGTTACAAGCAGGAAAAATGGGCAAGCATAAGGATCTGAACAAGGGATGAATTGTGATGGCTAGACGACTGGGTCAGGGCATTGCCAAAACTGCAGCTCTTGTGGGGTATTCCCTTAAATCAACCTAGGTTGATTAAATTACTACACACACATTGGGGACAGAGGGGAATTCATCCAGTCCCCCATGGTTAACAGGGGCCCTGGGAAACACTTGTTTAATTTTTTGTCTAATATGTTGTGAAGAGGAAGGGAAAGACTTGCAAGTCACCTCTCAACTGCCTGGGGAAGCAAGGTAGATTTTACATGTGGGAACGTAGTTGTATGTTGCATTTGTAACTCACAGACAACTTTAAGGTTGCTTGTTTCTTCTTAACATGCATTCATTTGACTCACCAGCAGACGGGTATATGCAAGTTTTAAGTAGATGAATTTAAAATAGTGCCCCTAAAAATACTTTAGCAGCCCCTGTATGAATCTGCAAGAAAAAGCACATGCTTAAAACTACCTTTGTGAACATAGTTCCCACATTGTTAAACCAATTTAACTACATTTAAAATAAATCAAAGCCTTAATTTTTCAAGTATAAATTATCTCTAAATATATAGTTCATGCTACTAGCTTAATGTACTTTTATCTAACAAATACTATAGCAGTTCTATTATCCACTGATGTGCATGAATGATTTGAGGTTCATATATTCGTGGCTGATTTACATATAATAATACCCTTGCATACAAGACTTTATTCCTGAGATTATTCTTGCTGATTATCCTTTAAGGTGAATGCTTCCAAACTCATAAATAATAGTAAAAATGTTGCATAAACATGAAATTAGGTCTCCTTAAGATTCTAATTTACTTATTTATCTTTTGTAAAATGAAAGTAACTATTTATTAAGCGCAAAAGGCATAGATTGTTACAATGAAGGGAGCTTACTAATGTGCCAGCCAATGTAATATCAGCACATACCATAGGAAGCATCCGCAAGAACTTCACGTTATTTATGACTTATAAAGAACTAGATATGCAGTAAGTATTTAAAAATAATCATAAGGTCTAAAGCCTATTTTACCTTAATATGTGACCCAGTTGCTTGAGAGAAAAAATATGTAAAAAAATTCATTTTCTTAAAATGAACATGAAATTTTAAAATTAGATTCAAAGTAGCCATTTTTTTGCTTTAATAATAATCTTATTCCTTTGACTGTCTCCCTCAATGTCAAGGGTGCAACCATCACCCCTACCCCACACTGCATGCACTCATTATCTCCCATTTTGACTATTTTGTAACTCTCAGATGGCCTTCTTCATGCATGTCTTTCCCCTTTAAAATCCCCCATACTAAAAGGTGCATGAGTGACTCCACGTTTATTTACAAAAGTAGATTGGCAAGCTATGCAAATAACAACTCTGCACCCCCTTATATCTCTAACCTCCTATTCAAATACACCCCTAACCGGACTCTTTGTTTCTCGTTCCATCAAACTTTCTCCCTCGTATGCAACTTGCCAAAGCTCTTTGAAAACCCACCTTTTTCGAGAAGAGTACAACCTTCTCTCCTAACACTTTCAGCCATTATCCTAATCAACCCATCTGAATGATCAACAACCTCAAGAGATCATCCAGAAGCTATCAACTCATCCCCAACCAATCACCCCTCTCCTATTGTTTCACCCACTTCTACCACCGACTAGATTGTAAGCTTGCAAGAGCAGGGCCCTCCTCTACTTCTGTGCTAGTTTGTTATCGTGTGTGACTTTAAATTATCCCACTGATTATAACAGCCCTAAAGGAATCAGCTGGCGCTATAAATAAACGCGGAAACATAAAACTCATCTTGTATGCCCATTTTTCTTGCACAAAGAGATTAAGAGATCGAGAACAATAGGGGGTGCGGTACAAGGCACTGGGGCCCTTACTCCCCAAGGGGCCCAGTGAGAAAGATCATAGGACCTCTCTCCACTTCACTTGATTAGGGGGTCCCCACTCCCATGGGAGCACCCAACGCCAACACCGCAACTCCCCCCAGCCAGGCAAACCACTATAACATCATACTGAAGTGCTCAGGCTCAGGGAGGGAATGTGTGAGCACTTTGAGGGAAAACAAGAAGAGATCTGTCACCAATTGGTGGACTTTCCCCCATGAGCCAATAGTAGGAGGTATGTTTGTTAGTGTATAAGAATGCCAGTGTGTGTGGAAGTGTGTTAGTGCCTGAATATGAGAGTGTGTAAATATGTTAGTGTGTTTGTGCAGATGTATATTAGTGTGACTGAATAACTGTTCTCAGCTCTCCTTCGCTTTTGCAGCCCAGGTTTACACAGTATCAAAAACAACATAACAGCAACTCTACCTAACCCCCCCCCACTTGATGACATCATACATGCAAAGAGAATACTGTCATGTGGCTCCCTATAACTGGCTTGTCATTAGACTTGTGAACGAGGTCCAAAGTAATTCACGACTAATTTTTAGTTTTGTTTTTGGCTCATTCATTTTCAGAAAATGAATTTCATTTTGCTTGTGATGAAATTTGGTGGTCTTTTTTTATTTCGAAACAAAATTGCATTACTTGAAAAAGATTAATCAAGAATTTAAAGGCCTCAATCATTTGGTCTACTTGATTACACGTTCATGGCAAAGCTATTGAAGGGACTTTGATATTGAACATTTAACAATTTCATCATTGTATTTTAGCTCTGTAGTATGTTTATTTCAGGTACATACAATAAAATACTATAGAATCCAATTATTGTATATGATGCACAAATGAAAAGGGTTTTCTGTTGAAAATCATTTTTTGAAATAGATTGGTGTTTAATAAATGTATTTAGAAAAACCTTTTATGATGAGTTTCTGAGATTTACAGTTTGTAAACAGGGTTGCCTAGGAAACATTCCCTCTGCCTGAATATACACTTCATACGAGTTATATAAGGAAATTCATTAAACAATTACAGGCACCATGGGGTACGTGCTGAGATTAATTATATGACTTATGCTTGCAAAATATGGTATTTTTAATGACTTAGATGACAGATGAAATGTGGCTTTGTTAACACACATTTACACATTTGCTTACACACATAATAATAGAGGAGTCATTTCTGCATCCTTGCACAAAATCATCAAAAAGACTTAGAGGTCTATACACTAGAGGGGCAGTTGTCAGAGTTTGGAAGTGAGTTTCAGCTCCTTGGCTATACTGTATATTATGAAGGGCCAACATCAGAACATGGAAGAGCTAGGATGCAGTGGCATCACTAGGGGGGGGGTTGATTTGGACCACACCGGGTGATACCATCAGCGGGGTTGACACTCAGGGCCTGGACTGTGTCTTCCAAATGGGCACCTATTCTGTGGCTCTGCCAAATGTGCGGGCTGGGGAAATATATATATATATATATTCCCTACAATATCAAGAAGTGGCAAAAGTTATACCCCACTACGTGGGACCTAGACCCAGCCCTAAGCACCTTATCTCTGCGTACACTGAAACACTCACCCCACCCCTCACAAAAAATAGTGGAATGCTCACTAAAAACTGTGAACTCTCTGGATCCTCTAAAAGAAGCAATTGTAAAAATCCTCCCAAAGAAACCTTCATTAGACCCAGACCACATGGCAAATTACAGACCAGTATCCAACCTTCCATTATTGGGGAAAATCATTGAAAAAATAGTGGCAACTCAACTAGAGGCCCATCTATCAGGTTTCAGATGCCACCACAGCACTGACAGTGCTAGTCATACTGCTAAATAATCCCTTTATGATGAGAAACAAAGGTGATTACTCCATCCTAATCCTCCTTAATCTCTCAAATGCATTTGACACCATTGACTTTGGGATTTTAATATAACGCTTACAGGACATTTGTGGCCTAGGAGGCACAGTGCTAAATTTTTTCCTCACAGGTAGATCACAGAGAGTAAAAGAGAGAGGATAATGCTCATCGGCTCCAACATGATCAGCCTGTGGACTTCCACAAAGTTCCATCTTGTCACCCGTGCTATTCGTAATTTACTTCCTATGAGTAGAGTACATCATTAGGCGACATTGCCAAAGATACCTTTGCTACACAAATGACACACAACTCTACTTCTAATTTGCCCTAGATACTAGAGACCCGACATGCCTCATCAATAGTTGCTTAGCAGACCTCATAGAGCGGATGAATGCTAGCTGGCTAAAACTGAATCCAGACAAACCAGAGGTACGCTTGGTGAGGGGACCCCAGGCAATAAAGATATCTCATGATCACCCAACTGGCTTGGAGGCTCTGAATTTATAAGCTCAACAGAGGTACGAAATCTTGGAGTTCTGATTCATTCTGGACTGTCATTTAAAAGGCAGATTTATTCCTTAATAAAATCTGCCTTCTTTCGTCTGAGAAACATAGCCAGGATACAACACTAAATTCCACCGGATGATATGCCAACATTAATCGATTCATTTGTGTCTTCTCGTCTAGATCAGAATATAGTAATGCACTTTACTTGACCCTCCCAGGAAAAGAACTCCATTGCTTACAGGCAGTACAAAATGAGGCAGTCAGACTATTGACAAATTAAATTAATTCATGTCGCCTGTTCCCCACTCCCTGAATTGGCTTCCAATTAAATGGCGAACATACTTTGAAATTGGCCTGCTGACCTTTAAAGCTTTAAACAATCAAGACAGACAGTACCAGCAAGAGCTCCTCCATCTCACGCTCTTTGGTCAGCCAACGGATCCTTTCTGTCAGTACGCTGAATAAAAAGTCACACTGCCCCACACTCTGGAACTTTTTACAGCTCTCCATCAGAGAGGCACCATCATTACAAACTATAAAAAAAAGCTAAAGACCAACCTCTTTTATCAGGTATTCAGTCAGTCCATCTGATCATCAGAAACCTTTTAATGTGTTTGGGGTCTCACAGGGTAAAAAGCGCTATAGAGCGCAAATTATTATTAGTAGTATTGTTATCATATGCATTAAAGTGTTTGTATTTATTATATTTCTTAGCTCAATATTCTTAAACATACTGTATTTAAAATATTCAAGTTAGGGCAAAATTACAGTGCTTTCAGTGACGTCCTCTCACCTGATTGAAGGATTTGGAAGAGAACGTCATTGAACACGCTGCCATTTTAGCAGAAGCTCCCACTGAGTTACGTCCATGGAAATGCAATCTGAAGATAGAAGAGACAAGGAAAGAGAGAAAATAAGGGAGAAGATGAAATATAGGAGATAAAAGATGAAGAAGAAAAGAAGTTGCAGAAGTGGTCTGCAGAAGCCAGAAAGTCAGAAGAGAAGGTAGAGAAACATTTAAGTGAGAGAAAGAGAGTGAATGAGGGCCCAAGTATTTTAGAAAATTCTGAGCTTTTTGCATAGTTTTTGTCTGATTAATGGGGGGGGGCTGACCTCATTTTTGTGGCTTCATATGAATCGTTAAATTTACCAAAATAAGGTACATTTGCAATTCGTTCGAATCTGAATGTACAAGTCTATTGCCATATACTTTGTAAAAATCCAGATCCAACATGTATTTTAGTTAATATAAAATGTATATATTTAAATTAAGTAATGGGAGAGAACATGAACCAAAACTACCCTCACCTTCATTTATGCATTCCAACTTGCCTTAAAACTGCATGTCCCCGGATTTCAGTTAAAAAGTGTTGCTACCTAGATAAGTAAGCTATTAATTATCAATTTTGTAAAAACCAGGTTGGGAAATGTCTAATTGCTTAGCATAGGTTTTAAAATGTATTGCATCCTATCTTGCTATCAGCATATTTGGAATGTGGGTGGGTGCTGAGCCATAAATTACTGTACGATAGTATGTAGATAGAGTATTTAACCCAAATTAAATGTTTTGCCTTTGTTACACAATTAAAAGCTTTGTAATCACAGTGGGGCCTGAAGGTAGAATTCCTTTGCATCAAATCAATGTATGTATTTTAATTTGTTTTTCTTTTTTATACATTGGATGTATTTTGAGACTGTTTTATCGTTCGCAAATTATGCAAATGTCCAGCTAATCTTTTAATCTCTTGAATCACGTCTATCATCAATAAGCAGAAAATAGATTGAAACAAAACTCAATTCAGCACCCACTGTGTGAAAACTGCTGCAGGGAGAAATATCACAGTATCTTATAAATGTCATAAACACAAAACAAAAGCAGGTTTGAACCAGCACAGAAAAACAGCATCATTATCTTGATTGCAAAGAATGCTTATAGATATGTTTTTCAGCATATTAATCAAAGAGAAGAAATGGTGGCCCTGCTTTAGAAATTTCTTTAATTGAGGAAGCAATTACATTGTTTTAGGTTTCAAATAAACTTTGAAAATGGATCTGAATTCTATTAACAAATTACCTGAAGAAAGCCATAAAAAACATGAGATTTGGTTCTTAAATGGTTATTACTGTTATTAATTAAGTTTGGCATAAGTATTGTGGTTCTGCTGCATGTGCAATATTGGACTTTTAATAAATCAAGAAGAAGGAACATTATAACATTGCTACTTTAAGTATTTTGTACTTCCTGAAGCAGCCACTCTGTGTCGATAATTTGTCAGCCAATTGGAAGAGGAGGTCACCTGCAGCTGCAGGGCTGCAGCTTCTAGCGCTGTTTTTTTTCTTTTTTCCTTTTTGAAGAATGCATAGTACAGTATTCACATAATACTTTAATATGCATTCTTCTATAAAGAGGTGTCAGGCTTGCAATCAAATTAAATCCCCCAGACAAAGACTTAGAATTTTTTAATCGCATTGTATGATTAACAAATGTTTAACGTGTAATAAAACAAGTTTGGGGTAGATGTAAATGATATGTAATGTGTCTCCTTCCAAAACCTCCACTGTTTTTTCCCCCTCTCCATATCTCTCTTACTGTCTCTGTCCTCCTCTCTGGAACTGTCCTATCTTGTGAACAGTCTATAAGTTTGTGTATATATATATATATATATATATATATATATACATATATATTTTTATTTTTTATTTTTTCTATTTATTTATTTATTTTTAATTATTATTATTTTTATTACTGATTTAATAATTGATGAAATAATTTTATTTTTCATTGGGTGAAAACATAATTTCCCATAGAAATGGTGTGCGTAAGTATTAGGTAATAATTGTTTAGCTGATTTAAACGATATCCACGCTTATCTGTCATAGATTTTTTTACATGTAATCGGTAACCCAGTTAACTCTTACTAACCATTGCTTTTTATGTCAAACACTCTGTTTGGTTATCCTTACAGAATAACTGTTATTTTCTTTTTTCTTGTAAGTTTCACCTATTCAGCAATTAGGGTAAATTTATGTTATTTCAGTTTTTCAACCCATTAGGATTTTATGGAACAACAGCTGTTAGAAAATGATCCTTAATTGTTTATAGGGGTTATAGCTGAAGCACATGGAATGACTATATATCTTGACAAATAACAGAGTCACATTTCTCTAATTTTCTCATTCTGGTTTGCAGGAAGAAATTTGAGATTCCAGGTATGTCACATCAAATATCTTTTCTTTACAAAGCCAAGAGTCCCATAATATATCACTGACAGTATAATGGTAGCCCTTGTCATATAAAAAAATAAATGTAACAGCTCTCTATAAATTTGAGAGAGTATAAAAGCCCTAAAGACATCTTCTACGCTTTTAGACTAAACAATTTATTTTGCCATTTTGAAAAAATCTGAATGTTTTACAGAAGGTAATGTTATTGATTATAATGACTCAAATCTAATTGCAGGATTCTACAGAAAATCCAAAAAAAAACCAATCTACATTCCCTCCTTGTTAAATGTGTGGATGTGAATGCGTAATATATATCACGATATTACCATTTTATGATAAATTAAAATGTGGATTATTGGTGAAATGATATGTGAATGTAATAATAGCTAAATGAATGCCTAATGATGCTTATCAGGCACCAAATAATACAATTGTAATTTATGTACATAATAGATTTTTTTTTTGAAGAATGCACAGTTTTTTTATACATCAAGATAATATCTTAAAAAATGGGAAAAATGTGTTCCCAAAAAGGGGAAGGCCCGACAGCTTCTGGACTCACCTTTCATTATAAAAATTTGATAAAAAAAGGTTCCCCCAGAGTAAGGACGGTCAAAGAGGCGCAGCAGCAGCAGCAGTAGTAGTAGTAGGTCACTGGGCTTGGGCAGGAAGAGACTGGCAGATGATAGACAAATGCAGCCCCATGGAGCAGAACTAGATTACCCCAATATTATATATTATAAGGCCTGGTTTTGTCACCAATATTTATTTATTAATGAAGAATAATAGATGATAACATAGAAAGATAACTAAAAAATGACCTTGTCCACAAATTATAGGTTTGGCTGGTAGCATAAATCAACTAAACTCTACTCAGGAACAGGGGAAAACATGTCTGCTGCAGTCCCTGTAATACACTACAGTAGCCACTACAGTTTCTCCAATCCATCGTACAACAGTACATTTTCTAAACGACAATAAACTATTAATTAACTTGCAGTATTGTATATGAGTAATGAGCATTAATCTCTGCTAAGCTAAATGTCACTGTCTCCCACTCTAACTCCCATAAGCCTGTAACCGCTGCTACTGACAAGTTAAAATGGCTTCAGCACACTTATATATCTAATGCTTGTCCCTTTCCTCTTGTAAATGCTGATTGCTAACGGCACCTCCTTCCGGCTGCAGTGGAAGTTGCCTACGCTAATCGCGTAGACGTCTACATGCTGCCCACACAACACATCGGGGAGTCAGATGTTTGGGGGGGTGTTAAATGGGGGGCAAAAGGCAGGAGGATCCTGGTCCCCTTCAGCGCTGCGGGGGATCTGGATCTTAGTCTCATAGTCAGATCTATTTGAGGTCATAATGGTTTAAAAATATATTTTCCTTTACTGGAAATATTTTATGCTACAGATTTCAAGTTGGGATATCACGTAAGATTCTGACGGCCGTAATTATCATATTGAACAATGCCATAATTGCCACTTGAAAGTGCCTCATGTCTTAACGCAGCTAATTAAACGTGACACCAAAGTTTCTTCTCTGAGAATCCCGGGAACATCTTTTCCTACCAAGGAATGAGAATGCTGGGACAGAATAAAAGATCTCTTCAAATGGAATATAAATACCACCACAAGTTTAATGACCATATTTGAGTAGATTATCATGAATTTATATTTTATAATTACTTTTATTTTTAATATTCCATATCCCTACCTTCCTTTTTTATTTTACTGGACATTTCCTGTAACAATAATTTTTTGATGGCACGTAGAAGGTGCCACCTAATCCAAAACCAGACTCACAAATAAAATTATATTACTCAAAACTCAGTTACCAAGTGATGTTTATTCCACCACGAGTGGCGATAGTGCTGAGTTATATTGTTTTGTTTGTGATTAGCTAGTTCTGTGTGTAGGCCTGACCTACCTTACAATAGTTTGCAACTGGGGCACTAAACATGCTGAGCAAATGTATTCTTTCTCAAATAGAATACACACAATATTTAGGCCATGGGCTCCCTCATAACTCCTTTTGGTGTACCACACTGTTGTATTAAAAGTCTGAGGAAAGTGCTGAATAGTAACATCTCTCTGATTTTTTGTATTACAGGGTTATATTAGCATCATATAATTTGTTGAGAGATTTGTGTATTTTGAGCCCCAAATACAAAAATGTAATGTAATACCCAGTGTGTGGACTCCAGTAGGGGTTGCTGTGGTGCCCAAATAGAGGCCCTTTGATTTTGAGACGTTAAACTTAAACCCCACCGCCCAACCCCACCTCTCCGAAAAGGACCCTTTGGTTTGTTGTATCCTGAAATCTAATGCTAACTATATGTATTTCTTCCCCCTTTATAAAAACTTATACTGCACAATTTTTGATTCTGATAATTAGCGTGTGCTTATATGTGTACAGTCATAATCCACTAGTGGTTTATTAAATCCTATCTGGCTTTGTGGGATTTTTGTTTAGCGAGTAATTGGTTATGGTACAGTAGCTAGAAAAAGAAATTACATCTGTTATAAATTGCTTTGTTTGTTTACGGTTCATAAAGGCTTCTGATACCGAATTAAATAAAAATATATACATAAGAAATATGCAGTAATAAGTAAAAAAAGGTATCATAGCCAAAACTAGATATTCAATGAGTGGCTTCCATAAATCATTCATGCCATCATTCATACCAAGTGACAATTTGTTTTTCATCCACTTAAGAAAGGGCAAAATGACCTGATGTTATTTCTGTTTCCATGGCCTAGAGTCTGGAATCACGTGATCGCATTTTTATAATATCCTTGCAGTTTCAGTAACTGGACATAGTTTTGCTTAGCTTCTTTGAGCTCGAATCAATAACTGAAGAAAAACATATTTCTGGTAATTGAATACCTGTTCAAAAAAAAAAGATACATCTTATCTCAGTTAATGACTGACCAACTATAGCTTTTTATCCCATATTCTATGGATTGGAAGATTCTATTACATGTGCTATATTTATCACTTGTATCTAACCAACAATACATTCAGCTTTTGTGAGCATGCTCATCAACTCTGTTTCTGTTTAAATACTTCATTATTGTTATTGATTATATTCTAGAACGAAAAGTACCAGGTCATCCAGTTTTTGGTCACTAGCATGGGATCTGATACATCTACATGTAAGTTGCAGGGAAACACAATGATATTCTTTAACGGCAACCCATATCAGATTCTCCCTAAAAGGCACCGGGTGTCAACTTGGCATGACATTCCTGACAATCAGCCTTTATTAGAATGTACTACTAATGTACTAATGTGACTGTAAAGGGCTGCAGGATATGTTACTGCTATAAATTAATAAAAAATAAATGACATTTGAGCATCCAAATGTTCCAGATATTGCTGTAAAACCTTGATAATGCCGAATATGCATTCACCTAGAATACCACATTTTAAAAAACACCACTGAAAAACTAAAAATGTATGATCTTATGCAGCCTTGTCTCTTCATCATTGCTAGGGTGACCACATTTCAGGGACAATTACTTTGACGTGTGCATTGCATCAAAGTTACGCTTAGGACTGGCAAAAAGTTATTAGCCAATGCATTTTTCAGTATTTACGCAAACAATCACCGGCTACATAAAAAGGTCATACTTCTATACATGTTAGGTAGCTCTTTTTTTATTGCTTTCTCAAAGAGCAAGACATGTATAAATTACTACTATACACTGTATAATAAGCTGCCAAAGAAATTACACATTTCTTAACGTATAAATAAGATACACTGGTGTAAATATATTCAATAAAATACTAACAAAACAGTAAATTATAAATATAATCGCTCTTCTCATTGCCAACCTAGTCCCAAAAACAGCTTCCCAACAACTTTACGTCCATAGGAAAACTAATTGAGCCATAACATGACAGCCGAATATACAAGCTCTGCTGAGGGCTCTCATTGCACAATGCACAATTAATTGAGGTTGCCCGGGACGCGGGACATGAAGTCCCATTGCGGGACTGTCCCGGCCAATCCAATACATGTGGTCACCCTAGTCATTGCCCCATGAAATGTGATCATGGTGCATCTGTTTCAAACATGATCGACCCACTTACTGCTCCTATTCACAAGAACTTTTGCTGTTAGGGCATAACTGACATAAACACGTTGAAAGCATTCTCCCCACTTGTTAAGGAATCCATATATCAGTAATCAGGTTGATTTAGCAGCAAGTAGTGATAAAAAGTTAATATTGGATTAAAAATTCAGATGCTTATCTTGTAGCCAGCTATTGCACCCTGTATCAGATGTCTGAATGTTATTGAGCAAACAATCTGAAAGCACGTATTTAGCAGAGCAAGCACTATAATGGCTTTGTGAATTTATCCTCAATATTCATAAAGGCTTGGTACAATTTTGTGAAGCTATCCATTGATAAACATCTGCAAACAGGGGATATCAGTAATTTGTGTTGTGTGTATTATAATGCCTCTAATATTTATGGATGCTGTAATAGCAACATACAGAAAAAACACACAAAACAGTAAAGCACTAGAGCTTCATAATAGAAGGATACAACGTGATGGCAGATAAGAACAATGTCATTTTATCTGATGTTTTTTCCTGCTATAGACTCAAACCTTAGTCAGTCTTAGCCTTGTCTTAGATTCATGATGACCATATGCCTATCCTTTGTATACTTAAATGACTTCACTGTTTTAGTCATGGTCAGACAGGGGGTGACTAGGTGGCCCTGGAACATTAAGTCCAGTGGTCGCTAGGTGATATAAGATTGGCCACCAGCCGGTTAAGTTTTTGCGCAGTCCGTCAGACTACCAGTCCAGTTTTGTGTAAAATGCTTAGAATAATAACGATGAAAAGTCTAGAAAGAGATGAAGACATAGCTGAATATTGACACAACACTGAACATTTCATCTCCACCTTGTTGACAAGTTGATGTGGTGTCAACCCATGGTGTTTTCTTAGTAACCATTTAAGCAATGATTGGGGAAACCATAGCAACCAGGAAACCAAAATTTCCCTGTGAGTTGTACTTCAGAGTTCATTTTTCATTGTAAATCAATAAGGAATCTACAAATTGAAAATGCCAGAAGTTTCTCAATAAATGGTGAGCAACCTTTGAAATATATTTATATACTTAACAGAAGCCCAAGATTAGTAACAGTGCATTGTGTTCTTTAAATATGACATTTTTATGCCTAAACCTTACACAGAGCATATAAAAAGGGAATCTGCTAAAATTAGATGTCCAAAAGAATGTAGAACTGCCTGGGAGGACTCTACAATAAAATATCAAATTTGAATTATTAGCCAACTTTTTTTCTCCAGTAACTACAACAATTGCATGTAAGACAAACCTAATTTAAAGTAGACCTGAGCAAAAAGTCCAATTTTTTCCTGCCTGAGTTACAACAAAAAATTCCACAATTTCACCCTTTTTTTGTGGTGACTGACATTAGGAACAGAGATATGTTCATAAAAAGGACAGAAGTTGACAATATCTGCCTGCCGATGTCACAATGCAAGTTCCTTGTGAACACTTCTTCGTATTTCACGTGGTTTGTGATGTAAATACTAGACTTGTGCAATTGGTTGATGCCAGAGGAGGCCCCTGCAGGCAACCAATAGACTCACTCGCACGGCCCTTTATCTCCTGGCGGCGGAACTTGGCCTGGAGAGACATGGTCTCCTCGCTCCAAAAGTTAAAGGTCCGTAAGAGCGACTCTATTGGTCGTTCGTACAGACCTTTAACTCTTCGAGCGGGGAGACCAGTGGTCTCTCCCGGCCAAGTTGCGGCACCAAGATTTTAAAAGTCTGTACGAGTGACTCTATTGGTCGCCAGCAGGGGGCTCGTCTGCCATCAACCAATGAAGTACAGGTGCACCTCATTGGTTGATGGCAGAGGAGGCCCCTGCTGGCGACCAATAGAGTTGCTCATACGGACATTTAAAATCCTGACGCCAAAGCTCCTGCATAGTGCGTACCGCGTTAACCCCGTATTAACCCCTTCTACAAAAAAATAAGAAAAAAACAAACACACAGAATGTACACAAATATTCGCCCGAACCGAACACAGGAACGGGCAAATATTCGTGGAATACTAAGATTTTTTCCCCCACGAAGACGAACACGAAGAGTTGGCCGGCGCCCAGGTCTAGTAAATACCATATAGTGTGATGCAAAGGTCACAAACCATGTGACATAACAAGCTGAAACAAAAATTCTGCTGAATATCCAAAAACAAAGAGGGATCCTCAACAAAACAAAAATAAAGCAGAGAGCTCCAAATAATCCTTTGCAATGGCATTATAATGATTTTTTTTTCAATCTCATCCATTCTTATGCTCTCTCAGACTCTCTGTCTCAATGTCTCCCTACCTTCTGTGTCCCTGTCTTCTTTTCTGCAGCTCCACTTCTTGTTTTGCCGCTTCTCATTCTTCTGTCTTTTTTCTTGGTCCACTTCTCCCCTCAATCCGCTTCCATAACAGGGTGGAGCTTTGGCACACCACGTCATGGCTCTTCCTTATTTTGTGTAAGCCCTCCGAATCTGTCTGAACCAAAAGGAAGGAAACTAAATTTGTTGTCTGAAAACAAATGGACCAAAAACTAAAAGACAAATTTGTCCAAATCATTTTTGGTCCATTTGCACAAGTCTACCCAACAATGAGTTAACAAAAGTTAGTTTTGCAATTCAACACAATTTAGCTATCATCATGAAGAGTTACTTTAGAGAGTCTTATTTTCAGGCATATAATAAAAGCCGAATCATTATTCTGCAGGATTAAACATCTTTGAAATTGTACATCCTGTTGACAAAGTACTGGCGTTCTCCTTTATGGTTGTTAAATGGATACCGTTAAAAAGTACATGTCTTAGGAATGTGTGCAGGCTAGCATACAGGAACACTTCTGGAGATGCAGATTTACATCGGTGAGATACCACAACATTTGCATTCCATTGTTCTAAAAAGCCTTTGCTGATTGCACCCTGTATGCAACAAGATTGATGATGGACCTCTAAATGTCCCATTGAGTAGTGGTGTTCTAGGTCTGATCACCCAATTAAGTCCGAACTGAAAGGGAAGAAAACAAAATTTGTTGTCTGAAAACGAATAGACCAAAAATCTAAAAGACAAATGTGTTCAAATCATTTTTGGTCCATTTGCACGAGTCTACCCAACAATGAGTTAACAAACATTTGTTTTGCAATTCAACACAGTTTAGCTATGGTCATGAAGAGTTATTTTATAGGCACATAGTAACAGCAGAATCATTATTCTGCAGGATTAAACATCTTTGAAATTGTACGTCCTGTTGACAAAGTAGTGGTGTTTTCCTTTATGGTTGTTAAGTTGCTACCATTTAAAAAAGCATGTCTTAGGAATGTGTGCAGGCCGGCACACAGGAACACTCCTGGAGATACATATTTACATCAGTGGGATAACACAACATTAGTATTCTATTGTTCTAATAAGCCTTTGCTGATTGCATCCTGCATGTAACAACCTTAAATTGGAGATGTATATTTTTAGTGTATTTGCTGCTTCTTTCATGTACACGACTAAACCTTTCACCTTCTTTCCCATTGCAATCAAACTAGTTTTTCCGTTTTCTATGTGTACCAAAATGTCCTGCTTTATAATTGAATTAAAAAGGAACGCATGGATGAAAAACATACATTTCAGAAACAACTATCAGTACGTTTGAAAGTTCTGAGTATTCTGAAAACACCAGGATGTAGCCAGACAGACCACACCTAATGCCTTTCTTGCTATATTACTTATAGGCTGCCAATGAGTAAGCCCTTATTTAGCACAAAATGCGTCGGGTGTGGTCTGTCTGTCCACATCCAGATATTCGCTGAATCCGCCACAATAATTTTCTACTTTTAGATGAATACACTTTGTGAGTAGCGAAGTGCTTTGTTTTTGTGTTTTACTTTGATGGATAGCCTGGGAGAGTTGGAAGTCTCCATTATATGCACCTGCTCTCAATTTGTTGGAGTGCCAAAATCAACATTGCTGGGACCTGATGTACATTCCCGACATATATGGATAAAATGATACATTGTTACAGCGTGAGGAGTGTTTTTTCTTTGCTCTCATTTTTTGTTTATTGAATTGTTTGTGAATTCTTTAGATGGATCAAAGCTGCATACACCACAGATTTTTTTTTCCCTTGGAAGAAATGATAGGTTTGAGGCTATGCAAGTGCTTTGAAGTTTTCGTTATATTACTGACCTCTGTAGTCTTTGATTGGAATTCAATTCATGGTTTAAAAAAGGAAATAGAAATATTATGAAGTTTCTTTTAGTGATAACTTGCCTTTTATGGTATTGTCAAATTGGCATAACAAGCCAACATAGAATTCCTAAAAGTTACATTTCTATTGTCTGATATGTACAGTGTATATAAAAAGTCTACACACCCCTGTTAAAAATGCCAAGTTCTTGTGAATTTAAAGAATGAGACAAAGATCAATCATGTCAGAACTTTTTCCACCTTTAATGCAACTTATAACATGAACAATTCAATTGGAAAAAAAGCTGAAATCTTTGTGGGGGAAAACAAAATTAAAAAAAAAACTTACAACAACATTTGTCTTCAACAAAGACCCAATAACTGTTATTTGTATAAAAAACTAACCCAAACTGACATGTATTTATGTTTTTGTTTTGGGTGACTTAAAATATTATTTGACAAACATACACAGCAAATGTGATTGTACTTGCTTGTTGGTTCTCCTGTTGGTGAGTCCCTTTCATATTTTCTTTTTTAGTCATGGAAGTACACAACCCTCCCTAGTGTTAATGGGCTAGTTAGGTAGATCGATGATGTCCCATTGAGTAGTGGTGCTCTAGGGAGGCTACTTGTTCTGTAGGACCCTAAACTGTTGCTCCCCATAGTTGAGACTTAATTTTTTGTGACTTTACTAATAACATCAGTGCAGAAAAAAACAAAAAACTGAAGTGGTAAACCTGTAATTAACAAGGGTTAACTACAGAAACTGCAATGTTTGAACTTCACGATGGTCGATCCAGAAATTAATTTTTGAATTAATTTTCTTCAACACGGTAACAAGCATGCATGACATATTCTGCGCAAAGATGTAGTTGCAAATGAGCCAAAAATGATTTGTTTGATTTTTTTTGTTTTGTTTTTGGCCCATCCGTTTTCGGGCAACAAATTTTGCCCAGTGCTCACTCTTACCCTCTCTCACACTCCGGAGGACATCACTGCAAGCGCCGTCACTTTGCCCTCACGTGAACTGCCGGTAAAGAAGGTAGGGAAACATTTCGAAAGTGTGAGAACGTAAACGAGAATGAACATGTGAGAGAGTGAGTGAATGAGAGAGTGAGTGAATTTTTTTTTGAGTCGTGAGGAGACTGGTCTTGTTTTCATAGCTTCATACGAATCGACAATTTTACCTGATTGCATTATACATTTGAGGATTTGTTATTTAGAGAATACATTCAGTGACACACTGAATAGTTTGAGGTTATGTGTGAATGATGATTATGATACAAATGTTAATCTTATTACCATAGCAACCAGTGGAAGGGTACTGCTGATTGGCCTATGCTTTTGGACATTGCGATGATAAAACTGCTTTTCACTTTACTAACTATGGGAATGTTAATTAAATTAAGTCTACTGTCTTGCCAACGGGTTTACTTGAAATAATTTACACATAGATGGATATGAAAGAGTTAAAACTACTTTGCACCACAATGCCATTTTATATTTAACCCTTTTTACTTACCAACCTGTGCTATATTTAGCCACTAGTGGATTGTGCAGACAAATATTATATTATTGCTAAGACACACATTTACAAAAGTATTTATAGAAAAAGTAACTTAATTCTATTGTGTAGGGTCTCCCTATGTCTTCCCTTTTCTAAAACATGCAGACATGGCAAATTTAAGGAAGCTCATTTTTAATACAAGCATGGGAAAACAATAATTATACATATATTACGTTTATAAAATTTTTATCTGATGAAGGGACTCTTGTCCCTCCTTACTGATATAAAAATTAATAAATCCATAGAATGTTTCCTCCTCATTAAACTGAAGTACCCTATCCCAAAACCCTTTGTTTCCGAGTTTCAATAATATGGTCATATAAAATGGATCATAGGTTATTTTGCTTTCCTAAAACAAGATTTCTTTAATTTGGTTTTATTTAATATTCTACCTTGAATTAAGTACCCATGTTATCTCTATCCTTGGAGAGTTCTCAACATTGCTGCGTTAGCTTACAATTCCTATAAAAACATATCACACTTCTTCAATGTTATGTGGATGATTAATTCTAAATAATCTTCTTTTATCTCACAGATATGATTTCTAAATGTTTAGGGTATGGTAAAAGTACCATAGAAAGTCTCAGACCAAACAGATTGAAAAGGCACAATAATCCCATGGTATACTAAAATATAATTTTATATTACTAATAATAAGCATGACCTCTTATCATTAAAGCAAACTTTACAGGACCAGAACCATATACTGTGAATATTTCCTATACAAGGGCATGCATGATGATCTAGATTACCCAGTTGATGTATCCACAACTTTGAGAGTTGGTTTAGCTATCAGTTGCATAAAAAATATTATCAACTTCAAGATATGGAAATTCACTTTGAACTTCCTTCATTAGAATGGAGCTAAATTAACAGCGAGCATGTTAAATAATTTCTAAATTTTATTGCTGTACTCAGGTTCTGAATTATTTATTAAACTCTTTATACAGCATAGTCTGTTAGTGGACAGTATACATACAGTGTTTGCTTAGAAAGCTCTGACCATACAGCGTCTACTCGGAAAGCTCTGTCCAGACTAACACAGATATTAAGAGCACAACTCACTTGGACTTGGGAACTTTTCTATTTTTTTGTTCTGTTTTCTACATGTCAAAAAATCATGTGACACTATATATGCAGATATTTTGGGGACCGTGCATGGTAGACACACAATGTGTGTGCTCCCCAAGCATGAATGTATTTTTATTATTAAATGTTTGGGACTGTAACACAGCCTCCATCAGAAATCTTGGGTCCTAATACAGCCTTAAAGCTAGGGCCCCCATCCTACTCCAATCCTACTTCCCATGAACCATGCTTTTTAAGGGTAGGCGATGGGCAGATAATGTCTAGAAAGGAAATGAATTATTATAAAATTATATTCTAGTTCTGCCACGGTTTGCCACAGACATCATCTTCCATTTTAAACCAAATATCTTTAAAACTAATATTCTGTTTGAAAACTAAATGCATAATTGTTCATGGGTGGCATTTTACAAAGGTCATATGTGCATAACATTTGAAATGCAATAAACTTCCAGTGGTATAAATTGTATATTGCTACATAGTGGCAGATTCATTCCTTGCCCAAAGCAGAATCACCTTACAGCAAAATAATTCATATTGCATGAGATTCAGAAACGTTGCCAATCAAACTGAAATGTGTCACTGAAGGTTCTAAGCAGAAGGAATGCTTCTAATATTACTCCATAATACAGTAGAGACAGGTGGGTCAAATCCCATAAAATGCTATTATTGTTTAGAAAGTCTGATGTTCCTAAAATACAAATGTGATTCAGTCAAACATTTGATGCACATTTCTGACACATGATACTCCACAGCTGTCAAATTTTGTAGTTTCAATCCCAAGGGAAGATATTGTTTCCTCTATCTATGCTTTAAACATGCAGACATAAAATTGAATAAAATGTTGAAAGTAGACTCGCGCATTCGATTTGTACAAAATGCTATTCCTTAATCTGGTCAATCAATTCTTCTTTTTTCTAATATAGGGAGGGGGGTCAGTATTATGGCTACTATTGCCAGTGTCTACCCAATGCTCTACTACTACTGCTGCTGCTACCTTATCAACTTCCTTACTCCGACGGTTCAATTTATCAAAATGCTCCAATTTTTGGAGAAGTTCAGTATAACATGCTGCTGGAATGTGTGTATCCATTGGTGGACTGCTGCTGTTGCTGGTGGTCCTGCAGTACAACATTGAGTCTGGATCTCTTCCTGAACCTTGAGATGGTGCTGCTGCAGGTGAACGGTGAGTCCAGAAGGTGTCAGGGACCTCCAGCTTCTGTCATTTCTGAATCAAAAAAGGCCTCAGAATTTCATCCAAAACAAACTGCTATTGTAACATCGATTAACAATTTCACTTATTGTCTTTAAATGACTGTATACATTCATGAGCAGTTCATGCTTCAAATGTATAATATGCATGAAGAAGAGACCTAAGAGTCTCAAAACCTTGCTGTCTAATAAAATCCAGCTAGCCAATAAAGGTATCATCTGTAACAAATGTACTCATCCGTTATTTGATTGAGAAATAGGATGAGTAAATTTGTTACAGATGATGGAAACATCACGTGGAAAAAGGAAGTCAACGTGTGCTCCAACATTCCATAATAATATATATATATATATATATATATATATATATATATATATATATTTACTATCTATTTTAATTAGTTATTAAACTAGGACAGTTGGTTGTAATTGTACCAGCTCATACCTGCAACAAACTCTAGATTACACACAGATGTACAGTGTACATACACTACACACATTTTAGTCTATCCTTGATGATGGCACCCACATACCTTTACTGCTGATCATGATGGTGACCGTGTCATTTAGTGTGTTGTCATGCCACCGTCATGGCCAATTTTAATCCTTGTTCCGTTTCCGTCTAACAGGTAAGATTTTATCCTCTATTTTCATACTATAAATTAACACTGTAAATTACTGGACATTTTTCTCACAATTCATTTTCACACCCATGTCAATACAGAATGAAGAGATACTGCATTCTACAAAATGAGACTATGATAATAAAATGCGCGCTTAAGTCCTTAAATACCTAAAAGTTTGGTTGAGACGTACAAGGCCATATGCATTCCAGAGAGATAAATGTCAAGCTGTTTACAGTGCAGTCCTAGACTTAATGTTATTTCATTATACTCAATGTCATTTTGATTTTATGCTTGCTTCAAGGCTACTTATTTCAAAAGGGACATCATGGTGAAAGTGTTCTAATGTCTTTTCTTTCTAAAAAAATATATAAGAGAATGGTTACTAAAGTGCCTCCATATCATTTGGGAGATAATATTAATTCATTCTTGTTGTTATGACCCACGCTAACCTTTTTTATGAAAAACTACACTTTATTACAGAAAACATGTCAGCACAAAACGGAAGGAAATGGTTCATGTTTTTAAATGAGCTTCATCAGTGTTCCACAGTGTTAGTTTGTACCCACTGGTGACATTTTAATTAGGGGCAGAAGAAGTTTTTAGAAGACGTAATTAAAATATTTAGGAGAATCCAAGTCAAACATAAACAATGGATTTACCTGTGAATGGATGAAGGAACAATACATATTTTGAGTTACAGTTTAGATGATTGTTGTCCTATGTTTGTTGTCATGGGGGGTGGGGTATGTCTTCCTCCCTGCCAACCCTCTACCTCACTCTACCTTTTCTGTCTGCTCTCCTATTTCTGCACTTTTCTTTTTTCGGGCTGTGCAGTGGGAGAGACTAGGTTATGCATATTTATTTTGTATATTCTCCCTTTGATTGAAAAACCCTTATAAAGTTTGATTTACCAAAAATGAATTTTAATGATGTGACATCATAAGAAACATATGTCGCACTTTTAGTCTGGGTCAACCCTTCCATATAGACAAACTAGGAAGATTCCTAGGTCATTGAGCACGTAGAGGGTGCTGTCATTGGGTTCTCTTCAACATTAACAAGCAAGAGTATGCAGAATTATGCCATTGACATCATTTACATAGGCTAACAGAAACCTTTGGGCCAGCACTGTATGCAGTGTTCTTCACTGTCCTCACCTAATGAGCCCTGATCGATCAATGGGGTTTCTAATAAGTTGCTTAGGAATCTTATATATAGAGTGACCCCAAAATCCTAGACCATAGGTGAAAAATGGGCATGAAATAGCACTTTCCACCCTGCAAAAGCTTTTGTGACATTTCAGTTAACAGTTTTTGCATACTTTCACACCAGTCAATGGTGTTATAAGAAATACAGGCAATATTAGAACAATGCAGCTTTCCACAAAGGTCTACTAGGGGTGGAAAAGTCACCCTGATTTTTTTAAAATAAATTAACATACTAAAAACCCTTTTATCTATACCATGTGTATGAAGCTATTTTTTGCTGGGGTGAATATAGCAAACGTCTATACTTCAAGAATCTTATTTCTCTCCTATCCCCCCAACCTTTCCCTTATCCCCAAAGCGGTTGGCCTCTTTTTGTCAGGCGTCTAATAGTACAGAAGTACTTGCATTACATCTTCATTGCAAACAAAGTAAGCAACTAATTAAGAAAAATCTAGTATTGAAATATGTGCGTTAAACAAAATTTAAATTTAAAAACTATCTTTATCACTGCACTTCAACTTGGAGTAGGTTGTGCATTCTTTACTTTTTATTGTTTTACTTACCTATAATTGTTTTTAACTTAATAGTTTTCAGAGTAGCTCAACAGATTAAGACCTAATGTTC
This sequence comes from Spea hammondii, assembly GCA_029215755.1. Classification (NCBI taxonomy): domain Eukaryota; kingdom Metazoa; phylum Chordata; class Amphibia; order Anura; family Pelobatidae; genus Spea; species Spea hammondii. Next base: position 14,491,574 of record JARDYJ010000003.1, on the reverse strand, counting down.
TCAGATTAACGTACGCCAAGAACAGATATGTTACCTTACTGCAGATGTTGAACAACATTTTGATCTTGACTGTTATTTTGTGATCTCAGTATAACCACCGGATCAAAAATTACTCCTTTCGAGAATTCGTTGCAGGAATTCTAAAATCCTTTCCTTCTATAATGCAGCAGACCCCATGGGACCTAATCATTTGTAAAATATATTTGTAAATGCTATGTTCTCTTTTTATTATTTTTATTAATATTGTTATTATTCCGGCACATGTATCTATTAACAAATTTCACAAATATTTCACTAAAACGTGGGACCTTCATCTTTAAGTCCAAATTATTTAATGTGATGCAGTACTTGCTATGCCTTTTTTTTCCACTGGACAGTGATACAGAACATGATGTTGCTATATAGAATGACAAGATGATCCTCCTAGCTAACTTATATTGTAACTAAGCACTCAGTGTTGTTGTTTGTTCCCTGGCCACCAAAATAAAGCACAATAGAGTTCTATGGCAGAATGGGTTTCAACAGTCATTAAAGGGACACTTCAGCCATGATATGCACTTTAACCTCTTTGTGACAATGGCTGATTTTATTTTTTGTACCCTTCGTGACAAAGGCTGTTTTAACATTCCTTGTTTAGCTCGTGTTTAGCTGTAATTTTCTTCTTTCTCGTTTAATGAACCCACACAAGTTATATCTTGTTTATCTTTGAGCCTGGTCAATTCAGTGTGCCCAATAAAACCATATATTTTTTAAAACTAGGCACCCCAGGGTATTTCAAATGCTGGCATTTTACCACCAGCCTTTGTTAAAGTTTGCGGTAATATTTTTTGTGTATATTTGTTGTACTTTATGTATGAATTTACAGGTCCTAGTATATGTCACTGTCACACAACACCCCAACATCTCCTGAGTACAGTGACACCCCACATGCATGGATTTGTTTGGGAAGTTTGGGGGCTGAAAGGCCATATTTGGAACTTGTGCATTTTTCAAATTGAAAATGAGACATATGGTCATCCTTCCCCGTGTGTTAATTGGGACATTGTTGAACCCGGCCAATTCAATTTACCCCATCAAATCATAAATTTTTTAAAAGTAGACACCCCATGGGCAGTTAACATGCCAGTATTTTAGCTCTTTCCATCCGAGAAGTGTTTTAAGATAAAGCAGTAATTTTAGGACTTGCTAAAAAAAATATTTTTGGGGGCCTTTTTTTTTTTTTTTTTTTTACATTTTTTGGAACTGAAAGGTTCCCCTGATGGTGGAATTTTTTTTAGATGTTACCATTTTTTTAACTTTTTTTTGTTTTTCATTTATTTTACTAATCACATAATGATAAGAAAGCTGGGCTCCATTGACTTGTATGGTTGAATGCAGTACCTGTATTCAACCTGCAAGTGGAGCCAAAGTTCTCAGGAGGACCTGAAGAGATTCTCACGAAAACTCTTTTATTCTTTAAAAGGACGCACCGCCATCTGGCGAGTGGCAAAATTACTCGCAGTGGCGGTTGTGACCGCTCCCCGGAGTTTGGTCAAAGTTTAGGAGGTGATCGTTGATAATAACGTCATATACTTACAACTCAGCTCGTCAGCTCCAGCACTGGCCCAGGGAGCGCTACTTAACAAATGTCCAACAATTGTTAATTGGATGATGAATAACTGCAGGAATATCAGCTCACTAGTTAGGCAATTATGCTTCATTCTTTGGATGATTTCAGGTTTGTATGCCTTAAAACCTTAAATTAAATGTTTGTAACCTACTGGCAATCTGCATTGGGACTTAACGCAAACTGTGGCCATTGAGAAGTCTTCATTGCTCAAATTGGTCAACTGTCATGTCAACTAATGTGCAATCCAAAATCAAAATTGCTGTAAATCATTTTTTTTCATTTCTAAATCTATAGAAGCCAGGTAAATCCTTTAAAATGACATAGTTTGTATTAATGTTTCCACTATTAGCAGACAGAAAAATATCCAATAGCCAAATGAAACAGTATTTCAGAAAAAATTTACAATGGGTCAGAATTAATTTTTTGCAAGCTACTTTACCTCGCTGGTTACTATAAGATTTAGTATGATTTTAAGGCAGTAATAAAACACTTGGATAATTGTAATGTTAGCACACAAAAAATGTTAATGTTAATCTCAAGGAATTAGAATAAAACAAATATTCTTTGAAATAGCAAGGTAGTATCAGTCAGTTGTCAGACATTATCTGCGTTATTAGTTGTCTTATTTATTACCATTAGTACAGTATGTTTTGTAGTGATTTTTGAGTTTAATTTGAGTTTAAATTAAAGCACTTCATGACAAGACATCTGGTGGCATAATTCAACGCAATTGTTAAATCCATTTAAAGAATATTTTTGCTTTCCGTTTTGACATTTTAGTTATTCAAGGCAACATTTTTATGTTTTGCATGTCTATTTTGAAAGGATTAACTCATATTTAAATTCAGGAATTAGTGTGGGATCATATCATAAAAATGTTTGTCTATCTCTATATTTCTGATGCAACATCTTAATATTGTATTGTAACTGACTAGTTTATCCTCAGAATTAAGTTATCAATGTAGTGCAATGTGATACTTCATAGCCATTTGTAATAGAATAAAAGTAGAACAGGATATTGGCCAGAGAAAGAAGTGTCCTTCACAGTTTGTCTTACTTTTCAGTGGGTCAACATATTCAAATAAAAAGATATAAAGTAACAAGCTTTCAAAACCTCATAATTTCGTTGTGTCCTGGAAGAACATGTACAGTATTTGCCCGAATATAGGCCGCACCCCCCCCCACACACTTTAAGTCTTTAAAGTGGGGGTGCGGCCTATATTGGGGTCTAGCGCACGAATGCAGGCGCCGGGCAGGCAGCAGGGTTAGGATACAGATCCCCCGCAGTGCTGCAGGGGACCTGCATCCTACTCTCCGATACACTGAGACAGCCTCCCCTGCCAGCACTTCCCACGGGGGGGGGGTAGCGCCGTCGTTTACGCTCACATCTCCGCAGCCGGTGAATGTCTGCACGATGCGCTTTAACAATATCCCTTGCTGGCACCTCCCACGGCGGAAGTGCCGGCACCGGAAGTTGTCTACGCGTATTGCGCAGATGTCCCCCGCCAGCCCCACAAGACACACGGGAGTCTGCTTTGGTAAGTCTAGGGGGGGCACATCTTGGGGGCAGAGTGGCAGCATATCTCGGGGGGGACGACAGAGTGGCAGCATGTCTCAGGGGAGAGCAGAGTGGCTGCATATCTCAGGGGGAACAGATTGGCAGCATATCTGGGGTGGGCAGAATGGCAGCATATCTGGGGGAGCAGAGTTGAAGCATATCTATTCCACTAAGTTGTTTTTTTTCTAAGAATCTAAATTTTTCTTTAAAAAAGCACCTAACTTTTAGTGTGCGGCCTATAATCGGGTACGGTCTATAATCAAGCCAATACGGTAATAAAAAAACACCTCATGAAAATGTTGTGAAACATATTTTATTAAGTACCACTTATAGTCACATTTCTAAAAGGACAATGTTATTATTGTTCTGCAGTTAGTTTACTTCTGTTTTATACTTAATGTATGAGTTTAACTATTAGAAGGACTCTATCCAACACAGAAAGCACAGAACATAGATACTTACAAGCCAACATTCAGTAGCCTTAGAAATATATTAAAGCTACTCTTTATCTGTTCAAGGTCATGGTGCCCTTAATAAGACTCAAGTGTTTGGGCTTATCTAATTAGGTAATAATCTGAATGGTTCTCCATAAAAAAGGCAAATGTTCAAGCATGTTCAAAGAAAAGTAAAAAGAAAAAGCAGAATAAGTTTTAGAGACAACTTTTCATCAGAAGCAAATTTATTATGTTGTCTTTCTGTCAATTATATTTTTCAAACATTTATTCATTAATATGAAAACTGAAAAATATTCAGCTTTGATATCAACAATGAAAGTACCGTATTTGCTCGTTTATAACACAAGGTTTTTTCCAGAGCAAATGCTCTGAAAAATACCCCTCGTCTTATAATCGGGGTCGTCTTATAATCAGACCTCAACTAGGTCTGACTATGAGACTAAGGTCCAGATCCCCCGCAGCGATGCAGGGGACCTGGATCCTCCTGTCTCCCCCCCCCCACTTACCGGTACTTCTGCGTAGATTCGCGTAGAGAGGAGGTGCGGTTAGCAGCGGGGGTTGTCTGCGTCCATTGCGCAGACGTTCTCCGGCTGTCAGAAATCAGAGTTCTCCGTGATCTCTGACAGCCGTGGAAGGTCTGCGCGATGGACGCAGACAACCCCCGCTAAACGCACCTCCTCCCGGCTGCAGCGAAAGTTGTCTACGCGAATCGCGTAGAGCTCTACACGCCGTCCAGACTACGCACCGGGGACTCAGAAGCTCCGGTAAGTTTGGAGGAGGGAGGGGGAGGGAGTGTTAAATGGGGGGCATAAGGCATTTCTGTAGGCAGAGTGCTCTATGAAATGCCTTTTAACCCCCTTAATGCCACTCTGCCTCCAGAAATGCCTTTTAACCCTCTATACGCCACTCTGCCTCCTGAAATGCCTTATACCTCCCTATATGCCCCTCTGCCCCATAATATACCTTTTAACCCCCTAAATGCCAGAGTGGCATATAGGGGTGTAAGGCAATTCTGGAGGCAGAGTGGCACATAGGGGGTCAAAAGGCATATCATGGGGGACAGTGGCATTTAGAGGGTTAAAAGGCATATCATGGGGCACAGTGGCATATAGGGGGTATAAGGCATTTCTGGGGCAGAGTGGCAAGCCAGGGGGCAGATGTGCATAACTGGGGGGCAGGTTGAAAAAAAAAAGGAAATAAAAACAAAATATTTTTCTCAATCATAGCTTTTATTAAAAAAAAAAATTCACATAGTTTACATGAATTAACATTTACTGGTAAAACTTTTTTCCTATAGAGTCGTCTTATATTCAGGCTTTTTCTTTTTTTCATAAATTAATATTCAGATTTTGGGGGGTCGTCTTATAATCAGGGTCGTCTTATAATCGGGCAAATACAGTAATATAGTTTACGCATGAAAACCAAAACAATGCTATAATAGGTGTCAATATTATAGGAAGAAGATGTATATTCGTTTTGGTTGAAGGCAAGTTATCAACTGATGATATTGAGACTACTGTGGCTGCTTATTTAGCAGTTGCAGGAAGGAAAATTACATCCATGGCCAGTTGAACAAATTAAGCTTTAGTTATAATTATATATAAATAATAGACTTGGGCACCAAGGGGCTCTTCATGTTCGTCTTCGTGCTCGTCTTCGGGGGAAAAAAAATCTTCGTATTTCGTGGACATTCTTCGTGTTCAGTTTTTCTTCGTTTTTTCCGGTTAAGGGGTTATCGCAGCTCTGGCGCCAGGAGTTTAAATGTACGTATGAGCAACTCTATTGGTCGTCAGCAGGGGGCTCGTCTTTTACACCCCTTAAAAGTTAGCAGCATGATCAGGGGCGTACCTAGAGTATTTGGCACCCGGGGCAGATCCTGTAAGTGGCACCCCCCCCCCACCAAATGTAAAGACATCTACAAAATTATGTTAAGAATATTTATTGCACCAATTTGTAAACTGTATGTCAACTGTAAACAACAAGAAATCTGAAAAAATAAATTAATAACTTATAAGTAAAATAAATACGTTTAAATACCATTTACTGAACATATAATAGTGCTTTCTTTAATAACCCTCCAAAAAAAACAGCATCCACATTGCCCACATAGAACCTGACCAGCACCCAAATTACACACACATAGGACGTGCCATCTTTGCCACCAAACAGCCCAGCATGAGTCAGCATTGTTCCCAAACAGCCGAGTGTACGCCATCTTTGTCCCATGAACACGCTCCCTGTGCCATCTTTGTCCCACAAACACCCTGCCTGTGCCATTTTTGTCCCATAAACACCCTGCTTATACCATCTTTGCCTTTTTGACAAATCAACTATACACCTATGATTAACACAAACACTTTTACAGTCACTCACTAATTCACTTTCATTCACACAATTCATTCACACAATCATTTATTCTTTCACACAAATTATTTACACATATTCATTGATGCATTCTAACAAATTCTTTAATTCTCTCACTCATTCAAACAATTCATCCACACATTAATCCATTCATTTTCGCTCTCTCATTCTGACTCTTTATTTCAATATTCTTGCTACCCTCCTTTCTCCCTATCTACCCATTCTCAACCCCTTCTGCCCTATCTACCCCTTCTCACTCCCTTCTCCCTATCTACCCCCTATCCCCCCGTCTCACTCCCTTCTCCCTATCTACCCTCTCCCCCCTTTGAAGTTCACTTACCTTTCAGGAGTCCTGCGGTGGGGGTGCAAGGCCTCTGTCTCCCATCTCTGCCACTGTATGGAACAGTATAGAGTGATGGGAGTTATGATGTACTTTAGAGCATAATTATATAATGAAAAAGACATTGGAAATGGTACAGCATAACACCCATCACTCTCACACATTTACCAATCCACATTTACCAATCCACACTTACCAATCCACATTTACCAATCCACAGATTCCACACATACCAATCCACACATACCAATCCACACATACCAATCCACAGATTCCACACATACCAATCCACAGATTCCAAACATACCAATCCACACATACCAATCCACAGATTCCACGCATACCAATCCACACATACCAATCCACAGATTCCACACATACCAATCCACAGATTCCACACATACCAATCCACATATTCCACACATACCAATCCACAGATTCCACGCATACCAATCCACACATACCAATCCACAGATTCCACACATACCAATCCACAGATTCCACACATACGAGTCCACACATACCAATCCACATTTACCAATCCACACTTCCCAATCCACAGATTCCACACATACCAATCCACACATTCCACACATACCAATCCACAGATTCCACACATACCAATCCACAGATTCCAATCATACCAATCCACACATACCAATCCACAGATTCCACGCATACCAATCCACAGATTCCACACATACCAATCCACACATACCAATCCACAGATTCCACGCATACCAATCCACAGATTCCACGCATACCAATCCACAGATTCCACACATACCAATCCACATTTACCAATCCACATTTACCAATCCACAGATTCCACACATACCAATCCACACATACCAATCCACAGATTCCACACATACCAATCCACTCTCACTGAATGATTTCCTACCTTTCCTCTTTTCTTCTTACAGCAGTAAGCTCCTTTTCTTCCTCTTCACTCCTCTTCTTCTGTCTTCTTCGCTCCTCTTCTCTGTCTTCTTCAGGGTCAAAGGGCACTGTGGGCGCGGCTTCAGTGTTGTGCGCCGGGATCTAACAACAAACCCCGGCGCACAGCAGCAGTTGCCGCGTGGATCGCGAGGGAGCGGTATCGGAGGTCTTTAACAGACCTCCGGCTCCCTTGAGTGATTTTAAGCCGCGCTCAAGGGAGATCCTTGAACCGGCTTAAAATCCCTCAAGGGAGCCGGAGGTCTGTTAAAGACCTCCGATACCGCTCCCTTGCGAGCCTTCTCCTCCAGCGGCGGACATTACTGTCCGTCTCTGGAGGGGTGCCGGGTGCCGGCAAGTTGGCACCCCCCTGATCAGCGGCACCCGGTGCGGACCGCCCCCCCCCCCCGCCCCCCCGCTAGGTACGCTACTGAGCATGATGTTATAGTAAGGAATTTAAATTAGGTGGAATGGTTCTTATCTGCCAAGAATTTTTGCTTCTATGGAACCAGTTGGGCAATTTTACTTTTACTTCCTCGTGTCACAGATGGGACACTCATCTATACTATGCCAGTGCTATATGTAGATGTTGACAGGAAGAGTCACTTTGTTGGCTCCAGTGTGGTGAGATATCTGCCAAACCACACGTGAGACTTTTTATGTTTGTGAGTGCATTTCCTAAATAACCTCCTACTGATTTATATTTATTTTCTCTTTAATTGGATGATTGTGTTTGTCTTTATATCATCATCTGAAGACTCCTGCATGACACATCTGCTACAGAAAAAGCTGCAGCAGCTGTGTGTATCCTGTATTTGTATTCCTTAATCAAGAGAAGTCAATTTGGGATTTGCATGGACTGTTATTAGCATATTAATACTAAAATAGCTATATGGTCTTTTCTATTTAGTTTTAACCATGTTGTAAGTTATATTGTTTCATTTCCTCTGAAATCATCCGACTATTTCTTTGAAATCCTTATGAACACGTGTGATAGAAATAACCAGAGTTTTGGTTTTTTTTGCTTTTTTATTTTAGGGTAGAAGTGCATGTTAATGATATCCGCTAAATGAATGTTTCTTCACACAGTGTGCTCTTCATTCCGCACCTGAGATGTCAAAAAGACCCTTTCCTTTTATGATATTCTATAATTGGACAAGAACATCCTTTCTCTTATTGACTGGGAAGTTAACATGCAGTCTGTTATCCATTTTAAAATGTAGTATCCGCAAACATGACATAATGTTAATATGTAAAATCTAAAAATAAAGTCAATCTCTTGACCTGACATTTAATTCCATTTATAAATCAGCATAAAAATCAGTGAATATACACCTTATTAACCGATGCAAAATTAGGATTTGATACTATTTGCCCTTCCAATAATTATAAATGCCTTATAGCACCTTTATCCATGGAAGAAGTCAGTTTAGCTGCCCCAAGAGTACATGTTCCTGAGCTAAAAGACTTGGCTCCCGAAATTAACTATAGACCCCTTGCCTTGACTGCTGTGATTTCTGGTTATGGATGATAGATAATCAAAAAATGACAGCTACTAAAACTAGAGGCTCTGTCCTTGGTAAAAGTTGTTGGGTTTTTTTGGTAAGGAACACACTTTTAGAGCTTGTACACTACAATAGGTGTCTGCTCTGCAAGATCCATTTCATACAGATAGATGCATACATTCAAGGTATTTTAGTCAATCATAGTTTAACTTTAGTTGTTACAAAAGTAACTTGTAACAATGAAAAAAATGCAGCATTAAAACATGATCTGTGCAATACTCTAAAACAGTTCCTTCGGCAGTGGACAAAGGTCAACTGTTCTTGCTACTTTGAATGCTGTTATATATTTATTGTTATATATTTGTTGTTATATATCACTTGTTGAATATTTAGTCCTGCTTTGACCATGTCACTTTTTAATATATACATTGCATTACTGAATTTTAATGTAGTATCTGTATCCCAGTGAGATGTAGATACAATCAATAATCCTTACACTAAGTAGTTCAAAGTATGGATTGACCTGTTAGGTTGCTAGTGATTATACCCATTAAACCATGGTGTTGAGATGGGGTTCTTTGCAGCTGGCAGCATAGAGTTCTCTAGTAAGGCTTCCTTGCTCTTGATCTGCACATCTCCTGCTGGTGTGGGTCGCTGCCATATGACGTCATATCCTGTACGCCAAAAGCAGCGGCACACAGACTGTGAAGAAGTAATCAACAGACAGATCTGCCAGCGGCTACACCTCTCTTGCACTCCCCTGTGTATAACTTGCACCCCCCCTGTGTATAACTACTACTTGGAATCGACTTCCACAAATGGTTTCAAGCAAAGATATTTATTATGTACACCTTGTATTCAGGTTAATACAATTTACTTCGTAAAAAGGGTAAACAACTGTACTGAAATATAATGAGCTCACATAGATTGGAATGCTGAGTTATTAAAATCTTTCTTGTCATGCTGTAGAACATGTTGTCTGCTATGTACACAACAGAGAACACGCAGTATTATAATTCATAGCTTTTGCAATATGATTCCTACCGTGCTATGTTCGGACACAGAGATCCATATAGCTATAATTCTGTTAATTTGGAATAGTTATTTGTTGGTCCAATGGTTTGGTGGAATTATGTAAATACATGGAGAATTTTATTCTCAGACCCACCTTTCACAAGTTTTTGTTTTCTTAATATAATAACATAAGCAATTGGTTAATTCAATATAAAAAAAAAGTTATGAATGATCTCTATTTATTGAACTGTATTTTAGTAATATTGCTAATTAAATGTAACAAATATATAAATGTTTAAGAAGATTGCCATTAGAAGTCAACCCCACAACTATATATATATATATATAAATATATATATATATATAACATTTGGACAGTATCATTATCATTTCCATTGATTAAATACATCTCTATGGTTGATATTTATTTTTTATTTTGATATGTAAAATGAATAAAAAAAATGAAAAATAGTGCAGTATGTCTAATGGAGCCAAGGTGAATAATAACAGGAAACACACTATATAGAGCTAAATATAGCTCTATTGTAACATGATGGGCAGTATAATCCCCGCCTCTGAATGTTCTTGTGGGTGTGGCTTCTTCTGATGATATGCTTAGGTCACAGGTTTTCAGAGTGGATATGTAGAGACATAAATGATACAAGACCTAGTGTACACTGTGGTAATGGGTTAGGCTTTAAAGAAATGAAAAAGTATTCACATTTGTGAGAGCAAATAAAGGTTGCTCAATTCTCATCAGCATGGGTGGTACTTTCCCCACCAAGGAAATAGCTCCAGTAAGGGGGAAAAAAAACTGAATATAAAACAGCATAAAAGTCGGGATAAAAATGAAAATAGAGGTCCAAAAATAAGAATAATCCAAAGCTTTATTAAATAATAGAAGCAAAAATGGATAAAACACCCACAACAACATCCAGAAGTGGGGATTATAGTGCCCATGCTGTTACATGCCCTTACAGCCATCATACCCTTAGGCGCGACCGCCACACCCATCCTACTAATGAAGGAGTGTTTAGCTTTTATTTTCTACTTCATTTCACATTTCAAATCTAAAGTGATTATCTGTACCTGCCTATGTAGCTGAATAGCCCCAACCACGTGGCCAACCAGCCCTACCCACTCACGAACCCACTCCCACCAAAAAAACAAGGTTTTCTTAGAACTCAATATGGGTAATTGAAGTATTCCATGATTTGCTTTTCTAGTCTCACAACAAAGAATGTATTAATGTACCTTTTATTTTTTTACATTTTTAAAACCCGCAAGGATTACACATTACTGATGATCAGGTCAAGTCTGCTTTGACACTTGAATTACATTTTCTTTTGTTCAATGGCACATTGTGTGTAAAAACACATATCTCACAATTTTCCCTTAACATTAGATGATAATTGGATCAGAAAAATAAGAGTACTTGTGAATGTTTGAAAAGTAATTGGCTATTACATAATGAGATATGGTGGCTGCTACTTTTAAAGTAGACTGACTTATCCTTTGACCTTACAAGAGGAAAAGACACACAAATAATATATTATTCTGCATTTTAATTAGACATGCAATGGGAAGTTAATATAGATTTGGGTTCTTTGAGCTCCTCATGTAAATCGTGATTTAAGCCATTTCATGCACTTGACTAGTTGAACTTTCTTTTGTTACTAATGAGGGAGTGTTTATCTTTCATTTTCTACTTCATTTCACATTTCAATTAGGCTGAAACTAAAGCAATTACATGCAACTTATTTTCTAAGCTTACCCTGGATAAACACATTGAAGCCTATTTACGCTCTCTTTTACTAGTACAAAACCATTAGGGTATGAAAGGCAAAGTACACAAAAAAAAACAAACAAAAAACACCAAATCGAATTAATATAAAATGATATTGTTCCATTTTGCATAATGTAAACTATGGTTTATCCTTATGGAAGTAACACCTTATTTATTAGCGTATTAACCCATTAATATGATGATAAGTATATCGCTTGTAAGGATAACTCTCATGTATGCATGCAAAAGTAAAACTGTAAATATATCAACTTCCATTCCCGACACATTAACTAACCTTGTGTCAATAAACATTAAACATCCATGATGTAACTAGCTACAGAAACTCTAGAGAGCCAAACCATTATCTACAAAAACACATTGACTATGAAGTCCCCATTTTGCTCTGCTTAGATTATTCTAATGGTACGCTGCAGCTCAATGGGCAAGTTCAGGAGATCGGAACCCTCCTTGTACCTGTCCCATTTACACTAGCTGCCACAGAGCTCTGATTGACCTTTCGTGACCTCGTTTGGACTGTGCAATTTTTAGCCCTGGGTGTAAGTTTAGTTTTTTGAGATAAACAAGAAATATCTGAATTAATATAATACAATATCAACTAAAAGTTACTTAGGATAAAGACTAGAGGGGCTTTGTATTTAAAATAACAAGTGATGGATTGAATTATAAAAAAGCTAAGTTAAGGCGTATAACACAAATGTTCATTAATTTAAAATGAATGCAATATATTGAAGTAACTGTGTCATACTTAGAGTTTTGCTTTCCATCTTCTGATGGATCAGCAGTGGCAGTATATACAAGGAGTTATATGGAAACTTCACCAGTAGAAGTTTTCTTTGGCTCCTAAATTGGGTTGCATTAACATTATTATTTATTGTAATGTTGCCTGTGACTCAGAGTTTTACATCTCCTTCATCTTTCTTAAAATGACTATTGTCAATAGATGAGGTGTAACTGTGACAAGAGAATTAATTCTTTTGGTATGGTTTCAGCAGTTTGCTTCATAGGTCTCCTCTTCTTCAGGAAATCTCCAATGAGTCTAGTGACACAAATATGAGATTAACTTTTGGATAGGGTTGCAGAATAACCACCTTTTTTTGTGTAAAACAATGTGATACTCATAAATACATAAAGAGAAGGTATAGAAAACTCATAAAATGTGCAGAGAAAGTAACCAGTCATCACCGAATTGCCCCCTAAATTCCTTCTTTCTCTAGACATCCCGATGACTATGTGTAGAATTGATAATAAAAACACTAATAAAGGCCCAAGTTGTTTAAATTACGCCAGCCCATGGGACAAATAGTAAAGGATAAGGATCACTTGGCATGGGTAGAAGTATGATTGGCATGCCCCAGTCATATAAGCTGTAGCTGATAGTGGGTCAATGCCCTTATATTTAGACAGCCAGTTGTTACATGCAGATGACTTGACATGTAGGTGGGTCTTGCGCTAGATATATGAATTATACAAGAGTGGTCCATATATGATATACATCTAGAATTGATATTTCAGAATAATAAATAATAATTAGTAATTGTTAGTTATTTGGCTAGTTCTTAAATATTTTGATTTTTATATAACACTTTTTTATATTTTTTATATATTGTTCTACCATTAATGCATCTGTTAATGATTAGGTTGCTTTGTGTATCTTAAAACAAAAAATAAAAAATCAAACAGCAGTACACTATCCTATAGTAATAAAAGCAGTTATATTTATAGCACTTGTGCACATATATCATTATTTAAGCCTCTCTAAACCATTTGTAAATGTATTATGTAGTATGTAGCACCTATTGTATCTATGTTACGCTATGCTATTGCAGAGACATTTTAAGCTTGATTTCACTTACTCTCTTTTCAGCCAAACTCCTTAGCCCTATGACTAATATATCACAAATAGTGATCATAGTTTAAATATGTTTTGGGCAGGCCTTAAGAACAGATTGACCCAGAGAGTAATCTTTTAATATTAGCTCTGTTTTTCTATTTTTTTTTATGTACCATTTATTTGTCTCTAATCATTGACATTATTTTACAGACATTTTTTTAAAAACATATGAACCTGCAATAGAAAGTGCAAGATGATAATATTTTATTATTGGGCCAGGAGGAAAATGGAGTTAAAAAAACATATAGCACAAGTGGAGGAAGAATGTGAACTTATACACTGACACACAAATCATAATTTTATTGTTTGTGTTTAGTATTTTAGATGTTCTCTTTATTTTTTTTTATTTGCATGATATACTCACCAACAATTAGCCCCAGCACTGACACGTGCAAGAGTTCCAGGGGTACTAGGGAGGCGTTGTGCATCATTCACAAAAAGCACTCTGATTATATTGCCCCATTAATCATGTAACATTTAGCTTTTTATATAATTGTGCTAAAAACTGTTTCACGCATAGGCTGTTGCCATAGAAACTATAAATACTTCCTAAAAAAAAATCTGTGTTTCCTTTATGTGATTAACCTTTTAAAGTACCGTTACATAAGTTATGGTGGGTAAAAGGTGATGGAAACCCTTCCACTTAAATTTAAGGGGTAGTAGAAGTATTATTAAACACTCATCTACAGATGCCAGACAAGCCAGAAGGCTTGTTTTTCCCTCAGAAATCTCATGGTGCTTCGACAACCACAAGGGATTCTGGGTAGGCACATGCAAATAAGGTTAACAATTATCACCAATTGTTAACCTTATTTGCATGTGCCTACCCAGAATCCCTTGTGGTTGTCGAAGCACCATGAGATTTCTGAGGGAAAAACAAGCCTTCTGGCTTGTCTGGTGTCTGTAGATGAGTGTTTAATAATACTTCTACTACCTTTTAAAGTAAAAAGAGAAAAAATACAGAATTGCCTTTTTACATGCTAGAGAGCAAAATTAGTAAAACGGCACCTTTAAGTTCACAGAATTTGCTTGGTAACCTGTGAAATCTGTAATCTGTATAATTCATATCACAATATATTAATGTTGGGCTTTTCACCAAGAGAAAATTGTTGAATATGTAATGAGATTTTCATGAGCCAACCTGAGTTGAAAAACGTTGTTTGGCCACAGAAGGACGTGTGCTCACACAAACCTTTGTCTGCAGAATAGTGATTTTTCTTTTAGATGGCTGACAGGTCCAGAAAAGTAATTGTACTTGGATATTCAGGCCAAAACTGTGAACTTTCTGACAATAAACTCTATTTTTCTTCATGCACTAAGTCCAGGGTTGTCTATATTGTTAATGGGGACCCAGGATTTAATTTATTAAAGGGACCTGGAGCCTCCACAGGTTCTCAATGCCTTGCCCTCTCAAACTCAGCTTTCCTTACTACTCTTTATCTTAATACAAAGCAAGAGATAACTTTGACTATCTCAACGTAATATTGCTTAGCCTGCCACTAGGTCAAAATGCTTTTTAGGATGTGTTTCCCTTTCTGTATTTTTTTCCTCCTTCTCATGCCCATAATTTCAGTTTCCTCCCATCCATTGATAGGTGGCAAGGGCAACAACATATTCTAGGTTAGGCCAACTAGTCCTAGGTCTGGGAGAGGCAGTCCCCCTGCCACAAAACTGGGGACAGATAGCCCTCTTGGGCAATCTACCACCTGTCGCACCACAGTCGGACATTTTTAAGGAAGGTATCCATAATCAACCCATTTACTATGGAGGGCTGTGGCGATATGGAGCCCTGGTATATGAAGTATGTCCTTTACAGTGAGGGACAACTATCCTGTGCCAGGTCTAGGGCATCTCCCAAGCAAATTACACAAAAAAGTGGATGTTTTGCTGTGATGTCCTATTACAGACCCTTCATTTTGATAAGTAGAGATGTTTTTAAGATAAAAATGCAAACTTTACCTGGCCTTCCATTAAGGTTGCAGTTCTGTATAAAATAATATAACACATCTCATGGCTATGTTGTTTTGGCTTAGTAGATATCTGGTATCTCGTTTAGACATTTGCTCATACTTGACTCAATTTTTGTTAAATTGCCAGACAGTGAGTAAACATCTAGGAGACACCGGACAAAATTTTCTCTATACCCAAAGGATAACAAAAACTTGATTGTGGTTTCTATAAACCTGATAGCCTTAATGAGAGATCATCTTCCAAAGTAGATGCTGTAAAGTTGTCACCAGAGGCAAAGTAGAAAGTGAGCAGGAGAACAAGTGAGCCCTCTACTTGGGATCGCTACTAATATTTCTACTTTTACAATTGCAATTTCACTTGCAACAAGATGTAGTCATGTACCCGCCATTTCCACCATGATTGTATCTACCTTTGACCTTTATATGAGGTCACACTTATTTTATTTAATTGTCTGTGAAAAAGAGTAAAAAAACGAAACTTGCAGATAGTCTTTTTTGAAACAGGCAATTTTCATATTGTGCTCTTCGCGAATTTTCTCAAGAGATCTCTTAGGGTTTTTACTCTGATCTCAGATTTAATGGAGAGATCAAGGTGGTCAAGCAGACCACTTTCTTCCTGTTCTACAGAGATTTAAATATAATCGAAGATTACCAATTAGTCCGTTTCTCAATTGTATAACACCGTTGAAATCCCTGCTTGCACCCAGGTTGAGATTAAGGATATATTTATCTCCTGATGAGTTATAGTTAAATTATAAATAAAGATATATTTTTAGAGTTAATCCTTAACTGGTTAATATTCAGAACAGACTCAGGGTCAGCTCTTCTAGACAGTTCCCAGATAAAAATATGTCACTGCCGGACAAACAAACTTTAAGCATTGTTTACACACGCATACCACCAGAACTACAAATATAAAAAGTGGTAAGGATACATATAAGAAGACCACATGTTCCATACAAGCTGCATAATAGCTGCAAGAAATATAATCAATGACACATTGAGGTATTTGTCACATTTACACAGCCAATTTTAGAGGGACACATTTCACATGTTGCAGACTAGCATATGTAATGTGCCGGCCATTGTAGTAGGTGGGATGTATAAACTCATAGAATGATTATACATAGTTAAACATCTCACATACTGCATATTGATCAGCTTTACCAGTGCTGATCAATGTGTTAAATGTATATATGTCCCTTATAAAGTGTCTGATTCTTTAATGGTGTTGACATGCTTGGGTTGTCTTTATGTCAAGGGACTTTAATCGATCAAGAGGAGTAGGTAGGTGTTAGGTATTACCTGTTGGATCGTGATGAACCAGTTTAGGTGTATCTAACGTGGTTTGTTCTTGGACTTTGTTTGTGGTTCCTGATTCTGACCCGGATTTTGCTCCTGCCTTCCAATGTGGTTCCTCGCTCTGGTTTTCCACCTGATTTGCTTGTGACTACTCCATCTGGCTGCCCGGTTTCCAACATTCTGGATTCCTGGCTCCACATTTGGCTTGTTTCGTCATCTATCTAGTGGCCCCTATAGATCCCTTGTGGATCCCTCTGCCAGTATTTTCTTGACAATTCCCTCTAGATTGTAAGCTTGCGATCAGGGCCCTCTATGTTTGAGTCTGAATATGTTTGTCTAATTTTGTCTGTAGCTTCCTTTCTTATGCTCTATACCAAAGTGCTGCATAACTTGTTGGCGCTTTATAAATAAATGGTAATAATAATAATAATAATAATATTGGTTGGAATGGGTTAGCCCAATATATATATATATATATATATCGTTATTTTCCCTTTACTATCTAACACATGTGACGGCAGGGGTTACTACTCCAATGGAGATAGAAAGGACAGGGTGAAAGCTGTTGCTTTCCATTTTGAGAGCTATACTTGATCCTCAAAGAACGCAATGTAACCATTTAAAAAACACAGAACCATTTAGACTAATATTTTCTTAAAGCATTAACAGAAACAAACGGCATTCTTCTTATAATTTCTCTGAGAAAGCCTTTTCCCTTTCACGACCACAAAAAATAATTTGCCCGGCCCGAAATTACAAACAGATCATAAATAAAAAATGTCTGCTTTTTAATTTTGATTAAATGACAACATTTGATTAAGGGGACATTACACAATATCTTTTGATGTGCGATAATAAATTACTTAGGGTTTCTGGAAAAAAAAAAAAAATAGTTTTGTAAAGTTAAAGACAGGAGGAGCTCTCACAAGGATACATGTTTAGTCAGTCTGTATGCAGGCTAAAAATAGGCTCACGTTGCATTCAAGAAACACAAACTGTTCGATCTCTCTGCTCCAATTCAGTTATGGACATCAGAAAAGAAAAAATGGAATTAAAATAATACGGCCAGGAAACTGCTGAGACCAAGCTCATCATGTTGACTCTGAATTTGTTGTACCTTTTTCTTTATCTTGCTTACCTGAAACCAACGAGATCCGTTCAAACTAATGGTTGCAAGCTCTGTGACTGTAGTGGAGTGAGTCTTACATGCCCAGGGCATTTGGCAGGCTCCAGAACACCTGGACTACATCTGTAAGTATGGCACAAATACAATGAATATAGGCTAAGACAGACCAGCTGCATAATATATAATATAACAATATATATCCCATTAAATATCCAGTATAATATTTAGGGAATTATTTTTAATTTATTTTAATTATTGCACAGGCTGTTTTTTGTATTTTCTTCATCAATATTTTTTTTGGGAAAAAATTACGGTTCAAAAGTTCAAAGCTGGTTTCATGAGAACTTTTTTTTCCTTTTGTTGGAAAACATTTCTGAAATGTTCAGTTTGCTAGAAAAAAAGCACAAGTCTTAGTATAAAAGAGAAAAAGCAGTCAATAAATCATTTGAATTGTCCGCACTTTCTCTTTTAAATATGGGTATTGTTTAGAACATTCACAAAATAGTTTTGCAGAGAATATGCCGCAAATGTGTTTCAGAAAATAGAAATATGTTTCAATGAAGCCCCAAAATTAATATGTCATTTCCCATACACAATATGGCACTGAACTTATGCTCAGTATTTTTACCTGGCAGCAAAATTATATTGTGTTATTGTCTATTTCTAAACATGGGACACTAGGCACATGTAACAAACATTATATGATTTCTGGTTGTATTTTATTAAACAAAAAACTAAATTTTTTTTAAAAACTACCTTTTGTAAATTATGGAGAGAATGGAATATTTTAATATATTTCTTAAGGGATATAAGGACTTTGCAAATTCAAGGCATGCATATACATATGGTTTGGACATAATATATATATATATATATATATATATATATAGATATATATATATATATATATATACAGATATAGATATAGATATATAGATATAGATATATAAAGCGAAATATCTCCAGCTTTTCACGATTCAAGCATAGTTTGTTTTCCGATTTGTTGTACTTTCAGTACCCTTCCCAATAGTATATTGACTAATCTCACTAAAGCAGTTAAAAGAAACAGAGTAACATACTTTCACACCAAAATATAAAGTCATGAGTTTTGAATTATAAACTCCGCACAAGAATACTTTTTCCACCATAAATAATGTCTGTAAATTACCATTCGATGTTTCTAGGTTCTTATCAGATATATAAATAAAAAGACATCTGAATTTGTCTTAAGTGGGACATAATGTTAAAAATGTTCAGCTGAAATGAAAAAGGGAACGTATGTTCAAAGCTGTGCATCACACTCCTGGTTTTGTACACTCATATTTAAAAAATGTGTATTTTTTTGAGACACGGGACAACTGTATGATTTAATAAACCAATGCTTTAGGACTACCTGTGGCGTAACTAAAATGGTTGGAGAAGTTTCATCTGAAGTGCTCTGCACCCACTGCTACCCCTGGACCTTATCATATTGTAGAGTGAAACGGATTTGTTGCTGCATCTACGTAGACCTGTAATCTCATGTTAGTCTGTACGTGTGAAGAGATCCTGGGCATTAGTCAATGTCACATCCAGTCTCCATATACACGCATACATAGGAGGGCAAAAAAAAATTTGTATCAACAGAAGGAGGAATCTCCCCGCTGCCCCACTAGCGCACTCTCTGTAATCATATTTGTGAAAGAGGGTAAGAAGAACAATGGGAATGGAAGGGAATTTCCTAAAATAGGCACCCCTAAGATTTATGCCTCTGTGTACTAAAATGCATCATTGTAGTCATACATAGCCAGATTAAGGAGCTATGGGCCCTAAAGCAATTATACGAGAAAAGCCCCTTCTCTGGATTTCCCGCCTTTAGCAAGCCATTTTCCCCACCTCTCTCTCTGCTTTCTGCCTCTTGTGGTCTTTTTTTCCTTCTGTTCTATTGTCTCTTTTGTCCTATTTTTTGTACCTCACAGCTGCATTGCGTGATCTTTCAGTGTCATTACTATGATGCTCTCATGAATTCTTCCATACAATGTAAACCACTGCCACTGGAGCTGTTTGGTCCTGTTTGATGCTGTGATAAAGAAGAAGAAGAAGAAAATGGAGGAGAAGGTGGCTAGGAGACAGGGACATGGAAGCAGTCAGTGGAGAAGACAAGGAGACATTTAGAGAATACATGAAAGATAGTAAATGAAAGTGTGAGAGAATGCAAGTGAGATAGTGTGAAAGAGCATGAGAGAGTAAACGAGGGTGAGTGAAAAAACAATGAAATTGAAATGAAAATTCTTAGCTTCTTTGCTTTATTTTCATTTGTTTCATTGGGGCCCAGTCTCGTTTTGTAAATTTGTACGAATTTACAAAATTGGCAACTTTCATTAAAATTAAATGTTTTACCAATCTGAATGCAAAGTCTAATATGTATTTATATGTACTATATATAGATGCACATACACACATTTCAACGCAAAGCAAAGAGAGGATCAGTGTTGATAGGTTCCAAAAAGATCTGGGGATGAAGACCACTAGTTATTGGGACTTTGTCCTAGAACTAGCTTATTCTGACGTCTGTGGAGCTTCACTACTCTATAAGATTTTCTTACTTTTCTTACTATAGCCTTGTTAAGGAAATAAATTAAAATGGCAACCCCCAGCATGCTTTTATATCTGCTAGTTTTTGTTCTGTGATTGTAAAACACATAAATATATATAATATTGATCAAAAAAAGTCTCACAAATAGTAACCTTATAATTTATTTATGTTGCACGTGAATTCTCCCCTACCCATGATCCTCTGATATTTGGAAGCTAGTTCTCGCAACCTGGAAACCTTTTGCAGACAAGATCATGGCACTGATAGTGTCACATGTGATCCAGTACACAACGTAATTATGTAGATATTTATGCCACGAATGACACTAAACATCGTTACACAAGCCATGTATTGTCGCAAAAACTACAAAATGTGTCATTATTTGTGACAATTCCATGAGAAGAATGATAAGATGTGTCTGACGTCAGCACTGGATTTTGCTCCTCATCCACTTGAAGTAACGAAAACTCTTTAGCTTACATTAATACTGACAATATACATGAAAATAGTGGTAGTTCCCCTTTAAAGTGTCACTGTACAGTGCAGTAAGCATGGTGACTATTTCCTCTGACAACATCAACAGCTGAACATCTCAGAGGAAGCAAAGGAAACCTACTGCATCCTAGAGTTTACTGGATGTTAAAACTTTAACAAATCTTTGAACTCCTACTTCCTTAAGGTGCCCGAAGAAAGAAAGTTTTATTAGATATTGATCTAGTAAAAAGCATTTCTGGGAACTTCCCTGGGTACGCTAAGAGGAACCTTCCTCCTTTTCAAGGCGGCAGTGCTAGCCACACATGCTGCTAGGCCATGTGTTGGGGCATGACTAGCCTCAAACAGCCTTTAGTAGATGAGGAATGGGAGGACGGTAGGTGGTGAAGTGGCCATTACCAAACACTGCTCTCCTGCTTGAGAAAAAAATAAATTAGCAAAGCAGGGAGGGTGATATGCAGAGGTATCCAAGTGCATTCAAGCTCAGAAATTGTATGGATCTGTACATACAGCATGCATAAAGAGTACAATAAAGCAGGAGTTTTGATATTGAAAATATGAATGCACCCCCACTAATGCTTACACATTGCTTAGACATTGTGTTACCTATACACTAACAGTTCTATAAGGTATACAGTTATAACAGGTATACAGTTCGGTTCTAAAGATAATGAAAGTAGTCATTGTCACATTGTATGCATCATTATTATTATTATTTATTTATTGTTTTATTTAGTGCCATCATATTCTGTATCGTTGCGCAATGGGTAGACAGGACATAACAAATAGTATATAACATAGCAATTTGACTTGCTAAACACATGAGGAGGGCCCTGCTCAAATGAGATTAGTGATTCAATTTTCTCTTACGCCTTTCTCTTCACTTAGAAACACTGCTTTTTTACTTTTACTTTTCACTGAGGCTGCTTCCTGGCTTATGTCAGATAGGACCTCGCAGTCTTCTGCGAATGAATGCACAGTACCGAGTGCACAGGCATTGCAAATGCATGATTATGCATTCCCAGTGCATTCTGCCCTTGAGTTCATGTTTGAAACCTGCAAAGCCTGAAGAGAACAGTTGGCGCATTACCTGCTAGGCAAACACCTTCAGGACAAGAAAAGAACAGTCATGTTAAAAGAAAACTCACTTCTGTCTTTATGATCTGGTAGCTGGAAATGTTCTTACATAATCCTAAATTATTGATCTTTCCAGGCATAATTCGTATAGTATACAACACTCTGATGCATTACAGATTTCTTAGGGTCTTATTAATTATCTGATTAGACATTTATTTCGAACACTAGGGCTGCTCTATTCCTGCTGGTACACAAGGTTCTTAGAAGTAATACTTAGCAATTACTTAGAATTACACAAAAAAACTAATTAAATGCTAATGAGAAAAATCTGTTTATAGCTACAGCTTTACGGTGATGGAAGATTGAGATAATTTTAGATATGACCATTACAATATTAATTCTACGCAGAAACAATTTGAAGTAAAAACACATTAGTCATAAGATACAAAACACATAGTTCCAATATCACTGTGGTCCATAACACCATCTAATGTGTTGGCACCAACTGGGAGAGCACTGGTATAGTTTATATAATTATAGACTATATATAATTATATATTTTCATGTTGATTGACATAAATTAAGGATAACATTGTTATTTACAGAAATTACTTTCACAGTACAGTTTAAGCAAATAAACTTGTAGCTCTCCTAAAAAAAACATTTAGAGCTAAAATGTAAGAGGGAAGAGAATTGTGTGAGCTGCATGGATGATCAGATAGAGTGAGTGTATGTGTGTAAGTAGTTGGTGTTGTGTGTATGTACATATATGTATAGTGTTAAAAGGGCGGTGTGTTTAGGTATTTATGTGTAAGTGTATAGTGTTGGAGTGCCTGTGTGTGTATGTATATATGTATGTATGTGTATGGTGTTAGAGGGGCTGTGTATATACGTATGTATCAGGTGTTAGAGTGGATGCATGTATGTGTATGTATGTGTAAGTGTAGGGCTGCCCTCAGTCACAGCTGCGGTCGTGGCCACAGCCACACATAAAATCAGATAGCTGGCCTCAAGATTGTCACGCAGGCCAGTCTGGCCCTATAACCGAACAGGCACTTTCTGTCTTATAGAAAAATAAAACATTATTTTTTTATGGTCTTGATAAAGCTTGGAATGGGTTAGCAAAAACATTGTCCTCTACTTTTTGTATGTCACAATAAATGAATGCTTTTATTTTTGTATAAGGCTGGAAAGAGCCTGTTCATTTGTGCAGACTTCTTTTGTCATTTTTTTGTATTCATGGTACATGTTACCAGTCCAGTGTATCAGAACAAGAAAACAATCAAAGACAAAACAATCAAAAAGGAGACTTTGCTTTCCATTATAAGAACAATTTAGTTTTTGGTCAGAGGGCTTTTTACATTCGGAAACTAAATTCATTGACACTCATCCTCATTCATGACACTCTCATATCCTCTCTCATGCTCTCTCATTCACGTTCTCTCACACACTAATTCTCTGACACTCTCATTAACTCTCTCTGACACTGTTGTTGTCTGAATGTCTCCCTACCTTCTCCTCTGGGCACATCCTCTCCCTGGTTTTGGTTAGAAATCTTGTACTCCTTACTAAAAACAATATTAGCTTAATAAGTAGATAGATTGGTCCTGTACATGAACGGAGACAGCTTAATTCACTATTAGCAACAAAACATTGACTTCCCTTTCCCAAATGAAGTGTAATAGGTTTCACTCATCCAGGAGTAAGGTATATGATTAAAAAATACTTTCAGAATGACATTAATATCAGCTTCAAAGGCCATACTTGTTGACTGAGTAGCCCTAGACCATGGGCCCCAATGAGCTTATTTTAAACTCCAGACTGGTAGGCAGGAATTTAGCACCAAAGTCATATTGATGGAGTCCTAAGCTGAAATATCTCCTATGCTGCAGGGAATGTACAGTATCATCTGAATACAAAAATAACTGTATATTGTGTAGGTTTAAAATCACCACAGGAAGTTGTACAATTTATTTATTCGTCTGCCACAGTAACTGCATTGTCCAATTGGGCTTCATTCATTATTTTAAGCAAACCCTATTATCTGAATTACAGGGGCATAACTATCCATGCTCACACACACAAGTACACATCCATGCTCACACACCGACACACATAATTAGACATCCATGCTAACAATCATACATACACACATTAATTTTTGCCCCCGCTTACCTCTCATCACTACTGCAGCTTTCTGTCCGGCTACTCACACACTGTTTCACAACAGGGTCAAGTGACCCCGATACTGTCTCCTTGTGCTTGTTCAAATTAGTTTAGAAAGGACCATTCCAACCAGGAAAGAAGGGCTGTTTCTAAACTATATTGAATCAGTACGAGGAGACATGGACAAGGGGTCGGAGAGGTCGCTACGGGCCCCCTAGAGGCGACCCCTGTAGTTACGTCAGTGCTCAATTAGGCCCAGACTGGCTGCTCATATATGATTACTGCTGCTCTAACAGTATATAAGCAGCTGCAGAAGAGCAATTGTCACATATGTCATTCAGCTGCTGGCCTTAAAGTGCCAGTGCCTATTTTTATTCCCCAGTCAGGCTCTAATCTCAACCCTGTTGTTTTATTATAACATTTTCACACAAAAAAAACAGATCATTATCATGAACAGACACAACACCTATTTTTGAAAGTAGGCTCCAAAAAGTCAATTTCTATCTTTCCCTTAACATCGTGTTTTTTAAACATTTGTTTTGACATTTTTTAAACTTTACATCTGGTAAAAATATAATATGCTATGCTAGCAAACGGTGTTCAGCCATATTGTTGTTGTTGTGGTGGTGTTTTTTTAAAAGCTGAGTGATCTTGATATGTTGAAAATTCTATATGACTAAGGATGAATTACCCCCCCTGAATAATGGCACCCTGTTTTTCATCTGTCAGTCACCTAATAAAAATCTTTTAGGCTGTACAATGTGTCCAAAATAGTCTAAGTGGCCCACTTTGCTAACTATTTATCATGTTTGTTTTGCTATATGGTCACATTAACTGCAGATGTACAGTACTTGGGAGGAATACTGCCAATGTGCCTGCAGGCAGATGTGTACAGGGTGACCTTGTAAAAATGTAATTACTTATAATGCACTAAAAAAGAAAAACAAAAAACAAATACATCCTTTTTAAAAAGCCACTCAAACTAGCCTTTTTTACTTAACAATCTCATGTTTTTTTTATCCCTGACCTTTCCTGTATTTTAGAGACCATAGGTCAATTTCTGGCCCCTTCTAATACCTACTTTCTGTTGTTCCCTCACCCTATATCAATTTTGTCCTTATTTGTCCTTTTATTATATTATTGTGATATAAATTACCTTTAAAATATAATTTTAATAATGCCAGGCTAATTATTGAATATCCTACTGTATCTCATCAGACCAATAACTTCAACTTGACTATTCTGGGAAAGGTAGCAATGGGAGGGGAAATCTTAGTCATTGCCTCCTTTCGAAGAATATTAGTATTAGTATTTCTAGTGTTTGCTGAGTAGGTGACAAAACTCAAACAAATGAGTTTCTTTACGTAAGCAAGAATTTCTATGGGCATAACAATTGTGGTTAGCCACTTTAGAGGGCCCAGGTGACCCGTGCAACCATTTGTCCCAATTATCACCCCCTTCAAAGCCACTAAGTGACAGCAGCATAGAGAGTGTAGCAATCATCTGGTTGGATGATTTCTCACACTCTTTCCCTGCGTGCTGGTATGGCTAAAACAATGTGTAGGAAATTACATCACATTCACTTCCTGCATGCTGGATCAGTCTGCACACATCACATAGCAAGAGAGATACACCACTCCTGCAAGTAAGTGGTGTGGTCAAAGACACAGGCTGTTTGGGGACAAGGATGGCACAAGCAGACTGTTTTAGGGCAAATATGGCACTATTTGGGGGACACCAAGAAACTGTTTGGGGCAAGGATGGCACTTGCAGGCTGTTTGGAGCAAAGATGTCACAGGTGGGCTTTTTAGGGGCAAAGGTGGAGCATACAGGCTGTTTGGGTTCACTAACAAGTTGTCTGTGGACATAGATGGCACAGACAAGCTGTTTAGGGACTAAGCTGTCACAGACAAGCTGTTTGGTGGCACTGACAAAGATAGTAGAGGCAAGCTGTATGGGGGCTTAAATAAATATTTTATTTATTAAACGCTAACAAATGACACAGTACAACATACATAACAAATATACATTAAAACAGACACATCAGGAGATGAGAACCATATCTATAAGCCATCTAGCCTTATTTGAGCTTTGGGTAAAGTGGGCTTTTAAAGGGGCCCTCAAAAGCCCACTTTACCCACATAATGAACTTGGCTAAAACTGCTACTCTCCTTTAACAGGCCACACCGACAGCTTCTAAAACCTATGCATAGATTGGCAATGGCACATGAACCATAGTTTATTATATCCCCCACATGGTCAGTGATCACTACTACTGTTCTTGTCATGGATACTTTGGCTACCCGTTGTGACAACTGAAATCCATCTACATTTTAGTGAGTCTTCTGTCTCATTCAAAAGATGCCGTTTTTTTTTTTAAATCAAAAAGCACACAAAACTGGAAAAAAAGACTGCATACTTACTAAGGATTCTATAAGCATTAAAAAAAGTTCAGCTATTTTAGAAAAACTGCAGTTGCATGCAATTATAGATTAGGAATCTATTTAATTTAAGTTTTAATACAGGATTAATGCTTGACAATTATGTTAACAGTTATAGCCAGTGTTGCAAATCAATATTATACTGTAACTGATACTGTAATTTTCTGAATGAAGTGCCTGTAACCGATTTCAGAGTACCTCGCTGTACGTACTAAGTAAATTAATCTTCTCTTGCTTTCGAACATGGATGTCCTGACCTTCCACTCATCTTCTAAATGAAATATAAACAGTTCAGATGATGAGCGGCTGCTATAAAAATTGATTTATCAGAAACTGATGTTCTCAGAAAAGTGTGTTATTGTTATGTCTAACATTTCACATTTGCCCAAAAGTCAATTTAAGAATGATAATAACAATAAACATAATACAGAATGCAATGTTTATTGTCATACAGAAAAGATTTTTTAGTATGAAATCATTCCATATTGTCTACATTTTGTCATTACATACGGGAAAACTGAACTCTTGTTTGAATGTAAATGTTTAGTCTTTTTATGATCTATACACAAAAATGGAAAAACAATCAAGCATATAAATATCGATTTTAGGGTGCCGCTGAACTGACCAATACGAATAAGAATCAGCTCACATTCAGAAAATGCTACTTAAAACCACCTTATTCTTAAATTGTGTCCATTTCTTTGGTGACCTTAATCTTTTTGGGATCTGTATTTGTACAAACATAAAATCTCACGACAGATAAGAACCAGGGGCATAACCACAGGCAGTGGCGTCTCCAGCTTTCATAATAAGAAGGGGCACATGGGGGGACACGGACCAAAGTAGGGGGGCAATTATAAAACTCTACATATACACTATATATATATTCTCTTTTACTTATTCCATGTAGTTCAGGTATATGTCCAATAAACAATACATTTAAACAGCACTGCAGGTATAGATCAACTGAATAAGACTCTGCATTTCCAGGTATACATAAATAATGTATGGAAATATAGAATAGTAGATAGTCCCCCCTTCTCACTATCTACCCCTCCCCCCTTCTCATTATCAATCCCCTTTCTATCTACCCCCTCTCCCCCCCATCCCCCCCATCTCACTATCTACCTTCTCCCCCCTTCTCACTATGTACCCTATCCCCCCCCTTTGTAGTTCACTTACCTTGTAGAAGTCCTGCTGTGGAAGAGCGCAAGGCCTCTGTCTCGCTGCTCTGCCGAGGTGCGTGCTGCTTCACTGCTGAGTGCCGAAATATTACGTCAGCGATCAGCGCAAAATGCTGGCACAGCGACCAAGACAGAGGCCTCGCTGAGGAGAGTAAGAGGCACCGAGCGGTTGCTGAAAACGTATTCATGAGTGACCAGTTTTGCCCCTCTCTCTCCTCCGAGTCAAAACAACATTTCAGCATGATGTGGGGGGGCCATGGCCTCCTCTGCCCCCCCGCCGATGCCTCTGACCACAGGGCCGTGCTGGGAAAATTGCCCCATTGTTCCCCAACTTCACCAAGCAACATGTCCCACAGTACCCCCAAATAGCTTATCAGTGCCATCCTAAACCCCAATCTGTCTGTGCCACCTTTGTCCCCTAACAGCTGGTTTGTGCCATCATTATTGTCCCTTGCAACATACACTCTGGTACATGTAAACACAGATACACTTACTTATACTCGCTAATACACATGTACACACTCATTCTAACAAAACACTCCCTTTCACACCACTTATGTATACACATCCATATTCAGATGTAAACACAACACATACACATCCATCCATTTGCTGTCAAACACTTACACTCTCATGCCAACACACACTCAATCACTCACCACCACATACACACCACTTACACATACATTCTTACATACAAACACTTACACATAACACATCTGTGTTAACACACAAACACTTACAAGCTCATGCTTGTACATACAAACACTTTCATACAGATTAATGTTAACACACACTTATACATACACATACTTATACATACACATTCATGATTACGTACAATTATACATTTACATTCATGCTCAAATACACTTTGTCACGATCCCGGCCGTAGTACGGTCCGGGAGGACTCACCGCATCGCGCTCCCGTGCGGGGTGCGTCGCCCGAGTGCCCGCGGCGTCACAGCCCCGTCCGGGATGCGTCGCCCGGGTGCTCGTGGCGTCGCGCTCCCGTGCGGAGTGCGTCGCCTGAGTACCCGCGGCGTCACAGCCCCGTCCGGGACGTGTCGCCCGGGTGCCCGTGGCGTCGCGCTCCGGTGCGAAGTGCATCTCCCGAGTACCCCCGAGTGGCGGGTACTCGGTACTTACCCCTCCCGGGTCGATCCAGCCATGCAAGGTCCTCTTCCGCGGCGGTTCACAAGAATGAACCGCCGCACAGTAATGGACACCTCCAGTATCCCAAGACACGCCCCCCTGCCGTTCTCTTACCCCTATGGAGAAGAAACGCGCCCATTGGACGTCCTCATAGTTGGAGGCGGGATCTGGAAGGGCGGCAGGTTTAAAAGCAGAGCACTGATGCCGGTTCAGTGCTCAGTTGTTTTTACAACTAGCTGTTGTTCTTACCTGGTGCTTACCTGTTACTTACCTGTTATATTGATTCCTGTTACCGACCTTGGCTTGATCCCTGACCACGTTGACCTCTCAGCTCCTGACCTGGATTGTTTGACCATTCTCTGCCTGCTGCCTGCTACCGACCTTTGCTTGATTCCTGACCACGTTAACCTCTCAGCTCCTGACCCGGATTGTTCGACCATTCTCTGCCTGCTGCCTGTTACCGACCTTGGCTTGATCTCTGACCACGTTGACCTCTCAGCTCCTGACCCGGATTGTTTTTGACCATTCTCTGCCTGATACCTGGTTCCGATCTCGGCTTGTTTCCTGACCTCGTTACTCCTCTGCTCCTGACCTGGACTATCTGACCACATAGAGACTGGTCCATTTGTATCCTGCATCCTGGTTTCCACACCTTTGCAAACGTAACATAACAACTGAGCCAGCATGGAAACCGCAGGATTAGCTGATGCTGTCGCTGCTCTCGCCCAACAGATGGCGACAATTACACAATCCCTTCATGAGATCCAAACCGGACAACATCAACAGCAACAACAGATTGTGCAAATTCAAGGTGCTCTCCAAGTACCTGGCAACCTGCCTCCAGCACCAGTCGAAGTGCCTGAACCACCAGTACTTCACGGAGCAACAGCGCTGGAACCGCAAGTGCCCTTGCCAGACAAGTACACTGGAGACCGCACAAAGTACCAGACTTTTATGACCTCATGCCAAATATTGTTCCGTCTCAAACCCAGAACTTATGCTAATGACTACATCAAAATTCACACGGTCATAGCCCTCTTGTCTGAAGAACCCCAACTCTGGGCCCATCATCTGATCCGTAACAATAGTCCGGTGCTTGACACATGGAACACTTTCCGGCAGGCCATGGATGCACTATACGCCGATACGTTCCAGACCACGTCCGCTACCAGTGCCTTAAGAGCCCTTCGCCAAGGGAAACGTCCAGTAGAGAACTACATAGCCGAATTCCGACGTGTCTCCCTCGAGACAACATGGAATGAGGCGGCTTTACACGACCAGTTCCGGCTGGGTCTGTCGGATTCGATACGAGATGAACTTGCTCGCTCCGCTATCCCGTCATCTTTGGAAGACTTCGCCACATTGTGTATACAAATCGACCGGAGGTTAAGAGAAAGAAAGGCCGAACGCTTAGCCTCTCCTTCTCACACCTGGTCCACCGCCAGACCACCACCAAAAACCACACCCAAAGAGACCCCAGAAGAACCTATGCAGTTGGGACTCATCCGAGGCCCGTTGTCAGGTGCCGAGAAGGACCGACGTCGGTCTCTTGATCTCTGTCTGTATTGTGGTACCCCAGGCCACTACGCCAACGAGTGCCAAAACAAGAGACGACCATCTCGGGGTAAGCTACCCTCATTATCCATTCCGGCCACCCATGGTGTTTCTCCACATTTACCACATCATCTGTCCCTCTCCATTACCTTACAGTGGAAGGGGAATACCGTCGCTCTCGCAGCTATGATTGACTCGGGTGCCAGCAGTAACATACTCGACACAGACGTGACCCGCCAACACGGCATACCCGTCCAGAAGAAGACCACACCTCTACTGCTTCAGTTAGTGGACGGACGTCCTCTACAGTCCGGTCCCATCACCACAGAGACATCACCCTTGCACATGCACGTTGATCCTGATCATACGGAGTACATATCATTCGATGTTATACCCTCTCCTGTGTTTCCAGTTATCTTGGGACTCCCCTGGTTACGAACTCAAAACCCTCACATTGACTGGACATCCAACTCTGTGTCGTTTCATATCAATAAAGACCCTTGTTCACACAAACCGCCTCCGTCCATCAATATAGCACACGACTACAGCTCCCTTCCGATACCCACGATTCCGAGTCATTACAGCCGATTTGCTGATGTGTTCGAGAAAAAAGCAGCCAACAGATTGCCACCCCACAGGGAGTACGACTGTCCGATCGACTTGTTCCCAGGAGCCCCTATTCCGTTCGGCCGTTTGTATCCTATGTCCGAACCTGAACTCGTCACCCTCAAGGCCTACATCGACGAGAATCTAGCCAAAGGCTTTATCCGACCATCCACCTCCCCCGCTGGAGCAGGGATTTTCTTTGTTCCCAAGAAGGACGGAGGATTACGTCCTTGTGTCGACTATCGGGAACTAAACAAAGTGACAGTAAAGAATCGATATCCTCTGCCGTTGATCCCAGAACTTATGGAACGAGTTGGCACTGCCTCCTACTTCACCAAGATTGACCTGAGAGGCGCATACAATCTGGTGAGAATAAAAGAGGAGCATGAGTGGAAGACAGCATTCCGATCCCGGTATGGACATTTCGAGTATCTAGTAATGCCTTACGGGCTATGCAACGCCCCAGCCACGTTCCAGCATTTTATGAACGACGTGTTCAGAGACATGTTAGATCGTTTTGTTGTGGTCTATCTCGATGATATACTGATCTACTCACCATCGCTAGTTGAACACAGAGAACACGTTTCCAGGGTACTGGAACGTCTTCGAGAAAACGAACTATACGCAAAACCCGAGAAGTGCGTGTTTGAAACACAGACCGTGGAGTTCTTGGGCTTCATTTTGACACCTACACGAGTAGAGATGGATCCAAAGAAGGTTCAGGCCATCCTACAGTGGCCTGCCCCGAGGGATCGAAAGAGCGTTCAAAGGTTTGTCGGCTTTGCGAACTTTTATCGGAAGTTTATCCGCAACTTCTCTAAAGTCATACAGCCCATCACCGCTCTCACGTCCGTCAAACGAAAATTCTACTGGTCTGAAGACGCACAGAGAGCATTTCTTTTTCTGAAGGAGCGATTCACATCAGCCCCCATATTGATCCATCCGATGCACCAAAAGCCATATACGTTGGAGGTTGATGCCTCTGACACGGCGGTCGGTGCTGTTCTCTCGCAAAGGGCCGATGTCGACAACCAACTCCACCCGGTGGCCTTCTTCTCGCGTACTATGACTCCTGCAGAACGGAATTACGGAGTCGGAGAAAAAGAGATGTTAGCCATGAAATTAGCACTAGAAGAGTGGAGACATCTGTTGGAGGGGACGCAACACCCCATTACCGTTTTCACCGACCACAAAAATATGGAGTATTACAGGACCGCCAAACGGCTGAAACCTAGACTCGCAAGATGGTCCTTATTCTTCACCAGGTTCCAACTTCATATAACCTATAGACCAGGCGCAAAGAACACCAAGGCGGACTCACTGTCCCGTATGTGTGACGTATCCTCGTCTCGTCAACAAGACGAGGAGACCGTGTTAAAGCCCGGGCATTTTTTGGCTGGTACCCACTCTTTCTGGGACTTGTTCCACTTCCAAGCATCTGACACCGTCCCTCCAGAGAACCTCCAATTACGCAAGAGGAACGGGTACTACTACCGCGGAGACCTGCTTTATGTACCTCCTGCCGCACGTCTCCAAGTTCTACAATACTGCCATGACACACCAGCAGCAGGACATGGTGGTATGACTCAGACTATGGACCTGATAAACAGATCGTTTTGGTGGCCCACAGTACGCAACGACGTCCTTCGATTCGTTCGATCCTGTACTGTTTGCGCCAGGGCCAAAGGCACTCGGAACAAGCCGGCTGGTCTTCTATGCCCACTCCCGGTCCCCGCGACACCCTGGACAGACCTGTCAATTGACTTCATCACAGACCTACCGGTATCACATCATCACACCACCCTCATGGTGGTAGTTGACAGGTTCACGAAGATGGGCCACTTCATACCAGCCAAACGCTTACCCTCAGCTGCTGAAACAGCCTCTCTTTTTATACGCAACATATTTCGTTTACATGGATTACCAGAGACTGTTGTGTCAGATAGGGGAACCCAATTTACGTCAAAAATATGGAAGGCCTTCTGTGACACACTCCACATCCACCGCTCCATGTCTACATCATTCCATCCACAAAGCAACGGCCAAACGGAGCGGACTAATCAAACGCTAGAGCAATACCTCCGCTGCTTTACCACCCATCTCCAAGATGACTGGTATGAGATGCTCCCCATCGCCGAATTTGCATACAACAACCATATCCACTCCTCTACGCGTTTGTCTCCCTTCTTTTCGATGTACGGACTACATCCATCCATGCTTCCTGGTTCTCCGATCCGTAGTGTGGTCCCTTCTGTGACGGAACGCGTAAAGAACATACTCGAGACACACAAAATGTTACGCAACACCCTCCATAGGGCACAAGAGCGATATAAGGCACAAGCAGACAGACGGCGTTCCGCTGCCCCGGTCTACAAACCAGGAGACAAGGTATGGTTATCAACCATCCATCTCAAACTGTGTTGTCCCACTAAAAAATTAGGACCTAAATACGTAGGACCGTATGTCGTGTTAAACACACCCTCATCAGTAACTGTTAAACTACAATTACCCCAGACGATGAGGATCCATCCCATCTTTCACGTATCTTTGCTAAAGCCTTATCACGCTAATCCTTTCCCGGGACGCAGTCCCGACCCTCCAGCTCCGGTTACCATAGACGATACGGAGGAATATGAGATAGCCAGCATCTTGGATTCCAGACGATATCGAGGACGTCTTCAATACCTCATCCAGTGGAAAGGATATGATGTCAGTCACAATTCATGGGAAGACGCCCGTGGACTACACGCTGAAGACCTGATAAAGGCATTTCATTCTGGTCATCCCAGTCGCCCTGGACCCTTGAGGGGCCGGAGGCCCCTCCTCAGGAGGGGAGCCTGTCACGATCCCGGCCGTAGTACGGTCCGGGAGGACTCACCGCATCGCGCTCCCGTGCGGGGTGCGTCGCCCGAGTGCCCGCGGCGTCACAGCCCCGTCCGGGATGCGTCGCCCGGGTGCTCGTGGCGTCGCGCTCCCGTGCGGAGTGCGTCGCCTGAGTACCCGCGGCGTCACAGCCCCGTCCGGGACGTGTCGCCCGGGTGCCCGTGGCGTCGCGCTCCGGTGCGAAGTGCATCTCCCGAGTACCCCCGAGTGGCGGGTACTCGGTACTTACCCCTCCCGGGTCGATCCAGCCATGCAAGGTCCTCTTCCGCGGCGGTTCACAAGAATGAACCGCCGCACAGTAATGGACACCTCCAGTATCCCAAGACACGCCCCCCTGCCGTTCTCTTACCCCTATGGAGAAGAAACGCGCCCATTGGACGTCCTCATAGTTGGAGGCGGGATCTGGAAGGGCGGCAGGTTTAAAAGCAGAGCACTGATGCCGGTTCAGTGCTCAGTTGTTTTTACAACTAGCTGTTGTTCTTACCTGGTGCTTACCTGTTACTTACCTGTTATATTGATTCCTGTTACCGACCTTGGCTTGATCCCTGACCACGTTGACCTCTCAGCTCCTGACCTGGATTGTTTGACCATTCTCTGCCTGCTGCCTGCTACCGACCTTTGCTTGATTCCTGACCACGTTAACCTCTCAGCTCCTGACCCGGATTGTTCGACCATTCTCTGCCTGCTGCCTGTTACCGACCTTGGCTTGATCTCTGACCACGTTGACCTCTCAGCTCCTGACCCGGATTGTTTTTGACCATTCTCTGCCTGATACCTGGTTCCGATCTCGGCTTGTTTCCTGACCTCGTTACTCCTCTGCTCCTGACCTGGACTATCTGACCACATAGAGACTGGTCCATTTGTATCCTGCATCCTGGTTTCCACACCTTTGCAAACGTAACACACTTATACTATCTATGAGCTACAATAGGTATATATTTTTTGCCGTAAATTACTTAAACCAGTTACAAGTACAAAGCTACATAACCCCAGTCACAATCGAGAGCCACAAGGGCCGTGCTGTTTTAAGCTGCATGGAGGAGCAGATTTTCAGGAAATAGGTACTTTATTAGCTGTAGTTACAGTATGTGATTATGGGCATCACCTTGAATGTGTTATCAGTGAAGGAGTTTAATATGTTGTAGACCTTTTCCAAGAGGCGAAAGTTTTGATCTTATCTTGAATATTAAGCGAGAAAGAAAGAGAGAGTCTTGTGTGTGTGAAAAAAGAAGAGGTGATAAGTGAAGAGGAGAACTATAATTCACAATTAAAGCATAAGGACTATTTTAAAATGAGAGCACAAATGTATAGGGAAGCAGAATCATGGATGACTTTATATGTGAGTGCCAGGATTTTAGATTTAGAATTCTTACATCAACCGAAAGGCAGGGAAGGGCTTTAAGAGGTGGGTTGGCAGATAAGGAGTTAAATGTGAGAAAATAAAGAAAGCAGTGATACTCTGAATAAGCTTGTGACTAACCACAAGTACAGGTGCGAAACTTGTTCCACATGTATCCTTAGTATTCATCTCTTCTTGTAATCACAATTTCACTTTATTATTTACCTGAAGCAAAGCGAGTGTGGGGTTCTTCATCTATTCATTTAACATGGTTGGTGCTTTCTTGGAGGCACCCAAGAAACTCTTGACATCCTCTTGGATCAGCACAGGCTGTGGGATCAAATTTGCTAGTACC
The DNA here is from genome assembly GCA_029215755.1 of Spea hammondii. NCBI lineage: Eukaryota > Metazoa > Chordata > Amphibia > Anura > Pelobatidae > Spea > Spea hammondii. The sequence continues at coordinate 14,455,867 of JARDYJ010000003.1, read as the reverse complement.
CCAACCCCAACCAGACTGCAAGCCAGATCTACCTGTTTTACTTCAACGGAGAGTCTAGTAAGTCTGGAGTCATGTAGTATTAAACAACGAATATGATGACTAAGCAATGGTGGGATCATGGGTGAAACATGAGAGGATTTGAGCATAATATTTTGGTGATTACTAAGTTAAATGCATAAACTCTTTACTATGTTGTGGGTTCATATAAACTAAGAAATGTTTGGATAAACTGGTTAGTCAACAAATTTGGGAATATATACACTTATCATCCTGCTCCAAGTATAGACAGTGACCACAGTGCCCTGCAGGAATATCATTTATTATTATTATTTACTGTTTTATATAGCGCCATCAAATTCAGTAGCTCTGTACAATTTGGATTTAGGGTGTATTACACAATACGTGAAAGTGCAGTTGTTAGGGATGGACCAGCCATCCTAGTAAAAGTATGGCAGGAGAGGGACTAGGAAAGGTGAGCTAAAGGAATATAGGAAGGCGTTAATGTGCAATGTTGTAAGCGTCCTTAAAGAAGTGGGTCTTGAGGGATTTTTTGTAGGAATAAAGGTATGGAGAAAGACGGATAGGCCGGGGGAGGGCATTCCAGAGGATAGGAGCAGCCCTTGAGAAATCTTGTAAGCGTGCATGAGAGCTAGAAATCAAAGGAGAGGATAGAAGGAGATCATTGGATGAGCGGAGAGATCGGTGTGGAGTGTATTTAGAGAAGAGTGATGAGATGTAGGGAGGGGGAACCGCTGTGGAGGGCTTTTGTGTTATTGCCAAATTAACCCTGTATGCATTAGACAGCTAAAAGGCAATTTTTTGTCTCTCAATGAAGAATGAGTGCAGCCCACGCACACATACATTTCTGATGAAGTGGCCCATTGCAGAAAAAACTTGGACATCCCTGGTATAAAGTCTTGTTCTTATTAATAAGCTTCTTTAATGGCTTTCCTCCAATGAGTCATTACATATTATTGTCAAAGTGAATTTAATTTCCAATTCCATTACAAATTACAATTTTTTTTTGCATTCCGCTGCTTCCTCTTTATAGTCTAATCAATAAATTTCCCACTGGTCCACTTACTGTTCATAATTTGCCTCCTCTACTTTTATGTAAAACAAAGAACTCCCCCTTGCTTTACTTAAATAGTGTATTACAGAACCCAAGGCTAAAAGAGACATTTGGCTGAACAAACATACAGTGTCAAACCCTGGTATAAGCCGTTTTCCTGAATCCGGATTAACCCTTTGTTTGCCTGGTAATTAAAAGAAATAAACGTTTCAATGTAATCACCAGTGCATTAGGCTGCTAATTATGTATGAACTGTATTTTTGTAATTGCAACTTGCTTATTTAATTTTCCTGTTTAATATAAATCACCCCATTCTGTGCCTCGAGGAGACATACCCATGTATCAGCAGAGTTAATTAATTTTCTGCCATAGGGTTTATAAGAAATGATAATGAACAACAGTACAGTAGAACAGTATGCCTTTTCCATTCCACAGTTTAATTGTTGACAATAATTAACACTACATTAATTACCGCATTATAATTTTAGTTTCATGCTGTACTCAGATAATGGGCCAAATAAACAAACAATATTTTTGAATACAACAAAAGCATTTTGTACCGGGTGATATTTTTTCTTTATTAAAGATTAACAGTGAAACTTTTCTCTGAACACTTTGCTATAACTGATTCCATAAGTAGTGGTATTTTCTATGAAAAGGATTGTGGTCGTATTTGCTAGTATATGGCTGGAACATAAAATACTAGAAAATATTAAAGGGGGAAAAAAAACATTAGTCTTCAGGATTATAGGACCATATTTTGCATTCAGGGAAAAGAAAAAATGTCGGTGCGCTAAGCTAGTCTCAGGCTCAAATAATACAAATGTATAATATGAGGCCTACCAAACAGTGTGAGCATGCTGCAAATACAGTGTGTTGGCTGTACAATGTATACAAAAAACAAAATACTTTATATATATATTTTGCATTTGCCATTGTATTTGTCAGAAACAAATTATTGTAAAAGCCTGAATGTAAAGTGCCCCCAAACAGGCCAAATATTTAAATAAATCTGATTTAATCTGAAATTTCCATTATATTTGATAAACTTCCCCTCATTCATTTTCTGATAAATTGAGGTGCGGGATCCAAGCTCACATTCAGGACGATAGTATATGTAGCCTATATTAGCACTTCTCTATGTAAAGAAAAAAACTGTATTTATTTTGTGCTTTTAACTACAAACTTTTCTATGATGTGTGTTGGCCAGAATAAGATTAATTATACTTTATCTTATAACGTAAAACTGTATTGATTTGTGTGTTGGAAGCTATAGACTCTATCAAACTAGAGACATTTTCTAATTTTTATTACATGAAAGGCAGAATACCATTGGGAAGGCTTGGGGGCTTATTCTATTGAACAATTATGGGGGGCCATAGAGAAGGAGTTGCAGAGATTAACTCTAGTGTTAAAATTAGACATATTCATTTACTATTACCCTAAGCTATTCGATTTTACTTTATATTTGCAAAATACATCTCTACTAACATAATTTTAAAAATACCTAAAGCCTTACTTTTCCATGTTAGACTGCTGTGTTTGGGTTTTAAAAACTACATTATGATATAGGACCCATAGTAGTTGATTAAAAACAAAAATCAAAAAGCTGGGAAAAAAAGAGAATTCCAATGTTATTTATTTGGAATAAATTTGTAAGATTATTTTTTTTACTTTATTAATTATTTTTATTTAAGAAATGAATATTGAGGTTCATATTCTTTTTATTTTTCAGGTCCTTTTCCCATTTCTGTTTTAAGGTAATTCCATCCGAGGTTTTTCTGAATTTTCATCAGGACATCATAACCATGTAAGTGTAATTTATTAAATAAAGCTATTGGAGACTTAGCAGGACAGAAAATACTTGAACAAAAAAAACCATTTATTTATTGTGTTAACTAGTTTTTCAGTTAACAGTCCCTCTTTTGGACCCAAAATCACTAGCTTTCCTGATGTCCTTTTCTAGGTGTTTAAAATGTTTTATAACTCTGTGTCCCAGCATTCTACAGCCCTAATTGAGAAACATAACCTAAAAATAAAATGATGCCAATTTTGTTGAAAATTCTTCCCCTGGAAATTCAAAGAGACCCACTGGAGTAGCAGCAGGGGAGGCTGTTAAGAGTAGCCTAACTAGACATAGAGGCACAAAAACACATAGAAGTTGGCAAAAAAGGTTTTATTTAATTCTGTACACCCCTCTGCTGTCAGAGTTTGGCTTGCTCTCTTTCTCTCCTCTAGCTGGTCTCCTTCTCTCCTCTAGCTGGTCTCCTTCTCTTCACTATGGTAGCTTCTTCTTCATGGACACAGACTTCCCACCTACAATACGTCTTCAGCACAAACACAAAAATATTCAGCAGCCATATTGCTGACTGAGCTTCATGGGAATTGTAGTTATTGGTTGGGGAATGGTGGCCAACGCTACCTGCAGCTCCCATGATAAACATGGCCAACCACATTACATTTATTACATTTATATTACAGTTATATTGTGCTAGTAGATTCCATATTGCTGTTAAAACAAACTCAGTAAAATAATTTAAAACCGCACACAATAACAAACTGGTAGAACATGAGAAGAGGGCCCTGCTCCTGCAAATTTACAATCCAGACTGGGGTAGTTGCGGCTTATCTTGTGCAGGTTCATGCTGGTCTGTTATCTACTACTACCACGGTCATAATTTTTTCCTATTAATGGGTAATTAACATTTCCCTTCCACCAGGAAACCCCTCTCCTAAGCCAACAATATGCATATGTATATTGTCTATTGAATGAGATTTGTCTTCCTATACTACTGAAGCATTTGTCTGGGCTTTTCTATGGAATAAAAATCACCAGTATCACACTTTGCTTTAATATGTAATTTGCCAGTCTATTTTTTCCTCTCACAGTTTATGCCGTTAGCCGTAAATATGTAATAAGTTCCTTAAAATAACACAGGCCGTAAAAAGGTTCACATACCGACATACATACCCTCAAGGATTCCAAAATAATATGGAAGGCTGTACCGTTTTATTAGTTTTGGCCCCCTTTTATCCAGAAACACACCTGCTGCTCACTACCACATCCTGAAACAGTAACCCTCTGGCTCCATGGTCTGTTTGGGCTAACCAATTCCCCCAGCCTACAAGCCCCAGAAAATGACTTCCCTAACATCCTGTATCCTTCCCCTCGCTCTCACAAGCCCCCCACTTGCTAATATTAACACTTCCCGGGGTGCTGTCTAGCCTGGTCATGCTGCCCTTACCCCTAGTGGTCTCCGGGGCAGTCTTAACACTTAAAAATAACACAGTTAACAAATTGGAGGTTAATTTGCACATGATGCTCCTTTCTGTCTCATGCTCCTTCCTTTACAGACAGCTAATGAAATAAGACACACTGTCTCCCAAGTAACTCCTCTCTTTGGCTCAGATTCTTTGATAAGTATATTTTTTCTAATTGATTATGCATTTGCTAAAGTCATTTAGTTTGCATGGAGATGTCTAGCCCTTATTATAAGAGGGTAACAGATGTTACTAGAGAAGAATTTCTCATCTCAGAGAAAATATTCTCACTCCGACACACACCAAAGTTGTGTGTTTGGTGCCTGGTGGTTACAGGCCGTTTATTTGTAGGTTTCACTGTATTTTACGGCTGAACGTTATCATACATTAGTTATGTGTGACATGGTATGTCCTCTTTACTCAAACCACATCATCGTTATTTTAAAAAAAAAATTACAGCAAAGACTAAATCACTTTTCCTCCAAAAATGTAAGTGTTTCTTGGAAGCTTCCCATAACACTCTGTCTTGTTTACAGCTGAATCTATCCTCGCTACAACCTTACCACCCTTCGGTCTCTTGTTGCAGCTGGTTAAACAGCTGGTCCTCCACATCCCCATTCCCGCTTTCCTCTAGTCTATAGTTGTCTGTGAGGAACACTATACGTGTATGGGATAGGCATAAAGCTACCCTGAAGAAAAGACCAAGGATTGATCAAGGTCTGAGTCACTACATCAGGGAAAAAGGCAGACTAGACGGGTTCTTATCTGCCGTCCAATTCTATTTTTCTGTGTCTATAATTCTACAATTGAGCAGTAGTATCCCCATTTGGATATATCTGTTTAATCCTTATATTTAATATCAGCATACCAGCATCATAGGCGGTTCATGAATCACAAACTAGCCAATGATTCAGGATTGACATTAACAGGGGAAGTAATCATCCAAAACAGAACTAGCAGGATATCTAGCAGGACTAGGGATTCATTTTTTAATCTACACAAATTTTTACTAAAAAAAATATATATATATTTTGATAGAAATCAACGTGTACTCCATTTTCATGTATAAATTGACCTTCCTGAGATAATCACAGAGATAATCCTCAGGTAAAAATAGAATTTTCAGGGAGCAGACTATTTCTGCACAGTTTTGGATGGAAATGTTGTTTGTGACCGTTCTGAACAATTTAACTCATCTTTCTCTGTGCTATGTATCTATCTTTTTCTATGTATATACATGAGAGGTAGAAATGATGCCATTTTCTAGGAATGCTTCAAGGTCTCCAAGTAATTAATCTCACATTGTTTTATACTGTTGACATGTTCCATTGATTTCAACGGTAATTTGAAATCCGCACTTGAAGTTGTCGTATATAACAATGCTACCCTCCCTAATTTGGATACACCTCATATGTTATACTTTGGCAGTTATAGGACAAATATTAAAAGGTGCATATATTTTTTCTACCTTCAATACTGCTCACAGATCTCAAAACTGCTACATGAAAATAAATGTTTCTGAAAAGTAGACAACCCAGGATATTTCACTATAGTCATGTTGACATATTGTGTGGATCTATTTTAAAACTTGCTTTCAAATGCTGCTTTGGATTTCATACCAATATTTAGATACCATATTATAGAATTATAGATACCATATTATAGAAATAGATACCCATATTTGTTTATTATATAATAAATATAATAAAATATGTTTTAGTATTTTAACATTTTTCTTTAATTCTTTTGCACTGCTCTTGAAAAGAGACAGCAATAGTCTAATTTTTGTAGCAAGATGAGTAAAATTTAGATGCAACACGCAGACCAAAGGAATATAAAACTATTATCAATGAGAAATATTTTGATATTTATAAAACCCCAAAGGGAAAGTAAAATAAAACTGTTCCCTACATATCTCAAAATTCCAATTTAATTTTATAACCCAGATTATCTCAGAATTTCTCCTTTGATATAAGCATTTTAGAGAAATCTTATGCTGTGGGAATTTCTGGTTTTGGTTTAGTCTAAAAAAAACCCCAAACATCTGAAAACGGGTGTCTCTTCCAACAAAAAGCTTTCCATAGTTATATCAGTATTCTGCATCAGTATTTTTGACATCATTGTTCTCAGCATAAAATTTAAAATCTCAAATATAACAGAATAATTTGGAATTAGACAAAATATATATATATATGTTTGTTACATGTAATGCCATGGGAGCCTAAGGCAGCACGTCCAGGGTGATCTCTTGATGATCTCTTGGGTGATAAAGCTACACGATGTCCCACTGCACAAAGAGACATATTCTGACACTCCGTTTCTTAAAGGCACGCAGCCTTTTTTTTTTATTGTACAAGGGATGCTGACCATGGAGGGGAAGACGACCTCAAAGTTAGAAACATAACTGACCAAATGGAGAGTTGACTGCAGAGTTGACGTTTCAACTACATCGCTATACATTATAATGGCTCAACATCATTATGAAACACCCCACCATGCTAGTTCCACCTGCCATAACCTTGCTTCCCCCTTCCCATGGACAGGGAGGAGAGCTAAAGGGGGAGCATTCCGGGGATGTTTCTAGGCAAGTAAATGCTCTGAATGCACATAAATCACATTTTAGAAAATACATTTTAGAAAGAAGTATGAAGTATTAAAAATATGCTTTAGACCAAAATATTTTGCCTTCACAAAAACAGACCAGCCACCCATATGCCTGTGTCGTTTTGCATCCAAAATGTTAGTGTACACTACAAGTAAAATATTGTGATGTAGCAAGACGAATCATTGTGAACATTAAATAATTTACTATTTTGTTACAAATTATTGTTGGTAATGTGAACCTATTTACTGACGAGCATTTTTGGAGACAGACCATTATTGCAGTGATCAGTAAAATTGTTCCCAGACAAAAATATTTACACCAACTGCAGGTTATAGAATAAACATCTCCCAAGGTTGTGCTACTTGTCTGCCAAGTTAATGTTTTAATATGAAGCTTTTTAACCCAGTTCACACAGAGTGATGAAAGCAGCTTGGTTTCAAACAATGGCATCCACCCAAGCCCTTACTAACATGTAACATCACAATGATGTATTTTGAAGATAATGCCCTTGGAACCTTCAACTTTCGCTGACTTTGGAAGGGAGTGATTATTAAAATGACTGTAATTATTTAGTGAAAATTCTTATATATTATTATTATTATATATTATTTGCACATTGAAAAAGGAAAGCCGTGTACCTAACACAGTTCCATAAATTAATTTAGTGTATAGAACTGAAGAATGCATAATTGGCAGTTTGCAAGTTCTCGGAAGAAGAGACATCTGCGGCCCCAAAAGACTGTCATTTTACATCTTTTTCTATACTGGTCCAATAAAAGGTATCATCTTCAAGGATCCATAATTTTTATGGGTATACCCACTTTTTTTTTTTTAGGTGAAGAGTTGCAGTTTCAGCTCAATGCATTGGTTTCATACTGACTATATAATAAAATATAATGTTAAGTATACAATTAAATATAGCAATACGTTACATTTTTTTTAATTCATAAAAATTATTTAAAATAGTAATTTAAAATACATTGCCCAAAAAAATCTTAAAGTACAGGAAAATCATTAAGAATTAATTTTAACAAGGAAGCACATTTACTAAATTAGATATAATAAAAGAACTGCAAAGTTTGTAGACAACTGGTTTTATGGTGAGAGAATTGAACAATAAACTTGTTGTTTAGCCATGTTCCATCGAAGTGACCTTCTCCGTCATTAAGGCCAACAATTGTATGTCACTTCCTCATAAAGTTTCGTTTGAAGTTTTGCCAACGCACAGTTCAATGCTTCTTGGTACCTAGTTCATTGGCTTAAATAATGCGTCTGAATAAGATTTTTCAACAGCCAATATCTTATATGTGAGTCAACCAAGGCAGTCACCAACAATGCAAAGCTTCTGGGGCATAACGACAACATTTATCATGAGTCATAAGTAAAACTTGTTTGATTGGTACATTACAATCGCAAAATGTGCTTGTGCTTTCAATATATCTTTAGGATTAACTATGTATAACAAAAAATATAATCCTAGCGTAATATATTTGTTTGGGTTTTTTTAGATTTTATTTGTTGACATGTGTGGACTGCATTGTGTATACAAGTGTTCAAGTTAAAATCTTATTATGCATAGCCCCATTTACTGGTGATTGGGTTGCAACAAACAATACTTCTACCTCTTAATAAATCTAAAAAGTGAAAAGCAGCATATCACCTGTAACTTCACTGCTGTTACTCATTACACAGTGATCAGCAAGCAGGGCTCTATAGCAATGTGATCAGTTAGAAAGTCCACCCCTTTTAATTATTGAGCTAAGGTGTTTTAGCCACATCCAATGCTATCAGGTGAAAATCAGTCCCCTTATTATTTTATATATATTGCACCATCAAATTATGCAGTGCTGTACAATGGGTGAATGGGACATAACAAGTGGTGCATCACATAGACCTTGGACGGGTCTTCGTGAACATCACCTTGGACAGACATTGACAGCAGAATAGGTTGTACTAAAGAGCTCAGTGTCTTTAAACCTGTCTTAGCAGAATGCCACTCTTGTTACAAGCCAGTTCATGAATAGGTTGTACGAAAGAGCTCAGTGTCTTTAAACCTGTTTTAGCAGGGCTGCTGAATGCTGAAGTGCGTAGTGTGTATCACTCAGTAGGAAGCTCTGAACTGCCTCTAGAAGAAACATTAGTACATGCACTGTGTGACAGGAGATCATTATGTGGAATGCCAAGTGATGGCTAGAGTGGTGTAAAACATCGCCACGGGACTCTGGAGGAGTGGATCCATTTTCTCTGGAGTGATGAATCATGGTTCACTATCTCAAAGTCAAAGTAATCTAGGTTGGGGATACCAAGAGAACACAACCTACCAGAATGCATAGTTCCTTCTGTAAAGTTTGGTGGAGGAGGGATAATGGTCTGGGGCTGTTTTTCATGGTTGGGGCTGGGCACCTTAGTTCCCGTAAAGGATAATGATAATGCTATGTCTTTAATGATAAAGACGTTGTTTGGTGATTTTGGTGTGAAGGAACTCTAGTGGCCTGCACACAGCCCTTGCCTTAATCCAATTAAAAACATTTGGTATGAATTGAAACCCTTGCGAAAAAAATCAGTGCCTAACCCCAGACAAGCTTTTCCCTGCAGGAGACACACACTGGAGATAGCCTTCAAAATGTACTGTGAAGTCCAGGAGTTGAAACCACAACTATCCCTTTATTGAATAGACTTCAAAGAATGACCATTCTTCCTAAACAGGGATACATCAGAAGCGTGTAACATAAAACACAAATATAACTGTTAAATGATATATAAATTTTACCATATTGAGATAAATTACAAGTGTTTCGGGGTTTATTTTAAAACAGATTTACCACGTTTTCGAAATCTTATATTTACAGTTCTTTGCAATGGTCTTTACATATTATATATATATATATATATATATAGACATATAGTGCCCACTAATATTGGCACCCTTGGTAAATATGAGCAAAGAAGGCAGTAAAACATTGTTTATTTATTGCTTAACCTCTTGATATTTTCTTCAAAAAATACACAAAGATATTCTGGTCCCGTGGATATCAAATAATTGCAAACACAATTATAAACACAAGGCTTATAAAAAAAAAAGGTTAAATATATGTCTGACACAGTTAATGGTACCCTTTTAGTCTATACTTTGTGCTACTTCGCACAAGATAATAGCTCTGAGTCTTCTCCTATAATGGCTGATGAGATTTGAGAATTCATGGCCCTTCAAATTTCAAGGTCAATGGTGGTGGACTCTCTTCAGTTCACCCCACATTATTTAGCTGCCCGAACCATCCTCTTCACACTGCGTTGAGACAATATGGACCCATGTCCTCTTCCAGTTTGATGCATAACATTGACTGGAACTTCTTAGTTATTGCCCTGATGGTGGAAACGGGCATTTTCAATGCTTTTTCCATTTTCTTATAGCCCCTTCCCATTTTGTAAAGCTTAACAACCTTTTGCCGCACATCACAGCTATATTCCTTGGTCTTACCCATTCTGATGAATGACTAAGGGGGTTTTGGCCTATGTGTTATCTAATATTTATACCCCTATGAAACAGGAAGGCATGGTTGAACCATTTCCTGTTCCTAGTCACCAAGGTGTACTAAGAAATGTAAAATATCACTGGGAATATACTTATATTTTTCTCATATGAATTCATAGGGGTAACACTAATTGTGGCACATCTATTTCTAACATGTTTTTCTTTTTGTGGGTTAAACCTGTGTTGTGTTTGCAATTGTTTGATATCTATGAGAGCAGAGTAGGGGGGGATCAGAGGTGCTGCGAAAGTGTGATAGCAAACTGGGACAGCAGAAGGGTGCATGGAAAACTGGGACTATAAGGAGGTATAATATTAGGATAAGTAATATGCATGCATCTTAAAATGTGTATACAATACTTCCTGTTATCGAGATCCGCATCATTAAATAATGCTACCCTGACACAAGTCTCACTTTCCATCAGAGTATTTTTGAACTAAATGTATCCAAAGCAGTTACACTGATTGACAAACTAAATTCATAAGCTATATAATTGTAATTATTCTAAAAGGAGTGATAGTTCACCTTTAATAGTTCTCTCCAGTTACTGATAAGCTAAATTATAACATTTAGCTGTTAGCATCAGTGATGAGATATAAATCATTGCGACTTGTCATTTTGTGGTAGGATAGATGTTTTGCTATGTTAGTGTAATCATCTTTTAACCATAAAACATTTTTCTTTTCTAATTTTTCAGAGCCATCTCTCAAAGTGACTCTCTTGAAAGAATACACAATTATGCATTTTTCAATCTTCCTAACCTCACTGAACTGTAAGTTATTGTTATTTAACCTTTTTTTATGATAATAATGTGTTTTGTTCCCATGCGGTCTAGAAGATTTGAAGTGTCAGTAAAGTACCCGATAAAATGGTTGTCTGTACAATTTAAATAGTTGGAGGTAATAGTAACAAACTTACAGAGGAGCATTGCAGGAGTGTGCACCTTTCTGAATGTTGCTTTTATTGGGAGTCAGTACATTTGATAAATGCCTTGGACTGACCTTAGGGCATCTGTTTTAGAGTAAGCTAGGCTGATAGCATCTCCCATGTACCTTAAAAACCATCGCTTTGGGTGATCTCATGCTTTACTGTGCGGCTGCCTGTTGGGTACACATGGCTACATGCTAGAAAGTGTAAACGTGTACCATGTGTTCTCGTGTATCCAGCTGGTGGCCACATGCATCTCATTCATGTATTATCTGCTGGTCTTAAAGGCATTTTTTTTATCTTTGGTGCATTCCAGGTAAAGATCCCTAGGTATCTACATGCATTTAGACTTGAACTTGCGATATGTTGAGGGATGCATAAAACACAGCCAGTAAACTACGATTCCACCCTTTAGCACAACCACCAGTTACTGTAATTAGCGTATTTGCTTGATTATAAGACGACCCCCCAAAATCTAAATATTAATTTAGAAAAAAAAGAAAAAGCCTGATTATAAGACGACCCCATAGGAAAAAAGTTTTACTAGTAAATATTAATTCATGTAAACTATTTTTTCATATTTAATAAAAGCTATAAATGAGAAAAATATTTCTTTCTGCCCCAAGAAATGCCTTATACCCCCCTATTTGCCACTCTGCCCCATGATGGGCCTTTTAACCCTCTATATGCCACTCTGCCTCCAAAAATGTCTTATACCCTTTTTTTCAGCTATTTGAGGTCTGATTAGAAGACAACCTCGATTATAATCGAGCAAATACGGTATACACTTCTGTATAAGTTGCAGTTGTGCTACATCTCTTGTAATTAAAGTGTGCCGCAGTTACCAGCATAAAAATCAGACAGGTTTAGAAAGTTGCCATTCTTGTCACTAACCTGCTGTGTTGGATTTTATTGTTATAGCTCGTCGCAAGTGCAAATTTTTGTCTTTGACAGGAATTTGTGTTTCCGACTCCATACTAAATCACCCCCGGTGTGTTTCTAGAAAACCCAATAAACTGTAGCAAACGCAAAATGTCCATGTGTTCCAAAGCTGCAGTCGATAATGTTCTGAAACAAATAACTAAATCTAAAATGAATATGAAAAGAACAAAGGAACCAGAACTAAATTTAAATAGAGAGCGTAAACACATATCTACAAAGAAAAAGTTAAAGATTACAATCAGACATTTTAATCTGTTTTATACAAGACAATATGTTCCAGAAAAAAGAAAGGAATTTAATCTCCATAACTAATGCCATACTTTCTTATTTCTTTCCGTTGGTTTTAAAGAGAAGTTATTACTGTCATATTTCCACATGCGAAAAAGTATTTTGAAGCATTTCACCATCACTCGTCACTATGAAAACAGCATGGCGCCATACACGCTAAAGTGCCAAAGTTACTTTTTCTAATAATGTACTTCCATCAGTTCACAAACATATACATTTTATAAAATGTTATAAAATTTTGAATAAATGTCCTTTTTTCTCATTTCAGAACCATCAGAAATACAAAACATCTAGTTCATATTGGCCGTGGAGCTTTCGCAAATCTACCAAAACTAAAATACTTGTAAGTGATAATTTGTTCATATTCCTGATGAACATTGCCAATTTATACAACTTTTCTATTGAATTTGCCTGATAGAAAACAGTAATTTTGAATGTGATTTTTTTGTACATGGTCATTCTGGGTATAAGGTCCAACGGTACACTGTAACCACTTAAAAATATATTTAAGGACATTGTGGGTATGGTATTAGTAGGATATGGTTGGCATAACGTTAATCATGGCAAAACTTTTAATAAACAGAACAAAAAACATATCAAATTCCAAACAAAATGGCTCCATAGATTGTTACCATATGGGGTTTGGTAAACCTAGAATACTGAATTGAAACTGTAACTATGTCATGATGTGGCCATCAAACTTGGTTACTTTGTTCCAGGTTATCATATTGGGTAGCAGTTCAATGCTATAATTAATATTCATTGATTTTATAGCAGCATTGTATTCAACAGCATTGTACAATGAGTAAACAGGGTGTTTTTTTTAAAGAAGGCTTTCCAAAGTAAAGATTTATAAATGTCCCAAAATGATAATTTTGGACAATTACAAACTCAAGCCCAAATCTGCAATAAGTGAATAAACCCCTAGCATTAATGGTGTGGCATTATGTGCTAGAGCTTATAAGAAAATGAATTCCTGTAAATATACATAGGAGTATTCACAGAAAGTGATATCTTCTACTTTGAGAAGGCAAACTGAACACAACGTCCTGTTTGCTTCCTTGAAGACAACAAGCTGTGGAACCATTACCAGAACAGCATACATGCCATTGTGATGAGGCTTACTATACCAGCCATTTTTTTATCAGGAAAAACATACAATCCATGTATTGCTGACTGCCACATACTGTATACGTACTGCCCTGTAGTTTGTGGGAGGTATAACTGATGTATTACTGTTGCTTTATACATGCCACATACTGTAAGGTAGCAATCTGCATGCGCTAATCGACAACATATAAAATGCATGTGTCCTGGAAAAAAAAGGCAACCCTAATTTTGATGCTGTGTTGCATTGTAACACGTTCATAGGTGACAGAAGATCTTTAGCCGGTTATTATTTTTAAACTTCATGTCAAGTTTGCTGTAGGTGGTCTCACAACGTATATACCACATTACAGTTTGTGTATGCACAGGTACCACCTTACACTTGCTACAAATGCAAGATGGCCACTATCCATCGTGGTAGGTTTAGGTGGCCCTGATATGAACAATACAATGCTTTGGTGCGCTAAGGAAGTATGAGGGCAATCACTTCTTTTTTTTAGAGGAGTGCCCCTTACTTAATACTTCAATTTCTTGTGACTTTTTGCACCTAGTTTCCCATAAAGCTCTCTTAAAGTGACATAAAACTTTATTTTTCACCCCTAATTAAATAACTAAGCATTAACATTATCCTTAACGGTAAAAAAAAAACAGTATTACTTACCATTTTGTTGATCACATTCTGCTTCCTTCTTTTTGTCTCCAACTATGTGGGTGCCAGCACTATCCATAATAAACGGATGGATCCTGACAGCTTACGATAATGATTGTGCAAATCTTACTTTTCATTTTTTACGTTTTAGGAAATCTCCTTAATGTTACCTGCTGTGGTCTAACTTTGGCTGTGATTTATTTATGGATGCATCCTGGACCTTACAAAATCGAAATGATATTTTTGGCTTCAACTACATAAATTATTCTAGCCTTAAACAACACAGGAATGATTTTGAATTTGAAAATAAAAATACACCTTTACTTTATGTTAACTGTACATCTGCACAAAATATATCTGTAAATTAATTTTTCTAATTAAAAAAAAAAGAGTAACGATGTTTGCAAGAAACAAATACAAAGGAAACAAAGCTTTGTACAGGCAGTGCACATTGTGGCCTTTTTTGTGATGTTCAATATATTCCCATTAGAAAAGGTGGTTAACATTTAACAACATTCTTTATTTGCCTTTAATCATGTATCCCGGGAGAAATAAAATGGATTACACCATTTGCCGGATTTGTTTTCTCCACAGAGTGCACAGGGTACATTTTAGGCATGTACACCATATAATTTATCTTGCAGGGACGTGACATGCTCTGACGTTGGCTACATTATCTCATAAGGTCCTTTGATTTTTTTAATTTTTTTTTTGGCTTCTCGGGTGGATCAAAACACAAAATCCGCTGGCGAGTCTTTGATTAGCCCTTGTCACTGGAAACTGTCATTTAATCACGAGCGTAAGTGAATGTGTTCAAAGGGTTGCTAAGGACAACAGAATCTAATGGCAACAAAAAAACCACCTGTCAGCGATAACAACTTGTGAATTTGATATAAAAATAAGCTAAAAGTTATTGCCAATTAAAAAAAAATACAATAAAAAAAAAAAATCACAAATTTATTCTCGAACAGTTTGCACAAAGAAATGTGTATATGTGACTATTGTGGTTATTGTTGAAAGCTAAATCTATCAAAAGGTAGCAAGCATCAGTGGTTTGAAACGTAATTAACAGGGCTCTGAAATTGATTTATATTACCGGCGATGCCTATGTATTGTTTGGTTTGATAGATGACTCAATGCATCATTGATTTATGAAAAGAAAAAAAAAACTTAGATGATATTATTTTCCAAATAATGAAACCTGTGCTATTTGTTGCTTGATAGAGAAAAAAAGGTTCACAATTATATCTTGCTTGCAATTTAAATGATGTTATGGAAGAACTTTCTTCCCCTCCAACAATGTGGAAAACAAATTCATTTCATTTCTACCTTCTAATAAAGCAGCATGTATCACGGAAAGAGCAGATCCGATTAATTTGCTATCCTTGGAGATTAGTTTATATAATTAAAACTCATACAAACAATAAAGCAGTATTTGATACTGATGGTAAAGATATCACTAATTTTCATATACTTTCTATTCTTTGTAAAAAAAAACTAAAAAAAAACAGATGCCCCGGCTCTTTGCAATGGAAACAAGACTTTTACCAGATGTTTCTATTATTGTACCAAGGAAAAAAACCATTTCCAGCAGGTCCATTTGTTTTTAACAATGTAACAGGATCATAGAGCCTCAGAGGACCTTTCCCGTTTTATTAGGATAATAGAAACCCCACTAAGACGTCCGATATAGGAAGGCATTTGAACCTTAAGACATTATCTTGTTTAATTAGTGTATTCACTTCAACTGTTGCTTATTGCCAGATTGTGAGATAATGTGCTGGGGGTGGAAGGTTAGCTTAATCACATGGCACATATTCATACACCACTTGACATCTGTAAACTAGTACTGCTGAATTATATCAGCCCATACATTAATCATCCCAATTATGATATATTTATTCATAACAATTATCCCTACAGATTTGTAGCCTTGAGGTTTGCCTTATTGTTCATTATATCCAATTATTCTACGTATCCTTTGAGAATAGTAAACAAGGCTATAATATAATAAGCTGCACCATTTTATATATAAAAACTGATCAGCAGCTTGTGAAAACATATCCATGTTTAAAAACAGCAGGGTTTTTTTTTGTTCTACCTCTCTTTTAATTTGAGTTAATATGTTTATACTTTTTGCAACCCTTTTTATATATATATATATATATATATATATATATATATATATATATATATATATATATATATATATATAAATGTGTAGTAGAAGCATTATTAAACACTCATCACCTTTATCCACCATAACTTTTGTTATTGGGATTTCTCGTGGCAAAAGGTGATTATTGTTGACCTTATTTGCATGCGCCTACCCAGAATCCCTTGTGGTTGTGGCAGCACCATGAGATTTCTAAGGGAACAACAAGCCTTCTGGCTTGTCTGGTGTCTGTAGATGAGTGTTTAATAATGCTTTCCATCACCTTTACCCACCATAACTTTTGTTATATATATATATAATAATCAATATATATAATAATGAATACTATGATTCCCACCCATTCCAACTGTAATACAGAAAAAAAAAAATGTGAGGACAGATAAGAACCATTCCGCAATTATTTTTTTTCCAGCTGTAAAGACTGACTCAAACCATAATCAGTCCTTGGTCTTATCTTTTGCCTTTTCAGTAAAGCCATATGCCTATCCCATGCATGTTTAAATTTCCTCACTGTTTTAGTGCATGACCCCTTTTTAACTAATATTTCCCTTGGTAATAAACATCTTTTCTGTACCATGTAAAACCCTTTTATATATATTTAAATGTTTCTTTCACACTTCCTCTCGCACTTCTCTCCTCCAAGCTATACACATTGACAGGGCCACCATTAGAAATCATGGGGCCCAGTACAGTCTTTAAGCTTGGGCCCCAATGCACGTCCCATCAGCCCAACCCATCACCCCACCCATGATCTCATCTTATGATCCTCCCATACTTACTTTATGCTTCTGTTGCACATGCTCCTCCAATTATTCTGCCTTACAGGGTGTTTTCAGCCAATTTGGGGCATGTAAAAGCAAGGGAAAGCCTAGGGTTAGTGGTGCCTGCTTGCAATATTGCTTTGCTACCCCAATAACACGCAAACTCAGTCTAATACCCACTTATTCTAACATACACTTATATACATACACACATACTCTCTCTTGTTCCTGCTCTCTATCTCCCAGGTGCCACTAACCCTAGGCTCTCCAATGCTTTAATCTGACACACACACTCATAGTAAAATCATACGCTGACACCTACACACACACACACATGCTAACCCCATATGCTCAAAAACACCTTACAGTAACACAAAAACACTGACACCATACGTTCATTCACATACATGCTACCACCATACACTAATGCACACGCACTATAAGATCATATGCTGATGTACACACTCTAGCTAACACCATACAGTAAAACAACAATTAAAACTAAAACTCAATTAAGTCTTTCTTATGAGCAACAATTTTATTTTATCTCCGTAGGAGCATTTGTAACACAGGAATCAGAAAATTTCCAGATGTCACCAAAATCATCTCCTTCGAACTGAATTTCATTCTGTAAGTAAGGTACATTACACAATATTAACCTTAAAAGTGACCTGTCAAATACAAAATAAATACATAGCTGAAACCAGGATTTGAAGAGATCGACATTATTATTATTTTAATGTTTCATTTTGAATTATTATCCACATTTATCTTATTCAAAGGGATGGCTCATATATATATATACTGCATTTATTAAGATTGGGCATAAAGCAATATTTCTTCTGTAAAATCAATCTCTATATTTCTTTGCTTGCTCTATTTTAAAAATGTTATGTACCTGATTACAATTTTTCAGATATGCTCTTATTTTAATTTTCTTCTCTGCTGTGTTGAAGTATTTCATAGTTTCTCAAGTCCTTGAGGTTCTTAGTCGCTTTCATCTGAAAATTAAAGTGTTTTTTTTTTCCCAGGGAGATTTATGATAACTTACATATAACCACAATACCGGCAAATGCCTTTCAAGAAATGAACAATGAACCTTTGACATTGTAAGTAAAAAATGACCTTTGTATACAGTTTGGCAACAGGAACCATCAAGATAAAGTAAAGCACTCACCCAAACATTCTTTTAGCAAGTTCTGTAGAGTATAACAAATGCAAATAGCTATATAAGACATTATATTAAGTAATGTACTGATTTAGAAACAGAATTATTTTTTATTAAACTGCAGGGGCAGGGCTGTCAATGTGAAATCCTTTAATTAACAAAATCATAAAATTTGACAGCAGAACAATTCGGCCCCTCTAATCTGCCCATTTTTCCTGATGTAACAACTCTTAATCAGTCCTGTGCCTTGTCTTAGATTCGGGATACCCATATAAATATCCGGTGCATGTTTAAATTGCTTTACAGTAATTATTTTGAGTTGTCATAATATACATAGATATATCTACACACTCTACACACAAAGGCAAAGTGTTGGAACAGGAGGTCATACTTGATGTGATGTTAGGAAGTTTTATTTTACTGAAAATGTGGTTGATATGAAATAGCGTTGATGCAGAAGTGGTGGATGTTAGCACATTGATGAACTTTAAGCATGCATGAGTTAGGCATAAGGTTATTTTGAAAATACGGCAAGATCAAGAACTACATAAGGTTTACATTACGTCTTACTTTTGTATTTCCCATGAAGTTAGGTCACTACTTCTGTTTATAAAGGTAAATGTTCATTATGGGCCATTTCAGGCTTGCTTATTCATCCTGAGAACACATTCTAACATCCTTTTTCCTATGTAGAAGTTTTAGTTTTCACTTTATTCTCAAAAGAACCATTTTCTGCTTTTCTAGAATGACATCCTCTTCATAAATCCTGTTCGTGCGAGAGTACGTTCTTCTGAATAAGAGCCACCTATGTATATGGTTTTTTTTTTTTTGAGTAGCAATCTGATCATACATATTACATACAATAATGCCCAGTGATTTCTAATTTAAGTATATGTAATAAAATTGGAAAATATTTGAGTTCGTCATTATCTTGGCAGTGGAATGGTAACATGGCACACAATTTGTATTGTAGGAAACTTTTTAGGAATGGATTTGAAGACATACAAGGCTACGCATTCAATGGCACAAAGCTGGATCAGCTGTAGGTATAAATGTTTATTGACTCATTCCTTGCTGAGGACTTTATATACAAGCTGTTTATTTTTCTTCTAATTGACTCAACTTTGCAGTTGGTGCCCCCCAAAATATTTAGATTAGTCAAGGGAACCACTAAAGTATTAAAATTATGCCCACCCACAAATATCATTGTATAATGATATGCCCTGATTATCCAAATACGTTTACTTAGACTAGCAAGTAAATTGTTTTGAACTGTTATGTTACGATTTACAAGTGAAAGTTGTATGGAGTTATGTGCCCCTTCTATTTTATTTACCTTTTCTATAGAAGCAGGGCTGGCCCAAGACACCGTGGTGCCTGGGTTCATGAATGAAATGCTGTCCCCCACCACCAAAAGCACGCCCACATCCATTATGTGACACTTACACTAACACACAGAAACTCATACTAGCACATTTATACTTTTCTAGAGACTCACACTAACATACCCATTCAGACACTCAGACCAACACAACCAGACACTTAACACTAACACACGCACACTAACACACACAGGCAGATACTCACAATAACTCACACACACACATAAGCAAACACACACTAACATACCCAGACACAATAGCACACACACTCACATGCTAACACATACCCAACCAGACATCCACACAACCACAACCAGACACATTAACACACACTGACACTGAGACAACTGGACACATACACTAACACATACACTCAGACACAGACACATGCATTAACAAACACACATGCTAACATACCCACACAATCAGTCACAGACACCCACACTAATATACCCTGGCACACACACTAGCATACTCAGTCACACATACACACACACAAAGCCGAAACATATTTAAACATCACACACTAATAAACGCATAAACTAATATACCCAGGTACACACTAACATAATTAGACACACTCACACTAACATATCTATAAATATTATTTAACAACAAATCATCCATCTACTTAGCATTGCTGTATTGGTAGGAGGTCACTGACTAAGATCAATATCCTTAGCGACTACCAAAATCTACCAAGCAGAGGAACACTTCCTGTCTTCTTATGGTGTAATATCCTGGCACTCCACAGATCTGTGCAGTATAACTGGGTCAATTTTAAGTTTAATTGTTGATCTTCTTCGCCAACAATTGAGAGCTGTGGTATATTAGTGAGGCATATTCCCCTATAGGGCCCACATATATGCCACTTTAGGCCTAAGCCAGCGAGGCTTAGGTCAGAAGATGACACTTGGCTACAAAGGACATTTCAACATTTCAAGTACTTCCATATAGAAAATGTAATGATGATGCAACGTGTGTTTGATAAATCCCAACAAGCTAGCTACCTGTTGGTTAAAATAATAGTCAAGCAAGAATGCCTCATATTACAACTGAAACCAGCATGCAAGAAATTGCAAGAAAAAGTCATGATGTGCTGCTAAAATGGAAAAAAATCTAGTTTCTAGTAACATTGTTAAACGGCATATTGATGATATGTCTGCAAATATTGAAAAAGTCCTACAAGAATAATTAGTAGCCAGTGGGATGTTTGCATTGCGGATTGATTTCTCCACTGATATAAGTGGTCACTGTCAGCTCCTGGCCTTTGCAAAAGAGCTACTAAGTCATGATAGTTGTGAGGGAAAATTTTGAGTAACAGATACTTGGTTGGAAATTCAACATATCTGGGCAATGTGTTATAGTATTTGCTCTGATGGTCTTGCCCTGAAAGGGGTTGTAAGTCAAGTATAGAGCAAAATCCTACAATTTATATCACCCACTGTGTCCTCCACCGTGAAGCTCTTGTGGTAAATAGACATCAACCAAAATTAAAAGACCTATTAGAGCATTCAGTGAAACTGTGAATCACATTAAGTCAAAGCCACTTAAATCATACATGTTCAGTATGTTGTGTGAAAAAGATGGGGGCAGAGCACCAGAAGTTTACTGGTTATTACGTGGGAAGGTCATCAGCTCCTGTCAAAGCTGACAAAAATTTCTACCATGCATGAACTCCGTTGTAAAGAATTTTTATCTGAAAATTACTGGTGGATAAAACATGCATATCTTGTAAATATTTTTAGCCCTGGAATAAGCTAAATAAAACCTGCTGGGGAAAATTAGATAATGTTAGCAACTACAGACAAAATGCAAGGTTTCAAATAGAAATTGGGGCTTTGGCAAGATACTGTGGTAGAGGTTCTATGGATAACTATGATCTAAAATACAAAACTATGATCTAAAATACAAAAAAACAATATTTCATAAAAATATGCAAAATTATGGTATTGTTAGTTATCTTAGGTGCTATTAATTATCTTAGGATCACAAGTACTAAAATATAACTGCAATTTGCCAATTTACAGATTATTAGTGAGATTTGAATAGACAAAAGTAATCTCATTGCAACAAGGATACCCTACTATTACAGGTTTTAACACTTATGCATTATTGACATATTTTCAGGTTCTCATAAACAGTTATATGTAATAAAAAAATAACATCTTTCCAAAAAGGTATAAAATGAATATAAATGTTGAAGACAAAATTCTCCTCTATTTAAAAACAAAAATACAATTATATGTACCATCCCCTGTGCTGGTGCCCAACTGGTCTCTGTTGATGAGGAATTATAAATCCAATTTTGATAGCCAAGAGACCATAGTAAATATGAAGAATACTAAAAAATAAGAGAACTGAGTGAAAATAATAAACTTGATATTCAGCAAATTGATAATCATGATTATTAGAGAATGACTATTTATTACATAAGGATCAAAAAAAATAATTATCAGAGGAAGGTGATCATCTCTTCTTTCCATAAACTGTTAACATTACAAATACAAAACCTTATTAAAAATCTCCAACTAGGAACTTAATGATGGGATTTAGGACATTTCTACAAATTTTTCTATTATTCACCGCCCAGAAGTGCTCTTGCCTAAGGAATAATTTTAGCGGTTGACCAATAATAAAAAGCAACTCAAAAACATGAGGAAAATTCTGGCAAGGGCCATAAATTTTTATTATCTATTTTAAACATAGTTTCTCAACCATCCAATGTTTTTGGTGCGATTGTTCCAGACCATCGAACATCAGAATCTTTATTTAACAGGTTTGACCATTAAAAAAAATGCACTAGCCTTGAATATAATTATGAATATTTTTCAAATAATTGTGGCTTTTCTCAACTTCCTAAAATACTCTTATATTTGGGTATAAACACACTTGACAAAACATAGGTAAGATATAAATGCAGTTTAATATTATATGTAAGGCAGGCACAATGGTATACATGATAGATAAGATACAATAAAATTATTCTTATGTAGATAATATATATAAAATAAAATATTTAGGTATACTATGCCATATAAGTCTTACTTAATATAACAGGAAAAACAAGCATTATAACTTGATTTTAACATATAATAATTACTTAATTGTCAATTAGTTAGAGATGTTTAGTGGATAACAAGTCTGAAATTTACATTCCACATTCTATGACCTTCCCTGACACGAACGCTTCATCCTCCTTAAATTTCTCCATGACTAGGAGGGGCCATAAATTTAATTAGGACATACTTAATGGTGCTTCTAGTTTCACCATGAACTTCTTTGTTCACAGTATAGGAAAAATATATATAATTTTTTATATTTTTTCATTTTTGTGATTAAAAAAACCAAGATGACTCCATTTTGTTTTTGGATAACATTTGCTGTAAAAGTATTCTTGCCTCTTGCACCTACAAGGGATTCTGGGTAGGCACATGCAAGTAAGGTTAACACTTATCATCTTTGCTTCTGTGCCTCTGAAGTCTGTACAAGGCTGTCTTGTACAGCAGGCAATTACTTTCAAGGGATCCATGTATATAATGGATATAGAGGCAAAAGGTGATAATTGTTAACCTTATTTGCATGTGCCTACCCAGAATCCCTTGTGGTTGGGCAGAACCATGAGATTTCTGAGTGAAAATTAAGCCTTCTGGCTTGTCTGGTGTCTGTAGACCTTTTACCCACCATAACTTATGTAATGGTGCCTCTTGCAGCAACATACCTCTACAATGCTTGCATTTTCCTCTTTGACATATGAGAAGAATATGTGGGGACATTTATCATGAAAAATTTGAGGATGGCCTCTCATCGTTTCCTTGAATTAAAAACTCTGGACGCACAAACAAGATTTTTTTTGCCTTTTATTCTGATTCCTAAAATTTCAATGTGTTATCTGTTAACATATTCAGTATAATTATAATACATTTGGGTGTTACTTAGAACATAGAAACATAGAAAGTGACAGCAGATAAGAACCATTTGCCCCATCTAGTCTGTCCAATCTCTGAATACTTTTCTTAGCCCCTGGTCTTATCTTATATCTAGTTTAGGCTTATTCCGATTCCAAGATTGCTTAAACACCTTTACTGTATCAACATCTATCACTAAGTACTATTTCCTGATGTTATACTCTGCCCCTCCAGTTTAAGATTATGTCCTCTTGTTGTGGTAGTATTTCTGCATTGTCTACCTAGCTTTAAATCCTCAGAAATAATTACCCCTAAATCCCTTTCCTCAAACGTTGAGGTTAGGACAGTATCAAACATTCTATACCCTCTGTTTTCAGTCACTCAGCCACTGCCTAATCTATTCAACAAAATTGGGGTCAGAGGCCTGAAATCTATATACGCAATGTCTACTGCACCACCTTAATCAATTACTTTAGTCATCCAATCAAACAAAACAATACGATTAGTATGGGTCTTCCTGAAGTAAATCCATGTTGTTTTTTATATTGAAACCCATGTGACTTTAGATGTTTAACAATCCTATCCTTTAGCATAGTTTTCATTAATTTCCCCACTACTGATGTAAGACTCACAGGCTTGTAGTCTCCTTCCTACTGCCTTTTTTGTGGCATAACTTTGCTAGTTTCCAATCTTCTGGGATTCTCCTGTTAACAATGATTGGTTAAATAAATCAGTTAACGGTTTTGCTAGTACACCACTAAACTCTTTTAATAACTTTAATCGCATCAGGCCCCATCGACTTCTTTGTTTTTACCTTAGACAGCTGAAGTAGAACCTCCTTCTTGATGTATCAAATGTATTTTCCTAACTGAGGTCCTAACTATTCAGGTGTTCTGGTGGTGTGATGTGATGTGTGTAGCTTTGCACCTCCATCGTCTTAATCTGTGGTGGCTGGAAGCACAAGGACCTGTGAAAGAGGTCTTCCCTCAGTGTCCCTAAAACGTGTCTCTCAAACAAGGTTCCAAATTTCATTTATGTAACATACTTTACAAAAGTGCACAGGTTTGTTTAAGCATTGCATTTAGGTCCAAGGTGTCATTAAGGAGCTTTGAAAATTCCAAATGGAATCCAATAATTGTATATTGAAATACATTTTTCAGACCTATGCACAGTGCTGACTGAGAAATATATGTAATTATTATGCAGGTTTCTTAATGACAATAATAATCTACAACATATTCATAACGATGCCTTAAAGGGAGCTACTGGACCAAATCGACTGTAAGTACAAATCTAATTTACAGGTTTTTTTTCTTTGAGGCATCTATAAAATATTACTTTTTCTTGACGATATGATTTTTAGTCTAATGCCTTTTTGAGTACAGTATTTGAGGTGGTTTTCTTTAAATTGTTGCATTATTAAGTAAATGAAAAGGGTTATTGACAAGTTTATGAGCGTCGATAACTTGTACAGCACTTCCTACATTACATCCATTCAAGAGTATGAGAAAACTAGAATTCACAAAGACACATTGATACTCACCAATTATGTTGCCCTTGTATTTCATCCTTTATCTTTTCAAGTTTAGCTACAAAACCTCTTAATAAAAAAAGGGTCTATTTCAACTCTGTTTATTTTACCATAATTTCCCATTTACATGTTTAGTATACCCACACAAATTATATATTTGTTATACTATTTTTAATAGTATAGTCCATTATTTAGTATGAATAATAAAATAAAAAATGCAATTTTCAGAAAAAAACAGCAACATTTTTTGTTCAGCTACACCCCCCGAGTATAGTAATTTCTAACATAGGTTTCTATGGTCTGGAGGGATAAAATGCTCCTTTGCTGTTTTAAATAGTAGTTCGGTTGGGGGCAGCAAAAGGGTTTTATTTAACACTTTTTTTTATATTTTTATTTTGGATATGTCACTTTTATTATTGTTGTTATTTGTTTTTGCTTTTTTAATCTCTTTCGACTGGAGGTTGTTTTGGGGATATGTATAGAACTTGTGGATCTCTCTTGTAAATACATGGTATGATGTGATTTTATTATTTTATTGATATTGTAATTGTTTTATAAAAAATATTTGTATTTAAAAAAAAAAGAGCAATGTATCTCTCTGTTCTCAAATCCCACTGCAGATGGAGACTCAATGGAGAGGAAGCAGGGCTTCTGGTCTTTACTTGTGTGCTTTTTGCTTACAGGGGTGCCAGCACTGATTGATTCATAGTTATTTTAAGTCAGCAAGTTATTTTAATGTACCATTTCTCTTTTGATCCTTTCCTTCCAATTTCGTTGTTAATAAAACTTCACTTTTGTCCTCTCTTGGATGCATATAAGGATGTTTAATGCCATCTCCAAAACAATGGACCTAAGCTATGATTACCTTTCTGGTCGAAGAGACTGACGAACAATTCTACTCCATGTGTTACTCTGATAATCACAGAAAGTGCTGCATATGTTAATGTTTTTAAGGAAAGACTTATAATGGTACATACTGTGCATACATTGTTTGCCAAGTCAAACTTGATTAAGAAAATTGCATTAGCTTTAGTTACCAAACAGTGCTAAATGACTGTCATCACAGAATGCAATTCATGTAACAGCCAGGTAGGATTTAGGACTTTCAGATTACAAAACAGTAGAAAATATGGAGACATGCAACCTTTACTAGGATTAGAGTATATTGAAAACGGAAACCACAATGATCCACCATAATTGCAGATGTATTTGTTATATGATAACCATACCACAGCTACAAATATTAAAAACATTATATAAGCAAAAATATGCAGAATTTTACAAAAACACTACCACTACAAGATTTTAGCTAAAAGAGTCCTAAAAAATAAAGGTTTTAAACTGCACAATTATCGGTAGCTACATCCTTAGTTCTATAGGCATTTCTAGGAGAATTCTAGATGAAGGAATACCCAGGTGGTTTATTATAGAACAAATAATTAGTGAGTAACCTTGATCAGTTTATCCTTGCTTGTTGGTATATTAGCATTTATGTTATATATATTATATTGTATGTATTTCTGTTGTTTTAACTGTATTTTTACACAGAATAATACAATGTTTTCTTATTGTATTATAGAGATATAACATCGACACACCTAGACCATCTTCCTAGTCATGGACTGGAATTTATCCAGGTGTTAGTTGCTGAAAAATCTTACCACCTGAAAAAATTACCGGCTCTTGACAAGCTTTCTAATTTACTGGAGGCTCGTCTTACATATCCAAGTCACTGCTGTGCCTTCACAAACATGCGAATAAGAGAGTGAGTATTTGAAAATTATCTTCATCTGAAATACAGTGATGTAGAAATATATTTTATTTTAAAATGAGTCAAGGAGTCGGCTACCTTGCAAAATTAAAATAAATAAAATTTAGAAACACAGATGAGAAACAAAGGCATTCTGGAAAGGGTTACAAACCCATTTCTAAGGCTGTTTCTTTACGCCAGATGTAACATTTCTAGGAGAATTCTAGATAAGGGAATACCCAGGTGGTTTATTATAGAACAAATAAAGTAAACTTGATCCTTGCTTTTTGGTTGTTGTTTTATATATATTATATTGTATGTATTTTTGTTGTTTCAACTGTATTTTTACACAGAAGAATATGTTTTCTTATTGAAACAAAAATAAAATAACTGATCAAGGTCTTCTGTTACATCTGCCGTAAAGCTAACATAGCATTCCACAATAAAAACACCATACTAGCAGGCAAACACGGTGGTGGTAGTGTGATGGTCTGTGGCTTGCTGCTTCAGGACCTGGGTGACTTTATAATTGATGGGACCCTGAATTCTGCTCCGTATCAGAAAATCCTCAAGGTGAATGTCCTACCATCAGATTGTGACCTAAAGGCTTTCTTCCTCCTAGGCCTGCCATCTTTTTTTAACATGTTGCTGTTTAGAGCACACGTCTAAAGTGCTTCCCAGTATTGTATAGCCCTACAGAATATGATTAGGGGGATTAATTATGAATACATTAACTACAGAATAATTAGGGAAATGTCCAAATTTTAATTGATTTCCTTCTTCATACATCCCACATATTGCATGGAAGCAGTACAGATAGAGGCCAGCAATCTGTGAAAATGAGTTGCCAAAATGGCCAATACATGAGAGCTACTTTGTGCCTCCTGACATGACAGGTTCCATTACTCTTAATGTATTTTCATGGCAATCGTGTCTATGAATTAAAATCACTTTGCACCTGGCAAGTAATTTTAATTTTGACACTATTAACTATTATGTCAAAGGGACAAGTTCTTTCCATTTCTGTCGTTTATTTTCATATACAACATGATATTTTTTTATCTTATTCAACTATCAAAGTCTGAAATGTGTCTTAGTCTCAGTGTAATGTTAAGGTTTATCTTTTTATTGCCCCTGTGTTTGTTCGTCGTATGGTGGAATGTAGGAGTTCTAAAGGTGATACCGTACCATAAGTTCGGAAGCAACTTGCAGGTTGCTTGGTCAGCCATAGGTCTTATAATCCCCGAGTGTACGCTACACTTTATGTATTTCATGACTACAGTATTTGTGAATGCAACAGATAGCAAAAGGGTAAACGCTAGTATTTTGAGGTTAGCAAAGTAGCTAATGAAAGATTATGGACCAGACTTAAGAGATAACAAAATAACTTAATGTCAATTGAAACAAAAAAAAAATAACGTTGGTATTCGGAGGACACATTTATGGGTCATGGTTGTTACAATCTTTTATCACGGTGCAATAATTTAGGATGAAGCAAGACAATTTAATCATTTAGAAAAGGGAATGGTGAAATCACACACCTGCATTTATAATTAACAAAATACAGCCTTATCTCCAGTAAATGTCCCATCAATATTCCAAAATGTATTTTTTTTCTAATTTTAACAGCAGTAAAAAGTCAGCAGGCTATAGGGGCCATATTGATCTCATGAGCCATCAAATTCTGTGTTACAATGTTAAGGGACCTGAAACCGTGGCATTTCTGCAAGCAAGCTGTTCGTCTGCAAGGAATTTATATATTTATACATCTCCTTGGCTTTGACTGTCGTGAAATGTATACTTTATTACAGTTTCAGTGGATAATCTATAGAGATAGAGAGCTCTGGATGGAGAACTAGTTTTATGTATTCATTCTAAGAAAATATAAATATTTTTATATAGGTATGGCATTTTCATATAATATTTCACCAGAGAGAACAACTGAAAGATAAAAAAAATATGCAGGCATGTATAAGAGTGAATTTCATGTATTTTCTGCTATTACAGTACATAGATCACTGTTTTTGTAGTAATATGTTTTTATAGTACTTTTTATTAGTCCAATCTGCCCACGTGTCATAATGTACTGTACGTGTATGTGTGTGTATATATTCGGATCATATGAGTTTGTAAAGAGCATATACAGGTGTGGACTAAATACTGGTAATAAGGTTCCCAATACAAAGCAATATTTGTACAGCGTGTCATTCACATGTCACAGATGATGTTTCTATTCAATGACCCCTCATTATAAACAATAGATAACATGCAATGCCTCTATTGAATACATTTACGCAGAGAACAGGTTAATGTAAAAAAAAAAAAAAAGAAAAAAACAGAGAAAAAAACTTTTTTAGACTGTTACACAAAGAGGTCAAAAGATGGATCACAAAGAACAAAGTGTGTTGTTTGGAAAAATATCAGAATAAAAATATCCATTTAACCATCTAAAAAAATATTAAAAAGTCTAAAATTATAAAGTCTATAAAAATTTTGATGTATGACTAAATCATAATTTTACATTTGCACTTCACATTAATAAAGCCAAACTTTGTGAGCGCGTATGTGCACTTTACACAAACAACACCTACTTGTAATCTCAACGCCCATTATGCGACATTGATCTCCAGCGTGTACTGTACTATGTTACACGCATTTGTATTAAATAAACTTCATACATAAATTAAATTAAAATAGACAACTTTCATTGAATTGAGGAAAGAATAAAACATAGAACCTAGCTCTTGGGACCAGTCCCGTCTGTTCCAAAACATTTCCCGCAAATATTATTATAACTTAAATAAGTAATAACAGCCTTAAGGGTATAGTATCCAATATAACAAAAATATTGCTTTATGCTGCCAGTGACAGCTCTGTGAAATACTATTTCACCAGACCCACATTGCTCCAGTCTCTTATACACAATGTTTTATATGTACTGTTTGTGATGGTAACGAGCCAACTGCCCCATCTAGTCTGCCTTTTCAAATTGTTTTTATATTGTTTAATCAAAGGTTTATGCACATCCCTACTAAGCCTACTGTCCGTTCTGTAAATTAGAATTTTCTCAATATTTCTTACAGTCTTCCACCCTCTACCTGTAAATTATGCCCTATAGTTCTAGAACTACTTCTTTATTAAAAAATGCTTCCATTCTTTGACTTTATTTAATACCTTGAGGTATTTGAGAATTTCTATGATGTCTCCCCCTCTCAGTTCTCCTGGGAATCTCTCTCTTTCCTGGCCATGATCTGTTAGGCAGACCAAGTAACACGTTAGTATCCTCTCTTCCAATATTTCTAAATGACTTATTTTAAAAGCTCTTAATTAAATACGTGCCTTTCTGAAGGCATAGTATCCAGAATTAGACAACGTTTTGTAAATGGTGCCTCACCAATTTGCATAACTCATAGAAACATAGAAAGTGACGGCAGATAAGAACCAGTCGGCCCATCCAGTCTGCCCAACCTCTGAGTACTTTCCTTTAGTACCTGCCCTTATCCTATATCTAGCTTGGCCTTATGCCTATCCCATGCTTGCTTAAATGCCTTTACTGTATTAACATCTACCACTTCTGCTGAAAGGCTATTCCATGCGTCCACTACCCTTTCCGTAAAGTAATATTTTCTGATGTTACTATTAAACCTCCGCCCCTCTAGCTTATGGCTATGTCCTCTTGTTGTGGTAGTATTTCTCCTTTTAAATAAACTCTCTTCCTTTACCTTGTTGATTCCCTTTAAGTATTTAAATGTTTCTATCGTATCCCCCCTGTCACGTCTTTCTTCCAGGCTATATAGGTTAAGATCCTTTAACCTTTCCTAGTAAGGTTTATCCTGTAATCCATGAACCATTTTAGTAGCCCTTCTCTGAACTTTCTCCAACATTTCTATATCCTTCTGGAGATCCGGTCTCCAGTACTGTACACAATACTCCAAGTGAGGTCTCACCAGTGATCTGTACAACGGCATGAGCACTTCCCTCTATCTACTGCTATTACACTCTAGAAAATGGGGGGGGGAAACACAGTTAATCAAAACACAGTTTTTTTTGTTTTTGTTTTTTTTTGTCACAAACCCCTGTTGGTATACTTATAATACCACTTCTCTGCACAAACTGGTCACTTACAGAGAGCAAGTCACTTAGCGAATGCAACCCGCTTACAGTGAGCCAGCTCAGAATCATCTCTTTTCATGATACTGATACCCATGTCTGGGAATTTGTGGGCTCCGGCTACCCATAGCCTCCCCTTGCGGGACGCGGCCGCATTCTCTCCGACATCGGGGGGAACGTACTGATGCCGGAGAGAACGCGGCCGCGTCCCGCTGACATAGCGGGAAACAGCCCCATTTAAAGGGAGGATTTGGGCGTTGACCCCGAGAAGCTGCTGATACTTCTCCTTATGCAACCTGGCATCCTACTTGGCTTTTCCCAATGCTTCACTATGCTGCCTGTCTATGTTCCTCTAAAATGCATTTTAGAGAGCTTAGGTTGTATGTGTCTGAGCCACACATACCCCTCTAAACCGCACATATCACACATGCAAAAATGCGTCTAAAAATAGTTTTTATACATTATACATGTCCTAAATGCGTTATTTGACAATCGGCCACATTAACTTTAGGTTACAATCCCTACATTATTTAGCATTTGAGTTCCCCTTCTAGAATGTCAGTATTTGTGTCAATATATGTCTTTTAAATATTACACATACGGTGTGAATCTAATACATTATATATATATATATATATATATATATATATACATACATACATACATAAAATTTAGTGAAGGTGTCCGCTCCTCTTGAAATGGTTAAATAGCCATTGCCCTCAAACAGTATTCCTATTACATTAGGGGACAAACTGTTTGCAGGGATACAGAAATCCTGGAAAAAAAGTGTTAAAGTGATGTTCTTACATTGTGAATACATGGTGTACAGAAGCAAAATATTCCCAAAAAGCAGTAGTTAAAAAGATTAATGTCTTTATTATCAACATCATCTTTTACTCTTATGTCACAGAGTGTTATCATTCCTGTAGGTTTAATTGGACTGTTTGAATTGAGAGATGTACTAGTTCAATAAAAGGCAAATTATTTCCCAGGCTTGGTTACCACTGCAGGCATCACGATATAAATTCCATTAACTGCCCTCATGTGCAACCTTTCAACCCTTGCCAGGTGCCCATGCTGCGAGACAACAGTAATAACCATAGTTTAACATCAGTACATGTTTATTCTTATAGCAAAAATGTATACATCAGGCTACAGATCAGAAGCTATTTTTATGGAGCAAGATATCGACAGTGTTTATGTGCATACATATGTTCATAAATACATACATACACAGCCCATAACTCAAAGACGTTGGGTTCCCAGGTATGTGATCGGACCTTCACAATCTGTTGTTTTTTTTGTTGAAAATATATTTTTTTTCTCCCTGTGCTGTGAACCAGACTCTGGGAAAAAAAAGGCCCCTACTTGCAAGCTTAAAATTTAGATTAATAAATGTATTGATGCTGAAAGTTGTGTAGCTAAGTCAACTTTCTGAAAGCTAATAACCATATAGTTTAGATATACATATATATTTTTCTTGTGAGTATGTTTGGACATTAATTTTATTAATTCAGAAACAATCTTAATGGTGAAAGTTAAAAAAATAAATAAATAAAATCGTACTAGTGTTTCAAGGCATTCCTGACATATCTAGGACCCACACATCTACGTGTTAGCATTCCATGGCCCGTTTAATTGGATTTTTCTGCCAGACGTTACACTGTACTTGTGAAATTAATGTTGGCTCTCCATAAAACAACAAGGATGGGATGCCGATTTGGATTCTAGCCAGCATTTGTTTTGTGTTTTCAGCGTGAGCCAACAGAGATTCTGTGTCTATGGACCAGAGCTCAAAGGTTGGCAACCACCAATGTCAGTAACGGAAATTTTATGAATACATTTTGTAGATAA
Organism: Spea hammondii; assembly: GCA_029215755.1. Classification (NCBI taxonomy): domain Eukaryota; kingdom Metazoa; phylum Chordata; class Amphibia; order Anura; family Pelobatidae; genus Spea; species Spea hammondii. Next base: position 14,422,846 of record JARDYJ010000003.1, on the reverse strand, counting down.
GTTTTGGTTTTAAGGTTTTGAGACTTGTGTTCTTTTAAAAAACAATGTTTTATGGGAGTTATCAACAAGCACAGGCTGATTCGAATTGTAATTACATCATATTCATAAACTTGCATTTTATTTACTTTAATCTTTTTTTAAAAAAGAATTGATAACACTTGATAAATTGCTCATGTGTAATATTAATATGGTTGGTACTGCAAAATCATTTTGACAATAAAACGTAAAAAATGCAAAAGTTAAAGATAATTAAAAACAGTCTGTATTGTTTGTTAGATTTAATATACTGCATTGATTTTATTATTAAGTCATTCCCACTAAATGCTCTGTGAGCTAGTCATACCCTTATATATGACTAGCCCTGGCGAGGGCTATGGGCCCGACCAAGACAGTTGGGAGAGTGTGGGAGTGAAAGAGTTAGCGACACAAGATTTCTGGTTACCTGTTACTTTTCGGTAAGCAACCACAACATTAACCCCAATATCAGCCCAGTACTACAATTCGCTGTCACCACCAAGACTTTATGTCATGGCATCCTAGGTTATCCCAAACAAAACAGAATTACAGTATAAAAGTAATCACATTAATCATGAAACATATAATTAACCCTTTTGTAATGTATTCTATCTGAGCAGTGAGTTCATATTAGAGAACATAGACCAGAGATTAATTGAACATTTAATCTGAAAAAGGGTTTCATGGTGCTGTGTACAAAAAATTTAGCAATAAAGGATTTACAGAAATAAAGATTACAAATTGTCAAAAGAGTCCATAAAATAAAATGAGAGAAACACAAGAAATCCCAACATACAAGTTTTCCTTGAAGTTGGTAAAAAGAAATACTACCTCCCCTTGATATTCTCCAAGACCCATATTATATAGATATATCACAGCTGTTTCAAAGAGGCCAGACCCCCTGGATATTACCTTGGAGAGTTAGGGTCTGGCCTGACAGTTTACGGCCCAATCAATCAGACCTGTAAAGCTTTGTTAGACATGCAATTTACACATCGATGGTCACACAATTACACATCCATGCTCACACACACAATTACACAGCCATGCTCACATACATACATAAATACAAACACAGATACATACATACCACTGCCCGCCCCTGCTTAGCGCTTTTGCAGCTTCCTGTCTGGCTGCTGGCACACTATGCAGGCAGCCTCGGTTTCACTGCGGGGTCATGTGACAAAACTCGGCCCAGAGACGCTCCTGTCTCCGCGTGCCAATTTAAAATAGTTTAGAAGGGCTTTTTTCTAAACTATTTTAAATTGGTATGAGGAGACAGGAACAAGGGGCCAACGGTGGCCACTTTAGTTACCCCACTGGTTTTGGTGATGTTATCTACTCACTGCATTAATTGCCTAGGACTGGTGCTCACTTTGTTAAGGCCTGATGATCAAAGAATATCCTGTATGCGCCTGGATCAAAGACTACAAAATATATATATATATACTGGGCTTAACCCTTTGCTTGCCAGAGGCCAGGACAGGCCAATTCATGCACTGGCATGACACCTACCCACTAAATTTAGAGGAACACCTACATTTGCCTATGAGTTACATATGGGACACTCAATAACAATTGTAATATTTCTTTAAAGGGAAATTGAATGAAAACAAAGCTCATCACTTCTGTTTCCAAATAGTCAAAAAGTATACATCATATGCAGTATGTATATATAACTTTACAAAAAAAATGTTTCTCAAAGAGATGCTGTACGATTAACCTTTTAGGTTATTGGTCACTATGGTGATTGTGCAAGTTTTTTTTATTGGAACATTCTTTGTTCTTCATACATAAACCCATTGTAATCCATCTACGTAAATATAAATTTACACTGCACTTAATAGGGTGGCCTGGCACATCTTTTTGATTAAATCATTGAGGTTGATACTAGCATGGAATATTAAAAATTAATTTAAACACCTTAACACCTACTAAAAAAAAGAGAAGAGCTCTCATTTTCTGCCTGGGTGTCTTTAGATTAACTATGTAATATGCTTAGCAGATCTGATCATCTAATATTTCTATATATTTATTTATTTATTTTTATCAATTCTCCGTTTATTGCACATTTGGTAAAAGAAAACAGTACAAAATCGCTCGAATAAAAGTAACAATTGACATCTGGTATCAACAGGCGAAGTACATAGTAGAACATATACAATAAAGAAGCCGCTCACGATGGCAAAACAATACATTCCATAGCGTTCCGGAGTTATACAGTGACCCTAGAAGTAGCCTAAAAACAGAGTCAGTTGATAAGGCAAGATTAGTTCTTACACAGCTGGGGGTGGAATATACCGAATGTAAACTGAATAGGGACCTGACACCGAAAAGAGGCAGAAGAACACATCATCGCAAATGGAAGTGCAAAACATGTGCAGATGTAAGGGTAGTTGAGCGATACATCACCAAATGAATACACGGAGGCGAATAAACAATACGCATACCTTCATAACAAAAATTTACCCTATGCAAATATGAGGCGTAACACCTTAGAGGAGAGAGGATCAACAAGGCATGCTAAGTACCAGGGTGAACATAAAAACAAAACTAAATAAGAAAACGGTCCAGCGGAAAGAGTATGTGAGATATGTGTACATGAACGTTGTAGGCCGGGAACCGTAGAGATAGCAATCATGTAGATTGAGCACTACAAGGTATGCCCGAGTTACCGGTCGGAGCCCTTTCCAGTCCAGCCACATAAGATCGCCAATAGAACCATTTAAGTTCGATTGTATGATCTGTTCCACGGGAGTACCCCATGAGAACTTCCATTTGATATACAAACTCAACCTGACTAACCCATGCTGAAAAGGAGGGTGGGCTGACCGACTTCCAGTGTCTAGGGATAATGGCATTGGCAGCATTAATGAGTTGGAAAGTCATTGACTTTTTGTAACTAGCGAACGGGAGGTCGTTGTGGTGCAACAAAATGGATTCGGGAGAGGCAGAGAAATCCGGATTTGCAATCACACGGATTGCGTCTGACACCGAGTCCCAAAACGGCCGGACCAAGTGGCACGACCACCAAATATGGAGGAGAGTACCTGGATGGGAACCGCAACGCCAACACATAGGTGAAACAGAAGGAAGGAATCTATGGAGGTCCGCGGGGACCTTGTACCAACGAGTTATTATCTTGAATGTAGTTTCTTGCGTCCGACTAGAAACCGTGCCCTTGTGTGCTATGAGAAGAATCTTGGACCACTCCGCGGGAGAAAACGTACAATTTAAATCCCGTTCCCAAAGGCTAATGTAGTATGGCTTGGACAGCGGCTCTGGGGACACCTGTAAAGCATATAATTTAGATAACATGTGGGGAAGTGCTGTTTTATCCGTACAGAATCTCTCAAACTGTGTCAAGGGTCTGGCCACCAGATTGACGTCGACCGAGGCTGATATAAAATGTTTCAATTGGTGATACAAAAATTTTAAGAGGAAAGAAACTGGATGACCCGGTTGCACCAATTCAGCCAATGGATGGAGCACAGCATCATTCAACACCTGGTACAATCTAAGCAAGGGTTGTCCCGGGGGGAAAAAAGCCGCCAGGCCACCCATAGAAAGGCCAGGGAGAAAGTCTGGATTGCCGCTCAAGGGCGTCAGAGGGCTGGGAGCCCTGACTAACACGCCCTCCCCCAAAACCTTCCGAAAGACCCTGAGAGTAGGGATCATAAAAGGGTGGGCAGTATGGGGAACCATGCGCACTGGGTCACGGATCCAAGCTAAAGCCCCGATAGGACAAAGAGCGAAGGAATCCTCTAAGGAAATCCATTGTTTAGATAGGCATAGAGACCATTCAACGATTCTGCGCAGATGTGAAGCTCTCCAATATAGTTCTAGATTGGGCAAACCTAAACCACCTTGTAATTTCAACCGAGTCAGATAGGAAAATGATAATCTAGAGGGTTCACCCCTCCAAATGTATAGCCTAAAGGCCTTATGACAGCTGCGGAAAAATGATCTAGGAAGTGCAATAGGAAGGGTTTGGAAGAGGTATAAGAAGCGGGGGAGAATATAAATTTTTATCACACTCAGCCTGCCAAACCACGAGACGTGGGGAAAAGCCCAACGCCTCAGGTCCGACTGCAGAGTGTTAAGAAGGGGGTCGAAGTTCAAGCTTCTCAACTTGGAGAGGTCAAGCGGAATCAGCAGCCCTAAATACTTAATATAATCAGTTTTCCATTTAAAGGGGAACGTAGAGCAAATCCGGTGAGTCGTATGCGGGGACAGGTGAAATCCCATGATCTCTGATTTCGATAAGTTGATTTTATAATTTGATAATTCATAGAAAATATTCAATTCCGACAAAACCGCAGACAGAGATTGGATCGGATCGGTAAGAGTTAAAAGAATATCATCAGCGAACACAGACAAAACCGGCCTACGGGGACCCATACTGACACCTGAGATCCCCGGGTTAGCCCGAATCGCATTGCAAAAAGGTTCAAGGACTAATAGGAACAAGAGAGGGGAAAGTGGACATCCCTGCCTAGTACCATTGGCGAGGGAGAACCTATCTGACAGGATCCCATTGAGAGCTATCTGGGCACAGGGTGAGGTATATAGAGCCCTGATGCAAGCCAGAAAATTCGGTCCAAGCCCTATTCTCGCTAAGACCTTGAAAAGAAAGGGCCACGACACACGGTCGAACGCCTTCTCGGCGTCCATAGAGGCGACGACCATTGGAAGCTTATGAAGTTGTGCGTATGAAATTATGTTAACAACCTTTATAGTATTATCCCGTGCCTCACGGCCCGGCACGAACCCCACCTGGTCAGAGTGTATCAGGGAAGGCAAAAAGGGCTGGAGGCGGTTAGCTAAAATTTTGGAAAATAATTTGAGGTCGACATTTATTAGGGAGATGGGCCTATAGCTGCTACATAAATCCAAATTCCGGTCAGGTTTGGGAATAACCACTATATGTGCTGCCAACGAGTGTGGGTCAAACGGAAGACCCCCAGCGATGGCATTAAAAAAAGTAACCAATTGAGGACCTAAAATAGAGGAGAATTTTTTATAATAGAGGATAGTGAGGCCATCAGGGCCAGGGCTCTTGCCAGCTGGGGAGCTTTTGATAGCCAATTCTACTTCGGCCAGGGATATGGGCTCATCTAATAGGGAACTGTCATCCCCAGTGAGAGTACGTTTGATAAATTTGGAAAGGTAGTCGTCCATGGCCGAATTCAAACCAGAGTGGGGTTCCCCCGGACCCGACAGATTATATAATGACGAGTAATATTGGCGAAAGCATGCAGCTATCCGGTCCGATCGAAAGTGCAGTCGGTTCGTGTCATCTCTAATACGCGAGATATAACTCTGGGCGCGCTTGGCTCTCAAGGCCCTCGCAAGAAGCCTGCCCGGCTTGTCCCCAAACTCGTAAAACTGACGTCTAGTCAGTAGATAATTACGTTTAAGTTTAGTATCAAGAAGGGAAGCCAACCGGGACCGCAGCACAGAAAGTTCAAGTTGAAGGGCTGGGAGGAGGGTTAATTTATGGCGCATCTCTAGACGCGCTATTTGTTGCGTGAGGGACAGGATAGCGGCTAAATTCGATTTCTTCATAGTGGCCCCCAATTTAATGAGATGACCGCGTATGACTGCCTTGTGCGCTTCCCAGACTATCGGGGCAGACACCTCAGATTCAATGTTATCCATGAAATAGTTCCCAAGGTGGGAGGAAAGCTCAGAGAGGTGGTGAGGGTTACTCAATAGGCTCTCGTTGAGTCGCCAATGCCACACAGAATTGGGTACGTTAGCAGACTTAAGCGACAAAAAGACCGGGGCATGATCACTGATAGTGGACACACCGATCTTAGCCGAACACAAGGTGGGGAGGTGGAAATGGGAGACAAAAAAAGTGTCTATTCGCGAGTATCTGTTGTGACAAGGGGAGAAATAGGTGTAATCTCTCACATCCGGGTGGAGTGATCTCCACGCATCAATGAGTTGATTCAATTTGAGTTGTTTAATTACTTTACGGATCATGGAGAATGGGAGATGTGAGCTCCCTGAGGAAGTGTCAACCTTGGGATCAAACACCATATTAAAATCTCCACCAAGTATGGTGAGACCTTCCTGGAAGTCGGCCAACTTATTTAAAATTGAGGTGAAAAACCGGGCATGGTTCCTATTTGGGGCATAAATATTTGCCAAGGTGAACTTCTGGTGGCCAATGAACCCCTTGAGCATAACCGCACGGCCCTCCTCGTCCCTCCACTCCTCCAAAAGGCGGAATCGCAGAGATTTATGTAATATGATAGCTACCCCTTTGGCTTTGGAGGATGGGGAGCTGGACAAAAAGGAAAGCGTGTAATTCTGATTTAAAAGTTTAAATTCCCGGTTCGCCCTAAAGTGGGTCTCCTGAATAAACGCAATGTGCGATTTGGAAGAACGTAAAAAGGCCAACAATTTAGTGCGCTGTTGGGGTTTATTGAGGCCTCTAATATTTAAAGAAACCACGTTCAGAAGGTCACGTGACATTGTGCAATACCCAACAACAAAACAAAGAAAAATGCAATTCCGCTGGACCAGATAACGAGAAAAAAAAAAAAAAAAAGGGGGAAAACCTAACAAAACAAGCTGAACCAAAAAAAAGAACAAGTGCCTTGGATGTAGTGTGATGTGTGAAGGGGAACTTTGCCCCTAGAAATGGGTGACCAAGCATCCCATAAGAGGTTGAGCAGTGGGACTGCGAGCAGGCCCATAACCTCTGTCCAAAAGTGGACAGGAAAGCTCTGTGGGGGGGGGTGACAGAGCATGGTGTGAGGCCCAGAAGGCCAGGTAGTAGGAAAGTTATGTTGTGGTGCAACACCGTCAACAGAACATATATGTAGTCAACTGAATATCCATACATAGGACATATAAGCAACGTGTAGTATGTAGTGCATAGAAATCATGGGGAAATGTGGCAGGTGAGTGTGATAAAGTACGTATATTAAAAACAACAAAAAACAAAAAAAATAAACCAAAAAAAAAAAAAAAAAACCCCCACAGAAATCAAGCAATCGTACACTCTAAACCGATGGAACAGGCACATGGGCCTGACCCCTAGGGAGTAGAAGGCCCCGACGACACATGAATGAGAGCCCGTGGATAGAAGTGTGTGGCGAAAACAAACATAAAATATAATGAGTGGGAACAAATAGGGGAAGGAAACCCCCGGGTATAAGTGTCGTGACCGGGCAAACAGATAAGCATATCGACCACAGGTAGATATAAGGAGGAGAGTGGCAGTTAGGTCTATGACACGACCTCTTACCCTCCGATGATCAGTGGTGGTGATGGGCAAAGGGATGGTGGAGGAAAATAAAAGGATGATAAAATAAAATAAAAAAAATAAAAAAAAAATAAAAATAAATAAAAATAAAAAAAATAAAAAAAAGGGGGACCGTGAGATCGAAACACATGGAAATAAAACGGTGTAAGTCCCGGAGGATGCAGGGGTAAGCGATGAGAGGCAGAGAAACAGCCAACGAGCTCAACCCGTGTCTTCTGCAGGAATCGCCGCACGGCCGCTCCTCTTTCTCCGAATCTTCGGCAACGACCAGGATCTCGCCGGATCAGAAAGCAGTTTCGTAATTGGCGTCGAGGGCTCCCAGTCCTGCACTGATGTCTCCGGTAAGTCCAGTTGCGTCAAAAAGGAATCCAGCTTGCTATGTTGGCGGAGAGTAAAGACATCCTTGTCCCTTCGAGCTATGAGCACGAATGGGAACCCCCACTGATACGGGATATTAGCCGCTCGCAATAGTACAGTGATAGGTCTAAGCGCCCTTCGTTTTTGGAGCGTGACCGGGGAGATATCTTGGAAAATGCTGATTTTCTCACCGTTGTGGTCCAGATCACCGGAGGAACGGCAGGCTCTCAGAATAGCTTCCTTAACTGAATATTCGTGTAGGCAGCAAATTACATCACGCGGTGGGGCCGAAGGGGGTCCTTTCGGGCGCAAAGCCCGGTGAGCTCTGTCGAATTGTATAGGTGAGTCAGGAGATTGTTTCAGGACACAATTAAAAATCGATTGAAGCGTGGTGCGAATATCACCCGCGACCACCGATTCAGGTATTCCCCGAACCCGGAGATTATTTCTCCTCCCTCGATTATCCAAGTCCTCCATCTGGCGGTGGAGGGCTTTGAAAGATTCCGAGTGGTCGTGTAGTGTCGTGGAAAGGGTATCGATGGCGTCGCTTGTTTTAATTTGATCTTCTTCCAGTGTAGTCACTCGATCTCCGATATGCTTGAGATCTTGTTTGATAGAACCGAGGTCGGCGCGCACATCATGAAGGGCCTGATCGAGGGCCGTATCTATCACAGAAATTAAATCAGCCTTCGTCGGCAAGCGTTGAAGGGCCTCTTGCCAAGAGTGTCCAGTGGGTTGTGCGTCTGGAAGGTTGAGATCCCGGTCCAAGGAAGCGTCGTCTGAGCATTCACTAACTCTGCTAGAGGGAGAAGGCGCCATCTTAGATCCAGTCTCCCGCGCGGCCACATCTCGAGAACCTCGGAAAAAATGTCTCATCGAGGGGGCTGGATGCCTCTCCTGTGAGCTTGAAGGTTTCGGGGTCCCCCCCGAACGATTAGACTTCCCCATCTCTTAAGGTATCCGCAAAAAGCGTAAATTGTTCTGGTACGGTGTGCAGAGCTGCGGGTTCAAGCAGCCATCTTGGTCGAGCGCTAGCCCCGCCCCCCTTCTATATATTTATTTGCATAAAACAACAAACATTCTAAAAGATTTTAGTTTGTTTGGTTTTTTTAGCAGTCAGTGCCTGCTTTTTTGTCATGTGACAAGTGTTCCCGGCGAAAATTATGAATTTTGTCATTTCAAATTGTTTTTTTTAATTTTTCAAAGCAAACTCTTTAAATGTAGGTTATTTGTTTATTGAAGACAATATGTTATTTTTCCTAAAGGATCACAAAATCTAAGACCTTCAGTGTGTAATCATACCTTTAATATATTGTTCTATTATATGCCAAGTATTACCTGATCCTAAAGCTACATGCTATCACCGCTTTGGAAGTTTTTTTTTTCTTCTTCAAATGCTTAAGTAAACTTGCTTCTCCCTTTTTGATCCAGAAATAAGCAGCACTAAAATGTAATAATAGATATAATGATCCCTTGACATCTTTTTGACACTGTGTGGGTAATTAAATCCCACTACCACAAATCCTATTTTCTCCTTGGCAACGAACACCATTTTCAAAAATGAAGCCTCCCCCTCACATTGTAGGTTGAAAGCTCAGTGGCACAGTGCTGCTGCTCCAAAACAAATTCAGTTTCTGTTTTACATGGACATGTACAAAATATATTTTAAAAAAGCAATATAGGGGACCAGAGGCTCTTGTGTGTGCTTATATGTGCATTATGAAATGTTCATAATCCTAATCACGGAATATTTTATGACAATTATATACTAAACAAATTGGGGTTTATTCACTAAAGGGAGATCGTGATGAGTGGTTTCTGAAGAGTAATGGTGTCAATTCCTTGAAGTTCCTATATGTTATGAAGGTCAAACCAAAAGGTGAGCTTCTGATGCAGGAAGAGGCAATGGTCCACTCCATGCATGGTTAAATTGTTGAGAATTCTTTAAACTCATTTAATTATAAAATGACAGGGCCGTCTCAATCCTTCTTGCTACAGGAACTTGTAGGTGTTGTTCATTGGGGTTGAGGTCAGGGCTCTGTGCTGGCCGGTCAATTTCTTTCACACCAAACTCATCCAACCATGTCTTTAAGGACCAATATTGAGTCGTGCTGGAACAGAAAGGGCCCTCCCCAAAGTGTTCCCACAAAGTTGGAAGCACAGCATTGTCCAAAATGTCTTGGAATGCTGAAGCATTTATATTTCCCTTCACTGGATGTAAGGGGCCCAACCCCTGATGAGTTTGGTGTGGAGGAACTTGAGTGGCCTTCACAGAGCCCTGACCTTAAACACCTTTGGGATGAATTAGAATGCCAATTGGGAGCCAGGCATTCTCATCCAACATTAGTACCTGACCCCACAAATGATCTTTTGGACGAATTGGCACAGATTGCCACAGACACACTTAAAAATCCTGTGGAGAGCCTTCCCAGAAGAGTAGAGGCTGTTATAGATGCAAAGGGGGAGGGGTGTTGCCACTCGATATTAATGCGCATGGTTTTGGGGTGGGATGTCCAACAAACTCATATGGGTGTTATGGTCAGGTTTAATTAATGCATATTACAATATTTACGAAGTACTTTAGAATGCATTATTCTTTAAGGGGGCTGCCTGGAACAAAGGAGTATCCCTTTAAGTATTAATACAATATGCAACATTTTCCCAGGACATTATGTATTATATAAAAAAGAAAAAAGCCAGATTTATCTTGACCATAAAAAGCAATACATTAAGTATCTTACTTTGTGACTGTGTATTTACAGAAAGAGCTTTATTATATCATGATGCATAGCTGATCAGTGTTTGAAATATTTATGTGCTTTGTAGATAACAGATAGAAAAGAGGGTTGTAATTTAGAAAGCAGAGCAACTATTTTTCAAGATACAATAGGAACTGAACTGATTCAGAACTGATTCAGATTCAAAGATGTATAGAATTGTTCTGAACGTTCTGCTAAAATGAATGTTAGTTTTACCAATATGCCTGAACTTGATAATTTTTTTCACTTTTGTTTTAGAAATGACTTTGATTTTAATCTAACGCCTACAAGTAATTTCTTAAAATCTATTTCAGGGAGACAGAATACAGGGAATATGTTAACAAGAAACTGCAATTCATTTTAGAACATGGCACATTTCCTATTACAGGAGAAAGTTATTTTGGATGTACATATCCCATTCATGTATATTTTTCTTTAACAACAGTATGGTGGGATGTATAGCCTTTCCCCAAAAATGTAATGTTTTTATGATGTTCTACCTACAGATACACATCCGTTCAAAAGTTTGGGGTTACTTAGCTGTTTTCATGGAAAACAAGGTTCTAGCTGGAACATAATTGCAAAAGGGTTTTCTAAGGATCCATTAGCCTTTTAAACTTAAACCTGGATTAGCGAACACAACGTGCCGTTGGAACACAGGAGTGATAAAAGCCCTCTGTAAGCCTATGAAAATATTCCATTAAGCCGTTTCCAGCTACAATAGTCATTCACAACATTAACAACGTCTACACTGTATTTCTGATCCACTTGATGTTATTTAAATGGAAAAAAAAATATTAAAAAAACAAGGACATTTCTAAGTGTCAGTTAACGGCAGCGTGCATTCGGCACAATGCTCACAGTTCGACCCTAACTGGCCCTAAATATATCCTGACAATATATATTTTTATGTTTTTAATTGCCAACAATAGTGAGTCGCTACAAATGGAATCTTTGTGATGGCCTACTAAAGGGTTAATAGTTGAAAATTCTCAAGGTCAACGCCTGTTGATATGAACATATACAGGATGACTGTTGAAATCCCACATTTGTAAACTAATGTATATTTGTATAAGGTGTAACCTGCTTTTTTTTCTGCTTCCTGTGGTAATCAAACATTTTATGTGAAAATGGGTATTTAAAATAGATTTCAATATATGTGTAGAATATATGTTTTGTTTTAAAATTGTATTATACATCTGTTTAGAAAAGGTTGGGATACATGCTTTGGCATTTTTAAAGCAAATGATATGGTGACATTAAACTGATTTTAGCAATTTTCCCCCAGGCTTTATGCATTTGTGTGCAACTATAATCCCCTGCAACTCATATCTTGGGTTTTTTAATATTAAAAAATGTTTTATGTTTTCCATTCCCTGATAGGCAAAATGCTGCTCTTTCCTATTTCGAAAATTTTACAAAGCAATGTGACACTACGCCAAGGAATCAAACCAATGAAACATAGTAAGTACAAGTTAACAGTAATACTCAGTGTAAACCTTTGTCATAAGGGAAGGTGGTCAAATATTTAATGGTTCCTCCTGCATTTAAAGTTCCTCCAGCAAGGGTGTCCGAGTTGGCTGACATCAGAGTGATATTAGCAGCATGTTAGTGGACAGAAACTAATTGTTTTGAATGGTTTACATAATTGTTGAATAAAGAGTGTATTCTTTATATGATTAAGGAAAGTAAACTTATTTCCCTATTTGAAAGCTTTGATTACAGTCGTGTGGAAAAAAAAAAGTACACCCTCTCTGAATTCTATGGTTTTACATATCAGGGCATGATAATCAGTTGTTTTTTAGCAGGTCTACAAATCAGGCAAGCACAACCTCAGATGAACAACATGACATATTACAACGTGTCACAAGTTATTCAACAAAAGTAAAGCCGAAATGGAGAAGCTAAGTGTGAAAAACTAAGTACACCACAAGTAATTGTTTTCTCTATGACTTTTATCAGTCTCTCACATCGTTGTGGAGGAATTTTGGCAAGTTCTTACTTACAACGTTGCTTTAGTTCATTAAGGTCGTATAAAGGTATTTCAATTGGGTTCTGTTGTAAATTTGCTGGTGTGCTTTCTTTTTGTTAAATAAATGGTGTGGTGTAATATATCATGCGTTGTTCATGTAAAGTTGTATTTACCTAATTTTTAGACCAGATGATTATTATGTCCGGATGCGTAAAACCATAGACATCGAAGAGGGTGTACTTTCTTTTTCACACAAGTGTATATGGCTTTCAATACCAGTGGTCCTCTTATAAATGTCACTTTGTGGATGCATTTGCCCATTTGACTGACTTGCCCTAACCTATACAATCTTGGTTGAAACTATAGTTTCCAGATGGACACAAATATTTACATTCGAGTCCTAAACAATATTCGGTCAGAATTAGAAATTTCAGTTTTCAGTAAAAATCAGTTTTAGTAGTATGCATCCAGAATCAGGTTCTGTTTTTTATTTTTAACTCAACTGAATAGGAATAATAAGATTCAACTGGGATATGACATTATCATCGTCAATTATTATGTCCTCAATTAATTGTTAGGAATGGCCACTTCCTGTTGTAATTGAATAAGGATGGGAAATATATTAATTATGGAAAAACATTATACTTCTTAAGGACCAAGGCTTTTTCCTTTAGCACTTTTGATATATTGTTTTCAAGCATAATTTATGCCTCATTTAGTTTAACTGTACCAATTATATTCTAAATTAAATGTATTTTTTCAGGATAAGCAAGGTTTATTTTTTTTTAAAACCATAGATTTATAAACCATAATTTATATATAAAAAAGGAAAAAATAAAGAGAAAAAAAAGCCCAATCTCCCCACCACTACAACAGGACATACTAGGATATTATATTTTTTAAGGGCATCATAGTACATCCTGGTTTTCCTTTTTTTCTGAAGACATGCTACTATTGTAACTGACATTAACCACTTCAGTCCCAGGGGTTTTATATAGATTTTCCAGACTTTCCCAGCACCAGGGAGAATACTATAAGGTGTACAATTTTCTATACTTTTTATGCCTATGGCTTAACGGGTTTGGGGGTTGTGAACGGGGGCAGGAGGGTTATACTGGCTAGATGTTATGCTAGGGAAATGGGAAGTAAGGTTTTTAATGTTCTTTTTATTATCTTTTTTTATATATTTTTTAAAATTTATTTTAATTTACATTTTTTTACATTTTTTTGGTATTTTTTATTTATTTTTTTAACACAGAAATGGTTAGAGGTCCTCTTAGGGACCTCCTGAACATGCCAGTGATGTCACAATGACATCACAGCTCACATTATAATTTTTTTTAGTATTATTTATATTATTATTTTAATGATTTATTTTATATATTTTTTTTAATGAATTAACTTTTTTTCCCCAGCTTTTCTGTTACAGGATAGGAGGGGGAGTGAGAGAGATGGTTTCTCACTCCCCTCCCCGCGATCCCCCTGCACCGATCACACTGTGATCTCTATGCAGGTCCTCACAGACCTGCATAGAGATCGCAGCGTCTCTGTGCCTCATCGGAGGGCAGCATATCCCCACAGGGGATATCCTGTCCTCCGATGACCTTCCGGGTTACGTCAGCAGTGACGCAACCCGGAAGGGAATGCCCGATCGCGCGTTTGAAACTGCACGATCGGGCAGTTTACAGTGTAACAGCTTACCCGCTTTCATGCTGGAAGCTGTTACAGGAGATCGGACAGCAGAAAGCCGGCAATGCCGGCTTCTGCTGTCAGTGGGGAGTCCAGGCTGTCAAACGACAGCCTGGTCTCCCGTGCAGCGGCAGGGATGTGTCCCTGACACTGCACGAAGGGCTGGACGTACCGGGACGTCCATAGGGTATTCTTAATAGGCGTTTTTGGACGTCTCGGTACGTCTATAGGGGAATGAAGGGGTTAAGGGTAGTGTTATCAACTATTCACATAACAGTGAAAGTTTCAAATTTGTTACCATCTGAATCTGGGAATATTAAAAACTCTCTTCCCTTGCTGTTGCTGATGGGTTAAATAATGTAATTTCTTTTTTTCAGTGCAGAAATGAGTGAAGACTATGAGTTCCTTTGTCAACCTAAGACCCTCAGATGCAATCCAGAACCAGATGCTTTCAACCCTTGCGAAGACATTATGGGATATGACTTTCTCCGAGTGTTGATATGGTTTATCAGCATACTTGCAATTGCTGGTAATGCCGTTGTGCTTTTTGTCCTGCTTACCAGTCATTACAAACTTACCGTTCCTCGTTTTCTGATGTGCAACCTGTCCTTTGCAGACTTTTGTATGGGAATTTATTTGTTGCTTATTGCATCAGTGGACTCCAAAACTAAAAGTCAGTATTATAACCATGCAATCGACTGGCAAACAGGGAGTGGCTGTAGTGCGGCCGGCTTCTTCACCGTGTTCTCAAGTGAGCTTTCTGTTTACACACTGACTGTAATCACTGTTGAAAGATGGCACACGATAACCTATGCGATGCAACTGGACCGAAAGCTCCGCTTACGACATGCCATTTCAATCATGTTGGGGGGTTGGATATTCTCGCTTTTAATTGCAGGGTTACCACTCTTTGGGGTTAGCAATTATATAAAGGTCAGCATCTGCCTACCTATGGACATCGAAACCCCTCTTTCCCAAGCATATATAATAATCATCTTAGTGCTCAATGTAATTGCTTTTATAATTATTTGTGCCTGCTACATTAAAATTTATATAGCTGTTCAAAATCCCGAGATCACACCAACTAACAAAGACACAAAAATAGCGAAAAAGATGGCGGTCTTGATCTTCACAGACTTCACATGCATGGCACCAATATCATTCTTTGCTATTTCTGCTGCATTTAAAATTCCCCTCATCACTGTAACAAATTCTAAAATCCTCCTAGTCTTATTTTATCCCGTAAACTCCTGCGCAAATCCATTTCTTTATGCAATTTTTACAAAAGCATTCCGAAGGGATTTCTTTTTACTCATGAGCAAGTTTGGTTGTTGCAAGACTCAAGCAGAACTTTACAGAGTGAACAATTTTACAAACTACACCTCCAACTGCAAAACTGACAGTTTGTATACCGGACCAAAAAAAACATCACATGCTGACCTACACTTGGCTACCTTCGATTGCCAGTATTTAAAGGTGAATGACAAGCTTGAAAGCCCAGACAGTTAACAATAACTACCATATTTTGGTACCATTCTTTAGACTGCATATACCAAAGAGTTCCAGGATTTTACATTAACAATGTAATATTTTGGTAAATATCATCTTTGCATAAAGTTGTATATTTATGTACATAGGATGTCCTATTAAAAAGTTACACATTTCATTGTTGTACAAAATGTATATTTTTGTATTAAATATTGCAAGAAAAAGCAGAGATATGTGCCTGGAATGATTTACATTGTGTTGAAAACTAAAAAGGGTTTTGTCAAATGACAGAATACATGCTTGTCCATTGGGAAAAAAGTTAATGTTCAATATTCATAGAAATTGTAAACAGAGTTGAAGACTATTTTTTTTAGGGGTTATGTATTCCAGATTATAATTCAAATAAAATATATATAGTCTGCTATTCAAGTGCACATTAAGAGCTCCCATACTGTATGAATAGGGGAAAATGGTGGATTCTCAAAACACAGTAGTATATGTAAATGATAGTATATATCATAAATGTCTGTTAGTGATAACTTTTGCGCCAAATAATTATTGCTGACTTCAATTTTTTATAATAATTCAAAATACACCTTGGAAGATTACTACTATGTCTATACAACTGACCATTATGTTGGTAAATGATTACCCTTGTGCTGGTTTATATATTCTTATTAAATTCATATTTTTTCTGCAACATAGCAAAAGTCATATAGATATAGATGTTTGGATGAAAAGGAATCCTAGTCACATTTTTTTTATATATTGGTAAAAACTTTTTTTTTTTCTTTTCATGTAGGCGGCTGTACACAATATAACTTTTCGCACACAGAAAGTTGATAATTGTAAAAAAAAAATACAGGTAGATAACACACACTCCACAAATACAACAGCCTTTTTTTCTGCTTTTAGTGGCAACATTCCCATCACATAGTTATTCTTACCCATCAAACGAATTGTGGGTTATCTTGATTCTTTGACCACTTTAACTTCATCTGTACCAGGAGCAGGGACCGGACATCACTTCCTCATTGTCTTCAAATGCAGGCAGCGATCTACACACACACATTTAACAGCAGAACATCTTCTTGTGTCAAAGACTTAACTTGTATTGCTTACTGACATGTATTTGGTTGTGGTGTCAAATCTATGTTTCCAATTCTGGAGGAAGGCCAATGCCCCTACATCTCTCCTGGGAATCATATTCTCTTGTGACAGTCATCCCACATCTAAACACACTACCATAGGGTTCTAATTGCAAAGTAAAACTGTTTGTCACTATTTCACACAGATTAAAAATCAAATATTCATTCTATTTTATTTTATCTATGCTAACAATGAAAGCCTATACCCATCTGACTTCCCTATTTCACACAATTGCTGTCCTTCCTAACATAGCAATTTAAACTAGGCCACCACATTTGATTGAATCACAATACCTTGCAGAAATGGGGTTACAACTGAAATCTCTCAATAAATACATGTGAAAATAAAATCTAGATTAATTATCAGTCCATGTGTTAATTATAAAACAATAATTAATAAAACAATAGGAGTTCCAGTGATGTGATGGACAACAAAGCTATGCACCTTGAGTACTATATTTTCTTAATTGTGTTATTACTAATTATTTATGATTATTATTATCAATAATTATAATACATTCTCATAATGGTGTGTTTTGTGGAAGTTTCATAGGGCACTTCTTGGATTTTCCATTGTTTGGTTAGCAGATGTCAATCACTGAATTCTGATCTCTTTAGGTTAGAAGGGAAAAACACAACCACTTTTCATGACAAACAAAAATGGTATTTACTTATTTGACAACCTGTCCTAAATTTAGATTTACCAAAGGATTAATTTATTAATTGATCTGTGCCTAATACCAGTCAGGTGTGCCCACCACATTGCAGTTTGCTTAGCATGTGGTCTATTTCCCCTCATTGTGCACTTTGCATGGATGTCTGAATTTTAAACTTATGCTCACAATTGTAGTGTGTTGACTACCACCATTAAGTTGTTAAAGGTATCCAGTATTAGTATTCTCTTACTCCAAACATGTCTTCAACTTACCATTTCTTTTGTGGAGAGCTGGGTGCTAAGGTAGAGAGCTTCTGGGAGGCTGCAAAGTACACATAAAGGAACATGTAATGAATGTACCAGTGAAGGTCCATTTTAATTGTTTAGTGACCTTGTGACCACAACGGAACGTGTTTGGTTTTTTTTTTAAATGGCACGAACAAATTCATAAGGTGAATTAGTTGTACACAGCAAATCTTTAAAACCATTTACTGTATCCATAATATTTACCCATCTATTTGTATAATTTAGGCTTGGCATGAACAACACCTAATTGTTTAGACTTGTTTTGTAAGCAATTGCTTTGTATTTGTGATCTCTGAGATAAAAGTTACTTCAGTAGGTGGTTTTAGTGACTGGATGGTCTTAATGGGAATGGATTGGAAACAGGACCTTTGTATTCCAGTTTCTGCCTTGTGCTTGTGATGCGTTTGGCTGTTTCCCCGGACTGGTGTTTCTTATCCGAAGTGCCCTATCTTAGCGCTTCCCAAAGAAAAGCTTTAAATTTGAACCTCTCACTATAGTCGGAATGCAGACTTGAGGAGACTTAAGGGCATTTTATGTTTTATTGTGGGGAAACTGGACACAGAATATAATGTTATCCATTAAAACCATCTAAGCCCCCTGTACCCAATAAAGTCAAAATCTAGGCCAGGGAACCTGATTCGAATATAGGCACTACTTCTAAAAGGGAGAAAACCTATCATCAATTTCTCCACTGAGTGATCCTGAGGATGGTAAATCCGAAACACCTGGGAAATCTGCAAGACCCTCACAGGGATTTGTGCAGTTGGGAGTACTTCAGAGAAAGCAAAAGTCTGACTCAAGTAAACCACAAAAACAGCAAGACACCCTCTAGGTGCCCCAGGTCATGTTGTAACATCTGATGGGAAAACACTATCTAGAAAAATGTCCAACATGAGAAAAATCTAAGTGAACAAAAGCCACTTGAGGGTAACCTACTACCTGCTAATTCTAAGCGTGCTTCAGCATTATCCCATACTGGTTCTGGAACAGTCATTAGATCCTCAGTTCTCAGGTGAAGGTGGAGTTATAGAGAAATCCAAGTCTGCCTGGGCAGTAACTGGTTCTGATGCTGCTTAGCCCTATAACGGTACTGCAGGTGACCTGTCACCGGATTGTCTTTGCCTCTAATGGGGCTATAGTAAGACACCAAGACCAAAAGTTTATGAGCAAATGCATGTGCTAGTTCAAAGTTTATGTTTTGTGTTTTTGTCCAGCTTCCATGTTTTGTCTGGAGCATGTCATTTCTTAGTTTGTATTTTGGCCTTTCAGCGCACTCAGTGGATTTTCACCCCAAGTAGCAGCAGTTCTGGTCACTCTTTAAGAAGGAGGTTATGTCATGGTATCACCCTTTTTGCAAGGGCCTGTTTGGATTATACCGGTTGTGGTGCTATTACCATTTACCACTTGTCTTTACTTCCTTGTCTACATTACCCCTTTATTATTAGTAACTCTACGGTTCTGTTCACAAGAGATTTTGTTCAAAGTAGAAATTTACCAGAAGAAACGTCACAGTATCAGTTAGAACCTTATAAGGCTTAATTGCACAAATGGATCATTTTTAATTGAACTTCATGGATCCACAGGCTTATCTCTTTCAATTTTTCTCTCATCTCCTGCTCCTCTTTTCTGGTCGATCGATACCACCAAAAGTCCTATCTGATCACATGGTCAAGGCTTCTGATTGGCTGAGTAAATTACAATAACTGTACCTGATTTTTACAAGTGACTGACCATACCAGCTGCATAGGAGAACTTATTTTAATCTTCATTGCCCACCAATATCAATGCTGTTCTGAAAGCCCAGCCCAAGGCATTGCTTAACTCAATGCTCAGAGTTATCCATCTGTTCCTTTAATCATCCTTGATCTGAGACTTGTATTTTCGGGACCCAACACAGACACTTGTAATTTCTACTGGGATGCACACACTATATAATAAATCTAAACACATACAATTACATGCATATACATTCAAATAAGTAGAAATGGAGATAATACATAAACAATTACCCACAAAATACACACACACACCTATGTTGATATTGCTTGCTTAATAAATTTAATTTCGAAATAACAAAGTTTACATAATCCTTTGTAGTCAGTAGACGCTCAATCAAATTCTATAAACTTAGATTCAACATTTGAGTCAATTGTTCAAACAAAAAAACAGTAATTTGCATTATCGGGGACATTAACATAAGTTTTCATAAAACTGTAGGTCAATCTGGATCTTTGCATCAAGTGTGCAAAAAGAAACGTGTGAATATTTTGTCTGAAAAAGCAGAGGTTATTTATAGAACAAGGTTTTTTAAAGTTACTAAAGAAAATACTACTGATAAGTTACCAGATTTTTTTTTTTTAAACCTATGCTTTATAATGTACTGACAAAAGAAGTATAGGCAAACTAAATAAAAGTATAGAATGAAGCAAATTGTTTAAATTAACAAATGAAAACATATTACATCTGTACCCCATACCAAAAAAAAAATCAGCAATCCAATGCTTTAATATCAGAGCATACTGATAACTCAACTGAGTTTTGGTAACACAACAAAGTCTACTATACATAGCCAAAGGGGTTTCATGGACAAAACCGATTCTTACTTATTTTTTTTATAATATTAATGAAAATAGAACATCATTGCATACAATTAACACATTATACAGGATCAGGCATAATTTACCATTCAGCTTCCCCGATTGCTTTAGAAAACACATAGTCTTTTCCTCCAAAGCTCATGACTCCATCTTTTAAGTAAAATTTCCATTTATTTTTACTCCGGTGAATCTAACAATTGAAAAAGAAAATTTATTACTTACAGCAAATTTAAGGATGCAATATAATTTTTTTTTTTTTTTTTTTTAGAATTTATGCTATGTTAAAAGGATGTCAGTTAAGAGACTTTGCTAAGCATTTTCTACAAGGGCCAAACGGGTTCTCCAAGAACAGGAAAGTTGAAGCTGCAAAATCATAAAGAAATTTTTAGACTTGCTTTTTTTGTAAAAAATGAGTGCCGGTACTCATGTTTCATTTTCTTAAATATTTCATTTTCTTAAAAAAATAAAAAAAATAAAAAAATATTATATATATATATACACACACACACACACGTATATATATATATATTTCTTATATGTGTATATATATATTTCTTATATGCACACACATATATACAGTATCTCACAAAAGTGAGTACACCCTTTACATTTTTGTAAATATTTTATTATATCTTTTCATGTGATAACACTGAAGAAATGACACTCTGCTACAATGTAAAGTAGTGAGTGTACAGCCTGTATAACAGTGTAAATTTGAAATGTAAATACATCTTAATAAAGGAGACAGAATAAAATGGTCACAGACTGTGTACAATACAATGCAAAATAAAGTCAAACTTTATACCAAAATGTACCTTATCATACTGACAAACTATAACATTGTCAGTGTCAAATAGGTCTGGAACTTCTTGTTCACTCACATCATCCCCAGAATTCAAAGGGTCCTATAAATAAACAAAATTAAATATAACAAACAGTAACATGATAAGGGAAGTAAATTTATATAATAGACCCCTAACTAATACAAAATAACAAATGTGTAGCTACTATACCTACTAGAGGACCTAAAGATTAAACATTTGCATCTCAGGATATTTACTAAAAATATTTGTGGTTAACCCCTTCAATCCCAGGAGTTTTTGGTACCTCAAAGCCCAGAGCAATTTTGCCATTTTTGGGGTATGTCGGTTTAGCGATTATTCTCTGTTCCTGTGAATAGTGTACCCATGTAAACTATATATTGTTTTTTTCAAGGAGAGATTGAGCTTTCGTTTGATACCATAGTTGGATGATTAGCTGAAAACTTAGAATGAGAAATTTAGTAAAAACTAGCGAAGATTAGAAAAATAAACAAATTTTTTTTTACATTTTCCCTCTGAATCCTCACAAAATTAGGTAAAGTGATGGAAAATCCCCTCCAAGTTTATCAATTCAGGTGTCCTGATTTCAGAAATACCTAATTTATATAGATTTTCCAGACTTTCCCAGCACCAGGGAGCATACTATTAGGTGTACAATTTTGTATAATTTTTATGCCTATGGCTTAACGGGTTTGGGGGTTGTGAACGGGGGCAGGAGGGTTATACTGGCTAGATGTTATGCTAGGGCAATGGGAAGTAAGGTTTTTTTAAGAATTTTTTTTATTATCTTTTTTTTATTTTATTTTAATTTTTTACATTTTTTTTTTATTTTTTATATTTTATTTTTTTTTACACTGTAATGGTAAGAGGTCCTCCTAGGGACCTCCTGAACATGCCAGTGATGGCACAGTGACATCACAGCTCACCTTATAATTTTTTTTAGTATTTTTTATATTATTATTTTAATGATTTATTTAATATTATTTTTAAATCACTAACCGGTTTTTTTTTTTCCAGCTTTTCTGTTACAGGACGGGGCGTGAGAGAGATGGTTTCTCACTCCCCTCCCCGCGATCCCGCTGCACCGATCACACTGTGATCTCTATGCAGGTCCTCACAGACCTGCATAGACATTGTAGCGTCTCTGTGCCTCATCGGAGGGCAGGATATCCCCGCAGGGGATATCCTGTCCTCCGATGACCTTCCGGGTTACGTCAGCATAGGGGGTTGGTTCCACGAGCAGAAATCTCATGGAAACCAATGAAATCAATGAGGTCTGAGCTAGGGGATATGCAGACAACTCCCTTACTAACAACTCTACCCCTTACCAACTGAGAGTTTACAGAAAGCTAAACTCAAATTAGCCAATACCCCAAATACACAGTGCCCGTGTCCCTGGTGGAGTGAGTTAGGTAACACAATCTGATAATCCATTGAGTTAACCCTGGAGAGCCACGCATATTATATATCTATTGTGACATTCATGTAGGATTGGTGGTGGAAGGGAGGTATGTTTCTCCTAGGTTCCTTTCCTATGTGAAGTAACACCAGAGTCTTCCACCTGCTAGGTGATTAATTTAGGTGAATGAGAGGGCGGATATAAAAGGGAAGCCAGGAGGGCAGATAGCTCTCTCTGGCTGAGGACACAGACAGCCTGTCTGTGGGAGAGACATGTGAGTAAAGGTTGCTGGACGTATTGTGTTAAGTTGGCAGAGAGAAGCTCTCCAGCTGGTAGTGAGGGACATCCCTTGTATAGTAAGAGCCGGACAGGCAAGGTATTTCTTTTGTTGCTGTGTTGTTATATTTCTTTTGTCTTTGCAACCTTTCCAATAAACCTGACCCAGTGTCAGATTGCACAAAGTTACTGCCGTTTGCCTAGTCTGAATGAAGGCGGGCACTTGTCCCTTGACCTCAGCGAGGGGCGATCCCTGACCTATCTCACGATATCTATATATGTGTGTGTGTATATATTATATATATACATATATATGAGACATACACACACACCTATATGTGTGTATGTATGTAACACTACTAACTTTAATAATAACCGACAGCAGCTCCATAGTTTAAACCAGTTTAGCTTTTCCACCAACACCTTGGTAGCCGAGTTAGGAACCCAATGATGTGTTTTGTATGATTGTCTTGCAGCATTACACAGTTACATTTAAGCTTATCGTCTAATGGCCCGACACTCTTGCGTAGAATTATCCAATACAAAGCAGAAGTCACGATTCCTTTAATGATGACAGTTCATCCAGGTCCTGGTGCAGCAAATTTTTCACCAGATCATGACACTGTCCCACGACACTTAACCACTGGTAAGAGATTCCTATTGTGGAATGCATTTGCTTTTCACCAATATGAGACCATCCAGTGAAGATACATCTCTGCTCCTAGGAGCAGAGTGATTTGTGTCTTGCCTTGAACCCCATGTTTGCTCAGTGTCTTTTTGATGGTGTATGGTTTAGATGCTTCAGATGCATAGATGATGTTCTACAAATTACAACACGCACAAAAAACAATCTGACCAAGTATGGTCTACATATGGTAATGCAGACAAGGGCATACACATTTCATACAACCATGAGTGTTGCTGGCAATTCATTTGTAGGGATAAAGTAACATAGCACTTTCATTATATAAAGTTAATGTAATGGTACCTCTTCAATGACATCAATCTCTGGATCTTCATCATCACTGCTATTGCTGGTTGAATCACCAGATGCACTGTCTCCCTCTTCCAGAGCTTTAAGATCTTCTGTGTCAATTATGCCAAGAAATTCATTCTCCTCTGCATCTCTAACAGTTCCCAGTTCTTCATCAGAGGAAGTGTCACCAGGACCATCTAATTGGATTAGTTCTATGTCTCTAGGAACCCCATGGTTGTCTAATGCAGTTACCTATGGAAACACATTCTTTAAATTATCACCTTTAACAGTAAAATATCCTTTTCGATGTATATAGAAGCCTAGAATTAGGCAGCAGACAACCACTCGTCCCATTTAGTCTGGTAATTTTTTCCTGATGTACGACTCAGGTGTTAATCAGTAAATTAATATACTCTCCTTTAAAAGGTAAACTCCCCAAGGACGCCACCATCCCAAAAGAATATAAAAATGGATGTCACAATCCACTGAATCAGAGGATATGGAGTTAGAACTAGGTGTTCTAGGTGTTTTTTGGAAAAATACACGCAGCAATAACATTAATTATGGCTACAGCCAACAAGCATCTGCTACACACATATGCGCGGAAAGGTCTGCTTGCTGTAGGTAGTTAAACCTCTGATAAATGTCTGACCATGATGTATGACAGCACAAAACAATGTAGAAGCATAGCCCATTTGCCACACAACCTTACAGCTTCTACATCTGTGCTATTAGCAGTTGTCGTTAAAATTACACTTTTTCCCTTCCATATTTTTAAAGACCACTGCACTAAACACGATGTTGCAGCATGATGAACACAACACCATCATTTAGCCCCCTTTCCCATCCTTAGGAAACAAAATCCAACAACCTCCACCAATTCACACAAGACCTGGTACACCCCTGAACCTTTATTCCAACAAACTCCTACAGCAGGGCTCGACAAATCCCAGGCGCCAGGTCGCCATGGCGACAGAGCATTTTGTCCTGGCGCCTAGGTGTTTGTCAGCCTCTTACATCCAGAGACAGCACAGCCACTCAGAGCCCGCCCCCGAGCCTGAGATCACTCCCACGGAGTGATCCTGTAGGCTGAAAACACGGTTGCAGGAAAACCAGCAATCGTGTTTTCAGCTGCCACAGGCAGCTTCAGGGAAGGGGGTTGTGTGTTGATTGGGTCCCCACACAAGTGTGGGGACCTGACCCAACACCCTCCTGCTGCCTGATCGCTCCATGAGAGCGACAGTGCAGCGTTAACCCCTTCAATGCCGTGATCGTGGCATTTAGGGGTTAATTCCCATTTTGTAAGGGGCTCTGCTGCTGGTGGTCTGCCTGGAAGCCCAAGCAGACCAGCAACAGCAAAAACGAGCCCCCACAAGCCCTTTGATGATTCCTGTAGGCATGGAAGCCTACAGCAGTCATCAGAGACTCCCCCCTGCAATGGCTGGTCTATAGACCAGCCATTGCGTCCCAGCTGCCAGAGGCAGCTTCAGGGACAGGGGGAGAGGGTTCTTCGGTCTCCACATGAGTGTGGACACCAGCCCCAACACCCCCCTGCTGCCTGATCGCTCCCTGAGAGCGACAGTGCAGCATTAACCCCTTCAATGCCACAATTGTGTATGACACATTCATGGCATTGCAGGGGTTAACATTTGTCCCCACAAGCTTGCGGGGAGTAAATATCAGTCAATGCTGTGCTCCGATGGAACATCAGCATCGAAAGAGTTAAAAATAAAAAATAATGTATTTTTTTTTAAAACAGCACTGACCTAAAAGTCCAGGGTGCTTTCAGGTCAAATGCTGTGAGTTTAGTAAGTGGGCTGATGATGATCGGATCACTCCTAACCAACTGTTAGTTTAAAAAAATCCTGGCTCCTAACTTTTTTACCTGGCGCCTAGATTCACAACAAATTTGTCAAGCCCTGTCCTACAGACCGCCTGCTCTTCTCATGCACACAAGAAAATCCAGCAGCTCCTATCCTTCCGTTCAACATACAAAAAAAAAAAAAAAAATCAGAAGCTCAGCATTTCCCCTTATATGTAACAATATCCAACAGCCCCTCTGGTACCTACCTTGCACACAAGAAAATCCAGCACCCCTGTCTCCCTCTTAAACACACAACAAAAACTAGTAGCCCCTGTCCCACCCTTGCACACAAACTCTGCCAGTCCAACACCCACTACATTATAAAGCCACCCATCTACCCTCCTTCTAAAAACAAATAAATTCCAGCAGCTTTGCACCCCCTACCACACACAATCATCTAGCACCAACTTTCCTTGCACAATTTGGCTTTCCACTTTAACATATAAAAACCCAGAAATTGTCTTACCATAAATAAATTTTCCCCAAATATAGTCGCAGTACACAAGGGTGTGCTCTTAAGGGGACAAGTAGTCTGTAAAACTCCTCCTTACCTATAAAATATGCCCCCCCCCTCCCAAGCTCCACAGACACAACAGAGATGCTCAAAAAATGTTTTAGTATGTAGTATGGGAGGGAAATCCATACTGCCGCTACATTTGGGAAAAAATAATTTACAGTAAGAAAATCTAGTGGCAGTACATGAGGGATATAGATCTGTTATGCAGTGCCTGTAGCACCTTTAGCCCAAAATAAGATTCAGAGGTGGAAAAAACGTCTAGCCTGCAGCGGCTCGGGAATGTATTAAAGGATGACCAGGTCACTGCTTTGCAGAGATCTTCCCGTGATGCAGCTGCTTTTTCAGCCCATGATACTGACATGGCTCTTGTCGAGTGAGCTTTAACATGAATGGGAGAAAGTTTACCACTGATTCGGTAGGATAACTGAATAGTGTCTGTAAGCCACCTGGCAATAGTTGCTTTTGAGGAAGCCTTCCCTGCAGCTTTACCAAAGTAGTTTACGAACAGAGTGTCAGATGTGGGGAAATCAGCCGTACGCTTTAGGTAAACATGCAGTGCTCTTTTAAATTCTAAGGTATGCCACTTTTCTTCTTCTGGCGATGACGGTGGTGGATTAAACTTAGTTGGTACGATGGGTTGATTTATATTGGTTTTGGATATGACTTCAGGAAGGAATGTTTGAGATGCAAACCAACTTTATCTTGATGGAATATGGTGAAGTCTTAGGAAGAAGAGAGAGAGACTGTATTCACCGACTCTTCGGGCCGATGTGATGGCCACTAGAAAAACCGTCTTCAGGGACAACATCTTTAAAGAAACTTCTTCCAGTAGTTCAAATTGAGCTGCACAAAAAAAACGAAAAAAAAGACTTCTTGGGTGGACGTTTCAAATTTTCAGCTTTAAAAAAATCTTTTAATAAGAAGATTCAAGGCCAAATCAACTATTAGAAAGTGACTTGGTGTTGGAGGGAACTGGAAAATAACCTCAGAGGGAGAATGGGGGGATGTTGAATCCATAGATCCAACACCATGAGAAAAGCTTTTTCCATACTCTAAGGCATATACTTGAGGTAGACTGTCTCACTGAATTAAGAGGAACAGATGCCACCTCACCTTCTACACAGTGCTCTTGAAGAATTATCCTTACATAAGCCAAGCTATCAATCTGAACATGGCTACAGTTTCTGGGAGTAGATCTCTTTTGTCTAGCAAGCCTTCTTTTTGGGGAAGTACCCAATATGCAATTGTGAGCTGTTTTAGTTCCGAAAACCAGTTGCGGTTTGGGCCAATATAGGATTATTGCCAACACCCGAGCCTTGTCTGTAACTATACTCGAGATTAGAGCCACTGGGGGAAAATATATGCCATCCTGAAACTAACGGAAAGAGAACCCGTCTACAAAATTTGGGAAATCCCATCTGTAAAGGGGTGCAAAGATCGGTACTTTTCAGTTTTCCCAGAGTGGCCATGAGGTCTATTTCCGGGATGCCAAATCCTGAAATCAGAACAGAAAACATCTCGTGACTCAGAGACCATTCTGTTTCAGACCATTTAATTCTGCTTAAATCGTCTGCAGTATTATCTGCTCCCTTTATGTGAGTTGCTAAAATTGCCATCAGATTCCTTTGAGCCCATTCCATTATCTCTGTGCATGAAAACTGTAGTTTCCTGATCCTTATTCCTCCTTGCCCGTTTAGGTATGAGACCAAGGTGCGGTTGTATGATTGTAACCTGACCGCTTTCTTTTTTATCCACAGAGAAAAAGCTATGAGGGCCATAAGGACAGATTTTAGTTTCCTGAAATTTGACGATTGTGCTGTGTCCTCCAGCGACTAGCACCCCTGTCTGAATTGTTAATGTAAGTGGGCTCCCCATCCAGTTTTGGATATCTCGGTGGTAATCATAACCCTCTCTGGAGGTTGAACAGGCATGCCCCTGGAGAGATGTTCCGAAACTCCCACCAATTTAGTTGTGCCAGAACCCTCTTTTGGTATTAAAAAAACAAAACTTATTTCTTCATTCCACAACCAATGTTTGAGAATTTCCCATCGAAGAGGTCTCATATGAGCCCTTGTCCATGAGACTGCAGGCATAGAAGCTTTTAATAGACCCAGAACGCTCATAGCTTTTCTTACTGAGGAGCTTTTTGAAGAGTCGACATTTCTTTTAATATTTTTTTTTTTTTATTTATTTGGAAGGAAGAGGCGGAGTGCCTATGAATCCACCAGAAGACCTAAAAACCATAGCTTGGCCGTTGGCATCAGATCGGATTTCTCCCAGTTGATTACACGACCATGCTGTTGAAGAATATGGTTCTCTGTAGATCTTCTTGAAAAATTGTTGGCAATCTTGCTTGATCCCAGGCAGCATCCCGTGCGCCTCACCTCGGCTACCGTCCGTGACGGGGGGGGGGCATATTTATAGGTAAGGAGGAGGGGATTCACTGTTTCACTTATGCTTTGCAGGCTACTTTCCCCTTAAGAAGAGTGTACTGTCACTAGATGTAGGGAAAAAATGATGCATCCTAGACACAACAGGATTTGACAAGCATTGACCCTTGCACGCCATCCATCACATCTCTCCCCTCACTTTGAAAGCAATAAACGTCAACAGCTCTTCCAAACCCATTGTACACACCACAAAATCTGGTGGCTACTCCAGCTGCAACCCCCTTTTACTGCAGCCACTTCCTTCTATAAATCAAAGCACAGTACCCCCCCAATAGACTCTGCTCTCCCTTGCACACAGCAACTGTACTCTAGTTGCACAACAAATCAAGCTGCCCCTGTCCACACTGCATCCAACAAAATCCATAGCCATCCTCCCTTGCTTTAATCAAAACACAGTAACCCCCCTATCCGCAGACTCTACATCTCTGCACACTACAAAATCCACCTCAATTGCATACAAACAAATTCAGCAGCCCCAGGTCCCCTTTGTACACACACCAAAATGCAGCTGCCACTCTCCCATTTTGCATACAACAAAATCCTGAAATCACATACCCTTTCGTAAGTAAAAATCCGCCTTTGCACACCATCTTGCGGCTCTCATACTCTCTTGCACAAAACAAAATCAACTCCTCTACCCCCCTTGCACTCAACATAATTTGATAGCCCCTGACCCATTTGCACATCACAAAATTCAGCAGCCACTGACTCTCACTTGCAAATTTCCCTTTTCTTGTGTGCAACAAAATCGAGCATACTCTGACCACCGTCCTTTGCAAATGACAAATTGTAGCAGGCCCTGCCCATCTTGCACACAACAAAAGCTGGAAGGATTTCTGCACCTTCCCTTTCTGGTACTGACGTGCCTGTTGATCATACAAAAACCAATACACGTCTTTAATACATATATAAGCAAATTTATTTTGAGCATATTTCACCAAATCAAACTTAGGAAGGCCTTTCCTTGATGCATGTATTTGCTGTCAAGTCTCTTATGTTGGTGGAATAGACATCAGACATTTCTAACTAGTATTTAAAGCTGAACACATAAAAACCCTCACCTCATTTGGGATGTTTAAGTTGCCATTGTCAACAGGAATAATTTCTTGTACATCGTCATCCAGTATGGTGATTTGTACATCAGTATCTGGAACCTGTGACTTTAACGGCAGTGTACAGTCATGTGTTGAACTTCCTTGAACTGTCTGTGTCATGGTTAGGTTGTTCAGCATAGAATCAGCATTATCAACTAACGGTAATTCGGTCTGCTTTGAACTAAAGAGAGGTGGCAGCACATCATTAAAATTAGTTTCTGCTGAACCACTCAGAGGCTGATTAAACCCATTATTTGTAAGATTTTCCAGCATATCAGACTGAGTAAATGAAGCCCCATCGGCATTTGCAAAACTTTTCTCCACGGTGCTCTCTGCTTCATATAGGTCGATTACTTCAGAGGGTTTTTGAACCAACGGAGCTTGCTGCTGCCATTTCTGCCCTGGTTGCGCAGCTGCAAGCTGGCTGTTAGCTGGTGGTGCAGTAGGATGACTTATGTGCTGGAAGTAATGCTGAACTGACTGCTGAAGAATTCTTGGAGCTCCAGGTGCTTGAGTAACCATTACAGGCACAGTAACTTTGTACAGCTGTCCTACACAACAACAAGCCAAACAGTAAACATGTTAATACGTGCATACACAAAATAAATTTGTGGATAAATGATAGTTTTTAGTAAGCTTCAAGTATACGTGTATTATACGGAAGAAAAAAATAAATAAAATGTTGTATAATACCTTTGGGCCTGGGGGTTTTCATAACCAAAGGATGGAAATATGTTTTGGCATTTTTACCATGTTTGTTAAGCCATGATTCTCCTTTTTATACTATACTAAAATAGAAAAAAATAGAGATTTTGCGTAAATAAATATTGTGTAAGTTGCAAGGTGAGCGATCCGAGAGCCTACCAGGCTGAGGTTTCTTCTGTCCATCTGTAAACTTCTGGTAGGTGTCAGGTGGCAACAGGAACGTAATGCCCAATTGCATGATCGGGCATTCTTTGAATGACTGTGTACAGGCACTCGCCAATACTGGCAACCAACCATGGTCAGATGTATTTTCACTAAACCAGGAGTTGGTTTTAACAGGTAGCCCTTAAGTGAGAAAGAAGGGTTGAGCTGGTTCAGCATACTGCATATTTAAAGAGACAATCTAATGTCCCTGACAACTCCACTATTGAAGAACGCATATTTTCCTGACAACTCCACTATAGAAGAACGCATATTAAAAATACTTAAATACGCATTCTTCCAAAAAGGAAAAAAGTGGCAGGGAAGTTCGAAAACAATGGGGCAGTTTCTTTACATTGATTGACAGCCTAAGCAGCCCTGCAAGTAGCCAACACTGGAGATGAATGGAGACAAATAAATGCATTTGGGGGTATTATGGATTACAGTGCATATGATGGCTAGGGCATCAATTTAATGTGGGAAGATCATGGACACTGAATATAACCGTCCACTACACTCATAACTCTACCAGTGAGGTATTTGGGGAAAACTGCCACTCCAAGGTAAAGGAGGAGCTTTTGGTGGGGGGCTAGCAATCCACTCTTGTAAAAATCAGCTTTCTACAGAGATAACTGACTCTTAGTCTGGAAGACAAAGGATTTTCAAACGCTTGATGCTGGGTGGTGAAGCCAATAAGATCACGACCCTTCAACCGAAAGGATCAGCATCGCTATATGGAACAAGAGAACCATGCACGAGTCAGGAAAGATAGTGCAAGTTGCAGCAGAGATTAGGAGTAACAACTAGATCCTACTAGGCTTTGCAAGAGACGACAGGACAGTTGTTGCTGTACTCCGGCCATAAAGAGAGAGACAACCCCACACACAGGGAGCAGGCATCATGTTTTCAAAGCAGGCACAAACAGCACTGATAGAACGGGAAGTGTATGGCCCTAGGATAATCACTACATCCTTCAGAACCAAGAAGGAGACGATCAAGTGAACGTTGTCCAGTAGTAACACCGAACGTGAACAACTTATAGGGAATCATGCGCTGGGAGAGATGAGCAAGAATAGAGATAGATGTGTTTCAAGGACTTCAAGGCCAAAGAAGACTTTGAACTGAACAACAGTTTTTCAGTACTACAGGAGCTGTTCCGAGTAAGAAATAGATAGTCCCCTCAACAGATGACAGAAAGGCACTTAGACCACCATGCTAGGCAGTCCTGAGAGTCAAGAAACACCAGCAGAAGAAGTGGTGGAGCTGGGCGGAGCACTTTGAGGAACTCCTTTACAGAGCAGCACCAACAAATCCAACAGACATTGACCTTGCCAACAAGGACACCTTGATAAACTGCGACAAGCCAACCAGAGATGAGACCAAGAAAGCCATTACCCTGATGAAGAACGGAAAGGCGGCTGGACTTGACAGAGGCCCATAAAACAGACCTAGATTCCTCAGTGGAGATGCTGTACGCCCTCTTTAAGATATGGAAGGAAAGATTCCGGATTGGAAGAAGAGATACCTCATCAAGATCCGCAAGAAAGTGCGGTTCAGCAACTGTGCCAACTACAGAGGAATCATACTCCTTTCAACGCAAGAGAAGGTCCTCCTCCTAAAAAGAATGAAGGCACTCATTTAGAGGTTAAGGCAAGGATCGGCAAAAGCAAGAGTGGTCTTCTTATAGCTCAAGAACATCTGGAGCTCCAGAGAGCTGTCTTTGGCAACAAAGGTTTGCCTGTTGAACTCCAACGTGAAGTCACTTCTACTGTATGGAGCTGAAACCTGGAGGTAAAACCAAAGGACTCTCCAGATCCACTGACCAGACACTGTCAGCAACACTAATCTTTGGGAGAGACCTTGACAACTCCCAGCAAAGGAAGAAATAAGGACGAGAAGATGGGGCTGGATAGGGCACATTCTAGGCAAGCCGCCAACCAACATTACCAGACAGGCACTGAGGTGGGACCCTGAAGGCAAGCAAAAAAGCTGTACACAAAATACCTGGTGTCGTGACCTCATGTCTGACATCAAAAAGATGGGATACATCTGGAACCACTTAGAGAGAACGGACAAAGACAGAGGTCTCTGGAGAGCTGTAGTTGGGGGGTCCATACCCTGGCAAGGGTGATGGGCATAAGTACATTGATAATGTTGCTTTATTTATATATTTTAAGTTTCTAAATATATCTAATATGTTGTTGCAGCTGTTCATACATACTGTTCTCACAAAAAGTTCAAGACACAAATAAAGTGATGTTATCTTCTAATAATCCACCATCTAAAAATAGATGTTTTGAGTTAAACATACATACGCACATGCCTATTCACCACTTACCGGATGCAGTTTGCACAGTCATTCCTGCTGGTAGGTGAATGGGATAAGTTAACCCAGGTGGAAGGGTAAATGCTCCATTTGTCCCGGAAGAATTCTGAAAAAGAATTTTAGCATGGATTGCATTTAAACATGCCTTAGATTTTATGTTTTAAAAAGTTATGTGCAATAAGTCCTGCTATTATATACCGTATTTAGTAGAAAATGAAGATATCTCCAAACTAACATCTGCCTAACAATCTAATCGAAGCGACAGTAAAAATGTACGCAAACTTTCATCTTATTCTGTCAAAGACGTCATCTTTTTGCAATTCACTTAACAAACCTTCTGTCACATGCCTTCAGCGTTTCCTTTTATGGGACATACAGAAATCCCATCAGATTGTGAAGTCATGTAACACGCACATTCAATGACACATGCATTAAAATAGAGTTTAACATTTAAAAAGGAAAATACCTGGTTCAAAGGCATTTCTAGAAAGAAAGTAAAAAGGGCATTACATCACTAAACCAATCCGAACCAAGACAGGACTCTTACCATTTCATTTGTTGCAAAATTCTGTAAGTTTCTCAGACCTGAAAGACATTAAAAATGATTTAAACTGGTTTCATTCTAAATCACAGAACTGTATGAAATATAATACATTTGTTGAACTATGATGTGCCCTATCTTACAGGGAGTTTATTGCAAACAAGAGTACAGATAAATTGTACACACACACGGAAAAAAAGAGCTTAAAACATTTTGCTTCATCCCCTTCTGTTTGATATCATACATATCTTAAATATTGATTACCTACAAGAAAGATAATGTGAAAAATAGACAGTTAAGCGGCCAGCCATCATCCATTTTTTTTTATTTTTTTTTACCATATGCGATTTTCCAAGGCGGAAAGAATACTTTAAAAAGACAAAATTATTAGTTTTTAATCATTTCAAATAGACTCCAGCACAGTGTACGCTAAAAAAACAAACACGTGCAATGCCTTGCATTCTATAGACAGAAAACAAGATTGGCATGTATGCAAGTTTAAGTTTAATTGGCTACAATGGGAGTTTTACAAATATATTATTAATGCATGCAACAAGACCGACTTCAATACGCATTTTACATGAAAAGGGGGCTGGAGCAGGGCTGCCATGTCAGCAATGTTTTCCAAGACAGATCTTTATATGTAACATGTAAATCACTCCTCTGCATTAGCGGATATACAAACTTTATTTAGTTATTGATTTCTCTTTTATACAGCAGGGAACTCTATATGTGGTGGCTAGTAAAATTGATAAAAACGATATGCATGCCGGCTAGTGTGTTCCTTTAAGAGTGAAATAAAAAAGTATAACACATAACTCTAACCATATGTCTCAAACTTCATTTCATTTTCATGCAAACATATTTCTAATTATTGCATTTAAAATAATCATTTTGACGTGTTTTTTTTCTTATTAAAACTTTGCATCTTTTTCAGTATCTTACAAGAACACAGATGTTCATATTCAATGTCATTTGCACTTTGCTTGAACCCCATAAATATTCAAGTTATTTTTCTCAGTTTCAATGTTTTGACTTTATAAAAAGTAAAATGCTCTTTATAAAGTGTAATTATGCTATAAAAAACATTAACACTATTCTCACTGCAATGACATACAATATATCCTAACCAATCACTTCTGGAATGATCTATTTTTCTAGTACTACAAAATATGTGGAACAACAAAAATTAGCACTAAATTTAACTTAAGGTATTTACAAGTGAGAATGTTGTTGTATGGCATTTCATACTACGGATAATAATACAATAGACATAGTATGTAGGATAGAGGATTTCTACAACTGAGATTATAAAGAAAAAAAGTCTAGTGCAAAGAAATAAATGTTGAGAAATTAGCAGAAAAAAATAAATTGGTTCTTATGGTAATTATATCATTGAATTTGTGCCTCCAATACGATCATTGTTAAAATAACAGTCATATAATCTAAAATATTTGGTGGAATACCCATTTCCAGGTAAATAATGGAAAATATATATAATGTGCTGAGACAAAAAAGTATTTTCCCCTTCCCGAATTCTTTTATTTATGCATATTTGCCACACTGAAATGTTTCAGATCATCCAACTAAAGTTAATATAAGACAAAATATGACCCTAGTAAACACAAAAAGCAGTACCTTAAATGATGAGTTCAAGTATTGAAGTAAAAAAGCTATGAAACGCTACCTGGCCCTATGTGAAAAAGTAACCAAATCAACCAAATTTAAAATTTCACTAGACACACCCAGGTGTGTTCAACAATATACAAATCTGACAAACTTATACAGAGTACATTTAAAACATAGCATTATGTCTATATCTGGGTAGTTTCAACTGACCAACCCCCCCCCCATTTCTTTTTTTTTTCTATCTCTGAAACTGGAAAAGAACAGTATTACTGAAACTGTCCTCTATTTTTACAAAGTCAAAGGGAATCCAAAATAAACAGAAAGCCAACCTGTTGCTGCATGAATGGACTGATGTAAATGCTGTGGCAGTTGTAGAACGAATTGCGGTGCGCTGTCTCTGAAAAAGCCTTCTGTGGCTTTGGACTGCATAACTTTGGTTTCCCACAGCTAGGAAATACAAAATCATATCTTAAGCAATTACCGAGACTCTATTAAAACAAGAACGAAAAGAAACTAGGATAAATACTTGCTGTGCTAAAATCCATGCAGACACAGAACAACTAACGTTTATAGACAGATGACAAGAAAATATGAAAGTTCTAACAGCGATTATTAACAGTAGTATGCACATTAAAGATAGCCGAGTAGTCCTTGTAGAATTTTCATGTGTTCCCTCTTGCAAATGCATTCTGCAGAACCCTGAAAATGCAGCGCTTTATTCTGATGTAGGCTGACTGGACTAGACAACTGCTGGCCCCCTGAGTTCAGGGTTATTGAGTTACTTGTTTTTCCACTTTTCTTGTTTATAGAGTGTGTCCTCTATTGTCACCTTTGTAGCAGGATTTCATTTTCCCTATTTGGCCACTTCTTCTTTCATTTGTTTTGCCTAAACATATCCCTACGGCAGTCACAGCTGCTGCAAAACCAGTTATAGTTTGACCTATTGGGCCATCAGGCTTCTCAACGTGCCACTTCATCTTCGTGCCACTATGGAGCACTGTGTCTAACTGGCACAGACTCCATAGTGACCTTACTCTGCACCAAACATGCAGAGTACCAGGTTAGGACATCTTAACCCAGTGCTCAGCATGATAAATGGCAGCCATATGCATTTACCCCCCCCCCAATTACTGTATTTGCTCGATTATAAGACGACCCCTAAAAATTTGAATATTAATTTAGAAAAAAGAAAAAGCCTGAAGACTACCCTATAGGAAAAAAAGTTTTATTAGTAAATATTAATTCAGATGTAAACTAATTTGATATATAATAAAAACTATGATTGTTTTTATATCCTTTTATTTGTCAACCTGCCCCCCCAGTTATGCACATCTCCCCCATGGCTTGCCAGTCTGCCTCCCTGATATGCCCTATTACCCCCTGTATGCAGCTCTGCTTCTCTGATATGCCACCTTGCCCCCCCCCGATATGTCTTATACCCTCTATATGCCAATCTGCCCCCCTGATATGCTTTATACTCCCCTGATATGCCCCCCTGACTTACCGATGTATCCCAAGACTTGTCCCCGTGATCCAGACTCCCTGGTGTCAAGTAGAGGAAGCCGGCGGAAGTCTGCCCTCAAACTCCGCAACTAGTCGACACTTCCGCCGGGGCTTCTATGTATGAGCACTGGAAGGAGGTTGTCTGCGCGCATCGCACAGACGTCCACCGGCTGCCAGAGAGGAGGATCCAGGTCCCCTGCAGCGGTGCAGGGGATCTGGATCTTAGTCTTGTAGTCAGACCTCTATTTGAGGTCTGATTATAAGATGACCTCGAATATAAGACGAGGGGTATTTTTCAGAGCATTTGCTCTGGAAAAAAAAAACTTGTCTCAAGCAAATATGGTATTTGCAATGCAGAAGATGTGTTAGGCCAAACACATCTACTGACATGTGATATAGTAAGCTTTTTCCATTTTAAACATTTTAAAGAATACATATTAAAAGTACTCACAAAGTACAATATACTTCCAATTCCAAAATGATGTTATGTAGTCACCATACTAAAGTTCTTATATTTTAAGAGCATTGGAAAGCTCTGCAATACTTATTATGATATATTGCAAGGTTATTGGTTAAAAGGTTATAGACTTACTTGTTTTAGCTCTTTCAAAACATGTTCATCAACACCTTCTTCAACAAATAATTCCCTTACTCCTTCAATTACATCTTCAATAATTGACTTGTAAAGTTTAGGCTATAGGAAAAAATAAAACATACAAATTAGAGTCCTGTTGCCAATCTCACCTGAAACCGATCTTTAAACAAGCCTAACCAAATAGCTAGAAAATGCAAAGATAATTAAATTTTTAACGGGGCTACAGAATGGTCCTCTGTACTTGTGCTCCGCAGCATTAAGACAACTCCAACTCAGAAAACACGGTATTCGAATAAGAAAAAAATGTGGTTTGGGAAGAATGTGTTCTACAAAAGGAATCTACGAAAAAGACGTGAGAAGATATTAAAGTGGATGGAGCCGGATGGAGAATGGAGCGGCTGCACCCATTTAAGGTCTTACCACATACTGTCCATACGGGTAAGGTGTCTGAAAGTATACATTTGCAGGCAGGCATCAACTTTCCTATTGGGGCGATTAGACCCCCCAATTCTGCCACTTCTCAACGACCCCATTACAACCAAGGTCTCTGATCTGTCCCTAAATGGTCCATTTACGATGAACTGCCCCCAGCTTCCAAAGTATGAAGTACCTGGCATCCTGCCACTTAAAGAGACAGAGCACCAGAATATATCTCCTAACATATTCTGCAATCTAACAGATCCATCCTCAGTGAATAGTAATAATCAGCAAAGTCAATATGCAGTCAATACGCTGTTCCATCTACAATGCATGGAGGCCAAGGAGGCTGAACTATGCAGGAGAAAATTATCTGTGAATGCCATGACCACTAACATTCTAAGCAAATCCTGGTTTTCTTTAGCCAGATGGCAACACTGGAGGCAATTGGCCATCAAGATTAAAGGGGTACTGTAGAAAATAGGTTTTCTATTACATAATGTAGTTTCTCCAACAATGATTGCCAATAGAAAAGAGAGATAAACACTACGCTAAACACACTGTTTGAATTAATGAAGGAAAGACTTCCTCACTATGCAGCGAAACATCTGTGCCTCATAACCAGATTTGTGAAACCCCAGCGACAATCACACTACATGTGACAGATTAAGGTGCATTTATGCAACCTTTTGAGTGTCCACACGTTCCCCACTTGGCTACCAAGGACACAACCAATGCCATGGAAAAGATTAGATAAACAAACTGCTCCACACCATACCCTAAGGCCCTATCCTACACCTATATGACGCAACACGGCCTATGTATTGTATTTTTCAAGGGAGGAAAAAACTTCAATGACTAAAGACTGGCAACTATGACTCTCTTGCTTTTATACTATGCATGACATGCTGTTAGAAACAGTTGGCTTCTATATATAGACTATTTCTGACCTGTTTTAAAGGCACAGTCCAGCCATCATATGTAATGCATATGATACTGTGTTACCTCTAAATTTTGTGCTGTTCCCCATCTGTTTCCTGTACATGTTTCGTCAGAACACATCTGCTTTGGCCGTATATAATTATTGCCAGTAAATTCCTGCGCCAGATTAGCAAATGCCGAATCTTTGAGAACATCTAGTTCTATTAGTAAAAACTCCATATTAATTCCCGTCCACCAAATAACTGCTCAAAGTAATGAGATAAAACACTACAGAGCATACAAATGCATCAGTTACACACATACCTGTTTCCAAAGATTACACTGTGTACAATACTTTTTAAAAAGCACATTCCACCCGGAAATTGCCCCATCTCAAACCACTTTCCACCCACAAAGTGCTCTCTCAAACCACTTTCCACCCACAAAGTGCCCCATCTCAAACCACTTTCCACCCACAAAGTGCCCCATCTCAAACCACTTTCCGCCCACAAAGTGCCCCATCTCAAACCACTTTAATCATATCCCATTAAATGGGACATTGCCCTGACCACATAAGCCTGGGAGTTAAGGCAGGACTGCTCTGATAAATTCAGAACTGCTAGAAGCTATAATTCTGCTGAGAGCAGAGAGTGCCTGTGAGAGCTTCAGTATCTCATTAAACACATATGTAAAAACAGACTTTTATAACTAGTTTTATGCGCATGTTCTGCTAGCAACTATAACGACTTCCATTCAAATGCTATCAACAGCCAACCGACAAACCACTCGGGTTAGCTTCAATCTAAACGGACTTCCGGTTCCCAAGTAGGAAGCCGAGTGATAAATAAGTGAGGGCCTAAATCCATAAAGCATTCTCCGTTAATAAATGTGGCATGCACCCACACCATAATCTTGGTGAGAAGATGGAGACGTCCGTCCTTACCACAGGGTTTGGATTCGACGAGTGCGCCATGGCTGCCTCTCCTAGCAGGCGTTTGCGAGGGACATCCGCTCCTCCCAACTGCTCCTCTGCACCTGTCAACGCCCGCAGCGCGTACCGCAACTAAGAGGGTCACGTGACAGCGACTCGGCAACTGTGCCGGCTTCCCGTACGAGGGTGTCACGTGACCATCAGCTCTCTGTCAGGTAATTTCCTTAAAATGTTTGCGAAGAGAAGTTTATGCGGTGAGCGGGAGATTGAGAGTCAGAGACCGTGACTGGGCCTGGTTTATAGGTTTCTGGACTCTTAGTGAATTACCATTTCAATATCCATCCTAAGTGACCCTATTTAGGCAGGGCAGTCCCTCTTTGGGTGCAAATCCCTCTACCCCTGTTTGCTAGAAGCACATAAGAGTTAGTTGGTATACAGTTGCCGCTCCGGAAATCAGCATTCTATGGAGAGGGTTGTGGGTGCTACCTTCCAGGGGCCATACATCTGATTTCTTTATTTTGCCCTCCCTACAATGGCAGAGGAGGCCCTGGATTAATTATACAGGAAGGGCCCATTCTGTGGACTTCTTGGCTTTAGCAACACTCTTTGCCTCTTGCTGTCTTTTTCCTTTGTGTTCTATTATGTCCACCTCTTTGGGAATTTCTTTTACATGTCTTTTTCCCATCTCACATTTTTTTTCTACTGTCTTTCCCTTTTTTCTTCTATCTTGTCTATATTCTAACTTCTATTCTGCATGTATTTTATATATATGTATATGTACAGTGGATATAAAAAGAATACACACCCCTGTTACAATGCCAGGTTCTTGTGATTTTAAAGAATGAGACAGATCACCTTTAATGTGACCTATAACATCAACAATTCCATTGCAAAGCAAGCTG
Organism: Spea hammondii; assembly: GCA_029215755.1. Taxonomy (NCBI): domain Eukaryota; kingdom Metazoa; phylum Chordata; class Amphibia; order Anura; family Pelobatidae; genus Spea; species Spea hammondii. The sequence goes on along the minus strand of JARDYJ010000003.1, from coordinate 14,382,510 downwards.
AAATCTTTGAGGGGGGAAAACTCAATAACCTGGTTGCATAAGTGTGCACACCCTTAAACTAATACTTTATGGAAGCACTTTGCAAATCTGTCAGATTAGGAGGACATCTCCCGTGCAAAGCCCTCTTCAGATCACCCCACAGATGTTCAATTGGATTCAGGTCTGGGCTCTGGCTGGGCCATTCCAAAACGTTAATCTTCTGGTGAAGCCATGCTTTTGTGGATTCGGATGTGTGCTTTGGGGCGTTTGTCGTGCTGAAAGGTGAAGTTCCTCTTCCTAACAGATGCCTGAAGGTTTTGTGCCAAAATTGCCTGGTATTTGGAACTGTTCATAATTCCCTCCACCCTGACTAAGGCCCCAAAGCATGATGCTGCCACCACCATCCTTCACTGTGGGTACGATGTTCTTTGGGTGATGTGCAGTGTTGTTTTTGCGCCAAAACGTACCTTTTGGAATTATGGCCAAAAAGTTCAACCTTGTGTCCAATACAGCCTAACCAATGACAAATGTACATTGAAGTTTTTTGTAAGAACTTTAATATGTGTTCTTTACCTTTAAGGGGAAAACACTTACCTTGAGGAGAAGCTGTAGCCCCTGAGCTGACATTTCCACTATCCATATAAACTTTAAGCAGCAAATCAGTGATAGGAACAGGATCCCATTAAAATCAGAATGCTTTCTGCACAGGGTGTCTCGCAAAGATCCCCTAGACCTCTTGTGTTAGCCAGTGTTGGGGTTAGCTGGAGGTGAGCAGACTCCTTGAGCACAGTGATTCAGCCAAACACATCTGCAAGCCAAGCGGCTTACAAATACATCTGTTAACGCCTGGTGTATAGAATTGTACTTTCAACTGTGCAATTTGCTGTTAAAGCATTATAATATATACAAAGTAATTGTGCAATGGGCATTCATTTCAGTAGGGCTGATTTTATATTCTTTTATCAGCCATTTCTGAAAATGTGACTACAAAAGATACAGATCATGTCAACAAGTAGGAAGAGAAGCTACTATGCATACCAGCAAAACATAGTAACACAATGTACGGGCAGGCATCGAATGTGGTTGTCAATTATGAGATATTTTCCACTCTTTGGGTTGCAGGACCGTTTATAACAGGCACTACTTCTCGTTTGTCTTATTGTTTTATGTTGGATGTATACAATGGCATATCCAAGAGACGCATTATCTACGTCAATTACTGTATGCAATTCTTCGTAATCACACACTGATTCAAATATCTAAATAACAAGTTTAAATTATTTGAATGCACAGAAATACTCTACATTGTAATACATATTGCTTATGAACATGTCACACCGAAAAGGGCTTTAAACCAGTTGAGATCTGAAAATAAATTGCATTCTCAATAATACGTTAAAAATATGAGAGAAAGTGAATCCAAAGCATGGCTATCACTACCATCTACAGAATCTGCCAAGAGAAAAAATATAATTTGTCTCAGCTGATTATAAAAAAATTGCATTCCCTGGGTTTATGTGTAGATATCTCCAAATGGCAAGAATTCCTTGCTGCAATTACGAATACATCAAGATGTGAACAAGTTAAAAAGTAAAAATGACACTCATAGTTTAATGGGAAGCATTGTACAATGTCACCTTGGTTACAAGCCACGGGTACAGTGCATGGTGTATTAATCATTCTGCATAAGGAACTTAAAAGTAAAGTCAAGTTTACGGAATTTGATTCACTCATTGCTAGTTTTGCTCTGTGTGTGTGCTGTATTTGTGCAACAAAGGTTCAGGAACACATTTAAAACGGGGTCACTTAAGCAATATGGTTATGAAATGCTGTGTATTTCCACATTACAATAAAAAAAACACCAAAAATCCATATACAGTTTTGAATTACATCAAGTAAAATTAGAGCCGTAGTTAGCTCCTTTTGCGCCTGAGGCAAGAATGGAAAATTGTGCCCCCCACCTATTTTCTTTTTTTACAGAGGTTATTTTATTTACACTGCCTTTACACATACCTGCCCATAAACACACATATACACATACACTGCCCATACATGCTGCCTTTAGACACGCCTGCCCATAAACACACATATGCACATACACTGCCCTTACACACACATATGAACATCCAGATACATAAACCAGCTTACAAACATACATATGCCTACCTGCTCTTACACACACCTGACCATACACAGTGCCCGTACACACACCTGCCCAATAACACCTATACACATACACTGCCTTTAGACACACTCGCCCATTAACACACATATACACATACATTGCCATTACACACACATATGCACATACATACACACACACCAGCTTAAAAACACTAAAATACGCTAATTGTAAAGAAGGTCTGAGATGTGGAATGGAGCTGTGTGGAGTCTGGCTACATGTGTATCATTGTACTGCAAAGCTGGAAAGAAAATTACTGCAGATCTGAAGTGTTAACATTATATAAATGTCCTCAAAGTTCTGCTCTTACACATACCTACCCATACACAAACCCAAGCTCACAAACACACACATATACAGTATATATATATATATATACACATACACTGCCCTTGCACACCATCTCTTACCTTTCTCATCTTCCATCCTCCACCCTCTATCCGATATCCTTTTGTGGGAGCGCGAGGTCTGCCATTTCAGACCTCTGCTTTAGTGCTCCCTCATCACTTTGCACTGGCTATTGATGCATAGTGCGGGGATGATGTCATATCCCGGCGCTCGGCATCATTTGAAGCCGGGTTCTGAAGTGACAGACCTCGCATTCCCCAATGTTGGGCTGGTTAGAGGGGCATTGTGATCTCCCCACCCACCCCTGCAGCTGCTGATGGGGCGGCTGTGCGCCCCTCGTAGCTGCACCTGAGGCGTGTGCCTCTCTCGCCTCACCCTTCCTATGGCCCTGAGTAAAATGCGTGTCCAGTGGTTAGCGTCTTTAACAGGACCTAAAAACAATGGATTTTGGTTCAATGACCAGTATTACTCTTTATTTCTATTAGCCGTGGTGATTAACATATGGTTCGCTATTCAATGACCTGCGTAAAATTAATCATAGAACATGCTACAGTTGGAAGTGAATCATCTCACTGTTCAGTGTAGTTCGTAGAAAAATAGCCCATGTTAAAATGATGCGTTTTAGACAGGTATAGTCGACAGTTAAAAAGCAAGTCTAGAGTTTGTAGACGGTTCTTTACTTAACACACCATTAAAAGGTAAAACTAACAGTACATACACAGGGTAGCCTAGATACACTTTGTAAATGGATTAATAGATGGATTGTAATGTGGCGCATGTACCATGTACTGTTTGGGATTACATGAAGAGGGAGAAGCAACTAAGGCTGCATAAATCCACAAAATGTGTCTCTGGACATCATTAATGAGGCATCTGTGTGGCAGCTCAACCCTAAGGTTTGGTCAGAACAGCACAAAAACATAGGAGCGCACAATCTAAAAAGCATATAAATTCAGATTTTCGGGTTGCTGCTAGATTAATGATGACCAATAAGTGCACAAAGAAAGAAAGAATTCAGCTCATACGGTTCAAAAAAACATCATAAATATTTGGGTTAAAATGCAAAGCAGTCCCGCTGATTTAGCTCCTTGGTAAAAATATTGGATAGGACTTGCCAAACATGGGGTACTTTGCCATGGTGGCAGGCTAAGCAATATATGGGTTGAGTTCTTGCTATGGTTTGTGTACTTATCAGCCATTATTATTCTAGCAGCAACCAAAATCAGAATTTTTTTGCCTTTTATGCTTTTTAGGTTGTGTATTTTTCATGCTATGTGTAGCCACACAGATGCCTTATCATTTTGTCTGGTAACGTGTCTTATCCCATTGACGCAAGCTGTATTCAGATTCTTGTACACGGTAGAGCCCTGCGCGGCACTGCTTTTTTAATCCCGCTCCTGCTGATTTTTTTTTTCCCAATCCCGCCCGCTCCCGCAATGTGGGTGTTCCACTCCAGCACGCACGCGCCACATTTGTGGCCAATCCCGCCCGCTCCCGCCACATTTGTGGTCAATCAAGCCCACCTCCTTACCTGAATTGCAGATATCCCGCGCAGTCCCGCAAGGCTGCCCTCGAGTTGCTCCCTCACAGCGTCTCTTCTCTTGCTCCGCCCAGGAACAAGGCGGCGTCACGGGAAGTGACATCACATCACGTGACTCCATTTTGTTCCTGGGCGGAGCAAGAGAGAAGACACTGTAAGGGAGCAGCGAGAAGGCAGCCTTGCGGGACTGCGCGGGATTACCGGGACCCGCAGGTACAGTGCCTGACCGCCTGCAACCCCAGCAAGACCGCCCGCGCCCGTAAGTTTTTTTGGCATCCCAATGTAGTCCTCTAGTACACGGTATAAAAAAATAAGATTAAACAAAGATGAAAAGTTTTCATATTTTACAAGTTGTAATAAGTATAGGAAATACACCACTATACAAAAAATGCATGCCATGTACAGTGGGATCATGGATGGTGCATTTTGGGTGTTCATACTTGATCATGCCACCCAGTTTCTTATGGCATATAACTATTAGTAGAAAATAGTAGACATTTGCCCAGCACAATGTAAAAAATTTTTTCACATTATGTCCATGTCATTTATGCTTAGCAGGTGTACTTTAAAACTCAGCCTGAATCAAGAAACATGAAAGTCTTGTTTGAATAGATCACTGAGGTCAGCTGTATAGTAATTTCTATTATGTAACTATAAATGGAATCAGAAAGTCCCTGAATACATTGCAATATAATGCACAAAATATAGCACTAAAACAAAAATGTTAACAATCCTGCAGCGCTAGCTAAATAAATAAATAAAATTAAAAGTCAAGTATTGTTTACTTGTCCCAATATGTATTCCAAGTGCAAACCAGTGAGGTAAAAAAAGAGTCAATATATTCTACAATGTAAAAAAAAAAAAATAATAATAATAAATAATAAAAAGCTACCCACAACATATGACAGCATATAGGGTTTGGTAATTTTGGGTCTGAGGTCAAACGCTAGTATTACAATAGTAAGAGCACACACAGTAACAACAGAACTTGGCCGGATTGTTTAAAGTAAAGTTCCCACATCGGGAACAACTAAAAACTGCTGCACCCGCAAGCTGTGAGCCTGGAGCTGTCAGATGCAATTATTTTGAAACCTGCCTTGAAGGTGATGTTGCTGGTAAGTATCTTCTTATATCCATCCTCCTTTTGCCGACCACTAGGCAACCAGGAGTTGTCTTTTCAGGAAAGGAGCTATAAAAGCAGTTGACACGATGGCAGAGGAATACAATAGCTTTTTGGAGGTATCACAGAGCATTAAAACATGAACTTCCACATTAGGTTTGAACCAAAAGCAGATATAAAACCATCTAGTCTTCCCATTTTCCTCGTATAAAGAATAAATTATAATGAGTCCTTGATCTTATCTTATTGAGATCACCCATATGCCGATCTTCGGATATGAATTAGTGTTTACTACCTCTGCTGGAAGGCTAACATTTCTCTTACTTTTAAATATACTTCCATGCTGTACCTTGTTAAATCCAATTATGTATTTAAAAAGGACCAAGTTTAGATGAGGGTTGTTGTACACAAAATTCTGAATGGATAATCACACTTTGTCATCAGTTATAGATGTCAGGTGGGAGTCCATGTGCAGGCGCAGGATCAGTCTTGGGACAAACAGTTGTTGCTGTGTCCAGTTTCAGACAGTTGTCTGCCTTAGCCATTTGCTTTCTCTTTGGCCCCATCTGTAGACACTAGCTTTGGGGCACCAAGGGGTCTGCAGAGCAGGCAGGTACAAGCAGACGGCAGGTGGGGTCTGTAGCAAGTGTACCAGGGGATGATCCACAAGAGAAGTCAAAGTCTACACTAAATAGGTAAAAATCCAGGTGATCAAATTCAAACAAAGGGGCAAAGCTAGTTGAGAGTCAAAGTCCATGCCAAGGGTCAAATCCAAATAAAAAGAATAGTCATAAGCCAAGCAGGGTCAGGAACACGTGTCCTAGCTAGGAGCATGCCCAGCTAGATATAGACCCATGATTACACAGCAAGCCACAGGCAAGGCATGCAGCCAATAAGCCACGTGTGTGACAGACATGCCTTCAATGAGTGACAGGGGAGGCAGCCATCCATCCATGGGGAGATAGAGAGCCCAGGCATTCCTGCTGGCGTAAGGGTTAGGCACAATACCTACCACAGGCAGGGCTGCTGGCTCAATCCCCATTGAGTCCTGCCAATAGACATGAGCAATCTCTCTTTTTTTTAAATGAGCTGAAAGATTAAAATGAGAAGATGCTATCAATAGAAACCATTTTATTAACTTGAAACCTGCTTAAATCTTTCACGTGGAGGCCTACAGCGGGTACGGTAGACTAGGAGCAGAAACAAAATAGGGATTGCAATGAACCAGTACTTGAGTTGTGAGCTTTGGGAGCGTTATGAAAAACTTCTTCATGGCGATGTACCACTGCTGCTTTCTCCTTTTCTCCTCTCCCGTGTGGGTTATATACTTTATGCACTCAGATGCCTCCATCACCCACTTCAGATCCACTCTTCACGGTAAAAGGTGGAGATACAGAAGAAATGAATCCTTCTTTAGTATAGTGGTGAGTATTCCAACCTGTCAGATGGAACCAAAGCAACAAAGGGTGGTTTATTTCAAACGAGGGGAAATGTCAGAGCAAGAGATTATGCTATAAATCTACAGAGTCAGAGGCTAACATGTAATGTAAGTACATTTTACTTTACTGGGAGGGTGATAAGTGGAACATCCTCCCAGCAGAAGTGGTAGAGGCTAATACAGTGAAGAGATTTAAACATGCATGGGATAGGCAAATGGATATCCTGGATCTAAGACGAGACCAAGGACTGATTAAAGTTTGGATCTTTACGTCATGAAAAATGAGCAGACTAGGTGGGCCGAATGGGTCTTATCTGCCGTCAAAGGAAGGCTTCTATTTGGACGCTGTTCCAGTGTTACAATTTGTTTGATTCACCAATTCCCGGAAAGAAAATGAATGTGACAGCTCCTTTAATATGATGAAACTGAGTTGAGTAATGTTTTCAATGGCATGCTGCAAACTCAGACATTAATAATAAAGAAAAAACATTCAACAGACTGAAAGCACATAGACAAAACCTTTGTAACTTTGTCATCAAAGAATGGCACTGCTGTATTCTGTGCTATTTCTAGACACAATACCGGATTGTGACACATCTAAATTATGCAGAAAGACAAGATATTGCAGCTAATGACAGCACCTTTATCCATTATTTTTAAATATGGTATTGAGAGCAGAAATTGATTTTTAAGAATTCGTTGTTGTTGATAATTACACAAATAACTAAAATGTACACAATGCCTGTTACAAAACAGGTATCGGGTATAATTATATACAATTACAATTTCACATTTCAATGCCAACAATTTCATCAATTTAAATGCAAAAACTATTTGTGTATCAAACATACACAAGTATTTAGTGCCCTCTACTGTTTGATAGCAATTGAGTTCAGATGTGGTTTGCAAAATATGTCCCCTTTGTGTGTCTGTATGTATGTATGTATGTATATATGTTTGTATGTGTGTGTGTGTTTGTGTATATATATGTATGTATATATATATATATATATATATATATATATATATATATATATATATATATAATATTTGATTACTATTTAAGAAAAAATCCATAGCTAAATTTGTCTTGTATTTATGACTGATCGGTGGGGGCTGTATTGTATAAAAGCATGGGAAATTGGTGTAAATCTGTTCATTAAAGGAACATTCCATTCATCATATGCACTCGTACGTATGATACCTGCATAGCCCCTATCATTTTCATGCTGTTTCTTTTGTAAATGCATGGGAGGATTCTACATGCCATGCAGGAGATGTGTTTGGCCAAACACATCTACTCAGCAAACACTGTGTGGGGTCTGTTAAGACCCTGTGCACATGTGTGGAAAGTGCTTCCACTCACTTAAGTGGGAATGCTTTCTTACCATTGATTGGCTACTTCAAGCAGCCAATTAGTGACAAGAACCATCAGACTGCGGGGGAGGAGGGCAGCTGCAGGTCTGCAAATTCTCCAGGCAAGTGCTTTATTATTATTATTTTTTTCCTTTTGAAAGAATGCATATTCCCATAAAGTACTTTAATATGCATTTGTATTTTAAGGGGGTAATGCAACTAAACAGTTATTTTGTCCTTAGAGTGTTTGTTCTCCATAAAGATTTAATAATTATTTCTATTTGATATAATGGACAAACCACAAGGTGTATTTAAGTGGAACCTGCATATGTAGTGCTTTGAGAGTACATATTATTATAGAAAATTTGGAAGATGCTCCCCAAGTTTGAAGACAACGCTTTATACACGTGCAGTTAATACAATTTAGAATAGCCTCGAACAGCAGGAGTTGATCAAATTAACCCAGATTTGAAACATAGAACTTTTTGGTAAAACTAGTCTGCCCGTTTTTCCTGATGTAAAGACTCAAACGTTAATCAGTCCATGGTCTCATCTTAAATTTGCATACTGTATTATCCTGACCACTTATACTGGAATTAATTCATACATATGAAGAGCCATACAAACATTTAGAGACCAAGCTATATTTAGATGCGGATATAAAATCAGTTTCTTTCTGTAACCTGTAGGAGGTAGTAATTCATTTCTGCAAAAATGATGGAAATTACAGACCGTACATTGGAACGTTTTACTGATTACAATCTTGCAAATTATTATCACAAAATGCGAAATGATAGCAGTTTAAGGCTAAAGGTGTGAACAATCCAGGAAAAAGTTTTAAAAGATGGGTCAATTGATCAATTAATCGATCCATTTCTATGAAACCTGATTGTTGGAGCATGTGTTAGGGGAATAGCATTTAGCCTGCCTACATCCTACCTGGTTCTTCTTAATTAAAGATGGCAGATTATCAATTGCGGCTCTATGGTAAATTCAGCAAATAACTCTTAGAAGATCCATCAAATATTTTTCTTTGAGATTTAGTAATGTAAAAACAACACAAACTTTTAAGAAGCTTTTTTGTTTCTATGGTAATGTCCAACAATAACAAGCACTCTAGTAACAAGCTATGAATGAGGCAAAGTTTCACTTGGTTTTAGAATTGGTGGAACAGCATGAAACAAACCCTCCCAACTACTGCTGCCTGTCACATTCTGGGAGTACAGATCCAGTAGTGAACTCTAGGAAAGCTCCTAGTTATGCCTTTATCTCAGTATTCCATCATGATGCAAACATTTCTTCAACTAGCTGTTGCTGCTAGGTATCCACTTATCCCTTGTCATTATTATTATTGTTTTATATAACGCCATCAGATTCCACAGGGCTGTAGACATACCATAACAATAAGTATATAACATACAGAAATAGGTGAGGAGCACCCTGCTCAAATGAGCTTACAATTTGTTCTCGTTTGATCATCTTATGAAAGCACATTGTATTTACAGTGCTGTGAAAACGTATTAGCCCCTTCAACTTTTGTTGATATACCCAGGGCTTTAGAGTATTGGGACATGAGATCATCAAAGTAATTGTTTTTTATCGGTAAACTACTGTCAAGTGAAATTTTCACTGCATCACTGGTGCGCACACACACACACAGTGTGTTTGTCGAGCCTTGCCATACACTAACACATTTACACACTCTAACACCATACCGTAACAGACACACACTAACATTCTACGCTCATGCAGAGCTTTAATTTTTATTAGAAAACCTTTAGAACAGCAGTCTCTTACGACCATTATTTCGCTTAAAGCATATATTATACATTATTATTATTATCTTTTATTTATATAGTGCCAACAGTTTACGGAGCGCTTAATACAATACATAAAGTCAAGGGGTATGACAAGACAAGAATTGACAGACTAAGACAAACCGATACATTAGGTGGAGAGAGCCCGGCTCGCAAGCTTACAATCTATACATTGCACTTTGTTAACTGCCACCCCAGGTTATCTCGTAATTCTTGTGTGTGATTTGTTTTTTTATTTATATATATATTGCATCCACATGAAACTTAGCAAACGAGCACTTAGCTGTAATCATATAACCAGCGCATTGACGAAATTCATTCAAGGAAGCAAAATGGCGCAGGGGACCTAATTTTCCTCTGAATAGATTAAATTATGGTGAACTGTATTCATTTTTGAACACAGTCAAAGAGAGTAAGACTAAAATCTAGTTTTTCAAAGTGGAAAATCCCTGCACAAAAATTGAGCGACTGAATTATTTTTATTTTATTATTTTCTTAAATTGACAATTCTTGCCATCAGGAAGCATTTGCCTCTCTGATACTGTTGATTGACGTTCACAGCAGCAGTTCAGCCAGTGGCTCTCATTTAATATTCATATTAATGGCGAGCTGTCATTTAGAATGCATATTCTAATTGATAAATGAGACTGCTATCGTATTATTGTCATCATGGATAATTCAATGCCTCATTTTCTGAAGTTATTCTAATGGCTCGGGATAACGTCTACATATGAAGAAAAACAAGTCAATAGCGCCTTTTAATTCAATGACATATACTCAGAATCTAGTTAAAGCCACTCGAGAACAGTGAACTGGAAAAATGTTCCTTCGGGATAAAAAGATTGGAGTGGTAGCTTGAAACATAACTTTAATTATTAAAAATCAATACTCAATTTACAGAGCACCTTGTTTTAAAATTAGTTCGACACTAGATAATATTACAATTTCAGTTAAGATGACAGTGATTCATTGTTATTTACAAACTTCCCTTGGTGACAGAAAATTAATACAGTTGGTTAATAGTAAAATTATCGCTTAGAGGACTACAATGGAAAGAAAATCCAAATAAGTCTCCCTTTTTTTGAGTACAAGTGTATGATTCACAAGACTATAGCATGTCAGCAAAACAGGAGATCTTGCATCTAATACTGCTGGGATATGTATTTTATTTTTTTTGCAATTCTGAGCTTGAGAGGGTTCTTTGTCATCTGAATTCAAGCTGGGACATAATGGCCTGTTAGCTGCCTCACGAGGATTGGTTTGAGAACCTTTAATGTGCAGTTTCACAGTTGGTATCAGCTTAGTTACCAGTAGGTCTAGTACCTGACATACTGGAAAGTCAGATAGAAATACAAACACAATTAATATACCTGCATCTGAATGCATGTGCTAGCAGCATAAATACATTATATACCTAGATAAGAACAATAGGCTGTATTTACATTGAATGGGGCTCCAACTCCACAGTACCTGATTGGGAGGTGGAGATCTATGCAGCTGTCGGCACAGGCCTTTCCGCAAGAGCTCCCTTGTTTGTGCCTATGCGCCAAAAGTGATAGGGCCATGTTGGGAACCAGATTCACAGTCTTCCTCTTCTGGGGCTGCACTCCCCACGTGGGGACCCTCCTAGATCAAAGTCTAAAGGGGGACTGGATCTTCTAGACCCCCCTCCCAAATGAGGGTCACTAAGGTCTTCATGCCCATAGACTACCTCGGTGAAGGAAACATAAAAAGTGCTTGAAGGGCTCAAAGGTGCTGACTGCTGCACTTACCAACACAAGACGGCCAGGAGAGGAGTGGGACTAGTCGTCCTCCTCTAGACCGTCCATAGGAGAGCAGTCCTACAGCCATTTAGGAACCAAACATTGGCAAGCAGATGCCATTATATCCCACTGAGTGTAGAAGTAATTTCAGAGAGGTGTCTAAGGATCTTTTTGAACTACTTTTGTAGTTTAGTAATCTACTTTTGTGTTGAACTGAAGGAAATCCAAAAACAAATGTAGAATTACTACCGTATTTGCTCGATTATAAGACGACCCCCCAAAATCTGAATATTAATATAGGAAAAAAAAGAAAACGTCTGATTATAAGACGACCCTATAAGAAAAAAAAGTTTTACTAGTAAATATTAATTCATGTAAACTTTTTTTTTATATTTAATAAAAGCTATGATTGAGAAAAATATTTTTTGGTTTCATGTCCTTTAATTTGCCAACCTGCCCCCAGTTATGCACATCTGCCCCCAGAAATGCCTTATACCCCCTATATGCCACTCTGCCTCCCTGATATGCTTTTTACCCTCCTATATGCCACTCTGCCCATGATATGCCTTTTAACCCCCTATATGCCACTCTGGGGGGTTAAAAGGCATATCATGGGACAGAGTGGCATATAGGGGGTATAAGGCATTTCTAGAGGCAGAGTGGCATATAGGAGGACACTTACACACCCAGACACTAATTTACCCACTTACATACCAAGACACTTACATACCCACTGTGACACACATACCCAGACACTAATATGCCCAGTCAGACACACTTCCAAACCAAGACACGCACTCAAGCAACTAAAGCACTTCACTCACCGTGATGGCTCAGCAGGCGCTTAGTACTGCTGCTCCCACGGCATTACGGCATGACGCGGTGTGGCCCCGCCTCCTCAAAAAAATTAAAGCAATAAATCTACCGGATCCGCCTTTGACTTTGGGACGGCACAGTGCCGCCCGGGTCCCACGGGGTCTTGCTTCTGGAATTCCATGCCAAGATCAATGATTTCCCTCAACCGGCTCTGCTCCCCGGCAGTGGGCGGGCTATCGCAGCGGGGGAGGCGTCCCCCATGCTGAGAGCACGCTATGCAGGGAAAGGTACGCTGCTGCCCGCGCTTTCACGGCGCTCACTGATAGACACCCGGTAGCAGCTGAGGTTACCAGACCGGAGGATCCAGATTCCCTGCAGCGCTGCAGGGAATCTGGATCTTAGTCTCATAGTCAGACCTCTGTTTGAGGTCTGATTAGAAGATGACCCTGATTACAAGACGAGGGGTATTTTTCAGAGCATTTGCTCTGAAAAAAACCTCGTCTTATAATCGAGCAAATACGGTATATTTATTTCTAAAACACATATGCAGTCATTAGTCTCCTGGATGACATATGTTTGAAGAGTCCTTAGAATTTTGATTTTCATATTTATTTTTTTTTAAAAAGGAATTATTTTTGGCTGAGCACTTTTTTATGTCCAAATACACTTTACTAAGTGAACATTTAATAAAATATTCATTCCCACTATAGATTCTATTTTTATACTTTGAAATATATCAGCTTTTTTATCAATTTGACATTCATTCATCAGAGGAGTGTTTATGAATACAGTTACTCTGCACAGAAATATATGCAAAGTTAACTGCAGCATTAATCTGGGCTTCACTGAATAAGGGCACCAGTGGATTGAATTTATCAATAGCTTTCTCTCAGTTCCTGACCTTTTTTGTTTACCAAAGCAGATTACAAGCACAGATTTATATGTTTAAACTGCTATTATATCAAATTGCAAAGTAGGCATATTTTGTTCTACTCAAAGATATGATAATGTAAACAGCTTACTGTATATAATTCTCATGTAGCTGAAATACAGATGAAAATAAATTTCAGTCCTCTCTAACAATGCATATTTTACTTTACGTTGAAGCCTATTGTTCTGCAAGGAAGGCAGGTAAGATGGACCAAATGGTTCTTATCTGCTGTCTAATTCAATGTTTCTACCAGAAAGAGAGAGGCTTGGGAGTAATTATTTTGGAGGAGTTAAAAGTAAACAGGCAATGCAGTAAAGCACTACAAAAATCAAGCAGGGTGCTGGGTTGTATAGCAAGAGGCATTAGTAACAGGAAGAGGGCGGTAGTTGGACCTCATTTAGAATATTGTGTACAGTTCAAGGGATATCTACTTGTTGTAAAGGTTAAAGTCAAATTTTATTTCAGCGTACATATATTAGGGTTAGAAGCGTGGTTGGCTCAATATAATAAAAAATGACCTTATGTGTATGTAATGTGACGGAACCCTCCATCACTGGGGCCACTGGAGAGGCCTGACAGCCAGCCTCCTTCCTATTGACTATGGGCCCTGGCTTTGTAAAGACTTCTGTGTCTACCCCCACCAGTATCATCTCATCACTTGCTGAGGGGATTATCTGGCAGACAGCCAGGATATGCAACCAGGGACTGCCATTGTTTTACCCCATGTTGTACTAATATGTTGTATAAGTCAGTCCCCCCCCCCAGTTCCACCACTACAGACATTTACCCCGGCCAAACCTTGGAACTGATTTCCGCCAGTAATAGTGGAGGTTGGGACCATATTATATTGTTTTGGTTTATACCCTACACTGAGTCTCGGCTAATGACTGGGAAACGGGGGAAATAGTGTGTTGTCCCAGGCTAAAGGAAGAACAAGTCAGCGGATGTAGTTGGTAGGACTATCCAGCTCCGTGACTTGTAAAAACCACAATATATACACACAGAGACACTAAGTATGTAGCAAAGTATTTCAAATTGATCTGTGAACATAAAAGCAGGATAGATGATCCATACAGAGCAAAATTGCTGCAACTATAGAAATACCTTTATAGTGACAAATAACTTGTATACATTAGAGCAAAAACTGGCTTTTTGGACACAAGAACTCCCTGTAAAAATCTTTGCGCCAGTGGAAAACCTAGGAGAGGAAACAGGGCCAAACACGAGACCTTTCAGGAAGGTAGATAAACCTTTGGTGGTGTTCGTTATTTGCCTACTTCTTTCCACCTCTAGATTATTTTGTCTGAGACTAATGGGTTTTTTTAAACCTGATTTGTGATGAAAACCAATGCCTCCTCCTTATGAGGAACTGTGTGTGACTGTATGTTCTATAATACCATCTTTTATGTATCGGGTACCACTATAGCAAGGTTTATAATGAAAGAATAAAGCTGTCGAGCTTTGGCCAATTCCCAAGCGCGAGAGATGCAGCAATTAATCACCTGTGCCTGTAGAATTATATACAGTATTGTCAGTGCTTTGCACTCTTTTCTCATTATACCATTGGGGATTCTGCTCACACTAATCATGAAAAAACTGCCTTCACGGAATTAGTTGATAGTAAATGTTGATTTTCATGATATCGCGTTGGGGATTTGAGTTCCCAAAGCTGGAAATACCACCTGCCAAAGGACAGTCATAACATTCCTGCATCCTCCAAGCAGCTTTGTACCAGGTTTGATAATTCAAAATGTCTATTTTTTAGTTAATAGGTATTGTTTCAGTTTCCGGATGTTGTATTTGGTTTGGCCTGATTTTTAACATGTAATTGTTGTTTTTATTTTATTATTTTTTATATATAAATTCTTGTCAGTCTCTTGAATTCTATGAATATTATAAGGAAGTGATTCAAGCTAGAATATGACCTGTTCTGGTTGCTGTTTATTGAAAGGCTGTTATAGGCAGTTGTGCAAGCATCGTTTGGCTTCTACGGTGTCTTTGTACACAGAGTATGAAAACAATAAGTTGAAGTAGTAGTGTATCCATATACATTACGGTTTATTCACAAAATCTTGACGTACGGGGTAGTCGAAAGGCATTGTAGGTGGGACATGTGAGTGAACCATGTTTGGAAATTGGTGGAGGATAGGCAAGAGCGAGTGGGCCTTATGCAAAACTGGAAGAGCTACCATTAAGTCCCAATTTAAAACCAGTATAGCAGTAGTTCCCTTCAAACACCTGGTAAAATGGGTTTAGTGCAATTCGAACTAACACTGTAACCTGGACTTTATGGAACAAAGTCTCAAACAAACCAAGGGAGGTGGAAAATACAGGAATGCCTAGAACTGATTTAAAACTATCTTGAAGAGGTAATTCAATCTCGAATGAGGGTTGTGTTTGGATGAAGGAAAAGACCAGAAAGATCAGTTTATATTTTATGTATAGTATAAAACGGCTTATTTCCAAGTAAACCATATAGACATCCTTTATACCTTCATACATATGAATAGCTTTTTATTTCTAGGGGTGTTTGACAAGAATTATAACCTTATTATAACCTATAAGCACTGATAACCTATTTAAACTGAACCAAACCTATAGCTGAATTGCAGAACCCTCTCCATTGATATGTTTATAAAAGAAGCATTATTTTGTTTTCCTAATTTTAAAAAAAAAAATCTATATAGTTACATGTACACACGTTCATTGTAATGAGATTGAAAAAAAAAAATGGTTCGTGAAAATGTCTTCTACGCCTATCTACTTAGCAAGGCGCCAGACTGATATTGTATGTAACAAAGCCTTGTTATTGTCATGTTGTTCATGTCAATCACTTATTGTGTGTTTTTTAAATTGGCTTTTCTTAATTTGATAGCTTTTCTCACTAAACACCACAAATGCAGTTGATAAGGAGAGCTGATGAATGGCGAATACATGAACAGCATTCCCAAGGTACTCTGGTTTCCAAGCAAAATTAAGCCAAGAAGAAAGTATGTACTTCAGATTCCAATTTGCCTCCATCTGTCTGTCAGGCAAAAGAACACCGTAGCAAAGGTCTCCCGTGCTTGAAAAGCCTTGCAATTCTGTATGGATCTGGTACATTTAAAATGAAGAACTCTGTGATCTCAAACTGCAACACGCTATGGTTTACTAATAATAATTTATCTTCTTTACCTTGAAATCTGTACTGACGTAGATAACTACAAAGGCTCTGTTACTTAAAATGCTTTTGAATTATTGTTATTATGCACATTTATTTATAAGATGCCAACGCATTATGTGGAATGTATAAAATGTGATGGCAAACTGCAGCATAATGTATAATTATCCCTGTTCTAGACATTTACTAAATCTCTAAATGTTATAGGAGTCTTTTTCAGTTTCCTCCTACTCCCGGTGTTGAGTTTTATGTAGGATCCGTTGTTAGCAATCATATTTGTCAGAAAGGCACAGTAATTATTAGGACATTAGAAAGAAGTGATACCTCTCTTTAAATCTGGTGTAGTATATACACCCATTGAAGACATCCTACCTAAATCATTTATCTATTAAACGTAAAAGCATGATGATGGGTCTTCCATATCTGGCTTTTTGAGACTTAGTCAGGAAGAGGGATATGATAATGCAGTCAAAGAATCAGCAAATACATTTTAATGTCAGTAAGATAGAGACATAAACATATTGTGGCTGTGCTGTGTGATTGAGGATGTCTGGAGGGACCTTATGGATGTGAATTTAAATGGTGCTAAAGGAATTGTGCAGAAAGTACAGTAAACACGGTATATACTGAGGCACAGAACAGAGGCTTTGAAAAAAGGATTATTTATAGTAAAGAGAAAAGCCTTGAGTGCAAATTTTTAGCATCAGATCTCTCAAGGATACTGGTTCCCATGGAAACCTATATATATATATATATATATATATATATATATATGTATGTATATATAGTGTGTGTGTTTTTTTATTAAATAGAAATTGTTTTCCACCCTAGTTTTGTTGCAGAAGGACTCAATTAAATAGCCCATGGTTGAATGTAATACTAAAGTGTTTTTTAGTTTTTCACCGGATCTCATATTGCGGTGATATGACTGCTAGGGTGAGAGTATAGCTGCGCATGTGCAATTGAGAGAACATCCGGATTTAATACTGACAAAAACAAACAGGTCACACCACATGATCCACAAATACACAAGACGGGATCACTAAACACCGTGAAAACGTGAAAGAGCAAATGCACACAGTGAAAGGAAAAAATAAAAAATAATGTGACAGTGCTGATACAAATGTGAGAACAAATAGAGCATGTGCAAAACCCAATAGTGTCTCTATCTCCTTTATGTGGGTTTTGCACATATGAGATCAGGTGATATGTTTGTTATCACCATAAGAGGTGATCAGTTGGGGGTTTATGTTACTTCCTTCATTGGTGCCTATGATCTCACACTAGCGGTCATATGACCACAACATGTGATCAGGTGATATGTTTATCACCGCCATCATTCATCAGGTGTGTATATATCCAACTCTATGGCTGAGGTACGTGTGATTTGAGGAGGCATGTGTCGATCTGACGTGTCATTTTTATTGGCTGCTCAGATATATAAATAGGTATACCAGTTGCGCTGTTAGCCACGCCCCCTGATGAAGCGCATTGCAGTGAATTGTATGTTGGGGTTCGTATGTTTGGACTTGGCACCATTCATCACCAGGCTTTTTGCTGTTTTCAGACTTGTTTCTAGGTTGGTTAGTAACTTTTGAGCACCGATGTGCCATTGCTGTATGTTATTACTTTATCGCTGTGGTCATCCTTGTGTTTGTGCCTTCATATACATACGTATTTCCATCCTAGTTCCTGTAGTCCTGTGCCCTTGTTCATATGTACCTTTCTATATGTGTCTTGGTGCCGAGATGCTTTTTTATTATATATATTTTTTTATATGTATTTAAATCATATTGTTTAATAAAGATTTACTTTGTATATACCTTTTTTCCTTACGTGCTCTCCTTGTGATAGGTTTAGGTGTTTATCTAAAAAAGGCTAGGCATATCTTACAAAATTATAGTATGTTAGTGTAATACAATGTTGCGACACATGGCTCCACCAACACAATAACTTGTGACTAAATGGTAGATGAGTTGTGAAGATCAGAACTGTTTCATCTTACCGTAGTATACAAAAAGGACCAACACTACTTTGTTTTTCCTGATGGTCAGACTCGGTACAATGCAATGTTAATTTGGTGAGGGATAGCTCTTCATAATGTAACTGGTCAATGGAGAAATCCCACCATATTTATTTCATGATATCATTTAGTTATTGCCCTATTATTGTTAGGAATGTAGATATAATTTTTGGCACAAATAGCCTCAAACACTGTTATAATTTTATTCCTGTGTGTTGTGTGAATACTCACCTACCCGTGATTCCGTTATTTGTGAAGCTCTGTGAGGCCAGAAGCCTCTTGGAGATCAGAGAAAGGCACTCTTTGCATGACGTGATGTAGCACAGAAAGTAATTGTGTAAATATTTGGGCCGCCAAAAGGCTATTGTTGCAAACATAGGAAGATGTTCTTTGATGAAGACTCTCTTGCTTTACGTATGGCGCCTGATGTCAGCTGAGGCTAATACTGGCTCTTATAGTCCAAAGCCCGGATGGGGAAAGGCAAAATCCAACTGGGAACACTGGATATACTCCATGTGAATCACACTAGGAAAACAGGGACTAAAGAACTTTGTGTAAGTTCCCCTGCTCTTCTGCTTCTGCACCCGCCTGCCTCCAGCTGAGGTATGAGCCCGATCCTGCCCCTGCAAAGGGACTCCTACCTGACCTGGCACCCACAACCCTGGCACATTATTAGAAAAAATATTTCTGTAATGGTTTGGATACTTAGCAGTATCAGGAATTTTTACTGCTGCTTTTATGCAATAAAAATGTATTTGCTATTGAGTTTTATTTAAAGGTCCTGTGCTCCTATTAAAAACAATTCTTCCCATTAGTCTCTAACCACAAAACATTAAACAAAACATTATTTTAAGTTGCTTTTCTTGCTTTTGTACTAGTTGATAAGTCTTGATCTTGTATCACGGAAAATGAGCAGCAGGTAGAGAATTAACACAATTCTAAGAAAACTATGCTTCAGGTTACATTGATCATCAAGATATAAATTCTGCAGCATATAACAGAACACAAAAACACAAATAGAATAATGACTTCAATCAAAAGGTTTCTTTATTAGATGACCATATGGAACAGCATAACACCTTTAGGTACTGGAGTTTTGTCAGGTCAAGGTGTTAAGTCAATATGTTACAATGTCCTAGACACAACTACACAATAGGGTAATATTGCTTTAATTATACAACATATTTCTTATTCTCAGTATTGTGTTATTTGCTGTTCATGCTGTCCAACTAGCGATATTGGGTAGGCAGCCCATTAAAGTACATTATTATGGTTATAATTATAGTACAAAAGAGTTTGTAGGGCATTTGAAGCATCTGCAAAAGAGGTTAGTGAATGGCAAATCAAGCATACTTTACAGAATCCCATCTGGAGCCACACAAAGCTTGTACCCATTTGACCGAATCTGAGGATTTTAAAAAGAAAATATTTTGCAATTGACTTTGTTCTCCATACTAGTGTTTCTTAACCCCGGGGCTCAAAGCCCTTTTACAGATCAAGATTTATAAAAGAAGTTTCACTGAAACAAGAAGTACATAAGGACAATATAAACGTTGTTGAGCAAGTTCAAATAATAGTGTAGTGTTGGAATGAAGCTGTTACACATCGGCTATACAAGAACACGGTAGTAATACAGCAGTGATATAGGAATGCACTAAGTCCTGTTTTTGTAACGGCAATTTGTCTTAATATAAGAACTGTCTCGTGGAATTCCGACACACGCCACTGTATACATTTCTCTCTTTAGTTGCTATCATCACCCCCTTTTTGAGAGATACGCGCAGCACTTGCTGCACTCATATAGATATAAAGAATTGGATGCCTTGCAGAATCACTATTCAGAATCACAATTTAAGAGTCTCTAAACTTCAAAAAGAATTAGTATTTTGCATCAATTATTCTTAAATGTGCATACTTAAACACCCCGCTCTATATAGTAAGAATCATCTTTTTAATTATGTCTCCACCAGACTAAATATTAAGCAGGGGGAGGGTGATATGATACATGTAAAAGTAAAACTGGCCCTTTTAAACATATATATATATATAATATATATAATATATAAATATATTATATATATATAATTGTATATATTAACATATATATATATATATATATAGCAGACAGATCCCTTATCCTCATGTCATGGCCTCGAGAATTCTCATAATTCCAATTTTAAAATCACTCTGGTTCAGGTTGGTCAGTCAACATGAGTGATAAAAACATCCATGTAGAATTTTTTCCCAACATTGTCCCATATTATACCATTTTTCCATAAACCTTTAATGGAGACTCTCAATATGTTCCCTCTGAACTGCACTCCCTGCCTGCCAAGGTCTGAGTCTCAGGAAAAATGGGCAGACGAGTTGGCCAAATTGATCGGCAGTCACATTTTTACCTTTAAATGCAGTTTTTATGTGACAGGGAGCATTGAGGAGAAAAATAAAATGACCGTTTTTTGTCTTACTTGATGTAACACTTATCTGGTGATATTTTACGAGGCACCCTAGATGGAACAGCACCTTTAAAATTCCAACCATTGATTCTTAAAGACCTGAGCAGTTATACACCTTTGATATAGCTGATTAATGTAAACAGTTACGTATTTTTATTCTAGTAATAACGTTAATATAACATAAAATTCTATTATAGTTAATAAATATGATAACATAATAGATGACTTTTACTATACACCTATTCTGTCTTTATCCACAGCATTCCAGGAGTAGAACTGTATATACAATAAACTTTAAATCTATATGTTTTCCAATAAAGTATATGCAATGTTTAATACATTATGATAGCTAAATGCCCCATTTAAATCACTGTTATTTCCCCACTCAAATGCATGCTCCCAATGCACAGGAAATCCACTTATTGATTACAATATGATCCCTTTCTGGTCAGTGATTAAGCAACCAAAATTGGTTCCAACCCCAATGTGGATCTGCAGTGCTTTTATTAGTGTGTTGTTTTTTTTTCCGAATTACTTCCTATGTGTAAATAATCCATATTAAAGTACTCACAAACAGGGGAGGACTGGCCCACGATCGGGGGGCAATTGCACCCAGGCTGGTCCAATATTCTTCAAACAGGGCCAATGTGACTTGGTCAGGCCCACTCTTGGAAGTGGGAGCACAGTGGGGGTCAAATAACACTGAGTTATTTGACCCTGGAGTAAAAGCACGGCTGCTAACACATAAGGAAGGTATGATTGATAGTGTGGGGTACTATGTAGTGTGTGTGTTAGAGAAAGTGTGTGTATATGTGTTACAGTGAGTGTGTATATGTGTGAGTGTAGGTAAATATGTTTGTAAGTTAGTTACTGGCGGGGTAAGAGGCAGAAGGGCCACTGCCAGCCCTCACCTGCTTACAAAATACTTACACATACTTCAAAGATGGAGCTGTATGGGGCATTAGTGTGCCCCATTAATTTACATAAATCTTTACTGTTTCTACTGAGTTTTACAGTCTCCAGCCTTGTCCAGGTCTTCATTTCCAGGATGAATTATTTTTGGTTCAATTTCCACCTGTGGTAAAAACAAATGAATGTAAAATGTATTTGTCTTAATCAGATTTTCAGTGCAATATGCCATTCAGGAAACTTTAATTGGTATATGTTAAAATGGTCTCAAACTCCCACCAATTATGTTTTATTACTAGTAGCAAATTAAATATAACACATTGTGATTTTTTCCTGTTTAATACTAGTCTTTTTTTTATAATATATTCAGGTTGCTGCTTATTAGCCATGTATATATGTTCTAGTTATCTTACCCCAATCTACCAAAAACCCTGTGGTAAACTATAGAATGGCTCAGTTTTAGTCACCCAGCTGGATACATGACTAAGTCTTTTGAGCTAGGATTTCATTATCAATGTCATAATTAGCTCAGTGTGCTGTTTTAGCAGGGAAAGTCCACTATAATATTACAACTGACAAAAATATACTATAGAGACAAAACTATTGGGACACCTGACCATTACAGCAAGCTCCATAAAGACATGGTTGGATGAGTTTGGTGTGGAGGAACTTGACCAACCCGCACAGAGCCCTGACCTCAACCCCATCAAACACCCATGGGATGAACTGGAACAGGGATTGTGAGCCAGGCCTTCTCGCCCAACATCAGTGCCGGACCTCACAAATGCTCTACTGGATGAATGGGCAGAAATTCCCACAGAAACAATCTTTTGGAAAGCCTTCCCAGAAGAGTGGAATAGCTGCAAAGGAGGACTGTCTACGTATTAATGTCTATGTAGTTAGAATGTGATAAAAGACCCTGTTGGTGTAATATTTATGTGTCGCAATACTTTTGTCCATATAGTGTAGCAGCCCCCAGGTGTGCAGAAAAAGGGGGGTTTATTTGAGCAAAATGAGATAAAATCAACTTTGTCAATGCTAACCTACATTAGTATATACAGTAGTTGATTTTATGCTCAAGTCCCCTTTAAGGGGAGATTTCATCATCCTATACTTCTTTATATGCCCAGAAAGCTGTATTCTTATTTTTTACACTGCATGAGGTGTATTCGCAGCGTTCTTTGCAATCGTTAAACAGTGCTGTACAAATGATGTGTTCCGCTAGACCGGCGACATAATAATATGCACATGCAGCAGGCTAAGTGTCAGAGATGGAAGAACATGGAATTTAATAATTTGCAAATACAGTATTGTAAGTGTCACATGAAATGAAGGATTCCAGCAAGATAATATTCAGTTTATGTGACTGAACATTTTTAATCCAATTGTTCAGCTTCTGAACTTTTGATTTATAACACCTGCTTAAAAGCATGCATTGTATGCAATCACTGAAAATTTAAATTCTTTTGTTACTCATGTTTGCTCACAAATTTGTGTTTTTCATCATCATTGATTTCATTTGCATATGTCTATTACACAAGTGAACAAAAAAATATTTTAAGCCTTTTTTGTAAAAGTCCCATGATTAGTATACCTTGATCTATGTAGATAGCTCCCAAAATAAATAAAAAGTTATTATTAATTTTAATATTCACCGTTGATAAATACAAGGTAATGCATCTGCAATATAAAAATCTGATATAGTATTAATATCACTACAATTGGTGGCAATAGAGAAAAAGGGATAAGAGAATAATGACGGAAGTTAAATACAAGAAAAAAACAGCAGGGAATGTAGGCAGGGTGCTACAAAAGACTTTAGTAGATGTAATGGGAGGTAGTCATGCACTTTAATGATCACTGATCAGACCTCTCCTACTCTATTATATACAGAACTGGAGAACTATCTCTAGAGACACAGTTGGTCCAAATAAAGGGCTATAAAAATGGTACATGATTAACAAGATTATAAATACCAGGAAAGACGGAATGATCTCAACATGTATACCTTGGAGAAGTAACAAAAGAAGGGACAATTCAAGAACATATCTAGATTGTAAAGTAGAGTTCTTTTTCACCTAATGTATCGGTTTGTCTTAGTCTGTCAGTTCTAGTTGTGTCATAACCCTTGAATATATTAATGTAAGAAGTGATGGGTCAACTGTTAAGTGTGTTAAAAGATAATAATAATGAAAATAATAATAAGCACATATAATAGGAATGGAGGATTCATTTTAGGACAAGAGACCATAGCCTAACACTAAAGGGTTGGAGACACACATTACATTAGGATTTTTATTCCACTAGCAGTGGAAAGCAAACAATACAATGTAACCTTCTATCGGATAGATATCAGGCTATTCCATACACGTTCAGGGACAAATGGTGGGAGTTCTCATACATTCATCATCTCTTTTTTTGTGTGGGATAGCCATGGTTGTCAGGCACTGTCCCATGGCAGTACAGAACTCTATTGCAGCCCTCACATTGCCAGCTAGTGACACATTAAAGTTGGGCACCAAGAGATGGCTGGATGGGTAAGGTACGTGACTGGTCCCCCCCTACATGACCCACCCTCCAGCCATACCCCCACCCTGCCTCTAGACCCTGGCCCAAACCCCCCCTAAAATGTTGAGTAGTATGCTATTCTCATGCTATTCTTTGTAAAATATGAGGTTTTACAGCAAGTAGAAAATTGCTGTTAAATGGGCCAAGTGATAATTATTAAGCATTATATTCTATGTTTCTATTGTAAGGTGTGTCGCACAGTGTATTTCTGCCACACAAGGTTGCAATGAGTGACTCAAATTACCTTCATTTTGCATCAGATTTCTACATGATTGTCAACGACATTTCTTTTTTCAGTTATACATCCATAATTCCTGTACAAGCTATTCTTAGGATTTGGTATTATTTATGTTCTTGAATTTAGAATTCTAGCGCACAAACATTTAAGCAGGTTTTAGGATTCTTGCAGCTTGCATGAAGATACCTATGCAAGCATTTTTATCAAATGATGTCATTGGGGGGGAAATGATGAGTCCAGCAATTTTAATGCTGCTATTTTATTAACTGAACAGCGTTGTTCTAGCTCTCCTATGGCTATTTTTTGTCTGACTGAACAGTTGTCTTCATCTTTTTTCTTTCCAGCGGGATATTGTTTGTGTCTTCTATTTACCGTTAATAAGCTCCGTGCACATTGCTCTTCTCAATTTAACTCTTCCTTTGTCGATTTTAAGTGCCTTCAAACTGAGAGGCCAATTAGGTCACGGTGAGATACGTTGGAGATCTTTATTTCCAAGAACTTTAGGAAAAAAATATGTATATGTGGTGTTATTTATATTAAATATATAATATTGATATCTCAGTAAGTCACTATTCTGCACAGTACAATCTCACTGTGATATCTGTTCATGCGGGGATGTGGGATCTGCACAGGGTCAAACTGAATAGTTTCCAATCTGATTAGACCTGACCAGAATTTTTGCTTACATTTTGTTGGCTTTTTTTCACTCTCATGCCCTCTCATACGCTTTCATTCACTCTCTCACACACCAGGGCTGAGCCGAGGCGGGTATACGGGGTGCACGGCACCCTGGAGGCAGGAAGTGAAGGAGAGAGAGGGGCGCTGAGCGGTTGCTAAAAATGTTCTCACAAACAAGAGGCTTGCTCATGACAAAGTTTTTAGCGCCCACTCGGGAGAGAGGTAGTAAGAAGGAAGAGGAAGAAAGGTGGCAGTTCCCATGTGTGCAAATCTGGGAGCTGGGCAAGTCCTGTGGATGAAATCTGGGTGCTGCGGCAAACCCTATGCGTTCCATATGAGTGCTGGTCAAGTCCTATGAGTGCTATTTGGGTGCTGGCAAACCCTGTGTGTGCAATCTAGGTACTGGTAAATCCTGTGAATGTAATCTGGGTGCTGGAAAGTCCTGTGAGTTCAATCTGGTTTCTGCGACAAGTCCTATGTGTGCAATATGGGTACTGGGCAAGTCCAGGGGATGCAATCTGGATGTTGAGCAAATCATTTGAATGCAATCTGGGTGCTTGGGCAAGCCCTGTGGATGCAACCCCAGTGCTGGGCAAGTCCTATGACTGTAATCTGGGTGCTTGGCAAGTCGTTTGGATATAACTTAGGTACTGAGCAAGTTCTTTGACATTGAACCTCGTACTGTGATTGATTTTTATCTTCTGCACTTTGACCTCACGGTGTGGACTTTGACACCCATTTTCAATTATTCTTTGGTACAGTGCAGTATTCCCCAGTCTGCCCATGCTATATAATCCCTTGCCCTCTGCTCATGTTACAGACCCCCTTGCCGTCTGCTTGTCCTACAGACCACCTTGAGTTCTGCCCGTACCTTCCTATTCTACCCCATTGCTGTGAGCCTGTTCTTAGACTCCCTGTGTTTTCCAGTTGTGTCTACAGATGGCGCCAAAGAGAAAAACTAAGGATACTGCAGCCATATGCAACTCAACAGCAGACTGCAGCCCTGTCTGCCCCTAGCTCAGCTTAAAGCGAGATCTTGACCCTGGGTTCCGTCGGTCAATTTAGGTTCATGCCTTGATCTGATGCGGTTTTGGAATTGCATGGGTTTCACTTGTCTGGAAAATACAACTCCAACTGTTCATGGAATATTTTTGCCACCTCTGTACGACCTTTTTTAATGTATATTCAAGAAATAATGGTTATTTTTGAAAGACACTAAATGTATGTCCACATAGAAGATTGATATTGAAAATGTTTATCACATAGCACATACAATACTGAATCTGGACGATAGCCAAATGATAGAAATGTATACTTTTATGCAAACTGTAAGAACAGATTCCATTGTAAGCAATATCCGTTTCAGACAAATTTTTTTAGCTCTAACCTAAGTGCAGAGTGACTTAATCACATATTGACTTGAGATTTCATACGTTGTAAAATGCCTCCAATCCAATCATAAAGATTAATCAAAATATATAAAGTCCCAATAAATAGCTACCAGCAATCTTATATACCTCATAATAGGAATTTATTAGTAATGTAAACAATTCAAGACAAATGTGAAAATCGATAATACCTGGATGTTGTAGCAAGCTTTCTGAATGACGTGTTTATGAGGCTGAATATCATTTTCAATTCCCATTGATTTCACTTCTGCCCCAGAGACGCATGTAGCAGGTATTACAAAGTGAACTGTTGCAACTGGATTCCAGTTTCGAGGTATCTCCTGGTCTGAGCCAAGTTCCAGTTTGCAAGATAAACTATGAGGCTGATTATGACCTTAAGATAGGAAAAAAAAACATATAGCCATTAGAGAGATTGAGACGCAGGACAATGCACCCAAATCTCTTTAAATAGATAAAACCCAATGTTTTCCTTACTTTTATATCATAGGTACACCCTCTTGTCCCCTCTAAAATAATACATAAGAACATTAAGTAACATAGCTACACTATCTAGGATGATATGAATTCTATAACCATAAAAAAAACCTTTTATAATCCTCCATAATTTACTGAATCCTAAATATTGTAATTAATAACACCTTATAATATTACGTATGGTTAGTGGCCCACGGGGGTCAGTGTTAGGGCACTCGTTAATTATCTGAGTCCGGAAAAGATGTTCTTTTATGTATTACTGTTCCATCCACATAAAGTACTGAGGCACGTGTTGTTTACACATCAGCTGCATTGATGGATGTTTGGAAAATTGTGTGGGTTTATATATAAAACATTTTTACTAATTTACAATATCTGAAAACTGTTTTACAACATACTGTGACCGAGTAACTTATCTGTTAAATGTCTATGGGTTTGTGTTTTTAAAGCAACAATGATTTTTTAATGTTTAGGTTGTTAGAAGCATATTCTATATTTATGTATATTTTTTTTCAAACCACATTTCTGTTTTCCAAGCTTAGTACTGTTTTGCTTTTCTTTAACATTGCCTTTAATTCCTTATCACAGAAGCACATATGCTGGATATTTTGGGGGGATATGTAGATTTAGGCTATGCTATTTTTCTGTTCCTCACAGTAATGTAATGTGCTGTTCCAAACTACTAGACTTTCCTGCAAAAACAGGATAAACAGTTCTGTTTTTGCATAAGGGCTAATCGTGTATCCCCAGTCTAGTCCTGAACCTGCTATCCCACTGATTCCCAGATCTTCATTTTGTCCTTGAATGAGCAACCACATGGATCATTTGGGTCTATAGACCTTTCCGCAAAGGACCTGGTCCTGAAGATCTCTGCAGGATCTAAACTCAAGGTACCAACCTAATTAAAATGCTTCATCCTCTTATGTTCTGAAAAGGATGCACATGAGGACCCTGTGACATATGTTCCTGTTTCAGCTTGTGTGTTAAGCTAAATTTGGGGACTACCATGGCTCATGCAGCACTATGTCCAACTAACCCACTTAATAATTTACAGTAAATACACAACAGCTGGAGGTTTACATTTGTGTTTATCAATGGTCTACAGAAGCCACCTGTAAAATGTTGACTAAACTTGGAAAGGAGATGCTTTAGCACAAAGAATTGATGAGTAGAAAAATAACTTAGATCTTCTTCCAAATTTAGGCTAATATTTAAATTAGATTGATTACAATGGTGACAGTTCTTCTGCATATACTATTTTGTGAGTAAGATTCTAAGAATTATCTTAGAATTATCAAAGAAATCCCTTGGACGCTCAAGCATCATGGATTTACTCATACAGTACCACTAATTTGTTTGTAAAACATGGTATTTCAATGAAAATAACAAAAAATTGGGTTGGCTAATTAACATGTGTTAATGGATGAAGAATTTAAGAAAATGACATAAACCTGGAAAAAACATTCCATCATTCTATAATGAGCTCATAGTATACCTTTCTATTAAACATATTATGTGGGAAGTAATAAAAATAACAGTAATTTGGCATTATTATGTTATAGAAAAATTATTATTTTATTCTACCCTTTATCAGATGTTTGTGTAAAAAATGTTGCACTAGTCATGCATTTACAATAAACAAGCTAAAGATGAAGTAATATATTTACTAGAATTTTTATCAGGAAGTCGGTCAATCTTCCAAACGACAGCCTTATATGCATTTTCAAACTTTGCCGTTCCAATGGTTACTTGTATTACTGGTTCAGACTCAATTTCATATGCAGACCCAAGGCACGCTCTTCTATTCACTTTTGATTTCAGAGACCTCTGCCTCTGGAGAGAGACAGTCCAAAGAGCTTTCATCCATTGCGTTGGAACTGGGAAGTGGATAGTAATATTTTCACAGAAATATGTTGAGTTTAACAATGAAGAAGCTACAAAACTAGAAGACATGTTGAGGAAAGCTTGGAGCTCTATATAGGCTCCTTGTACTACTACTGAAGTCTTCATATAAAATGGAAGGTCTCCTCCATTGTAAGGAACCTTGAAACGCATGAGTTCAAACCTACAAGCATCAACTGGAGTAAATTGAATTATCCTTGATGTCTGAAATTCCTGTCTTTTAACACACTTATGAAAATGGCAATTATAAATATGAATCCATGTTTTGCTACTGTCCTTTTCAAGGTAGTTTTTCGATATTTTTTGGAGCTCTGCATCATTCAAGGTCAAAAAACATTCTATTCCGCTGTTAATGAAACATAGACAAAATACCTGGCAAACAACAGCATTTTCCATTAGTTTTCCTTCTTTGTTGATTTCTCCCCAGAAATTGTCTACTATTTCCACAACCATCTCAGGTTCTTCATACGTTTTCTTTTGTTTTGATATCGGAGACAACAACATGAGTTCCTCTTCTACTGTGGTAATGAAGTCTGTTAAATCGTCGTAAACGGTAGTTCCTAATTTTAACATTTGTTCAGTCTCTGCCTCATGGACAATTTCAGGCTTAGGGTGGTATTTTCTTTTTTCTACATAAGTTACGTGTTCTATTTTAACAGTGTGTATCTTTTCTGAAACACCTAAATTTTCCAATTTTGGACCTGAAAGCCTGCAGAATTGATGAAGCTGAAACACTTTGAATGGTTTTTCAAGGCCCTTTTCATAATACATTTGCAGAATTCCACCTGTTTGAACTTTGAGGTAAATAGGTCCCCACTGCCTAGAAGACATCATGTTCTTTTTCTCAGGTATCCTCAGCATAAAAGGCCACCCATCTCTTCTCTGGCTTCTAAAGAGACTTTTGGGAAGAAAGGATGGGCTGTTTTTTTCTGAACAGACAGGCAGATCTTGAGGATCAATCTTTAAGAGCTGAAGTCTTTCACAAACATAACTGAAAGAGCTGTGATTTAAACCCTTCTGGCTACTTGAAGTGACCTTTTCTATTGGATTACATTCTTGTTTTGCAAGATTTTTCTCTTCTTTATCTGTATCTTCTGTGATGTGCGCATGAGATGGGGAAAGGACGGATGTGACATCATTATTCCAAAATGGACTTGAAAAGGAACAGTCATTTTGAAAATATCTAAAATGTGTCGTTTCAGACGAATGCTCCAAACCTTTTTTGTATTTGCCATGATTTGATTCATTTGAAATTGAAGGCTGTGGAAGAGGATAATTTAAGGATGATGGTGTAGCTGATGCTAAACTTGTATCAATTTGTGATGCCTCTGAAATTGGATATAGACTATAAGTGCCCCCTTTTGGTGTGCATGGCGTTCCCTGGCAGTCCCTGATGGGTGTACAAAGTGGTGAGTTACTTGGAGGACCGGGACTCATAAAGATATCTATCACCGGAGACATGTGAGGAGTCGTACAAACAGAGGAAGATGCACTCGCCAGCTGTTCATTAGACAGGTTCAATTTAAGCCCATTTGATTTCTGTAAATAGATGTTCTTTTGGCAAAATATATTGGATTTCTGTGGAGGCTGAAATGGGTTTTCATCATCAAACGTCACCCAACTTTCTGGATTTGTCGAACACATTTTCGTGTTAACACCGAACACTCGTTTTTTAAATCACCTAAAAAAAGCAAAAAAAAAAAAAGAAATTAAACATTCAGTAATTATGGATAACCTACAAATATTCATAGAAGTAGAAAATGACAGCAGCGAGAGAAATGTAGATACTGAATCATTCTGATTCATATTTCTCTACTAATAAAACATACGTAACTGAATGTAATGTAGCCACTGTTTTGCTCGTGTTATACACCAATTTTGACAGCAAACTCAGCAATCTCATTATTTTATCGCATGCTTTTATTTATTTTTTTATTTAAACAAGCTATGGAGCAAATAGGAGATTAAATATGTTTTCCTCTAACAGGATGGAACAAATTGTTTTCATAATCATTCATTCCCTTTTAACTTGAAATCCCCATGTAATTATATATCATTTATGTGGACTTTAAAGGAATGTATTCGTACTTCAATTGTAATATAGAAAACTGTATGCAATATGGAAATATAATTTATAACCCCGCAGGAGCACACATTTCAGTGCCAAAAAAAAAATGATACAACAAAGTATCAGTAATATGTTATGGAAATGGAACACGCACAATAATAAAATGCCCTAGACATATTATCATCAAAAACACTAATATCCATAAATATCAGCAAAGCCAATGCAGAATCATTAAAGGATAGAAAGCATTTCCTCCAGAAAACTCTTTTTTTTTTTTTTTTCCGTAGAGCCAGTATACCAACAAATTACAAAATGATTTACATAAAGTCACAACCGGACTCAAAGTTAAAAAAGAAATCTGCCAATTTTTCTGTTTTACCAACAAAATATATGGCATTTTAATGCTATCCATTATTTATAAGTAAAACCATCTAAATCAGCACTAGTCTAGACACTGCTATATATCAGTACTTTTTTACAGATTTATTAAACCATAAAGTAAATATTTTCCAACAAGATTTTAGTTTAGCACAGAAAGATATAACTTTGCTTACTGCATTGTACATGTTTTTACAGGGTATCGGTCGCAACTCCACTAGTATTATATTTTAATGCTACTCAAGGCGACATGGGCATCCACAGACATTTTTTCCGGGGGGCATGCAAAATCCCCCCGGATGAGTTGGAGCATGGCTGGGGGTAATATACCCCACCCAATCCAATGGGGAACGGCATCATCAGAACGATTAAAAGAGTTGGCAGCGCCAACGTCTTTTATCATCACGGTTGGTGCTATAGTAGCCTCACCTGTACAGTAGACAGACATATTTCTTTGTTGTATTTATTATTCCTGCCCAGGCCAGCCTTGTGCGGGAATTCCAGCCCTGCTCTGCGGTGATCTCCTGAAGAGGAACGTGCGTGCCGATGCAGTGGGTCTTAAATCCAATTGGAGGCAAGAGAGCTTGAGATAGATTGATCCCTTGTGCAGGTTGGCCAGAACTATCCCCGCTCAGTAAGCTTCCCCCTTTTGCCCTTCCATGCCGATTCCCATTCAAATAATGTAAAAAAAAGGTTAAATGGAGGCAGATATGTGCATCTCATGGGATAGAGGGAGACTTCACGAGGTGGGTCTACAAACATGAAGATCTATAGGAACCAGTAGAATGAGGTCATGGGGTCATTTGGATGACCGTGATTTTCTCTGTCGCAATTAAATGCCAATCCTGTATCTGGTAGATCAAGTATTTATATATAGTATAGATCAAGTATATTTCAGTGCATTCTAGTCTCTTTAAATCCTGTATAGTAGTTTGTTCTGAGACAGTATGTTTAAGGGAGGGCAGTATGTTCAATTTCCTACCATGCCAGGATCTGCACGTCCCTTTCTTTGGCCATATAACTATAGCTATTGTGACAAACCCTATAGCATGAGGTCCATACATGTCACTTTTAGGGGTCCTAAGCACAGTCCTCTAGGGCAATCAGAGTCAGGAACAGCAGCTTTGAACAAAACAGCACTTTATTTTAACCGCTTAAACCCCAAAAACCAAATCATAAAAAGAAAACCTAGCTCCCAATTGGAGTCCTCTCTAACTGAACTATGCTGGTCCAGACTGACCAGCCTAATCACCCACTAACTCAACCTCCCAGCCAGACCCAGCTACGCCAGGCTCTGGAAAACCTCCCCCAGACAGCACACAAAATGTCCAGCCTCACTTGGCTCAGGGATTGTCTTCTTGTTCAGGGCCTCTCCTTGTCCCTGGGAGTGCAGGGAACTTCCTCTTCCCCCAACAGTCTCTGAGTATCAGGCTCCAGGGGTTTTTAATGCCCAGCACCTGTGTCTGATGCCGGCTTCATAGAAATCCCATACTGGATCCTGCAGACTTCTAGCCTCCTGGAAAAGCCGGCATGGATATTCCACAGAATGGGGGAACGGAGCATTGGCCCACCCTGCTCTCCAATTGCTCCACCCCAGGGACCCATATGTATAATCTGCATAGCAGCTGTACTCAGATGCCATGCTAATCATCTCCCTGGGGTTCACAATCTCACACTATATTATTATTTATTGATTTATATAATCCCATTATATCTGTACAATAAGAAATTCACTATATAACTGTACATTCTCTTCTTTAACCAATATGTTCACAGGGCATTATGATATCATAATGAAAATGTATCCATATAATAACCAACACTGTTTCTCTAGATTGGATTTTGTAGTTTATTTCATATGCAGCAAGGATCTCAGGGAAATTGGGTTTCTGGATAAACAAATTACAAAGCTTTTTCTGAGCATCATTTGTATGCAAAACTTGTTGTTTTAAATTGTAAGCCATCAGTGCTGTGTGAGAATAAAGTAATAATACGAATAATAATTAAATCTCAATATAAAGACATAGAAACTGTCTGCTACCGTATGTGTCATGTGACTTTTATTCTGATAGAGACTTGTAGTATTGTGGTGGTGGGGCAGGGGTGATTCTTTGTTCATTATTTTTTACATCAAGATCACTAAAATAGAAAAGAGGGGGGGCTTTTTATAAGCAATAAGGGCCTTGATGGAAGAGGAGAAACCTTCCCCAGAACAAACAAAACTCAGTTGAAGGCAATCCACACTAAGACCAGTTCTTCCCCGACTCCCAACTGTTTCCGTTATTGCACATTTCATAAAAACATTATCAACCTCAATGATTCCAACCTGGCACTTGCTCATTCTAACCACTTTGTGTTGTGGCCGGAATATAAATTGTGTGTGCAATTTACTGCTAGGTGTTGGTATTCTTCTGTCTCCCCAATTCCAGTGTTTTCCACCAATCCACTCTTTCTCTACTTTTGATGTTCACTCTGTGTGTCTCTTCTTCCCTCTTGCCATTCATGTGGCTGGGGTTTCCTACCTTCTGGTCTTAGATGAGGTTGCTCTTGCTGTTGTATGTCATCCCATCTGTGACATGGCTCTCTCCTAGTTCAAATCTTAACTTTCTAAACTCACATTCTGGATGGCATCTTTAGACTAGTAAAACACTAATCCTTTCCCTTGTGATACCCCATCTGGATTATTCCAGCTCCCTACTAACTGGCTTTCCTTCCTTTCACTGCTGCAGTCCATTTTGAAGACCTCTGCCAGATTAATCTTCACTGCCTCACTGTGACAGACTCCACATTAAATTAAAATTTAATTTAATGTTCCTCACCATCTTTTTCTGTGCTCCTACCTTTAAATGCTCATTAAAAATCCATCTATTCATAGAAACATACAATTTACCCTACAAATACCCTGAGCCTGCACCATGAAGAAACTATCTCTCCTCTCTATCTTTGGGACTCTTACACCACTGACCTCTCCATTGACCCGCCCTATAATAGTCTGTCTCTTTCCATATCATTCCCACTCAACCTCCTACAGTTTGCAAGATTAGAGCCAGTAGAGGCCTCTTCTCCATTTATATAACAGCGTAAGCCATGTAGATAAGTAATAGTTAATAAAATCCACAAAATTTAATTTATAACCACATTTTCTGCGCACACTGCAGAGTCATTCCAAAAAGAGGGGCATCAGTTGCATTCCATGACTAAGACGCAAACACATAAGTGAGTAACAACTCCAAATGCTAGACTCAGAGCGGTTTGCTTCTGCATGACGTATGTCTTCCACATATAGTTTATAAATGAGTGGTATTTGGATGTGTCAGGCCACTTATCTCACAAAGAACCTCACAACTGAAAATTGAATAATATGAATGTTTTTTGCTTTCAGCGATGATGCAATAAATCTTAAATAGTTGTAAACTTTACCTCAACCCTGATTCATTCACAGAACATGGGAGTCATTTGAAAGTTGGTTATCCTAATGCATTATGCGTCTGCATTTTATTTATTTTTGAATGGTGAATTAACTACTTGTACCCGGAAATGTGTTTTTATTTGTCATTATGTCACCCACAGTTTACCTGTGCTGGTAGTGGCAGTGTGCCTCTTGTGTTGATTAGTAACAACAGCCAGGGCAGGACTGGGGATGAAAATTGGCCCAGGCCTTTTTAAGGCGAGCGGGCAATAGAATTTTGTTGATGCTTCCAGTGTCACATTCTAAAGGACAGGATTTGATGCACTACCAGCAAAAGATACTTCATAGGCTGCATTAGGCACCGGCTTAACGGGCGTTTGCCAGCTTACCCAAAAGCCACAGGTATGAAGTTGGGTACCTTCCTGGAATGGATGTGCCAATGCTCAGTGTTCCCATGTCATATGCCACATAAGTAGAAAGATTCCCTTAAATATCTTTCTACTGTCTTTAATATGATGAGTTTTGCTTCTTTATTTTGTTAATAGTTACAGCCAACATACATCATTTTATATATATATATATATTGTGTATAACAGACCTGCTTTAAACAATAACATTTTGAAAACAACTGTGCACAGGGAGAGTGAGTTAAAACCTATTGTTTTGATAAAAAGCTAAATCCTGCTATTGTGTGTTTAGAATTACAATAGCAGAGAAATGATTTGCCTTAGGGAGAAATCCGGCTTACATAGTGATCCCCACAAACATACACAGCGATATGATTGATTATTTGCACAGAAGGATTATTAATCGTTAGACACTGCATTGAAATGAACATCAATAAAATAAAAATGAATCTTATATTGAATGTCTAGCTTTGTTGACAAAAATATCACTAGTTTAGCTACTGATGCTCTCTTTCCTTCTCGCTCACCTCCTTTACAAAGCATACCTGAACCAATCAATAACCCACAGATAACTTAGAGGGGAGGAATAACCATGTGTAGCTGAGAACAGGAGGTTAAGATGGATATTGCCATGGTATACACAGTATTCAAGATGCAGACCAATCAAGACTGCATGATAACTCATTGATTAGAATCTGGAAACGCCAATACATTGATCTGCTTTAAGTCTTTTATGGACCCCTGGAGTATCAGTTCCCTTTTCCTCTCTTCAGATTATAAACTCAGATGAGCAGGATTTATTTCAATGCATCACAACTGTGTAGACTTCCACACTTTACAGCACTGCGGAACCCGGCAGTATTTTATAAATAAGTGATAATCAATACCAGCAAAGTTAAAATTGCAGCCACCTTAACTTGAGGACACTAAAGGTAGGTGGGAGGCATTTTCAGATATCGACCCAAAACGTTTCAAACATATCTGTACTTTATATGTGTTTTTACTAGCCAGACGTGCAATAAAGTTATATTGCAGCCAAGTTTTCTCTTTTTTCTATAATCTTTATTATATAGATATATATATATATATATATATATATACTGTTTATGTTCTATATATATATATATATATATATATATATATATTATACACACCATATATTTTAAGGCCTTTTTCTAAAACTATTGTGCAAATGAATCCTAACACAACCTGATACCACATTTTTGTCAAACTGACATGAATTACCTTTCATTAAATAGTGTTTGCCTTCAGAGGTCACATTCTAAATTCCCACCTGTAACAGGCTCCGGTTTGTTATATGTCTATCTTGTGCGCAGGAAATATGACCGGATTGCCTTCCCACGCATTGCTTGTAATGCCTTGGAATAAAATTATTTTATGTTATCATGCAGAGATTGAAAAACTAGATACATGTATCTCATGTACCTGTGAACATTCTTAATGTGCTGATCATGAGAATAGTGAAATATTAACCCTTTAATAGCCCATATTGAAGATTCTTTGTAGTGACACAACAAATGCGTTAACCAAACAGCTAATTTATTCACCTGCATTTAAGCAGGAATATCATTGGTAGCATTGGAATTGGGAGTCTTATATATGATCTCTGCAGTGTAGAATAGGAAGGAGTCCGTTCCAGACTGTGTGACCCTGAGAAGCTGCCCCTATGCCCTGACGGACAAAATCCCTGAAAGCCCTAGCGTACCTAAGGAGGGGTTCACCCCAGATGCCACTCATTGGGAGGGGTACATCCAGGCCAGCATTAGGTGTGCACCCAGAGCTGGACTGGCCAACAGGAAACCAGGAGATTTTCCGATGAGCCGAGGGCCGGCCGAGCAGCTGCTTTTTATTTCTCCTGGGTTTCTTCACATAGTGTGCGGGCACCACAGCAGTTAAGGGCAGAGGTGGAATAGGCACGCTGTTTTAATGGCAGAGACCCTCCGCATCAATGTCAGGGTTAGTATATAGTGATGGGGGTTATGTGTGGGGAAATTGGGGTTGCCACATACAGAATCTGCCCTGGGCGCCAAATACTTTAGGTACACCCCTGCCTGAGAGTTCCCAGCTATAGCATTTCCACAAGGCAGTCCAACCAAATCCTGAACCAAATACCAATGAGTGTAGAAACCTGGGAGCTTAAGAAATCAGTTCAAGCCATAAATACACAGGACATTTTAGTTATGTCGTAGTATGGTAAAATTGTGGCACTATTTAATAACTTCCCCTTCTAATCCCTAATGGGAGGCCCGTGCATCTTCTCACAATGTATCCTTCATTGGCTACAGGCTTGAAACTGAACCCTGTTGGTACCCGTCCATGCCAAGGTCACGCTTGGTAAACAGGCCAACGTGCTATCAAGGCAAAATGGTGGTCCATATGGGGTTTGCATACTATCTCGGGCACAAACACCTTGCAAACTTGTGGACTGAACTGAAAAAGGATGTCTGAGCAAGGAGGCCGTCAAACCTGACCTGACCAAATACCGTCTTTGGGTACATTGTATGAAATTCATATATTTAACCTGCTAACTGCTTCTGTGCTAGACATCTGACCTAAATACAGTATATTGCATGTTCTTTTGAACCATTTAATTGCAAACTTGTGTGGTATTTATCTCAGAAATGTGTCAGGAAATGCCATTGAGACAGAAAAGGAACCTAAATGGTTCTGCAAGGAAAACAGAGCTGATCCCAGAATATTTTCAAGGCCTTGTTTATTTTATCCATACACATTCAAAAGACATGGCAAAAGAAATGAATGAAGCACTAGTATACCATATACCATAACGTATGCTTTACAGAGTGTACAGACCGGACTCCGTAAGGACACAGATTTCAGTGAAGAAAAAGGAATAATAATAATAATCACCGGGTCAGGTCCAGTTCTGGCACAACAAGGTCTCCGGCATTTAAAGAGACCCAGCGTACACATGCACAGCCAGTAGCCCTAAAACAGGACTACAACGGGGACGTTACACTGCAGCTCTATAGCTGCAGAGTCTCCTAAAGGTAAGTTATTTAGTTTTTAGAATAAAAAGTTTAAGAATGCATATTAAAGTGCTTACAAAGTAGTTTCATGCACATTCTTCATGGTAAGGCTAGACTCGACAGTGAGTGTCCATTTAAGTGCTGGAAAGGGAGTGCAAACTGTTGTTTATTCTTTAGGTACTGAGACATTATATAGATACTCTCCAAGCATAAAGATTTTTTTAACTGAAAGAGTAAAAAGGTAACTCCAAAGATCATACAATTGCTATGTTCCAAGTAATTGATTTAATGGAGCTTATTTAGAATAACCTCTAATTCATAACGGGAACTTTACGGAAAGAAAAAAAAGTAAGCTGTATAAAAATGTATGTTAAGCTAAAAACGAATTTGATTGAGCTGCTATTATGGATTTAACAGCTACCGCAGAAATCAAGAAATCCGCTATTTTGAGAATTTCTGGAGTGAAAATGTGTAAACCGCGCAGCTATTCCAAGGATGCCATTAAGCGGACAGTTGGAGGTATGGTAGAAGCCGTAACTTCGTGGTGTTTGAGACCCTGTGATGAAAATGATGCCATTTATCCTGTAAGTGCACGCTGCACATTTAAAGGAACAGTAACGCTTAAAAAAAAAAGTGTCTTACCTGAAACAGCACTAAATGGGGTTTGTGCATAGAAGGCTAATGATGCATTTAACTAAATAGTTTTAGTCATGTCATTTTATGCTCATTCTACACATGCGCTAACATGCTAAAAATGTTGGACACGTGCGCTAACCTACTTAACCTGCCGGTAACCACAGCGCAGACTAATTATAAACATGTCACAAATTTCCTAGGTTTTGTTAACACAAAAAAGACCACCATTCCTGGTGGTATCACAACTTTAGACTTTAATTATAATGGTAATGTGGCTGCCCTGATACACTTGAAGAAGTTGCTTGCGCTGATGTGTTGAATTACATGTTTCTTTTTTCCTCCCAATGTGTCGGTGAGAATAACCTCTTATTCACAATGGGGCCTTGGTAATAAAGAACAATAAGTTGGGTAACAATGCTCGTGTATCGCTCCCGCATTTTCATCTTCCATGCTAATACAGTCTTATTGAGTCCCCACTTGCAACAAAAGGATCTTTCCGTGAATAAGGCTTGGGGTGGCTGAAGAGGTATAAAGAAAATATTCTGCATTATCCTTGGTTTCCGTGATTTCCATTATCTGTAAATGTATTCTAGATTGTAAACATTCTTTCCCTTATATTGTCGTTCTGCCGTCATTATGTTCAGTTCTTGAAGACCACTACATAAAATTCCCGTGGATAACGAGCACTCTAACGCGCCTGATGTTTCTTGTTCTTTTGCTTGTTTGCTTTGCCTTAAGCGAATTGTGAAAAAATGTCAGTTGCACCGAACATCTGATCATACATGTTTTTGGATGCAAAGATTGGGAGAAAAAAAACAAAACACTAAAAACCTATGGTTGTAAGTGCTATTTTTGTTTTGGCGATATTGTATCTCTTCTTTCTCTGGTGGGCACACGAGAAGTCCATAGGGCCTTGGGGATTTGATGTGCCTTTATTAACCATTGGTGTTTGTGAGTGCATATATCACAATGCAGTCATTTCTGTATATACACTATAAGGCTATATTAATGTAATATTTTGCTGAAAGGAGTTTTTTAATTGTCAGTCAAACCCAGGGAGTTCCCTGGAATGTTTAACAGTCTTTACTGAGCACCAAAACCGGTCCCCAAGTACCCCAGAAGGAGGGGGAAAATTACTCCACAGGAGCATCAATTATTGACTGGTTCCCCGGCTATTTGCTTCAAAACAAGAACCCATGAATGCTCTCACTTACCAAGAATAAATTCAATCAGCACTTAAGTGAGTCAACACTCCATGCCTGTCCACTTCATCCCCTGTCCTACGGTGCATCGCCACTTGGGAGCATCTCAAGTTTTAGCTCTCTTGTGCCATTACAGAGGAAAAATCTCCAGCATATCAGTGTGATCCTGTCCAAAGAGCAGTCCAGAACCAAAACGTAAGGCAAATGTCCTCTGCATGAGAGAACCATCAACCCCAGACATACGTTTTGGTCTTCACTGGCCTCATCAGTGGGGCACGGTTGGTATCCCTCTAGGCAAGGTTTTGTTTCAATTTGATCTTAATGAAAAAATGAAAGAATAACCCCTTATTTAGAAATATGTCTTATCCATAGAAACATAGAATTTCGTGGCAGATAAGACCCATCCAGCCTATCTAGTCTGCCTTTTTTCCTAATGTAACAAATCAGACTTTAATCATCCTTTATCTTGTCTTACATTCACAATAGCGTTATGTCTATCCCATACATGTCTAAATTGCCTCACTGTATTAACCTCTACTGATGGGGGGCTCTTCCATTTATCTACCCCCTTTTGGTAAGTAAATTGCAAAATCCTTACATTGCAAAAACTTTGACCCGTATCTATTATATGTATTAAAGGCCTATAGAAAATAGATATCAATAATGCACTTAAAACATAAAACTGTTGGGGGGTCTCAGCATCCAATACATTTTAATGCATTACAAGCTAGATGTATTTTTATTTTTCCCAAACCATCCTGCATCTTGTTTTCAATGGCAACGAAAGGAGTTGTGTGGGTTGACATGACATGACACAGCTCGCTGACACCATAATGGCTTTTAAACTGTAGAACCTCAACTGCAAATCTGGAAAAGGTTAGACACAAAATACTGCTGCTTTTATGGTCCCTGGGTCATGTTATCTTTGCTGACTATTTTACAGCAGGTCATAGGAGAAAAACTCACATAAAACAGTATATGACGTTTTTATGATAGAAAACTCGGTGGTATACTTCAAGTTATTGTCTATTCACCTGGACAAAGCTCGTTTTAGAAACAGAAAAAGCCATCTGCTAATGACACGCGCGCATGCACACACAATACAGATTCTGTGAAAATGAAAAATCCAGTCCTTTACTGCCTTTTCTTATAGTGATCACACAATATCTATCTATCTATCTATCTATCTATCTATCTATCTATTGTATTGCTATTATATATTACAATATACATAGTTAAGTAATGTGGGAATAGCATGCATCAAAATTGACACAGCATACATGTATCCACATTCTCATCTTGACAAAGTGGGAAAATTGGCAGCTATATAAGTGAATACATAAATGATACATAAATGTAAATTCAATTGTCCAATATATATATATCATTTTTTATTATTATTTTTTCCTTACTGGATTTGCTAGGCTGTCTCAAGTGATTCAACTCGTAATATAATCTGAGGCTGACATGACTTCCGAACATCTATAATTCTTTTTTTTCATTTTATATTGTTAAAGGTAATGGAGGTGTTTGTCTCTGTGTTCACAGGATTTAGTTAAGATCCAACTAAATCCCAAAATGGAGATATCACTCCAATTTATCACTTGAAGCCAGTGTGATACAAAGCAACAGTAAAATATGAGTAATCCTAGAGCAGCAGATAGACAAAGGCCAACTACTATTCTAATCCATTTAGAGCATACTTCTTTTTAATTTTTTTCAGTTCGCATTGTTCAATTATTCACCATTTTTGCATGTCTCTCAAAATGGCGCCATGTTAATTGGCTGTAAGCTTACTTTGGCTCTGCAAGGACATTTTGTGGAATCGGTAGGAGCAGGAATGAAGAACGTTACCATGGTGTTTTATTGTGTAATTAATGTATGACGCCTTTTGTTCCCTTAGATACTTGTTACAGTGCTGAAGAACATTCTCTTAATCCCACACAGTGAAAATATTTTTAGATATGTGTGGTTTTTTTTTTATTTAAAACAATGTACCATTTAGTTTTTGCCACTTATCGGAGAAGGACATTTTCAAACAGATTTAGCATAATTCTCCATATTTCCATAAAGTTATTCTAGTAAAAAAAGAAATAGAAATACAAGTGAATTATATCCATGTGTAATTATTACTATGTTTATTTTTAACAATCTCTTAAATTTACTGTTTTTCAAATAAAATAAATAAAATATTTAATACTCTCTTCTTGTATGTTTTTACTAATCATTGAACAAGTTTATAAATCTGTCTGAGGCGTTGAGGGACCTTGGCAAGTTTCCACCATGAGAAAGACTAAAGTAGCTGTTCTAACTCATTAATAAACGACTAACAAAGAAAATGTTCTTCAAGAGGCTAGGCCAACTTGGCACGTAACTAATAGATTCCTATGTATAGCCAACTAAATCTCTGTACCGATTTTGGCACAGCGGTATGGTAACTAATGAGGCTTTATTACTCAGATGTTAAAGATACAAATTGCAGAATAATTATGCCAATCTTGATTTTTCTGTAAGTAAAGTTTGCATAATTGTTTTCTTAATTGTACACAAGGCTTTGTACAGGTATTATACATGTTCCTTGACCCCCAAGGAAGTTATCCAGGTTTGGCACCTGAAATGTTGAGGGATTTGTGTATATTATGTTATATTACTTACAGAACAATAAACATTTAACAATTTCAAGTAGAGTTTGCCAAGTTTATTGTTCTTTCAAGTTCTTTCATAAAGATGTCCCCTTGGTTGAGATATCCACAACCGGTTGCTGTAAGCACAAAGAAGAGTCCCATGGTCCCCTCTTCAGCCTAAAAATAACAACCTTCTCTTTTGTTGTAAATTAAAAAAAAATATATCAAACTTGATTATCAGAAAATTTCAGCTACTTGAAGACTTCAAAAACACATATAAGAATAATAAACATTGGCCAACTATTCAGAATTTGTGATGTAATAATTCCTCTTCTCAGATTTTTAGGAGCAAATACGTTAGGATGCGGGAAACCAGATTTTTTTTCCATTCCTTACGTTAGTTAATTGTAGGCCAATCGTACGGCCAGTCAAGGAAAGAGGAGACTAACTGAACAAAGATAATTCAATCAGTGGTGACAACTAGTATACTGATTCCATGTAACCCAATATTGGTTTGTCACGGCTGATTTAGTGTCAACTGTCCTGATTAGGATGGTAACACGTGTATTGATTGGGTTCTTTGAAAATGGCCTTTGTACACATATTGTACGTGTATTGACATTGTCTGTCTATTGTGACCTAATACAGGCTGCCAGGATTGATAACATTTCTGTTTTACCAATAAAGGTCGTAAAGACTCACAGTGAATGTGTTAACCAAGGGAATATTTTAATTGTGTTTTGGCATACACTTAATACGTATTGTTCTCCCTTGAAAATAGGTTAACTCAACATTTGGGACAATTCATACTGACTCAGTTCATATTATGGCATGAAAGGGCAATACTTTTTTGGTCATATTGGGAAAGTTAACCAAGACCCCACATCAGTTTGTACAGTTGAGGTTGAAAAATCGCATACACTTAAGCGAAGGACTCCACACATTTCATGCTACCATAAATTTCTTTTGGCAAGTCAATTAAGGCATCTACTCTGTTCACATTAGAGGTCATTTTAAAACAATCGATTACAGACAGAATTCTTTGAGCATTAGTTCACTACATCAGAATTCCAGTAACAACATTTACATATTTGATAAATTCTTATGAATCTAAGTAAATGAGGCCCCAGGCAACAAACTTTCTCAAACGCTCTCTTAATGTCTCCATCTTCTTTGCTGACTGCTTCCTTGTCTTACAGCCCT
The DNA here is from genome assembly GCA_029215755.1 of Spea hammondii. NCBI lineage: Eukaryota > Metazoa > Chordata > Amphibia > Anura > Pelobatidae > Spea > Spea hammondii. The sequence goes on along the minus strand of JARDYJ010000003.1, from coordinate 14,338,468 downwards.
GCTTCTTCTCTAGCATCTTCTTTGTCTTCTCTCTTCTGTCTTCCATCTTCTTTCTTCGTCTGCAAACCCCCAGACACGACCTCCTGCTGAACGTCTGCAAAAATGGTGAAGCTTCAGTTGACGTCCTCTCCCTCTATTTTATCATTTAACAACTTTATGACTGCGCCAACCAGGATGCATTAGTATGTACACTTCTTGCAAATGTTGAGTTCCCATTTAACTCTTGCTTGACTGCCACTGAAATGGCAGTAGCAGCAGCCAATCACGCATATGTTAGAAAAGCATCATTGTTCACCAAACATGTGATTAGCTGCTGCTACTCATTGATTTCAGAAGCAGCCATCATTGACTAAGATTGGAGTTTTACTGAGCATATGCAAGAAGTGTACTGATGAACGTTTCCTGCTTTCAACAGAGGTCGATGGGGAGGAGTTTTTATTTAGTTTAAAAAAGGCAGTAAAAATATATAGAAATAATATCTCTAAGATTGCACAGGCTACAGCCATTGAGAAAATGCATGACAAATGAGCAGCAGCGCCGACACATGGAATAAATGTCTACTTTCCACGGTATCCCGACTTCTGCATACAGTGAAAGTTAGACATGGTGGTGTGTATCCAGCATTGTAAAATTGTCTTTCGCGCAGCCAGAATGAAGATTGTAAGCTTGCGAGCAGAGCCTCTCCACCTAATGTATCGGTTTGTCTTAGTCTGTCAATTCTCCCCCCCTTGAATTTATGTATTGTATTAAGCGCTCCGTTAAGCGCTATATAAATAAAAGATAATAATAGTACCGTATTTGCTCGATTATAAGACAAGGTTTTTTTCAGAGCAAATGCTCTGAAAAATACCCCTCGTCTTCTAATCGGGGTCGTCTTCTAATAGAGGTCTGATTATGAGACTAAGATCCAGATCCCCCGCACCACTGCAGGGGACCTGGATCCTCCTGTCTCCCCCCCCCCATTTAACACCCTCCCCCCACACACTTACTGGTGCTTCCTGCTGTATTGCCGGGGCAACGTCCGCTGCAGCCGGGAGGAGGTGTGGCTAGCAGCGGGGGTTGTCTGCGTCCGTCGCGCATACCTTTCCCGACTGTCTGATCTCTGACAGCCGGGGAAGGTATGCGCGACGGACGCAGACAAACCCCCGCTGCCAACTTCACCTCCTTCCGGCTGCAGCGGAAGGAGACGTCAACCCGCTGCCCCGGCAATACAGCAGGAAATTGGAAGCACCGGTAAGTAAGTGTGTGTGTGTGTGTGTTAAATGGGGGCATAGGGCATTTCTGGAATGCCTTATACCCCTATATGCCACTCTGGCACTTAGGGGGTTAAAAGGCATATTATGGGGCAGAGTGGCATATAGGGAAGTATAAGGCATTTCAGGAGGCAGAGTGGCGTTAAGGGGGCATTTAATAGAGCACTCTGCCTCCTGAAATGCCTTATACCTCCCTATATGCCACTCTGCCCCATAATATGCCTTTTAACCCCCTAAATGCCAGAGTGGCATATAGGGGTATAAGGTATTTCTGGAGGCAGAGTGCTCTATACAATGCCTTTTAACTCCCTTAATGCCACTCTGCCTCCTGGAATGCCTTATACCTCCCTATATGCCACTCTGCCCCATAATATGCATTTTAACCCCCTAAATGCCAGAATGGGATATAGGGGTATAAGGCATTTCTGGAGGCAGAGTTGCACATAGGGGGTCAAAAGGCATACCATGGGGCACAGTGGCATATAGAGGGTTAAAAAGGCATATCATGGGCCACAGTGCCATATTGGTGTGGCAAGCCTGGGGGCAGATGTGCGTAACTGGGGGACAGGTTGGAAAATACAAGGAAATAAAAACAAAAAAAATATTTTTCTCAATCATAGCTTTTATTTAAAAAAATAGTTTACATGAATTAACATTTACTGGTAAAACTTTTTTCCTTTAGGGTAGTCTTATATTCAGGCTTTTTCTTTTTTCCCTAAGTTAATATTCAGATTTTGGGGGGTCGGCTTATAATCAGGGTCGTCTTATAATCGAGCAAATACGGTAATATGTATTTTATGCTTTGAGGAATTAACTCTCAAGGAAAATAACCCCAACAATGCCATATCTGGCTGCAGTGGGGAAGGGCAAATGCTGTTAGCAGTGGCAAATTCTTGTACTAGTCGCCAAAAGCTCTGTATTGAGGAACAGGCCCCCAGGCTATGAAATAAATCGCCTCCACATCTTGGCATTAAGGACAAACACTAGTTTTATAAAGCCCATTAGAAATTGCAGTTTTGGGGAGTAGCAAGACCGTTATTTATACAATTTCTCTGCAAGTGGATGAGGGCAGGAATTTTATGGCTTCATGTGTCGATGTGTTGAGTATGTCTTCTGCTGGGATACTGGGCATAAGGGATTGCCAACAGGCAATTCTCGACAGGAGAAAGACAGTAGTGCGTATACTGATATAAACGTTATCTATATGAACATGATATAATCCTAAACAATGTTACACTAACATATATAATTAAACATCTGCTTCTTAGTGGATTTTTGGATCTTTTTAGCACAATACAGGTATTTTGTGTATTAGATTGATTGTGCATAATTAAATAATGTTATAGATGCCAACCCCAAGATATTTTTACTTAGCGCAATACAGCCGAGAACCAACCCTGATTTGCACACAGATATCTGCATAGAATCATACAATTTGACAGCAAACAAGACCCATTTGTCCCGTCTAGTCTGCCTCTTTTTTCCTGATATAAACACCTTAATCAGTCCTTGGTCTCATCTTATATTCAGAAAAGCCTTATGCCTTTCCCATGTTTGTACTCCCTCACTTTATTAGGCTCTACAACTTCTGCTGGGAGGTTGTTCTACTTACCTACCACCCTTTGTTGCAGAAGCGGGAGATATCCCTTAATAGGCATACACAGAAAAAGAAGAAAGGTAACAAGGACAGTCGATATATATTTTAAAATGCCTTTTTCTTTTTCTTTTCCGGCAGCAGGTTAGCCGTTGACAGAACAAATGAGCAAATAGCACAGATCTACTTAAATGGAAATAGTCAAATTGATTTCTTTTGCTTAAACCTGTAAGGAGCATAGTTGCTGGGCAATTATAATCAAAGTCCAATTACACAATAGACTGATTTAATGGGTTAATCTACTACTTGCTTTAATGCTAATGCAGACTTAATTGTACAAAAACAATGTTAGTTGTGGGCCAGGTTATTAAGAAAACACAGTGGGGTTACGGCTGGATCCCTGGATTCCAGCGCTTACTCAGACAGATATGGTTCATTATAGCAGATATCCTGAAAATCTGTCATTTAGGAGATTGGAAACCAAAACACATGTTGTGCGGGTTCCAGCCTTATTAATGTATTATCTCTAATTATATGGCTCTCTTGGTATGACAAATTACAACGTAAGCACTGAATTGTCCAAAAGGAGGGATATGCACAAATATTTTCTATGAATAACACAAACACTGAAAAGCTGCAATATTAATACTGTATACGCTACTAGCAACAAAGAGGGATGTGTTTTAATCAAAGACAGCATAGCAGCGGAGGGCTGGCATCATCCGGCCTGAGGGCAAATAAAGCCGAGCGACTCCCCCATGCCCTGGTAACTAACATGCACACTAACACACACTCACATTAACACACACACATACCAACTCATACTAACATATACCCACTCTAACACATACTTACACTGAAATATCTTTACTTTATCACACCACAATCCTCTATTACACCTCTGTCACACACCTTCCACCATTACCTTGCCTAAAGCCTTTTTTTGTAGCTGCTCATACATTGTGCAAGCAGCCATGCTATAAACGCGTGGCTACGTAACAATGCGTTATGTGACCCCACTGGGCTTCTGCTTTTGCCAATGGGCTGGACCAGACCTGTTTCATGAACATGGACCAGCCCTGGGGCAGGCTGCCCCCACAGCATAATGCCACAATATTTTTAATTAGTATTTCCATACCTCCCAACATTTCAGGTGTCCAAATTAGAACACATGTTTTGAAGGTTATGTCAAGAGACATGGAGCGTCGGGACCGGCAGTAGAAGTAGGCATCATCGATCACCCACCTTACTGAAAGTGCCTCCTTGCTTTAGAGCATTGCGAGGTGGCCTCACAGGACTTCTTTGGTTTTACAGCTCCCTGGGCTGGTGCAGGATCCTGACCGCTTGAAAAAAGCCGTGGGGCAACTACCCAACACAGCAGGGCAGTGCCCAAGAAACAAGACTACCAAGGTACGTCATTGTAACAGAACAAACGGGGTAGGTGCTATGACGAAGGAATTGGTCAAATGGTCCATGAAAACACTGGGCATTTCTGTACTGAAATTACATGGCAAACTATAATATTTTGACAATTTTAGTTTTTTCTGTAAGTGTTTTTTTTCCTGGTGATATTTAGGAATAACAAACTATTTTGCATACCCGTGCCTTTCCCACGGTTCTGCATACATTTTGAATGGGATATTCTATAGTTAAAGGGTACACATGACTGGTAATGTCTTTTGCTTTTCACTGTGAAATTCTCTTGTATTTTTACTAACGCATGGTCTGTTTTCAGCTTGGCCCTTTTATTTTGTTTTATTTTTTTACATTTTTGGGTATATCTATATTCATGCAAACAGCAAGATATATATAACACGGACACGTCTACAAGTAAGACACACAAAAACACAAGGTATGTCAATTTGTTTTATTTTTTACCCATAGGCTGCCTCATTTGCATATGCTCGCTGTTTCATTCTGTTCATGTATTAAAGCTTAGGAAAAGAAGTGAAAAGACATTTTATGAAACACGATGATTAGTTTTATTAATGTCACTCAGTTCTAGATATGTGAAGGTGTCTTTTCTCAGAAAACGTTTGCTTTATGGATGTGTTTGATAACTCCATCCGTGTATCATTTTGCAACACAAAGTATAAAATATGGTTAGCGCCGTCACCATATGTGGGTCATGCTTTATGGGTCATGGATATTGTTCTTCCTATAGTATAATAGTAAAGTATTTTACCTGTAGAATCCCCCCATTTGCATTTGACCCTTTCTGCACCCCCCAAAAAATTGTCATTTTTAAGTGAACAAGCACAGCAATTATTATCGAATGGGATGCGTTGAAAAGTAACACTTCAGCCAAAGTTATTTTTTAAAATCCGCTGATTCGGCTAGACTATTAAAGGAAGTATTTGAAAAGCGGCCCCGCTGTGCTGGGGATTTTACACAAGTTAACGTGTGTCAGCGTAATCACACCAGCAGCAATAGCATGGCTCCCCGCTGTCCATAGTAGAATGTAGTCGTATAGCTGGGTGCCCTGTGACATCATTATGCATTACGGGACAGAGAGCAATTCATTGTGGGGGTTCACGGCAAGGGTGCTTAAGGGGGACCTTAGAGTTTTAAAGCTGCTGTTCTTCCTACTCTACTGAATTTAACAGCTTTATAACAGAATGCAGTGTAATCGAGCATCTAGTCTTTTCCAGTCCTAACGAAATACGTTTGCTGGGAAGGCTAGAAGATCTTCTTAAAAGTTTCTTTGTTTCTTTTATACCAGTAAACCTTCTGAGAAAAATAAATAAAGTGTCCGAAGGTTTATTTGCGCAACATAGTAGAGAGTGCAATCGACATTTTGTTACAGAAGAGACACAGAGGTATGACAAAGATTGCCCAAGGTTTTATTACTCTAACGCATTCTTCATTGATTTTGTTTTTATTTTTAGAAATACAAGTCTTAAGTTAAGCGTAAATTATTCTTTTACAATACTTTTGATAAAGATGGAGCTCTGGTATTTATTTATTTATTTATTTTTGCTTACTACACACATTTTCACCATTACCGGATAACAAATAATATCTATCTATTTATCTATCTATCTATTATCTATCTATATACATGCTCTCTCTCTCCATATATATATATATATATATACACAATTGCTGTATTGAATGTACAAGAATACAATCCTCTTTTTTTAAGCTGTAGAAGAAAACTCAGGCGCAGACAAATCCTCATACCTGGAGACTCTCAGAGTTTTATCCCGAATCTTAATGTTTTTGCCCAAATCTCTGGGTGAAGGAGCAGGTTCTCAGGGCCACACATTCTGGAGCTGACTCCTTCCTACTCTAAACTGCTGGGATAATATCTCAGACTCCCAATTGAAGCGTTTGCTGTTAAAAACGTTATGGTTGATATCCCTGCTTGAACGCAGGCGACTCAATCAAGTGTATATATTTAAATCCTGCCCCGTCAAGGTATTAGAGCCATTTGGTTAACACATCTGGCGAGTCATTACATAGAATCCCCGTGATGGGCTGTTAAAGGGTTAACATTTCAAGAGACTAGAATTCTCCCCCCCTTGTATGCATTAACACGATAGAGTAAAAACCGCTGACCGATGCAAAAATATCGTTCATAACACATTCCACAGGCACGTGTTTGTAGAGTTTACTTTTGCAAATAGTTTCCACCGGAGAAACGTCCGTGAGAAACGGCCGTCAGAAGCCAAACGTCGAGTGAAAGCCTTTAACAATTCGAAACATCGCACATCTGGTCTAAACAAGCCGCGCCGGCCGAGAAATAAATAAATAAAAGCCGAGAACTTACACAAGCATTTAATTTGCATGCAGTTTCTTCCAGTGAAATAGTTCGGCCCCGTGGATAAGTGGAGTTCTCCAGCTGTGACCATGAATCACCCAAACAGCGCAGCTTCATAAAATGGCAGGAGGAACAGGAGTTTTTATCAGAAAGCTAAATCAAGCAGAAAGGCTGCACCAGTGGGAAGGTCATCTAAGGGCTTCGGGCTATAAACCACTGGCAGCCTTTGTGGAGCGCCGCGGATTACCCACTATGCATGGATTAATACAGCTCCCTAGTTTGCAAAGTGTAGTCATTCCCACTAGAAACGCACTTCATTAAATCTCTCGCCTCTCCAATTCTTCATATTTATAGTGTTTTCAATACGGCGCGGTACGATCCGCACAAAATTTAGATAACTCCTGAACTCAGCCTCTTTAGGACCTGAATTCATCGTCGGTACTTTGGGTAGAGAAGTGGCAGGCTACATACGTTCTATGTGACAGCTTATAAGCGTTTACACTTTTTGGGGGGGATTTTTATTGACCAAAAAATAGCATTTCTACCCAAAATGGAGTACGCAGATGTTATGTTTTGGGCCGCTAATTGCCATATGGCACTCAAAGGGTAGTTTTGATCTGGCCTTACTTATATTCTTTCTTATTAATATGTTTCTTTATTTTTTTGTATATACAGAGCTCTTTTTATGTTAGCCATGGGAAATTAGTAAATAAAGATCTCATCTTATTGCTTGTTAACTCTGCCCCATGCCAGTCTGTCACATACCTCCCAACTGTCCCGTCTTAGGAAGGCATTTGGCTATTGATACATTCAGTGCACACTATCCAGTCCTGTCCAAAACATATTTGCCATATTATATCATAATCAGCCCCAGCGGCTACATGTAGAAAGGTAGTTAAAACACATGAAAAAAGGGTTCTGATACTGGCTCACAATCTTCAAATGAGAACAGCCCAGGATCTTTAGCCTCCTCAACCTGAGAGAAGACCCAAAACATTAAGAAATAAGAAACCTAAAAGTAATAATAATAGAATATGTACAATGTGACAATAATTAACCTTTAAATTCCACTGTAAACCTGACTATAGTAAGAAAGCTGATGAATATAGGAGTAAATTGCTATCATGCATAAAGAATAAGTCTTTTCTTTTCTGTGTTTTGTTTTGTTTTGTCGGATACTTTTTATGTCTATGTGTGTGTGAGAGGGTGTGTATACGTGTGTGTATGTACAGTATGTGTGTGTGAGTGTGTATGCGTGTGTGTATGTACAGTATGTGTGTGTGTGTATGTACAGTATGTGTATGGGAGAGTATGTATACGTGTGTGTGTGTATGAGTGTGTGTGCGAGAGTGTGTATACACATGTATGTATGTGTGCTGGTTATGAGTCAAAGTAGCAATCTAACTGTAACATGGCTGTATTGCTGACCACGGTGCTTTTATATAGCATTTGCTGGCTGTGAGCTGATTCCTGGGCTTGTTGTATGTACATATTGGTCCAAAATCTGAATGTATATGCTTCTTAGGGTTTGCTATCCTTCTTTTCTTTATTATGTATACGTGCTGACCCACAGAGGCTATCGGGATTAATATTTATCCAGCAACCCACAAACACACATTGCAAGTCACTGTGAGATATTGGCAAAATCACTCATTTTTAGAGATTTCTTTAACCTATTTTTGGCCTATTTAACCTTTCTTTGACCTGTTTTCATTTTCTTCTTACGTTGAAGGCAGCCTTAAGTAATACTAGTAGTTCTGCCTCTGATATTTCTTACACTAGTAATTCTTTCCATCGGAGCTCTGGTTTAACCTTTGGAAGTCGCATTAGATTTGAGAACGTTTCAGCTGTCAGAGCGAGTACACATTTGTGCAATAAATTTCTGATGCCAAAGCCTTTGTTCAAACTTTTAATCTCTTTTTCTGGTTCTTTGTTATATGACACTTTACAACAGGCATTAAACCGGACTGATGTTCATGATGTTCCGAGACTTAAGGCTTCAATCAAAGATATTAAAGATATGAATACTGCACATTCTAAGGCACTTAGGGTTTGCCATTGTGAGGAAGTCATTCTAGTTCATGCTGTAGTGATCTATCGCTTGCATTTTTAACAAAAGCATTATTTCCTATCAGCAGCAATGTTAACGATTGTGGCTGTTACCAAGGTGATCTCTATTATATTTAAGAATGACAGCTGCTTTATAACGTTCAAAAGAGGCAAATTTTCCCCAATTTATTACCTTTCCATAAAGCTGTTGCATAATTGAATAAGCCTCGCAGTGTAACAGAGAAGAAAAAGGTCTTCACAGTAGTGGGAAGACAGGAATATTTATGATGAACAAAATGAACTAAAGTTGAGAGAAAGTTGCTGTTCCTTCGCTTGGAAGATGATGTTAATCACACGTCGTATTATATGTAGTTTCAATGTTTCTGTATTTAAGATTATGTAGCTCTTGAGTAGTTATTGAAGGCATTAACATTCATCCCCAGATTGCTGTGTGATTATGGTGTTTATGGCTTTGTGTTCTGTGTATAGTTTTAATGCTCAATTTTGGCTTTCTGTGTATTGTTTTATTATGATTATTATGATTATTATTATTTTTTAATACAGTGCCAACACTTCACAGTTATTTAGTGTGTACGGTTGTGTAGCTATTTGTTAACACTGATATTTGATGTTATTGGTATGGCTGTGTTCTAATGCTTATACTCAGTGGAGGGCTGGCACCTGCTTGCCCTGGGGGGGGGCAGGTAAAGCTGAGTACACCTCCCAGCCTTTTCCCCCCAACCCCCCAACTTGTCCCCACTATAAAACACACATACTCACGCACACTCATTCTAACACAATCACACACATACACACACACACTAACACATACCCCAGAGCATTCCTCTATAAATGCTCACACACGTCACTCATTACACTGCCTCTGCGCATGAGCCGTTCTATTTTGTGCTTTGTTATAATATTGTATAATGGTGGTTCCTAGTGGACCTAAAAAACAATCGTGGAAGCCCCATCGCCACAAGTGACGTAACATAATTATAACTAATCTCAAAGATTCTACTAGTGCAAATGATTTGAATAATATTCATTATAGTGATATATGTGCCATATATATATAGTATATGTTTTCTACACTTTATCCTCTGAGATAGCCCCTTAAACCAGTGGTGGCCCTGAGTAGCTGCTTATCCCGTTTACTCAGTAGGGCCACTTCTGTTTCTGCTGTTATAACACTCCGCAATCAGCTACCATGTTGTGTAGTGTATTTATGTTTGTGATCTGCGATAAACAAATGGTTCTTTTGCTTTAGATATATGGCTGTGTCGACAGACTGGACAACAGCACAGTAATAACACGGGGTTGTGACTTAACATGTTACTGTGATGAAATTACTCTTATAGCCTAAATAAAATGCATCATTTTCTCTTTGGCAATACAGAGCCTGTAGTTACAGTCTGGGAGAGGGCAGCCTGCGGCCCATAATATTGCTTTCTGGTGATTTATAAGCCATTTGGATACATGATGCATTTTAGGAGGTCTGGGCTGAGAAATTTCATTTCGGAAAGAAGTGAGTGCAGATCCCATTCATAATGCATTACTATACCATGCTGTTTGATCTGTAGCAATAACACTGATATCCAGATGGACCATGTGAATTATGGTAAATCCTCTGATCGAAGGAGGATGATGAGAGGCTTAAAACCATTAACCCCTTCCGCTCTACTGCGAAAAAGCAGGCATTGGAACCCTATAGCATAAAAGAGCTTTAAGCGTTGAGCGGGTCACTTTTGCACCACTCACTGTTCATATCAGTTCACTTAATAAGAATTCAATAATAATAATAATAATAATAATAATAATAATAATGTAAAGGATTTCTCAAACACTAATATCATAGCATGGAATTTTCCAACTGCAGTGTACAAAATATTCTATTCTTATTATCTTTTTACTGTATAACGCCACTTTTTGCAGCTTCCAGTATGGAACGTAGAGGTCCCCGTTTTGATCCAAACCACATAGCTCCATCCTCAGCCTACGCATGAGGCAGATGTTGTGGACCACTGCGTCGGTACGTGCTGAGCATGATGGGAGTTAAGGTCCACAACAACAACAAGAGTGCTTTATATGTTTTGGGGATCCCAGGGCCATCGTGTGGTTTATTTTCAAACTAAGCCTAGGTTGATAAAAGTCGTATAAAGCCTGTGCCCAGTACCGGGAAAGAGTAAAGGATTTCCAAGATCCAGACCCCCCATTAACCCTTTAGCTGTATATAAATATCAAGAAGTCACTTACTTTAACTATAGCAGTAAGGCGGATGAGTCTCTGTTTTCCTCTGGCTCAGGCTGGGGATGCAGAGAAGTTCCGGGAAGCTGGAGAAGCTGCAGCCTGGGAGAGGATGGAGGCCCAAGCTCCTCTCTCTCTCTGAAGCTGCTCTCTCTCTGAGGCTGCTCTCTCTCCCCAAAGCTTCTATCTCTCTCTGTGGCTGCTCTCTCTCCCCAAAGCTTCTCTCTCTCTCTCTCTCTCTCTGAAGCTTCTCTCTCTCTGAGGCCTCTCTCTCTCCCCAAAGCTTCTCTCTCTCTGAGGCTGCTTTTTATTAGTGGAGAAGCTTCAGTCGGACAAAGGAAATACTTCTGTCAAAAACAATTTAGGGAGAGGAAGAAAACTTTGTCTCGAGTAGTGAACTCCTGCGGGAAGCTGAGGCTCTGCCTGATGTCAGCTGCTGGGACTGAACCAGACTTGAGCTGGAAGGAAAGTTTTTCCAGTAGGGCTGGCAGCCGGCCAGCTAATTCCTCGGAATTCCTACTAAAACACCTCAGCAAACCGAGGGGGGAGAGGGACACGGATTGGTTTTGTTTCCCTGATAATACTGAATCCCAGAAGAAAATAGGTTGATCTAGAAAATCACATATTTAACCCTATGTAGATTTTTGCAGATCTACACTATTAAAAGTATATAAAATTGCAGATGGAAAGCAAAGTTCACTGCGAATGACACTACCAATAAAGAATAATGCATATTAAAGGGACACTCCAGCCATCATATGCACTTTAATCCATACGTTCGCTGCACGGCTCCTTTAGATTTTCATGGTATCCCCCTTTCAAATGCATGGGTTGATCCTGCGGTTACCCCCGAAACATTTTTGCCCATTTCCCCCTATATCCAGCTTTTTTCTGGCTTCAAGTATAGCAAGAATTGTCGAACGACACAGCAAGTGGACGCCAAAGAGTCTTTAGTACAAATGGTCACGGTCGGGTCATTTCCTATCTAATCATAGGCTTATGAGAACAAGATAAAATTCCAATTTACAGGCATTTCCAAAAAATTTAAAATGTGATCATAGGAGGGCAAATGGATACAAAATAACGAAACAAGAACTGAAAATTAGGAAATCACATGCCATCGGAATTGCTTGCTCACTGTTTTGACATACCACATCCTTATTTTGTTTTATAGACCTACCCTGTAAAAATGATATACCGTTCCAGATGGTAGGCAAGGTATATTATAATTAAAGTATAAATTACTGAGTACAGTACCAAAGCCTCCTGTATTATTTAAAGTATATATTTGCAAGTCTGGATATTGCTTGCTGGTCATTTCTTCTGTATTAAAACTCTTTTAAGGTATGATTAACTTGCACTATATCACCAAGATAACGCAATTTAATTTACATTTATTATTCACAGGTAGCGAGAACATTTGGTATTATTTGGACACGATTAAGCCCTAAAGTTAATCATGTTCTGATACGGTGATGAGTCAACAGAGTAACAACGTTCATCCTGTATAGAATAACGTGTCGTGAATGCACTGAACAATACGCCAAGTTAAATCCGGGAAAGGAAAGAATGCCTGCATTCATTAGGCAAACCAATGTCGCTACGGTTGAGTTCATCCAGCCTGCGGAGCCGCTATCGGATGTCCCCCCACTAAGATGCCCCAATTCTTTATTAATTGGTAGTAATGTTAATATGGAGTAGTTAGAGGAACCTTCAACACATGGGCCAACAACTTCAACACATGCAGGTGTCTACACAAAGTAGACAACTGCACTTACCTCCAGTGATCAACAACCAAGACCGATTACATAGGTAGAGGTGCTAGGGTACAGAGGAGGGCTAGCAACATTCAGCCCAGGGGAAAGCCGAAGCTAGAGGCCCAATAATATAGCGCCCCTAAACATTTGGCTACCCGTGGCAAGGGCAAAAATGTCCAATGCATATTTGCCAAGGTAAAGAGCATAAAAGGTAGCCAAAAAAAATATATTGCCAAGGTAGAGAGCACCGAAATTATACAGTCAGGGTATATATGCTAATGTCCTTATCACGCTAGAGACTCTATACTTGGAACTCCAAGTAAAACAAACTGCAAAGACCTTTGGAAGTAGCCCAACATCTTCAAATCAGAGTAGCCCAGCAAAGCTACCTTCTCCTTTACACATATAAACCAACCTGAGTCAGAACGAAGTAAGGACACTCCTTGAAAAATAGAAAGAACCAAAATAAACCCCTTTATTTCATCATTGATGTTCAGCTCTTTAGACAAGACATGATGGGGAGGAAAGATAGCTACCCTGCTACGTAGTAGGGTTTAGAGTGACTCACTTTAGTGATATCACCAGTAAAACACAAAGTACAAGAAAAGGTTTGGGGTAAAATAGGAAATCAATAACAAAATTAGGAAGCCAATCAGGAAGAAATGACATTATGTGCTAAATGGATGATCTCTAAAATAATGATATCGAAATTTATTTTGTATATGTGTTTGTGTGTGTGTTTATATATATATTAAACCATCAGATTGATGGGTTTAGAAAAAAAAAGTTTTGTTCTCTATTTCTCAGTAAAATAGTTTTTAAGTAACAAGTCTATTTTGAAAAGCCCTATGTACCTGACCTCAGAATGAACCGGGACAGTATATTAATGCCACGGCACCACTTTGTAAATATGGTCCATGGGAGGGTGTTTTCTAGACATTAAAGTTCTCACTTTAAGGAAGGATTGAAGCCATAGAATGAAATATAAGAGAAAGAGAAAGCGGTTATGGCGATACAAAGATTAACTGCTCAGTTTTCCTTTCTCAGCACAAACCATATTACCTCCTTTCAATCATGTACATTACTTTCCTGACCTATGTAAAGGCAATGACAAAAAGAAGCTTAATATGATTAGAGGATCACAGTTCATCGACAACTCTTAAAACTTATCATATAATGGCATTGTGCTGCTTCCCAGACTCATTTTTTGCTGAAATAAGCAATTAATTAGCACTGACTTTAAATATTATAGGACTATCCTCAATTATTTAATAATAATAATAATAATTATTATTATTACTAAAGTAGCTTTTGGCATAGGCTTTTTTGTAAATGACAGCTAGAGAATTTTTTTTATGAAAATACACATAAATCTGTCATTTTAATACTGAATTACTGAAAGGTTATTTTGTCACAATAAATGAAAACATATGTATGGTTTATTCACCCTCCAATAAAATATCTTGGACCAAGAAAAATAACGTCTGCCGGACAGGATATGAAAATTGGCCGTAACACCCTAAAGACAGCGGCGATCTCCTGAATACACAGGGGCTGAACACTAGGTCTGCCCCATATTAGCATCATTACAGGACTGTGGGGTTATGCATGAGGCTCCAGCCTAAGGGCATTAGCTCACTACGGGCTTGAGTGATATGATGTCATAATATTCTCTATCCAAGTTACATCACCATATTGAGACAGCTGGCATTAAAGTAGCGTCACACATCACTGACGAGTAATTGCAAGTAGGTAAAATGAACAGGCTGGTGGGGATTGTTATAAAGTCCAAGCAATCCCTCTGCTGTCATCTCATTCCCTCGCAAGTTTCTAATAGACTGTAAGCTTGCAAGAGCAGGGGACTCTGTTCTAGGGTTTGAAGGTTCAAGCTTCATACCAGCTGATGATCAGGAAGGTAAAACAAGAAAATGGAGTGGCGACAAAATGTATAACGAGGGAATTATTGAATGTATCTCATACTGCTCATTGAAATGTCCACAATTTCCTTCCTTCTGCAGAATCCAGAAAATGGAACTTAGCACCAATCGTATGTCTCTATTTTGATGATGTTCAATAGAGCTCTGAAATAAAATTATTACATCATTTCACCCAGTTTGGATTTAGGAGTGCCTTGTGTTGACTCAGCTGCCTGAATGTGCTTTTGACCTCCTACTTTTGGCCCCTTTATCAAAATACTTTGCTTTCCAACAGCGCATTTGAACTTTTCTCTAGAGTGAAAATATTTATGTGATAAACTTAATTTTAGGAACAGACAAACCCCAAACAAGCACAAATTGTAAAGAGCTCCAATTATAAGAGCATTAAGTTATCAAAATAAAATGGTTGACTTTCCAGTGATGATGTCCAGCTATGGACAGGCTGCCTATCTCTGCTTCTTGTTCTTCTTATTCGTTAAAACCAACATTTGCTCAGGAAAAATACGTTTTACTATGTATTTGTAAATTCATTTGAACTATTCACGTGGCAAATACTTTGTTAAAGGAGTGCGAGCACTAATTTTTCTCTATAGTATCAGTAACGACCTCTATGAAAGCAGGTGGGGTGTCTGAAGACGCTCCAGTTGGTCAGCCCTTTAGGGGCTCAGAATATTTTGCAGAAAAAGCACATCCTGATAGAGGTTTAATCTCTAGGAGCTTAAGGCAAATTTTACGTTGCAACTTTTTTTTCTTTCTTACTAAGAAACTACCACTTGGATTGTTAACGGACAATAAGCCCTGCCATGCACTTTAATGCATATGATATCTCAGTGGTCCCTTTATATAGTCATGGTGTCCCCCTTGCAAATGCATGGAGGGATTCCGCAAAATCACCCATAAGTGTTTGTCCACCCTTCCAGCTATTTTTACATCCAAGTAAACCACGGCCCACATCAATAGAAAGCACTTCCATTGATTTCCTGACACTTATTGACTGCTTCAATGTTTTATTATTTGCTCTTTTGAAGTATACATACTTAAAAAGCAGTTTCGTGTGCATTCACTGTTCAGGGGACATTGGAGTGTCATTTTTAATGTAAAAACAAACATTTAGTTGACACATCCAGACAATTTGCAATTGTGTTTCTACATTCTATTGAGCAACATAAGATAGCTTAGTGCATTGGGGCCGTCGCATTTCACTGTTATATCTGGGCCTGATTATTAATGATTTTAGATTTTCTGGGGGGGGGTTCCAGAGCACAAGGCTTTTTAACCCCTAAATGACAAAGCCCGTACATGTACAGGCTCAAAATGCATTGTTTTCAATGGGTTTAGGGACCGCCCATTGTCCTTAAGGGGTTAAACCTTTCGATTTTTTAATATAAACTTCTATGCATCCAAAAATACTGGCCTATATTTACATATAGTTTATATAATTTTTCTTTTGCTTGAATGCGTATTATTTTCTGGTTTAAAGCCCTGTGCTTACATGTCATGCATCCCTAATCAAATTCTATCAATACAGTACTGCATCTAGTGTGACACAATGCTGCATTGTATGATCTAGGATGCAGATCACAAATGTCTTGAATGTGAAGTCCATAAAATACACACAACAAATAGGTCCAGATCTTGTATGTGGATAATGATCTTGTATGATGTCATAATGTGCTTGCAGCTCTGAGTATATTAGCAAAATGCATTTATATAATTCAATTTTCCAGTGAAATGTACAGTTTGTTTAAAGCTAAAAATATGTTAAAGAAGACCCAGTGAACAATTCTTCCAAGCTGTGATCACAGCTTGGAAGCAAATATCCAGCTTCTGATACTGGCGATCAACTAGAAAATATGCTTTCCCTATAAACAAATTGTATGGTAGAAATGACTTCAAACAAGAAGTCAGCGGTTTAAATATTCCATAATATAGTATAAACTCCCTCTACTAAACCCTCATTAGGACATTGTACGTGGAAATTGCATCCAGCTTTTTCCATAAGCCTGTAATTTGAAGTGTGATTAAGAGAAATCTACCGATCTGTGCAGTTTAGAGAAAACACATTTGTGAAATGTGAAAAAGAAAGGCTTCCAGACATGTCGTCTCCATGAATGTCCTTTGCCATCTGGGCAAAAACAAGTTCAGCAGCTCTGGTTAAGTAGTATAGCGTGACACTCACTTTCTAATCATAATAGTGAAAATCAGTTAGCTCTACTCTGTGACTTTTTATTTTAGCATAAAATATTTAGTGAAACAAAAGGAAAATACTAAAATAATGGTTCATAGAGTCTGCTTACTCTGGTGCCTACAGAGGCGACTAATACATCTGCCGCAGGCAGTTTTCATCTCCTGATTCCATGTTGTGATTGGAATTCAAAGGTTAGGAGTTTAGCTTCTGTTGTCACCAGGACTTTATTAACTGACACTGTGTATTCCCCACATGTTTTATTTCTCATGCATCTGTCCACAGGGCCATGAAAGGGCAAAACTGGAATGTCAGACAATCAGGAGGAAACTCTTGAGCCTACCTGGATCTAATGGACTACAATCCCTTTTGAAGTGTAGTGACTAGACCTGTAAATGCTCACAGGGCAACAAAGAGTCAAGCAAGACTGCCATCTTCCTTGTAGGGCTAGACTAGGAGCATAGCGGATGACTGGAAACAGGTAGAGGAATAGTGTGCAGATCGGAGACTGCCAAACCAAATCGGCAGCCAAACCTTTTCCCCAACTTTTTATGTAGGAGGTCTTTTATTACGATCTGCTTGAGTCTTGTAAGCTGCCTGGGTTTGCAGGCCTCCTTGAGAGAAGCAAACTACGCTTGCAATTATTGGATGCGATCCGATACTTTGGGCACGGAAGAGATTCTGGGTTTGGTCAAGAAGTGTTAAAGGACGAGAGCCGTTTATCTATTCAGTGGGTTATTATAGGTAAATTCAAAATCGTGTGGCGAGAACCTTGTGACAAGTGACACCATTTTTCCAAGGTAGTCTTAATAGCCACAAGTGAAGGTGCATTTTAGTCCCATGTCTCTGGGATAATACTGCTCCAATGGCCCATTCAGAAGTAGGGGCGAGAGGCTCTGCGGCAAAAAAGAATAGGTGCAGAGATTAATCTATCTTTTCGAAGGCTTCTGGCACCATTAGGTTTCCAGGAAAACTTTGTGTTCTTCTTAGTCAACTTGGTGAGCGATTGCATAATTCAGGAGTAGTTTCTAGAAGTTGGGGAATCAGATAAATCTCTGAATGGCTATTGTGGAGTTTGGAATGGACCACTTCTTAATTGTAACAGTATTTTTTGCATATTTATTATTTGAATAGAGTCGGGGGGGGGGAGAACAAATCTGAAAAAATCAAATGATTACACAAGAGTCCAGAAAGTTTCTAAAAATATAATTAAGTGTTGAAATGTGGCTGGATCCTTACATAGGCCGAACGGCATAACCGTGTATTTGAAGAGACCATACTTGGTCCCGAAAGCAGTTTTTCATTCATCACCCTCTTGAATACGTTCTAAATTGTAGGTGCCTTGAAGATCTAACTCAGAAAATATCGATGTACAAACTAAATAATATTTCAGTTTATATTTCGGAGGAAGTATCGATTTTTCATAGTAACCTTATTAAGTTCTCTATGCAGGGTCTTAAGCTTCCATCTTTCTTTTCAACCAAAAATATACTGGCTCCAGCCAGGTACGTTGAGAGGCGGATAAATCCTGTGTGTTTTTCATCAATACAGTCTTTTAGGTGTATTAGGTCCAAATCAGAGAAGGGGTAAATTCTCCCAAACAGAATGGCTGCTCCAGACAGGAGGTTGATATGGCAATCATAAATCCTGTGAAGGGTAGTTGATTGGCAGCCATTTTTACAGAAAACCTCAACACTGAAGGGTTGGTTCTTGTAGTGTCTCATCGGTCATTTCAAAAGATTTCCGGGCAACCACATTACGATCCTTTAGAGAAACTGGAAGGAAAGGTGACAGAAACAAGAGTCAGATCATTCTGCATTGGTTCTTCAGTTGCCATGATTCCAGAGAAACTTGGCACCACAGGAGGAATATAAAGGTTTAATGCCCACTTCCAATGCTGCTTACGAAGATGGCAGTCTCTCCGTATAGAAAGTAATATATAAATATATATATATATATATATAAATATATGTCCTCAAGTGTTAGGGACTCCAGTTCTTTTAAATTCTCAGACAGTCCCAGACGAAATTGGTCAAGAAGAGCTGGCTCATTCCATGAGTTCTCAATGGCAAGGCATCTGATGTTCATATTTTTAACATAAAACAAGTTATTTTCTACAATGAGTTAGTACTATAAAAGGTTTGTGAGATGTCTTTCTTTGTTATTGTGTTAGAGAGGCTGGAGGATGCACCAAGTTATGTTTACATACGTCTATATCTGAAACACCTCTATGGTGCTTTATTTTCATACACATAATTTAGTCCACCTCCCTGCTCCTAAAGTGTTTGTAAAATGAAGTTTCCTGAATGATTTAAGCGTCTCTCTTTCCATATAATTACCATCCACAAAACATTATTCTTGTTCTTTTTGCTTATAACATGGAAATATCTTCAACTGGAAATATCAAAACTGTCCTTTCCACCTAAATATATCATGCGTTATTTTCCTGTTGTTGCAGTTTATAATTCAGGATATCTCCTTGTAATCCACTTCTCATTTTTCTGTTGGGTGACAATGATAGTCTTTTTATTATCATTTGTTTGAAAAGAAAAATGTTCTCTGTTCCCCTGAAACGCACAAGACGGAAAAACTCAAATTGCGTACTGTCTATATAAAAAAATCTATTTGTTAGCAAAAGAGTATAGCTTTCAAGCAGTTAATCTGGAGATAAAACTTTAATATCATTTTTTTTTATGATCTCCAAAGCTGAGGTATATCACTATTTTTTGAACCGACATCTATAAATGCTTTCATCTAATATAAACCTGAGCTAATATAAAATCGAGAGGTTGCATTGTTTATAATAAAAACACATGCATAGCGACAAGTGATAGATTTCCACTGAACATAATCTAGGATCAGAGCAGATTAATTATTATTATAAACAAGAAGGCACACTAAGGCAGGAGAGGAAGCTCTGCGGGGGTAAAAGGGACCCTAAAAATATTTTATCTACCAAAACACTAAATAAATACATATTTCTTAACAGTACCTGTTATCATAGATCAGTCTTGATTATCAGGCAGTGTCCTGTTGTCTCAGGTAGTTGCTCCATGGAGAGCATAGGCTGGTTGGGAAGATCCTTACCCTGACTTGAAAGGTGGTTATGCGGGCAAGGTGGTCATCCCTGTCCCCTCTTCACCATTCCTCCCAACAAAGGTGTCCTAGTTTGGACACCTGAAATTTGGGGGGAAATGTAAGTGTTTTGTTTGAAAGATAATAATTCCAATGCTTTTGACCAAGCAGAAGGGTTCTGAATTAAACCTTTGCTTGGCTGGAACGGCCAGGGTCGGTTTTTTTTTACATTGAAAAGCCCTCCAGCGCATGGGGAGGTGGGAGGGCTGATTTAAAATAAAGGCACAGCAAAGACAGGGGTCAAAATGTGAGATTGTCCCACCAGATACAGGACAATCGGGAGTTAGACACATTGGCCTGCCCAAAATACCAGAGAGAAGAGCAGATGTAAATGTAGGTTGAGCAATGTTTCACAACAAAAACGTAAAAAAAACCCTAAATTTCACTGGTCAGCAAATTCGCTGTGGTTTATAAAAAGAAACACGCACAAAACCATGTGAAAAAAGCTTTCACAGCTATTCTTCACCGTTTTTCAGCTCCTTAATGTGAAATGGTGAATCCAACAAACGGTATGAGTAAAACATGGAAAAACTAAATTCATAGCCTCCGTGCCATGGTAACAGTAGGCCTTCTGAGTTGGGTGTCACTGAAGAAGCTTGGTGCCTAATGTCTTCTGATAAGGACAGTGTGTAGTTTGCTAGAAACTGTCTGATCCAAAGCAGAAAACTGATCACTGACCTAGACTGTTGCAGGCTGATCCTCAGAGACAACTCAATCATGGTCACCCCACGTCCCAAGGTATTATTCCTGCTAACAATGCCTATTTCTGAGCCTCTGGAACTATTAAAAAAAAAAATCAAAAAAAAATCAATTCTGTCAATAACTGCAACAGTGACAATCCTCCTCCTTACTCCAAATTGTTAAGGAACATAAAATTTAACGTCAGATAAGAACTATTCAGGCCCAACTAGTCTGGTCATTTTTCCTGATGTAAAAATCAGTCCTTGGTCTAGTCTTAGATTCAGGATAGCTTTATGCTCATCCCATGCATGTTTAAATTCCCTCAAAGTATCTGCCTCTACCACTTCTGATGGAAGGCTGCTCTGACCCTCTGAATTTTAGATTGTGACCTCTTGTTCTAACATTTCTCCTCCATTGAAATAAGCTTCCCTCCTGTACTTTGTTAAATCCATGTAAGTATTTAAATGTTTCTATCACATTTCTTCTCCAAGACATACACATTGAGATCCATTACTCTTTCCGGATAGGTTTAATCCTGCAAACCATTCGCCATTTTCATAGCCCTTCTCTGAAAAGGGCTGCATTTTAGTATTCAGTACAGAGTCATAATAAATACAGATTCATTATAATTGTATGGGTGGCTTTTATATATATATATATATATATTACCAAAATCACAAGTAATCACAAACAGTAACAAATAGCGAACCACAAAAAAGTAGCCTGATCACGACATAATTAAACGGCCTTAAGTTCTAATGACGAACATCACATGCAGCGCAACATTAATGCTTCTTCAGCGGCATTGTATTTATTTTCTAGGTATTAGCGTGACTAAGCTGATGAAAATAAATAGGAATCTGTCATTTGAGCAATAAATAGACCGCGGGGGTAATATACAATGCTTGGAACTAGCATTTTAAAAGGCATTATGATTTTCTATTATTACCAATAATAATGTAAGAAAATATCAATAGCCATTTAAGGCAAGAAGAATCCAATATATTTTATTCAGGAATGTAGGAGTATTGCAAATGTATTTTTTAACGCTATGAGTGCCGGAGGGGGTGTGCATGCATTATGAAGCTATGCATTGATCGCCTCATTGAGCCCTAAATAAAAGCCTGTATGTGAATGTGTTTCTACCCAAAACATGTATATTAGTATTAGGTAAACTTTTTCAATTTGCATGTTTATTCCCCCCCCATTGCGTTATTCCTCCTCTCTTGAGGAATTTTATCTCTTCTTTTAAGGAGGCATATTTTTCCATTTTTTTATGGCTGGGGTAAGGCAAAAAAGGACACCAATCTCAGAAAACCAGCTTGTTATATATATATATATATATATATTCAAAGCCCACGCCGCACACACAATACATTACAGGTTAGATGGACTTAGCCTACCAAATCCACTTAATAAAACGTTGGGGATATATTAATTTTGAGTGTTTTCCCGCAGGCTTGAATGCAATGTTTTTCTTTACCTCCCTCCTTTAAAAAAAGAGCATTTCAGAAAATGACTCCCAGAAAATTTAATGTCCAGAAAACAAGTGATTTATGAGCAGTAACGCTCAGCAGATAAGACTTTAAAGGAAACATTTTTCTGCTGCACATAAAATGAACGATCCGCATTGTACGTATGGAAAGTCTGCTCATGCCACCTTCTGGATCTAAACAACATCTCCATGAGCCAATTTCATTTCACACTTGCCAAATCCGAAGATAATCTTGGAAGCAATAGAGAATATCAGTTTTATGCCATTTTATTTCTTTGCCGCAGCGTTAACTCATCAAGCAATGACTTCGGCTCCAAAAGGTTGCACAACACATACTTAAATTCTCACAAGGCATGCCCCCGTTGAATGATTTTACTCAATTGTGTGTGATTTAAGTCAGCTAAGGTCCGTAATGGGAATATCCGAGGACATCTCAAATCACTCCTACTAGCATTGATTATTTTATTTTGGATTAATCCTTTCTCTCTATAAGTGATGTGAGGGATTTTTTCCCCTGCTCGTTAAGAAGCACTTGTCCTTTACAATAATGCAGATTAGCAATTGATTATTAATCGGTTACTGTACAGAGGATAAAAAACGACCAAGTGGTAGCCACATCACACAAGTGCGCTTCTTGCTGTGCAGTTTTATTAGACAGAACATGAAATGGACTCCAGTATGTTAAGCAAATAAACTTTAGCATATCTTTGTTTATTTGTTCCTTTGAAAGCTTAATCTTATAAAAAGATTTTAAGAAGTGCTTTTCCATTTCCGTGGCAATCAGTGCCTTGTTACGTTGTCACATGAGAATGAAGAATTCCTGGCAAAATTACGTACGAGGCAAAATTTTACATTATTTCTGGGAAGGGTTTGGGCTTTGAAAAGTACAAAGTATTGTGTTTCTAATGCTGGATTTATTTTAAAAAGTGTTTTTTATTTTAAAAAATAGCTGGGTAGATTATACAGCGGCTGATCAGCAATCACGGGCTCATGGAGGAGTAAGCAGAACTTGGCAAAACGCCGGACACTAGTCTGAGAGACATATATGTGCTGTAACATAACATGTATGTGTCTGGTTGGGTTGGAGAGGTTTGGGAATGGTTTCGGTGTGTGTGTGTGGGGGGGGGGGGATTTCATACTTGGTCTCAGGCAGCACCATGTCTTGGAAACCTGGCTGAACCACCATATGTATCTTTTTCTCCATTTCATACAATTAAATTGCGGTGATATTTTAACAGAAAAATTGTCTTCTTGTTCTCCTTTTGTGAAATCAGTCACAGAACTCCACGAGTCTGATGTTGCAAATGAAACTTTTAATAAAGACCAAAGGATTCCTGATGGTTTCATAGACAGGAATCCGGACGGTTCGGGGTTTAGGCTTACCACTTCACCCATCTTTTCCTTACATAATTTTAAGGATTAATGCCTGAGGAAGGGACCTAACAACTTGGTCTCGAAAGCTCGCAATTAAACTCTCGGTTATCCAATAAATGGTATCGTTTTAACTATACTTTTCTAAACGGCTAACACGATACAAAACCATTTTATAATTTTAATCAGAATAGTTCTGGTTTCAGGGCGACACGCATAGTAAAGCATGAAAAACAAGCATGACTGTCTCTTCAAGAAAGTGTACTATACTTGAGCACAAGTTATATAAACATGATCCTTTATCCCAGTTTTAGCACTTGTTTGAGACACATATTTTGTAACATTTACATCATGTGACCACTAATGATGTCATCCTGATATGCTGCATTTTTTGTGATGAGGTATGTATATACATGTCTCTCATCTATAGCCCTCCTCACCTGTCGTTTCTGTAAGTCAAACTGTTATGTTATATACTGTGTTATGTCTTATCTACCCACTGTACAGCGCTACGGAATTTGATGGTGCTATATAAAGCAATAAATAAAATAAAGTAGCCTTAAGTATATATATATATCCATACACCTAATTGGCCCTTGCCAGTCTTGTGCATGCTTTCCCCAAAAGTTTAAGACAAGAAAACTTTTTTTTTTTTTTTTTTTAAGAATTTATTGTTAAACATCTTAATTTTTTTGGGAATAACCAGACATGAAGTTTGTTTTGTTTTGTTTTTCAACAGAGCATGAACTGAGTGGAAGAGTCAATTCATTCCATTTTGGAGCCGATATTTCATTTACAGCAAGAAGCACCATACAACTTAATATAAGTCTCTTAAGAAAAATAAACATACAGCGATGTGTATTAAACGCATTGGTTTATAAAGGAAGCTGGGGAGTCCAAACAAAAAAAATTAAAGCTATTGTGTAACAAAATTAAAACTTTCTTTAAAAAAAAAAAAAAAGTGCAAAGTAAAAACAGCCCCGAAAAGGAATTCAGAGGTAAATTACGGAGTGTACGTAATATTCAAACATGTTTCACGATTTCCAATAAAGACGCAGGTGTGTCACATACTTTGCTGCTGAAGGGACCAACATATGTAAAACGTAGCAAGGCCCATTCAGCAGGAAGAATCAGATTCACATACATCACAGGGACAGACTGACACCGGCCATCCTTATCGAGTAAGACAGAGGCCGCTGTATGGAACAGAGGACCGTACTACCGATGTTTGTTCTTTTTGGAATTTCCCTATGATCGCAAGGAAATAAAAAATAATAAAATGTACATTAATTCTGCATTCACATTCATTTAATATATATTTTGATACCCAATTTAACAGAGTAGAACAAAATGTTCTAATAAAAAATGAAACAAAGTAATAAAATATCTAATTCAATTTCTTATGAATATGAACACCTTATAGTAACACACGCCGACGACATATGCTCCCCACAGACGCCTTACAGTCACGCACGCTAACACCCTATACTAACACACCCACTAAACACTACATGCTGACATACTGCATGGAATTGTGTGAGTGTGTAACACATACAACACCATACACACTAACATCACACTCTTATACACATGCACAGACTACAACACATACACTAACAGACACTATACATATACACACACATCCAGACTGCAGCACTATACACACACACACACTTCTGGGGTAATGTTTAAAAAGTGGTCTTATCACTATAGTTACCTATGGGACTGTTCAATGAGCAGGATCATTCCATCACCGGCCTCTGGTGATAAGAGCACTTTTCAAATTTTTGTGCCGGAATAGTTTCCTAGATCTATTATTAGGGACTGCTTTGATTAAATTGAGCAAAAACTACCCATTCACTAACTGATTTATAGGCATTATATATCACAGAAGCAAAGAAGCTTGCAGGAAATCGCTCACCTTGCCAGCCATCTTGAGAGTATCAATTTCTTCCCTTTGTTTTGATAATGTTTCATTCATAACACAAAGATGATCACTCATCATGCTTAACTGGTCCTCATAACTCCTCTTAGTTGTAATAAGTTCATCCTAAAAAAAAGAAAGTATCTAAATTACCAAATCATGTTAAATTTTTAAGGAATGGATGCCATTTGAGACGGCACAAAACGCAGCACATATTCTTAAAAAAGGATAACCTATAGAAAAAGTATTTGCCTCTTCGTGGTTTCTTCTATTTTCACTTATTTGTCATGTCTAATAATTTCAGGTCATCCAACCAATTTTAATATAACAATAAATAACAGAGTGTGTATAAGCACAATATGCGGTGGGATTATAGAATATAGTTCCACTCATGTTAATGAGAGTGCTACTAATTAAAAAGAGCAATCCCCACAATTTGCTCCACAGTGATTATTATTTTTTTTTTCCACTTTTACCCTATTTAAATGTCCGCTGGTTTTCTATTTTTCAATCTTAATACAAGGCAAAGACATCATGCCTACACACAGAATGCAGCTTTTAAATCATCGTTTCTTGAAAATAGTTAATCAAACGCTGTATCACCCATGTGAAAAAGTAACTGCCCCCCCTAAACCTAATAACTGGTTAGCGGCAACAACTGCAATCAAACGTTTCTGATAACTGGCAAGGAGTCTTTTTACATCGCTGTGGAGGAATTTTGGCCACTCTTCTCGGCAGAATTTTTGAGCATGAACTGCATTTTTAAGGTCATTCCACGGCATCTCAGTCGGGTTCAAGTCAGGACTTGGACTCGGCCACTCCAAAAACTTCATTTTGTTTCTTTGGAGCCATTCAGAGGTGGATTTGCTTGTGTGTTTCGGATCATTGTCCTGGTGCATAACCCAACTGCGCTTGAGCTTTAGGTCATGAACTGACAGCCAGACGTTCTCCTTCAGGATTTCTGGCACAAAGCAGAATTTATGGTTCCATCAATTATGGCAAATCGCCTGAGTCCTGAAGCAGTAAAGCATCCCAGACCATCGCACTACTACCACCACCATGTTTGATTGTTTGTTGGTATGGTGTTTTTATTGTGGAATACTGTGTTAGCTTTACACCAGATGTCTTCAAAAAGTTCCACTTTTCAAATATTTTGTGGGCTGAAATTTAAAAGTATTG
Source organism: Spea hammondii (assembly GCA_029215755.1). NCBI lineage: Eukaryota > Metazoa > Chordata > Amphibia > Anura > Pelobatidae > Spea > Spea hammondii. Next base: position 14,311,898 of record JARDYJ010000003.1, on the reverse strand, counting down.
GGGTCATCAAGATGTGTTTTGGTAAATGTATGATGAGCCCTTTTGCACTTTTTGATGAGCAGCGGTTTTCACCATGGATGCCATTTTTGCACAGTCTCTTTCTTAATATGGAATCCTGAATACTGACTCTAACTGAGGCAAGTGAGGACTGCCGCTCTTTACACATTAGTCTGGATTCTTTTGTGACCTCCTCAATGAGTCGCCAATCCACCCTTGGAGGAATTTTGGTGAGCCGCCACTCCTGGGAAGGTTCACCAGTGTTCCAAGGTTTCTCAATTTGTAAATAATGGTTCTCACCACTGCTTGCTGGTGTCCCAAAGCCTTACAAATGGCTGTGTAACCCTTTCCAGATTGTTTCTTATCCTGAATTTCTTTAGATCAAGACACCATGTGCTGCTTTTTGAGACCTTTTAGTCTACTTCACTTTGCAAGACAGGTTTTATTTAATTGATGTTTAGATTCAACAGGGCTGGCAGTAACCATGCCTTGGGGTGTCCAATGAAACTGAACCCAGTTAGCAATTAAATTTAGGTAAGTACTGTAGTTGAATTAGTTACTAAGGGGGCAATTACTTTTTCACATGGGACCAATTAGGGATCGATATACTTTTTTTCCCTTTAATAAATGAAATCAGTTAAAAGCTGCATTTTTTGTTCACTTGGGTCTTTGTCTGATATTAAAACATTTAAGTGTGACAAATATGCAAAAATAGAAGAAATTGGGAAGGTGCAGATACTTTTTCACAGCACTGTATATCACAAGGCCTTCTTTGGTGTTTCTTCCAAATACTTTATATCTTGGTTATAGTATTTTGGTACTCCTTCATAATGTTGACACACCATAGGGATAAGCAGAATAAAATTACCAAAAACCAGCCATTGAGGAACACGTTTTATCGGTGCGTATTTACTCAATGCCCGAACATAATGCAGAAACAAGACGCATTCATGGAAAGGTTTGCAAATGGGGAAATTAAGTACATTTACAACGAATGGCCCTCTGCAATAAGAAACAATGAATGGTTTTTCATATAGAAAATACCAGTTATATTTCTCACATAGATAATGAATTGTTACTATCTACTAACTAAACATGTGTCACAATGTAACCTCTTTTATAGGAAGGTCCATTATCGGCGAGGCTGGGTTTTTCTTTTATATTTTTCATCACTGCGTTATATGGCTTCTTGTTACATCGTATGTTCGTAGGGTATGCAACGGTAAATTTACAGTGTAAATATGCAATGGAAAGCCAGGTAGTGTGCATTATTAAAGGTTCCTAAAGGTTTCCATTAAAGGTTTCATTAACTGTGTCTCTGAATGACTAAGAACGCCATGCAGAGAATTGGTAAAACAGTCCATTAGCATATACAGAAAAAAACAAATGTAACATTAAGGGAAAGAATACAAAAAAAAAAAAACCATGAAAAAGCTTAAATTCAGCTGTAGACTATGCGGTTATTAAAATGGCAATGTATCTTTCTGACATTGCACACAAATGGGAAACTACATTATTCATGTCCAAAACAGAGGAGTTAAGCTCTGATGCAATCAGTATTCTTCAACAAAAAGGTCATCAGGGGATGGAGAGCATGTAAAGAGAAGACATCGGAGAGGGGAGAAAATGGGATAAAAAGCACTAATACACAAAAAGGGAAAAAAAAATCAAAAGCTATTTAGAAAACATTTCCAAAGTGATAGAGCCTGATGTGCGAAGCAAGAGGAAATCAGCGGAGACTTCTAATATTCTTTTCTGCATGGCAAGGAAATTAGCATGAGATCAAAAATTCTATACAAAGCCTCCTGCTTACACCCCACAGTGATAAAGTGGCTTTTTCAGAACAGAAGGGTAAACAAACCATTTTGGAGGAAGTAAAATATATCAGAACTTTTATTTTCTGTCTTGATTATGTCTATTAGCATTAACGGCAGATGACTCTAATGTCGCCCGTTAAGGATACCAAGGAAGAATGTTATTAGGATGATTAACCAAAACTATTTTAAAGACATGGTTTTTGTGGATGTCCTCTGTTTTTCTGCTGTCACAGTCGGTGATTTGCATCTGTCTTCCCCATCTGTCACGGCATGCAAACATTTGTTAACAGCACTGAGGGATTGTGGGTAGGATGGGACGCGACAAAGATTGTAACACAAAGTTCCTATTTCAGAAGTTTTGCTACATAAAGGTATACTTTGGTAGAAAGCAAGTTAAAAATATTCACATTGTACACAACACCTACGCAGATTTACATGAAATGGCCATTATAGCTACTATAACACATTTTAAAAAGCTGTTTCAACTACCTTGGTAAATTGATGATAATATGTTAGAATCAGTAGGATTTAAAAGACTTTACATACAAAATTTGGATCACTACTGAAAGTGCCATAGGATAACCTTTCATTTTCTTAGATGATTTCAATATATGGAAACTGGAATAGCTATACATGTAATAAAATGACTAGAAAATATGACAAATATATGAAATGATATGAGAAAGTAGTGTTATCTTGGTGTGTGGACCATGAACAAACAAGACTGTATACATACACACACCCCTGCACAACACCTGACTTTGTATCTAGCACACACATGGAAGTTAGGAGGCATTCCTTTGTCACCCTCTAGATGGATTTTAGTTATGTTCTGTATATAAGAAGAGTGACAGTCTGGAAAATAGAGGTTGGCAGGGCACCCCAGACAGTTACAGGACGGAGAATGCATTACTGCTGAATGCTCCAACAATAACTCACTTGTGTGAAATCTGCTGTTTGATAAATGGACCATTCTATCCCCAGCTAAGTAAAGATAATAAGGAAAGAGCACTTTCTGTGCTTTAATTATTAGCCATAAATAACCGCCGGCTTCTCCTCTTTCAGCAGGAGCTGGCATTGCCCTCTGTGTGTAAGGAACATAGGAGGTGATGCAGTTCTTCCAAGTTCTACACATACACCGAATCTGCATGAAACGGTTTTAAATAATGCATGGCTATGAGCTGCATGGAGCTGATGGTGAGTGGATAAAGTGTAGATCACATCAGTTATTGACAAGAAGGACCAATTGGAGATCATCTGGTGGGTCTGATAAAACTTCCCAGGCTTACCTGTAATCTGCTGATGCATTGACTGGCTGACTTTGCATCCTCTGTTAGGCTTTGATTGGATTTATCTGACAAAGCTAATCTCTTAGCAAGTGCGCGGCACTGCAAATATAAAAGAAAACAGGGTTACAGCAGGATAGTTAAAAGAGCTTGGATACAGTCTACTCAAAACCACTGTGTATCTCTTCATAATAAAGCCAAAAAATTAGGCTTGTCGAGAGTTGGCAATTTTCAGCCCAGTAGATAAGACCTGTAATAAAGAGGCCTAGTAATAAAGCAGGCTACAAATTCAGTGCGCGTGATCCAGTCATATTCATTAAGCCAATGCATAGAAGATCCAAAAGGGATCCAGCCATGGTTTCATATGATATGTAAATGTAAAAACAGGCTTTAAAAACTGCCTTTTCTGGTTCAGAACAAATATTATTTTCACATAATACAGTGTTTTATACACACACACACACACACACACATTACCAATCGAAATGTAGGCTGTAAGCATGTGATCAGGGCTCTACTTTACTTAATGTAAGAGTTTGTCTAAGTCTAAGTTCTGGTTGTGTCAGATGCTTTGAATGTATGGACAGTAAGATACAGATCGGCATATAAACAAAGCTTATTGGAAAAAATGGAAACTACAATTAATGATCAACAGTAAATATATTACATCATTACACTCCTTATTGTACACATTACTGTACAGGAGCTCAAAGAGATTTCTGCAATTATATATATATATATATATATATATATATATATATATATATATGATTAATATATTACTCCCTAGTGTCTACCATGCCTATGGGGCTGAAAGGGGTATGTTAATGTTACGGTTACGAAGTCACAGGAAAGGGGAAAATTATGCAGATACAAAACCCATGAATCCCAGGAATCCCCCACGACCGCTAAATAACACACATAGTAAAGCGTACGTACCTCGGAATGGAAATGCACGGTTTTGCTGTCCGCCAGCTGAAGCTGTGTTGTCAGCTCTGCTATCCTCCCCATGTAATGATTTTTTATCAGGCCTTCCCTGGAATCGTGATCGGACACCTGTTCATAAAAATCAATGAAGTGTTTTAAAAAACAAATCGAAATGGTCAATCAAAGACTTGCCTCTCTTACATATAGCAATACTATAAAATAAGGTAAGAATTCCCACAGAAACTACCCCAAAAAAACCCTAATGTCGCACTCTCATGCTATATAAAGCCTTCTCTGGACACCATGAATGGGGCATCTGTGTGGCAGGTGGGGCTGCTCAATATTTATGCGCCAGATGGTGTTTTTTGAATGGTATTCGCTGGGTATGTGCTGAGTTCTTGCTTTGTATATTTATTGGTCCTCATTATTCTAGCAGGAACCCGGGAATCTGAGTTTTTATGCCGTTTGTGCGCTCCACTTTCTGTATATTTTTATACGGCATTACTCCACATCAGTTCTGCAATGACACCTTACACTGCACAATGGATGTTAAACCTACTGACCCAACAGATGAAGGCAGGGCCATACAAGGCAGATTATCAACTGACCACATATAACGATCACAATAAACAAGCATTCTGCACATTTTAAACCTCGGATAATCCTTTCCATCCCACCTCAATGAAAATTGTTCTAGTAATAATATGTGTCATTGTTTCCTATACTTAACCACTGCACGCCATCAGCTTTTAGTTGACCTAGATGACCTAAATCATGCTCATTTCTTTAGTATGGCTTGAAGACTAAAATAATATCCCACATTGGGAAGCCATAATCTTGAAAAGCTTTTTAACTTGTAGTATGTGGTGTGTGGGTCAATTCTACCGTCACCACTGTGTGTTTCAGTAGCAGTTTAACTAAAGCTGTCCATCAGTGGAAGCATCAATATGTTTGGCCGCTTGTGTCCCTTCAAATGAGGTCATAGATCACACAATTATCCAGTGAACCCGTATGAAATCCAATAACTCGGTTTTACGTTGATGTCAGCTGCACACGTCTAGCACAGAGCGCATGTATATAAGTATGTAGAACTCTGGCAGTAGTTATCAGTTTCAGTTTTTGATCTGGCTATCAAAAAAAATAAAAGAAAGTGTGATCAAAACTTTCTGGTTAAACTATGAATCGCTTGTTACACATTATTCTAGCATCCACATTGTTATTGCTGCATTTAATTATGATCATTCATGAGGATCCTACCGTGAAATAGGCTTCTCATTGAAATGTCACATTGATGTTAACTCGAGAAAAGCTCGGCTTCACCATTCAGACTAGAATTTGGGGCACCGCAGCCATTCGCATTAGATTAAAGGTGCTGTTCTATTGAAATTTAATACATTTACAACTTAATGCAGCAGTAGAAACGCAAACCCTAGTACTGCTGAATGCACAAACCTTTATATAAACTTTGGCTCACACATAACTCTTTAGGGAATGCTTAATTATCATGCCGCACAACAGCGAGAGCTGGTAGGTTACTGCCATAGAAAATTAAAGCAGAAAGTGATCCACAGGGAATTGACACGATGTGAACGGGGAAATATAGAATATAGAATGACCTGCGCTATAAGCATACCTCACATTCAGTATCTGTCCATTTACCGACAATTCTGTTGACTTGCATTCCCGACGACTGCACTAAGATCTTAAAAGCTGAAAACATCCCAAGCTCGGCGGCTCAGCAAGTAATGGACTTAAGGATGGTAAAGTTGGACCAATGACTACTTATGGGAGTGCATACATTGATAACACTCGGATGGAGCGTTAACACCCTGGGGCCAAATTAGTCTTTATATAACATACCAAACTAGCTACATCTAGTAAATGGAACCAAGGAAATGCTTTAATACTTCCATCCCGTACACCATACCTGCCGATTTTCCGTGCTTGTTAGCATGCCAATCTAAAAGACACAATATTTTGAAGTTTCAGGTCAATAGGAATAATCATTGAAAGTGATTATTTTTTTACATATCCACGTATTCTATACATAAATTGCTTGCATTCGCATGTCTTACTGATTTTATCAGCTGCACCTATGATGGTAAACCCCAGCACATCACAAAGGGTTTAACTACATAGAGCTAAAGGGGTGATAGCAAACAAACAAAGTAAACTCAAGAAGACCTCTTGATAATTAATGTATAACAAAATCATTATACTCCAACCCATTGTTTAGTGAATAAACCCCTGTACTTCGCAGAGAGGCTGACGATGAATGCACCCATCCTCCACCACTTACTTACTACATAATGTAGAACATTGCAAAGAGATTATCTATCTATAGAGAGAGAGAAACCAAATTGTAAGCAAATGTATATATTAAGAGATTCCACTCTCCCCTCTGACATCATGCAGCACTATATGCAAATTAAGCACCCCCTTAACAGGTAATTTGCATACGATACTGCACGTTCATGTGACAATGGCAAAGCCAATAAATCTGCAGACCATTTTTACCCTACATACCCACTGGAAGCAGTCTATAGGCTTAAGGTCTCTTTAAATCCACTTGAGTTTCAAACATTCAGAAATCACCAATTAATTCTCACCGTTACGGGACTTTCTTACCAAACTAGTACTTTTTGTTTCCACGGAGTTTCCCTTCGGGTGTTCAGCTGCCTTTACTAACAGCGCATTTTCCTGCAATGTTTCAAGCAGTGGATTTTTGTCTGTATTCTTTAATATTTCGGCTATCCTGAGCGTCTCGTTCTCTAATTTTATCTTGGACAACTGTGCCTCCAGCATCCAGTGCTCTTTCTCCTGCTCCAGTTTTCCTATTTTCTCCAAGCTTTGTTGCACCTGCCAAGAAATAAGAAATTATTAGCTGCGTCACGGAAGAAGCATTAAAGCGTAACGTGAAGTCATGGAAGAGAAGATTTAAGAGATATGGAAAGTACCTCTAATGCGGATGAGTAGAGAGATGCTCCTAGAGATTAGGACATTAAATAAAATGGTGATTTGTTTTTATGTTTTTTTACGTTTCTTTTATAACATAATCCAAATAAAGTGCAACCTCCAGGCATTTTTATTTTTTTTTTGCTAATCAAGCAGTTTTTCACTGAAAAATAACTTTTTAAGTATTGTGCTTAAGGATGAAAAGCATGTGCTTTAATGAAACAACACATTCAGTCTCAATTATTTTCTTTTTTAAACCAGTTCTAGTTTTTGCATAAGACGATGTTTTCCGGCAGCTCTATATGAGCCATTTGCATGTGTATATATCTGGATATTCTAGAGCTGTTATTTTAGTGCACTCTACAAACGCCTCATAATTGGTAAACACAATGGCTCAGTCTTAATGACCCAGCTGGACACATTGACTAATAAATGTCTACGTGGGAAGGGACTTCATTAACATTGCCATAAAAAATCCACTCAGTCTGGGAAAGGAAAGTCAGCAGATAAAGGGAGTTCATTGAAACAAAATGAGGTTCTTATCAATGCTAACCTACATTACAGTATACAGCACTCCATGGGATCCCCCCCCCAGCTCCTAGGCATAACTTATGCGATTAGGTCATATAATGTACCTGCTGTGTGAGACCTTCTCTGCTTTCAGTGGAGCTCAGAAGGACTCTCTGGTTTACCAAGGCCTCTTCATAAGGCACAGAATCTGGACACGGCTGTAAGAGGAGAAATCACATGATTTTTAGATTGTAAGCTCACCAGTGGAGCCCTCATTTATTTATTAGCCACTCCATATTTAAATTGTACAGTGCGGTGGAATATGTTAGCTCTTAAGCTGTTCGCGCACTTTAGGGGATACCGGTATGCCCTGATTTTGTTGCCATCTACTGACATCACTGCCGATTCTATGTAACTGTGCCAAGCATGAGCACCGGTGCATTGTTATATGAGTGGTATATATGTCACACGATCGGGCATTCGATAGGCGTCAATGGACCCACTGGAAGTTCAGTGGAAGACAGAAGAGACTCTGCTGGGATCTCCGATTGATCCCTTGATGGCTGATCGCACGTATTTTGATCTATTTGGCTATGAAGCCCTGCTTGCTGATAACCGTGTAATCAGCACAGACAGATCAGAGGGAAGAGAAGGAGAAACTTTGTTTCTCTCCTTTCCAAAACAAAATGGGGAAAAAAAATATAAATAAAATAACCGTGACATTGAGAATGTATCAGAGAGGTCCCCCAAAAGACATCTCAATCCATAATGAACTAGCAACAAAAAGGAAAATAAAAAAACTCAAGTAGAATATTCCTTAGTCCAACAAGTAAAAAAAGTATATAAAAAAGGCACCACTATTATATTTTATGTATATCTGTTAAAAGATGATTTTAACAAAGATATGGTAAAAATAAAAATTAAACTCTGGGCTCTAGGGTAAATAAAAGGTTTAAAAAAAAAAATAAAAAAAAAAATCCCTGGTGGGGAGGAAAAAAAAATAAAGGTACTTACCTAAACATATCTCCTGCACAAAAAAAGCTGTGGAAGTGAGAAGCGGCAAACACGTATGGGGGGTCTACAAAATACCCCCCCCCATGCATTTGCAAAAGGGACACGGTGTAAACATAAAAGGGTCTCTCAGATATCAAATGCATTAGAGTGCATACAAAATGGATGGAGTGTCCCTTTAAAAACTTTATACCAGTGGCACTACCATACAGGCAACGTAAACATGACAATCCTGCTATTCCTAACATAGTGGCATCTTCAAATGTCTTTCTATCCACAGCCGCACAATGGACCTGGTACCGCGCGCTTAACCCCTTAAGGACAATGGGTGGTCCCTAAACCCACTGAAAACAATAGATTTTGAGCCCGTACATGTAGTAATATATATGTAATTAATATAATAAATATGTGTATATATATATATATATATATATGTAATTAATATAAAGGTAAGTGTTTTCAATAAACATTTCAGACACAGAAGCGGTTAAACACCGTCTGATACCCTGGAAATTGCCAGAAGGAAAGCAGAATGCATTCCAGGCATCCGGATTGTTGCAGAATTTTTAGTTGATTTATTCATTGTCGATTTAATTGGAAGTATAGACATAATTAGTCGTCCTGAAACCTTTTTTTTTTTTTTTAAATATATAATAATGCCGATTATAACTCAAACTGTACAAGAGGGAAAACCACTGGAAACTATGAGCAATAAAGAGATGGCGAGCAAATTAGTTCAGGGAACAGGTATGACACTAAAGAAAGGGAACATAAAGGTTAGCGAGAGGACACAGTATTATTTTCTGTAGTCTTGCATTTTTGTCAAGATTTGTGTAATTTTAAATATTTTGCAGAATCGTAGCTACAGGACTCCAATCCAGCTTGATCGCAGTAAAGGGCACACGACATTCTCTGCATTTTACCGTGGTTTATTTTTTAAGTCTTCATCCCTATACAGTGCTGCTAAAAAGAATAATATTGGAACATTCAAATTGCCAGCATTTTAACCAAAAAGGTCACTTCTTGTTTAACCATAGATTAGTGCAGGGAGGATGATCAGGTAGCCCTCCAATGGTTAAAAAAAAATTACAACAAAACCGGTTCTTTTTCACCCGATCAGATGATGTTATATATTATATCAGAAGATTTTTATATAAGATGTACAGAGTAAGTGTCAAGGCAAGTAAAAAATGTCATTTTTCCTGCAGTCCCGGAGAGACTAGCTTAAAGACTAGTTAATTTCACAAAATTTCAAAAAGAAAAAAAAAAACAAAAAAACTTTCATTCACTTCATGTCTCCATGTGGTTCATGCACAAGAGAGAGAAAAACAGCCACTCACCGTATTAACTGCATATATATATTGCCAGAAATCCCTTCCTATGAAATACTCTATGGATATATATATATATATATATATATATATATATATATATAGACACACACGCACAATATACTATGTAGAATATAAGTACAATAAAAAACCACAACACATCAAGGCACAATAAAGTTCTAGATGTTCTAGATAATGAGCTGAATTCTGGTTCTTGATGACAAGACACTGGGGTTACAGGATAACACTTTGGGGGTTATTCACCAAAACGAGAGCTGTGGCTTCATCTCCCTCACTTCACTACTCTGTATGAAAGGCCGACGCTGGCAGGTTTCTCCAGCTTCAAGGACTGAGCTGGCCCTATAGAATGTATTATTCAACGCGGAAGGGGCTTTGATGAACTTCTACTAAATGTAACTATACATTAGAGGGCCAGACAAGCTGCTCCTGCAGCAGGACACCATTGGGGTCGTTGGTTGGGCTGGACTTTCATAACGTAAAGTGAAGTCAATGAGTTGAAATAAGGCTCCTGTCAACTCTCCCTGTCGTAAATAGAGCCCTTTGAATCTCTGCAGTCTGCTAAGAGTTAACAATCTGATTAAACGGCAATCAGAATGATCCTGAACTACTGCTTCACTGCAGCCCTAGAAGCCAGAGCCTCCCACCCCTATTCTGTATAATAAAATACACAAAAGCCGAGAGCCCACGGGAGCTTTTCACCGATAAAGCGAGCATGGACGGTCTCATTGAGCGTTTTCACATTGGATAACGCTCACGGTTTCCCAAACATTTTAGTAGGACAAAAGAACATCATTACTCAACAAATAAATAAACTGGGCACAAAATCAATTTCTCTCCAATAAGAAGCCGCTCTAATTTCCACAATTAATGGCTGAGCGGCTCGTAGTCAAACATCTACTCTGCTTACAGTTTACCCAATTATAACATCCTCCCGTCGAAAACCACAATACCGAGAGCAGCCCTGCGCAGGCATTTAGCCGGCGTGAAAACAAATTACTGCTGTAGATTTGCTTCAGCACAAATTGTCAACGGTATCCGCTCTGCTCCTTAACATCTAAATATTTAATCATCAGTGGTGGAAGCCTCACTTTTAGCCTTCGGTGTATAAGCCGAGCTGCTGAGCCGACTTATGAAAGACAATATTTTTCTTTTATCGGGAAGAAAATTCAGGTTAAACGGTGGAACGCTGCATTTTTCAGATTCTGTATACGGACCTTCTTTAGAGCTTTCATGTACTTGGCTGCCTTCTTCTTATATTCCAGCATCATTTCTGCAGACACAGGATTCGTAAAACCGAGCGCTTCTTTTGGTCCGTAACTTAAAGTCGACATGAAGTAGTTCAGGTTGTTACTAAAGAATGTTGCGATCTGTAGTCAAGATAAATTCCATCCATAATTAATCGTGCTTTCAATTTTTCAAAATATTATTTTATTATTTTATTTTTTTTCCTTAAAAAATAAAAATAAATCCTTATGTTGGAAGCTTCAATCAGTGTTTTATTTTCATAGCGACAAGCAAACCAGTCAACGTAGACAATATTTCACTGAAACATTTTGAAGGCAAACAATTATACTGTTTATTCCATGCAATGGCTAAGATTTGGTAATTACATAATATAGTGGTCATTTAACCCCTTCAATCCCAGGGGTTTTTGGTACCTCAAAGCCCAGAGCAATTTTGCCATTTTCGGGGTATGTCGGTTTAGCGATGATTCTCTTTTCCTGTGAATAGTGTACCCATGTAAACTATATATTGTTTTTTCAAGGAGAGATAGAGCTTTCGTTTGATACCATAGTTGGATGATTAGCTGAAAATTTAGAATGAGAAATTTAGTAAAAACTAGCGAAGATTAGAAAAATAAACTAATTTTTTTTACATTTTCCCTCTGAATCCTCACAAAATTAGGTAAAGTGATGGAAAATCCCCTCCAAGTTTATCAATTCAGGTGTCCTGATTTCAGAAATACCTAATTTATATAGATTTTCCAGACTTTCCCAGCACCAGGGAGCATACTATTAGGTGTACAATTTTGTATAATTTTTATGCCTATGGCTTAACGGGTTTGGGGGTTGTGAACGGGGGCAGGAGGGTTATACTGGCTAGATGTTATGCTAGGGCAATGGGATGTAAGGTTTTTTTAAGAATTTTTTTATTATCTTTTTTTATATATTTTTTTAAAAAAAATTTTTATTTTAATTTTTTTAAAATTTTTTGTATTTTTTACATTTATTTTTTTTTTACACAGTAATGGTTAGAGGTCCTCCTAGGGACCTCCTGAACATACCAGTGATGTCACAGTGACATCACAGCTCATATTATAATTTTTTTTAGTATTATTTATATTATTATTTTAATGATTTATTTAATACTATTTTTAAATGACTAACCGTTTTTTTTTTTTTCCAGCTTTTCTGTTACAGGCCGGGAGGGGGAGTGAGAGAGATGGTTTCTCACTCCCCTCCCTGCGATCCCCCTGCACCGATCACACTGTGATCTCTATGCAGGTCCTCACAGACCGCAGGGGATATCCTGTCCTCCGATGACCTTCCGGGTTACGTCAGCAGTGACGTAACCCGGAAGGGAATGCCCGATCGCGCGTTTGCAACTGCGCGATCGCGCAGTTTACCGGTAGCAGCTTACCGACTTTCATGCCGGAAGCTGTTACAGGCGATCGGACAGCAGAAAGCCGGCAAAGCCGGCTTCTGCTGTCAGTGGGGAGTCCAGGCTGTCAAACGACAGCCTGGTCTCCCGTGCAGCGGCAGGGATGTGTCCCTGACGCTGCACGAAGGGCTGGACGTACCGGGACGTCCATAGGGGTTTCTTTGTGGGCGTTTTTTGGACGTCCCGGTACGTCTATAGGGGATTGAAGGGGTTAACTATCATTATTTATTAATTTATATAATTTTCCAGTCTGAAGCACACTAGACACCAAGTCTATATGAAGATTATACATTGACCTCCCTGTGCATTATCAGTGATATACCTCAGTGAATTTCCCTTAATAGATTATTGAGTTGGCCCTGCATACTGCATAGATCAAATGCCGTACATTTATGACATCTTCGCCCTTGTCGACGCATTAGACTGACCATTCATAATACACAGTGAGTCTGGAAACCTCCCAGGACACTTAATGCATCCTGCCAAATATTTGGGGAGGGCAATTCACTAAAGAAATGTATGAACTCCAATTTGGACACACCAAGGGTCAATAACCGGATTTTCCGAGCTCAAACTCTAAGGCTAAACCCCAAAAAATTACTATGATGGCTTAAGCGGGGGGGGGGGGGATACCAGTACATTTGCAGTCCGCCAAAATACAGCCAGCATAGTTTTTCCTATTATATGTAAATCTTATTCTGATGATTATTTTGCAATTTCATGCTCAAAGGGATAGAATATTTGGAGCCACGCGGCAAAAACTGGGAATAATAAGTCAACAGGACAGAAATACGGTATAGAGCCATCACAACGAACAGCAATAGAAATGCACACAAGAAATTTATAGCCTTAAAAGACATTAGTTTGAACAAAATCATACATACATAAACAAGATAGAGCTTCAAAACGTAAAGAAGGGGCGTTCTATTTTTTGGGCTCGAAATGCGTGTTATTAAAACGCAGGAATAAAATAATGAATCCTCTTGAAAATCTTTTCTTTGTCCGAAGACCAGCCTGTGCTTCTATGTTTTTTTTAATTAAAACATGGGAGATTTCGGGCATAGAGTAGCCTCTCATAAACAATATCTACGCAGACAAGCTTATTATTACCCGAGGATCCCGGTAAACAAGACGACAAACTAATCCCCGGCGGAGGAGATTACGTTTACCTTGCTCGTTGCGTTTGTTAAACCTACGAGCGAAGACAACACGCAGTCATTTGTTGTTTTAAGTTTGTCGGTGGCTGCCGGCAGCTCCTGTTCCACGGCAGCTTTATGGCTGTAGTGCTTGGAAAGCTCTGAAATTAAAGTTACAAAACCAAGTAAACTCATTTCTTTGAGAAACAATCCCTGGAATACCTTCTAAGTGAAAAAACACAGCAAGGGAGACAAGGGATTACACATAGCAGTTGTGGTTACGTGATCGCTTAAAAGGGACAGTCAAGGACAGTTTAAAGGATCAGTCTAAAACTAGTAACTACATAAAATGGACTATGATGGCTCCGTTAATCCTAGAGCTCAAACGCTCTTGGCAATGCTTTGCTTACTACTGGGACGTTTGAGAAGAAAGACATAAGAATATCAGATCCATGTGTTGGGGCACGCGTGTGTGTAACCCAAGTCACATATTCCAAAGCTATTAATGGGCTCAGGACTAGGCATTTCTACTAGCCGTTCTCCATACGTTACCTCTCGTAATATCATGAAGCCTGTGGAGATCCCCAGATATCTGTGTCAGTATAGAGCTGTAATTGGCTCTTCGTAGACCTTCTGGTTGTGTGCCTAGGTTAATTAGATAAGGAAAAAATGATTACACTGGGAATCGGTGATATTGCAGGCAATATAAGTGCTGCTTTAAAGAAAGATTATTGTCCACTAAACAAAGCATTACCTCTCTCTACTATAAATACATTTATCACTAAGACCGGGCTTCTAACGCACTCATTTACATTCAATATAACTGCATTTCTGTCCAGTAGGTTGGTGGGATATATTGGGGGGGGGGGGGGTTGTAGCAAAGTTAAACTTATTTATTTAAAAAAAGAATACATTTTTCAAAATTTCACTTGTGCATAGAGCTGACAGAGTGGATAAAACTGATAAAGCCTTATCTGGGCTGCTGGGCTCATTAAGGCCTATGGGCAAAGGGTTTAACAAACAGAGCAAAAGCACAGCCACAAAACAAATCAGCATGGTGAGGTCTGAGAGTACAGACTTCAATGTCAGCCTAAAGGACCTCCCTCCATACTATTTTATTCTTTAGTTACCACTCCTACGTCCCAAGACTCACTTGGTAATGCGAGGAGAGTGATGTATGTCTTCAGCTTGTCAAACACCCCACTCATTTTTTTCATGTCCGTTTGTAGTTCTAGATTTCGTGTCCGTAACTCAGATGTACAAATTGAACAATCCGATTCCTCCTCCAGGCTACCAACGCAAAAGTTAAGAGGAAAAAAATGTTACGGCTCTTCCTTCAAGTTTGGGACGCATTTGAGTTAACCTCAAAAAATAGCTCAAATCATTTCAATACCATGATGTAAGTAACCACAAGCATTAACACAAACAAGTGTAACATATACTCATTATTATTATTAAGCATTTCTTAAAGAGGAGAAATGGTACTAAAATGAATGAATGAATGAATGGAGAGAAGATCAAAGGGACTATGGCTAAACGACTGTGGGGCAGCCAAGTATATGTAAATGGTATTCTATATAGGGATGACAACTATCTTCAGGCAGTCTAAAGAATTCTGTGATTGGGCAAAGGATCAGTAGAGTACTTGCATGTCCCCAACTCCCACTAAATTTGCCTCTGCATTCCCCATAGAAGGTAGCTTGGGCGTTTATTCCATCTCTGTGTAACAGTGAGTGCATGAGTGTAAGAGTGAGTTTGTGGGTTATGTAAGCAGGTGAGAGAGTGTTGGTGCATGAGTAAGAGTGAGAGAGCATGAGTAAGCATGGTTAAGGTCAATTCTTTGGTGAATTAACCAACAGATGTTGATTACTAACAAGACCTCTACTATCAGTAAATAGCCTTTGAAAATATTTGGTGTGTATAAGTGTACTTAATATTTATTAGTTACCATAATCCCAGTTTACATTATTTATTCATATATGTAGTTTATAAACTTCATAAATTTACATATTAATAAATAATACTATGTACACATATTTCTTAATATTTATATATAACTTTTGAAGAAAAAAAAGTGCATATCTTGGGGTTTCAAACATCTGAAGTCTATCGTACGTGGCTCTTACGTTAAGCAAGTTGGGCCACCACTGTTTTTAGATTACGACCTTTTGCTCTAACATTTCTCCACCTTTGCAACAAACTTCCCTGCTGGACCTAATCCCTTTAAGTATTTAAATATTTCTGTCACATGTCCACTCGCTCTCTTAGTAGCCCTCCTCCGAGCAGCAGTGCCAACCCATTATAATGTATATAATTATATGTATCTATAATATATAGACTTATTATTAGCATGGGCTATTGACAGATGCCTGTCTCTTAAAAATGAAGTGCCATCTGGCTCAATCTCCTTCTCCTTCGGGATTTTAGTCCCCACTGTGGATGCACAGACTTTCCTTAAGTAGAATGCTTATGGGCAGTTCAACGAAAGGTACGCCAAAAGCCTGGCTCGTACGTTTCAAAGTGGATGACAAGGTCTGCTTCAGGAGGACAATAATGTATGGAGTCAGATACAACCGCTAGAGCTGCATTTCTGTGCCAACTCCATGCTGGTATCAAGAACATTGTGAGTAATAATAAACATGGTGCAACCGGGGAGACAAGCAACAGTACATCGGTACGCCAGCAGCGTCCAGAGAAAGTATTTTATGCATCAGCTAGCAATATGGCCGATAGCATATAGTTATGGCATTTTATTCATAACCGGCCTGCTCCGACCTTTTCGCCCACCACTCGTCTCTGTAGTCTCATGCTTTATAGTAATGTTCTCTCTCATCACTTTTGTTTTTTTTTTTGAAAGAAAGAAAAGCTGCCATTTGGACATAACTGCGTGGCAATTTCTGTTTCTCGCCGTCGCCTTCTTTCTTCAGTTTAATTGTAGCACTCAGACACTTACAAAAGGATAAATGTTACTTTCTGAGACCTTACAAAATAACAGATGCCCATACTTTCCTTATAAAAGAGGATTTCTACAGACTATATAATTATGGTTATTGACAGTTTGTTACCAGTACATGTGGGAACGATGTATTTACAGTCACAAGCAATGTTGCTTAACTAAGATCATGAGTGGCAGAAGCCATAAACAGAGGGCGGAAGGAGCAGCAAACGCACAGAACTTCAATGTGAAACGCTCTGCAGGTGCGTCCAAGCCAACACCTCCCAGATGTATGGAAGTTAAGTCTGTGTAAAAGGCACGGATGGGTCACCGCTGGGTCTAGTCCTGAGGATGGCTCGGACCCAGCAGACGGACATCTGTTTGCATTTGCTGGGTAAGGGAATGAGCAGACTGCTCCGATTCCACAGTAACAGTGATCAGTGCTTTAATGAGAGGTTCAAAGCTGAACTATTTTATTCTATTTTTATATTTTTAATATATTTTTAATATATATTTTGTGTCTTCTCCCATAATAAATCTATACATTGTCTTGGCTCTGAACTATGTTAAAATAATCCACTTTTCTTTTCACCTTTACAAAAAGCGAATAAGCTTCTGGATGACAAAACACCACCGCATCTGGTCTTTTTATTCAAGTGTCATTTAATTTTGCCATTGCGTTTTTTTTTTCCAGCGTAACTTGAAATCGAGGCGATTGCTACGATAAGAGTAAAATTCCACTTGGCATGGCAGATTAGCACACAAGCAAAAGAGCCAATTTGCCATTCAGTACTGGTATTAGTTTTTCCACATCAATCAATACGGCCCTCTGATTTCAGTCTTCACCGGTGTAATACTGATCATGGCACGGAAAACAGAACAGTACATATATACATGAATACACAGACATGCGTGTTTAAAGAGAAAGCTCAAAGGGCAAATTAAGTAAATGTGTAGATCTTAAGTTGTTGGAGGCGACTGATTTGACCCTATTGGCTTCCCAGTCCCATGATGAACGCTGCTTGTAATGATGCTACGCAGGAAGCCGGAGAGCGAAAGAATGAATAAATTGTGGTCCTTGAGCACAGGCTCACGGGAAAAGAATATTTTAAGCTGCATGTGAGTTGATAACAATTGAAAAATCATATTTTTTCATTTGCGGTATTCAAGACCGGTTGGAAATAAGCACAATTTCTATGAGCTAATGTATGCAAATGAAGATCGTACCTTTTTAACTGGTAGGGAAGGATTTTCTTCAGAAAACGGACATAAGAAGCAAAGTGTTCTGAAAATATTTTCAGTTTCACGCTGGTTTCCTGTGAAAACAACGCGGAACGTGGCATTTAAATCGGGCAGACATTTATTTGTATCCAGGGGGGGAAAAAATACAATAAATGACTTAAAACTATTACCAGGACTGTAACTGTGTCCTCTGTGATGCTCTCAAACAACTGGAGCATTCCCTCCTCGAGAGGACGCACGTAAGACGCATTCTCGTGCAGATACTGTGAGAACTGTGTAAAGAAAGACATGCCGGTTACCTAATTAGGTCCATTATTAGAAGATTAACAAAGAAATATTTCCTTTTCTTTCCCTGGAAATAGACCTTCACCAAAAAATGAGATCTCCCGGCGTACAATAGCCCTTCACAATATTAATGTTTGCTGAAATACATTTTAATTAACATTGTGACCTTGCTTCTGTAATGCAGAAGCCAACAATTATGCTGCACGCTTTAAAACAAACGCAAGACAGGCATGGAATGAATCCGAGTATACGGAGAAGCCTCTCGCCGTAATCCACACAATGAAAGCAGCCTGCCATCTACTGGTTATAAAAACAAGTCAAGATACAGATCAGAACCAGGTCGGACTACTTTCAGATTGGAAGACTGAATGTTTTATGGGGTTTCCAGTAAATACAGAATGTATTGGCACATAAGACCCATCCAGACCATCTTGGCTGCATATTATTCCTGATATGAAGCCGCAAACCTTAATCAGTCCATGGTGTTGGGTTAGATTCAGGATAGTCATACGCCTGTCCCGTGCATGATTAAATTCCATAACTGTACGAGCCCCTGACGCTTCTACTACACTGTCTGTAAAACTTCCTTACCTTAGATCTAATCCTATACTTTAAGATCAAGACCTAGTTATCTAATATTTCATTGCCTCCAATAGCCAACGGTTGACCTCTTCAAGCAGTCAGTAGAGGGCCGTTTAAGACCGATTTCAGAGACTGGACCTTGTACCTTTTGGTTCAATGGAGTAATAACGCCAATGGCAGAGTCTACAGGGAAAATCTGGATCCTCTGCTCGGTGTACGTATGGAAATTTAGGAGAGCAGCGACCAGATCCTGAGTGAAAGACAGGGCCTGTCCTGCTAGATCACGTGCCTTCATCTGAAAAGTAAAGAGATCAGACATCAGTAGATCCAACAGCAGAACCACAAGTGAGCGCTTTTGATTTTAATAATAGGACCTGTAAGCCCCAAAAAGCCAACATAGAATACAACATGCGATATAGATCTGTTCCCCCACTGTCTCTCTGGATGCCGGTGTGCTTTTCTGCAAACATGCCATTCACAGGCAGGCAGGCCGGCCCTGGGGGGCAGGGGAACAGACTCTTCAAACAGGGCTGGTCTGAACTAGGCCAGCGGGGGCATTGTGGGGGTCCGCGTTAAAGAGCGTGGAGTTAGTATGTGTGTTAATGTTTGTGTTAGCTATGGTTCTCATTTTCATGTTCTATCGCCCTAGGGAGCTATTGATTTTTGTGTACAATGTTTTACGAAAACAGCAAAAAAAAAAAAAAAAAAAAAAGCATCACTGAAACGATAGACGTATTTTAGACAAAGGTGGAATCTCCATCTAAATCTGATACTTTGGGCAAACACAGAAAAAAAGAAGCTTTTAGGACATCGGAGGTCTCTTCAGATGGAAATACAATCTGAGGTCACAAAAGCTTGCGTGACTCCATCTCTCTCTTTTTTTTTATATAAAAGTTATCACCTTCGAGAGGACACGACATCTTCTCTTTGGCCAGAGAACAGACAGAGGTACAACAAGGGTGCACAAAAACAACTGTCAGTCCTGATCATACCTGGCCCCCGAATACCCAAATACAGCATGTTTTGTCCTTAACAAGCCTGCCGTCGAGAATACCATTTTAAGTTTCCGTGCCAAACGAAATGCGAGAATTTCGCACAATTTCCATGATTGAGCCCAGAGATGATTTCCCTTTTATAGCCTCAATGAGCATCATCTACTTCTGTATGCAATGCGGCGAGCTATTAAGGATGATACATTGAACACTTTCTTGTAACTCCTACGTAATCTTAATTGATACTAACGCCTAACACAATGAAAGCCCACCTGCGCAGCTCTCCTTCCAGCAATGTTTCAAACGCCGGCCCGCAGCAGCTAAAATTAAAAGCCGGGAACGCCGCCAAATTGATTATTACTAAATAGTTTGCAACATAATAGGTGCTCTTTCCCGGACAGATCGTTATGTGTACGAGAACTCCAAATATATCAATTTGGTAAAATACACCAAAATATATTACGATATATCACGGTATTTGGGAGACAGAGAAGAGCAGGTGCCGATTACAGATTGCTCAACACCAACGTCCAGGATTTCACAGCCGACCCGTCCTTCGCAGGTGTTCGCTGAATAGAAAACAATCGTAATCTATACATTGTGTTTGTTACGTTTCTAGCAAATATATGGATCAATAAATATTCGGTGAGCCATTAACACGCACCAAAAAGGGAACTCTTATTATTATAACTATTTTCACCATTTTGTGCGGTTTCAGTTATTGCATCATGTGTTCAGACAGCTGCATATTAGTTATTTGTACTTATGTGCTCTATTGGGGTTAAAGATAGAATGGCTCTGTCTCAATCACCAGACACTGAATAATTAAAGAGTGTATTTGATTGAAAAAGCCTACAACGGAAGCTCCTGAGTCTGCAGATAAAGGATGTTTATTGGAATAAAATAATTATACGTCAATGCTAACCTACATTACTGTATACAAAACAGTATATTACGCTTTTTGCCATGGGACCTGTTTAACCATCTCATTAAACATGGAGAAGACACAACGCTCACAAATCTCTTACAATGAGTGCATGCGCGTGCTGGTACTTTCACTCTACTTCCATGGTAACTCAAGCACAAAAGTAAGGGAAAATTGACAGTTTCTGGTCTTTGCCTGGAGTGAAAGGTGCCATTTTTTTAACCCATTTTCAAAGGGAAGTGAAAGCGCCAACCCCCTCTGGCCACTAGCCATTGTTACTCCGGCAGCTATCTAAATTGCTGATGACATGGCTGAGTTAATCCGTTTGATAATTCTTGATAAGGGAGTTTTCTTAAGTGAAATCACCTGATGCGCTTCAGAGAATAATATATATTTTTCTTCTCCATGTCATTTATGACCTACACGTGGCAACGAGTGCAGCCACCACCTGACTGATGGAGAGCTGGATGTCTAGACCATATTCTGGACACGAGATCGTAGCGATATTTCAGACTTGCGTTACTGACAGTCCATCTCCGCGATAGTCCCGGCTCTCCATAAAACAGCAGAGACCCAACAGAAAAGGTTGTATTAACAATATCTGTACTAGAAGAGTATGTCAAACATCTGCCTCCATTCAAGATGGCAAACCATTACCAAGAAGCCATTCAATGCTACCGTAGTGTTGCGACGTCACACAATTAGCCTCTAAGAAGTCAATTTGTGGCACTCAGAGGGCGTACTGTCTCCCTTCCCTATTACATCCAGAATTTTCTTATTGACTGTATAGAAATGCCGGAGAGACAAATGTGGAAGCAACGAAGGGTCTGGGCCAAGTCCACTCCACAAAGCCTACAGGTGCAGAACTTTCTCTTTGCCAAGAATGTTAATTGGGAAACCTGAAGGTCTGAATATTTGCGCCATTAAGTCAGAGGCAAAGAAATGCTGTCTTTTCATTCATTCTGAACTTTCATAAAGAACATCGAGTTCAAATGTAAAAGGCACAGCACTTAGAATGACTATAAAAGCAGCCTTTTCAGTAATTCGCAAAAAACAAATTCAAGCAGTAATTACATACCTGTCGCCGTCTGTTGTGTAAAGGCACATTCAGAGCATTGAATTCGACTGATCCTAAAAAATAAAAGACAGAAGCCGTGTATGCAAAGAGCTTAAGAGTTATTAACAGCGATGCCGTCCGGCGAGACGTACACAAGGGCACTGCCCAAATAAAAACTAGTCGGCAATGTAAGACAAAGTGACCTAAAAACTCACCGCGGCAATAGATTATTTCTGAGAGGTTATTTATTTGTGGTTCCGCAACATTGAAAACACGCAAAGTTTAGGAAACTTTGCCGAGTCCTCAGTAACCTTGAATTGCCACATCTAATGAATATGTTGTCCGGCGTAAAAAAAAACATTTCAACCTTCAACGTTTCTTTCTGTACTTTGGGCTTCGGCATCGGTATATAGAAACCATGGGAGAAGCGCGACATCTGGAGGAAATAATACGAGCGTCGCTACGCTGTTCATTACATTATACGACGTGATCAGAAAATGGGAAAATGTAATCGGTTACACTAATGAACCGGGCAAAAATTTAACCCTTGTGGATTGTCCTCACCACTCCGTGATGGGAGCATTCTCAGATACAATCACCTGAGTGTAACTATATAAAGCAGGGAGGGCAAAGTCACGAGACTCCAATAACACAAGATGTAAAACGCATGATTCTTAAAATAAACTCCAGCGCTGAATGGAAAAGGCACCACGGTAAACAACAACAAATTGGGGACCATGTTTTAACCCCTTCGTGACAAAGGCTGATTTTACTTTTTGTACCCTTCGTGACAATGGCCGTTTTAACATTTCTGCGCTGCTCGTGTTTAGCTGTAATTTTCTTCTTTCCCGTTTACTGAACCCACACACAGATTGTTTTTCAGGACAAAAGGGGCTTTCTTTAGATGACATTGTTTTGATTGTATCATATTATTTACTATTACAAAAAGTATAAAATATGGTGAAAAATTTAGAAAAAAATTACTTTCTAACTTTTAGTTGAAAAATCTTTTACTCATCTATAAAAAGTAATGAAAAAACCTGCTAAATGGATTCTACTATTTGTCCTGAGTTTAGAAATACCCAATGTTTTTATGTTTTTTTGCTTTTTTCTGCACGTTATGGAGCAATAAGTACAGGTAGCGTTTTGCTATTTCAAAGCCATTTTTTCCAAATCTGGTAATTCTTCCCCCCATGTGCCATTTCGAGTATCTTTGAAGCCGGCCAATGCAATTTACCCCATCAAGTCATATATTTTGGAAAACTAGACAGCCCAGGGTATTCCAAATGCTGGTATTTTAACCCTTTTCAAGCACTAATTCTACCATCAGCCTTTGTCAAACTTTATGGTAGTAATTTTTTTTGCATTTGTTTTTTCACACACATTTTACTTTAGGTATGAATAAACAGGTTCTGGTATATGTCACTATCACAAAACACCCCAATATGTGTTTAGCAACATCTCCTGAGTACAGCGATACCTCACATGAATGATTTTGCCTGGCTGTTTGGGGGCAAAAGGGCCACATTTGGGGCATGCGCATTTTTCAATGTTGAACTTTGGCATTTGGGGATCCACTGCCCATGCCCTATTTGGTACATCTTTGAGCCGGGCCATTTCAGTGTGGCCAATAAAGCCATATATTTTTGAAAACTAGACACCCCAGGGTATTTTAAATGCTGGTATTTTAACTCTTTGCATGCACACATTTTACCACCAGAATTTTTCAAAGTTTGCAGTAGTATTTTTGTGTGTGTATTTTTCCCCCACACACCTACTTTATGTATGAATTTACAGCTCCTGGTATATGCCGCTGTCACACGACACCCCAATATGTGTTCTCCTGAGTACAGTGATACCCCACATGCATGGGTTTGTCATTTTTTGGGTGAACTAAAAGGCCACATTTGGTACGTGTGCATTTTTCTAATTGGAAATTAGATGTGTGGCCATCCTTCCCCCCCCCCCCCCGTGTTATTTGGGACATTGTTGAACCCGGCCAATTCAATTTACCCCATCAAATCATACATTTTTTAAAAGTAGACACCCCATGGGCATTTAATATGCCAGTATTTTAACTCTTTCCACGCGAGAATTGTTTTAAGCTAATGTGCTAATTTTAGGACTTGCTCACAAAAATATTTTTTTATATATATATTTTATTTTTTTTGCCTTTTTTAACCCCTTAACGACAATTGCCGGTCCTGGCACGACACGGAAAAGCATGTGCTTTACGACAATTGACGTGCCAGGACCGGCACGTCTTTAAACGGGTGCAGAAAGCGATCTGTTTTCGCTTTCTGCACCCAAAAAACGTTGCTGAATGCCTCGACCTCGAGGCATTCAGCAACGCCGCGATCGGAACGAAGGGGCCATCTCTGGCCCCTCCACGGGGCGTCAACATCCGCCATACTTTGTATGGCGGCGGACGCCCGTTTTAAAAGCGTTTAGGAGGCGATCGACGATCGCCTCCTAAACTTAAATGGTGTCGCTGGAATGCCTCGATCAGGAGGCATCCAGCGACACCAAACACTTACCTTTCGATGGGCTGTGACCGCTCCGGAGAGCGGTCACAGCCGCAGCTGCCGATGATCTTCGCCATCAAGCAAGATGGCCGCTGCCCTGTAACAGGAACCAACAAATTTTAAAAGTTCGCTAGATGGTCCAGACCATCTAGAGAACTTTGGCTCCACTTGCAGGTTGAATACAGGTACTGCATTCACCATGCAATTCAATGGAAGCCAGCTTTCTAATCAGTGTGATTAGTAAAAATAAATTAAAAAATAAAATAAAATTAATAATAATTAGAAAAAAAATAGTAAAAAACTAGTAAAATGTAAAAATCATTTCCCACTGATGTCACTATCAGGGGAACCTCCAAGTTGAAAAAAAATGTTAAATTTTTTTTTTTAAAAGACAAAAAAAATATATATATATATAAAAAATATATTTTTGTGAGCAAGTCCTAAAATTAGCATATTAGCTTAAAACAATTCTCGCATGGAAGGAGTTAAAATACTGGCATATTAAATGCCCGTGGGGTGTCTACTTTTAAAAAATGTATGATTTGATGGGGTAAATTGAATGGGCCAGGTTCAACAACGTCCCAAGTAACACCGGGGGAAGGATGGCCACACATCTAATTTCCAATTAGAAAAATGCACACGTACCAAATGTGGCCTTTTAGTTCCCACAAAAATGACACACCCATGCATGTGGGATATCACTGCACTCAGGAGATGTTGCTGAACACATTATGGGGTGTCGTGTGACAGCGGCATATACCAGGAGCTGTAAATTCATACATAAAGTAGGTGTGTGTGGGAAAAATACACACACAAAAATACTACTGCAAACTTTGAAAACATGCTGGTGGTAAAATGTGTGCATGCAAAGAGTTAAAATACCAGCATTTAAAATACCCTGTGGTGTCTAGTTTTGAAAAATATATGGTTTTGTTGGGCACACTGAAATGGCCCGGCTCAAAGATGTACCAAATAGGGCATGGGCAGTGGATCCCCAAATGCCAAAGTTCAACATTGAAAAATGCGCATGCCCCAAATGTGGCCCTTTTGCCCCCAAACGGCCAGGCAAAATCATTCATGTGAGGTATCGCTGTACTCAGGAGATGTTGCTGAACACATATTGGGGTGTTTTGTGATAGTGACATATACGAGAACTTTTTAATTCATACCTGAAGTAAAATGTGTGTGGAAAACCAAATGGAAAAAAATGACTACCACAAAGTTTGACAAAAACTGGTGGTAGATATGGTGCATGGAAATAGTTAAAATACTAGCATTTGGAATACCCTGGGCTGTCTAGTTTTCAAAAATATATGATTTGATGGGGTAAATTGCATTGGCCGGCTTCAAAGATACCCGAAATGGCACATGGGGGGAAGAATTACCAGATTTGGAAAAAATGGCTTTGAAATAGCAAAACGCTACCTCTACTTATTGCCCCATAATGGGTAGAAAAAAGCAAAAAAACATAAAAACATTGGGTATTTCTAAACTCAGGACAAATAGTAGAATCTATTTAGCAGGTTTTTTCATTACCTTTTATAGATGAGTAAAAGATTTTTCAACTAAAAGTTAGAAACAGTCATTTTTTTCTAAATTTTTCACCATATTTTATACTTTTTTTAGTAGTAAATAATATGATACAATCAAAACAATGTCATCTAAAGAAAGCCCTTCTTGTCCTGAAAAAAAACAATATCTAATGTGTGTGGGTTCAGTAAACGGGAAAGAAGAAAATTACAGCTAAACACGAGCAGCGCAGAAATGTTAAAAAGGCCATTGTCACGAAGGGTACAAAAAGTAAAATCAGCCTTTGTCACGAAGGGGTTAAAAAAAAAATGTAAAATTTTTTTTCAACTTGAAGGTTCCCCTGATAGTGACATCAGTGGGAAATTATTTTTACATTTTACTTTTTTTTTACTATTTTTTTCTAATTATTATTAATTTTATTTTATTTTTACTAATCACACTGTGATTAGAAAGCTGGGCTCCATTGACTAGCATGGTTGAATGCAGTACCTGTATTCAACCTGCAAGTGGAGCCAGAGTTCTCTAGAGGGTCAGGAGACCGTCTAGCGAACTTTTTCACCTTTATTGGTTTTTTTCCCGGGCCGCCGCCATCTTGCAGATGGCGAAGATCACCAGCAGCTGCGGCTGTGACCGCTCCGGAGAGGTAAGTGTTTGGTGTCGCTGGATGCCTCCTGATCGAGGCATTCCAGCGACACCATTTAAGTTTAGGAGGTGATCGTTGATCGCCTCCTAAACGCTTTTAAAACAATGTATGGCGGTTGTTGACGCCCCGGGGA
The DNA here is from genome assembly GCA_029215755.1 of Spea hammondii. Taxonomy (NCBI): domain Eukaryota; kingdom Metazoa; phylum Chordata; class Amphibia; order Anura; family Pelobatidae; genus Spea; species Spea hammondii. The sequence continues at coordinate 14,285,397 of JARDYJ010000003.1, read as the reverse complement.
GGGGCCAGATCTTGGCGTTGCTGAATGCCTCGAGGTCGAGGCATTACAGCAACGCCGTTTGGGTGCAGAAAGCGAACGTAGATCGCTTTCTGCACCCGTTTAAAGGCGTGCCGGTTCTGGCACGTCATTTGTCATAATCGACTTGTTTTTCCGTGCCGTGCCAGAACCGGCAATTGTCATTAAGGGGTTAAAGAGGGGGAAAAAAAACAGATTAAAAATCAGCTGTTTCCAGCTAAAACAGTCACTTACAGCATTAACAAGGTCGGCACCGTATTTCCGATCGACTTTATGCTATTTTAACGGACAATCGCTATTCTTTCAAAAACAAGGACATTTCAAAATGATCTCCATCTTTAAACGGTAGTATATATATACAAGTATATACATATATACACGCGCACACACATACATACATACCTGCCCTTTTAAATGAAAACGCAATCCTGGCATAGGGTATGAGAAAACTCACTGTAGCGCTTACATTTTTTATTCATTTACTTAGTGTCTGCCCTATAATTAACTCTTAATTTGTAACTGCTTCATTATGGGTTTGTGACCTTCTTAGTTTAACCCTTTAGATAAGGATGCTGTCCTGTAGCAAGTCAGATTGTTGTGTTTATTACATGCTTATTTAATGTATCTTTTGGTAGGCTGCATATAGGTTGCTGGGATTTCTTGTTCTTTGGCCGTTTTCGCTATGGCCAACACTGAAGCTGGAGAATCGTCTGTTCTTTACATGCTTACTACAATGGTACATGAAATATAAATTGCGAAGCCAAGTGAAGAGAAGATAGCTAGGGAAACGCTTAGCTTTTTCAACCTTCTAAATTATTTACAACTAATTTCATCTGCTGGAACTTCTTCGATCTCTTCCATTTGGGTAGAGTAAACATATACTGTAATGCCACGGGCCAGTCCAATGCTGAAGGGTTAACCATATAAAGAGCATATGAAATCCTCACAAAACCTTTGCTGCGTTAAAATATGCATAGTGTATGGCGCTTCTGAAAAACCGACGAAAATGGCTATATTACTATAAAGACAAATGCATGAATAATTAAACATAATTTTCTGCATAGGAAAAGAAGCCTTAGAGCAAAAAAGTAGATTAATGGTTCGTTATCGTCTGAACATACTATATTCTTGGTCCAAGCAGACATCAAGTGACTTAACCGATAAATCATTTAATGAGCTCCGCTTCTTATGCCGCTTGGGAGAAACATACGTTATTTCTAACATTTTCACTGCTGATAATGCGCAAAGGGTTAACAAAGAAGTCTATGACATGAATGTGCGCTCTATCTTTTACAACTTCAAGGCTAAATATTAAAATGGATACAGCTAAACATTGAACTTTACCAGCAAACAAACGATTCACTGTTTTTTCCCATGTTCATGGTTTTCATCCTTCATAAACTTGTCACATAATAAATACATATATATACACATATATATATACACATATATATATATATATATATATATATATATACACACATTGCTGAGGGTTAGACCCACAAGTCTAGATACGTTTTTATTCTATGAAACAATACTACTACTACTTAACCCCTATTTTATGGCAAAAATAGGATATTTTCAACTAAATAGCCAACATATTCTGCAGCATAATATAGGGTTTCGGGGAAAATCTAAGTCTTATGACGTGGTTAAAAGAAAATAAAAGCATTGCCAAAGAGAGTAGGAAGGAATGGCAGCTGAGTATATGGGTTCAGATGTGACAGAAGGGAAGAATCAGTTGATAATTCACTCGTTGAGGGTTATGCCATGCATCAATAAAAAAAATCCCAAACACTGTGAAAATGGTTGCTATACTCGGAATTAATTCTCACAATGCCTTCTTACAATCTCTGTCAAAGTATTGCGACCAAACATGATAATTAGTTTATAGCTGGTGTGGGGTAACCTAATTTTAACTATTTAAAAAGGAACGGATGTGTATTTTCCTTTCAATTTCTTTTATTTTTCCTAGGCTGATCCCTTCTCTTTCCATGACGTTTACATGCGAGCAGCGAGTATCTGGGCGCAGTGCTGAAAAGAATGCGTCGTCAGTATCTGAATCCTTGTAAAATAACACCCAAAGCGTAATTTTACACGGCGACTTCCATTGTATGTGTAAGTAATCAGTGCCAATACAAAAAAAAATATATATACGTACTGGTGTCATTAAAGGGTACTTTTTCATTGATGATGTGAAGGGATTCTTCCAGCTTACTGCTCAGATCTGTGTGAAGGCTCTTCAGCTGACTCTGGCTGGGGAAGCAAAGGTCCGTTTCAAACCCACGATTAATTCAACAACCGAAAAAATATCAAACTTAAAACAGACATCCGAGCTTTTGGGTATAAAGTTAAGTTGCCAAACTTTCTCGAGTCAAATCCTTACGGTGGATCAGGGGATAGCTTCCTGACAACTTCTCCGGATGCGGACAAAGCTCAATAAAAATACATTTGAAAGCTGCTGTTCCTTCTGAATTTAATATTTTATTACGAAATGCAGCATTAGAAATGTCATTCTTAGTACCTGCTGAATGCCCAGATGCTTCTCATAAATAATTCTAAATAAAAAGCAGGCGCTGATAGGCTGGTGCCATATACACTGAAAAAATACCTTGATGTTATGTAACTTTCTTAGCTTTTAGCCTAACTTAAAGATGTTGTTCTGCTTACTTATTTTGTTTGAACACTGAAATTCCCCACTGGCTCTCTATTACCTTAAGAACAACATTTCAAAACTTTGTACTGACACATAAGGCGCTCCATAACACTGCCACTCCATACATTTCTGCTCTCAAACAAATACTCCCCTACTTGATCCTTACGTTCTTCCCACGGGCTAAGGCTCTCCTCCTCACCTCTTCCTTTTCCCATCATCAAGATTTCACTTGGGCCGCTCCGTACCACCGGAAGCGACTTCCACCGAACCTTCAGCATTCACCCTCCCTCCCAACATTCAAGAAACATCTAAAAACTCACTTCTTTAGAGAAGCCGCACCATCTTAACCACAAGAACTTCCTTGTCATCGATACAACCACCACACTACCTCTCACCCTTTCTCTGAGCCTTATGTTTGTCACCCCATTACCTCAAGATTGTTAGCTTGCGGGCCGGGCTCTCTCCACCTAATGTATCGGTTTGTCTTAGTCTTTCAATTCTCATACCCCTTGAATATTATGTATTGTATTAAGCGCTGCGTTAATGGTTGGCGCTATATAAATAAAAAATATATATATATAATAAAAATAAATCAGCATTAGAAACATTGTTCCTTCTATAAGTAAACTCACCAGTCTTCTGTTCGTAGCCTGCAATCCTTTGCTTCTTTTTCAAGGGTCTGAGACTTTACCTAGATGATATAACAGCAAATTAATGTCAACAATAGTCACAAACAGCATATAAAGAGAATTGTAATTCATAAGTACCAAAAACTAATCTCTTTATAAACTAGCATAAGATAATAAAAATGATAAAGTATACACTATTTGCTCCACTGCATAACTCTTTGTATTTTGGGCAAACTTCTCTGCACTTGGTTTTATTTTAACAATAAAAGGCAAACACTTTCATACAGCTATAAATAATAGAACATCAATATTTTAGAGCTTCTTGACCAAAAGAGAGATCTGATTGCCTTTTCAAAAAATAGCTTAATTTGGGGGGTTTTGCCTCAAAATCAGGTAGGAAAGGAAGAAGGGTTGAACATGACAGACGTTAAGTTGAAATAAAAGACCTATGTTACTATGAATAATTAGATTTGCCTAATTTGTCCTAATATCCACGTTAGGAAATGATTCAGATGCCTGAATTAAGAATGGACTTGCAGACAAGCATATAGTACCCGTTATCATCCAAACTGCATCCTAGGATTATCAATCCTATTTACATGTTAAGTACATGTCGGAATCCGTGTTGCGTGGAATAGAATACATGCATTCTTTTATTATTGGAGTTAGAAGTCTAATTTTCTCTCATTTAACACCGTCCCAGCTGCCTCTTCTTGCACATGCTCAGTAACAGCTCATTTTACTCAAAGCACCTACTGAAATAAATGGCAGCAGCCGCCAATCACATGTATGTGAGCTGAACACTTGTCTTACTAGCATACATGCAACCGGCGCACCAACTACAACTAATTCCAATGGGAATGCTACTGAGCATCTGTAGAAAGTATGTTTACTCCTTACATTTCCTAGGCTCTCAGGGTTTAGATTTAAACGAACACTCATGTCGGAATTCAAAATTCAGCTGCCGACACTGGACTCAACACTAAGTGCTAAGCTTTGGCGTTATTTGTTTTCTATTAGAATTAAATGATGCAGAAGTGTAATTCTGTAACTTGGATAACCAAAGAATGCATGCACTAATCTGCATGTAGCAAAATGCATTGGAGTTCAAGAAAAATGGACTCCAATATGCATTAAAATGGAATTAGTTTGTTTTTTTTGTGTATAAAGATGAAGAGTGTAATACAATTGAGAAATGTTCATGATGATCCAATTTTTTGGAACTGCGCTTCCATATCTTCACTCAGCTGAAGTCAATTCCCGGTCTACTGTAATACGGACAGCAGGGGGTGCTAAATGTCCACCCATTTACACTTGTTTTGCAACATTTTGCACCAGGCTCATCTATCTTAGGAAGGAAGCACCGTCATGCTGAATGGATGCATTTCCTGCTGAATAAGCTTTTTTTTTTTTTTTTTTTTTTTAGCTTACCTCTAACTTTGCTTTGTCGCTCTGCAGTTTTTCAATAGTTTCCATGTACCGCTGGGTAAGGCCGTCCACTACCGCTTGATGCTGAGTACTCTCGTTCTCCAGTATTTGTAACCGATTTCTTAGTTCAGCCTCCATTTGCTTGTGTTTCTCACTGGCTTCGAAAAACTGAACATAATATGCACATTAGAGGTTTTTAAATGCAAGATTATTATATGATTCAAACAATAAAGCAACATCTTCAACCGATCAGGGGCTGCAACAGCGATCCTCTGCTGCAGGAATATCAACAACGGTCTATGGATAAAACTCTTTACATGGAGCTCTCAAAATTCCAAGGGAGAGAATAAATAAGTTTGGTTTCCACTAGAGAAGCCAGAAGGTTTATTGGCTCTTTAGTGCCATTATGGGTATGTGAAGAAGTTTAACCAAGCATAAGTGTTTGGACATTTGAACATACTCCAGAGAACATACAAATACAAATATAATATGGTTTTACTATGCACTTAAGCCTTTCATTTACTATCTGCATTACAACATGCAGCGTTTTCAAATCAGACATCACATTCTGCTTATTCAATTGTACTAACTTGGATGTGCAATCTCTCATTCTCCTCTATCTTCTTTTGAAGGTCTTCATCAAACACACTCTTTTGTTCTTGACTCAGCTGAGACGAGTCCACATTTTTCTGTAACAGATAAGCAGCCATGAGTGGGACCCACGTTGCACATGCTCACGAAAGATACTTACTAGATAGACATTACGTAGTTTATTATACAATTTTCTAAATGACTTAAATAACCCGAGTGTGCTCCAAAGACCATATGCTGAAGTCAATCAAGGTTTGGGAGCGTCACGTGCTATTTCCGTATAAGCGCCGATTACAATGCATCTCTATGTAGTCCAGAGACCAAGGAGTTACACCACCATCCTATGCAGAGCATTATCAAGTAGATGAACAGAACTATTTCATCTCAAACGTTGCCATGACAAGGCGGTTCTCCAATTCACTGTTTCCCATACATTACTAAAAAGATCTATGTGTTATAATGGAATGGAGAGCACCTACCTTGGACTTTTTGCCCTTGGCTTCCAGAAGCGACATTTCTTCCTGTAGAAGCTCCACTCTCTTGGCAAGCTGTTGGTTTCGGAACGTCAGACTGTCCATCTCTTGCTGCTGTTTTCGCAGGGATTGGTCCTTCATTTTCAGCTGTTCCTGTAGCAATTATAATATTCCATCCATCATTAGATGGCACAAATATTAAGCAGAGCCTCACGACAGGTAATGCTATCTCCTGACCTAGCTACTCACACATTACAGTCTGTGATGGCAGATTATCTACAGGTACATTTAATATATTTTTTAGCAGCCACCATTTACACGCTAAAGTTAATGAAATTGGCTTTGCTAACATAATTGCAAAAGTAATTTTCTAATGATGATTTAGCCTTTTTAAACTGAAACTTGAATTAGCTAAAACAACGTCACTTGAACATAGGAGTGATGGGAGTGATAAAGGGCCTCTGTATATCCTAAAAAAACAGCCTTTTCCAGCTATGATAAGTCATTTACATTAACAACACCTGTATTAGATCCCTTTCATGTTACATAAATGCACAAAATTTGTTTTGCTTTTAAAAACAATGAAATTTCTAAGCGAGTCCAAACTTTTGAACCGCTGTGTCTATAAAAGTTAGGTTTTGGCCGCAGCAAACATTGAGATGTTCCTCTCGATTGGCTCATTAACTCTGGTTGGGCATTGCACATAAATAGTAACTAACCACAAAGTGCTGACGAGCAATTAGAAATTATTCGGTAGAACTTTAATAATATACTATAACAATATGAACAATTACGCAAACACACAAAACTTGGGTACGCAAGAACCAGTCTACAACGTGCGGCCCGTGGGCCAAATGCGGCCCGCCGGACTTCAATGTGTGGGCTGCCGGAGAAAAAATTTAAGTATTTTAAAAAAAATAGTTAGGGGTTCAAGGAAAGTGGACCTATATTTAAGGGAGAGGGTTCCCTTGGGACATCATTAATTTTTGTTGTTGAAAATAAAACTTTGTTAGTTTCAAAAAAAAAAAAAAAAAAAATCCTGGCTCCTAACTTTTTTTTTTTAGCTGGCTCCTAGATTCAAAACAAATTTGTCAAGCCCTGACATAGAAGGTCGCACAAAACAGCTTTCGACAAGGAAGAACAGGCTAAGAATACCTTTAAAGCTGCCGAGTTGGCTTGCTCGTCGACCACGGCTTTTTTCAGCACCTGATTCTGGGCCCGTAACTGCAATGAAATACAAGACGTCGTTATCATGACAGAAACATTACGACATTAAACATTTATAATAATAATAATAAAAATCCTCAAGAACATCATCTACTCTGACTAGTCACACAGGTCACATTTAACGTTGTCATACTGATGGCATTAGACACACGGCTATTTATGGAAATATCGCTACGTCTTCTGCTATTATTAAAGTAGATCGTACACATCCCTATGTACCCCGCATCCTTCTTCTATGAGAATCTATGTATTCGCTTTTTACAAGTCAGCAATCGAACTTCACGAGAAGTTTATCTAGTAAAATATATGTTGAATGGACCATTTAGTTTATCCTGTTCCACACCAGGCCAAGTCTGTACTCCAGCTGCGATATCCACGCAGTGCGACCAGCGGGAGCTCCTCTGGGCTCAGAGACTGAAATCATCGCTTTATGTTACCAAAGGGTTTTTGGTAAAGAGTTTGTTAGGTAACAATTAACACGTTTAATCCAGTCGGCCAAAATTCCTTGTTTTACTAGTTGTAGGGTAACACAAACGCAGCGAACGAACTTTGATCAGCAAAATAAAAAAACAAAAACAAAAAAAACTCTTTCCAAGACTATTAAAACGAAAATGTCAATGATTATTCTGATGTTACGCGACATTCTCTTTGTGATGAGCTTTGCATACATATATATTTATTTTTCTGGTGAAAGGCCAAAAACAACTAAAGATCAACAATGAATTGGATAAATCTATTGTGTAGTGTGAATTGCAGGTAAAACCGGTCAGGCAGCTGCTCGGTTACTAGACGGTTCCTGCCTGCCTTGAGGCCGACTGCATAACAGCGACTTTATGGTAGGACGTAAACCAAGGTGAGAATATTGTACAGCGCTACGAAATTTGATGGCGCTATATAAAACAATAATAATAATAATAATAATAATGAGGCAGCCCCGCAGGAAAATACCTAATTGTAAGCAGGTTTACAGCTTTAAACTTTTAGGGAAAGCCCTCCGCACCTAGTCTAAATCAACAAAATAATTCATTATTATATATCGTCTCTATTCTATTGTGCTGTGGAAGCTTTTAGAACTATACAATCAAATGTGAAGACGCTAAGCTTCTATACTTTATATTTTTTCCATTGACTGCTTATATAGATAGATAGATAGATAGATAGATAGATAGATAGATAGATAGATAGATAAGTCTATGTTGGATTTGAGATTTTTATGTGACAGATGTACAAAACACTTAAGGATGATTTCGGGAGAGGGGCTTAGGCAGTGGGGGCTATGAAGTCATAAACTTAAACACATGAAGTCAGCAATTTTGCATCTTGGTTGAATTATTTGAGATCTTTTATTTATTTGCACATCGTCTCAAAAGAAAATAAGTCTGATGAAAAATGGGCAGTAACACGGGGCACTGAACACACGTTAATACATACGGATACATCAGGGGATGAGAACCCGGCCCCTGAGCTGCCATATAGCTTCATGGTACTTTATACAACGTTCCAGGCAGGAATGGTGGGCTAAATTACCTTGGAATATTCCTGGGCCAATTTCTGGTACTTCCCTTGCAGGTCAGCAGCAGCCATACTTGTGGAATGTGTTGAATGAAAGGATAGATCTCTGGTTGATGGCCGACTGGGTACCCTGGGTTAGGACCGTGTGATGGATACAGCTGCAGCTAGGGAGACTGCCTTTAGAGTGGAGGGCTTTGCCCCTCAGTATGATGGCCGCGGAAGTGTCAGACTCCTGTCACTGCTGGATGCCGGCGGGAGCTTCTGCCTTTACTGTAAAGCCTAGGGCTTGGGGAAGCGGGGAATATGTGTTTGTGTCCGCATGGAGGCGAATGGATGCTCCTTTTGATTTTATCCCTCAACCGGAAAGGCCCCACAGCGACACAGTGTGTTAACTGCATATACACAGAGCCTGCCTCAGCGGCTGGAGACGCGGACTGATTACATCACAACTCTGCGACCGGCAAACCCTAACCCAGCCTTGCATGGAGTTCTAAACGCAAGAGACACAAATGTGCCTATTACAGAATCCATTTCGTGAAACCAAAACGAAAGTGTCGGAGGATGCTGCACTCTTCTTAAGTGTCGCGTCGAACTGAAACGATTATACGCAATGACGTCACTCTTCGGCATGGCGTCGGTTATATTCGAGTAGAGAGCCTGTAGTTGTTGCGCTAGGCTAAATAACGCAAAGCCACGGCGCAGTATCCACGCCGGATGTATTGACAGAGGACCGGCGCAAAGGCTTATACCGCACGGGAGAGATTAGTTTCAGCTTTCACAAAACATCATGAAGGGCCATCCCCGCTAAGCTTCTGCTGCAGGAAGAGTTTGGCTGGCCCTGTATAACGTATAGTTAAATAAGTGAAATTTCTGCTGACCTCGCCTATTGAGTTATGCATTAAGCAGGGCGAGCTCAGGCCTTTACACTGTAGAAACTTGCCTGTGTGGGCCTTTCATAATGATTATTGAAGTGAGAGTTAAGATCCCAACTCTTCCCCTTTAGTGAATAACTCTCTACACTACACTGTCTTCGCTATTCATTATGAAGGTCTGTCCCCAATAAGCTTCTGTTACAGGAAATGCTTGGATGGCCCTGTCTAATGAATGGTTTAATCAGTGAGATTTCTCCTCACCCATTAAATTATGCATTGAACAGGTTGACAAATGCCTGCCGGTTTATCCTATTCCTGCCCCTTAGGACACGCTGATACGTATATCCTTAAAAGCTGCGCCAAGATGCCCATGGGATGTACTGCTACGTCCTGATTGTGTTGCAGTGGCAGGGAGATGTCCAGGAGATCAGGGAATGCCCATTCACACCATCACCCATACTTATTCCAATATGTGTCAATGAAGACCCGCCGGAAGGTTACTGGAGGACAGAAAATATAAATAACATTTATCAGGAGCCGGGTGATTTCACTATGGCATAATTGGCATACAAACTTTGTAAGAGAAATCCTCAAAGGGATTTCAATCCGTATTGCATCACAGTGATATGTAAAAAAAAAATAAAATACCAAAATAGGAAAAAAAAAACCCTTTTTTTAAAAAAAGGTGGGTTTTTTGCATATCAGTAATAATTTTAGTCATAACATATTATCACTAATACGTATTATATATTTCTATGGTATAAAAAGAAGGTCCAGCTGGTCCTCTATAAAAAAAAGCAATGTATAATGTGTGTGGGCAAACATATGGTAAAAATCACAAAACATTCCTTTTTGGAGTGTAATAAAGCCCTGGTCCTGAATGGGTTAATTGGTGTTCAGGTTATTGTCATGGCCGTCTGCCATTGTAGCCACCGGGTGTTCTCGCTTTCTGCTTTTGTGCAAAGTACAAATTACTGTGAGGTTGAGTATTATTTGGAATATTATTGTTTCTTCTTGAGTCAGGGCTAACACGTTAATCCCCGGTCGTAATTTTTGACATCGCTGAAATGACATGTAATTTCCTCTAGAGGGAGCCATCTCAATGTGGAAGGAATGTTATGAGCCTATACCATTACTTTACATTTTATTTATAAAGCACCTGCAGATTCCAGAGCTCTATTACAATAGGGGAGAGAGTGAAGAATAACAATCGCATTAACACATTAAGACATACTTATACACGAGAGGTCCCTGCGCTTGTGAGCTTACACTCTATACCCCTGTTGATTATCTGGATTCCCCGTTCACCAATCGTATGGACCTACTACCTTTATGTAGAGGGGGTTGTATCTGGAGAAACTGCTTACACATGTTTATTGGTGGATGATCTCCAACGGATGACTGTACTTCCAGTAACTGCAGCTTGTCTGTTCAGTTGGATAAGCATCATCCAACGTATGCCGTGCCGTATCTGGCCCCAGCCCATGGTTGATGGGCTTTGGTTGATGATTTCCAAACACTGCCAGACCTAAGTCAAAAAAAAGTGTGGCTTTGAAGGGTCCAGGTGAAATCTGATGCGCTCATCAACTCGAACCCAAATAAGTGAAAGCGCCCCGGCACAGCCACATAAAATAAGTGATGAGTGCCCTGGTGGACCAAACCAGGGGGCTCTAGAGATCATACCCCAGGCTTCATGAAGCCCACTCGGCCTTGAGGCCAGAGGACCAAGCTTTCCCTCTCTCACAGGTTATTTGAACCCAGGACTGCACCTCCATAGACTGGCAGAGGTTAACAAGTTCGGGGATACAGAGATGACGTTTTCACTTCATTCATGAAATTCTGCATATAGCTTATTAACCAAATCAAAATAAATGCCTAATAATCAGCTAAACGAAGAATGAAACAGATTATGCAGCCGGCCCTTCCTGCGCTGGGAGACCCTTTAAGCTGAAGCAGGTATTGAGACCACAAGGTCTTAGTAGACTCATTCAGCAATTCTGAGATACCGTATTGGCTCGAATATAGTCTTTAAAGTGGGTGTGCGGCCTATATTCGGGGTCTAGCGCCCGGCGCCCGGGACATGCAGTCCCGGGCGCCGGGCAGGGTTAGGATACAGATCCCCCGCAGCGGTGCAGGGGACCTGCATCCTACTCCCCGATACGCTTAGGCAGCCTCCCCTGCCAGCACTTTCCACGGGGGGGGGGGGGGGTGCCGGCACGGGAGGTTGTCTAAGCGCATCGTGCGGATGGTCACCGGCTGCGGAGGTTGTTTACCCGCATCACCGCAGCTGGTGACCGTCCGCACAATGCGTTTTACCTCTGCCCCCAAGACCTACCAGAGGAGACTCCCGGGTGTCTTGCGGGGCCGGCGGGGGACATCTACGCAATACGTGTATACAACTTGGGAAGTTGTGTATGCGTATTGCGTAGATGTCCCCCGCCGGACCCGCAAGACACCTGGGAGTCTCCTCTGGTAAGTCGGGGGGGAGCAGAGTGGCAGCATATCTCGGGGGGGGAGGACAGTGGCAGCATATCTCGGGGGGGGGAGGACAGTGGCAGCATATCTCGGGGGGGGGGACGGACAGTGGCAGCATATCTCGGGGGGGGGACGGACAGTGGCAGCATATCTCGGGGGGGGAGGAGGACAGTGGCAGCATATCTCGGGGGGGAGGAGGACAGTGGCAACATATCTCGGGGGGGGAGGACAGTGGCAGCATATCTCGGGGGGGGGGGAGGACAGTGGCAGCATATCTCGGGGGGGGGTTGACAGAGTTGCAGCATTTTTTTTTTGGTGCTTTTTTAAAGAAAAAAACTTTTTCTTTAAAAAAGCACCAAACTTTTAGGGTGCGGCCTATATCCGAGCCAATACGGTATATATACAATATATAAACAATAATTACAATGAGGCAACGTCGATGCCTAAATATACAGATGTTCCCATTATTATTCTATTAGTTGTAATGACCTAATTCACCTATTAAACTATTTTATTGCGTTACATCTGGTATATTTGGAAAACTGAAAAATCTAAATATTTGGGCTTAGGAAAACCAAAAAGGGGACCAAGATAATTAAAGACACCGCCGGAAATGGAAGGTGAGATCTGGGAGTTTATGTCATTTTTAAGTACCATTCATAGGTTTATAACAAGCTAACAGAAAATAGCGTGTCTAATTTTAGAATCCATGCTCGCCGGTGAATAAAAATAACGTGGCGTATCTGTAGGGGTTAATGATTTAAAAATCAGATGCAGAAGAACTGACTTTGGTTGCCTAGTGACTACAGCATGTAGGATGATGGTGTCATTCACGATGCTGTCCGGGAGCTAACGTTTGCTCCTTGTGAAATGTTTCTGTGTGTTTGATGCCATTTTTTTTTTAAATATGACGGGTAATATGTATTATTTTTACACTCATTTAGTAAAAAAAAAACATTCCTAGTCAATATTACTTATTGTGTTACCTTTTATGCCTATGAAATGATCAAAAATACATTAACCTAATTAATAAATATACATATATTTTGATTAATGCATTTTAAAATGAAACTGTGCGATATATATATAATTCCGAAGAAGAGACTTCTGAGGTCCTGAAAGCTTATGTGACTGTACATCTTTTTTCTGTGTTGGCCCAACAGTAACACCTTTGACTAATCTGATCTTGGGCCGATATGACTATATCCATTTCCTTAATTATCAGGGCCACCCCCCCCCTCTTAAACGTATGCATTATGTATGGTTGTTCATACATGTAGAATACACCCATAGTAAAAATGGGTTAAATCCCATAATAATGCTTTAGAAACAAACTACGCAGAAAACACACAGATATAGCACCCTTTTTGCACCCGCTTCTAACGGTCACAACTTCAGTCAAGTCCATCAGTGTCTCGGCCGACCTTGTTGGGAGTTGTAGTCCACAAAAGCTCATCAGCCTATTTTTATATTTAAAAAATATATTAAAAATAACTTGATTTATTATTTTTTTACATTGGTTGTATTGGCGAGGGGAGGATTTGGGGCAGGCAAAGGCACCTGAGACATCACAATAGATCAACTGACAGTATGCCGTTACTTCATTTTTTTCTTTTGTTGCAGCATCCGTTACCATGGTAGCAGGCATGCATATTAGGGTACCGGAGCAATCGCGGCTTACAAGCAGGAATCATATTTTTTATTCAGCTTTAATTTATTCCCAAAGAAACAGCAAAGTCAGCAAAAAAAAATAAATCATAGCATGGCTCAAAAGCACAGAGTATCAATACATAGGCAATATATATTATTATTTATTTATAGCGCCATCAAATTTCGTAGCGCTGTATACAGTACCTGGCATATGTATAGCATAGATAGCTGCAACACAAGTGACTTTTTTATGTTTTTTCTTTACAGCATATTTGGTTTTGGGGAGGTTTGCCAGCATCCTGCTAAAGATTTAAGTTGATACAGATTTATTTACTTATTTTATGTTTTTACTTTGCCGTTACAGTAATTTATGGCGGATTCAATCTTCAAAGCTTCATTCCAATTGTAGTGGAATTCTCCGGTTCTTTTGGTTGGAAGATATAGGGGCCGCGGTTCAATGATCTGTCTAAACCTTAATCTGTTGTAACAGAGATGAAAATACAGATTGGTAACCCCCCCAATATAACCAAACCAAAGAGTAAAAATAACTAAAACTAGTTTTCTAAATAAAACACCCCACTTAGTAAACATGCATTTTATATGGTTGTTCATACATGTAGAATGTATGCATAGTCCATGCGTGTCCCAGTACATTAGATTTTTGGGATGTTTTCCAATACAATAAAGCCATGTATACTACAAGGTCCTTTTCATGCTATTATCATTATTATATTATAAATACCAGATTATGTATATACATACCGGTATATCTAACACATATTCCTAGATAATAAAAATAAACTTTGCAATGTTGGCATCTTTTTTTTTTACTTATTCTAGGGTAATTTTTGCAGTTATTAATTTATTATTGACAAAGTTGTATTTCACTTTCAGTTCCTTTCAACGGGGTCTGGACACATATTGACCACAGTATAGCTTTATTGGACCTTTACTGCTAATTACTTGGTTCTCATTCGGAGGTCCAAAAACTGCTTTGATCTGCTTGACAAATGATTTTAAATGAAAGAAAATTCTGCATTTCCGTTCATTAAGGTGGACGTGAGGTTGAGCAGGCAGTGCTTTTTGCTTACTTGCGCCCAGGGAGTGGAATTGCTTACCAGCAAGAATATGGTTTCAGAGTCTTTCTGTGAATAATGTGCCTTTATATTATGTATACATTTCTGTGAATGTGTTTGATTCAGGAGAATAAAATGGAACTATCGAAACAATGTTTTCATCGTATATTATATATTTTCACACGGTGTCCATTTCCTACGGAGAACAGATTATGCCGCTGTTAAATCCCTGTTGTTATGGAGAGATTTAAATACGTCTCACTTTATTTATGTTCTATATCCCATCCCTGCTACATGATCCAACCCCTCACCATAAATATTTACATACCATTGAAAACTTTGGGGTCACTTATAAATGTCCTTGTTTTTGAAAGAAAATACAGAAATACAGCACAGATGTTGTGATTATTGTAGCCGGAAATGGCTGATATTTAATGAATTCTCTTCATAGGGGTACAGAGGGCCTTTATCACTCCCATCACTCCTTTGTTCCAACGGCACGTTGTGTTCGGTAGTATATTTATTTTTATAAATAATATATATGAGACACACACACTGATGAGCTCTTATGGGGAACTCTCAGCCAGAATGAGGATCATCACAATTATAACTAAATTATGACCTTTATTTCGAATGTATGTGTGCCTAATCTCCAATGTGTGGTGTACCATCACCTACATGTGCTTTGCGTGCAATCTAGGCATCCCTTTCCTCTGTAGTCACCAATATCATCATACTATGCTCTGTAATTTGATGTCCCATGTGCATAACTTTGCATTTATCAACGTTAAACTGCACTTTCCACACTTGTCCTTTGAATTAAGTATTTACCGTTTGGATTTTTTCCCCCCCCACAGGAATACCCACCCAATTCCAAATTTGGAAGACCTTTTGTGACACGACAAATCTAAACACTTAACAGAATGGACTCCAGTCCATATCTCTATCAGCACCCTATTCATAAACGCTCCCTTCTTGTGAATACCCTGCAAGAACTACAACCCGCTATAATCCTTTACTCTGCCTATACCTTATCCCGTTGTAACATCAAAACAGTACAACCTATGGATGGAAAGGACAAATAACGTAAACTTACGTGTTATAAAACAAAAAGTTTATTTTGCAATACTTTTATCAGAATGAATTGCATATCTTTGGTAAAAATAAACTTTATAAACCTTTCCATTAACAGAGGTTAGCATACAAAAACTAAACATTTGTAAACTATTATTAGGTTGGGGAGAACAGTTTACCTTTGAAACAAAACAAAAAAAAAGGGAAGAAGGGTGTTATTTACTTGTATTCTACTGGCAGTTCAAACTAAATAAACCTATGCACATTTTCAGACTAAAATAAAATTTAAAGAATATTAACAATTTTTTCACCTTGATCAGTTTTTTTTTGTGTTTTTTTTTTATTTTTTTATTTATTTTTACACTTTTCAAATAAATAGTAGATACAATGAATTGGCAATCACAAATGGTTTGATATCACTAGAGGATGGCAACATAATACTTTTTTTTTTATTAAACAGAAATAATGGCACCAGCAGTAAATGATGAAGAAACGTGTTTAGCGCCCGTTTAAAGCGCTTGCACCTGTGGATAAAACATTTTAAGAGGGCCGATTTAACACGGATCTTCGATAAATATCTAGTATATCTCCAATCTGAAATATTAATAGGTCAACGTTGTAAAACGTGTTTCTCAGGATTTCTAACAATTTGCTCTTTTTAACGTCCCTGCGGAATCAAATATCTCAAACCTGCCGCCACTTTCAAGCAAGTATTGTATGGTTGATAAGCTATGAAAAATGTACATCGCTTAATAGTTGATTACAAAAAGTTATTGATATAATCCCACAGTTACCCTAGTTACAATATATACATGAATAGGAGCATTATTTGAAGAAATAAGCAAAATGCGGTAGTGAAGCAGTGGAAGAAGTCTCTTATATTACATTTTAAATTGGGTGTTCGTCTTATAGCCAAATAGTTCATCCACATGCACATGATCTGCAGTTGTGGAGCTTCTACGCAATGTT